>CAWVOJ010000008.1:0-1200000 GCA_963930925.1 Coccomyxa viridis | reverse complement strand
TGTGCCTTCCACTATGCGGACACCCTACTGAGCCTCATCTGCTCTGAGCCTGTACCTCTGCTGTTCACTGTTTTGGCACCCGAGTCAATGCTGTCCATTAGCATGAGCAGGTGCAACGAGGCTTACCCCTGTACCTCTGCTATCTGTTTGTACAGGCAGCACAGATCGCTCATGTCGACGGGGCAATGTGCAGGTACAATGAGAAGATGGGGAGGATGGTCCGGGGTGTCGACTCCACATACGAGGAGCTGTTCGCCTATGCCTGCCCCAAATTCATCACTGCAGCGCCGCCAAACCTGGATGCTCCCAGCAGCAACACCAACCAGGTGATCTTTCTTCTCCTGGGGCCCACTTCATCTTGCAGGCTTATCCAAATCTGCACCCTGTAGTTCAGACCCCACATGCTTTGCATCCCTTGCTTAGAAAACCCTTCTCTCGTTTATAAGCTAGCCAGGAACTGGCAGGCGTGGGCTTTTGTTTGCATAAGAGCAATCCTGGCTACTACTGTGCGCCTGACAAAGCTGGCTTTGGGAGCATTTGTTGCCTCATCGAGGGGTTCTGAACACGTGCTGTGCTGGCGCAGGAAGCGTACAGGCTGCAGCTTCGGTGTTTCCAGAGCATGGTGCAGGAGCAGCAGCACCTGCCCTCCCTCAAGCAGCTGCTCAAGCTGTACACAGCCATCTCGCTGCCAAAGTTGGCCTCGCTCATGGACATGAATGAGACCACCCTGCGCAGCCAGCTCATGCTTCTCAAGGTAGCCTTCATCTCTTAAAGGAAAGATCTCTTGTCCCATCAGCAGCAGGTTCTTGCGCGCTGTACTCAGCGCTGGAAGCAAACCTTATCCGAGGGCGTCTGTATTGCCTGTAACTGGCACAGCATGCTCAACAAGCGGGCTGTCGGGGATGAGAGATACCTGGCAGAACCTGGTTGCTGGGTGTTTGCTAGCATCTTCTCTTTGTCGCTCCAGGCTGCTTGTTGAGCGTGCTCGATGTTGCTGCTGACGGGTAGCCCCTGGGCCGCTGCAAATTTGCCCTCCTCTCAGGGGTGGTCCTGAAATTGCTGTGTGCTGGGGAGTTGTTTATGGGATGAAGAATGCGATGATCGCTCATGTGATCTTACTTGGTGTGCAGATGACTGGGTACTGCACAACATGGAGCGGCGAGGGCGATGCTGCATCCGGCAGCCGCCAAGTGGCCACAGAGATTGACTTCCACACCGACATTGATGAGGATGGGGTAGAGCTGGTGAGTCCTCACGAGTCATATCATCTGGCAGATTTCAAGCCCTGCAGTGTTGTCAGTGCCCGGAAGCCCAAACCCACGAAGCGGTGTTATGCATTGCTACACGAATGCACCTGAGCGAGCTGCCTTCAAAGTTCTGTGGGATCCCTTACTAGGCTCTGTGCTTGCAGCCACTGTGGATTTAGTAGAGGGCTCAGAGCAAATCAGGTGGCAGGCGGCAACGTCTTGGGATGCCAAATCTCAAGGAAACTCATAGCACCTGTACTCTGGGTAGAATAATGGGCCTCCCGTGCTGAATGCCAGATCATCTTGCTGCAGGTGACAGTGAAGGAGGTGGAGCAGGTGAGGCGGCAGGGCGAGTTCCTGGGGCGCCACATCACCAAGTTCAAGGAGATCGTGCGCGACCTGAACATGCCCCCGCCAACGCCTGCTGAAGGCGGCGTTGCTGCCAGGCCGCGCCCTGCTCTGGCTGGATACTGATCAGTGCTCATGGGCAGCGCAGCTTGTCACATGAGAGCGCTCCTGGGCATGGAGGCAGTGATTCCCCGCCTTCCCTGAGCAGGCACTTGCAGTGTCTGTACATTGTGCCGTGAGCTGAGGTGGCTTCCAGGCCCCAGCTGCCCTGGCAGAAGAGTGAACAGCTGAACAGAGGAGCTGCTGATGCTTTGTGTCAGTACTTTCCATGGCATGGTGGCACCACGCAGTGAGCGAGTGCACTCACAGGCCATGCCTTCAGAAGCAGGGATAGGGATTTGCTTGTTATTCAAATCTCCCTGAGGCATGATGGGAGCACCTGCTAGATAAGTGTGGTGCTCCCTGTGCCTTGCTGTCCCTTGTCAGGATACTGAGAGGCCAAAATGTAAGCATTCACCTGAGCGTCATGCTTTTGCCCTTGTGGTACAACGAGCAGGGCTCTGCCCTGACAGTAAGCAGTGGTGTCATGTTGCCTGTGTGGACATTCATGCATGTACACATGCATTATCTTATTCTGGGCATGCTGTATCTTCCATGACAGGGTGCTCCCGTGTAGCGATCAGCAGGAGCTGTGAGGGGGCGTTTACAGCACACTCAATCATCATCCGCAAAAGGAAGCTGACTCTTTGCCTGGGTTTATTCAGATCTACACTACTATACACTACGTATACATCACGTGTAGATTGATATACACGCACACATACATGGCGGCAAGTGACGCAGTTGCGCCTTTGCAAAGACAAAACGAGGCGGCTCAGTACCAGCCCTCGCAAGCTTTGCAGAATCGGCAATACCACTTGTAATCCGGATGCCCTTCCTGGAGAGTCATGCCTCCATTCGCCTCTAGGAACCTTTTCCGCTGGAAATTAGCCACACGTGCCTGTACCACACAGCAAGTATTAGACAAACCAAACACCTACACGCCTGTGTTGACTTAAGTGCTGACGCAGCTCGCAGGTAGAGAGGCCTTCATGTACAACTCAGAGATGCTCCATTGTACATACTTCCAAGTACAATGGTGCATGACAGGACCAGTATGCTTACCTTTAAGGGGATAAAGGTGTTGTCTTCTAGCCTGCTCTCTAGTGCAAGGAAGGTCTTCTTCCCAATTTTCGGCCTCAACTTCTTGAGGGTTTCTGCTGGAAGCTCGACGCACATTGTTTGGAAATCGTCAGCACCGCCACCATATCCTCTGTGTAGCACCTGTAAAAGGCACACAATAAGCGCTCAGCCTCTCTTGGCAAATCCACAGCACGAGTGTGCAGAATTGTGGTGCAGCACACAGACTGGCTACACTAAGCCTCACCGCCTTATGTGCTTGACAGCCAAGCACTGTGACCCTCTGTGCTGGCGTTCAGGCATAGAGGCAATTTGTCCTACACATAGACAGTTCCGCCAATGAAACAGCATCTGTGTCGTGCAAGAGTGACATGGTCAAGCCCAGTTGGGAGGCCTGCGCTTTGTCAGTTTTGAAGAATGCACTGGCGCAGCATTTACCTGTTTATATAAGAGCCATGCCTGCCCCCTTGCTGGAGAGCCAGTCCTCCAATCAGGCCTGCAGATGCTCTTGCCCTGTACATAAAGCCAGCATCCAGCACAATACAGTAGCCGCGAATTCAAGCAATAGCAATGACGGTGCATACACGAATCCTTTCTCAACGTCAACAGCAGCGGCATGCAGCAGGGTACTGTGGCAATTCATGCAGTGTCACAACTTTTCAATGACATCTTTCATACATCTGCCAACTGGTGACAAGGCCTGCAGTGGTGTGCGCAGACGATCAAGCCTTGACAGGCTGCAGTCTTATCAAGAAGGTATGTGATATGCGCGCGCCTTTGGGGACAGGGGGTACGGGAGCTCCTTTGAGCCCTGTGTGAGCGTTGTAGCCTGAGGCTCTGGTGCCCCAGAATTTGAGGAAGAAGGCTCTTTGTCAGCTGAGCTTGCGGCACATGGGTGTCCAGGGTGCCTCAGTTTGCGCAACTTCCTCGAGGCGGTGTCTTGTAGACACATTCTTGCTCCCAGCGGAAGCCTGGAGTTGTTCGGCAGCTCCTTGTTGTGCAGCGTGTGCTTCCGTGACATCTCTATCGCAGCTACTCTAAACACTGCCCTGAGGGCCGGCTATAGTTTCCAATGCCGCCTGTAATTGCATTTCCAGCTGCGGTAGAATCTCAAAACAAGAGAGCACTGTCTCTGTTACAACGCAACGCAAATAGTGTAGCTGTCGCAGTGCAAGCAAGAGGAAAGTAAACCCTCATTGCGCTGCTCTCACCGCCGAGGGGCTCCCTCTGCCATTCTAGCCGGAGGCACACCGTGCTGCCTGTTACAGACTTCGAGAAATGGAGTCAGATAACAGCCCCTGCCTATAGTGACTAGAAATTCAGGCTGCCCAAGCGTCGCCACCTGAATGCCGTACTAACCAATGTCTGATTTTGCATGTAAGCCAAACATACTCACAAAACCACTCATGGGTTCCAGCAGAGCTTGAAGGCGCTGCAAGCTGTCCCGAGGCGCTGGGCGCGCCAGAGGTGTATATGTGTCCTACACATGGGGTGAACAGATGGGTTCCCCGAGATTGCATCTGTGTTGCAAATTGTTGCGGCTACGTCGTGCGGTCATCAACAGCGATTTCCAGGGGTTTCCATGGGGCCAAGGATGCTGAATTGATTCTATGCAAGGCTGGATGGCCATGGCCAGCTGGCAATTGGTTGCAACATCAATGATTGCAGTTGCGCGTGACTGAGATTGCTAGGATGGCATCGGATGTTTAAACATTCTGAAGAATGTGATATGGGCTTAATCATCACATGGGCTAATTTTATCAATCCTGTCACAAGCTTGAGGTGGTCTCTCAGGCTGTTATAGTACACCCGCACTCTGTTGCATGCCAAGACACTCAAATGATTATCTGCCTGAGGATGCCCACTTTTTGCCTGATCTTATTCAGTGTTATTACTATTGGTACACTATACCTACATCATGTGTACATAGATATACATATACATGTACAGATGCAAGCCAGCAGGTAACGCCAAGGCGGAACGAGGCTGCTCAGTAATAGTTCTTGCAAGCTTTGCAGCATTGGCGGTACCACTTGTAATCCTCGTGTCCTGCCTGGGGTGCAATCCCTGCGTTCCTCTTCAGGATCTTCTTGCGCTGATAATTAGCCGCACGTGCCTGCACAACAGACATCATCTCTTCAAGACAGGCCAAACATCTACATGCCTGTGATGGCTGTGGTACTGAACTGTCAACAGGTACGAAGTAAGCCTCCTCCTTGCAGGTGAAGAGGCCTGCTTGCACAATCCAGAGATGCTATCCTCTGCAACCTTGAAAATACAGTGACGCATAGCAAGAAGCGTACGCATACCTTCAAAGGTATGTTCATGTCATCTTCCAGCCTGCTCTCTAGAGCAAGGAAGGTCTTGTTTCCAAACTCAGGCCTCCTCTTCTTGAGGGTTTCTGTTGGAAGCTCCACACTTACTGTCTGGAAATCATCAGCACCACCGCAGTGTCCTCGGTGTAACACCTGCACACATCCTGAGTGATCTGCCATATGGCAAATTTACAGAGAAGAGCTGCGCGTGTGCACAACAATGGTGCACAACACAAAGCGGGCAACACTCCAAGCCGGACCGCTGTATTGACCTGACATCAAGCCACAAAATTTCTGCTGGCATTCCAGGCATGAAGGTGTGCTGCACAATACCTATGCTGCCCTGACGATGAAACAGGATCTGAGCCGTGCAAGATTGAAGCGGTCAAGACCAAACAAGTGGGCTGGGGGTGAATTCACAGAGTATGCACTGGCACAGTACTCACCTTTTTGTACATGAGCCAGGCGCGCGCCTTTCCTGGAGAGCCAGTCCTCCAATCAGGCCTGCAGATGCTCTTGCCCTGCACATCCAGCCAGCATTCAGCGCGATACACAAGTCACGAATCTAAGCAATAGCAACAATGGTGCATACATGACCGTTTCCTCAGCGTCAACAGCAGCCTCATGTGGAGTGGTGTTGTGGAAAGTCATGCACTTTCACAACCCTTCAAAGACATCTATCACAAATACTAATTGGTGACACCTGGCGCTGTGCGAAAATGATCAAGCCTTGATAGGCTACAGGTTCGTCAAGGAAAGATCTGGTGTGAGCGCACCTTTGGGGACAGGGGGTGCGGAAGCTCCTTTGAGCCCAGTTGTGGCGACGTAGCCTGAGGCTCTGGTGCCCCGCAGCTCACAGAAGGCTGCTCTTTTCTAACTGGGGTCGCACTTCCCAGCGCAGTTCCGCCAGAACACTGCAGGGGCTCGCTGGACGGGGGCGGCAGTGCATGACTTGAGGATATGGCTAGCCTTGATGCAGGCCGTTCTGCTGCGGCGCGGGATGGCTCCTGCAAGAAGCAGCAGCACATCAGAGACTGGAGACTCTCCCCAACATGACTGCTTGCCTGCCAAAGGGCCGTGTTTGTACACTTATCAACATGCGGGCGCAAGACATAGACAGGCCAAAACATGCGCCAGGATGGATATCTCAAGCTTCAGTGCTCCAGTAAAAGCATGAAGAGCCAACAAACCTGAGGGGAGCTGTTCCAAGAGCTGTGTGGACACATGCGCTTCTGAGCAGGCGTGCACAGGGAGGTGCCGCTGCCCTGCCCAAAATTGCCCGGCATGCTGGCGCTGCTGCCCAGCTGCCCTGTGGCATCCAGAGGCTTGGCTGGGGATGACAGAAGGGCTTCATCTGCAGGGCATGGCACATGATCAGAATGCCGCAGCGTCACATTTGGCAAGTGGCCTGATATGTACAAGAGTCTGCGCATGCTGCCGTCCTGGTGCAAGAGCCACTGCTTCAGCAAGATGTAAAATAGGCTGACACACCTGAAAGGCATGGAGTAAGGCCTGCCCTCATAGATTGCAGCGTTCCGGCCTGCAGTCAGGCTACATGTGTGAGAGCATGCTCATAAAGATATTGTGTAAATGATGGACGATCACATGGACTGCAGCATCCACAGCTGAGCATGTAGAGGAAGCCTGGACAACAGAAAAAGATTGCCAAGGGACTGGACACTTCTGAGGACGCACCTTGGAGGGCTTTGGGGGCAGGTTCTCCTTTGAGCTCATTGATGGCCCTACAGCATAATGCGTTGGTGCCCTTTGGTCGAAAGGATGCTGCTTTGCAGCTGCTGGTATTGACATCTGCACGCAGCAATTCAAAGTCAAGCATCCTGAAGATGTGCGCTGCTGTGTTGATTCCTTGATAGCGCATGGTGGCTTGCGCACGCAAAATGGCATCCTCCCGGCAATTTCTTGCAGCATTGCTAGGTGCAATGAGCAGGTCCTCACATGCGCTTGATAAGTGTTCCACAGCTGGAAGAATGCGTCTCCTATCCGCACTTGCATGATTTGAAAAGGGTGATGCGCTCATGCTGTCGTGAGTCTGATGCCAGGCTTTGGGGGAGCAATGTATGGTTGCTTCAAAGACAGCATGCCAGCAGGTGAAATAGGTAAGAGCAGGACTTCTGACTGGAGGGATACGAGGATTGCAGCAGCATACCGCTATGGAAGGCTCTGAAGACATGCCGCTGCTCATGGCGCTGTGCAGGCTGCGGCGACCAGATCTGCGGGTGGGCGGCGCAGGCGTTGCTGGATGCATTCCAGCGCTGCCGGGCTCCAGTGTGGAGGCGTGCTCCTGCTGCTGAGTCTGCTTCTCCGCTGCATAGTCACATACAGGTGCGTGAAGGCAATGCCCTAAGGACAGTCATGTCTGCAGATCGACTGAGCTCTAGCGGAAGTAAGTCAAGTCCCCCAAGCTCAATACAAAGTTGCAGAAATGTCTGCAGACGTTAATGAAGGCGGGGCAGATGATGATCAGGGTGCAGCATGAGTACTACCTTCAAAGCCCTTTTGCGAGAATTCTTCCGCCGGCACTGCGGTGGGAGGGGCATGGAGCTGAGGGGTTGCGGGGGCTTCCACATCATGAGGTGATTCTTGCTTCCCTGCCTGCTTGGGCATGCCCGGGCTGCCCTGCAGTGGGTCATGCTGACTATCTGAGGCCACTGCAGAGACTTCGTCTGCATGCGTACTTCTCCTTTGAGCAGCTGCACGTGCACGCGCTGCCCTGGTTCTCTGGGGGTGGTGCACGTGACCCGGCTGCGTCTCTGTTCTGATGTCAAGGCGCGTCAGGTCCTGCTCTGAGCCAGCCGAACCTCCTCGGCTGCTACTCTGAGCCTGTCTGGCTGTCTGGTCTTCCCGCTGGGCGCAGCTCTGGACTGCTGAAGGGGCTGTTCGTGTGGCTGGGGCGCGTCTCCGTGCTAATGTCAAAGCACGGTGGGACCTGCTCTGAACCTGCTGAGCCTCCCTGGCTGCTGCCCTGAGCATGCTCGGCTGTGTAGTCTTCCTGCTGGGGCCGATTCTGGGCCGCCTGCTGTGATGCTTCCATGCTTGGCTGCGAAGCTTCTGTGCCTGGCGCGGGGCTTGCCCTGCTTGCATCCTCCGTGCAAGGAGGGTAGGTGGAGGCGCATGCCGCTTGACGGCTGTTGCCTGTACTCGCGCAGTCCTGCTTCTGTGGGCTGCGGCGTGCCTTGTGCTTGCAGCAAGCCCAGCCCTGACAAGACTGGCTCGCTGCTGCGGTGTACTTGCTACCTGCACTTCAGTACCAATGATCTGCCCTGCATCGTCATGAGGTGAGTGTGGAGAGAGAGCACACAGCGATGCTTGGAAGGTCTGTCTACACCAGCACCTCCATACCAACCGCACATGGGTGTCCAGGGAGCGTCACCTTGCTCAAGTCCCCTGATGTAGCGCCTCGTAGGAAACGTCTTGCTCCCTTCAACAGCACAGATGTGTCCAGCGGCGCCTTCCCGTGCAGTGTGTGCTTACAGGACATCCTCATCGAGGCTGCTCGTGATAGTCCCTGCGCGGCAGCTATCATCCACAATGCGGCCTAAAGGTTGGACGCTAAACAATCACGGTAGGATATCGGGTATCGGCGGTATTGTATCATTTACATTGCGACGCAAGTACAGCAGGGACTGCAGTGCGAGCATTAGCATCAGCAGGAAAGAATATCTTACTTGTCGCAGTGGGGGCCCCTTTGTTGTCCTTGCCGGCAGTATACTACGTTATTCAATTCAGCCTACGAGTTAGATTCAAGCCTCTCCGCATTGTTGACTGGAAAGTACAGCCTTTCGAAGCTTCGCGACATGGGTGCCGTATTCACCTAGATGTCTTGCGTACATGCTAAAAAATCTTCAAATTAAAATCTGTCGATTGCAGCAGCATTTGATGTTGTGCAAACTGCTCCAAGCTGTCCCTTAGGACACCGGGGTGTAATTGTGTCCTGCATTTTGGGTGAATGAAGTGGTCTTCCCAGTATCTTGGGCCCGTCCTTGGCAAATTATCCAAAATCATACCTTTCCGGCGAGATGCAGACGATTGATCTTAGCAAGCAACCTGGTCGCGGCTATGCTGTATCTAAGAGCGGTCAGAGGAAGGGCGCCGGATCCTTTCCTCAACCTTGTGCTCAGCATTGCCTTAAGAAGCCTGCTGAACGCATTACAAAGGCCTGCTTGCAAAAATTTTTGCTATAAAGCGTCTGAACTACGCTTTCAGCAGCTCGCAGATGCTTCCGGAACGATCACGTGCGGTGTATCTAGGGCTCTTTTGCAGATTACCGAGATACTTATACAACGGAAATTCCAAATGCGCGGTAGGCTGATGATCTGCTGTCAGTGTGTAGGGACCAGCAAACTCCGGACTATCCCAGTGGTACAGAGCCGTATAGTCGTCACAATGATGTACCAGCTGTACAGCCTGCTATTATGCCCAGAAAGCTACCAGAGACCTCAGCATTTCAACAATCTTGTATTGGCACAGCAGAAAATCACGACGTATTGCTTAGGGTATGGGTAGCAGGGCCGATAAGTGGTGTCGGATGTAGCTTCTCGGTCTACCCGGTCTTCTGAATTGCTCTCAGCGCTGGGTCTCAGATGTAGGACACTACCAGGTGCCTCCCTCCACCTTCACAGCCGTAATGCATCGAAATTTCCGGATCATGTATGGCATTGACCTTCACCACAATAGTACTGGCCTGCATTGGCATTTTCATGAAGCATTGCAAGGGCCCACCTCACAGTGAGCAGCACTCCAGTGAGCCTTCCAGAGTCATATGCTAGGGGTCTGAGAGTGAAGCAATGGCATGCAGGCCGCTGCTGGGACCCATTCCCTCAGAGACAGGCGAGAGCGCCTGTGGGAGCAGACTCCCACAGACGGCTCTTGCCGTGTGGGCACAGGAAAGCCTAGCGAGCTGCTGCACGAGGCTTTGCAGCCTGTAGGAGTCACACAGCTAACCACAAGCTTGGCATGATAGAGGTGGCACTCATGAAGGTACGCTCCTCGCCAGCTGAAGCTGCCTCACACAGCATGGATGGCACAAAGCTGCTCACCTGTAGTATGAGCCTGCAGAGAGCAGCTCATGCAGGAAATCACATGTCTGCACATGCTAGAACAATGCATGATCAACGGTCTGCCAGTCTTATTGCAGAGACCTTGAAGTCTGTACTGGCAAAGCTTAGCAATCGAGTAGATGCATGCGGGGGATCATGAATCTGCTAGCTTGATACATGGCAATCAATGTGGAAGCACAAAGGCGTTCAACAGGCTGCAGCTTAGTACAAGGGTAGCAGCCTCACTTGACGCCTTGTACTCACGCTGCTGCTGACTGCGTGCAGAGACTGCGCTTTTGTGTTCCAGAAAACAGGCTGTAGCTCAACATCAGGGGTACTATGGAGGATTGACGCCGACAGCGCCAGAGGCGTAACAATTTGGTCATTAAGGCGCTTAGTTCTCTGCGCATAGGCTTAGGCGTTCTACTGAGCAAGAATGGCCTTGCCGGCCCCCCCGGATCGTCTGTGTCAGGCTTATCTGTCAGGTCAAATTCACCGATGTGCTACTTCTGCAGAAGGGTTCTTACGACGGTCTCAGCAAATGGACGGGAAATCATCTTGGCTCAGCAAAGTGTAGCTCAGGAGAAAGAAGTACAGATGATGGATAGTCTGACTGGAACAAACTGGAAGAGCTGTTGTGTTGTTTCTCTTTCTGATCAATAGGCCTTGCAGGCATACCTTTGCTGCTCCATGTGTCTGTAGGGCTGACACACATGTGAGCATGTCGCAGTGCTTCACTAAGGTGTTTGCTTGTGAGGCTACATTGGGAATCAGAAAAGCCCTGATGTAGTCTGAAGTCCTCAAAGCAGGCGCATATGGGTGCACCACATGTGTACATGTGTACATGCATCTGCAGTGCCACCAGGGGTAGTGTCCCTCAGGACTATCTGAGGCTTGAGCACACTGGCATGTCTCAAACAGGGCTATCATGTTGTATAGCATCCCCAAGCCTCGTACTTTCGCCATCTTAAGGCTGTTTCGCACCACATGTGGGGCCATGTCAGATGGGTCATGTCATGGCACATGATGCGTCAGCATCTCGGACAGTCTGCCCGGATCTTCCCTCCAATTGCCTCTCAAAACTGAGACGAGCGGTTAAGGAGGTAGCAGACTGCGATTGTACCTTTGAACACCATTCACAGCCTGTACTGCGGTGCAGCCGACGACAGCGCTGCTGGTCGGCTACCAAAGGAAGGAACACAAGGTGCGTCCTTGTTCTCAGTACCTGATCGCATTTAGAGAGCAAATTAGCATCACTTGATAGGCTGAGGCCGGAAAGCTGAGGGAAGGGCGCTTTCGTTGTGTGGCTCTGGCCTTTGTGATTGCCTATGCCTAGCACCTTGGACTGTCATGGCAACGGACAGAGCAGAGGTAGTAGCAGTTTCTGGTATTCAGTAAGACAAGAGATGGCAGACATTGCTGTTGCACCAATGAATTAGGTTTGCTTGATCGCTGGTGCATGCTCTGTGCATGCTGCCTTGATGGCTTGCCATCACATAGATGCTGGCACTGCCAAGAATGTCTTAGAGCAACTAGCATCGCACATAGGTTCTGCAGTGACTAAAAAAAGCTGCTTCTGACCCTGAAGGTGGTCGGCCATCAGCATATTAGACACCCTCAGGGAAAGGCTTTCTTCACCCAACACGATGCCTCAGACAGCCTTGGTGGCTGTTCACAACACTCCTAAGAAGGTCTGCCTCTCTTTAAAGCAAATTTGCCCGCACAACCAATGCAGGCAGAGCACTTCGAGCTGCAGATCGTGATGACTTGATGATGATGTGTATGTCTTCAGCACGGAACGGCTCAATAGGCTGAATGCCTGACCAGTGATACATCTCAGTATGGGTTGTGCTTGACTGCATCGGTCCACCTGTCATCTGCCCGGGCCCAGTATATGTAGGTGTGATGCCGGCCAAGGCAACCTGCAAGGCTGCAGACCGTGCTTCAAGCCTTGAAAGTCTTACAATTGCAATCTGCAGGGAGTGTCATCACAGCGCTGCCAGCAGGCTGGGTGCTTCAAGCAAGCCACCTACGGCCCCCCAGGAACCACCAACCGTGTGTTTTGCTCATCACACAAGTCTGAGGGAATGCAGGACAACAAAAACAAGATGTGCATTCATGAGGGTTGTGAGACGCGCGCTTCATTTAACTATGAAGGTGAGGCACATTCCGCTTACCAATGGCACAAGCACCATTGGACTCCTCAGGAGCAGCGCAACGAGGACGTAGGCGCTCCGCCGGAGGAGCATGTCTCATAGGGAACTTGCTCATCATTCACATGATCATGCGTGTCCGTGTATGCCTGGTGTGGCTTACTACAGCGCTGCTAAAGGTGATGACTTTCAAGTGAGGTGCATGTTCAGGTGAGACAGCCCTGCTGTATTGTGGTCCCCACAAACTGGACAAAATGATCAACATTAACAAGAAGGGACGCACCAGTGGGCAAGGTGAGATCGCACTTCAGCAAGTACATGAATGCTGAGCGCCTTGCATGAGTTCAAGACATGCAAACATGTTTTGCTGACTGGCAGTGCTGGGCATCAGCTATGTGGCGTGTGCAAGAGTTGATGGCTATCTTCGCAGTACGCTGCTGGTCCTCATACTCCAGCCATGTTCAGTTATGTGAGGATGATGCGCAGGGACCTCAGCTGCTGGTGCAACCGGAGCTAACAACTCTGCAGCCGCGCCAGCGCCCATCCCTCCTCCTGCTGCTCTTGTCATGCCCACCATGATAGGTGAGCCATCCTACACACCCTGTATATGCCCTAAAGAAAGCTCTGATGGCACCAGACCCTTTCCCTCTTACCAATGTGTCGCACCACTGGCGCTCTCTACTTGGCTGTATGCACAGCATTGTTTTGCCTGATAGGTACAGACCGCCATGTGGCGGCGTGCCTGTGCCCTGTACTTGAGCAGCCATGTACAGTCATCCATCAAGATTGTATGCCCTGCTAGCAGTACTTGCAAGACGACTTGTGGAGCTGAGTGAATGTGCCATGCAGGGAAAGGCAAGTCTCCTAAAGCCG
Organism: Coccomyxa viridis; assembly: GCA_963930925.1. Classification (NCBI taxonomy): domain Eukaryota; kingdom Viridiplantae; phylum Chlorophyta; class Trebouxiophyceae; family Coccomyxaceae; genus Coccomyxa; species Coccomyxa viridis. The sequence goes on along the minus strand of CAWVOJ010000008.1, from coordinate 1,186,828 downwards.
ACGACGATGTGGCGGGCAAGGAGCTGATTGTCAGCCCGAGGCCCTTCAGGCGTCCTACTGCCTCAACACTCCAGATTGTCGAGACCACAGATGCAGGTGAGGCTGGGCATGGCCTAATGATCTGAAACAAGCATTTCTTTTGAGACTGCCTTTGTCTCACACCTTGGCCAACAAGCTCAAGGCTCGTCTCTGCAGCGCTGAGAGCATGTGAGATACAGATGTGGTGGAGCTGGAGCACCAGCTGCAGCGGCTTTCCTCTGACGAGAGGAAGAAGAATGAGGAGAAGATCAAGGCCGGTCCAGTTGACATGACAGTGCGTGGATGGTCCCAGGGGCGCAGCGGCGCCAGCAACTCTGGTGCCATTGTATCTCTTTCGAGGACCAGCTCAGTGAGCAGCCCCTTCCAGGTGAGAACTCTGGATGTCCGCCTTGGTGGTCTGAGGTACCTGAATCTGTACAACATCAACGTTCATAAAGAGATCTGTGTTGTCAGTATGCCACTTCCAGCAGCTCAAGATTCTGCATGGAGAGATCAACATGCACACTGTCATGAGCAATATCTTCTCGTGATGACACAGGCATGGGAGTGGCAGGAGGCAGGCCCCTCCAATGGGCAGCAGCCTGCTCAGCAGGGAGACAACATCATTCCACAGGTGATGGCATAGTGTGAATGCCTTTCTGCATACATGGGTAACCAAACATGATGCTGATGAAAGCTCAGAGCAAAGAGGCTAGGAGACATGTGTGATGATGTTACTCTTGCAGCTGCTCATCCACCTTTGATCATACCCTGCCCTTCAAGAGAACATTCTGTGCAATACGTGACAACATAGATTATCATACTTGCTGCCTATCTAAATCGCCTCTGACATGTTTACAGGCACAGCTCGTGCCCTACCTGCCGCCCCAGGACAACGAGGAGGTAAATGTTCTGGCTTACACCCAGGGACAGCCTTGACGTGAAGCTGACACCATTGCTCTTCTAAGATCTGCACCCTCACAAGCAGCTGAGCCTTAAGTCCAACTCCTGCCCACAGCTAGCTGGGAAAGTGTCCCACCTTCATGCCAATGCATATGCGGTCATGCACTCTGCTTTGCAGGAGCTGGAGGAGGATGGGGATGATGACGTCAAGCCAGCTGCCTATATGCGCTGAATCACCACCATTTCAGAACACTGACAGCATTTAGGGGCTGCCAGTAGATGGTCACTACCGGCAGAGTCCAATACTCGGCAGCACCACACGTTATGTTTGCCAGCTAATCTGGAGAAGCGCTGATTCCAAGCAAAACAGGGCAGCTTAGGCAAGCACGGGTATCTGTGTTAATGAGACTCAAGCTCCACTTTTTGCATCAGGAGCTGGCACTGTGGTGCAGGAGCAATGGCAGCGTTTGAAACGCTCATGCCATGAATTTGCTGGTCAGTAATAGGCTGTGCGTTCTACCCGTGAACAAGTAATATCTGGCAAAGACCAGGTTCTGCAACACATGCCAGATCAGAGAGATGTGCTCAGGGGTACAGTGTACAGATTGTTTCCTCTTATGGTGGCATTGCAGAGCGTGGTAACCATGCAGAGCCACAGTGACTAAGAATGCTGGGATACGTTGGGATGCAGAGCCCTGTGAGGAATGTAGTGGTGTGGGCTTGACAGTCATATGGGCTGATTTCGTCAATACTCTTACAAGCTGGTCTCTCAGGCGGTCATGCTCTACCCACACTCTGCCTCTACTGCACTCCCAGACATGCACGCCTGATTGCCCTGAACAAGCCACTGCAGCTTGCAGCTGTCTCCAGACAATTCTGGCTTGCATGCAGCTCCCCGTAGGCATTTGCTGACACTGTGATGTCTGAGAGAGCTTCTCTTGAGACTTGTCCTACTGCATGCGCACAATGTGCACCCGACAATCCTGTATCTATTGTAGTGTGCTGTCAGACTTCTCTCAAGTGCACAACATCTACTGGTGTTCTGATCTCTGACGTACCTAGGATAGAGAGGGCTGTGCCTCAGCAACAAGACTTGAGGCTACAATCTCCTACAAGCGCTGAGCTCACTTTGTTTAGGGACAGTCTGGAAAATTGCTGGAGCATCTGTATCTTGTCAGGTGAGGTGGCCTGCCGTGATGCTGCCTCCTGCTTGGCCCATTTCAGATCACAGCGTCTTGCCACAATCCGGCAAATCAATCCCAGACTGTCTCCGACATAACAACCCCCTATGACTTGTTCCACACTAGCCTTGCCCTTTGTTGGAAGACCGCTGGGCTGTTCTGGGCATGTCGGCATTCATGTGACCAAATATGATGCTACTTTGCTGTGTTGTGAGATCACGCCCTGCTCTACCCCACGGTGCTTGCCCTTATATGGGCACAATGCCGTCCATTTTAAGTCAAGTAAGGCCTTGAGCTGTACTTTGGCATTATCATGCCCTTCTTGGCGCCCTCTGTAAAACACCTTTCAGCCACTGCAAGGCTGGCCAAGCGCCTCACAGGAACTTTGCAGCGATGATAATTCGCATTTGAATGTACTGGACGATGCGGAGGCCAACCAGGATGCTGATCAAGATCGCGGCATTGGCCCCAAGGGAAAAGCCGGTCTGGATGTTCGTTGGGATGAGCTCGGAGGCGTCGGTAGTGTAGAATCCCCCCTCCTCCTGGAGGGTCAGGCCGCTAAACTCGTTCTTCACCAGCGCAGAGTAGCCATAAGTTGCGTAGGAGATCCTCTTCAGCCACTCAAAGCATGGTGGGGTGGTCGTCTGCGCATCGCACAACATAGCATTAGCAACTACTTCTCAAGGGGTCTGAGACTTATTCTCAAGGGGTCCGATGTCTTCTCTTACTGCCCCACGAAGCCCAGAGTATAGGTGAAGAGAAGGAGCATTATACTGACCATCATCCATGTATGTTATGATGCAGCTGCTCAGAGTCAGGACCTTCGCAGTAGGTGATACTAAGCTCGCCACTCAGAACTTCAAGGCTCTCAGCAACACACCGAAGTCCCAAAGGAGAGCCATGGTTTTATTGCAGTACAAGGCAGCTGCTCTCACCTGAAAGAAGCCCACAAACATGAGCAGAGGCACATAGATTGCTTGCAAGACAATGGCGCCAGTCAGCTCCGCCCGGAACGCTCCGGAGCACAGCATTCCCAGTGTCTCTGAGATGAGAATCAAAAGGAAAATGATAGCGGCGTAGTAGAAGAAATTCGCGGCCGCCACCTGGTAGCCCACCTGCGCAACAGCATGACTATGTGATCCTTATCTGGTACCACACTCATACATGAAGGGCTTGTACCTGAAGTGCAGTGTCCAGGCAGGGGCATGGGGAGGCTGCTCTAGACTCCTTCAGCTGCGGCAGCAGTGCTGTGACACTTGACCTGTAATGCAGCAGGCCAGGATGCAGGGGTCCCAATGGGCACCCCAATGGCAGGTATGGGGTGGGTGTGGTGAGGGTCCTCACCAGGAAGTAAGTCATGAGGACGTACAGCGTGGCGTACGCCAGCTGCAGCGGTAGCGTGGTCAGCGTCTTGGCAATGTAGTAGGGGAGGTAGCTGTAGTGCCCCGCGTACACCTCCCGGCGCAGCAGCGGCTTTTGCGTGTACGAGATCGTGAGGGCGCTATTGCCCGACATGAAGATGACAACCATGCCCACGAACCACAGCGACGCGACCCTGTCGTAGACGCCCGCTGACACATCCCCAGGAAGCCGGTAGTACATGGCGCCTGCGGCAGCAGCAAAGCTCTTCCGTCAGCCCACAGCGCTCATCCGTGAACTTAATGCCGCCCATCCTGCTCAATCACTCACGGCAGCAATCGCTCATACTCATACATGTCCACTGTCTGCCCTAGAACGATGCTATAGCGCGTGCCTGCATGCTGAGTCTGTCTACGGTAAGTGTAGTGCTCGGCTCAGTGCCAGTGATTCCTATGCACGGCTGCCCGAAGGATGCATAGTAGCGCCTACATTCCACGCTGCAGCCCCACTGCAGAGAGGGGATGCAATGCTGCTGCGTCAGGAGCAGCGCTTACCCATGAGCGCGGCAGCGATGCCATACTGCAGCGCCTGCATGCTGAGGCTGACGGGGCTGCGCAGCCAGGAGCGCGCAAAGCGCGCACAGAGAATGCCCGTCTGGCGCAGGTGCGATGCGCCCTTTCCGCTGCAGTCCACCCCCTCAAACTTGCCCGACCTGTCCGACCGGTTGTCCCAGAAAACTGCGCAAGCACAGAGCATGTCACGGCCCAGCCTTGAGCTCTCACAGACTCTGCCAGACCATATGCTGTTTGGTGCCTCAGCTCATAGCAGTGCCTAGGCAAAGCGACCATGCTCTATGTCAAGACTTCAGGATTGCCCTTGCATACCACCCTTCTGGGAAACAGAGCTCTCATGGCCTCTATGGCAGGACCTACTTAATGACAGGTACCCTACTGGGCATGCATGTGAGGAAGGGTACCTGGCGTGCTGCTGCTGGCTGACTCTTCTGTGGGCTGGCTGCTGGAGCGGCTGCAGGTGTCTGAGAGGTAGTCGACGTGGAGGACGCTGGCGGGAGAGGGCACCTCAATGACCCCCTTCCCCTTTAAGGTGCTCTCGTGCTCCTCTATCAGGATTTCTTGCAGCACGTGTGCGCTGTCCACTCCCGTAACATTCGCCTGCGGCAAGATACCATAGATGGTCAAGGCCGCCTTGATATTACACAGACATACCCTCAGCAGTGACCCTATGTCTGTCAGCACCCTCAAGCGTGCAACCTACCTGGAAGGCACAACCGTAAAGAGCAACACAAGGTAGGTCCAGTGCGGCAAGAGATTGCCAACTGAACGCTAGTCACTTTCAGGCAGTCTACTAAAGCCTTACGTCTCGGCCACTGACATTGCTGCAGAGGGCTCTCACCTCTTCAAGGGCTGAGTGGACCTTCCAGGACAGGGTGTGCAGCTTGGCCAGGTTAGGCACGGCATGCGCCCTGTCCTTGGCCAGCCACAGCAGGTGCTCTGCCAGATTCCTCTGAAGTGGCCGCCTGCACACAGGTGCGCTCATCAGACCGTGCACCCTCACCCATAGGACATACACTCCAAGTTTTTAATGCTGAAATGGTCACTGCGCAATGTGTCCTGCTCACTTTCACCTCTGTACTGATAGGTGCAGGACTTCCGAGCAGCTAAGTCACAGGTGTCAGCAATTCGTTGATGCTCACCCAAAGCCGGCTATTGCCATGTAGGTCTCTGCCTCCTCCCACGACCCATTGTACAGCATCTTTCCGCCTGTGCAAGTCAACAGCGATGTCAACAATTGATGCAGCTTGTGAGATCAAACCACCTGGTGCAGCTCCCCTTGCCACATGGGGCACATCTGGACTGCTGAAGATTCGCAAATGACATTCAGCATCGATATGCTGAGAGGGTATCGCTCACCTGACAGGAGCATTGCGTCGTCAAATAGCGAACAGATGTCGCTGCTGGGCTGGTGAATGGTACACACCACCTGCAGTGCAGGAACATGGCATCACAAAGCTGCTCACCATCAATCGCCTTTATAGCATCTGCTTTCAGTAATATACATGCGCAGTGAGAAGCTGCAACGACAGCCCTAATAGTCCTGCCTAGTTGTGGTGGCTGTGGTGCAGGTGTGCATTTCTACAGAGACACTCTCTGTCTCACCAGCATGCCGCGCTACTGCGCCAGTTGAGCAAGCAGGCGCATGCGGGTTTCGGCACTCCCTGTTATCCCTGGGATTGTTCCTCATTCCTGGCGCACCGCCTTGGGTGCAGACACGAGAGGCGGCTCACCGTTATGCCGCGCTTCTGCGCTAAACGAGCGAGCAGCTGCATGAGCGTCTCGGCCGACTCAGAGTCGAGGCCAGTGGTGGGCTCGTCCAGGAAGATCGCCTGAGCGTCTGTGACCAGGCTGATGCCCACCGAGACTCTGCGCCGCTCCCCGCCAGAGATGCCGGACATCGTCCCGTCTATGTCCTGCCCGATCAGGTGGTCCTTCACGCGCGCCAGGTCCTGCATGCGGGAAGTAATCAGCATCATGGTACTTGAAGAGAGCTTCCAGGGGATGCCGAGAGCCCAAGGACCGACGCAGTGAAGCAAGGAGGTAGTGCAGTACTCTGCGCCAGAAAAGACTCTCCGTATGATATGTATTGACAGCTCGCTGTGCTGTCTGGGGCAGGCCATTAGGGGCCGCTGTATGCTGACGTGTGACGAAGGGAAGTTCTGTAGAAATGGTCTTGAAAGTATGGTGGACCTCTCCTGATGCAGTGTCATTAGGTGGCACACCACATGTGACATATATGCTGTCCTAGACAGCCTGCAGAAGCTGCAGGGCAGATCACAGACTCCTGGAAAGAGGCCCAACAGGCATGCAGAGATGAGTCATACCAGCTCTTCAAGGATGTGATCCACACGCGACTCCTTCTGCGCCCTGCTCATGCTGCTGGGCAGACGTAGCAGCGCACTTGTGAGAACTGCCTCGCGGACCTGCAGGAGAGGGCAGGGTCATGCCACTCAGCTTGTGTCATGCATGGTGCAGCACAGATGGAGCCTTGCAAAGTATATGCACAGGTCAAGCACGATGTGTGTCCTCTGCTTGTACTACAAACATAGTCTCGCAGATGCCAACGGGGCAGCTAGCAAAGCAAAGGGAAAGGGCGTACAGTGGCTGTTGGCAGCAGGATGTCGCTCTGCCAGACCAGGGCCAGGCGTGATTTGAAGGCCGTGTCTCGCACTGGGGTCCCATTTATCAGCACAGTGCCGTCCTGCTTGCCTCCGGAGATGCATCCGGCCAAAAACTTGAGCTGCGCAAAAAGTGCTTCACACCTTCAGCGAAACTTGCGTCTTCTTTCTCCGCATGCTGCGTCCGGCCTCAGACATCATCAAGCAAAATCAAATGATGTTGATGCAAGCATATAGACATGACCCTGCTCTCCTTTGATGACATGCTCCAGACAAGTCCTCATAGACATACCGGAAGTACTTTGTATATAATACCATACCAGCGTGGTCTTGGATGATCCTGAAGGCCCCAAAATGGCAGTCAACCTTCCGCTTCGGCACGCGCCACTGACACCTTGCAAGAGCCTCAACGTCTCCTTTCCACTTTGGATCGTGAACCGCAGATCGCTGAAGGCGATGTCGCACGACGCACTCTCCATCTCGGAAGCCGTCAACGTCAGGCTCTCGGCATCACAGTTGATTCCCAATCGCCCCGCTGGGAAGCGTCACCCAGCCACCGTCTGTACCATCGATCTTGACCCCTCGTGCCTGCTCACTCTTATGGTCCGGTGTACCCCCGACCTGGGAGGCCTGCTGCTGTCTGGAGGATACACAAAGGAACTGTCAGACCCGAAAGGCTAGATGCGCCGAGAGCAGGGCCCGCAGATGCCTGGATCTTGCGGGGCGGTGATAGTTCGATGCGACAATACTGCAGCCTGGACATGGCACTATGACTCATATGACTGATCCAGCTGTGCTCCAGCTGTGGCGAAGTCACCTGGGTTAGAGGTCGGAGGCTCCGGCCGACCCCCTTCCAAGCCGCAGACAGGCCGAATGTCACTATTATAGGCCTAGGACAGCGGTAACAGTGTCTGCTGACCTTTTCTGGCACTGCGTTAGCTCACATGAGTTGCAGATTGCTACGCAAAATTTTGGTCTAGGATCACTAGCCAGTCATACCGCATGTGATGTGCTCTGCGATCACTTGCGAACCGTTAAATTACAGCAGAAAAAGCTCGAGTCAAGTTTTCTATATGCTCTCTGTCATTCACAGACGTCCATTTCGTATTCCTGGGAAGTTGCCCAATTAGGCATGGGTAACGTCCCTGCAACGGCAGCTCCAGAGCTTGCCTCAGGCAACTGCTGGACAGCTAAAACTATCCTAGGGAGCAGCTACATGCTTGGGCATCAAGCCACGGCAGTCTCCACATCAATCAGACCTTTGCGTTGACGCCCTTGACCTCCTTCTTAGGCGGCGGGGGCGGGGCGCTGGGAGGACCCTTAGGCTGCACATGAACAACACTGATTGACACATGCTGCAGCAGACGCCACTGAAAGCAAGGTCTGCTGTGAGCAGCTGCGAGGAGCGAGCGGAATACCCGTCCCAGCATGCTTCTGTCAAGGCGCCCAGCTCAACAGCCCCCAGAGAGGAAGCCACACAAACTCTTCTCCTGTCTGACACTGGATGTGCAGCTCTTTCTTTCTTGCAGACACATTGGCCGGCTCTAGGACCTTAGGCACCTCCAGTGTGAGGGCAGCGCTTTGCAGAGTGTAGAGGGAATCAGGAAGGCACAGAAAGCACACCTCGCCCTCAGCCGGAGCTTCGTCCAGGTCTCTGCAGTATGGGCCGGGCGGCTTGCCCCCGCTGTTCTCAAAGCGCAGCGTCAGCCCCGCCTTGTTCTTGGCCGATACCCACTTGCCGTTCTGCATCTGCCCTACCGGCTCTGCATACCTCCTGTACTGCGAACCCGCCTGCATGCCACACCACAGCCTGAGATTCTAGCTAATCATGGCTCCCAGGCTTGTGCACAATTGGATTGACTGCACGTACTGCCGCACAGATAAGCACACGTCGCTCGGCTTCTGCGGGCAAGCCATGGCTGTGCATGCGCTTCCTGCATGGACAGCCAGGATGTGTCCTAGAGAGCATGGATTTCCATCCACCTGACGCCAGACAGCTTGACAATGCTCTACCAGCTCTGCCTTGAGCGTAACGTCCAATCATTGGAATACCATCTGGCGCAATAAGCACTGTCCCTAGAGATTTCCATGACAAGAGAAGTGACGCCTCACCTTGGGCTTCTTTCCGGATTTGATGTCCTCCAGAATCTTGATGACATCCTCGGGGGTGCAGTCCTCGTGGTAGTTGTAGGAGAAGCCCTCCACGCCGTTGCTGAAGTCGGCTATGCAGATCATGGGCGCGTTCACGCAGCTGCCCATGCACTCCATCTCCCCCAGAGTGAACATGCCATCCTGCAGCAATACTCGCTCTTGCATGCCTTCGCAAGTCAGGACACCTCTGATGGATTGGGCACTCCTGTGTATGCCCTCTCAGTGCTACATGCGCTTAATCGTGTGAATCATGGCAGGCAGCCAGGTCAACAAATGCTTAAGAGTGCTGCAATAGCGTCCGGGCTTGTAGCGCAGGGTGTTGAATACACATGTGAGTGCCACTGCCTGGTGAACAAGGATGAGAAATTTTGCGAAGTGCTATTCCAGAATACTGAGCATCAAAGCTTACCGGCGTGGTCTGCCCATATGCAATGCCCAAGTGATCCTGGATGGCGGATGACAGGCTGCGCGAGCCGCACAGCATGCAGGGCGTAGTCCCACACACCAGGACCTGATACTTGCCCACAGGGGACCTGTTGAACATGGTGTAGAAGGTTGCCACCTGCACAAGTGCAACAATACCTCTCATCTGATGCACATTCTTCCATTGATGAGCGGCACAGCGCTAGCTCACACTTGCTTGCCAAGGGTTTCGAGCAGGGGTTGGCTCCCTGCAGAACCCATCTGAGAAGCAAACATGAGCTATGGCACAATACTTGGGTCATAGCGAGCAAGTGCTTGACCTAAAGGTGAGTCAGCTTACCTCATACACACGGATTGGGGCGACCTCCAGGATCTCAGCTACCCTGTTCATGGCTGCCAGGTTTAGCCAGCCATTGTTCTGCTTCTGGGCAAGGTCAAGCAGCGGTATGCACGCGCTCTGCTTGTAGTTTGTGGGGAATCGTGACAGGATCTCAGCCACCTGCAACCCACAGAGGAGCTCCTCAGCTATATGCAGCCCGATGTGTATTAAACATCCCTGAAGGAATTGGCGCCCACGGGACAACTTCGTGAGGCTTACATGCAGGTAGCTAGATGAGGAAGCAAGGGTAAGGGATGCAGGACGCACATGCTCATAATTCTCTGAGGTAAAGTCGAAAGGCGTGTCCCAGTTGTTCTGCGTCGAATGCCGGTGCTGCATGGCAGAACACATAGTCTCAGGTCTAAGAGGAGGAATACAGCAGTGCACTGAGTGACAGGACATGCAAGGTATGCTTGTGCTGTGCTGCTCATGTGTGCGCTCACCGTGTTGAAGATATCCTGACTGTTAGTTGCAAAACTTCTCAAGGAGGGCCCGCTGCTGGAGCTTGCCTGCAAAATCAGCAGAGCCTAAATACAATTCCAAAATGAGCTCGCTGACCGAACTCAACACGCAGAGCATCTGCAACTGCTTAGTGTGGCAATCTCATGAATGTTTGCTAGGTCTCACGGCACGACAGAAGTCAAATATCAGATCAAACTAATCAAGGTATGGTGCACAGGTCTGCAATCAGTTGACTACTCACATGCTCCTGTAGACACAGAGGCAGCGTCCGGACGGCCTCAGATGCTACCCTCTGATGGATGCAACTCGAGAGAAGCCGAAGCGCTCGCCCAATCTGGCGCGGCATGGTGGAGCTATATCAAGACAGAAAGATACCCCTTACATGCATGCTGGAGTTTGATGCCCGGAAAGCGGTCTGTCCCCACTGTGCTTCCAACAAGGTATCGCTGAGTAAGCACTACTAAAGGTAGCGTGAGACCTGGCTCTTCGCTCGAAGCGCTGGCTTGTGCCAGAGCAGAATATAATCTTATGAGCAAAGCTGTATAAGAAGCAGCAGTCTACGAGGTGCCAGGCTGGGTGTTTGTGAGCGTTGTTGTTGCCAAACTCCCCTCCAGCCCAAAAGTCAGCAGGAGTCTCCGAGAGACCGAACCAACCACCGAGTGCATGTCTAGAATAATTAAATTATTCTTTTGAGTGCTCCAGAAGCTAGCTCGGGCTCACGGCCTCGTTGGCTCGACGCAAGGGTGCATCACTCCTAGGATTTTCCATATCCCTGTTCAGAAGCTCACAGGCGGCAATTGTCCGCCTGAGCGCACCGCTGGAGGTGCACTGATGTCTGTCGCTGCTGAGAGGAGCCATTCTCCATCCCATTTCAGACAGAAGCGCAGCTTTGAGCCAGCAGAATCCTCAGAACATCATCCCCACTCCTCCGAGCACCACACCAAGCGGCCGAGGCAACACCACAGGGCGACAGTAAATCGAGAGGGTCGCTCAGAGGCCCATCACGCAAGCGCAGCTCGTGCCTCGACCCTCCTTGCACTGAAGGGCCTGTTTCCTGGAATGGAAGAGCAGGTTTGCCCCAGACACCTCTCCACGCTGAACTGCATGCAGCTGCAAACAATGGACGCAGCAGCGAGCTCTGAATGATGTATGGATCATTGCAATTGCCCGACTGTTACAAGGATGCTCATGTAGCCCATGCCCGCCGCAGGTGTTGTCTGACATCCTGGACACATGCGGCGACAACATAGATGCAGCAATCAAGAGGCTGGGTGACCTGCGCTTGACAGCAAACTGCTCCGGGGCTGCGCTAGATGAGGCTTCCCAGCCAGCAGCAGTGCCCAGCAAGGCTTCAAGCACAGCAGGTGGGTTCAGCGTAGAGCAGCCCCGAGCACTCTGTCAAGGATGCCTGTTGGTCCTAATCTCACGTTGGCGGATCTGTTGTTGATGCTCTGCTAGGCTCAACTGTTACCCAGTTCCCAAATGAGTCACCTGAATGGCGGCTTTAGAGGACCACAGTGGTACCTGTAGAGGACGCAGAGTGGTCCCTCTAAAGTCACCATTTGCGTGGAGGAATTTGGGGGATGGCTTGACAGCTGACATTGGGATATGATTGCCTTGCATAACGAGGCTGCCGGCATGTCTGCCTGTTGCATAGTGAAAGTGCCTTCTCAGACTACCGCTCCATACAGGGGAGGCCTCTCCCCGATTCACCCCCGACGTTCTGTGCCGCGGGCTGGCTGTTGCACTGCTGTGAGGCTGAAGTCTGGGTGTACCTGCTGGCACATGAGAGCTCCCACGGCGCTGCAGAGACAGCAGAAGGACTCGGCCACGTCCATGTGGACGGCACTTAAGCTGCCGAAGCGAAAGGAGAGCATGAGTCCAGCTGCGGTGCTGAAGTAGGGGTGTTCTTGCTGGCACATGAGAGCTCCCATGATGCTGCAGGGACAGCAGAAGCCAATGGGCATGTACACGCAGACAGCAATGGTGCTGAAGTGAAGGGAGAGCATGAGCCCAAGAGCTCCCAGGAGTGGGTGGAGCTGCTGGTGCAGCAGATGGCGGGCGCCAAGGATCTGGACGACGCCCGCAGCCGAGCCTCGCAGATCCTGCAGGCCTTTGAGCAGGCAGTTCTGCAGCAGGCATCTCAGGTGGGCTGTGTGCAGTCATCATGCTGGCGATGCCTCATGTGCTTGCGCGCCATTTTCCACACACTCGAGCATCCACACGGTACCCCCTAAAACTTTCAGCACTTCAGCATTGTGAGAGCTGAAGGCGCAGCACTCCACTTGACAGTTGGCAAGTGTTCTGGTGTTCTATGGGCCTTACGGACGCAAACAATTCTGCAGAGGATGTCTCATTTTTCAGGAAACTCGTAGGCTCAGCGCTGGCTGATACTGAGTGGCGCAGCATCTGACAAGGGTCCTTGCCACAGGCTCCTGTACATGTGAAAGTGTGGTGAGGCCTGACAGCTGCAGGTGTGCAATCACCGACATCTGTGTGCACTGCTCATGTAGGGCCTTGGGGAAGCAGAGGTTCACGAGCTGCGCAGCCACCTGAATGACCTCTCGCGCGACAACGCCATCCTGAAGCGAGCTGTGGCCATCCAAAACAACAGGCTGCAGGTAGGCCAAGTTCTGCAAATCATGTGCAGCCCAGTTGCCCTCTGCCATCTCTTCTTTCACCTGTGCTGCGCAAAAGTGATTGCATGCACAGATAGTGTGAGGAGCATGACTTGACGGGTATACTGAATGACTTTCTTTAGTAGGTGAATTGCTCCTGGTAGCACAGCCTTGGTGCTGGGGAGGTTGCCTGAGATGGTGGATGTTCCTGTAGGAGGCTGTGCAGACAAAGGATTCTGAGCTGGCAGCTCTGCGCTCGGCACTGCAGCAGTATGAGCAGAAGGTGAAGGCGCTGGAGCTGACTAATTACAGCCTGTCGATGCACTTGCGGCAAGCCACAGAGGCTCACAGCTTCAGCCTGGGGCAGCGCCCGCCAGATGTATACTAGACTGCACTGTAGGAGCAGCAAGTAATGTTTCAGGCTGACTCTCAACCTTCTAGAGGAGGGATTGAGCTATGAGAGGAGGGATTGAGCTATGCTGCGAAAGAGTGTGCGCATTGCAGCGCCTATGTGAGAGTCTATGCGCCTTGATTGTGGGAGTGCGGTCCTGTTGTAAGGCTGATTACTTGACACAGATGTTTGCGGGCAATTCCGTGATGCAAAATTGTGAGTGCTGGAAAGAGCCACACACTGACGGTGATACATCAAATCTGCTATGTTGCCCTCAGTGGAGCCGGTCACAGGTTCATGTGATGATGGCTGGCAAGGACAGTTCACGCTGTCGAAGGCGGCAAGAAGTCCCAAGCTCAGGCTGATCCTAGAAGGCTTGCCGAGTACGGTTACCCTGTAGCGGCTACAGTGTAGCTTGGCAGGTCGCTGTGCTAACTGTGACGGGACCACCTTGCTCGATGCCTATCAAGTCATTAAAGCGATGACCTCATATAGACCGCTGGTGGTAAGGGCCTGAAGGCCGCTGTCCTGAGGAATGTCGAAAGACTGATGGGTGCGTGCCCAGGATCGGGCAGACTCGGTCGACGGCGCCACATGGCCATGCCATTTCATATGATTGCCCACAGCATTGCCCATCCTCGGACGACTTCTGCCTTCTAAGCGGCTCACAACACCTCAACGCGTCCATGCAGCCCCACGCCAGCTTCTGCAGCGACGTAAAAAGTTGCGGCCTGCCTTTGTTGGTGGCTGCAGAGGGCGTTGTGCAGCAGCAGCGGGACTGGCCATGAAGCGAGGCCTTGCCGCCTCCCGCAAGAGGCAACGCAAGAACGTTACCCCTTACCAATCGGTACAAACACATCCCTCTGCCTATATTCGCCAACAAGAATTGATGCCCTCAGGCTTGCGGCTCTCACGCCAGAGACCCTGAGAGCGATCTGCAACGGTTACCTCTGCTTACTCACGACCGATGGCCCCTACACCATCAAATCCGCCATCAAAGGTCACACTAGGAAGGTGTTGACAGCTGCCTGAGGCGGTTCGCTCCAGTCTCTTCGAGGATCGCGTGGCGCATCAGAAGTCCGTGATGGCTACGCCATGAGGACCAGGTCTTGAAAGGCCTATCGAGAGAAATTACAATTATTTAGAATAGTGTATGCGGTAGAGTGTCATGCTTAAGTCTTTCGTCTACCACAACGCATGGGCTACTGAGTTACAAGACTCTCCTGGGACACAGGGAGGTCTGCCCTCTGTCAAGCCCAGGAGGAGCGTCTAAGGATGCGAAGAGCGAGCAGAGCATCAGCTTGCCAGGACGACAAGCACTATCGCTGGTCTGAGACAGGCATCCTAGCCCAGAGTTTCCCTGGTGGCCCTCAGTATGCCAGACGGCAGTACTGCGATACATGAAATGCACTGAGCTCTCAATTATCGTATGCTGTGTGCAGAATGGGTATGTAGAGGACCGCTCAGCGCTTGGACAATGGCCGCTATCATTGTAGCACGAGTCTTAGCCCAGAATGCAGAGGTCCCTCATGGCGCTCAATTTGCCAGACAAGGCGCTGCAAGAGGCACTGCTCCGTCTCTCACGGTGCCCAATCAGCACATGTTGCGTCCAGGATGGGTATGTAGAGGAGCCCTCAGCGCTTGGACGACAGCCGCCATCACTGCAGCAGGAGTCTTAGCCCAGAATCCGGATGTCCCTTGTAGCCCTCAGCATGCCAGAGAGAGGTGCTGCAGGATACAGTGTTCCATCTACAATGGTGTTCAAATAGCGTGTGTTGCGTGCAGGATGGGTGGGTAGAGGAGGGCCCCGCGCTCGGGCCTGTAAACCTCACTGTGCCAGGCGGGAGCTGTGCTGGAAGCCTTGCGCTGCCGCAGCACTGGCTGTACGGCTGCTAAATTCCCTGGTGGCCCTCATTGTGCCACCACCGTAGCACTGCAAGACAGCAGTTGCAAATTACTCTCAATACCTGCATGCTGTGTGCAGGATGGGTATGTAGAGGAGCGCTCAGCGCTCGGGCCTGTGAACCTCACTGTGCCGGGCGGGGGCTCTGCTGGAAGCCTTGCGCTGCCGCAGCACTGGCTGTACGGCTGCTAAATTCCCTGGTGGCCCTCATTGTGCCACCACCATAGCACTGCGCGACAGCAATTGCAAATAGCTCTCAATACCTGCATGCTGTGTGCAGGATGGGTATGTAGAGGAGCGCTCAGCGCTCGGGCCTGTGAACCTCACTGTGCCGGGCGGGGGCTCTGCTGGAAGCCTTGCGCTGCCGCTGCGCCTGCTGGACGGCTTCTGCCTGTACACCGAGGATGCCGGCGGAGCAGAGCAGATTGTCGGCCTGGAGATGCTTGCAAGTGGTGCGCAGTTTACTGTGACAATCCCTTGGCTACTTGGGCTCACCATGTTGCAGTTGACAGCTATGCTCATCCTGCTCCTGTGCTATTCCCAATATGCGGGTTCTCTGTCCTCACAATACTGTCAGCTCGCTTCAGGAAATTCTCCTGAACCTGCATAAGTGTTGCGTTGACAATGAATGTGGCATATTGGGGACAGCACAGAAGCCCGACTCCTGTCTCCTGGCATCAGCATACATGCTAAGCATGCACTTACTTTGTAGGTTCGGTCAATGGCAGGGCCCTGCGAGGCAGGGGCGTCCTGCTGGACCACAGGGCCGCAGCTTCCGCCATCGAGGAAGCCCGGGAGGTGGCGCGGGTGCGCATTCAGATCCGGTACATCCGGGACTGGGTGGTGGACTACTCGGAGCCCGGAGCTGTGTGGATCATCTCAGACTGGGCCTGGTACAGGTGTGCTGCCTCTTCTGTGCTACAGCCATCTTGGTTCTTTCCCGCTTCAGCATGCATGAATGTACTCTGCAAACATTGCATGAAGGCTTCTGTAGAATTTGGTGCCAAGGCAAGATCTGGGTCTTGTGATCGTACTGATCAGCATGCTCCAGATGTATGTTGGTGAATGTGTGCACATGCATGGAAGTGGTCTCTGATGAGCCTGCATGCAGACACGCCAGTAGAGGGGCGCTTGCCAAACATATATCCATGTGCAGGCTCATCGCGCCTGCTGAGGACTACATGAGGGCCTTTGCGCCCGCCCTGAAAATGGCGCAGCTGGCGTGGCGCTGCGCCGGCGTCATGTTCGCTGCGCCACTGATCTCCTTCCAGAAGGCTGTGCCCAGGGTGAGCTCAGGCAGCGCCATTTGTGATGCCTGTTCTCCCTGAGCAGCAGAATAGCTTCTTACTGCATGGGATGACCTCAGCCCTCGTGCAAGCTCTTGAACGGGAATGACAGGTCTCAGCCATGCAGTAGAGGGACTATGGGAAGTTTGCACATCCTTGTACTTCCTCGTACTGGGCTAACGTCGGCCTTATGCACCCAATGCGCTGGCATACAGCATTGGCATTTACTCGCTGCTCAAGGTGAGAGAGTGAACGGTGTGCTTGTGCTGCGTGCAGATCCTGGCGGCGGACTTTGGGTCAAACGACTGGAACAGCGATGAGGAGGACGGCTTCGACCCGTACTGGGGCGTTGTGGACGAGGGGGAGTTCTCAGAGGCCTACATCAGGCAGCAGGCCTCGTTCCTGCTCAGGCAGCTGACGCCCATGATGGGCCGCCACGCCCCAAAATGCGGGTTCCTGCACGAGCTGTCCAGCATCGCAGGAACGCCTTTGAAAGGTCTGATGCAGCCAGGTAAGGAGCTTTACATGCTGTCATAGGAGATTCTTCTCGGTAAAAGAGTAGACGGCTGCGCACAGCTCTGCTTGAAGCCGTATCTGGGCCAGGCTGCGCATTATAGCACTCGGTAGATTCCAACAACCAGTTCATGCAGCAGGAGTACGAGATGCAGCTCAGATCCTACTGTGACCTTCTGGATGTGGTAATAGGACTGTATACATGGAGAGGGGCAAATGAGAGTATAGTCCTGAGCCTCTTATGTGGATCATCTAGCAAGCGCCATTTGTGGCGTCTGAGACCCCAGTGTGGGTTTTTGCATATGCTAATGCTGGTGTATCTGTGCAGGGCGCAGGCTGCGGATGCAGCCCACGCATGCGCCTCCAGCAGACCCGGAGCTGCGGCCAGCGCCCAGAAAAGACTTCCTGGCGCCTCCGGAGCTCACTCCTGGCCTCCTCATGGCCTGGGACTTCTGCAGCAGCTACAGGCAGGGGCACCTGCTTTGCATGACAACTTGTCTGCTGATCACTTTCTGGCAAAGCTGCAGCTGCCGTGCTTGGTCCCTTAACTGCTGATATGATGAACCAGGCAAAGCACGCCTCAGCAAAGATGGTCTGGCATGAGCCAGACAACACATCCAGAGTGCCGCAGAGCATGTAGGACTCACAGAGAGGCCTCAGTGCAAGTTCAGGTCTGCTCTGCAGCATGACAAGTAGCACAAGCTCGTTTGGGAGGAGCAGAGTGGCATATGGCTAGACTCATCACACCCGAGTGGTGGTGGCAGAAAAGCCCCTGTAAGATTTAAATCATACTTGTCTTGCAGGGCGCTGCTGCGGTTGCCTCCCTTCCCACTGGCAAGGTTGGAGATGGCCTACATGGAGGAGCCTCCACCAAACTTCAAAGCGCCGCAGCAGCACAGCGCGCTAGAGACACCTTCCTCTGCAGCAGAAGCCGGCAGTGCAGCCAAGCAGACTCCAGAGAACCCACAAGGTATGCATACTGAGGTTACATTCCCTGCACCCCAGAACTAAGGCTGATGGCCTCTGAAAGAGATCTTATTCCCGCTTTTGAGCGCCAAAGCACATCAATCCAGCAACCTGGCAGCATTTTGCATGAGCCGGAGCACATCTCAAAGTGCACACATATTCACAGTTGAGCCTTAAGCTCCCTTGGCGGCAGCCATTCTGGCTAAGAATAGGCAGGCACACGTGGTCTCGTACGGCTGCAATGCACCCAAGTCAATTAGCCCTGGTCTGGCCTTCCGTTGCCTGCTCAAGCCTTGACTCGCCTGCTGCAGCAAACGGGGATGCATCGAGCGCCGATGCGAGTAGACCAGCAACTCCATCCGCCAACCCGCTTGCTTCAACAAGAGCAAGTAAGCATCTACCCTCAGACTCAACTGCTCAGCTAAAAGCTCATGACGCGTTCGTCAAGCTTTCTGACTTGCACATTCCCGTGAAACCCTGCTGTGGTGCCCAAGCATCACTGTAGGTAAGAGGGTATCTGAGATCATGGCAGGTCTGATAAGCGCAACACCTGAGGAATCACTCAGTGCACCTACTCTGTGCAGGTGAGCCAGCGTGGGGGGCGGATGGGCAAGGCGCCCTGATGAAGGACATCCACTGCTCCCTGCTCCGGCTCATGGAGGGCATTGACCAGGAGGTCCAGGAGGCGCCTACTCTGGCCGGCTATGGCTCAGCAGCTGACCTGTCGCCCCACGAAGCTTACAGGTACTGACTACCCTACGCGTGATCTCTTGTCTGTCGGAGCGCTGTGAGACTACCTCTAAGGACAAGCCACATGCCAGCTTCTCCCTGGTACCTATTAGAGTCCTGATACATGAGCTCTGGACCCTCAGATGCAGTTCTGAGCGATTCTGCTGATGAAGCAGTGTATCTCATGCCTAGATCAGCTCATGTGGTGCGGATGCACACAGGCCTCTACTACCGCTGACCTGGACAGAGCTGGTGCGGCTCTACCTGGAGGGCAATCAGAGCAGTCCGCCCTTTGTTGAGGCGCAGGCAGCTCTGGACGCACTCAAGCAGGACGACTTCTGCCGCCTGAGCGGCGCACACAGGCTGAAGCTCCTAGAAGCCCTCATACATGCTGTGGCAGACACCGATATCGTCCGCAAGTGCGTCCCCAATATTTAGTATGTCAGCATTGGACATGAGCCTGCATGGCCTCATGTCTGACCTCTATCTTTGGACCTGGGAGTGCCAAAGCTTTTCAAATACAAAACAAAGTACCGCAGGCGTATCTTGTCGGTGTCAGCTGTCTGGCTTGCAGTGGTTTGGGCTTGCTTAGAGATCGTATCTTTCCATTTGTGCAGCTACAAAGCATAAGCTATACCAAAGACAGGCTGTTCGAAATTGCTGTAGACCCTGACAGGTGTGTTGTGCGCTTTGTGCAGCTACATGGCAGCTACGTCCACAGAGGCAGAGGACGCTGCTGTGAAGAAAGGGCAGCCTCTGGGCGCCGACACAGATGGCAACCTGTACTTCCGTCTCGGCTCAGACTCAGGTACCCAGGCCGCTGACCGCAACAATCCATGCTGTGCTGCACCAGTCTGCTTGCAGCACAGCTTGACTGGAAGCTGCCAAGTGTACATCTTTTTTCCTGAAAGTGGCATCCTCAAGAAGCATTGCTGTGTGAATGAGGGGCGTGCATGACAATACCTTCAAACACTCGCGTGCTCGTCCACAATTGCCGTATATTGGCTTGCAGCCCAACGTGTGAAGCGCTGCCAGCTTCCCTCAGCCTCAGCACTTTGGGGAGCACAGAGCGCTGAAGTGAGGTGTCTGCAACAGGCGGGACGCAGCTCTTTGTGGAGGAGAGTGGAGGCTCGGGCTGGGGCTTCTATGACCTGGCCCAGCTGCCCAGCCTTATGGCATGGCTGGAGAGCGGCAGCGATGTTGAGCAGGAGGTGGCTGACAGGATCCATGAGACGTTCAAAGCGCACCCGCAGCCCAATGATGACCTTCAGGCAAGACCTGCCAGTGCGCTGATCAAATCTTGATGCCCAAGGCAGCCAAGCATGCTTGCGCCTGTCATCTGCTTTTTGCCAGAGACTGCGCCTCAAGTGGTCATGCTAAATCTGGGATCAATGTGTGCTGCCTGGTGTCGCCAGGTACAACTTTGCATGATACCTAATGCTTCTTCTGAGATTTTGGATTTGAATGGGACTCATGCTTGCAATCATTGATGCGCTGCCTCAAAGCCCTATCAGATGAGAGTTCCAACGCACACCTGCCTTTGTGCAGGTTGCAGCGCTACCGTCAACAGACCCTGCCAATCTAGGCAAGCAGGACGACGGGTACCGGGCAGCCCGGCTGCCTGCGGACGGCCTGCCGCTGCTGCGGGAGCAGCTGCTTGCACTGCTGCAAGGCGCCCGCTTCTGGGACAAGAGCTGCGAGTGGATGCAGGTGCGCTGAGCAGCACAGAGGCCAAATGTCCTCGCCCCACAAAGCAGTGCATGTGTACTGTGCGCGTCGACTGATATAACGCTGCATGGCAGGTCCTCAGTGCAACAATTCACAGAAGTCCCGCTAAAGCTGTTTCCCTCTCATGCTTGGGGAGCTGGAAGGCCATGTGCCTCTGCAAACTATTTCAATCTATGGGTGTTGGATGCTGCCTTCAAAGAGGAGAAGTGAAAAATGTCCTGGAGCAACACCCTCGTTGTGTGCAGGCGCGTGCGGCAGTGCTGGCGGCTTTGAGGAAGGCTGACCGGATGTCTGACCTGGCGCGGCTGATGTGGCTGGTGGAGGATCTGATCTACGATGACCTCCTGAAGGGCACTGGGTGGGGCCGCAGACGCGGCTGGTACCGGGAACAGCTCGAGTCCTGCCGCACTATCGCACAGGTTCGCAGCAATCGCAGCCCCGCCTGTCCTCTCATGTGTAATCCACCCTGGACACTGGCATGTGGAACCAACAGTAAAGCGCCTATTGCCTGAGTGGGAAACCTTGCCCAAGTCCCACAAGTGTGGCCATGGCTCTGCAAAGCAAGGGCACCAGCCTACCATGTCTCTGTCAGTTTCTCGTGCTGGGCAGGCACACGATCTCTGTGGAAATGCACCACTGTCAGTATTCCTATAGTTCATGCTGTTGCATGGGGAAAGTCGCCTGCCAGCCATGTTGCAGTCCTGTCTACAGCTGATACACTAGCCCTAGGCAATACCTGAGCCCTGCTTGCTTGTCTCTCACAGGTGGCGGTGATTGCATGCCAGCTGGTTGTGCACTGCCGGCTACAGGCCGACATGGGCATCCTGCAGAAGTCGGAATTTGAAGCCATTGTGCAGAAAAAGGCCATGCAGCTGCCCTTCCTGCCTGGGCCGGGCAGCGGGGCTGTCCTGCTGAAGACAGGGTACGAGGCGCACAAGGCGCGGCAGCGTCCGCCTGCGCAGGCCATGCCGGCCGAGGTGCCCAAGTCCTGGGCATGGGCAGAGAAGTGCCGCGTCGAGGAGGCAAGCCTCTTGCTCCTAGAAGAAGTGGCACAACAGGGAATACAGAGTTGCTCGGCTGGTGAAGTGGCCCTGTGTAGTTGCCAAACCAGACTCAGCTTGTATGAAATGGACACGTGCACTGTGACTTGTTGCGGTAGGCGCATTCTGAAGCTAGGCTGAGTATTGGAATTCTGGTGGGATAGGACTGCCTGTCAGGGGCGCTGTATCATGGTCATGCAGATGTCATCAGGGCATTGTCACGCGCAGTAAACATGGCTGAGATGTCCATGCAGGTTGCTTATGCTCGTGGCCATTGGCAGCGGCCGGTGTGGCAGGGGCGATTCGCTGGGACGGTGCCGGCAGGCTCCGATGATGACAGTCTTGTGATTGTATGGCTCCTGCTTGAGCGCAGGCCGGGCCAAAATGCTCGCTCACAAGACTTAGCGGAAAATGCCAAAGGTGCTGCTCTCACATCTTGATCTGCACCAGATACCCCAACTTGCCAAGAGTCCCTTCTGTTGTGCAGTCTGGACGGTGTCCTTGTCTTCCTAACAACAGACTTCACACCACAAACAACCGTGTCTTCTTGGCAGATTGCCTGAGGAGGCCACAAGTTGGTCTTGATAGGGACCGGAGGCTGTGCGCTCTGTGCAGGCGACATCAACTGGGAGGGATTCACCTTCCCGCACGGCTTCAGGATACTGAGACCGCGGTATGAGCCAGTGCCGCTCAGCCCCCTACCAGGCACTGAAAGCGCTCCGGTACCCGGGCTGAAATCTGAGGCAGGCAGCACACCCGTCAAGGTGCAGCAGCAGCCACACGGCTTCTCTAATGCTCAGCGTTGCATGACCACTAAATCTGACACAGCAGATGCAATCCCATGGGTTGAATATGTCGTCTCAGCTTTCTTTCTATGCTGAGGCTGCGCCTTCACCCTACAGCGCAGCGATGGTGATCCACATGATAAGTAGATGTTGCACCTGCGCAGCAAGAGGATGGCTCTCTTCAGCCCTCTCCAAAGCTTGAAGAAAGCTCGGGAGGTCGAGGCCCCAAGCCTGAGCCCATGGATGCAGAGGGGCCAGGAGTTGAAGGTGTGCAACCCATCGAGCTCTCTTGCCGAAGATATCCATTTCATGTCGCCGCCATGGCATGCCTTTGGGCCTATGCACGCCGTGCCCTACCACCATTGGACACACCTGCTAGTGAGAGTATCTCTTCAGTGTTGGATCACTGTGTTTCGTGAAGCGTCACTCATTGCTGCCAGCAGATGGAAGAGCTGTTGATGGCGAGCAGCGCACCGGGCGAAGCAGGCGCAGCACACGCAAGGTCACCGACTTTGCCCTGCTGCACGAGGGTAATACCCAGGAGTTGACTGCCAAGGTAGGTCTGACCTCACCCTGACCTATCCCCTGTCTCAGCATGCCCTTCTTAGACCTGCAAGCTGTCTGCTGAATGTGCATGATATTCCCAGAATTTGGAGTGAAGGACCAGTTGTAATGCAAGTTCACGTCATGCCCGCCATTGTGTGAATTGTGTTGCATGGCTTTGCTGGGGATTTCTAGATGGCTGTGTATCTGTGCAGGAGGAGGCCGAGGAGGCGGCCAGGTTGCACGCGGCTGCCGACGCGGATGACGAGGCACGAGCGGGAGACGCCGGCGAGGAGGGCGAGACGCGGCGCTTCTGGGTGCGCAGCGCGGACTTTGCGGCCGTTGCCGTCTACGTGCGGCCGCTGGTGGGGGAGCGCCCGCCGCACCACCTGCTGCCTGTGCAGCAGTTCCTGGAGACCGCTGGCAGAGTCTATACTGCGGGTGAACAGCCTGCCGCGCCGTGTTCATGCATCGTGCTATGGACTTGTGGCACTTTGTGTGCTATGGTGTTGCTGGAGCTGCTCAGCCAGAAGAGAATGACTGCAGATACAATAAGATCTCAGAAAAGCATGTCGTCAAAGAGAGCTATGTGAAGTCTTGTGTGTATCATTCGCCTGCGAGCTCTCCTGGATGCTGCTGCTGAAGTGTTCTTGCATGCATATCTGTAAGCTTCCTCGGACAAGGATAATACTGACGCTGAAAAATACCAATGCTGCTATGCAGGGACTCCTGTGAAGATGCCGTGCTATGGCATCACTATTGCCGAAGCTGTGGCTAGGAAGCAGTCCATCAAATGGTTCACAGGCCTCCTGGCGTGCCCCTATCTGCCCTGGTCCTTTGACCACAGCCCGGGCCTTCCCAACGGTCTGGCTCCAGCCAGTAAGCTCCTGACCCCTGGTGCTGGTACAAATGCACGCTTGCACGGTGCCATCCAGCCAGCTGCAAGGAGCTGGCTTACTGCACACTTCAATTGTAGTAGTCAGACAGATGCCCTACACAACCTTCTCCTATTGCCGATGCACAGACAGGGTAGATGGACTCACAGACGCATGCATGGTGCTGAGGGCTGTCGTGCTTGACAGGTGCGGCAGCCGGGGGCTCTGCAACCATGCAGCCGTTCCTGCCCATCCTGTCGGGCAGACCGGGCTCTGCGCCCACCTCTGCCCAAACACATCCAGGCCTGCAGACCCATAGTCTGGCAGGCGTGTCAGCGACGCCAGCCAGTCAAGCAGTGGCAAACCAGCCCCCAACTTCATCATCTACAGCCCAGCAGTTGTCCGGCCTGTCTGCCATCCCAGTCAGCCGAGCACGGCCCACTGAGTCTCCTGTCCCGGTGGTCGCGGCTCAGCAGACAGACAGTCCCATGCCCCAGGCCTCGGCCCCTCAGCCTCAGTCACAGCCGGAGCAGGCAAGTTCCGCGCCTGTCTTGGCTGCGCCCAATCCGAGCGCATCTGCAGCAGCTGCAGTGCCCCGGGCAGCAGAGCCACTGCCACAGGCTGAGGCGCCCTCGCCTGTGTCAGCTCCTGAGGCGGCCAGCGGCGCGGCTCCTGAGGCGCGGCTTGTCTCGAGCACTGAAGCGCCCCCTTCTCTAGCTATCCCTGATGCAAGGGGCACATCAGAGCCACAGGCCCAGCAGTTCAGCAGCACGGATGCTGAATTGCGCAGCAGTCCCGGTCTTGCAGCAGAGCATGAGATATCGGCCAGTCCAGAGCAAGCACCCCTTCACAATAGGGAGAAGGGGACAGGGGAAACCAGTAATCCAGTGGAAAAGCACGCCTTGAGCAATGGCAACGGCCATGTCCGTGCGGAAAACATTTCTGGCAATGAACTCAGGGACCAGACTGATACCAGCCAATTGCAGAAGCAGACAGATGTCAGCGAAGCACCTGCACAGCAGAAGGCAGGCGCTGTGGGTAGCATGCCTCAGGTGTCTGCGCCAGCAGCTCACATGCAGGACTCTAAGCAGCAGAATGGTGCGGTGCAGAGCAGCCCAGCACAAAGCATGTCTGACGCAGCAGCTGTCCCAGCGTCAGCAGCTCCGGGGCAACATCCAGCACCACAGCTGAGCGTGCCAGCTGCCCAGGCTGGTCTGGCCGGGCAGCCTGGGCAGGCGGCGGCCAACTTTCCACCTAGTCTGGGCAGCGCCCAGCCTGAGCAGCTGCCCATTTCAGCAGCTGTAGTGCAGCGGCCGGGCTCGCTGACGAAGGCGTCCCCGTTGCCTTCTCTGGCGTCCACAGTCACACAGCAGTGGCTCGGCAGCAGCCAGGGAAGTGCAGTGAGGCCGGCACCCCAGCAAGGTGAGCACATCCCGACCAGCTCCCTTCAATCCAGAGCTCTCTGGCCTCTTGCGCTTCCCCGTTTGCAGACCAAAATGTTCTACTCTATTCATACAGAAGTAGCTGGCTCATAGTTGCATATGAGCAGACCAGACGGTTCTGTATTTGCAGCCGTGTTGTAACATGCACACACGGCCGAAAGGGTAGAATATGGTGAGGAATGCAGGACTTGATCCACATTGCTCTCTTGTAGGCGAAGCTCAAAGGCAGAGCTGGTCTTCCTTGATACCCGGAGCTAGCCCTCATGCAGCGCCAGTCTTGGCGCAGAGGCCGGGAGTCCCTGGAGGCGCCAATTCAAGCGCCTGGCCAATGCAGGCACTGCCGGGTATCAGTGTCTCGCAAGGCGGACAATTGCAGCGGCCACTTTCAGGTAGGCCACATGGACCTTTTGTGTAGGTAAAGGTGACGGTGCAACGCTAGGCTCCTTTTGGAGTAGTCTTGCCTGCAGAGAGGCTATGCTGGAAATGGTGGACTGTGTACAGCTCATCTGTCTCTCTGCTCTGTCCTGCAGTGAGCTCTATCGTGATGAGTCAGCCTTAAATCAGCTCATGCATATGTCAGGGCGATTGAGCATCCATAGGTGGAAGTTCAGTGAAGCATGCTTAGCGTGCAGGTGGTCTGCTGCGACCGCTGGGGCAAGGGAACGCCCTGCACGGGACGCCCATTGACGGCTCCTGGCTGTGCCGCATGGATCCTTGGAAGGCGCTGGATGTGTCCTGGGACGCTGCAGACACCCCCACGAACGTCCCTACCAGAGTCTCACCCTGGGAGGTCTGTTCTTGACCCCAGGACGACGAAGAATTCCTATGCTGAGCAGACCTGCCTGTTTGCGTGAGAATGGTGCATGGCCAGCATGAGGCAGAGGGAGTGACCTCGTCCCTGTATGGGCCGGCATACCTGCCACATCAGCAGCGCGCCATCAAATCAGCTGCTCCATGTGGTATTGCGAGAAGTGCCAGAGGATAGCTAGCATCCTTAAAGAACCCAAGATTTTGGAGATCTCATTGTCAGCCACAAGCACTGACGCACCAAGCAAGACATAGTATCTGGATAAAGTGGCTCGTAGTAGGGCTTTCATGATACTTCGACTGAGTCGAGATGCTGCACAGGTGCTGGAGGATGTGGGGCACACGCTGCGGAAGCAGAAGGCAATGATGCGCCAACAGGAGTTTTACCAGCGGCAGCAGCAGCTGCAGCGCCAGCAGCAGGCGCAGGCCGAGGCCAACCGCATGAGGTCCGCCTCTGTGCCAGCACCCGTCTCTGGCTCAGTATGACAGTTTTACCTGACACATCACCAGCATCGCCTCAAAACACAAAAGCAGATTCTGGCGTCATGACTTGTGTGCCTGGGCGACGCTGCTGCAATATGTGCACCGGTCTCGTCAATAGAATATTTGGGGATGTACCAGGGTCAAGAGAGAGTAGCACATCGTCCATGGCTGCGCGTGACTTGTTAAGAGTGCCGCGCAATACCAGGAAGTCATCATCCAATTGAGGTATTTTAGACGCTTTGCAAGTGCCCTGCCGCAGCTGAGCGGAACTTTTTGCGCCCGTGCAGGATGCAGGCCTTTCAGCAGGAGCAGCTGGAGGCTGCCCGCAGGGCGGGCCTCATGGCCGCTGCTTCGGGCCTGAACAGCGCCCGGCCGGGCGCGCATGCAGGGCCTCAGACGCCTCTGACCAGCCCTCTCCCGGTGCGCATTCCATCTCTTGCTACTAGTGTAGTATGAGCATTGCCCAGACGGGGCATAGCACCCATGTTTAGGAGTGAGTCATTTCCCAGTTGACAAGGCTACAGACTGTGCAAGTATGACTGGCCCCAGACTCTGGCTGCAGATAGGTCTGTAAATCTCTGGTTGTGGGTGCCACTGCCTACAAAATATGCATGAGAGTGCCTGCTATCCCGGTGCTGGGAGCTGCATGTGGGACGGTCATATAGCGTCAGGTCACCTGAAGCCAATGACAAGCATCAATGATGACTGATCTGCCCAACTGCAGTGGTGCTTGTGCTAGTGTGTGATAGCTTTCCGGTGATTGTACAGGGTGTCTTGGCAGTGGCGAACAAGCCTCGCGGCACCACGCCTCACCTGGTGCTGCAGACGCCCGGGATGCAGGCGCCGTACGTGCAGATGCGACCCCAAAGCATGCAGCAGCAGCAGCAGGCGTACCTATACAGGCCTGCTTCATACCCGCAGCCTGGTGTGCTCGCCACTCCGAGCCTGCCCGCAAGCAATATAGCAGGAGGTTCATCACAGGTGCTGCCCTCTGCCCCTCTGTGACTCTCCCTTATGCCATCATGAGGAGGACCTTTGGCTTGCAATGTGGCATTCAGAGCCAGTTCTCTCTTAGAGATTGGGCCAGCTCAGGGCTTTGTGCTTACTAAGCGGAGCTGGCATATTACCTGAGCTGGCAAATACGCCAACACAGCCACATCATGTGCAGTGGAAGTCTGAGCTGCTACACTGCTCAGCGGCTTATCTATGACGTTGAGGAATTTCCAGTGTCCAAATATACTCCTGCGAATTTACCATCAGATCGCAGAGTCTGGACTCAAACCACGTGTGCTACATGCAGCCTGCCGCATCCTTGGGTGCACTTGCGGCTTCCGCGCCAGCTGGCGCTGCAGCACCTCGGCTGGTTGGCCCCACCTCGCAGGGCACATCAGCGGGCGCCCCTTCACCAGAGGGTGGACCAGGGAGACCGGTGTCAGAGACAAAGACTCCTCAGGTTTGCGTTATGCTGGACTGTGGTGAGGGATACAGTACTGAGCTTAGCAGTAGGTATGAAAGTATGTCTAGGGTGACCCGAAGCCCAGAGATTTCGCCAGATGGTTTTGGTAGGCTCTGAGCGAGCTCTGAGAATGGTCTCCACTTGAGTAGGATGTTCTCCAATGCAGCAGTGGCGCAGTGTGTGTGACATCTTTGCTATTGCTTCAGGTCTCTGCTGGCAGTCAGGCCAAAGCTGCTGGCATGACACAGCCAGGCGGGGCATAGCAGCCGGCTGCTGCTGCAGCGACCTATCTGCAAAGGTGAAAAGCACAGCTAAAGCAGCGACACAACAGCTGCTGCAGTAGCAGGGCATGCGCAGAAGTGATCAGCGCAGTTGAGGCAGTCAATTGACAGAGGCGATATGGCGTGAACGTGACAATCCAGGGGCGTGATGGCGCATGCCGTATAATGCACCCTGAAACATGAGCTTGCCAGGTTGTCCTTCTCGTGAACATCATTGCATCCAGCTGGGAAAGACCCATTCCCTCAAATGAGGTGAGTGTTGCCCTGCGCAAAGTTGCGGAAAGGCTGAGGTACTTTATCAACAGAATTATGAGAGATACACCATGTAGAGTCTCACAAACAGACTCTATCACAGGATTATGACTTCCCATTAGGGATGATTTGAGGCCTAAATAGCCTTATTGCTTGCATCAGGGTGTAACGTGTAATTGACTTGCGGCAGAATAGTAGATCAAAGAGTGAGCCAGTACACTAAAGCGGCATCTGCGCACACTACACACGGCTCACATCACACCGTAGCACACAAGCAGACCCGATGTCTTTCACACAGGATCAGGGCCCGGCAAAGCCGGGCGACCAAGCCTCCGATTGTCTGCTGGAACACGCAGAGGAGGGACGGGACGCAGAAGATACGAGAGCATTCCCTGAAAACAGCTCAAGCTCCAGACCTGTGTTCAGTCTGGAGTGCATACTCGCGGAGGTCTACTGATATTCGCAGTAAGGCTCTCCACAGCTCGCGAATAGCCTTGTGTACATTTCAAAGCATATGTAGTCATTTGGCACGATTTCTTGCTATGCCTGACGTCCTAGTCAGGTGGGCAAAGTTGAGAAAGTCTGAATACTGGTGAAGGCAACTCAGTCCTTCTGGCTTTGCTCGATTGCAGGTACATTGTTCCTGTCGTCATAGCGCAAGTTCTGCTCATCATTGGAGTGATCTTCCTGCTGCTGTATCTCAGAAGCGGAAAGTAGAGCGTGGCAGCTTCAGAGCAGCTACGCTTGCAATCACCCGCTTCACCTGTCCAGCAGCCTTGCTGCTCCGCCAGCATTTATATGACGTCTGCAGCTTAAACCGCTCGCAAAAGCGACGGCTCAGACTGAGAGCTTTGCTGGGCGGAGCGCTGTGACGCTGGATTAACTTTGGCAGAAGGGAAGAGACCACTTATCATTTGTTGCAGCAGTATGACAGACAGACTGACAGACTTGAGGTCGGAGCCAGTGGCACGTCGAACACGAAGCAGCGGACGGCACCCTATTGCCAACCTTGACAGCAGTCGAAACAACGATCTGGACGGTGCTGTACATACACCTTTGCCAGTATTGCAGCCTAGCACCAAAAGACGGGGCTTAGGTGAGGAGTTTGATTTTACTCGGAAGAGCTTGAGTCACGGTGTGATAAGACTACCGTTGGGTGATTCCAAAGCAAGGTCGAGTTCAAATTAACTTGTAACATCTTGCAGGACCAGACACCATCACCGATGTAGGCAGCTTACAGGACTACCGGCATTTTGGTCAGAAAGCAAGCAACTCTGAGAGGAAAGCAGCCGTGAAGGATGCAGCTCACAGTGCCTCTGTGGCAGTGCAAGAGGCTGTGCAACAGTTGCCAGACAGGTGAGTGCTGTAAATCTGTGCCTATGCATATCTTCTCATGGGCTGTACAATCAGCTGCGAGCAGCCTGACCATGTGCACTGCCCTTTCGGCTGCAAGTTTCACCCAAGTAATAGCGCCAACGCAACTCTTGGCATGTTTGCAGATATGGACCAGCTGTGCCTCAGTCGCAGAGAGAGGCAGCTGGCAGAGCAATTCTGGTGGTTGCCATCCTCTGGCTACTCAGCATCCTTGTTGGAGGCTGGCTCCATCATGGTACAATCCTACCATGCACCCCTGCACACTGTAGAAACATTTGGTGCAATGTGCCGTCGCGCCTCCTCATGCAGTGGTCAACCTGTGGCTTCTGAATAACTCATGTGCAGCTGGCTTCAACAACCGTCAATTCAGTGCATGCCCCCGCAAGCCATACATGTGACAATGCTCTGTCTGAGTGTGCTGGCGGTGCGTGCAGAGTCCTTCCACGCCATGGACTTCAAGGCGCTGCAGCAGCGCCTGCCTCTGCTGTGGTTCGACCGGCTGCTCAGGAAATTTGGGCCCCTGCTGCCTCTGCCAGTGGTGGCCCTGAGGCTGGCTTCGGACCTGGTCCTGCTGCGCGGCGAGGAGCAGAGGCTGACTGGGCTGCAGAGCGGGCGCCTGCAGGGGCACTACACAGAGACGGCAGTTGTCTACCTGGGAGTCTCAGTTATGCGTGTGCTCGTATACTTCCTGCACTGCGCAGGTGAGAGCTCCTTACGTGCGCTGCTCCAGAGTGTTCTCTCTGGCACAGCAGAAAGTTCTGTATATCAATGTGTTGATAAAGAGCTTCAGGCAAAGGCTGTCCCTAAAAATGAATGCTGACAGTCGCATAGCCTGCACTGCCAGGTTGTGGTAAGTGGTATGCCTTGATACAAAGGGTAAGAGTGGTTGACTGAAAGCTGTCTGCATGCAGGGGTGTATCTGCTCCTGTCGCGGATAGGCGTGGTGTCAGCGGTGCCTGTCCAGCTGATGTCGGACCACATCTTCTTGGGGGCGTCTGTGGTGGCCATTCTGTCAGCAGAGCTTGTGCTGCTTCGTGGCGACCTGCGCTCGCAGAGGAAGCCTCTGGCTGCACAGCTCCTGAGCATTGCAGGTACACTTAACATTCTCTCCATGATCATCGTTGTGACAGTGCAGTCCCGGTGGCTGCCCATGAGCCTGGCATAGAGGCATATCTTGTGAATCCCTGTACAGGCAGATCTTCCTTTGCTGTGAGCCTTGCAAGACCACTGCCAGTTCTCGACGAGCGTGACGTCAGCGCTCTGGCATGCAAGTGAGTAACGCAGAGGTATTGAACAGGTCCATGCGATGCAGGACTGGTGCTGGCTGCTGCACTGGTGGCGCTCTCGTGTGGCGACATGCACTACACAGCGCGATATTTCCACGAGCGCACAGAGACCACTCTTGGGGCACTGCTAGGACTTCTGGCCTTCCAGATCCCAGTGGCATGGTGGCTGCTGTATGGCTTCACGGTGCCTTTGAGGCGCACGTAAAGGCTGGAGAAAAGTGTGCCTGTGTGGAGAAGAAAGATGAGCTATTGTTACCTGCTGACTCATAGGGCTGGATTAGAAAGAAATCAAACAAATCAATGGGACCAACTGGGTTGAGGAGCAGCAATGCGGTCAACCTTTGCATGCCTGGAGTGAGTGCACATGCCGGGTACAGATCTGCACATGTACAGCTTCAGTATAGGGTGTAAGATTTTGCTTTGTAATTTACATCCAAGTCAGCTTGGCTCATTGTATTTCCTATGATGGCTTGCTAGTACATGCCTGCACTCAGATTCACTTGTCTGGTGGTACACGCCTCTCCGAGATCCCTAGAAAGGGTCCCATGAGTCACCACATGGCTGCATGAAATGTGCACACAATACATTTTGCGTTGGAACGGCAGTGTCTCACACAGACAGACAGGCAAAGGATGTTCCCGCTGCATTCCAACCTCATCTCAAGTTCACTTCAGGGCATCTTCAGCAAACACACACATGTAAATGCACACGCACATTGAGCAGGTTACACACTCAAACTGATGCATGCCACTCTGACAAGAGGCAGCCAAGCCATAAGGCGGAGAAGAGTCATTTGAAGGCTTCGTTCTGACTTCTGGTGAAGCACGCAGGAGAGGATGAAATAAAATTGCAGGGTGCTCAAGTACTGCTCCTCTTCTGCTCTCCCTGCCGGGTGAAAGGTTGAGGGGACAGTGGCTTGCACTGCTCGCAGCTGTGTCATGTTCCTTCTCATTGTCTCACTTGCCCATATTTGGACAGGACCCTGAGTCCAGGTGCAAGGCTTTTGGACAGCCCTCTGCCCCAAAATCTCCTTCAACTATCACATGCCAGGCCAACACTCTGGGGACCTGCATTGTGCTTTCAGGGTCCTGGGGAGACCTCAGACGTGGACGCCTCAGGGGAAGCTTGGGTGGTGGGATCTGCCCTGGCCAAAGCTGCTGGTGGTGTGCTTGATCGACCAACCCTCCCAGTCATTGATGCCTGTGCGCTTCAGGTCCTGGTGGAAGTACATGCAGGCGCCCTGATCCACATGCACCTGCACCGCAGGACGGTGGCATCATGTGACAAGATCATTTCTTGCCAGTGCTCTTGGCCCTCCCACTTTTGCGCCATGACAACTCCCAGAATCAGTTCAGGCATCAGGTGGTACATGCTGTCACGCCAATGTAGCAAAAGGCCCTGCGCTGGTCTGGCCAGGGGATGGCACAGCGACAAATTGTGTCGCCGACAATCATTTGGATCAAGGGTCGATGACCAAACAGCCTATGGGCCATCAGACAACAATCTGGGCAGCACCCACCCTGCCAAAGTTGTCCACAGTGGTGCCCGTGTTGATGGGCTTGTACCAGCGCTTGGTCTGGGGCAGGTAATACCAGTTCAGCTTCTGCAGCGCCGCGGCCACATAGCGCTGCTGCAACGTTCCCTGCAACAACGTCACACAGCTACGGGGCCATGTCAAACACACTGAACAATGCGTACTGACGCCTGTACCAGGGTCTGGGTGGCATTGCATAACCTGGCGATGGTCCCCTCAAGAAGACCCACTCATCCCCTCATGGTCAAGCATCTGATTGGACTGGTGTGGCGGCAATCGCTGGGTACAGACGTGATGGGATGTGTCAGGAAGGGTAGGGGGAAAAGCAGACTCACCGGCTGGTAGTAGAATGCAAAGAAGAGCAGGTCAGGGCTCTGGCCGGTCAGCTGGCTGCGCTCAGCAATCTTGTCAAAGAACTCTGGCTTGTCGAAGAGCTGGGGGATCGTTCCAGGCTTCACATTGAAACACTCCGCCACAGCCCTGCACATGCATGGCAGCATGTGTGACAATCACGCATTACTTCTTGAAGCTGTAAAGGCGCTGCACTGCGCAGTCATGACAGAGCCTCATGGATCGGGCTGAGGATGAGAAATATAGCTGTCTCGCGTATGTTGCGCAGGTCGCGGGCAGGAAAGCTTTGCAGGCCCCACAAGATGCCCTCAGTACAATAAGGAAGCCGTTTTCATGTACCTCCCAGACACGTCAGCATGCAGAGGCTCCGCCAGGTGTCGCAGGCTGCAGAACTTGCCGTGCGCCTGATTCAGGTGAGTGGTGCTGTAGTCCTGGTCCATAGCATCCGGCCTGCAAATAGCAGACCTCTAGATAAAGACATTTCTTACCCAGGGAAGCTCTGTAATACAGGCTCTAGCAGCTGCAGTGACGGATGCAGCACAGCGCCCGTGCGATGAGCAGTGCATGCTTGCGCGGACCATGCATCACCGCAAATCAATGTGGTCTGGATCTAGCTGGTGGGCTTACAAATGCAGCACAGGCATAACATGCTTTCTGGTCAGGGCTACTCCAAGGCCTCCAGGATGCTTATTCAGCACTGGTGGACCAGAAGTAGCGCTGACCAGACTAAACTTTCCAGATGTGAGCCCGCAATAATGCGGCCTTTGCTTACAGGGTGAACATATGCTGACCTGTAGTTCAGGCCGCTGTCGACAGCTGCGCGCACGCTGGGCAATGCCTGGCGCGGCTCTGGGACGCTGGGAGTCCTGTACTCTTCCCTCTCACCCTACAGCCCACTCTCTCTGTCACTCAATGCATGTAGCGCCTCAGGAAAGACATTAGGCAAGCAGGCTGCCGATGCTCTGACTCTCCCATGCACTGGCACCAAATTTAATGGATGACACTCGGTCATGTACTCAGGATTGATGCCGCATCATGCGTCGGTCTAGGGACAAATTTTGACAGTCAATGATGTACCCAGGATCAAGGCCATAATGAGCT
Organism: Coccomyxa viridis; assembly: GCA_963930925.1. Classification (NCBI taxonomy): domain Eukaryota; kingdom Viridiplantae; phylum Chlorophyta; class Trebouxiophyceae; family Coccomyxaceae; genus Coccomyxa; species Coccomyxa viridis. Next base: position 1,153,015 of record CAWVOJ010000008.1, on the reverse strand, counting down.
GTCCAGAGCCACTTCATTCCAGCATGGTGGGAGTGACATGACCACTACATAGTTTGATGCGCCTCTACATAGAGACATTATTACATGAGTTGATCTGAAGGAAATGATTGTTTAGGGCAGATACTTACCCAGAGGTTCAGCGATGCTGGACGGGGGCGCTCCCCAGCTCGCTCTGGATTCACCTGGCCACACCCTGAAGTGACATCCTCCCTGTCATGTCTCTGTTGTGAGTATCAGCAATATCTCACATTGCTCAAAAAAGGCTTTAGGCATCGTCAACATGATCAAAGTCTGGCGAGACCTGTAGGCTATGATGCACTGCTGCATCAGCGGAGGTATTCACACTGCTGGAACTGTGCTTTCCTGGGCAAAGGTGAGCAATTGTATCTTTACAAGCAAGGAAGGGCTGGCCTGACAGGAGCTGCCACAGTGCTGTGACCATCCTGCTTGTTGCTTGGAGGCCATCGTAAGGGAGAAAAGCTGCCCTCACCAGGGTAGGGGAGCGCTGCGCGCAGGTCGCTGTGCCACTGCTGGCTGAAGGGCTGCCAGTCAGCTTTGATGCTCCAGGGTCCTGCCGTTGCTGATGCGCCCTCCAGCTGAGCAGTCTCCGGGGTCTTTGGCTTGCTCAGACCCTAGAAAACACAGCAAGCAGGAGCTCAAGCAGACCTGCTGCCTCTGTAGCTCCACTCAAGGAGTGGTTCAAGCAGGTTGGCTTCTGTCATCCGGTGCAGGTTAGATATTTCAACAAGGACACTTGCTGCTGCAGCTAAATTGCCACCTGGTCAAGTGAATAGTTGTCTGAAAGCCGCTTAAGACGGAGGCCAAGGCGCTAGGCAAATGTCTCTGCCACAGGTATAATGTAGCTTTGAGACACCCGGTGCCTGCCTTGCATCCTTGAGCGGGTCCTGCAGACTCCTTCACTTGACCAGCTGGAGAAGTTTTGCTCAAGCATCGTGTGTGCGCGAAGACTTCCTGCCACAGCAGGAGCGGTACCTGATCAGAAGGATGGGTTTGGAAGTCTCTGCTGAGAGCCAGCTTCTGCTGCAGAGGGAGCTGAGTCTGGGCGCTCGACTGCTGCATGGGCATGGGCATGGCCGCTGCCTGCGCAGCCTGCTGCAGCTGCGCCTGCAGCTGAAGCTGATGCTCCTGCTGCTGCTGCTGCTGTTGCTGCTGCTGCTGAAGATGCAGCAGCTGCTGGTACTGCTCAGCTGTAAGCCTGGTGCCCCCATCCATCTGTAGGCCTTCGACTGGAGCTGGGGGCTGTGGCGTTGGGGGCTGGGGCGCCTCGACCTGAGGGGAAGGCTCCGGGGACGGCTGCGTGGGTACCACCTGTCGTGACCAGCTGGCATTATTCGTTGCTGGGGATGTCTGTCAGCTTCTGATATGGCATCATGAGTACCACAAGAGACATCCAAGAAATTCCCAGAAATTCTTTACACGCTGTCATGCCTATTGGCCTTCGTGTGCGCAGCCTGAAAAGCATTGAGCATGACAGCACGTGGCACTTCAATTGACGTCCATTGTGCTGGTGTTGGTATAGAGCTGATACGAGAAGAACGGGCTGAGATGATCATGACTGGGCTGAGAGAATGTTCTGCCTGCATACCGGTCTGAGCCATGGGTTGAACGAAGGGGGCAGGGGCGGGAAGTGGGTGTCGTCATGGGAGATGACCGGCGACGAGGTGCCAGGCTGCTGTGTGAAGAGTGACTGGTGTCCCGCAGAGACAGGGGTGGACTGCCCCTCCCTCTGCTTCCCGGCTGACTGAGTGCCCTGCCCGTGCCCCTGCCCTTTCGGGGGCGGATCCTGGGCAACCTGGGCCCAGGGTCGCAGCAGCTGCGCAGGCTTGGCCACATCCGCAAAGCTGCACACCAGCGTATGTCTCAGGGTGCATATCGATCTGCATGAATCTGTACCATACAGAGGTATCTGGGGTGTGGCCTCTCACGCTGAAGCAGATGATGGCTGGAACTATTGAGGCACATATTTGTGCTTCAGCAATGTTAGAAAGGCGATGTTCCCCGCACTGCTGATCCAGACTTGCGGATAAGATCTGTGGATCACCTGCGGGTCTCCGCAGGCGTTGCCGGAGCCGCAGCTGAGGCCTCAGCAGCGCCGTCAGCAGCTTCTGTGGCGCTCTCGCCAGCTTCAGGCGCGGGGGTGCCCTCCTGCGGAGCAGAGCCGCCTCGCTGCTTCTCCAGGGCCTCGCTCTGGGCCTTCTCCCGGGCCTTGAGCGCGGGCATGATCAGGTCGGCCAGCTTAGGGCTGGGGGGCTTGCGGTGGGAACCCTCCAGGGAGTCATCAATGTTGTTGCGCTTGCCCCGGCCCCCGCGCCTGCGCCTGGACTCCTTGCGCTCTTGGCCCTGGCCTGCATTGCACGTGTGAACATCTCAATTCTATGGCTTATGACCTAGAAGAGTTAACCATGTCGAGATGACCATGTGCGCTCTGGGCTCTGTGACAGGGCTCCTGAGAACAGTGCAGAGGATGGCCCATAACCCTGCCATCAGCATTGTGTGGCAGGCCCTTCACAGCACATGTGGCTTGATGTTTTCATCTGTCCAGTGGACCACAGGCAGGCCTGCTCTGTGATCTGGCTTCATTTCCCAAGTTCTTTCTCATGAGAGCTCAGCACACATCACCTGCACGAGGCCAAGGCAGAGACCTCTGAAGAATATCCGAACGGCACACAGAGGCTGCGCTGCATGGAAGGCAAAGCCTTTGACCCTCTTGTCGGACTGATATTGGTTGAGGCTGCAGGCATACTTCACCTGCTTTCTTCTGCAGGACGATGTCGTCGGGTAGCTCTGCGAGCAGCTCCTCGGAGCCTTCCTCATCGACTGTTGGCAGCGCGCAGGGACTGGGCGGCATGTACACTTGGGCGTCCCCTCCATCAGAGCCCACGTCAGAGACATCCCGGCCCACCTGAGTCTGCACAGCTGGCAGAGGGGACGGCGCAGACTGCGCAGTACACACGCGCCAATATGCGTGTGGGCTGAGGTGTAGCAGCGCATATCTGGGCCTTATACCGTTTCTGGGTAGCGCAAAGAGATGTCTGGCAGATGATCGTATGCTGATTCCCGGCAATTTAGTGTCTGAGAACACACCCCTCAGGAGGCATAAACTCAGGGTGTGCTTCACTGACATATGTCTGTTACATAACATTCGAGAGCGGCTAGTGTGCCGCAGAGACCTGGGCAACGCATGGCTTGTCGCGTGTATGCAGAATGAAAGCATGCCGAGCATTTGCCTTTTCGACTGAACAGGTGCTTCTGGCTGCATCATCTGACCGCACAAGCAGCAGGAGGACACAATGAGCAAGTCGCCTCACCTGAGGGTCGAAGGGTGAACTCCTAGGAGGCGGTGGGGGCTGCTGCTGCTGCTGCTGCTGGAGAAGCTGCAGCTGCAGCTGCATCTGCATCGCCTGCTGCTGCTGCGCCGCAGACTGCTGCATTGCCCGCTCCAACTGCATGGCCATTCACCAATCAATGTATCCTCAATCTCCTCCACTCCACTGAGTCTCTGAAGGCATGCCTGGGGTGCCATGCCGATCAGTGCTGTAACCAAAATGTGGCGCCTGTTACAAACAACCCCGCAACATCTTGTTCTCCACAGCAGCTTGCGCTGCCATGCAGTGCCTGCCAGAGCATCATAGCCCTGATACAATGCTTGATAGCAGTGTTCCGAGAGGCAGACTGACTATTTGCAGGCGCTGCTCCCTGGCATGCAGCTTCATCTGCGCGGTCTGGAAGTATTGCGCATCAGTGCTAGCCGTGTATTGTGTAGTATCTGACACTGCAGATGCCTGGGTGACAGGGTAGAGGGGCGACTCATTGGCCACAGAGAAGGGGAAGCCCTGCACCCAGTGCACATCAGATGGGCATTTGTAGAATGTCTCTCATGACATACGCCTACAGGGTCACTGCAGAGATGTCCAGTGAGTTGCACCTCAAGCGCTTCCACTTCTGATGGAACAGCTGCAGGTGGTACATCCAAAGTGAAAGGCGACTTGAAACGCGGGGCGCTGTCATGTTGAGAGTTGCCAGCTCATCAGAGGCAGCCGTTGCACTGTTCCCACCTGCGTCTGCAGCTGGTCCAGGAACGGTGGCTGGCCCTGGGTAGCCGCCAGGGCGCCGAGAGTGTTGGGCGCCTCAGGAGCGTACAGCCCGGGCGGCAGAGAAAAGCTGTCGAATCCCTGCAGCGGCTCAGCAAGGCTGAAGTCCAGGTCGCTGGAATGGCGCTCGTGCATCCTACTGGGCGTGCTGCCGTCCTCATGCACTGTGTCTTCCAGGTCCCCTGCAGTTACCGAGCCAAGCCCTGAGCTTCATTGTACGCCTGTCTGTGCGCATGGGCTGGCTCTTCCCTCATGACAAAGCCCCAAATGCTGCCCTGACAGCATTGCAAAGCCGTAGTGTTCCCAAAGGAGGCAGTGCAATGATGCGAAATTCCAATTTCAGAAGCGCCATCCTCTTAAAGGCTGACACAGCATGTGATTCTTTGCGTTAGAGTAGCAAAAGTCATTTGTGGCAGGACCACTAGGTACAAGGATGGTGTACCTGCATCAGGAGAGGTCTGACGACTGCGCAGCTGGTCAGACACCAGGGGCTTGGGCAAGGCCACTGCTCTCTGCTGCGCAGCAGCTGCCTTTGCGGACTCTGGTGTGGCCCTTGCTGCCCTCCCCTGGCTCTGCTGCGCAGTTGGACTCGCCCCTGTCTGGCGGCCTGTGCTGGCTGTGACCACGATACCTGCACACACCAAATATCATTTGCTCAGTCATGCATGACCATGTATGATAGAAGGAGTCCACCTTACATGTTGCGCAGGCAAGCTACATGCTGACAGGGCCTGAGGCTAAATTTGTAGGATGTTGTGCTTGGAGGCAGGACCCATCTTGCCATGTCAAGAGCATAATGGCATCATAGGTATCTGTATTTTGCTCGAGCTGGATGCCTGCTCAGAGGCACTATCTTACAAGACAGCTGCGGCCAGTATGGGGTATGTTCAGGCTATGTTGCCCAGGTCTTGGCAATCTGAGGGTGATTTCTGAACAGGCAAATGTCTGGTTCCGGGTATGCACGGGAGTCATACGGCACCTTGAGCGAACGGGAGTGCCTTGGACTTTGAGGGCCGCTTCTTTGCGGACGAACCGCTGCTGTCCTTCCTTCTCTTACTTCCCCGGTGGTCACCTGCAGTGCATACGCACCCTCTCGTCTTCTCAGTCTTATTGCTCTTTTGCACGGCCTCTGTGCAATGTGTTGAGAGTGGTCCTGAATATTGAGGCACACGCACCCTATGGGTCAATGACAGTCCCTCCCAAAACATTTCTGGGAAGACGTCAAGGCCTGCTGGGAAGCCTTCATGTGATACTAGAATGCCCATGGCTGGTTAACAGGCAAATGCGCCTGTCTCTCATGATGGCATACGAGGTGTCAGTACCTGCACGAGCCTGCTTGGCAGCGCTCCTGTCTCCGCCTGGCGATGTTCCCTCCTCATCCTGCACAACAGCAAGCCTGGTATGCAGCAATGCCTTCAAGGTGAGATTCTGACACAGAGGCATACCGCAGCTTGGTATAGTTTGCCATACTGCAGGTTAGGTCTATAGATAATGGGTAAAAAAATTAAAGCTGCAGAGCTGTGACGCCCTGTTTGAGACAGTCACGCCAGCACATGCTACTCGCACATATGCAAATCACCTTCACAGATCACTGAGGAGGCATTAAGTACCCTTAAAAAAGATCAGTCTGAGGACCAGGTGTATGGGCCAGGTGCCTACAGTATGACCTGGATCTGACTCAAGAGTATGGCAGTGGGCAAGCTCCCATAGAGAGACAGATACAGGAGGAGCGGTACCTCGCTGTCGTCCTGTTCCTGGTCCGTGCCATCTGCATTCTTGGCCTTGTCCTTCTCGTGCTTGGCAATGTGGCCCACCCGGCTGTCCACCTCTCCCAGCGGCAGGTTCTCATACATCAGTGTGTCCTGCACAGATGCATAACAAGATCACCTGCAGATGACGGTACTGTGTTGTTACTGAAAGCAGGTAGCCATGCAGGTCTCTGAAGTCACCCAGACAGCAGCTTCTCCTGACAGTGTGAATTGATTTGGGTATAGTTGCGAATAAGCACTCATGACGAGAATCTGGTGATTTTTCCGTTAGAAGCATGCGCAGCAGTGGCAAATGCACTGCACAGCCCTGTGTCTACGCATATACGACAACTTTTGCGCCAGATATCCCGTCTGTGCAAGCCCAGGCACAGATAGGCAATTATTGGGTGTCCATATGCAGGCTTCTTCAGAAGGCGGAGAAAAGAAGAGGGGCCAGCACCTCTACAAAGTCAGGCTCAGCAGCATCCTGAAGATAGTGCTCCATGCTGTCCTTCAGGTTGCCCAGGTCGTTGGGCTCCACCTGCAATAGCATACATGTCCCCCTTCTCACCGATATTAGCACATCTCTCACCAGAAGAGCTGGCATAGATATGAGAAGAGGTTCACAGGGTTTAGGTGCGCCTGAGTACCCTTGGAGGTTCACAATTCAGCCCGCCCTCTTACTTGAAGGCACCTCAAATTGCAGCAGTTTCAATGCTGTCCACACGTCACAGGCCCTCAGCCCGCAGGCTGCTGTGTATGCTACATGCAATGAACAAGTCAAGCACATCATGACAGGAGTCTCCAGCGCCGGTGCAATACGGCTCTGATACAGCAAGAGTGCTCATGGCGCATAGCCTGCATTGACGCAAGCAGGCCTGCAAGGCTGTTCTGGCAGGGCTCAGGAGGTACCTGGTCATTCTCCAGCAGGCGCATAACTTGCTCCAGGCGGCCGATGTGCGTCTTGTGGTTGGCGATGAGCGGCTCCAGGTCCCTGGACTTGCCTGGAGTGACCTCCACATCCGCCTGCAGCAATCACCTCCATGTCTCACGCCAACTTGCGGGGAACCCTCCTAGAATGGCATGTGAAAATGGCCTCCTTTCCACTTTCGTCCAGCCACTGCTGTGAGAAAAAGGCCTCGCTCTGAAGGCTGAAACTTGAATAAAGTGCTCTTACAGAGTTGCTATATGAAGAGGCGCTGAGTATGGACAGCTGCCAGACCACTAACACAGAGACCCAAGGATGCTGACGCCAGAGAAAGGGCTGCACACACACTGTGTTCCATTATGATCTCCTAAGAGGGTGCTGAAGTTGAGAGGATGACAGCAAGGGAGGGTCTCACCTCAAAGCCCTCCACCTGCTCTGCGAGGCTGTTGACGGAGTCGCGCAGCCAGCGCTGCGCCTCCTCCTTGGCGTGCGCCACAGGATCGATGCGCTCGTTCTTGGCAGCCAGTGCCGCTTTTGCGAAGGGCTTGAGCTTCGCTTCCTTCTCGCACTCTTTGAAATGCTCCTGCACAGCAACAGTCCCATGTTCTGCAGTGTGGTAGTACCTATAACCGCAGAATTGATACCCTTTGGCCAGAGCTGCACGGTCCACTCACTCGTTCTTTGCCGCCAGCGCAGCTTTTGCACAATCATGTCATACCACTGTGCAGGAGCACTTTAAGGAATGTGACATGGAGGCAAGGTTTGTTTGCGGGCATGGCTGCCAGTGCTGTTTCAGCAAAGGGCTTCAGCTTGACCTCCATCACTCACTGCTCGCATTGCTCCTATACAGTGGTGTGTTCATGCTGTATCAAGTCCCCACATCATATTCAGGCAGCTCAGATGAGCTCTGCTACAGGATCAGAGCTGCAGTGAGCTGCCCCTGACTTAAGGATCGCAGAAAGTCCTCTTGCCAGAGAAAAGGATTTATGGGGCGGGCTTCCTGCAAAACTTTTAGATCATTGGAAGGCAGAGATGACGGTGAGGGAAGCACATACCATCTGGTGCTCAATGGCGCGCCTGGCTTCGATGAGCAGATAGGTGTCCCTGATTGTGGCGTCATTCGCCCATGTTCTGATCTGCTCACGGATGCGCTGCGCATGAGGCACAGTCTCAAGATCACAGCACATTGCTATGCACAGAGAACCACCCATCTTGCACACATGACAAGGAATTGCCTACTTTGAGACAGCCGGGTGCATCAACAGGGTGCAGCAGGTAGAGCAGCAGCGCTTGCCTGAAGCTTCTTCAGCTCTCGCTTCATTTCCATCATGGCCTTATCTCTGTCCTTGACGTTCTGCAGCCGCAAGAGGCATACCAATCATCCACAGCACTGCCATGCCACCATTAGCAGATGCAGCTCAGCCCCCAGATGGCGGATGTGAATGCCCATGCATGTATGGCATTCAGGGCTCAGGATTGTGGGTGCTGCAACCAGATGCATCTAAGGCCTTGGGATGTGCACACCTGAGAATCTTCCATCTTCTTGTTGAACTCGTTGAATAGTAGGATGCCATCTGCGACCTTCTTCAGGGTCTGCTCCATGTCCTGCTTGAGCTTTCGGCATGCAGCCATGTCCCTGTTGCGGTCTAGGACTGCAGACAGGTTCTGGCTCCAAAGCTTTGCATTGAACTCTGGCATGTCAGCCATGACGCCCTGTCCTGCTTACCACCCCGTCGTACACACGCCTTTGATCTGTGCAGAGTACGGCCGCTTTTGGTCAGCCTGCAGACGTGTTGAGAGGCCCATGTTCATCACTATCGACAGGCCAGACGCACTGATAGGGCCTTGCCAATTCTCTGACTGCATGATGGGTGCTATCCGAGGGCCACAGGCACAGCTTTACGCCTCTGCTGAGGTCCCTGCTGGGCATTTCCCTGAGCTTTACCTGCTCTAAATCCGCTGCAGCGCACTCAGATGCGTGGGCGAGGCAGATTGTAAGATCTTAGTCCTCCTGCTGATAGCCGACTCTTTGAAGGCGCTTCACTAAGAAGCTTCACAGCCACAGATGGAGCTACTTCTATACAACGTAGTATATCGAGGCAACCTGCAAAGCCTATGCAGAGGTACTTCACAATTGTTTATCCTTCAGGCAAGAGAGTCCTGGCATGGATCTGAGAGTGCCTGATCTGACTCCTATGACTGAGAGCACATGCATACTCCAGGAAAGCATCATTCCTGCTCTGCAGTGTGCAGTGCCGACCATATATTTTTCTGCAAGGAAAGCAATGGAAATGTCCATGGCCAGACATGGCATGCATGCGCAGGATATGTGTGTAGGCCTGTACTCTCCAGCCCATCATAATGTATTGTACTTACATACGACACAGATTCCTGGAGCCAAGAGCAAAGAGCAACACCAATTCACAACGAACTCCAGCTATGCTACTACTGTACATATAAAGCTCTATCTGAAGGTGAGTTCATAGCACATTTATCAAGCAGGCATCACCTAGCTCCAGGTCTTTGCTACTCTCAAATCACAGTTAGGTTGTACTGTCTCCTTGCTCTGCATCCGCAGCATGTCCTGTAGGTGTGATGTGTGCACACTGTACAGGGAAGTACACTCTGTGCAATGCGCTGATGCTCAGGTAGTGCGTGGCTCTGCTGAATCCGACGACCATCAAGTCTTTGAGCCCGTCAATACCTCTTGCTTCAAGGGCATAACTTTTCTCACTCATGCACTTGACGAGATCCCATTGATGGGTCCATTCATGCCCTTGGGGTAGAAGCCGCCCGGCTGCGTGGAATCTCCTCCATACACAATTGCCAGCACCTCGCCTGGTGTCCTCTGAAACACAATGCCCTCCCCATCCTGGGGAATGAGGTTTGCAAAGGGGTACGAAGTGCTTTGCCCATCTGCAGGGGGTGTGACAATGCCTTGGTCTTTGCCGTCCCCAACCTTCCCTCTCAGATTGGACAGCGCCTGCATAGGGCCAGCATATGTTAAGGTGCATGAGTGTCCGAGGAGCTGCGCACTGTCAGGGTGGCACGTGTTCATGTGATTAGCAAGGGTGAGACCAAGGGAAATTCTTGACAGGCCAGTATATTTGCTGGCACTGCCTATAGCATGCACCGGGACTGTATCGCTGGCTTGTGTCAATGTGATCCCAAGCAACACAGACTCAACCTGTGAGCCAGGAAGCCCTGGTCATCTTTGCCTGGCGCCCAGCCTGCCACAGTGAGCAGTTCCACTCACTGTGTGTGCTCTGTCTCTGTAACAAATGTACAAAAGCACCTCACCTGAACAAAGTCAAAGACTCGAATGTTGTACGGCTGCACAATGTCGAGGCCCCGGTTGTACAGCAGCGTGCGCAGGATGGCCGCATGGTAAGCCTCCACAGGCAATATGCCAGCCAGCAGCTGCAGTTTGTCCTTCTGTGTGAGCTGAGGGACTTCCCCATAGAATGCCGTGACTCCCACATCCTCAAACAGAAAACCACCTGCAGAAGAATCTCACACTAACAATGTCTCTCTGCACCTAAAACCTCTCTGTGGGCTTGTGAAGCAGCTTCACATGCATGATGCTGAGCAGTGATCAGGCTGGCCCGCATAAGTCATGACCACATCATGATCACACCACAGCTGCAGAAAACTATGTGTGACATCATAAGCGCCCCAGTGGTAAGGTGGTCAGGTGGTTCACACAGTTTCGCAACATGGTCCCACCCAGGAGGAAGTTGGTGTCGCTGCTATATGGGTAGAAGCCAGTGATGCCCAGCGCCTTATTTGCAATTGCTTCAAAGGAGCTGCCAATATCGATAGCTGGGCAAGGTACTGCAGCCGCGCCCAGCTGAGCCCGCAGATCACCCACCTGCAGTTGCACCCTTTCTCAACAGAAGCCTTTGCCTGACAATTATCTCCTTAGGCGTCAATGTGAACGGCTGCCAGTTGTAGCGCACGTGGTCCTTTACAATTGTTCAGACATGCCCCCCAACCGCGATCAAGGCACTGCATATGCTCACATGTGTGTACAATCATATTGGAGTTGCATTGATGCGCAGGCACGCTGCACATTCTGCATGCTTGTCAGAGCTCACATGCCAGGGCTTCAGCCGAGAAGAACATGATCCCCTAAATATGCAAGAGGGCTGTTGCAGGAACTGTATATAGGCTGTCAAGCTAATGAATCAGTGACAGGTCAGGGACTCACATGATCGATCTCATCGTTGGCAATCTCAGTCACAATCTTGATGAGGTCAGAGCTGAGGCTAGCTTTTCCGCCTCCCACACCCTGTGGCCCTCCTGCGAGGGAGGTGGCGTTGAGGCCATAGCCGTTGACTGCGGTGGAGTAGTACGTGGCTTCGAGGCACTCCAAGTTCAGGGCGAAGTTCAAGATGTCGGCGTCCGTGATGGCCCAGGCTGGGCTGATTGCCAGGCTGCCCAGGAGGCAGAAGCCCAGCAAGGCAAACTTGTGAACCATGACTGGGACCAGCGCAGCGAATCTAAGCAGCACACCACCAGCCAATTAGTGACTTCTGGGCAGTGCAACGGCCTGTGAGTGCTAAGGGCTCCGCTGGAGACCCCATGTTAATGTGCTGAGCAAGCTAACAGTCTAGCCAACGATACTAGCAACCTCACGATTAAGTGGATATGAGAACCACGTTGCCGGTGGACGGCACATAACGCGCCAAGAAATTCGCTCTGGGAAAGCACGGCATCGGGATCACTGATAACATACAACTTCAATGTGGCTATAGGCAGTCGCAGGGCGTTCTCAAGGCCCGAACGACATTAACAACTTCGACCTGTCGTGAGACTCTGGAGCTCACCCGGGAATTCTCTTGGATCGGGATGTGGATCAAGTTGGCGAAGGAGCGACGTTCAAAGCGTCCTGAACGGGGATCACTGCGCACAATAGCCCACTTGCTTACTACTGCTCCTGCAGCTACCCGAGCGACACCTTGGGAAGTCCAAGGCAAGATAAGATCGCATCTGGAAGGATGATCGCCTCAGCTGCTCCTTTAGTAATCCTTGCTCCAACGGGTACACGAAGACAGTGAGAGAGCACAGGCGCCACCTGTTGTCAAGAAAACGTTTTGGAGGTGACACATTGTCTTTGTCTTCGACGTTGTAATCAACGGATGGTCCGTTTACCGCATCCCCAGCATGCTTGGCTCTATGGAAATGCCATGTCTCGTACTGACTCGACCATCATGCAGCAAGGCAGCAAGAATAGCTCGGCCTACAATGCTACGTCACCGTTGGACAAGTTGTGTCTGGGATGACTCGCGAATTTGGCGGCGTTGGGCTGCTGGCAGTGTTGGGCAGCTAGCTGCAGGCAGACCCGGCAGTCCACCCGAATCCACACCCCGGACCTGATGGCACCTCCGGAAGGACTTGCAGGAAATCGCAGAGTTTTGAGTGCTGCTGCAATCCAGAGTCAATCTGAGGAGCGATTTTAGCATCCACCTAAGCGAACTTAGAGGGGTAAGGTACCCAGAAGACGACGCTGGGATTTTCTGTCATTTGCAGTCGAAACAAGGAAAGGCTTGGATCTGACTTCAATCCCCAACCCCTGACATCTTAAAAATATTTGCTCCCGGCTAGGGTGGCAAGGGGAGTACCGCGGCAGAAGAAAGAGCGAATGAGGTTTGTCCATCCCCCAGTCACGTGAAATTCAAGTTGCTGCAGACTCGGCTGCCACCGCTCATGACAACTAGCGGCTCATACACTAATGAAGTATGTCAGAAAGAGGACAGTTTGTGAGACTCAGTGTCTTGTATAAGGTGGTGGCAGCCGAGTCTGCAGCAAAGGGGAGCACTCACCAACGCGACGGCAGCTCTGCTTGTGTGTCAGTAGCAGGAATCGCCAACTAGTGTGTTCACATGACTGGCTGCGTTGCAGATGATACCCGGCGCTCAGGGAAGGCCCGGGGTAGCCTCATTGAGGCTGTGCAGCAAGAACACGCGGCATGGTAAGGCGCAGCTGGACAATTCCAAGCTCCTGTCGGGAGCAAGGACATGTCTACGCAGCGCTGCGAGGAGAAAGTTGAGCATGGTGAGTGAGGCACCCACACCATCTTGTGCAAGCAGAGCTGCTTTCTGCTGCGATCAGTTGAGCTGCATCGCATATCTGAGGACGTACAGATCGATTGTGCTGAATTGCAGGCAGCGAGTGTCCAGCAGCAGGGAACCAGTCCTGTCAGGGCTGGACTGACAGCCATCACAAGGCTCGCTGCAGCTCAGCGGAGCAGGATTGCACGAGTAGACGCAACGGCCCAGAGGCGGCATAAGCCTCCAGAGGCCCTTCTAGCGCTTGCAATGACCATAGGGCGAGCCCCGCAGAAGCGCTGCAGCAGGCACGCCACAGCTGAGCGCAGCAGGAAGACCACACAGCCAGACATGCTCAAAGCGGCTAGAGTGGCTCAGCAGGCTCACAGCAGCTCCCAGCGCGCCGACACTCTTTCGCAGAGGCGCGAGCAGTGTACAGGACCATCACTCTCAGCAGCTCAGGATGAGCCCACATCCGCCACATGCAGCCAATCCGGTCAGCGGCAAATACCTGTGCAGGTAAATGCCTGCTTTTGGCCTGATGCGTACCCATGGCAATCCACTCTCCCTGCCTTCCTTGGGCGCACCGGCAGCTGCACTTATTTGCGCCTGCCCTGAGAGCTGCTGGCACAGCCTCTGCATCTGAGCCAAGACAAGCATTCAGACGTTTTCTCGCTGTTTCTGCATAGGTACTGACAAGTTCTTGCAATGCTATAGGCGAAGGGTAGGAGCGCTTTCGCAGTGGATAGCCAGCCACCAAGCGCCAGCAAAGCAGCAGCAAGCGAGCACATGCCTGCAGCACAGCATCTCATGCCCGCAGCTCAGGCGCAGCACCAGGACAGCGGTGGCATGGAGCACTGTGCAAAACAGGGCAGGCAGTCCCTGGGCAGCGCAGAAACATCAAGAGAGGTGTGGTGCTGTCCTGATATGGCTCTGAGAGAGACTATCCGTGCAGATCTCCTTTCATCTTCAGTTTGCTCTGCAGGCAATGCGGAGCCCATTTGATGGTCTTGGGAATGACTGCACGCGAATAGGCAGTTGCATGCATCCTGTCATCATGTGAGGAGTCCTCAATGACGTGTGAAGTGACATAGCTGCCAGCTGTGCTGCAACGAGCTGACCATGAGACCACCCAGGGAGTCCATCCCAGGACGGCCTGATACTCACAGCCGAACGCTTGATGCTCCGTTCTGCTTGCAGAGGTCATATCCAGCAGGAGTAGCACAGCAGCCCCCTTCAGCACAGGAGCATTCTTTGAGCCATGAGGCAGCAGCACCTGTTGAGGCTGTGGCGCCTTCAGCAAGTGCCAAGGAGAATGTGCATCCCAATTCCCCTCAGGTTATCCCCTACAAGAACGCAGTCCTTTGGTAGATTCATCAGCTGCTCACGCTTGGCCCCGCAGGCGCAGCAGCCAATGCTGCAGACCATATAAGTAATCAGCGTGTATGCAGTCCTATAATGTGCATGCCCTCATAGGATAGCCTGAGCGCAAGTTGGGATTTCGCACTTTGTAAGAACAGGCCTGATGCCGCAGCATATGCTGCTGCATCAGGCCACTTTTTCAAGTTTGAGATAAGCGTTGCAGTTGATCTGAACCGTGCTCTTATTCGATAACGGCTCTAAGAATAATTGTGGTTGGGGTTTTACACACCAATGACTACACCACATGCCCTGGGCATGCCACTGCGACTGACTAGGACGCGACTTGTTGCTTGCAGAGGCCGCCCCAACCCGCAGCAGCACGGCCGCCGTCAAGGCTCGCAAAATCTCACAGCCCTACCCCGTCGCCGCATCACAGCGCGGCCCCACCCACTACCGACATGAGCATGCCCGCCGTCGAACAACCAGCCAGACCTGAGCAGCTTCCTTCAAGCCTTGCGGCGCCAGAGCCTGTTCAGGCTGGGCCGCCCTCATTGTGTGCGAAGGACGATGTGCACCCCATGCCCTCTGAGGTGCGCCCTTAGAAAGCTTACAGTCCCTCAGTGGTGCTTCTGCTGTCCTTGCTGTTCTGTGGGCAAACCTCTGCATGCTCGCTCGCCAGCCCTAAGACCCAGCATGCATGCAGCACATATGTTTGCATCCTTCATACGATGATTTCCTACCTGCAGGCTGGCATATACAGCACATGATCGCACAGGCATGTTGACATGCAGAGACAACAATCACTCAGTCGCCTCAGATAAGGTGCTGCTTGCAGGAGTCATCTGGGGCAGCAGGAATAGAGCCCCGTACAACGCTCACGATGTCGTCCAGTCTTGAATCATCGCCGCTGCTCAGCGACTCTCTTCTCTGCACCGGCAAGAGCACGTCGCGAGGCGCATCCTTCCCCACTGAAACAGCGCAGCCTCCTTTGACCCAGGGGATGCCAGAGCCTCAAGCGCCATCACAGGGCTCAAAGGAGGCCCTGCACCCAAAGCCCCCAAAGGTGTGTTTCAGGAGCGGTACCTGGATGAGATCGCCCATTGCAAAGGCATGCTTGCACATGCTCATCTGCCAACACTGCAGGTCTTGTATGAGCACATCTCTGAGGCGCTTTGGGTATGATGTGCCACAGCACTACACCTGTATGATGCTGCTGTTGGCAATCTGCTGCGAGTGATGTGTGCAATGTTAATCCTGTTGCATCAAGCGTGAAGGTCGGCTCTGAATGCTGGTCTTGCCCTGCAGGGCAAGCCTCTGAGCAGGCCTGACTGGAGGACAGGCTCTGTAGACCAGGCGCACTACTGGCTAATGTATAATAAGGTGATTGCTGCGCCAATGGACATTTTGAAACTGAGCAGGCCTCTGACTGCCCTCAGCCACCTCACCCTTTCAAAGATCAGATATTCACTGCGGGCATGCGTCGGTCCTCCAAACCGTGCCTTTCTATTGGCAATGCCAGCACAGCTGCATTGGGCTTGAAGCATGCATGATGTTTCAGCGGCATGACCTTGATATGACCACCCTTGTGCACAGTACCACTGCAATTGCGCATGCTCAAAGCTGCATGCTGCGGGTTTGCTGCAGAGACAGAGCATTGACCGGCTGCGTGCCTTTGCCAGGTTCTACATAGAGGCGGTCGCAGGTCTCACTACCAGACTATAAGCCAAGAGTTGCCAAAAGAGACTCGGGACGAAAGGTGGCCGGAATTTGGGCCCCATAAGACATTCCTGGCGGTAGACACCAGGCTGGAGGATGACATCACAATACCCTCTCTGGTAAGTCTGAGCTTGCCACTGTAGTCTTTGCAAGGATGCGCATAATACCTGGTGCAGAAGTGCCTGTTTGCATGCTCTTTGCCTCGCTACAAACTTGCCAGTCACTTTTCTGCCCAAGGTGGCACTGTGGGCATGTAGATGTTAATTTGGCTTATAGAAATCTCTTTTGTGGTGAGGCATGCATATGTCTGGTTTTGCTTTCAGAGAGTCCTGGTGTGGTGCAGGCACGTGTGGCACGGTACCAGCGTAACAAGTTTCTCAAGAGGAATGGTGGAGTTGCACCCCCACCCTGTCACAAAGACCACAATAATTACATCAAATGCTGCGAGCTGTGTAAGGCCTACTATTGAGGTGCTGACGTGCCCTCACCCATTCCGCAAGACAGCGCCAACACGTTGTGTTGAACAAGTAGAGTACAGGCCTGGCAGGCTATGGCCAGACAGGTGTCCAGCACATTGGCATACCCATCAAGTGCCCAATACACAGCAGCTGTAGGCTCGCCACATTGGAGACATGAATGTCCCTGTGGTAATATCACAACTGGTAGCAATACCGTGTGACGGTTGAGGTGCTTTAGGATGAGATATGGGCAGTGTAGGTCTTCTGAAACCTGCATATCCTCCTGCTGTCCGGATGAAGTGCCTATCGGCCAGCTTCATTGGATGGAATCACAGAGCGCAACGTGTGCAATTGCACTGAATTGCTCAGCAATGCCCATCGTGACCATGACAATTCCACGTGTGGATAGTACCACTGGCCTGCATCACAATATATCACTGCACGTACAAGATCGCCGAGCAGCACCCAGCACCATTAAGGGCAAAATTCACATAAAGGGATCTGTGTTCACTTGTGTAGCTAATCCAAGCCTTAGCATCATTGCTGCTGCCTTGCGCTGATGGGGAGTAGCTATCTTGTTGTGCTGGCTCTGAGTATTATCTGCGCTGCTTAGGGCTGTCTCATGCTGGCGCCTAAGAAGTGCTATGTGCTCTGTCATGCTGGAGACTGAAAATAATTATGCTGAGCTGCTGCATGCTGCTTGTGAGAAGCTGACCTTCCGTAAAGTGCTCTTCATTAGCTTAGAGTGAAGAGCACTCCTTCTCTTGTGTACCATACTGACCGATCAGTAATCTGCCTGCTTCATGCTGCAGCCAGCCCATTTCATGGTAGATGGTGCTGATGCTGCCGTGTTGCACCTGACAAATTGTACACCAGAGCTACACTCATCTGGTGCACTTTTTCCCAGGTATTGCGAAGGACATTGAGGCTGACTTTGCAGCAGTTTCTGTAGTTTGCCAGGAGCTTTGCACTGAAGCAACAGGGCTCTCTGGTCTCTGTCCCGGTCCGCAGACACGTGCCTGCAGGGGCTGTGCAGGGAATGTGAGATAGGAGAAGCACGGAGTGAGTATTCCCAGCCTGGGGAGCCACTCCCCCTGGGCAGTATTAGAAAAAACCACCACAAGCGCAGTACTACAGGTTCCTGGCTCCCTGACTTTGCCAAAGCTGACTCATCCTAGCAATTCTTGCATCTACCGCAGCATATGCTCATGCATCTGAAGAGACGCACGGCGTGATCGAGCTCTGCAAAAGCTGCAGCTCGCACAGACAACGAAGCAGGTCTAGCTTGCCCCTCAGAAACATACAATTTATTCATCTCGATGTCCATGATGCTGCTCATGGGGTAGGGCACGTCTCATGGTCGGCCATGAGAGCTGCAACGGTAGCCAAGGGGAACAGTCGAGGAATCTACCAAGGAACAACTGATCTGTTTGCTGGACTGCACTGCTAAATGATGAGCAGGTGAACCTGGGCAGTTGGGCCTTGCTTGGGCACTGGGCAAGCCCGGTTGTCAACCCCAATGTACACCCCGATTTTTGCATTTCCGGAACGACTTGCAGCAGTGCGCAGGAATGTAAGGGCCGCTAAGACCATCAAATAAGCTGAGGGGGAGGAGTAGATTTGGCATCCTTGATACCTGAATATCAGCGAATACGGCACCCAAGGGACCAGGCTGAAAATATCTGTATCCAGCTTTCAAACCAAATGAGGGGCTTGAGAGCTGACCCGTTCAGCCAGCAGCTCATCTTATCATTATGTTTTGTTCCCTACTAGGGCGGTGAGGAGATGCTCGCGATAGAGACCGCCACAAGATGAGGTTGGCCTTCCTTCATGATGGAGATGCCCTACACCGCGACCGCAACTCCATCTGCATTGGAATGGAAGAGTCACTGCATTAATATGAAACTACGACACTCACCGATTGGCCGCATCGCAGATGACATCTGGCCCTGAGCAAACACCAGGAGTAGCTTCTGTGAGGGTGTCCATCAAGCACGCACACCGTGGACCAGGCCTGTTGGATAAAGCCCGGCTTCTGCGTAGAGCCAAAGCAACAGTACAAGGCGCCGTAAGAAGGAAATTGAGCAAGGTAAGTCACCCCGAATGCCTTGAAAAGATGCTGATATAAACAAGCAAATAAGGCATCAGTGAACACAGCTGTCAAGGTTTTGTGACCACTATAGCAACATCACACACTGTGAGAGAAGGCACTATAATCACGGACTGCTGCAGGCCGCAATTGCACAGCAACAAAAAGCCAGTCTCGTCAGGGCTAGGCTCATTGCAGAGAAGCGCTGCAGCAGGCAGCTCAAGTCTGCCCCCTGTAATCAGGCCACACAGCCAGACAGGCTTAGAGCAGCAGCCAGGGACGCTCAGCAGTCTTGGAGTAGACCCCAGAGCGCGTCAACACTAGCACAGGAGCGCAGCCAGGTCACAGGACTCCCCTACTCAATAGCTCAGAGCAGCAGGGCAGCCTGCGCAATAGCAACTGCCAACAGGCGCGCAGGTGCACGCAATTTCCCAGCACAGGCCTTGAGCACACGGCAGGCCTCACTCAGTGCGCCAATGTGCTCCAGCAGGCGTTCCAGATTTGCGCCAGGCAGGAGGACCACACAGCCAGAGCTGCTAGCAGCTGCCAGGAAAGCCCACCCCATGCACAGCAGGGCTCAGCATGGCTATGCACTGTTGCTGAAGTGCTGCCAAATCACAGATTCAACTCCCTCAGCAGCTGAGGATGGCGCAGCACCTGGCACACAGAGCTCGACCAGTAAGAGTGTCCAGCCGCAAGCCCCCATGCAGGTAGTTTCACACTACACATACCGCTCAGAGGGGTAAAGGCCAAGACTCAGGCTGCAAGGACATGCAGGCTTGCAATGTGCTGTCCGGCATATCCTCATGCCCTTCAGTGCCCATCTCAGAAGCAATCAGCAGCTGCGCTTATAGTATGACTGTCATGAAAGAGATGCCCTACCCTTTCGTCCCTGGCAGAATGAGCATGCGCACACTTTGTCCTGCTAAGTCCACAGATATGTATAATGACCACACTTATCTTACATGTGGCCCAGTATCTAATTCTGGGCTCATGCATGTGGGCGCTCATGGATCTCTGCAATGTTATAGGCCGGTGTTCAGTACGCGCCTGCAAACGTGCATCAGCCACCGTGCGCCAGCATTGCAGCAGTGCAGCAGCAGCTGTCTCCACCTCAACAGCACATGGAGCCAGCTCAGCTGCAGCCTGAACAATTTCGAGATTGGGGAGGGCAGTCCATGGGCAGCCCAGGCTTGCCCGAGCGGGCACGGGAGGAGGACACACCTTGTGGTGTCGACTACCCTGCAACCCCCCCGCCTCCACCCCCTCCAACCGCAGAACTGGTACAGGGAGCTGTGCAGGGGGGCTCTGTAGGTAAGATTCATGCTTAGCAGAATTTATCCAGTCCAAAAAGGCCTCGTCAATATCTGCAACACTGTGCTGAGCTATAGCCTACCCCTGCCTTGCCAACAACCTGCTGACACAGAGACAGCACAAGTCTGCGCATCTGCTTCATGCAGATGTGGATAGCTATGCAGCTGAGGCTCACACTCAGCGGCAGGAGAAAGCTGCCCCACAGCAGCATGGCAGGACTGGAAATCCAGAAACACCAGCGCAGCACAGCAGTTCCGGACGCCACAAGACGCACAGCGCCTCGAGCAGTGGCGAATTCCCAGAAGTATCCACAGCGGTAAGAGGTCATGCTGGCACTTTTCACAATGCCAGGGAACTTTTGAGACCAGAATTTCTGAGCTCCCAGAACTCTTTTTGCAACTGCTCCACCTTGCATGCATTTCTGAGTTCAGTGCCTGTCCAATGACAGTGACAGGGACAGTAGATCGGGGCGTCAATCCCAACAGTACCTGACATATGCCAGATGCTTGATATTGAATCTCTGCATACAGGGGTCGATTCCAGCAGCGGCAGAGCAGCCTTTGCTGAGCCACTGGACGCCAATGTTTTACGCACTGGCGCCTTTAATGAGTGCCCTTGAGGTGCATTCTCATGCAATGTAGTCCCTTCAATTCCTAGGCTTGCTTGTACTGTTCAGGTGTTGATGACACTGCAGGCCACGGAAATTTTTAGCATGTGTGCATCACCTTTATAAGCGTGCCCTCACCTCGGTACCTGACTGCAGGCCAGCAGTCCACAATGTATGAGGCCAGACCTTCTTCAATGTCTTTCAGGTATGACACCTCTCCTTCCATCCTGCTGAAGCATCGGCAGCCTTGCACTGGCACAATAGCATGCCACGTTCTGGTACATGGTACGCCGCTTTCAGAAGCTGCTGCATCCTGACCAGTCACCATGCCCCTGCAGATGTGATTAAGCAGACGGCCCCAGCCATGGCTCCCAATGCCAATGGGCAGCTGGGCAGCACTGCTGGCATGCCGGGCATCTTTGGACAGTGGGGCTGCAGCAACAGCGCCACCTTCCCGTGCACGCCTGCGCAAGCCTGGGAGCAACCCCTCATCTCCTGGCAAAGCTCTCTTCAGGCAAGGCACAACGCTTCACTGGAACAGTACAATAAGAGTAAGCCATTCTGGCTTGTTGCACAACCGCCTGTGTCCTGCGCCTGCATGTTCCTAAGGGCAACCCACAAGTGTATAGAAATGCCAGCAATGATGCCAAACTCATCACAGGATGCCTTCAGTTAGGATGCTGTGGCTTGCAGATGCCGTCACAAGCTGTAGCACAGCAGCCCATGTCGTGCTTCTGGGCAGCTTCCAGCCCACCACCCTTGCCGCCCTCCAGCGATTCTTGGCCCTGTACTGGCGAGGTTGTCCACAGAGATGAGCAGCCAGCCAGGAAGGAGCATAATTTAAGCCGTGGGACAGCAGAGCCTCTTCAGGCTGTGGCACCAACTCTGCGCTCAAGGGGTGTTCCCCGCCCCAAGCCACCAAAGGTATGCCTCCATGGTATTGCAGTCCTTGAAGTCTTTGTCCAATGTCATGGCCTGCCTGCACATGCTGTGCTGCCAGAGCTGCAGTACAATTGATGAATGAGTACCTCTCAGACGGACCAACTCAAATTGCCATGAGCCTACATGACTTCCCACAAGCATCATCACTTGCGTGATGCTGCTATTGGCTTTGCAGTGTCGTGTATGCATGTCCAGAGTTGGCTCGTGATATCATAGTGCATGTAGAGAACTAATCGGTGGCACTTCTGTACAGGGCAAGCTCATGCGCAGGCCTGACTGGAGAACTGGGTCTCCTGAGGCTGCACAATCTTGGCTTATGTATATGAAGGTGAGCGCAGCACTCCTGCAGATATTCACTCCTGAAGTTAAGGTGGTTCATCTCATTCTACGCCTCTACCTTGCCAGGCGAGAAGCACCCCGATCGCAGGCATGCATTAGTCTCGTGCAGCGTGGCCCATGGCCCCGCCATGCTGGCGCAGCATTGAAGTGATCCCGCACCCGTGGCACAGAAGCAAACTTAGCTTTATACTCAGGTCCAGCAGCGTTGCTGCTGCTGACGTTGCAATAGAGTGCCACAAGCGCGGAGTGCTGAGTCTCTGTCCTTTTGGGACACGTGCTGCACCGGGGCAAGGGCCTTGGAGATGCAGCTTATCAGACCATGAGCGCGGAGCTTCCTCAGGAGAGAATCAAGAAAAGGCGGCCAAAATTTGGGAACAAAAGCTTCTTGCTGGTTGAGGATAGGCCTGAGGATGACCCAACTATCCCCTTCAGGGTGTGTCCATGCCTGTTGTAAAGCACTGCTGTACACAAGACTTGCGGGAACAGGCATGGTGTATTATTCCTGAGGGGCCTCCTTGCTTGCAATTTATGCTATCTGATTCCAAATCTCTCATCGAAAAGCCCAAGCCACCATGCACTTTATGCCGTGCTGTCCACAACCATCACAGAGAGGGCTCTTGCTGATGCAGGCGCGCTTGGCTAAGACTCAGCGCAACAGGGTACTTGAGAAGAATGGAGGGATTGTCCCACAGCTGGGTCACAAAGACTACCGAGTGTACTGCATATTTTGCAAAGCCTGCGGGAACCACTTTGCTTTGCCCTCATCATGAGTGTGGGATATGATGTCCACAGCCACCTGCAGTGCTCTCTAGAACAGGAGGTGGCAAGGGCGCTAAAAGCCCCGGACAGCGCCCATGTCAACAGAGCATACCCTCCTAAATGCCCCGCATCTGCTTCTCCTAGAGCTCACCTTGGTGGTGATCGCGCAGTTTTGAAAGGCATCCCATAGACGCTTCCATACACCATTTGGGCTATCAAACTGCTGGGTGTCGTGTGCGTCCCATGGGAAGAAATGCAGGACCTTAGTACAAAGTTATACTTCATTGCTGATACCATGGGCATGGAAGGATGAGAGCTTTCAAACAAAATATCATTAGGGTGATTGCATGCGGATTGGCAAGTGTGAGGTATCATGCAAGTTGCGCGTGCTGTTGAGTTACAGCTGTCTATGCTGCCTAGGCTTGAGAACCACTGACCTTAAGGTGGGCAAGCTTACCCCTTCCTGAATGATACAAGAACGGTGATGCAGGTGCTGCAGAGTAAGTGAGTACTAAAGATATGCTAGCTAGCATGCTAGCATGGCTTCACATACAAAATTGGAGCCCAGGCAGATCTCAAGAGTTCAACTTACAGCTGGTACAAAACCACATATATGGCCTACTCGTATGTTGCTATCGGGCTCATTGCTTGTACCTCAGGGTACAGGACTGAACAGGCACTCCAGAGACCTAGCAAGGCCTTCCAAAATGTCCCCCAATTGTGCGGATAATACGGACCATATGGATAGATGCATCAATACAAGTCCTAGAACAAGGTGTACACCTCCACTGTGTGAGCCCTCCATCATCAGAGGTTACTCCTGAACCCTGATACACTAGGGTGGCTTGTTTGCGTTTCTGGCATATTTATTCAGGTCCCAGCAAGCATTCAGGATTACTTTAAACAGCCAGTCTAGGTGCAGGATGTGCTTGAAAGTGCTCCAGTAGCATGAACGTAATGCCAGCAAAGACCTAATATAAGGGAAATGAAAGCCCGCATCAAATAATCAGGCCCTCCAAAGTAGATTCTGACACACTGAACTCTGCATAGCTATCCGCTGTCAAGGTCCACTCACAAGGCACTTTTTGAATGACAAGGCTGCAAGGCTGACCCTGCCAAACAAGATACTCGGCAGTAAGGCTAAACAAAGAGAATGCATGAACAGAAATATGCTGAAAGGTTCTTGAAAAGCATGGAACCAAAGTGCTAGACAGCTGTGAGATCATTGGTTGCCAGCACTCTAAAGAGGCTGAGTGCTGATCTCAGCAGGAGGTGAAAGGATTTATGGACTGCCCTACGATGAGTCAGAAGGGGCTGCTATATAAAATACCATACACCCCTGGAGGTGTCATCACGAGACACATCAGCCCCTGTGATTAGGCTGTTGTGTTGCTCTATGTCAGATCCCTCAGGGTGTCCTCATCTGGCTCATCATCGGGCGCCGCCATGGCCACATCCTTCAGGATGGCAGCTGCAAAGCATCAGGATCTCAGCATTTTGGAGTATTGAAGCCTTGAGGGAAAGCTTTCAATCAGCATGTGCGTACGCATCATCATTAGCAAGCGCTGAATAGACTTACCCATGTCTTGCCTCTCCAGTTCACGCTCTGGCGTGTCCTCTTCCATAGAGGAGATCTCGATTGACTCACTGTCAGCGTCAGACTCTGCAATGAGCTAAGTTTCAGCGCTGTGCAGCATTGCAAATGAGGAGAGAAGATCTCAACATGCAAGCAGGCATCCTTTAACTTGCGAACTCATCAGGCAAGGGTGGGATGTTTTTCTGACGTACCATAGACCAACGGCGGCACAAGGGCCGGCTCTGCTGGACCGGCCTGAGTCATATGGCAAGGGGACCCGCCTACAACAGTGCATGCACTCAGCAGTCGTTATACCTGTCACGCAGCATATTGTTCTGCCAGTTATATGAGGTTTCCCAGCTCGGAAGAGCTCTGAAAGTACAACCCCTTCCAGAGCAAGATGAGACATGGTACAACTTTACCACACACCTTGTCCAGCGGGCAGCGGAACAGGGATTGGCTGCACCATAGCCAGCTCGGAGATGAGCTTCCGTAGCACTGCCTGCTGAATCACCATGTGCAGCTCATGTAGAAGCTGGTCATGTGTCATGTTTGCATAAGGGACGCCTGCATTAGCACGCCGCTCTCAGCACTCCGCGCATGCGACACATCCTGCTTCCCCGTCATGATTGCGCCGCACTCTGATGAAGTGCCTCATCTGGAGAGCCCACAGGCAGCGTTCAAGGCTCACCGCTCAGTGACAGGGAGGGCGGCGCTATGGCCAGCGGCTGCGTGGCTGCCCTCTGCAGCGCCTGGAGCAGGGCCTGGGACGTCATGGGGAAGGTGGGGTTGGGGACGCCTGCATTAGCACACCGCTCTCAGCACTCAGCAGCAGCGTGCCATCAACCATTCTGTGCTTCATAGAGTCACAGGTGACTGCCAGGCATGCTGCAAATTCTGCGCTCTTGTGGGTCTGGCTGGCAAGGTGAGAGGTGCCCTCTGGGGTCTCAAGCGGTACAGCTGAAGCACGGGGCGCAAGGACATCTGGAGAGCCCACAGGCAGCGTTCAAGGCTCACCGCTCAGTGACAGGGAGGGCGGCGCTATGGCCAGCGGCTGCGTGGCTGCCCTCTGCAGCGCCTGGAGCAGGGCCTGGGACGTCATGGGGAAGGTGGGGTTGGGGACGCCTGCATTAGCACAGATGCGCGGTGACGGAACATAGGGTTTCTCAGACCCTGCGCAGGGCGGGCGAGTTCCGGCCCCACCGACATTGCAGCTGTGTACCTAGCTTGGAGCGCTGCTGTCATGCGACAGACGACATCAGGAAACGTCTATCATCTAGGCATACCATACATACAGCAATTCACCCAGGTAGCGTGGCTGGGAACTCCGTACCTGTAGTTACAGAGGGGCGAGGCTCCAACTAGATTCGGTTGCCCAATAACTGCTTCGCGTAGCACTTTATAGGTCTCCGTCAGGGCGGGAAAGAGGTCCCGCGAGAACGAGCTGTGAAACGAGGTGTGTCTTCCGGCGGGGTGGGAAATCTCCTTGCACTACGTCCCTTCCTCGACTTACGTTCTCATGTAGAGAACTACCTTACCCACTTTCAGTTGAATATCCAAGAGTTACAAAACTGCAGATGCTAGCCAGCATTGTAGAGAGCACCTGGAGGAGCTTCGATGCCGCTGTCCATTGAGGACGTTTTGCAAGGACTGGCCCTGCTCGACAACTCCAAACTTTTGCCAGAAGCAGATAAATATCTACGTGGCGCCACATCAAGAAGGCTGAGCAAGGTAAGTCACCCAGAATACCTCCGAGGAGGATGGTGATCTAGGAAAACCCTCCCAGATACAATGAGAGCGAGCGCTGTCATTGTATCGTCCACTTGAAGAAGGAGCACAGATCAATTGTACTGATTTGCAGGCCGCGACTGCACCACAGCAGCAGCGAGCCAGTCATGTCAGGGCTGGGCTGGCGGCCAGATCAGCGCATGCCGCAGTTCAGAACAGCAGAGCTGCGCGCGTAGGGCAACCTCCTCGCCTTGCACAGAGTCGTATCTGCAGGCAGCCTGAATCTGCGGCCAGCAATACGACCACCCAGCCAGACAGGCTCAGAGCAGCGACCAGGGATGCTCAGCAGTCTCGGAGGAGGCTCCCTAGCGCCTCCACACTAGCCCAGAGGCGCAGCAAGGCCACAGGGCTACCCTTCTCAACAGCTCACAGGAGCCAAGCAGCCCGTGCAAGGACAGTTGCCCACAAGCGGCGTGCAGATGCATGTAATTTTCCAGCACTGGCCTTGAGCACTCAGAAACCCTCAACTGCAACATCGATGCAGTCCAGCAGGCGGTCCAGAGGCGCACCAAGCAGGAGGAGATCACAGCCAGGGAGGCTGCAATTAACAGCCAGGGAAGCGTACCTCATGCAGAGCAGGGCTAAGCGCGCCAATGCGCTGTCATCGAAGCGCGGCCGAAGCACAGAGACTGTCCCCTCAGCAGCTCAGGATAGACCAGCATCTGGTCCACTCAGCCCAGCCACTGAGATTGGCCAGCAGCAAGCCCTCATGCAGGTGATTTACTTCTCACTGAGAAGTTCTCAGAGCCTGCAAATGCCACTCCATGTCTTCGTCAGAAGCGAAAAGCAGCGCTAGAACTGCGCCTGTCATTTGACAGCTGCCCCAGCCTTTGCATCCCAGACATCGCGGACAACAAACATCGATCCTGTTGACACTGCAGATGTGTATAGAGCTCAAGCGCTGTGTCAACTGAGGGCCAGCTACCGAGTCTTGGCCCATGCATATGGGTGCCGATGGCTCATTGCAATGCTGCAGGAGGATGCTGGCAGCTCGCCTGCAAGTATGCGTCAGCCACTATGCGCCAGCAGTGCAGCGGTGCAGCAGCACATGGACTCAGCCCAGCTGCCATTTCAAATCAGCAGCGGCCTAGAACACTGCATAGGCCTTGGCGGGCAATCCATGGGCAGTCCAGGGATGCCCAAGCGGGCAAGGAAGCAGAACACAACTCATATTATGGACCCCCCTGCAGCCGCAGAGCCGGCAGGCAGGCCTCGGAAAGGCAGCCCCAAAGGTGAGGTACATGCTGAGTCCTGATGAGATATACCCCATCTTCACTGAGGTCCAAGACTATCCTACACCTGCAACAGTGTGCCAACTTCAGGGAATCCTACATTCTCTAGCTAAACGCTGTCTGTCTTGAGAGCACTACATCTGTCAAACGCTTGTCCTGCAGGGAGACATTTGCAATATGCAGCTGAGGCGCACACGAAGCAGCAGGAGCAAGCACCCACATTTGAGCTTGGAAGGACTGGCATGTCTGCAGCAGCATGTGCTGTGCAGTCCGGCCATAGCTCTGGACGCCGCAGCATGCATAGTGCCATGAGGAGTGATGAGTCTTCAGAAATGTTCACAGAGGTAAGAAGCTGGTCTGTACGGTCAATGCTGTTGAGAGAGCAGTCCAGCAGTTCACAATGTGCCTGCTTCACCTTCCTGCATGCATTGCAGGTTCTTCCAACGTCTCATCAAAGAGAA
This sequence comes from Coccomyxa viridis, assembly GCA_963930925.1. Classification (NCBI taxonomy): domain Eukaryota; kingdom Viridiplantae; phylum Chlorophyta; class Trebouxiophyceae; family Coccomyxaceae; genus Coccomyxa; species Coccomyxa viridis. The sequence continues at coordinate 1,125,534 of CAWVOJ010000008.1, read as the reverse complement.
TGGCTGCATGCAGGCAGGAGCTTCAGCCAAAGCTCATGCAGCGTCTCCCAGTGTTGAGGACGGCACAGACAATTGTGCGGATCTCAAGCGCCACTGCCTGGGCAGCCTGGGCATGCCCAAGTGGGCAAGCAAGCAGGAGACATCCCATAGCATTACAGCCCCAGAGACCCCGCAGTCGAAGTATCCTCCACTTGCATTGCCGGCAAAGGGAGCTGTGCAAAGCAGAACCGCAGGTGAGCGCTTTGCTGAGCCTTGTTTCAAGTGTCTCCCCAGACATTTATGTGAAACCGACCTCTTTTCATGTGCCCGCAATCTTATGCTGATATTGGGGCATCCGCGTTTCTGGATATGTGTCACTCACTGTGCAGGCTATCACATCCTACAACACACCTGTCTGTCATACGAACATTCCTTTTGTGCAGCTGAGATGCACACGCAACAGCAGCGGGAGCGAGCACCCATGCTGGAGCTTGGCAGCACTGGCATACCATCAGCAGCACCTGCGCCAGCCATCCACAGCTCCGATTACCACAGCATGCACAATGTCATAGGCAGTGGCGGGTATTCAGACGCTTTCAGAGCGGTATGCTGCTGGTCTTGCATGATCCTTGCAGTCAGCGGAGACCCAGGATACCTGCCTTCCTTGCGTTAAAAGCTGGCATAACATCAGCGAAGACTCCTCATGTTTCTGCCCACACCCTGGCATCTCAGGATGATGCACCACACCAGCACTCCTGTCTACTGGACTCTGCAATATGGGCACGAGGCACTACCTTATAGCTGTGGGCAGCTAACACTTCCCTGGCATATTGGAAAAGCTGCTCACGGCGCCTTGCAATGTAGCAGGCAAATGTTCAGAGGGCGCAATCTCCCCCGCGCCAGCCACCATGCGCCAGCATAGCAGCAGCGCAGCAACAAAGTCCTGCACCTCAACAGCACATTGTCCCTGCCCAGCTGCAACGTCAGATCAGGAGAGGCCCAGACCATTGTGCGGATCAGGGCGGGCAATTCACAGGCAGCCCAGAGATGCCCAAGTGCGCAATGGAGCAGGACACACTTCACAGTGTGGATGCCCCTACAACCCCGCAGCCTCGGCGCCCATCAAACGCAGGGCTAGCAGGGGAACCTCTGAACAGCCCCAGAGGTGCAATCCGTGCTGAAACTTGATATGACTCTCCCATCTTCACAGACAGTTAGGCGCCTATAATACTGTGCTGAATTTGGAGCGTATTTCTTGCTTTGGCTATGGCCATGTCATTTTGGAGAAGACAACATCTCATCAGGCTTGGCAACCGTGTGTGACTGTGCAGGTGTGAATCTTTTTCAATGGGGAAAGACAGCACTCACAGAGGAGCCTGGCAGGACTGGAATGTCCTTAACGACACCTGTGCAATCCGGCCACAGCTCTGGCCCCCGCAGCATGCAGAGCGTCCTGAGCGGTGGCGGGTCCCCAGAATTGGGTACAGAGGTATGATGCCATGGCAATGGTTTCAATACTGTCGGGGAAACAAAGCACTCATGCTTGCTGCGTCCTGCCATTTGCATCCTTTGCAGAGTCCAGCCAATGCCGTACTATGGAAATGACTGCACCAGGGAGTTCACTCACATGGACTTATGTTGAAGCCGGATCACTGGCGCTAAACTGCTGCTTGCAGACCTCAACTCCAGCACCAGCAGCAGAGCCCTTTTTGAGCCAAGAGATGCCAGAGCCTGTTCAGGCTGTGTCCCCGTCATCGAGCTCAAAAGAAGGCCAGCCCCCTGATACCACCCCGGTGCGTCCTCACACAGATGCGGTCCTTTGCAGTCTAGGCCTTGCCTAGACATGCTAAGCTGCAGAGCGTGTGCCCATTCAGCGTGTGCGCACTTCCTTCATCTGCATGCCTGAGTGCAGGTCAAGATCCCGCAATCCTCAAGAGAATGCCTGCTCGACTACCTTTCAGGTGTGACACCTTTTGCAAGATCTTGCTGAAGCATTGGCTGCTTGCATCAGTATAGCAACATGCCTGTCCCTCCTGTACATGGTGAACGGCAGGCTAGAGAATGTCGTGGCTTACATGTGTGCCATGCTTCTGATCATCAAGCCTCTGAGAGGGCCCCACCTACTGCTGTAGATGCCACTTGTCAAGTGGGCAGCCGCGGCAGAGCCACCATTCTGCGCATGCTTGCTCAGAGAGAGCGCTGCAGACGCCGCGCCATCTCCTGTGACAGCTCCCCTCTGGTAAAGTCTTTGAATTATGCTGACCACAGCATCTGAACGCAATATTGCTATCCCAGCTTGGGCTTTGGTCTGCCTCTACCTCGCGCTTGCATGTTCAAGAAGTGAACAGACATGCCATTCATTATCCCTGTATTTGTACTAAGGAGTCTTTGAGCAGGCTGCTGCTGCTTGCAGAGCTTGGCGCAAGCCGCCGCAAAAAGGCCCGCATCAAGGGTCAGTCCAACCACTCGTCATGCTCCAGTGCAGCCCCTGCTGTGCACTGACGGGAGCGCGCCGGCAAGTGCGCCCTCATCTGAGGCAGAACAGTCTCCTTGCTACCACGACGCACCAGAGCCTGAAGCTGTGTCGCCAACACAGGGCCTGAGAAAGAGCGCACACCCCAAACCTCCGAAGGCGCGCCCTCGCCAGACATGCCCCTGATGAGATTGTCAGCCGTCAAGGCATAGTCACATGCTCAGTGCCACTACCGGAGGTCCTCTCAGAGCATGTCAAAGTAAACAGTCATGACTCTGCATGAGTTGTCACAGCACTCCCACTGCTTTACGCCGCTATTGACATTGTGCATAGGTCATGGATGCCCAGTCCTTGCTTTTGCATGATAGATAATACCTCATGGTCCTGAACGCTGGCTCGAGATGCAGGGCAAGCCCATTATCAGGCCCGATTGGAGGAAGGACTCCCCCGAGAAGGCCCACGCTTGGCTCATGTACACAAAAGTGAGTGCTGCGCTTTGGCATAGCTTGAAAGTTGTCTGATTATCCTTTACCACCTCAGTCTTGCAGGGCACAGGTTCTCGTCTAGTGCAGGCATGCGTGAGTGCTCTGCAAAGCACCTTAGCAATGCCAGCATAACAACACACACTATAGCAGGGCATCTTTGTTTGCCACCCTTGTGCGCGGCATCACCGCCAACTTTCGTTCTGTGGGTCTGCCATAGGGCAGAGCACTTGACTATCATGCACTTTTGCCAGATGCTACATCGAGGGCGCGGTGGTGGTGGTGCTGACTACCAAACAGTCAGCATGGAGCTTCCACAAGAAACCATCGAGAAGCGGAGGCCCAGGTTTGGCAGCAAAAGCTTGCTTCAGGTGGAGACCAGGCTGGAAGACGACATCAGCATACCCATGAGGGTACGCATGACCTTCCTTGACGCACAGTTGAAGACCTGTCTCGATGAAACGTGCCTGACATGGTGATGGGCCCATTGCCAGCCCATCCTTGTTCCGGATCACTTTGCATCAAAGTCATTACCGGCATGCAGTACACTGAGAGCTTTTGCTGCTGTAGGCACGCGTGGGTAAGCTTCAACGCAACAAGATTCTCATGAAGAATGGAGGGGAATCGCCGAAGCCAGGCCACAAGCACTTCAAACTCTACCGTCTGTGCTGCAAAATGTGCGAGGGCTATTTCTGAGTGTACGGCACCTGCTGCCATAGACTCTAGGTCGGACCTGGCCCGAGGAGACCTGTCATCACACCACCCGCTACTGCATGAAGACATATAAACTGATGCCAATGCCACGTGTTTTAGTGGGGAAGTATCTCGCATCGTCCAAATAATGCGCCAGCGCTGGCATGAGCAGGCTGCGCTTATATATTGGGTGCATGCACAGTCCTACATGAATGTATAGAGAATTTGACGGCTTTTGTATACAAGCCTTTGCTCAGCATGCACAATAGGCTTGGTGCCTCGTCATGTACGCTGCCTGGTCTCAGGCTCAGTCCTCATCAATTCATGCCTAGCACAGCCATGACGCATTTTTGCACATCATCATCTCAGTCGTGATGCTGATCCAAACTCTTGCCACAATTGCTGCTGCCTCCCAATCAAGTCACATTCACGTAGCGATGTGTGGCTTATCTCGTTCCTGCTGAGCCCCAGTAGTGCCCCTGCTGCTTCTGGCTTGTCACATCATGTGACCCTTCAGGTAGCATGATGCTGTTACCTGAAGGGTCCTGTTAAGCTGCTGTTGGCGCTGTCATGCTGACGCCTACCAGGACAACTTGATAAGAAGCCCTCTTCAGCAGCTGTATGCTACACAAGAAGAGCTACCCATCCATGAGGGCCCCAGCTGCTTGTGGCTTCCATAGGCTGCTCCCTGAAGGGTCCTGTAAAGCTGCTGCAGGCTGCTGCAGGCGCTGTCATGCTAGTACCTACCAGGACTACTTGATAAGAAGTTCTCTCGAGCTGCTGAATGCTATGCAGAAGAAGCTACTCCTGCATGAGCTGGCTCTGCATCACTTCAGAGGTGAGTGCCCCGTGTGTTGGTGCGTGCTCTGCACCTACTCCACTCTGCTAGCATAAGCTCCAGCCTGATGCAGGCCAAGCTGTGTCAGTACGGACGGCCTAAGTGCAGTTGCAGACCAGAGCTGCATCTGGGTGGTTCAAATCCTTCGTTAGCTGTCACTGAGGATAGTGTGGCTGACTCTCTGCTTCTGATCTCGCCATGTGTCATGAGATATGGTGAACCAGCGGGCGCTTAGACTAAAGCTCTAGTCTGCAGAAGATCCCTAGAGACGTTGCGCCCAACTCATGAATCCGGAGAAGCTGGGGATGAGCACCAGAATGTGCTATAGCCACTGCCAGGCAGGCTGCTGGAAACTTGTGTTCCTGCCATGGTGATTTCAGCAAACACCTGGTGTGGCACTGCAGGTCCCTGACCTCCTTGATCTGCCAAGTTCAACTTCAACTTTGCACTTCATCAGGCAGCATTGACCCAGGCCTGATGCATGATGCAGCTCTCGATCGGTCTTGGTGTTCCTAGATCTTGCACAGACACTTGAGAAAGTTCAGCTCACGTGGAAAACTACAAAGTAGTCACTGGCGCTCTATGAGCACATGGTCAAAGTCGTGCGTGACCATCAGCAGCACGAACTCATGACTTGCGTAAGCAAGCATCCCTAGCCCTATGAACAGCCCTAAGTGATCCTGCATTCACTGTCAGTCAGCCCCTGATCGACCGTGGCATCATGGTGTCACGGAGTTGCGTTCTACATTACGTCTAGGATTGTTCGTGTGGGCAGCTCGCGCAGCTGGGCAGAGCCCAATTGTCCACCCGAATCCACACCCCGGACCTGCATCTCCGGAACGACGTGCAGCATGTTTGAGAGCTTTCAGTGCTGCTGCAACACAGACTTGGTCTGAAGATTACCTTTGGCATCTACATTGCTGGGCCTAGAGGGGTACGGGACCCAGGCGACGATACTGGGGAGAATTTGTCGTTTGCATGCACAGCAGAGAGAGGCTTAGATCTGGCTCAGAGTCCCGATATTAGATCTCTAAACACATTTTGCTCTCGGCTAGGGTGGCAAGGAGGTACCTGCAGCTGCAAAAGAGGCAGTTGAGGTGTGTCCTTCCTGCGCATTATGCACTGCGAATACAAGTCTGCTGTTGTGCCAACCGTGATATTCGTAAGGTCTTACGACTCCTTGACTTTCACACGACTAGTCGCGTCGCAGATGATGCCCAGTGCTCGGGGAAGACCGTTACCAGCCTCTCTGAGGGTTTGCAGTAAGCATGCGCAGCATCGTGAGGCGCTGCTGGACGGTTCCAAGACTCTATTGGGAGCAGAGAAGCGGTGCAGCAGGCACCTCAGAGCACGGAGGAGCAAGAACACAGAGCCGGACATGCTCAGAACAAGTAGAGCCGCTCAGCAAGCTCACAGCAGGTCCCAGCGCGCCAACGTACTGTCGCAGAAGCGCAACCAGATTACAGAAGCATCATCCTTGGCAGCCCAGGATGAACTCACATCCGACTCATGCGGCCCTTCTAGTCAGCACGTCCAGCAGCATCATCTTGTGCAGGTGATCGTCTGCTTCCAGCCTGCTGTGTACCCATGTCTCTCCACTCTGGCTGTCCCTGGGCAGCGCAAAAATGTCAAGAGGGGCATGATGCTGTTCCGGTACAGCTCTGTGGGAGACAATATATGCAGCTCTCCTGTCATGAACTATCTCACTTCAAAGAGTGCAAAGTGACACAGCTGCCTGCTGTGCTGCAGTCAGCTGACCAGGCCACCACCCAGGAAGTCGACCTCAAGATACCCATCGCCAGATGCTTGATGCTTTGTTCTGCTTGCAGAGGTCAGGTCCAGCAGCAGCAAAGCAACCTCCTTCAGCTCAAGGGGATCCTTTGAGCTATGAGACAGCAACGCCCATTCGGGCTGTGGCGCTACCACTGAGCGCCAAGGAGAATGTGCATCCAGATTCCCCTCAGGTGGATTATTACAAGAGCTCAATCCTGTGGTAAAACCATCTGCTGCCTAGGCTTGCCTCTGCATGCAGCCAATGCTGCAGACGGGATTGTTGAACAGTGTATGCAGTCCTTTCATGTTCATGCTCTCACAACACAGCCTGAGTGCAGGTCAGGATCCCGCAGTATGCAGCGCCAGTCGCAATGTTGCAGTACACAGCGCCGAAGCAGGTGTTGCAGCATACAGGCCCGGGCGTCATGCCGCAGTACACAGCGCCAGGCGTGATGCCACACGCAGCACCGTACCTGGTGCCGCAGCATACAGGCCTGGGCGTCATGCCGCAGTACACAGCACCAGGCGTGATGCCGCACGCAGCGCCGTACCTGATGCCACAGTATGCAGGCCCCGGCCTCATCCCACAGTACACAGCACCAGGCGTGATGCCGCAATACACAGCGCCGTACTTGATGCCGCAGCATGCGCCAGGCATTATGCCACAGCACACAGCGCCAGGCGCGATGTCGCAATACACAGCGCCAAACCTGATGCCGCAGCATGCGGGCCCGGGCATCATGCCGGAGTACACAGCGCCGTACCTGATGCCGCAGCATGCAGGCCTGGGCGTCATGCCACAGTACACAGCGCCAGGCGCGATGTCGCAGTACACAGCGCCAAACCTGATGCCGCAGCATATAGGAGCATGCCCTATGTACTACGTTCCAGGTGTGGCACATCTCAGTCCGCCTCGCTCATGGAATCAGCCACTTGTACTATTGGAGCAGAATACCTCTCCCCTTGTACGTGATTCGGCATGTTGCTAGAAGCCGTTGACCTGCTGCATATTGACCCAATGCCACAATCCTGCAGCTGAAGCAATTGCGAGGACCCCAGTCACAGGGCAGCTGGGCAGCTGGGCTGTCATGCCAAGCAGTTCTGGGGATGCGAGCAGCGGCTTATCCCCATGTACGCCTGCTCAGAGCGGAAGCTACATGCGGCCCGCCACCTTGTGGCACAATCACCCACTTGAGGTAAGCTTGGCAAATAGTCTGAGCAGCGCCTGCTTCATAGACAGGTTTATGAGGGATTGTGGTTTGGGATTCCAAGCACCAGTGAGCGCACCACATCCCCTGTTCATGCCATTGCACTCAGTACGACGTCGATCGCTGCTTGCAGGTGCAAAACGCTGACGAGGCATGGCTGTATGGTGTCTTGAACCTTGACGGCAGCTGTGATGCTGCGGGTTACATTGTCAGCGGGGCCCTGCCCACCAACTTCATGAGTACGGCCGCGCACGGGCACTCGGCCAGACCTGAGCAGCTTCCGTCGAGCTGTGCGGCTCAAAGGGCTCCATCACAGGGCTCGAAGGAGGTCCCGCACCCCAAGCCCCCCAGGGTATGCTTAAGAGCAGTCCCTGACTGACTTGCCCATTGTGAAGGCCTGCATGCACATGCTGATTTGCTAGCACTGCAGGGCTTGTTCAAGCATATTTCTGAGAGGCTCATGGCTGGGTAGGAAATGCCACAGCATCACGTAGTGGTGGCGTTGTGGGTACTCTGGTGCTGGTGATGTATGCAATGTTAATATTATAGCATGATGCCTGTAGCACGGCTCTGAACGCCGGCCTTGCCTGCAGGGCAAGCCCTTGCGCAAGCCTGACTGGAGAACCGGCTCTCCACGGAAGGCACAGTTCTGGTTGATGTATAGAAAGGTGATTGTGTGCCAATGAGCAGCTCTCTGACCGCTCTTAACCACCTCACCCTCAAGCTCCAATGTGCTTTCCCTGTGGACATGCCTCAGTCCTCTGCAGCATTCCCTTGTTGTCAAGAATGCCAGCACAGCTGCATTGGGTTTGAAGCATGATGAATCAGCGGCTTGGCCATAATGTGTTGCTACCCTCGTGCACAGCACCCTTGCACATGCGCACGTAGTTGCATGCTGCAAATTTGCAAGATCGGAGCATTGATTGGCTGTGTGCCTTTGCCAGGTTCTACATAGAGGCGGTCGCAGGTCTCACTACCAAACTATGAGCCACGAGTTGCCAGAAGAGACTCGGGACGAGAAATGGCCTGAGTTTGGGCCTCATAAAACATTTCTGGCGATTGAAACCAGGCTAGACGATGACATTACGGGTCCCAAATTGGTACGTCTAGGCTCCCCCTGGATGAGCTGCTATACTTCTTGTAAAATCAAAGTGCCATTTGGTGCAGAAGGGCCTATTTGCGTGCACATATGATGCATCGGAATTTCTACAGATGTGTCAGATGGGCACCAGGGGCATGCAAATGTTCTGATTGGCTTACAAAGGAGTCTTGTGTGGTGCAGGCACGTATTGCAAGATATCAACGCGATAAAGTGCTCAAGAGGAATGGCGGCGTTGCACCCCCAATCGGTCATGAGGACCATAGTAAGTACATCAGATTCTGCAAGTTGTGCGAGGGCTAACCCGCTACTACTGAGTGCCCTCACTTGGGCCACAAGACGAAGTACTGGCGCTGTTTTAAACAAGCGGATCCATATTACAAATTGGCAGACCAAACAGATCCAGCATGATTGCTCAGCCAAACAAGTGCCAAATCTGGAGCACAGCTGTATGTTGCTAGATTACGGCCTAGACAGAATATGGCCAGCGGAAGCCTGACATGGCAACCCGTACGTATAGGCCCAAATATACAATCATCGTATATTCATGTACATGTGTATGTATCATATGCGGAAGAGTCCCTAAAGCAAGCATTTACGGTTCTCAGGCGCAGCATTGCCCTCTCTGATTCACGGCCAGAGTGCATATGTATGCCTCTGTACTCTACAGAGTATTTGCCACTGGGCTCATCAGAGTTTGAGATAACACGAGCATAAAAGACCACCTGTTTGGCCATAGCATCAAGTGGCATGGCTGCAAACAGTCCGTACATGGCCTTGTAAAGGGATTGTAACAAACAGATCAACGGCTACCAAGCCACCTGACCAGGTAGCCTGGTGCCCACTCAAATATTCAGGGATGAATGTGAATGCTCAGAGCAGTCTCATAAAGATTGTAATAATAAATAAACGCTGAAGGTGAGCAGATGGGTACGGCTGGCATCAAATACAGATGCCATCAAATAAACTGCTCTTGTGTTGCTATCGGGCCTGGTTCAAGTGTCAGCAGAAACTGACATGTACCTCACGGCGACCTGGGTAGCTAACTCAGCATGCAAATGAGCTTCCACCGGCTTGCTATAGCTAGGGGGCACCTGGGCTCAAATGTCAGCTGAAGCTGACACAAACCTCACAGCTGTTCTTGATGGCCAAAACATGCCTCACGGCACTCTTGAGAAGCCCTGACTCCACAGCCCTTGATGGCGCTTTGAAATCTGGCAGAAATTGCTAAGCACATTACTGCAGCCCCGAGCTGTATGATCTGATCCACGCAGGCATGCCGATCAGCGCTCTAGATGCGCGAAGTACTGTATGTGCTGTTCTGGTAGGAGCGCAGGCACCTAGCCTGTAGGCCTGGTGCCCGGTACACCCTCATGCACACTGATTGCAAACTGAGTGCCCTTGAAGAGTGCAGGAGGCGGCCAGGACCCACACAGCTTCCTTGCCTGTCTTTCTAGCAGTTGAAGGCCTTTGTAATTGGATGACCGCTAGACGTCCATGACGGACTGGTCATCATCGGGCTTCTTGTTACTCTGTGCCTGCAAAGCAGGCCAACAGCCTCACAAACATGCCATGAGGCACAGCTGGCGCTGCGCAGACCTGTGGCTCTTGCCATGCTCCCTTTGACCCAGAGCTAGACTTCATGTAAGCATGTAACACAAGTGCAATGTCACCAGTCAATGATGACATGCTCATTCATCACGGGGCATCAGAACAGGCAGCACAGCATGGCAAGCCTAAACAGGACATTGCCAGCCACTTCTCTGACCTAAGAAGCCAATCACAGTGCCGGAGGTGGAGACGTAGATCAGGTGTGCAGAGAGGTTGTGTACTGGACAGCTGAATGAGGGAAAATGGCCATCATTGATGCTCTGTTGCCAAATCTGGCAGGAAGGCTCACCTCGGGGGGTCTGGCTGCAGGATTGCACGGGGGGATCCAGGTAACCGGGGCGGGGGGAACTCCCGAGTTAGCTAGTTCGCCTCCCCCAAACCCTAAACCCCAAACCCTAAACCCTAATACTACTATGGAGCTACTAGCAAAGTTTGGAAACCTAAAGGGCTGTTTCTGTAATAATATCCGGGTTTTACATTCGGTCCCCCCGCCCCGGCCCAGGTAATTGGGCAGATGCGCTCCTGGCGCTACACCCTGCTCACCTCCAGGCACGGGCAACCTGCCCGCGATCGTCAGCAGCAACTCTTCACTGGTAGCCGCACTGAGGGAGCCGCCGGCGGTGCTCTTCAGGCCGAAGGGCATGAGCTCTGGCACGCGTCCTGCAAAAGGACCAGACACTATGAGCTGTAAGGCCCTTTGGCTCAACGCAGTACACCTAAGAGCGCCCACCAACCCCACATAGAGCGGGAAGCTCTGCTTCAGACTGTGTCACAATGAATTGCCTCATTTGGAAGACTAAGCAGCAGAGACGAGTCTATGCATCCTGCCTGGGCTTAGATAGGTGGCAGCGAAAAGCTGCAAGTCTGAGGAGGCCTTCTGTGGCAGGCATCCCAAATGGGAAGAGCACTCTGTATGGTCGTGATCAGTACATGCATCAGTCTTGCCAGACACTGGCATAGCTCGAGTCAGCTCACAAGACTGATGAGACGATGCAGCCTAATGCTGGGATTGTACATGCAGCCTGGATGCACTGCAAGCGCTGGTCGTGACCTGCAGCTGCCAGTATGTAGTCTGTACACAATACGACTCATACTCTACCTTCCACCGAAAGGGGGGAGGGCAATGGGGTATATGCCTGAGCACGTCTCGCATGCAAGCCCTATGCTCTGCCCTGCCGCATGCGGCTGGAAGCGCTGCCATGTAACAAGAGGAGCATCATCAGTGCAATGTGGCAAGGCTGCAGGGACTCACCAGCCGGGATGCGTGAGGGCACTTGGAGAGGCTGGGGTACCCTTCTTGTGCTTGTTTGGGTAGAGCAGGCAGTTGGTCTTGACACTTCGAAAGCTCTGCCTCAGGCCCACAGCCCCACCTGCGCAGCATTTAGGACATGAAGAGGGGCAGAGGATTGCTGCACAAGCTGTCCGTCTCTGCGCACTGCAGAGGCTCTATGCTGACACTCACAGCGGAAAGGTACTTGCTACCTACACTCAGGTAGAGCCACATGCGGAGCAAAATGCAGGCGAGTAGTCCCAGTCGTCGCTGCCGTTGTCACTCACATGGCCAGATAAAACCATCTAGCCTTACTGCAGTAGTTGCAGCCTTCAGGCAACTGTTAAATGACCTTTTATTCTGGAAGATGCTCACTGTTGATGATGATGAGGAAGACGCATAGGCTTATCGGAAAGTTAAAAAGTTGCCACACCGCTGCAATCAATGCCGTGCAGGCAGACTGTCAGGGTGCACCATTTCAACCTGGCTGCTGAACTCTAAGCAGCATCCAAGCAGAGCAGCAGCTCTAGCATCGGAGCTGGTACATTTGTAGTTATGGTACGGAGTTCTTCCCTGTGAGAGGCAACCAGACAAAATCTCGATTTCCACCTGCAGGGACCACGGCCTGTCGCTTTCCAGGCCGCGCTGGCACGGCCTCTCCACCATCTCCATTCATTTGACCTCCCTCCGCTCTCTTTCGGGCGCTGCAGTTGGCAATGGACTGAAAAACGTCAGTGTCATTACCCTTTCTGGTTCAGCTGTGCTCATGAAAGGCAGCAAACCCTTGGCAGCAGAAAATTGCAGTACTCATGTGCATCTTCTGATATGAACAAGGTCCACCTATACGTTGGCACGCAGGCGACAAGCCGGGAATCGCAAACATGGATATGAGAATGTTTGGCCAGTCCTCTACCCGAGCGGAGTCATCTTGGCATCGAGCCGCTTTGCTACACGAGCCGCTCTGTTTCTTGCTTGCCATGCCCTCCGTCCCGCTCTGACTGCAGGGTCCTCATAGCTGATTTCGGGGATTGGAGCCATCCTCGTAGATTCAAGACAGCGGTCCGCTGGACATGAGCCAATGGGACCCATTCACAGTGGGCCTGCAGTTCCGAAACAAGTTGCAGCAGTGTGTAGAGATGTAAGGGATGCTTAGACCAATAAATGAGCTGAGCAGCATATTGGGTTGCAGGGACACAGGCAACGGCCCAGAAGCGGCATGCGCCCCAAGAGGTGCTTCTAGTGCCATCCGGGGCCCTTCTAGCGCCAACAATGACCATAGGGCAGGCCCCACGCCAGACAACGAAGCGTCGCAGCAGGCGGCTTGCAGTTGCGCATAGCAATAAGACCACACAGTCCGGAGTTGTACGTAGCAGCAAGAGCACATGGCCAGACATGCTCAGAGTAGCTAGGGCGGCTCAGCAGGCTGAGAGCAGCTCCCACCGCGCCTCAACCCTTGCACAGAGGCGCAAACACGCCACAGACGCAGCCTCTCCTGCAGCTTTCAGCCACGCCAAAAAGGTACCCCTTTCAAAAGCCCAGAGGAGCAGAGAATTTCAGGTTTGTCGAGATTTTGCCTCTGCATGCGCTATAGACCGCATCATTGAGCAGCGTGGATGCAACCCTTTATTGTGCACGCCCTCACGGCACAACTTGAGTGCACGTCGGGATCTTGCAGTTTACAGGATCATGCCCACTGCCACCGCACATGGGAGCCGGCCTGGTGCCGCACTACATAGGAGCATGCGTGACACCGCGGCACATAGGAGCAGGCCAAATGCAGCAACATATAGGGGCTAGCCTAATGCCGCAGTGTATAGGGGCAGGCCCTGTATACTACATTCCAGGTCTGAGGCCTCTTATTCCACCTCACTTAGGCATTGGACACTTGCATGGGTGGAGCACCACGCCCTTCCCACATATACATCTCAGCTTATTGGTGGACGCCATTAAGCTGCTTCACTTGACTCAATGTCCTGACCTTGCAGAGGAGGCCTTTGATAGGACTTCACTCACTAGGCATCTAGGCAGCTGAGCTGGCGTGCCAGGCAGTTCAAGGCATGCAAGCAGCGGCACATCCCCATCTGTGCCTCACCAGAGCGGGAGATGCATGCACCCTGCCGTCCTGTGGTCCAACCACTCAGCTGAGGTGAGCTTGGCGGATAGTCCGAATAGTCCCTTGATTCAAGGAACAGGCTATGAGTAGTCGTGATTTGGGGGTTGATGCAAAAATGACGACACATGCTCCGAGCGATTGACTGTGACTCGAGTTGCTGCTTGCAGAGACCACTGCAAGCTACAGCAGCACCGCCGCCTTCAAGGCTCGGGATACGAGGCACTAGACTCGAGCAATTTCCTTCAAGCCGTGCGATTGCAGCGCCAGAGCCGCTTCGGGCTATAACGCCCATGTGGTGCGTGAAGGAGGATGTGCACCCCATGTCCTCTAATGTGCGCCCCTTACAATTCCTTGCGGAGTATTCTGATGTCCTTGCCGTTCTTTGGGCAAGCGTTTGCATGCTCATTTGACATTACCTTGGCCCTAAGGCTCAGCATTCATGCGGCTCACATGTTTGCGTCCTTCATTGAGGTCTCCTATTTGCAGGCTCTCGCGCCATCACAAGGCTCGAAGGAGGTCCCGCACCCCAGGCCCCCAAAGGTACGCTTGAGGAGGGTCCTTGACCGATCTTGCCCAATTTGAGAGCCCGCATGCACATGCTCATTTGCCAACGGTGAGAGGACATCTCTGAGAGGATCAAGGATCCGTATGAGGTGCCACAGGGCGATGTTGATGTTGGCATGAATGAATATATGAATGAATAAATTACTCGTTTTCTAGATTGACAGCTAGTTGCGTACGAGGTCAGCCTTACTGTGTCGGCCTAGCCCCCTTGATAAGCCGAAACGGTCTATCTACCCGGAGGTTTGAAAATCAAACCGCATTGCTTGCACGGGTTTGGTTGGCCCGGCTCGTGCCTACCTTTGGGTAGTTGGAGAAGCCGGCTTGCAAGGATTGCCAACTGGTGCGAGTATGTGTGCACTGGCAGCCTTGTTGGATGATGCCTAAAGAAGGTTTGACTCCAAATGATGGCCTGACCTGCAGCGCAAACCCAGGCGCAAGCCCGATTGGAGGACTGCCCCTCTAGAGAAGGCGCACTCATGGCTGCTATATAAAAAGGTGATTGCTGCGCCCATGCTTCCTCTAAATCTGAGCAGCCATTCGATTGTCCTCAACCACCCCAACCTCAACCACCCCAACCTTGCAAAGCTAAGATACGGTTGTAAGTGTGAGCATGCGTCAACCATTCGCAGCATGCCTTTTTGGGGCAGTGCTAGCACAATTGTATTTAAGTTGAAGCATAATGGGTCAATAGCATGGCCTTGACGTGTTGCTTATGTATAGCACCATCTTAGTTGCGCATGTCGAAACCCGTCAAGCTCTAGATTTGCAAAGGCAAAGTATTGACTGACTACGTGTCTTTGCTAGGTTCTACATAGAGGTGGTGGTGCAAGTCATTACCAAACCATGAGCCTAGAGTTGCCAGAGGAGTCTCGCAACAAGAGATGGCCTAGATTTCGGCCCAACAAGTCATTTCTGGCACTTGAAACTAGGCTAGAGGATGACATAATGATTCCCAAATTGGTATGTCTAAGCTTCTTGCATGAGATGCTTCAATATTGCTTAATTAATTCTTGTAGAAAATGAGTGGTTGTTGGTGCCGAAGAGCCTATCTGCGTGCACAGTGGACTTCCTATAGACTTCTGGATGGGCAACATAGGCATGCAAATGTCTTGATTGGCTTACAGAGAAGTCTTGTATGGTGCAGGCACGTGTGGCAAGATATCAACGCGACAAAGTTCTTGAGAGGAATGGCGGCATTGCACCCCCAATAGGTCATAAGGACCATAGTAAGTACAGCAAATTTTGCGAGTTGTGTAAGGGCTATTGTTGAGTACCACTCATGCCACAAGGCAGCGTATTGGCGCTAGTTTGAAAAGGTACGGTACAGTTTTAGTAGGCCAAAGCAAGATCTAGCATAATTTTACAATCGATCAAGGCTTAAGAAGCTAGAGCACACTCTATGCTTGCTAGATTGTGGCGTGGACGGATAATGGCTGTCCTAAGCCTAACACGGTTGATGTCTATACATGTGCGTATATATAGGCACATTGGTGCATAGATACAATGGTGTAGCAAATACCTTCTTACACATCAACCAGAATCGCGCCCTCTCTGGAGAGGCTGTCCTCCAATCGGGCTTTCATTCTAGGCTGTGCTTAGCACAGAACCAGCAACCCATAAAATTTAGCATATTCCAGCACTCTCTTGGGCAACTTGACAGATTCCAAGACTGCCTTTCCTGCGTTCCTAGCGAAGTTGGATATTTGTATCCCCAATATAAAGGCATTCCCGCAGTGTGCGCGATACGATGGCTGCTTTTCTGCAAATGCCGCCCAATTTTCTTGAAAAGCAATGCTTGTTTGTTGCTGAGGCAAACTCGTCAAAGGTGTGATGTCCCCACAGCTTGTCTAGAATCCTGAGATACTTGCTGTTCAGCATCCAGTCATCCGTGTCGTGGAATTTGAACAGCTATTATTATTACAAGGGAGGCAACCCGTAGCCTAGGGCCATAGGGCATACACGTGGGAGTCTAGCAGCCTCAACCACGGGGGCCAGCACAGTCACCATGCAATCAGTCTGCAGCCCAATTGCATGATGTTGGGATAGCATGTACAACACAAGCTCTAAGGCATACTCAAGCCTGGGTAACCTTGGTGTCCCCACACCAAAGCCCCCATACTCCAGCCCCACAGCGACGCAACACCAGCTGGTGACGTCGAGGGTTTCTAGGGGAGAGGACCTCCTCTGTCTGGAGCGGCATCAGAAGCAAGCAAGCTAAACACGCAAGGCAAACATGCACATGCAGGCCAAACATGCAGTGCAAGGCAATCAAGTCCTAGTGCCACTGTCAGTCAGCCCCCAAACTGCTCCACGCAATGGTTTCTAAAGGTAATGACGGCAAGCAGGAATGTATCTGCCGCCGTAGCTGCCTCCTCTGCACCTCCTATAAAGTCATCTCGTAATAAGGCAACCATCCCCTCATTGTCAGACAATACTGGGGCAGTATCCTGTGCTCCTGGTAAAGAAGCCACTACTGTACGGAGTGCTGCTCTATGGTGCTCATATGCATGGCAATGAAGCAAGACGTGCTGTATAGACTCTATGCTGTCTGGCTCCTCGCAAGCTGGGCATATGCGGTCCTCTCTGTCGTGGTTGGGCTGATCCCTAAATCGGCTGTCATGCTGACGCAACATGGATGTGCCACAACGCAGCTGAAACCGGATCTGGGTTGCCTGCTGTCCCTGTGTGCTGCGCTGCAAGTACTCCTAAACCCTGGACCCTCATACATGCGCTGGTACAAGGCAAGCTCAGGGTTGGCAGCAATTGTGCGTAAAAATGCGGCCTGGTCTCTGTCACGTACCGCAGCACAAAGCTCCCGATCAAACTCCTTACGGGGTAAGGACATGGAATCCATGTTGAACTCGGACAAAGTGTCCCATATGCTGCCCATGATCTGACCCCACGTGCGCCTGTTCCTACCCCTGCTATGAGCTGGAGCTTCCAGACCACGGTCGTACAAAACTCTCTCGAGCCTGTCAGCCGAAAGGCCATGCAGCCTATGCTGCCACTTTAGCTTCGCAATGTCTCTGCGAGAGCTCAAAAGCTGCACCCCCAAATCTGCCCTGGTCACATCGGAAGATGCTCTAGACGGGCAACCCAGAATCATACGAGCAGCCTTGAGCTGCACACTCTCCAAAGCCCTAGCATGCTCCTTGGTGGGGACAAGCACTTCAGCTGCATACTCAAGCAATGGACGTAGTGCAGTCAAGGTGAGCACACGCTTGACGCGCACCGAAAGATGCTTGTCGCGCAGTAGTTTCCCCATCTGCAATACGCGCGCATTCCCTTGGGTGATGACATGCTTGATGTGCATGTCTTGCCGCCCATCTGGAGTGACGATGACGCCAAGGTGCTTGTACTGAAGCACTCTGGGGATCTCTGTCTGCCCCCATGTGAAGGTCCTGGCTGGCAGGCCCTGCACAACAGAAGCAGGACCACAGACCATGACTCCACACTTGGGCACAATTGCCCTGTACCTGTGTCTACGTGCATACTCAGCGCAAGGATCAATAATGTCACTCTGCAAGCCCTCTGCTGTGAATGCAATGCCAACAAGATCATCAGCGTACAGCAATGCAAGGATTCCCCTAGCAAGGGAGGCCTCCATGCTGTGCCCTGCATGCAACTCCTGTAACAGTGCATTCTCAAAGATGGCATACAATGTGGGTGACAATGGATCCCCCTGAGCAACACCCTGGTCAATGGGGAAGTAGTCAGACTTCTGCCCATTGACCACAACTCGACTCCTATTACCCTGGTACAGATTCCTAATGATGCGCCACAGCCTACCCCTGACCCCTATGTCCCATAGCCTATCAAACAGGCCATCCCTCCATACAGTATCAAAGGCCTTAGCCGCATCCCTAAAGAATAGCCACGTCGGTAAACCCTGCCTAGTCCGCTCCTGAACAATCTGCGACAAGCTATAGACATGATCTATACAGCTGCGCTGACTCCTGAAGCCAGCCTGGCAGACATGCAACCTGTCATGCGTGTGCAGCCATGCAGAGAGGCGGGAGTCTATCACCTTTGTGTACAGCTTACCCACCACATTCAGGAGCGTGATGCCCCTGTAGTTACCTGGGTCCTTCTTATCACCCTTCTTGAAGATGTTCACAATGTCTCCAGAGCGCCACGGCACCGGCACCAGCTCCGTGGTCCACAGGGTCTCCACGAGCCCAGCAAGCATGTCCAGGAGGGCTGGGCCCCCGTACTTGAGCATCTCGTTGACAATCCCTTCCTCCGTGCCAGCCTTATGGTTGCGCAGCCTCTCCACGCATCCTGCAATTTCATCTCGCGACGGAACGGCATCAAGTGCAGCGTCTGCATTACCAGGGTCATGTGACCTCTCAATATAATCTGCAACCCGTGCCTGGACATGACGCATATGTTCTGCATCAAAATCTGCAGTATGAACAGGGGATGGCTCGCCAAGCCGGGCATAATGGTGAGCAAATGCAGATGTAATGCCAACATCAGAGGAAACGGTCTGGCCAGCAGGGGTGCGTATCATGGCGACATGGTTAGCAGTGGCTGGTGGGCAGACACCAGATGAGCACCAACGAAGCAACTGCCAGAAGGACCGGGCCTCATTGGCTTTGAAGAGATCATTGCACGAGTGCATCTGATCCCTCCAAAGCTTCTGCTTGGCCGAGCGCACCACTTCCTTGACTTCGCTCCTGAGGGCCCTCCACTGGCCGTGCAAAGTGGGCCAGGTCTCCAGCCCGCGCTTCTGCGCTGCTCTAGCCTCCACGTAGACAGCGCGCCTCCTATCAATCAGCAGCCGCAATTCCGGTGTCCACCATGCATGTCTCCTGACCTGCACGCATCTCTTCAAACCAAGCACCTCTCGAGCAGAGCAGAGCAGAGTGTCCTCGAAGAGGGTCACTGCTGCTTGCGTAAGCTCCGCAGGTCTAAAGTCATCTGCAGTTGACAAATGTTGCAGCTTCTCGGTAAACATGGGTAATTGTGAGGCAAGGTGAACACTGTATGCTTCCCTGACATGCAAGTCCTGCAGTTTCCTAACATGGAACCTATGACATGCAGGCCTGGGCGCAGAAGCAGTCAGGCGTGCTCTGCGGCCCATCGAAATATGCACAAGGTAGTGGTCAGACACATCTGTCTGGAACACCCGTACAGGAGGAGCACTAGAAAAACAGTCAGTGTCACCCAAGACGTAGTCAAGGATGGACTGCTCTGCCCTAGACATGCGGCAACGTGTCCAGGCAGGCTGCACGCACGGCAGCCTGCCGTTCAAAGCATACATACTTGTGCCAAGCAGGAGCTGGATCAAGCGCTGACCGTTGGCATTGGTGTGGGCTTCCCCAAACCTGCCAATGACGTCTGAGTTGGTTGTGGCCGAGCCAACTCTGGCATTGAAGTCGCCAAGGACAACCACCTGCCCCTTCTCCTGGAAAGCGAGAATGTCCTCCATCAGCGCTGCATAGTGCTGCTCCTCCTCTGCCGCCGCCATGGGCGGCATGTACACGCATCCCACGTACAGACTCCGTTCCCCCCTGTGGCCAGCGACACAAAGCCACAGACTCTCTGGATGTGTTGCACCGGTGCAAATCTCAACCTCTGGCAACAAGGAGTTCAGGACAAGGAACCCAACACCGCCCTTCCTCCTGCCAACTCTGGGATTACCAAACCACCTGTAACCGGGCACATCTATGTGTGATGCACCTCCCTCATGTGACTCCTGAATAGCAACAATATGCTGCCTATTGTGCCTCAGAACACCCCCAATCTCAAGCTGCTTGCGTGCACCAGTCAATCCCTCAACATTCCATGTGCCCAAGGCAAGGCGTCTCCAAGCCAAGGAGTCAGGAGAGCGTAGGGGAATTGACGTGGGCAGCGGGTCCGTAGCGCGTCTTGGGAAGGCTGGAAGCCCCTCTGGGTGCAGCACGCAGCGCCAGCGGTAGGCACGGCGCATGGCGGCAGCTATGAGGCTGATTCCATGCACGGCCAGCTGGCGCGAGGTGTAAGGTGCCAGGTGGATGTGGATCCTGGACCCATTCCTGCACAGCACACCCACACCAAAGCCCCATATGCCCAAATCATCAAAGCAGAGCCGCAAGTCCAGCATAGACAGGCTAGGCTGCACCGCAAAAACTGTCACCCTCGCCCTGAAGTCCTCTGGCACCTGAGCATACTGCTGCAGCAGCTCATCCCTATCTACCCCAACATCAGGCAACAGACTTGGATGCACAGGGGATCTCAGTGTGGGGTCAACGCAATCCCTTCCCTGACAGCCACTCCCGCTGGACCGGCCTTGCATGCAAGGACCTGCTACCAACAGGCGAGAGCTGTGCGACTGGCAGGGGTTTGGGGAAAGCACATCAGATCCACTGAGACCACTGTCCATCTCAACAGAAGAAGCGCGCCCGTCATTAGGCCTTCGGCCAGCACCGGGACGCAAATGCACACCCTTCTTGTGCCGGGCTAGGTGCCGCCCCCTCAAATAGGCGATCGTCATAGGTGGGTAGGTGGGTGGGGTTGTGCACTCCTGCATTCACAGGAATGTCGCTGGTTGTGAGTCCCTGGAGGTCTAGGCAGATCATGACTCCTGCAGATGCAAGAGCAGAACTCCCAGGACCCCCACACCGCTTGCATGGTCCCTGGAGAGGGCCTTCAGCGCCCGTGAACCATGCAGTCTGGACCCTATTGATGACAACCAACTCGGCCGTGTGGGCCATGAAGAGGTACCTGCACGTCTCAGGGAACTCTTAGAATCAGTTGGAAACTGCGCAGCTTGTGCATGGCATATCATGGGAAGAGATGACCTGCATGCAGTTTTTGATAGTCTGGATGTGTATCAGCTCAGTGTGAAGCGTACTCTCTACTTTGCATGCTCCATACGCCTGATGCAGATAGGCCTGCTTCAGGCTGCAGCATGCCTATCCCGAAGCAGCTGGTGCTGCAAGGTTATAGATGATAGGTCGCACACCAGAGCTGCCCTCAACTGGTGCATCCTCTGCCAAGTGTTGCTGAGGATAGTGTAAATGATAGTCTATTGCCTCCTGTATGACTACCAGGACTTGTGCGGTGAAGCAGCGAGGCTCTTCAGCCACAGCCCTGATCCACAGGCATCTGCCTGCGTGAGCTTTGCAGAGGGGGTTTGATACAGAACAGGCAGAGAATGAGTGTTCTCTTGTGCAGTGCCCTCTGCTAGCAATGTCCTTGCCCTGCTGCCCGCAGCAATCAGCTTGAGTGCACGCAGCAGGCTGCTTGCAGTCACTCTGCCAGGTTCACTTTTGCTTTAGTTGCAGGAAGTATATACTTTGGTTGCAGCATCGACCCAGTTGCATGTCCTTCATTGAAGGTGCCTGATGCAGCATTCCAAAGCTGCACTTTGAGATGCTACAAATTCTGCATGCAGGAGTGAGTGAGTCCAGCTCCTGCGACAGTACCACGCCGAAATGGAACGGTGTCATATCGTGTACTTATTATGCGGGGTGCGCAAGCACTGCTACAGGACACGCGTTGACTAGCGTCCTCCAGCATCCTTAGCAGCCCCAAGAACAGTGACCGGCACTGAATTTCGGGCCTAAACGGGCAATTTTATCACTTCTTCTGAAGAGGAAGTTGCGCAATTGTGCGACGCTCAATGCTCAAGCGCCGTGATACAGCACCACGGAGAACATAAACGCAAATTACAACCCTACAAGGCACTAAGAAGCCACGTCTGTAGCCTGGACGCCCGCCTCCACACACTCCACAAACATTTGATGAGCTGAGGCACGGATGATACGACGAGTTGTAAAGACATTGCGACACAATATACTAGATATCGCCCACCGCGAAGCTGCATGTTGGGGCTGCCGCTGCTAGTTCGCCTTATGCACATGTAGGGGTGTTACCTTAGCTTATAAGAAGTAAGGCATATATTAGAATAAGGCAAAACTTACATTACCCAGGTTTTCCGCCTTATTTAACCTTATTTGCCGACTAAGATAGTACATAAGATAAGCGGCCCGCGCAGCGGATAAAATCGTAAATTCAACCATGAAAACCTGGCTAATGCTGGCAAGTCCCTGCTAGGGTTAGGTTTTGACCCTTGCTCCTGGCCAAAGGCTGGTTAAATGGCTTTTGCCGACCCAAAAATCTTAGAAAACGGCTTATTCAGATTCTCTGAGCTCAGACCTCAGGAGTGTAAGTTAATAAGCTTATAACTTATATAAGGTATAAGGTTTACATTATTTTTTCCAGGAATAAGGCGAAGTCACACCCCTATGCACATGTGGTGAAGCTGTCATGAGATATTTCTCGCAGTCTCTAGGCCTGATCAGGACTCCTGATCAAGAGTGCAGCTTCTTCGTCTATAGAAGTTTGACGAGCCTGCACCCCCGTGCACCTGCGGGGACAACTTCCAGAACTTCAAGAGCTGCTACGATCGACATGATATCTAATAATCAATATGTTCGGCTCTACGTAAGGCACACATTGAAGGGTAAGGCAACCAGGTGACAAGGTTTGGCAGGTCTGTACCTTGCAGTCCCATCAGGAAGGCTTGGATCTGATTCGTTTTCCCGGCATATGAGCACCAAGTGCATTTCACTCGCGGCCAGGGCAGCATAAGGTTCCCGGTAACAGTAAGGCAGCAACAGAGGTGTGTCTCTGCTTCCTTATGGCAACGTTGAGGTCTGCGACCGCACTCTTTGCGGGCGTCCAATCCATGAAAATTCACAACGTAGTGTATTTGTATCCAATTCAAGCTGACTGGCTGCGTTGCAGATGAAATGCGGCGCTCAGGCAAGACCAGGACTAGCCTCGGTGAGGCTGTCTCGCAAGCACGCGCGGTACGGTAAAGAGCTGCTGTACAATTCCAAACTTATTTCGGGGGCAAGAATTTTTTTACGCGGCGCTGCACGTAGGAGTGTGAGCACGGTGAGCGAGGCACCTACCCCACCTTGTGCGATCGGTGACGACTCCTAATGCAGACAGGCTTTCAAGGCAGGATTCGACAGTGCTGCTTTGTGCTGTTTGCACTCAAGCTAGATAGATTATGATGAGCACGTACAAAAGGAATGCACTGACTTTGCAGGCAGCACATGCACAGCCGCAGGGAGCCAGTCCTGTCAGGACTGGACTCACAGCAATTACCAGACATGCCGCAGCCCGGAAAAGCAGAATTGCTTGTATACAAGCAGCAGCCCAAAGGCGGCATGTGCCTCTTGAGACCCTCTTAGCACAGGCCATGACCATAGGGCAAGCCCCACGCCAGGCACAGAAGCCTCGCAGCCGAGAACAGAAGCATTGCAGCAGGCAGCCCAGACTCGCATGCAGCGGCAAGTCCACACAATTGGACATGCTCAGAGCAGCAAGGGCGGCTCAGCTGGCTCAGAGCAGATCCCAGCGCGCCTCAGCACTTGCACGAAGTCGCAGCGAGGCCGCAGAAGCACTCCCAGCAGCACTTTGCCTCCAGGCCACAGCAGGACCCCCTGCAGAAATGCAGGGAAGCAGAGCAGTTTGTGCACATGCCTCTGCTCATCAGAAGCATGCACATGCAAACAACTCCCCTGCAGCAGCCTCAGACAGTCAGCAGGCCCCACATCAAGCAGAGAATCGCATGAGCAAGATACTATCACAGCCAGCAATGCTCAGGCTAGCAACCCAAAGGGCTGAGCTGGCGCGTGGCAGGGCTCAGCGCGCCCATGCAGTGTTCCAGAAGCGCGAAGAGCCCACAAGGGTATCCATCTACTCAGCTGAGGATGGACCCATATCTGCCACATGCAGCCAATCCAATCAGCATGCCCCCTTGCAGGTGAACCCTTGCTTACAGTCTGTTTGCACATGCATCTGTCCACGCTGTTGTTTTTTGAGAATGCATCAGCAGCTGTGCTGGCATTTTGCTCATCGTGGTGAGGCTGGCACAGCCTCTGTATGTGAGACGAGTCAAGTATTCACTCACTAGTCCTGCAAAAACATTTTATGGACAGTGTATTCTACAGGTCATTGGGGCCCAGCGATTGCTTATTGGACTGGTCATGTATGCAAACAGGCCCTGACATTTTGTTGAACTTGTGCAGGGGGATGCTGTGGGCGCGCCAGCAATAGGCCACCAGCCGACAAGCGCCAGCCCAGCCGCAAGGGAGAAACACATGCCTGCAGCTCATGCGCAGCCTCAGGATTGTACCGGCACAGGACACTGTGCAGGTCAGGGCCTGCACTTGGTGGGCAGCCTGGGCCATCATCAACAGGCACAAGCAAATCAGGACCCCCTATATAGTGTGGACCTGTCTGCAACCCCACAGCTGCACCTCCCCTCTACTGCAGAACCCGCAGGAGAAGCCCTGCACCGCAGCTCTGGAGGTGAAGTCCATCCTAAATTTGGCTCAGTACATACTTTTCGTCAGCAAGGTCTACAAGGAATCCTGCACCTGCAACAATGTGCAAAATTTGCAATATTTTGCATGACTGCAGCCGGAACACTCCATCTGCAGAACATCAATTTTGTCAGGAGCATCTATTCATTGCAAATACGTGCAACATTGCAGCTGAGGGGCGGACTCAGCAGCTTGCACAGGACCCTGTCAGGCCTGGATTGTCTCCAGCAACACCCGCGCAGCTCAGCCAGAGTTTTGGATGCCGCCGCAGCACCATAAGCAGTGACAAGTGCTCAGAGACATTCATTGAGGTATGATGCTGTCATGTGTACCGTGCAGCAGAGCATGACAAGGTCTTTCCCTTTCACACAGTGCACCTCATTGAGTGCACAGCAGGGAATCCAGTCGGTGCCAAGCACAGGAATCACTGTAGCAGGAGTCATTGGAGTTGGTCTGCCGCCTGAGGCAAGTGCTTGATGCTGGATTTGTGCTTGCAGATCTCAACCACAGCAGCAGCAAAGCACCCACTTTCAAGCCGTGGGACGCCTAAGCATCATGCTGAGGCCTCACCACTGAGCTTAGAGGAGAATTTGCACCCCAATCTCCCTATGGTGCGGCCTGATAATGATGCAGTCCCTTGGCAGTATGACCTGTTGTCCAGGCTTGCCTGTATACACTACGATGCAGCTCACATTCACTTGACGAAGGATGCTTCTCTTGAGCGATGGAGTGCGTGATTGCTATGGCTTGTGTAATTGCCTGCCTATGCCCTGCGACTGCATATCTGCAAGTGCACCAGCAGCTGAATAGACATGCCCATGAGAATAATGGGGAAGCTATAGGATGGACTGCTACTGCTTGCAGAGGCCACCGCAAGCTGAAGCAGGACGGCTCGCATCATGTCTCCGAGCATCTTCAAGTCATGCGCCGTTGCCGCTTGTTCCTGAGTCCCTGCATTGCATCGGAGGGAGCATGCGCGGAGATGAGCCTTCAGCAAGGTCTCAGCAGCTTCCTTCATGCTGCGAGGCTCCAGAGCAACCCCAGGCTATGGCGCTCTCACTGTGCGTGAAGGAGGATGCGCACCCCAATATCCTCAAGGTGATGCGCTCTTACAGAAACTCAGTCCCTCAGTGGCGACTTTGGAGCCCATGGGCTCCTCTCTACATGCTGGCCCGCCACAAGTGCAGGCCTTGGAGTCAGCATGTGACGGCTCATATGTTCGTATAGTCCACTCAGGTGTCCTATCTGCATGCTGGGCTCCCAGCAAATGGCCACACCAGCCCATGATTGTGCAGGACTTTCCACTAACTTGAGTAGCCTCAGATGAGTTGCTGCTTTCAGGTACCTTCTCAAGATGTAACAGAGGAGGCCGCACCGAGGCCCAGAGTATTCGCTCATCATGCAATGGCGCCGCCTTCCAGCACATCCACGCTCGCTGCCGCAAAGACAACGTCTGCCTTGCTCTCACTGAGAGAGTCTCCTTTGAGCCATGCTGTGGCGCCACCACAGGGGTCCAAGGATAACCCGCACCCCTTGCCCTCAAAGGTGCGCCTTAAGAGGATGCAGTCCCCTGATGAGATGCTGTTTGTCAAGGCATGCTCGCACATGTTCAATGGTCAGTTGTGAAGGTCTGAATCAGCAGACCTGTTCAGGGTCAAAACATGGGGCGAGAGGTGTGTGTGCATTGCTTTGGCACTACTGTAACATGATGCTGCTGTTAGCGTTGCTCTCAACATTATGCAAACACTGTCGTCCTGTCAAATTCGTAGCACGACTCTAGGATCAGATGCTGGCTGGTCATGCAGGGTAAGCCTGTCCGCAGGCCTGATTGGAAGAAAGCTTCTCCAGAGAAGGCACACCTGTGGCTTATGTACAAGAAGGTGAGTGCTGTGCCACTGCACGCCTAGAGTGGTATTTTGTCTGTAATCCTCTTGCTGACCTCTGATCATCTCAGCCAGGCTAACATGCTTTGCAGGCTTGTGTCAGTCCTCTGCATAATGCCTTGGTGCCTGCAATGCCAATGCTGCTGTGTTGAGATTTGATGCTGTTGGGCTACAGCAGCAAAGGCATCATATGTTCCTGCCCCCAGGACAGCACCAAATCAATTGTACACACTCACAGGTACCATCCTGAAGGGCTTGCCACAGGGGCAGAGCACTGACATTGTGTGTACCTTTGACAGGTGCTATATAGAGGCCAGGGTGGTGGCTCTGCGGATTTTCAAACGATGAGCAGTGAAGTGCCAAAAGAAATCATCAAAAAGAGAAGGCCTGAATTTGGGAAAAGGTCTGACCTCCAAATCACAACCAAGCTGGAGGACGATATCACAATACCCTGGAGGGTAGGCGCAAATGTGTTATCTCTCATCGATGTAGATGTTGACTCACCTCATGTCTTGATGGGCTGATGGGACCTGTAGCCTGTCCATCTATGTGCAGAAGTCATTGATTATCAGAGTAGTTGCAGGCATGAAGGGACCTGGCCTGGCGTACACAGAGAGCTTCTGCTGTTGCAGGCACGTGTCGGCAAGCACCAACGCGATAAGGTGCTCAAGATGAATGGAGGGCAGCCCCCGGAGCCCAATCACAAACATTACAATGCATACCGCATCTTTTGCAAGGCCTGCGATGGTTACTACTGAGTGCCTCCAGATTTGTTTATCAGAGGTACGATGCTCACTCTCTGTAGACTTCTGCGGGAAAGCATATTAGCCGCCCCCTCGCTTTCACCTGAGTTGCCTGTTTGCATGCATGACGATGTCTGCTCACAGTGCACATTATCCCTCAAGGTGAGTCCTGCAACGTATGCCAGAGTAGAGCAGCAAAGCGTGTCTGGGGTGTGTTTTGGATTGCCCATGCCTTGCGCCTCGGTGTCCACAAGCACCACCAAGCAAACATATTCCGCCCTCATCATATCATCTCTGTAGGTGGGGGCCTTCAAGTTGGATGTTGCTTGCAGGTGCCACGAGCAGCGCAGCCTGCTAGGGCCAGAGGAAGCTGCTTTCCACCCGGTCGCATACCGGCAGTGTGAGCATATAATGGGGCAGGAGCAAGAGCGGGGCATCGCATAAAATGATCAAAGCATATACGTAGCACGCCACTCAATATTCACATCAAGGGGACTATCCTGACTGTATCAGCCTCTTGGCAGAATTCTGTAAACATGAAATCAGCATCATGACTTCATCCCTCCAAAGCGATCTCACACCTCTTCTTACAAATAAAGTAAAGTCAAGGCTGTAGCTTATGACGCTCACCCCTCCAGACAGATTGAAATTTTCTGCTGACCCATCATACATAGACTTACACTTGTACACCGCAAATGACATCAGGCAGGAAGAGGGACTTCACTACAGCATCATAGTAGTTTGCTATACTACAAGTTGCGCATCATGCGCATGCTCACAATCGCAAGACACCATTTGAGAGCACCGAGGACGAGACATGGAAACAGCACAAAGATGTTTCATAGCATAGCAAAGACCAGGTTTTCTGCATTCTCATTGGCTATCTAAGTAGCTAAAGTGCAGAGGCCTCCCAAGCAAGAGTAGAAAGGAGTCTATGCGCGCATGTTCCGCGACCCATGTGGGTCACATAAGATGTCTTGGCCTAATTCCTGAGAACAAATTGAAGGACTGGAGCTGTCTGTAGACAGGTGCAAAGCGAAGTCAGCATCACCAGAGCCTTCTTTAGGAGATCTTATTGCCTTGCTTGCTGACATGAAGATAAAATGCATACATGGAATAATATCATTTTGTATCGTTGCCAGACATGGCAAATAAATGAACGTCTAGCAAAGACCATTCAGTGTGCAAAGCACATTTGCTCTCATAGCCCATGCAGGAGCTCCTGGCTGGTCTGTGTTATCGTAGGGGCCAAGTGCACAGATGCACTATCTCTCACAGGAATCCAAGCATGTCTTTAGGAGTCGCATCCTCTGCCACATCCTGCGTAGCAGTGTCTGAATACCTTGAAACCATGTGTACTGAAGCGTAAGCATTTGCGGTACTGCGCTCTTAAATGCGCAATGTGCTTTAGATCCAGTCCTGGCTTTGACACAGCAAAGGAACCGTCTCGTACACATGGCTGTGCAGAGAGAGATGCAATGGCAGGGCGGGGTACCCACCTGTGGGTTGACCATATTGGCAGACAGGCGTATCATGTACACAGCACAAACTTGGCAGGAAAAGTGTACCCAAGCCTTCACCTAGTACCCACCTGGTTCTGCGCTGGTTCTGCATCAGCTTCTTCATCAACCAGCAGAGGAGCCTGTGATATAAAGAAAACTATCATTGATAGGGGTAGCAACCTTTCAGACAGGTCTTGGCAGGTACCCTCTCGAGAGGCTGGTCATGTACACAGCACATAAACCCACATCACTAGCCACCTTGAGATCAGACAGGTGTGTCATCTTGTTGAGACTCTCAAGTCTCACCAGCTCTTCTACCAGCATTCCCTGGATCTGCTCAAAGGCTGCAACAGAGCCGCCAGAGGATCTGGCGCTAAGCATATCAGCAAAGTCATCAGAGAGCCTTTCAATGTCCATGGCGCCTGTCGGCAGCGCCCCCTCCTGCTCCAGCGTCTGCATGGAGACAGTCGCGTCTCAGACGTCTGCTATGAGCAGGAATGTGGATCTGGATGGGCCATCCCGGCACCAGTCACCATAGCAACTGCCGAGGCCCTCTGTGGGATGGCCAGGCCCTCAGCTGCTTCTCAGGAAGCAGCCAGGCCAGATGCAACCACTCAGGCAAGTGCAGTGCCCTGTACAACCTTTGTGGCTGGCACGAGCGGTGCTCACCTGGTCCGCTGCGCTGCTGTGGTACTCATGGGGAGGGCCTGCGCCATGCCCAGCGGTGTTGCTCGCGCCAGCCGGTAGCCCCCCATGCTGTCCTCCAGAACTGGCGTCTGTGGGCAGCGCTCCCTCCCGGTCCAGCATCTGCACGGAGACAGTCGCGTTTCAGACGCCTGCTATGAGCAGGAAAGCTGATCTGGATGGGCCTTGCCGGCACCAGTCACCATAGCAACAGCCAAAGCCCTCTGTGGGATGGCCAGGCCCTCAGCTGCTTCTCAGGAAGCAGCCAGGCCAGATGCAACCACTCAGGCAAGTGCAGTGCCCTGTACAACCCTTGTGGCTGGCGCAGTGCCCCGCACAGGCATCATGCCTAATGACATGGGTACCTAACTGCAGGAGTGCGTTGTAGTCAATGTTCGGGTCCAGATCCGCGCCGTGCCCAGTGTTGTCGGGCTCTCCCGCAATGCCTTCATTTTGCACTCGCGCCAGTGATCCCTCAACCTGTCTGCCAAGGTTGACGCTTGGGGGCAGCAACCCCTGCTGCTCCACGGCCTGCACGGACACATGTTGGGTCTGCTCAAGGAAGGAAAGGCGGCCTGAACAGGATCTGTCCTTGAAACGGCGCCTATGCTGGTCTGGTTAATCTGTTGCGTGACACACCCTGTTCCATCATAGTTCAAGGCGAGAGTCACAAAGACGGGTCAGGGTGCCAGAAAAGCAGGTGCATCCAGTGCAGAAAGTAAGGTGGCCACAAATTTGTTGACGATTGAATTTCTGAGATCTACTCAGGCTTAGCTCATGTACCTGGCTAGAGCCCAGCTGCGCGAAGGGGCTCAGCAAGGGCCGTGGCGCAATCCTCAAGTGAGACCCTGGAGCGTAGGTCCATGTCTGGCTCAGATAGGGCGGCCGGTGGTGCTGAGCGGCATAGCGCTGTACAGGTACCGCGTTGCTTTCTAAATCAGGCCCGCCTGCACCGGCAGCATGACTTCAGCAATGGCCATGTCTAACATGCCACTACAAGTTCTGCCATGATGACACTGCTGAGATTCTCAAAAGGCTTTGGAAGCCAACATGCAGAATGCCTTCATGTTATGTCATCAGACATGCAGATGGACCTAGGAAATGGAGCCCTCTACATTCAATACTGAGAGCGCACCATGTGGCGCCATGTGTGGGTGCCATTCTGCAAGGTAAGGACGTGGTACCTGACGGTGCGAGGACTGGTTCTCGTGAGGTATGAGACCACCAGAGCTCTGCCTGGTGAGTGGTGGGTGCTGATGCAGGGGCACTGCAACAGGCGCCAGGGGGCGCTGGTGCACTGCCACGGCGAAGCCCTGGTTGATGCCACCTGCAGGAGGACCTTGCTGCTGAGAAAAGTGACATACAATGCCCACTTGCAGGCAATGCTGATCGTAATCATTGCATCACATGATGCAGCGTCGTGCATAAGCATGCCGACAACATCACGCTGTCCTCTGAGTGACGTCACGAGGCATCACATGACTGAGACGCTCCTGAAGCTGAGCTGGGCCGTGACATGCTGTAGCATGTCACACTTTGCTGTTGTGAAAAGAGAGGGCAGGCCATGAGTGGATAGACAAGGAGGCCTGGTACAACTTCTGACGTGTACGTACCAGACAGAGCAGAGAAACCTGAGATGAACAGCGCACCATAGTGAGGGATGGGTGGGAAGATGTTTGTGGGGTTGGGCCGGGGCGCCTGTTGGTGCTGGAAATGGTTCATATCAGGGATCTGGGTACCTACAGCAGCATCGTGAGTTCAGCAAACAATTCCATTGTGATTATTACACTTTTTACGTCCAGGGGAGGCCACTGAGGCCATGAGGCCAGGCCCATCAGACAAGCAAATAGCAATAGCCATCTCTAATTGCGTTTTCTCTTATGTTCTGATGTCAAGCAATGCCAGTGGCTATATCTGGGATGCAGCACACCAGTCCTGCCATGCTGTCAGCGCTTTACTACATGCTCAGAAGGGCATTGGTAGGTGTACTGGTGGATACAGATGCACACAGAGCAGGATACTCCTCGACCCTCTGGACTTACGTAAGCAGCATTGCAACGCACCATAGGCGGCTATATTCTGCGCTGCCTGGAGAGGGTTCTGAAGGTGCCGGTGTGGCACATGCTTAGGCACCTGCTCTGGGTGATTTTGGAACGCACCGCCACCCAGCCTACCTGCAGCAGCAAAATGTTTTCAGAGGGGTGGTATCTGGCATGCAGCATAATGAGCGCCTGTGCCTGCTTCAAGGCCTCTAGAAAGAAGCACTGGTCAAAGATAAGGTGCACAGAGATGAGCCGCAAAGGAGGGCCACAGAGATTAACTATAAAGGAGGACCACAGAGGTGACCTACAAAGGAGTACCAATCCAGCCTGATTCCAAGCACAACAAGAGCTGGCCTGCTCGGTAATGAAGGAGGCTCCTTACCATTTCCGGGCATGTCTGTTGACTGATCAGAACTTCCCGACATTTTGAGCTCCTTGGGCGTACTGCTCTGCGCCTGCAGACAACACCGCCTGTGACTGTATGACTATGGCGGACCAGAGCCCTATACCCCAAGCAGGCCTCTAAGGCAGTGCGCTCTCCGTTCGTCACTTACTTCCCCCCCTGTGGTATTGTCTGACGGCTCCAAGGTCGCCAGTTGCTCACAGGGCCAAGTGCAAGAACAAAGTGGTCTGCTTGTCAGGAGTAGGCTTCTGGCCAGTGAAGCACTGCAGACACTGCAGGAGCTTCTGCAAGTGCATGGTATGGCCCACAGTACATGCGAGTTGGCCAATAACGCAGAGCAGACGCCATCACTCACCGTGCTAACGGGAGATCGCCCTCAGTGCCACGCCCACAGTGTGAGCTCAATCCAGCATTACAATTCTGTGAAGAGCAGTGTTTGATGGCATCTGCGATGATGCCTCCGAGTTCCAGTGCTCTGTACCGTGTCCAAGGCAAGCTTCTGCTCAAGACATCAAAGGCGCAGCTGCATCAGCCGGGCATGCCTATTTAGCATGCGTGGGCAAATGGGCAGGCATTTGGCTGCAAATTGCGTTCCCTTCTGCGCCTGAGACAGCGCAGGTTCTGTCCTTTTCTCTTCACCAACAGGACGCAGCGATCACTGTATCTATTTGGAGATAACCAAGCCAGCAGGAATATTAGTACATCACTGTACGCCCAGCATGCAGTAATCAAAACCCTCAGACTGTCAGGAGATAAGCGTTGGGAAGAAACACACTGGCTCCTAAAGCCTATAGATGCAGAAACATGCAGCTGCAGATCTTCTTTAGGGCTAGATAACACACCTCCATGCAGCCTGAGCACACCACCATGCAGCACACCACCATAACAGAGGATACACAGGTAGTCCATCAGCCCCATTATCATTGTGTGCATTGGCGATGTTTCATCATTCATGTCTGCCTGCTGATGAATGTCTGATCATCAGATGCCATATCAGCGCAACTGACAGGAAGCCTGCCATATAGCCAATGTGAACTGCAGGGGATAGGGAGAAGGTACTTGCCAGAGTGAGAGAATGACTTTGAAGCTGCTGGGAAGGAATATCAGCTCACATCCCAGCGCTTAGAACTGCATTACCCTGTTCAGCTGTCTCGTTCGGGAGGAGAATGAGGTAAGCACCCTCACCTCTGCTCTGCAGGACCGCATGCTTTGCCTTACAGTGGCATTATGGTGTCTCTGCTGTCCAATTTGTGCATACACTGGACAGGCCTTACCCAGACCTATGATGACCACACCCGCCTATGACAGCCACATTCCTGACTTCTGTCCCCGTGCCCCATCCCTGCTGTGCTTCCCTGACATTGACAGTCGGTGGAGAGTATGCAGGAAAGGGCTCAGTCGTGTCTTGAGAGGCACAACACAGCAGGCAGGAGCTCCAGCAGAGGATTGATGAAAGAGGTCTGCAGCTTTGTGGCAATCACAACTTTGGACTCACTAAGCTCACCGTCTGGCCATGGACCCCAAAGAGCAGATCTGGCTACCCCATTTTAGTATACCGGTGAGCAGCTGCAGCTTCTACAGTCTTGTTGCTGACCAAGTCCTCAGTTTGAAGTCTTGGTCTGCAATGCGTGGCAGCTCCTTAGCAGCCATGGCGGCGGTCCAGCTTGACTGTGTGCTACTGAATAAGATTTGCATGCAGCAATGGGCAGTGCTACGTTCCATGCAAAAGATGTGACGCTCTCTGACAATGGTACTTTGCTTACACAGGGGCACATTGAGTTCCCCATCTGATCAAGAGTGGCGTGGCATGCATGGCGGGGACTGGGTAATGGAGCCCTGGATGTGAAGGGATGAGCATAGACCAGGGATTCCCTTCAAGAGGGATGGCATGCCTCAGATGGCATCTGTGCTGTGCGCAGCCTGTATAGCCTATAGGCGTATGTGAGCTTGTCCATGGTGTGATGTATTTATATGCAGATCTCGAGGGTAGGGACACCTATAAATGCAATTGCAAGCTTGACGCTCCTGCTCAAGTCGATCCAGGCAGAGGCCAGAATAGCTCTGGAGAAGTCGCTTTACAGCTCTGGAGAAGTTGCTCCAGTCACACAATGCAACTATCCAAGGCCTAGCTAACTGTAATGATCTTCACAATGAGCCATCATGAATGTCAGTGGGTAATCTCACTCACGCCTGCTGCTTTTTCTTCTGTATTGTTGTTCTTCTCAACTGTGTGATTCAGCTTTGGAGCTGCTGTGCTTCTTAAGGTTGTCTAGAGTCTATGTCCATGATTGCACATGCAAGAGCTGAGTCCCAGGAGACTCAGGTCTCTGAGCATCTAGCGCACAAAGGGTAGGCTGACGCCGTTGGTTGCAAATGTGACTCCTGTGGGGTTGTTGATGTGGTCCACCAGGTTGTCAATAGGACCCTGCACAGCACAACTCTGCTGAAGCCTGCGTTCCTGCCTACGCATGCCTCTGAGCCGGACATGGCACTCACAAGCCCCACAGGTACATCCCATGATGCGATATTAGCTGGACTGCAGAAGCCCAGAGAAAGGCAAGCTGGCAGAAAGCAGCGGATGCCACCCTAGCAGCAAAAGCAGGAGAGAGATTGGGTTACTGCCCTACCTTGCCGGTGGCTGCGTGCTGTGCGATGAAGCCAAGGAACGCCACCATAGCCAGGCGACCGTTCTTGATCTCGTTATCCTGCACAGCAGCAAGCAATGTAAGCGCCATGCTTGCTGAGACAAGTCTCAGCTCAGCACAGCAACGGCAGCCGAGCCTGCCTGACAGTTGGCATGCTGCGCAGCTCAAGCGCCGCACTGCAAATGGTGCAATGATACAGTGGCATGTCTGAGCATGCGCCTCAGGCCACGCGTGCATGACTCTTCTACTTCCATGCTGCTTCCATAGATCACTGGCCAGCATGGCAATGAGTCAGGGGCATCTGCCTGGTGCTTTATGCCACCACAGGCCACCAGCGCACGAGTCAGGGGCTGTCACCGGTACTTCCTGAACTGTGCCTCGCCCCCGCACGAGAGGCCAAAGGCTTTCAGGAGACACACGCTGCAGCGCTCGGATGTGGCATGATGCAGCCAGGGGATGTCTGAGCATGCGCCACAGCCAGGGAGTATGGGGTACTGTACCGACGACTGTCATCTGATGACAAGAGCCCCATAGGCACCACGCTTCACAGCGTTCATTGTGCTCGCTGCAAGGGGTTTGATGGTATAGTGTGCTGGATTCCAGATAGACCGCCAACACAGCTCCAGCCTAGAGAGTTGCAGAGCTGGAGGCCAGTCATAGGGAGTGGGATCGTTACCTGGTACTTCCGGAGCTGCTTCTCGCCGCCGCGGGAGAGGCCGAAGGGGTCGAAGAAGGCGCCGCCGGGATAGCCGTTGTCCATGGGCTTGAATTGGCCGCCCTCGCCCAGCCAGTTGTCCTGAGTGCCGGGGTTCTGGAAGTCCATTAACCGCTTTGTCTCCACCCAGCCGGTGAGGACAATCTGGATGAACAGCAGGGACGCTGCGCAGACAGTGAAAGTTGTCAGCTGACTGAGTGCTGACATTCTGGGCTGTCATGTCACTCAGCAGCACATGCAGCGACAGTGGCACTGGAGGACGATTTGAGCAGGGATGCTGCGCAGACAGTCAGATGCTGAGCTGCATGCGCCTGATCAGAGAGGCAAGCTGGCTGAGGGCTTGGCCTAGGACTACAATGAGCAGCATTGGTAAGAATGGCAGCAGACAGCAGGAACGCTGCAGGGACTGTCAACCGCTAGAGCTGCATGACTACAGGCCAGTTAGAGTTGCATGGCTGCAGCATGGAGCTGCCACAGTGGCGAGCAGCACATGCATCAGTGCAAGGTATGCTGCGTGGCTCAGCATGAGTGGCATGCTGGAAGCTCTATGACCCAAGCTGCCAATGTCAGGTGCCTTGTGGGGTGACTTACCAAAGGGGAAGCCGGGGTTGTTCTTGACCCACACAGAGCCTGCCTCATACCACTCAGGGACATTGAGCACTCCTGCTTTCGTGGCCACCTGCACAAAGCCACAAAGCTTCCTTCAGCACTCTTCTCCCTGACGCATTCACAGGTCCTCTCAAAGATCGGTAGCTTCTCTGCAAATTTCTGCATCAGAGCTATCTCCTATGAACACTCCAGCCAACGATCCACATGTGCTCGGGACCCTTGTCTTGGCGCTGCCATGTGACGGAAGCATGAGAGGATGCACAATGAAGCTTCTGCTCAATACAGGAGTGATTGTGAGCTTTATCCCGCATGACAGCCCAGCGCTGGACTGTGGGTTCACACTTTGCATGCAAGGCATGCGTCTTGTGTTGTATAGCTGGCAGGAAAAAGCAGAGGCTGAGACTTACTGCGGGAAAAATGATTCCAGCAACAGCTGCCATGGCGGTCCTGGCATGCACGAGCTCTGCCTGCTGGAACCTGCAGAGGCAGCTTTGTCAGGCTCACGCTTAGGGGATTGTATCAGACTGAACGCACATTGCCGCCATGTAGGATTGCTCTGACAAGACAATGGACGATTCCCCCTTCAATGGATGTCCCACATGGGGTAACATGGTGTGTTTGGGGTACACTATCCAGCAGGCTGCAATGGCTTACCACTTGAGGATCTTGGGGTCTGATCCCAGGGAAAGGGGGTCAAAGCCGTAGTCTCCAGGCATGGATCCATCCAGATGGGCAGCAGGCTCATTTCCTGGGAACCATACTTGTCTCTCTGCTGCGCTGACAACGACAATCCTGGCGGCCTGCACAGGACGAGCACTTTTTAGAGGTTTCTGCATTCTCCTGTAGCATCAACCGTCATTCGATGACCACCTGCCTCATATTGGCACAGGCAAAGATGGCCTTGTCTCTACACAGGGTTGGCCCTGTGCTTGGTGCAGCTATCAGCAGGGGATTTGGTACATCCAATCATTGAATCTGGCTGCACCAATGCCGTATGCATGGGTAAATCAGCTCTGCTGAGCTGCGCACCTGCACGCGAGAGGTACGCCTTCCGGAAAATGCTGCGGGCCTGGCAGCCACAGCGGCCTTAGAGCCCAGCAGGGATGTCATGGCTGCAGCGTTGGCCATTCTGCTCCCCTTCTCTGGTCCTGCTCGCGTGCTAAGTGCAGCCCAAGTCATCGGATCATCTTTATCTCTTGCCTGAAAGCCCTATCCCAAACCCTGGGACGAAATCTCAGGCTCATCCGCAGCGGAAACAGCGACACTGCAGATCCTCGAAAACCTCATCACACAGGACGTTCAGGGGGGGGATATACAATGGCAGCTGCTCTATTGACCTCATCCTTCGTCGCCCGCGGCGCCGTGCGCCCCGCGCGCCTGTCCCAGAGCAATGGCTCTCGCACCGTGATGAAGGCTGGCAACTGGTGAGGCCTTGTCTACCTACGGCAGCCGTTTAGATGTTTTGGTCGCCTTACAGCTTCTCAGATGTATGCGCATGACAGTATGGCCGGCCTTATGATTTCAGCAGATGGGCTTAAGGCTGTAGGCTGATGGTGGCTTCTCGCGCGTCGCATATCATGAGAGCCACGCCATCAAGCATCATCAATTGCTAGTGTGAGAAAGGGGCCCATGGGCTGGATCCGTGACAGCCCAAAGCACAATTGCTGGGTTGAAATTGGAGCAGCTCCAGACAGCTCTTGCCTTGTGCAGGCTGCCCGGAAGTGACACCCCCGAGTACCTGGAGAATATTCCTGGGTGAGTGCGTTTCAACATGCATTCACGGGCCTCTCTAGCTGCCCCTTGAAGGTCTCGACTCAATGCAAGGAGGTCAGCCTGCCACTAAGTGTGCAATGTGCCCGCTGCAGATCATTTGGATTCGACCCCTTTGGCCTGGGATCTGTCCCAGCCAACCTGCAGCGCTTCCAGGAGGCCGAGCTTGTCCACTGCAGGTATGCAGACCAACCGAGTCCTGGCACCCCATATATATCCATGCTCTCGTGATGAGAAATGACAGAGGCTTCGCAATTGCTTTCACACCAGCAGAGTAAGCTGCTTGCATGAGCAGCCTCCATGGCTGTGGCAGTGAAGAGGATTTGCCTGGGACGAGACATGTTGATCCGTGGGAAGCGTCTGCTGTATGGGCAGGGGCAGATGTGGTGTGGGTATGCCAAAGGAACTGACGTTGGCTCTCTCGTGCACAGATGGGCCATGGCTGGAGTGGCCGGCGCCCTCGGAGCAGAGCTTCTAGGACAAGGCGACTGGTATGAGGCACCCAAGTGGGTAAGTGCTGCCCTGCGCCTCCCCTGTCATCAAACTTAGCGAGCAGGCTCACTCTGAAGATTCGCAGGACTGACTTGCTATTGACTTGCTGTCCATCAGCCCAGAGCCTGCACCATGCCTGGTGCTGCTTATTTGGATCCTCCCTGCTTTACCAATTTTTGAATGGTAACCTGATTCATCGCCAAGATAGCTAAGCAGCTCTCAGCTCATGTCACAGGTCCAGGCCTCAGGATTTATGGTACGCAGACGTCTCACACAGAGTGCTTCTGTCTGCAGGCCATCACCGGAGGACAGCCCCAGTACCTGGGCATCCCCCTGCCCTTCAGCCTGAGCACCCTCCTCGCCATTGTGAGCTCCCATCTACAGCATTCTCTCATTGGCCCCACACACTCTTGAACTTTTACGGTCCCACAGAGCAGATATGGAGGATGACTTACAGTCCTGTCAAGGCTCCAGCTGACGATGTGTCTCCCTAGAGGGTTCTGTGTCGGTGCATCATGTATTTGAACCTCTTCAGGCACACATGTCTGACCTGTGCTGAAGGGCCGGGTGTCAGAAAAGCTCATCTCAGGGCAGGAGTACACTTAGGCTGGGGGTTTTTTCGGGGACGTCATGTCAGCACAAACTTCTGCACAATCTCCCTCTCGATGGCCTGTCAGCGAGAACGTCATCTAAGACGTGGCCTACTGCTGAGCAGGAGTTTGTGGCCATTGCCGGAGCCGAGGCGCAGAGGCAGGCCGAGCCCGACGCAGAGAAGCGCAAGTACCCCGGCGGCGCCTTCGACCCCCTCGGCCTCTCCAAGGACTCTAAGGTGCGCCCCCGCCTTGAAAGCATGCTTTTTGCTATTGGTACAGATGACCTCAATCATTCCCGGATTTTCCAAGGTGGGGTGTGCTGAGTCCTTGGAACGGACAGGGCAGCATCTTTCTGCATAGTCCCTTGCCGTCCTTGACTGACACCTGTGCTGCCGGCTCTCTGGCCATTCCCCTCAGCAGTGGGCATGCCAGATGTCAGGGAGATGCCTTTAACCCTGGACAGACAGCCTCCGCTGCATCTTCTCACAGTGTGACTTCTGCCTTGCTCACTGTGTACTGCTTCATCTGTCACCTCCCATATAGAATGTGCCACCGGAAAGTAGGTCCTCTCCAATCTCCCAGCGCAATGCAGCTGCCATGCCAAGGACTCAGGCTGTGGCCGACAACCTCTGAGTACAGTGTGACATACAGGTCCTGGAGCAGAACAAGCTGAAGGAGCTTAAGAACGGTCGTCTCGCCATGCTCGCGTTTGTGGGCTTTGTCGCTCAGCAGGCTGCTACCGGAAAGGTATCGTCGCGTGTCTTGACAGTGCTCTGGACCTGTAAG
Organism: Coccomyxa viridis; assembly: GCA_963930925.1. NCBI lineage: Eukaryota > Viridiplantae > Chlorophyta > Trebouxiophyceae > Coccomyxaceae > Coccomyxa > Coccomyxa viridis. The sequence goes on along the minus strand of CAWVOJ010000008.1, from coordinate 1,086,236 downwards.
TACATGAAGTACAGCTTATCAAGGGGCCAGCACCTGCTGCGTTGATCAACGATAGAAGCACGCCTCAGCTGTCAGTCAGAGCCTCTGCGCAAGCATGCCTGCCATATACCTCTCTTCACCCGCAAGACGCTTTCATGCAGCTGCGACACGGCTGGAAGACCCCAGCATGATAAGTCTCTGGCATGCGGCTGAGCCAGTGCCATGCAATGCGCAGGGTCCCATTGATGGCCTGAAGTTCCACCTGGCCGACCCATGGAGGAACAACTTCGCCACCAATGGCGTCAGCATCCCATTTCTGGGCTACAACTGACCGTAGGAGTTGAAGGCTATGCATGAAGATGAGTGAAGCATGGTCTCTGGCGTATTGTTGCTGATATTTGGGGAGAACTCAGGCGGTTTAGTCAATGTACAGTATCTATGGTGCCACAAGGAGCTAGGTTCTGAAAGCTGAGAAGAGACTGGCAATTTTGAGATGGGCTGCACAAGATGCACGCAATTTTGAATGATATGGAGAGATATGTAAACAGCATTATGCCGCTGCACATGAACTGCTGTGCTTTCACTTGATGAGCACATCCTCAAGAGTGACAGCTCTTGAGCTTATAAGCCACGTGGCTGTTGTAGTCAGACGTGGCATTGATTGCGCTCACAAGCCCGTGCCCAGTGCTCAAAGTCAACCTTACATCACCCACCAAATGACACATCATTGACCCATGCGCAAGATGACGTTCTTCCTACTCTACTCCCCATCAGAGGGGTGAAGTCATTGTAAACAACAGCCAGTAGCCGCCTGCTACATGAGGATATCTTCTATACAAGGAAAACCGGGCCGCTTGCCCTTGAGCGCTGTCCAAGCCAGTGAGCTGTCACCTTGGCCCTAAACAATGAGGGACATGATCTTGGCTATACATATTTATAACTTGCCATCTGCAGCACTGAAACTTGAGCTCTCTTTTGTGTCAGGCTCTCTTTCTGCTGTATGCAGATGGTGCCCAAAGCCTTATCTAGACTCCGTGGAACTAGCTCTTATTTCCATGCTTGTCTATGCGTTCCTGTGATAAGTAAAGTATTCCGTGAGTCTCTGGTAGGCGTGATTGGAGCGATCATTCGTAGCCATCGCAGGCTTTGCAGAACACGCGGTACGCGTTGTAGTGCTTGTGGCCTAGCTCGGGCGCAACTCCTCCATTCTTCGTGAGGACCTTGTCACGCATGTGCTTACCCACACGTGCCTGCAAGCAGGGGAGGCCCTCTTACTTACACAATCCATGCATTTGCAGGCCAATAGTCGTGTTTTTTTAAAACTATGAATGCAAGAATACAGCACAGCCTGCTATGCGGCTGGCATGGCTAGCCCTGCTAAAGCATCGTTGCTCTCAGCCTCCAGGGGGAGGTGGTGAGGGATAGGACAGACCCTAAAGGGTATGGCGGGGTCATCCTCCGGCCTTGTCTCTAGCGCGAGGTATGACCTGCTCCCATACATGGGCCGGATGCGCTTGCATTTCTCTTCTGACAGCTCCTGACTCAATGTCTGGTAATCAGAGGAGCCACTGCCGCGTCCTCTATGCAGCACCTGATAGAGAGTTGCCGAGGTTGTTAGCAAATGGCCCTATAGCAATCTGGCGTAGAGTATAGAGCTAAGGTACACGCTGCCATGTCAGGCATCACAACACAACATTGCCATGCTAGCTAGCTCTAGCGGTAGCGCAATATATCCACGTTGCACAAGACTAATTTAGACTAACGTTGAACGCCTGCTTGGGATCCAAAGGGGCATTTGAGCATTGGTTGGACGATTCTTTCAACACTTGGTTGACGGGCTGCAAATGTGAGATATGAGTATGCAATGGCATAGGGCACACCTTCTTGTGCATGAGCCAGGCATGCGCTTCCTCTGGGGAGCCCTCCCTCCAATTAGGCTTGTGGGCGAGCTTGCCCTGTACATCAACCCACCACTCTGCAACCTTCATGTATCTTGACGTCGTTCATTAGCACACGCGATTCAGTCATGCGTATTGTGACAAAGCCTATTGCGGCATCTTGCGATTGTTGGTACAGTGGCATCCATGCAGATCAAATCTCAGGAATGTGCTGACAGCCTATGAAAATTCTAGAGTTGGCATCTGAGCTGCATGAGCAGATATAGACAGGCTTTGGTGACAGACAGGGGAGGTTCAGGGTTGGTCTCTCAGTTCTTGGGCCCACCCTGAAGTTCTTGAGGTACTTCTTCTCCTTTGACCCCAACAATGGCACCAGAACTTGAGGCGTCCTAGAGCTTGAAGAAGGCTGTTTCTTGCTGGGTGTGGGCGCAACTGCAAGCATACCCTCACCGGAATTGAGGAGGGGTTTGTTGGCAAGCGGTGGCGGCACATGGCTGGTGGACATCCCGAGCGTTGAAAAAGGCCGCTCAGATGCGGCTTGCGATGGCATCTGCAGGCAGCACGCCATTTCATGGATGCTGAACAGCCAAGTTGCTTTGTTCAGTCGCCTCTGCCGCCATGTGCTACCGACCATTTTACCCTTGGACATGATCAGCTGGTCGAAGGTATGCACACATAAAGCGAATCTGTGGGTAAAGCGGAAATACCTTTAAGGCTGCCTGAATGAAGCACTGCTCCATGGCAGTGGGGCTGATATGGGATCCTGGTGCACTCTGAGCCATAGGGAGGGATGCGCCTGTGCCCTGGCTGCGTTGTTGAGTGGCTGCTGATACGTGCCAAGCTCTTTTATGATCCTGCTGAGCCTTGAGGGCTGCTACCCAGATGTTCACAGGCTGCGGAGTGTCCTGCTTGGGGCGCTTCCACACTATACAGGGGGCCTGCTGAGCGTTTGTTGCCACCTGAAGAATCTCGTCTGCATGCGCAGGGCGCTTTCGAGCAGCTGCATGTGCGCAAATTGCTTTGCCAACCTGAGCTGAAGGAGAAAGCGGTTTGATGGCTTGGCCAAGACTCCGTGCAGGTGTTGAGATGCGTTGAGCATGCTTGGCGCTTGCTTCAAGCTCAGCACTGATGATGCAGCCATGTTGCTGCTCTAGCTCCCACACTGCCTACAACCAGCTCTGGAGGGTGATCTTTGCAAATTTTTGCATTCAGTGATTCATGTGGCTACTGATCCCAATTTCACAATCCCTTGAGAGCCTTTTGGTGGGTGCGACATGCACAGGATGGCCTAGGTGCCAGACTCACCTTGCTCCGCGTCATCGGTGCTATGCAGCTCTTGAGCCTCTGCTTTTGAAAGAGAATGTCAAATGTGCGCAGTAGGTCTGCTAAGATCGGCGCACGCGCAGTGGAGGGCATCACCAACGCTGCTTCTGGCATTGTCTGAGTTCCACTCGCCATCTGCGAAGCAAATATTTGGTCAAACCCAAACATCCAGGTACTTCATAAGGTTCTACAGTTTGACGCAGATACAGCACGGACCACGCTGACCAAAGTTGATGCTCACTTGAGCACTGTCCCTGCCATGAGGACCCCTCCCTGCCGTGACCATTGAAAGACTCTGTCATGTAGATCCGCTCGCATGAACCAGATAAGGGCAACTTTTGAGCTCGACTGCTGTGCTTTTGCAGAAAAGTTAGGTCCTCCTCAATTCGACCCGCCAGGTACCGGACTTTTATATATCTCCACTGCAGTGATGCCTGCTGGCAATCTTTTGGGTCCATTATGCAAGCAAAAACCGCACTCAAAGCTCGGGCACACTGCTGCAACTACTCTCGGAGATGTACTTGCGTGCTGGGGGTGTACATTTGGGTTAGACCACCAGGGGTCTGCTCAAGGCTGCCCATGGCTGGCCCACGCACTCAGGCTGCTATGCCGTTTTCTGCGGAGGATGGACAGGCAGTGTCGAGCCGGACAGATGTCGGTCCACGCGGGTGTCAAGCCATTACCACATATGTGGGCGCCTTCCAGTTCATAAAACATGCAAAACCTTTCATAAATCGTAAGCAATTGATCCTTTTGGGAGACCCCGGGTCATCGTCAACGTCATGTTGAACCCGAACCCGAACCAGTTGTCGTGGTGTGCGCCATTCTGCTTCTGGAGATCTTGATGAGAATACCGTTTCCAGGGCGTTACAGCCGCCATCTAAGCTTGCCGACAGTGGCAATCCCTTCTACACATGCAAAGCAACCATCACGCGATGGGGTGCACCAGACCATTCATGCCATGGGCAAACTGATATTTGAAGCTAGTCAACATTGGCCTGATACACTAAGGACGGGAACCTTGCATCCAATCGCCCATGGCTATTCCACTTGATGGAATTGTGAGCGCCCTAAATGGCAGCCCCTCCAGTCCCATCTCTTCTGGTAGTACTGATTCAGGATGCAAGAAGCGCAGGGATCCGTGAGGAGGACCTGAGACCTATGTTTGTGTATATAGCCCGACGTCTTAGCGTATCAATGTAGCTATCACCAACGCCACGGCGGGCATTGTGGAACCACTAATAGTACCCCTCACAAGCTTTGCAGCAAAAGCAATATATCCTGAAGTCCTTGTGTCCTTCCTGGGGCGCAATGCCTCCAGTCCCTTTCAGAATCCTTTTGCGCTTATAGTTTGCCGCACGTGCCTGCACGATACGATTTTCCCTTTCAGGACAAACCAAACATCTACATGCATGCGATAGCTGTCACAGTGCCACGGTGGCATGAGTCTGTTCACCAGTATGCAGTAGCACACCTCGAAGGTGCACCCGTGGCATGCTTGCGCAACACAGAGATGCTCTACTCTCAACTACTCAGCAGAGTGGCGTAGCTAAAGATGCCTCTGCATACCTTCAAAGGTATGTTGATGTCATCTTCAAGTCTGCTCTCTAATGCAAGGAAGGTCTTTTGTCCAAATTGTGGCCTCCTCTTCTTCAGGATTCCTGATGGAAACTCCACGCTCATTGTTTGGAAATCATCAGCACCACCACTGTGTCCTCGGTGTAACACCTGTGAATGAAATAAAAGTTAATGCTCTATACTCTTAGCAAGTCTACAGAACAAGCCTACTGGCGAACAGGTAAAGCTATCATGCCATGATGGTGCAGCGCACAAGGCGGACGGCACAGAAAGCTCATTGTGGGATGCACTTGCAAGTGCAATTGACATCAGACAGCAACGCTCCTGTGCCGCGTCAATGTATGAAGACACATTGCACAACCCTTTGAATGCCCACATCAACACAGCATCTGACACGTGCAAGGAATGAGGTGGTCATAGTCAGTCAAGAGAGCTGCATATTGCAATGTCAGAGGATGCAATGGCGTGGAACATACTTTTCTGTACATGAGCAAGGCGTGCGCTTGCCCTGGACTGCCCTTGCTCCAACTAGGCTTGTAGACAAATTTGCCCTGCATATTGAGTCAGCATCTAGCAAGATACATGAGCCATGTCTCAAGCAATGGCAGTGATGGTGGGTGCACGACTCTTTTTACAATGTCAATAGCTGCATCACACAGAAAGGTCCCATGGCAAGCCAGGCAAGATCACCGAATTGAGTCTCTCAAGGATGTGTTGACTGGTGGCAAGAGCTCGCACTGGTGACATGAGGCATGTACAATCAGGTAATGTCTCGTCAAGGGAGTATGAAACATGAGCGCACCTTTTGGGACAAGGGGTGCGGAAGCTCTTTTGAGCCCTCTGCTGGCGCCATAGCCCGAGGCTCTGGCGCCTCACGGCTTACATGGGACTTTTCTTTTTTGTCTATTGGCGCTTTCCTTGGCGCGCTAACGTCCGTGCGTAGCAATGGCTTACTAGGGAGCGGTGCCTGTAGAGGGACCACAAACGTCTGAGTCTTGGCAAAGGCCAATCTGCTGCGACTTGCACCAGCCTTTGCACACAGCTAGGAGTATCATAATCTATACTGAGCATGCCAGCAATAATTCCAAGGACGTGGACACAGAGGTCATGCTTCAGCTGGTATACTCAAGGGCTCTGGTGACGCTGTGGCAGAACAATCTTGACCTCCAAATAGGATGCAGTGTGCGCCATCAGAGGAATCATGTATCTGTCTAATTGCAAATGTCTTTTGGTAGTACAACATAGACACAGAGCGAACACTGTGGTACATGCCATTAGCGGACCATTACCTGCATGGGGTAATACTGCCAGCCACTGGATCGCCTGGGCATCATATGACGAGTGCCTACATGCTGAGGTGTAAAGAATGCTTGCCTTGTAGCCTGGCCACGCCTCCCAGGCCACTCACAGAGTCCGTGTAAGTGGTGAGGCGCGCTGAGCCCTGCCCTAAGCCAGTTGAGCGTCCTGGGCTTCTGCCGTAGGCCCTTCCAATCGTGATGTTGCAATGGTAATTTTTGCCGGGTGAGTGCCTGAATGACACCGCGGTATGACCTCACAAGTGGCCTTTAAAGCGCAGCAGAGTTTGTCCCTTCAGCTATAGAGCCCGGTCCAAGCTGATGTTAGGTTACTTAAAGTGCAGATCAGCACCTCCGAAACGATATACCGACAATCGTATGATGATCCCGAAGGAAAAAGATAAGACTTGGTGATGTCCTACAGTCCTATACAGATACGCCGACCATAGTGATGGAGCGTTCTCAGTTGCGCTGAAGCAAGAGTCTCTGTTGGTTCTTGCTCCTGCCACAGAGCTCAGGCGAGGCTCTCACTGAGCCCTTTTGCTGTTCTCTTCGAAGTGCAAGTCCCTCCCAAATCGACCGTATAGGTGTCATATCCTTCTATCACTGCACCAGAATATGTCGGCTGATATACCTTCACTCCTTAGTACACTTGAAGCAGCATTCGCAGTCTGGTACACTGCTGAAGGTGTCCTCAGAGACGCGCCAGCGGGCCAGGGGTGTACATCTGGGGTACACCACCAGGGGTCTGCCCACTCCTGCCCGGGCTGGCCCACCCATTGTGCTGAAGTATCGCAGATGCCTAACGCGAAATGCATGAGAACGGAATGGCAATCTTGCGATAAAACGATGCTGGTCCACATGCTTCTCCAGCCAAGCTCAAGAAGCCTAACAAACTTTTATGACATGCCAAAAATCCTACAGCATGTGTCAGCCATCACGTCTGGCAGTGCTATTGAGGAGCTTTCAGGTCATACTGCACATCTCAAGAGTTTACCAGGCGTCCTTCCATCCCCATGCAATGTGCGCTGGGGTATCAAGGTCATGCTAGCACAGCGCTGTTCTTCTAGCGGGTGTACACAATAGAATCAATTTTGCTCAGTATGCCAGCACTAGCAATCTCCTTTGAACAGCAAGATGGGCAGTACTACGCCTGTGACACGCCCCAGCCAGCCTACAGCTGCAAGCTTTCAGTGCTAGCCGCTGATAATGTGGACAGAGAATTTGGGCATCTCCAAGAGTCATTGTTGTACATGAACAGGCTTGACAGCGCTATTCAGTGAAGCCACTCTCTCCTACTTCACTTCACCCCAGATGGTTCGCGAAATCAAGCTCTAGGTGACCCTGCAATTGAGCCACACCCGCATGTGCATGCTGCACAGCGTAGCTGCAGACCTGATGACAGAGTCAGAAGAAGTTCTTGCAGAACCTGCAAAATTTGCTGTACAGGCCTTGGTCCTTGCGCCTGGGCTGGGGAAAAATTCTTCCATTGACCGGAAGACCCCTGTCGCGCCGACATTTAGCCCAGCGCTCCTGCATCCACACAAGCTCTCTGTGTAAGCCACTCCATTCAACATGTATGTGCATATCTGCTGTGGCTTTGGCATTTGAATGCAGGTCTATGTAGCTGGCACAGCTTGCAGGGAATGGAGGGAGGTTCAGCACAGCCGAGCACGCTCAAGTTTGCAGCTAATAAAAGATGGTCAGACACATGACACTGTGCAGGGACAGACCTTGGAGGGTATGCTTGGGTCGTCCTCCAGCCTTGACTCCACCAGCAGGAAGCTCTTGTTCCCAAACAGAGGCTTTCTGTTCTTGCACCTCGCTGATGGCATGCTCATTGTCTGATACTCACACCCACTCTTCTTTCTGTGAAGCACCTGCGAAGTGTGCAGAGATCATCAGTGATGTGCTCTCATAGCAAATACGGAGTGTGACAGCTGCAAGTGTCTGTAGCAACTGTAACTCTGAGCATGAACGTACTGGTAAAAGAGCTATACAGTGTCGCTTTGTTTCAAGCATCAGATCATAGCGTCATGCTGACAGTTTCACACGTAGTGCATCCTGCGCACGACTGACGCATGCTTGCAATACCAAATCGTCTGAGCCTTGTAGATATAAGATGCTCAAGCGTACAACGGCAGGATGCAGGATCTGAAGGGCTGCATAATGTCGCTTTCAGCGTCTCACCTTCTTGTACATAAGCCATTTGTGAGCCTCCTCAGGAGAGCCCTTCCTCCAATCAGGCTTGTGGGTGAGCCTGCCCTGTACATCAACCCACCTGTGAGCCCCATGCAGGTGTCATGACTCATGACTGTAATTCAACAGCACTGGCAGAGCACAGATCCCTCGCATCACAATGGCAACAGCAGCATCACGTGAAAATGGTGGCGCTGTGACAAGTCATGCGGTCACATGACCCTGCACTCTGCCGCTCTCACACATGAACTGATGGGGTCGGGACATGCAACCCTGAGAAGTGACGGTGTGCAACAGGCATTACACTGATGAGTCTCACCAGGGTATCCCATGATTTTCTTTTCTATCCTTACCTTTAGGGGCTTAGGGTGCGGCTTCTCCTTTGGCCGCGGCGGGGGCGTCTCAACTCGAGGTCTGCGTGAAGTATATCTGGAAGAGCGCAGCTCTGAGCGGCTCCGAGAGTCTCTCCGAGATGATGGGGCGGCTCCTTCTTCTGTCATTACCTTTGGGGCCTTAGGGTGCGGCTTCTGCTCTAGCCGCCGCAGGGGCGTCTCGTCGCGAGATTTGCTCGAAGTGTGTCTGGAAGAGCGTTGTTCTGAGCGGCTCCATGAGTCTCTCCAAGATGATGGGGCAGCTGCGGGCACACTCTGTGCAATGCTCGGCGGGGCCTCGCTGAATGGCAGGGCCGGTGCATGACCAGAGGCATTCGCAAGCCTCGATGCTGGCGGCCTTGCTGCAGCTTGCAGACGCCCCTGCAGTCAGCACTCCACCTTAAGGCTACCATTGACAATTTTTTACTGGCACTGCTTTGCTAATTTGCATGCGTAGCGTGCACAGTTGGCATCGTCAGGTGCCTTTGTAATCATACTCCCTAGCCTTCCATCTGAATGCTTGATGGAGGGTGCGAATTCAACCCACATGGCTGTATACTAGCTGGACTGCATAGGTCTTATTACTCACTATTTGGATGCGTGCCCATGGCAGGCTGTGAGCAGAAAGTTACCTGTACAGGTCGGTGCTGCTGGGCGTGCTGACTGATAAGGCTGCGTGTGTTGATTGCTGGTAAATTCTGAGCCGCAAATGCAGCTGGTGCTGCGGCCAGGCAGGGCTTCTCTGGGATTGACGAGACGCAATGGGGCCTGCTCTGATTCGGCTGAGCCACTGCGACGGCTGTAGTCCTTAGCCTCTCTGGCTGCAGTGCTGCTGAAGCGCGCATGGCGTTTGCTGTGAGCCCAGCGCTCATGACAGTGGCTCGCTGCTGCTGCTCCAATGCAGCCTGCAACTCCACTTCACATCAGACCTCTGTGCGCTCTTGTCACAAGCAGTGTGTCCTGTGGGCTGTATCCCAGTCAATGCTCTTCAATCATGCCGAGAGAGCGCCTCTATAAAGATGAAATCTCACTGATTGCACAGGGTGGGCTAGGTGTCAGACTCACCTTCATCCCGTTGCCCAGGAATATGCCGTGGTAGCTGTATGCTAGAGGCTGAGGCTCATTTTCTCGCAGCAGGGGCTTTCCGTTCAACCGTTGCTTAGCGAAGAGCCTCATAGAAGCTGCTCCTGCTGGTGTCAGGCTTCCAATGCTCGGCTGCGAAGCGGAGTCTAGGTCACTCCTGACAGTCATTCATGGCGTATCATACCTTCCTATACTGCAGTCACTCCATCAACTATCCTGCACGATGAATACATTGGGCAGGAAGGTGGTCTCACTTGGTATCTGTCTCTACCACGACGTCCTCCGCACCCGCTGCAGTGGCCGCGGACACTCTCCACCACATGGATGGCTTCACGCGCATACAAGTGAGAGCCTAAGGCTCTTGTTGCTATGATTGTGCGAAATGCAGTACCTTCCAATCTTACAGCGTGGGCGTCATATTCTTCTGAATCTGCACGACGTACTGATCAGCTAGTATCCCTTGTGTCATTCCTACAATTGACGCAGCGTTCGTACATTGACAAACTGCTGCAAGCCGTCTCGGCGGAGCAATGTGCGTGCCAGGGGTGTACATCTGGGGTGGACCATCCGGGGTCTGCCCGTTCCTGCCCAGGAGCGGCCCAGAGAAGCTGGCATGGAAGTGTATGAAGCATGACATGTAGCAGGTGCAGCACTTAGGAAAGGGCTTCTCATGCGAACTCAACTGCGAGTGATGTAACCAACTTGGAGTTGAACGTTCAGTAAGTGAAGTTGTTCCAGCAGGGTCAGGAGCCTCTTCTACAGCAGGGCTGCAAGCTGTGGTGCCAGACTCGCTCGCACCTACCGAGACCGTCCCACCCAATGCTTATGCCTGGGTCTATATAACTCTGATCCACCTGACTGTAGCACACCTCAAAACTCTACAGCCTGCTCTGCGGCAGGGCGTATCTACCATGTCTCCTAAGGAAAGTAGTACTAGTCTGCCAGGCATCACTGCGCTCAGTCATGCTGCAACATTCATACCACATGTCTGACCTGCTGAAGCCTGCAGGCTTGCCAATGGCCTTTGGGCTCAGTCGTCAACTTTTCCATATAAGGGCACCGAAGGCAACCTGCTCCCAATCCTGTCCAGTAGCCAACCGGTGATAGCCTGAGTTAGTGCCTAAGGCTTGTCAATCCCATTGCCTGGGTGCTACAGTCCTGGGCTCTCTACTGTACAATGTGTGCCTGGCTTGACAACATCTACATCATATTCTATACCTAACAGTTGTGACAATTCCAGTGGTGATTGAACAGTGTTGGTCAAGAGCTTGTTCCAGGCTCTCCTTTTATGCTCTTGATGAAGCAGCTCCCCAGAAGGTCCCTCAGCAATGCAAGGCGCCAGGACCTTCAGCCCTGCGCATATTTGCTCAAGAGGTCCCCTCTTGGGCTATACAATCCCAGTCATGATGTGAAAGATCTGTACTTTGGGCCTTGAAGATCGTCTTCATGAGTGTTTCTTGGGGTCAGCCACCTGGCACAAAGCTGCTCAGACTTTCTTGGACTCTTCCCCTTAGATTGATTTCACTGGCCCATAGAGTGTTGTGCATATTAGCTATCAGCGCTGCTGTGCCTCACAAATACAGTACAGTGGAGGTGGGACTGCCAGAGTACGCTTCCAAAATAGCGCTGCCAAAACAGCGCAGCAAGCCAGATGCCAAGAGAGTGCTGTACCCAGAACCGTCCCCCGGGCTGCACGCGAAGCGCAGAAGAATGCTACAAAAAAAATAGGGAAAGGTCTAGACTACGCGCCAGATCAGGCAGTTTTCCGGCCGCCGGCTGACAGGTTGGACAGGTAGGCGCTCCACAGAATCTGGCAGCAATTAATGTACAGGATCCTGCAGACACAAGACGGGGCTGTTACACACAGCAAGATGAATGGCTTAGAGCAAGAGGAGGCTGTCATCATGCTTGCCGTCAGTAGCAAGAGATCTCGTTTTCCCCTTAGCATGCGCCGGATGTCGCACTCGTATCACACTGGAGCATTACAAGGCAGAGCAGCACGGCAAGATGCCGCAGGGAGGCATGCAGCTGCAGAAGCATGGCAGCCCAAGAAGGTTATACAGGGAATGGACGGCTTATCTGGCTCACCTCTGCTGCGAGGGGATGAACTTGAAGTTGATGAGGTGAGCAATGGGCCACACGGCAAAATTGGCAATCATCATGGGCAGCAGCTTCGCTTGGATGGATGGCAGGACTGCCTCGGGATGACCCTGCACCCACAGCCAAAGCTCTCGAGCTACCTTCTGTCCAGTGCGCTGATGCATCTTTCAGCAGCATGAAGGTTGAGAGGTTGAGAGCTGACACTCTCTTGGCTCCACACAGATACTGTGTCCAGGGCCCCTGCGGTCTTGGCAGGACAGCGACAAGCTGTCAGGACATGGAAAAGGCGCTGCAGAGGCTGGAGAGAGACACGGACACAAGGGTGGCTCAGAAGCTGAAGACAAGCACGCTCAGGTCTTTCTGACCCACCACTGCCTTATAAGTAGCACTCGCCAACCCCTATCTGAAGGAGCACCCCTGCCATGCGGCCACTCACAGCAGCGAGGGTCCTTGGAATCTCACCGCCAGGACGTGGGTGAAGACAAAGAAGACGCAGCTGAAAAAAAGGCGCCCAGAGCAGCCTTGAACAAAGATTTAAGTAAAGGCAACGCTCCATGGCATGAGAAGCAGCTTCTCACCGCCAGGACGTTGGTAAAGACGAAGAAGACGCAGGAGAAGAAGGGCGCCCACAGCAGCTGGTCGAGCAGCATCTTGCACACCACCGCCCGGTTGGAAGTGGGCTCGTTGGGGAACACCTTCCCGTCCAGCAGCGTGTACCACACGTGCCCAATTGGCCCGTCCAGCGTCACTCCAAACGCCACCTGCGATGGCAGCCCGTAACTGCTGAGAAACGTTTATTTGCAGGACATGACCCAGCAGCATTGCCCGGTTGGACTCCTTGGGGAACATGTTGCCGTCCAGCAGCGTGTACCACACGTGCCCAATCGGCCTGTCCAGCGTCACTCCAAACGCCACCTGCAATGGCAGCCCGTAAATGCTGAGAAGTGTTTGTTTGCAGGACATGACCCAGCAGCATTGCCCGGTTGGACTCCTTGGGGAACATGTTGCCGTCCAGCAGCGTGTACCACACGTGCCCAATCAACCTGTCCAGCGACGCTCCGCACGCCACCTGCATGGGCCTGAGGCCTGCTGAGGCGAGCTGCAGTGACAGACATGACCACCTTCTTGCAAATTGACCATGGGGCATGTCCAGTAGATATTGGCTGTAGCGCCCAATCTGCACATCTTCAAGCGCTGCTGCACACGGTCAGCATCAGCCCTGACCATGCGATTGCGTCATCTGGGGCATATGAAGTCCAAAAAATATCAAGTATTGGGCTCTCAAGAGATGTCACCCTTGTCAGACACGCGCATGCAATGCAAGCCCGACGCATGCAAAGCCTGCAAGGGGAAGATGCGGACGAATCTGTAATATGTAAGGACTGGCGCACGCATACTGTAGGACCAAGACAAGATACCGCGTGGCCAGGCTATGGTGAAGTGCGCTGAGACGTACCAAGCGCAGGGTCCTGAATACATCATATGCGCCATGACCTGTGATGGTCTGTGCTAGTAGATCGCCAATCATGAAGCCAAAGAACGATGTGGCGCTCTTGACAGCAATGGGACGCTTGTCTAACTGTGTCACATATGCTCTCCAGAACCGCCTGAGCAATCCTGCAGGCAGCGTACAGCCCCTACGTGCCTCGGCTCACTCAAATAAGCGGCTTACTGCAGATCGGATCTGCGACAAATTCAGTCCCAGCTTGAGAGACTCACGAGACTCTTCATCCAAGGCACACAATTAGCGCCCCCAAAGAAGACATCAGTAAGCACATACGAGGCGGTAAAATGCTATGTGAGGCTGCGGTGAAAGGCGCAGCACCTGGTGCCTGCCTGACTGTCTCAGCTACTTTCTCAGGGACGTCCTCCAAGGGCTGGGGCACCGGCGAACTGGCGCTATCGAGCACCTCTTGTGGTGATGGGATGGGCAGGGCTGTGATGAGATTGACAAGGTTTTCTTGAGCATCCCATTGGTGGCTGTCTCCGTTGCTGTCGCTGCTGCCGTGCTGTATCTGCTTCTGCTCGTCGTCTGGGGGCGCGCGAGTGATAGTCTCAGTCTTGGTGCTTCGGCACGAGCGACGATGACGATTATACCGGGGAGAAACGCTGAAGCACCTCTTAGGCTCCGTATATTGTTGCTGCTGCAATCTGCTGCTCAGACCCACTGGCGTTCTGTACCTTAGCAACTCCATGCTTGCGCTCTCAGCTGGCCTCAGGGCCCTTTTTCTAGCCCAGTACGTCGCGCCACTTCTTGTTCGGCTGCTGTGCTGATTAGCAAGCAATTCAGGCGCTCTCAGTAGGAACTCAGATATTGCCCTTTTCTGAGGCCGAGCTGCCACGAAGGTGCCAGGTGGCGTCATCACCCGCCACAAGGATTTGATTCGGTGAAGAACAGAAAATCTAAAAGTTGGGAGAGGAGAGGAGGAGGCCCAAGGCATGGCAATTGATCGCTGCTGTTTAGGAATTACCACGGGACGCCATCAGACTTGCTGAAGCCCCTGAACATCCATGTCAGGTCTTTCACGATCAGGATTCACAAACTGCGCCCTGCAAGTTGTGTCCTAACCTGCAGTCTTCTCGCACGATAGAGTATTTTCCGAAATATATCTGCTTAGCGTGGGACGTTGGCTGGCCTGTGTGTGTCAGCCACGAGCAGGCTGTACCATCTGCAAAGCTGCTTTAAGACTCAACACCAAGTCCTAGACTTAGGTACAATGAGGCTGCAACATGCTTAACATGTCAAAACGTCAGGTGATATCACATTGCTCATGCTGCATCAAGTGCAAGCGCATCTGTCTTTCCTTGTGTTAAATGCTGGTGTCCAGGCATCTTGTGTAACACACTTGTGTTGTCACCTTGGCCACTCTCAGACAGTTGACCCAAATGCTCAGACAATACACCTAGGACTTCCCCTATTGTCCTTCACATTCCACCACAGCGCCTTCAGATCGAGGGCCATGTGTCTTGTCTCTAAATGACTGACACAGCTATTGGCTAGATGCGACAATCACTCAATTGCAAGCCTGCTCCTGGCACATAGACCATTGATAGGGCTTTCTAGGACGACTGCGCAGCTGCTGCAGCTGCTGCAGCTGCTCAGCCACCTGGCAATGGCCATGAGCAGCGAGCTGACCAGTCACCACACTCCACCAAGTCGCTAGCTCGCCTCAAAGTTTGATGCTCAAACACCCCAGAACACCTACATATCTTGCAGGCTCCAGCAATGGCAGAGCCTGTAAGACTTTCAACGTCCAATCGGGTCCACAGAAGGAGCCGGCGCCACTATAATGGCTAGAAGGGCGCTCTTATATTGGCTGTTTACTGAGCCGCCGGCGTTGTTGCTCCTGCCTGCCTGCTGTCGGGGTGGGCCAGGGACTCGTTTGAGACGATCATCTCCGTGACGGCCTTGTTCGGAATGGCAACGGGAATGCCCGCCTCTGTGCGCACAATGGTCCGCATCACCTCGATCCGCACCACCGTCCCATGCAGCACCGAGCCTCCAGTCTGCGTTTTGAGCTCCACCTTGTCTGCAGCCAGTCACAAGGCAGCCTCGCAACCCAGCTCACACACAACAGGCACTATCACCTGCCTACAAAGCATGCCAGGTTGTAAGCAGACCAGGCTCTGCAATGTCTGCTGGCATCAGCTCTGTGAGCGGCCAGTCACAGTTGCCTCACAGTCAAGTCCACGCTTCACATGGCTCTAGCTGATTGACTGCCTGGCTTCCCAGATACACCCAGCTTGGTCTGATCTCATACCAAGCCCTTACCAGCACAAATGCCGCACAGCAAGCAGACATGCACCGGTAGACAGGGGTCTCTGTGAGCATCATGCAGGTATGCAGGACACCATCTGAGAACACAGCAACGGGTGCTGCATGCACAGGAACGTCCTTGCTCACCTCCGACCACAAAGGGGCGCGTCAGGAAGAGATTGAGGCCGGAGATGGCGTTCGAGGTGACCGCCTGCGCGCCAAACCCGAAAGCCAGGCCGCCCACGCCGCCCACAGTCAGCAGCGGCTGGATGTTGAAGCCGAGGACGTGGATCACCATTAGGGCGCCCACAGCAGTGAGGCCCCAGCCGGAGAGGCTGCTGAGCGGCAGCAGCAGGCGCTCAAGATTGGCGGCCCCACCCTTGCCCTTATCCTGCAGCACAAAGTACCCCTTAACATGCTACAAGGCTCTCATCACAGTGGCAAGGCCCAAGCCTGATAGACTGCTGCAGCTTCACGGCATGCATTGTATACGTGCGCCACTGGCATCAAATTAGCAGGCCGACGGGGGCAACTCACCATTCGCACATCTGTCTGAACACGACCAATATTTGGACCTTCTTGACCAGCTCGCCGAGAGTAGGAGCTTATGCTCAAGCTGAGAGCTATATACTGAGACATTTGTCAAATTTCTTCGAATGGCTGATGTCTCACCTTACGGCGCTTTTCAATTTTGACAACAACGTCCAGCAGGCGCTCCTTCCAGGCCAGAAGAAACCATATCCTGTGCATGCACAGTCTTGTGACACAGTCTCTAGTCTACGGGCCTCTATCACGTGCTGCGAGAGCTTTAGCATGCCAGACTTTCCAAAATTGCGTCAGCTCGATGCTCCCGCAAAGCGGCAGTCATGACAGGTATTGAAATGCTGCAGTCTGGGAATGAGGCGATGCTAGGGCAGGAGAGCTGATTGTGCATGAGTCATGAAGCTCACGTGAAGACAATGACCCCAACCTCAGACAGGCCAAGCAGCCCATGGTCCACAACCTCCAGGATGTCAAACAGCCTGTGTGCTAGATGCCCTGCAGGTCTGACATCTGTAAGAAGCCCTGAACCGCAAAGCAACATGCGAGTCTCCAACACCCCAAGGGGCCCCTCCGCTCTGGCCATGTGTCAACGCTGGCACATTGCAAGGATTGCAGTCTAGTGACAGGCACAGCTGGCACAGGAAAGAGGCAGCTGTCTCATGTGCTGACTTTGTGACGCAGCTTTCATGGCAACCAGGGTAAAACTGCCCATGAGCTGATCAGGAGGTTAGGCCGCTCACTCGACATGTGGTGACGTGCTGCGTGCAGGTGGTCGCTGTCCAGTAGAATCTGTGCAAAAAGCGAAAGGATACGAATGGTGTGCGCAGCTGCTGTTGCCGGAATGAGGACCCTGCAAACAACCACTGCCTGTGCTTAAGTATGCTAGACGTACACTGCAACGTCTGGAGCCGCCTGATGTCACTCATCTGGGAAGCGAGTCCAATACGATGCACACATAATTCTCGAGGGAGCTCAAGCAGACAGCAGGGCGGGAGAAAAGAGCTTCCTAGTCATGAGGATTCAGAAGATCGTGGCATGTGGTTGTGTAGGGGGCTGTCACATGTGGCTAAAAGCACGGGCTGTAAGGCGCCTGCAGCTAAGAAACTCACTTAGCTGGCTGGTCGATAGCCGCAATGCCACTCTCAATGACCAGGCGAGACACCTTTGCCTCGCCGATGTTCACGTCTGCCTCTGTGGGCGCTTCCAGAAAGCCCGCTTCTGCAATCTGCAGGGGAGCACTAGATTGTCCGTCACACCAGTATTGCATCCTGAGGAAAGGAGGTGCTTAGAAAGCTTCATAATGCCAGCAGGAGCAGAGTACTGTGTAGTGTAGCCCGGGTAGGGCGGGAGCATGCTACTCTGCTACAGTGCTTGGTGCCGCACTGAGGAAGCTCACTCTGCCAGCTCGGGAACAGAGTGATCGGACGAAGCTTGTAATCAGCCAGGTGACAGTCCAGACTCCAGCAATCTCCACGGCTGTGCGGGCTACCAGCTCAAAGCTGCTCATCGCTGCTGCTGTCGCCCTCGCGGCCTCCAGTAAGAGGGAGGGTGCCTCTCCAGACACGTCCGGGACAAGGAATGTCCCCACAGACTTGGTTGCCATCACCCGAAGCCTGGACAGCACGAAGTGTACTGAGCAAGGTGGTCCATGAAAACATAATGAAGGTAGAGCTAATGTAAGGTGCACATGACGTGAGGCAACTCCTCTAAGTAAAGTGTCTCTGTTGTCAATAAGAGAAGCAGCACGCCGTGAGTAAGCACAAGTTGTACCGGGTTTCTCTGCATCGCGGGCGGGGTCTGGAGACAGCAGGCGGCGCATATGCCCAAGTTGAAGCTCTCTGCAAAGTTCTATGGGCCGCAAGGTGGCCAGGCTTGAAGCACAGACTCATGATGTTAGGGGGTCCAGCCCCAAGCTCTTACTGTGTAGTGAGCTGCGCGTGGGCTGGAACGGTTGAAAATACGTACTCAAAGCTCACAAGCCGTTTGTGCTCTTTATGAGCGCTGCGGTCTGTGCGAGATAGTAAAGGATGAGGGCGCGAAGGGGGAGAGTGAAGCTGCAATGCTTTTGGGGGAAGCTACGGAGGAGCTTTGCTGGCAAGGCCGCCCAAAATAGCACATGCGAGACGATATGATCCAAGGAACTTTGCACAAGCTCTCTTGATCTGTGTGACCTTTCAGCGGCGACTGGTGTTCGCCTAGTGATGATACGCAGCTCTCTACTTTAGAATCATGGCGGTGTGGCGCGTGCCCTCTGCAATGAGGGCAAAACCGCAATCGCGGAAGAATACGCAGCTGAACAGTACCGCAGGGCAAGCTGATCTCAAAGAGGAAGAGATTGACCTATCTGGCCTAGACATACACAAACTACTGGCCGAGAGAAGTCCTGAGCAGACAGCACTCATTGCATTGAGGGGTCTTCTGGAGGCCAGAGAGATGTATATTCAGCAGCTTGAGGTGCGCACCACGATTATCTGCAGCACCAGCTCAGAGATGGCACAGTGTGCCATTCTTACAGAGAACTGGCGTTTCAGGCCGATACAAAGGGAGCAGAGCTACGCTTAGCGCAACAGATGAAAGCTTTGAGACAGACATGTCATGCCAAGATCCGAGGCATCCACAAAACTAACGCTGCACAGTTGCAGACTCTCAAGGTACAGCTGAGTCTTCCCTGCCATGACACGGTCTGTGGTATCAATGATCAAGAGTGAGGCAGACGCCGTAAACGGCCTGCAATGCAAGCAGCAGTCTGAGATGCGCCAAATCATGCTATTCAACGTCGCCTGACAATCCGATGCAGAACCGCTGCAGCATTGACGGCTTGCCTTTCATGCAGCAATCACATGAGGCCATGCTACAGGAGTCCAGCACCCAGACACTTGACTTGAATCAAGACCTGACAGCAACATCACAGAAAGCGTCTGCCCTGGAAATGGGGCTTTGCCAGGCAGAATCGAGTTGCAGACAGGCTCAGGAAGAGGCACACCAACTCAGAGGGCAGCTGGAGATTGCCAACAGCAAAGCACAGTCCGCATGCAGCACAGCTCAGCAAGCAGAGATGGACTGCGTGCAGCTGCGTCAGGCGCTGCAACAGCAGAGCAGCACAAGCTGTGCCGCCATAGCTGAGCTGGACACCCGCATAGCTGACATGGCAAGCGCCAGCACAGCACAGCAGGAGGAGATCTTGACGCTGCATGCCACGATACAGGTCATTCTCTTCATGGCATGGAAGAACGCTGGCAGCCCATGTAAAGTGCAAAATTTGTTGCTTGGGCTGGCGTTTCGAGGCATGTTGTCTGCTGCCAGAACTGCAGCATTATGCAAGCTGCAGGAGCATGCTCCACAACATTGCTTTCCTTCAGCACCAGGCATTGGTAGCTCAGATGGTGTGGGTAGTGCAGGGGCAATGTCTGGAGCGCATAAGCCTGCAGCAGGAATTGAACCGAGCACGCACTGCCGTCACACAGAGCACTGCACATGCGCTAGAGTGCAAAGGCTCTCCGGGCGAAGCTGCTGCATCCGCGTACGATTTAGCCAGTCTTGTGCGCAGCACAATTGACACGGAACTCTATCAGCCCCAGTCGGTCGTGCCAGCATACATGGTTCAGAGACGTGCCTCCAGCGTGAGAGGAGGTCTGTATGCTGGCATGAGGCCTGGGCAGTCAAGACAGTGGCAAAAATGACTAGCTGAAACTCAAGCTGCACATTCTTGGGCTACCATTCAGCAGGACGGCAAGAGTAGAATTTGAATGTTCAGCCGGCACAACGTAAGTGTGAGAGGGCAAGAGAAGAGAGATATAGGCAAAGGGGAGACTGAGATTGGAGACTGAGATTGGAAGTGTCTACAGAGTGAATAAAGAAAACAACACCCTGCTGCATGATATATGCCGCATGTGTGTGGCTGAGAAGTGAGATGAGTGTGGTGTGATGGCAAGGGGTTCTGTTGTGTACAACTTCAGAGGGCCAACAAGCATCTCTCCACTGACATGCCAGGCATTACAGGGATCAAGCATTGACGTGTCCATCAGCCTGTGAGTGCACCAAGAGACAGCACCAGACTTCATCAAGCTAGCAAGTGAAGGCATTTAGAGCTGCAGAACTGGCATGTCAGATCGACAAGGTTGATACCCTTTTGAGCCTATGCTGCGGCTGTCACAAGGTTTTCCAGGGCTGCAAGGGGCTGAGCGCGATGTGCACGTCATTCAGGGCTGCCGTCAGCTTGATCTTGCTTGCCAGGCGCGCACTGCATGCAAGATGCACACATCAGCCCGGAGGATGTCTTGGCACAGAGCTTGCCAAGCACATGATAGGCCACAGAGTGAGGGTCAGGACCCTTCCGAGTCTGGACCAGAGGTACAGGACAGGCAGCTCCTCACTTAGCAGTTCCCTTTCCTCTTTCACCTTGGACCTGGCAAACGAAGGGGTATTTCAAAGCAGTTGCCAGCCACTCTGCACACCCAGAAATCACCCTGGAAAGCCGATCCAGTCTTTCCAGCAGAGGACTTACTTTTTGGAGACCGCAGCTCCAGTGGGGGAGAGCTCTTCCAGAGCGCGCAGGTCCTGTGCATCCGGGGCAGGTATCTGCTCCAGGTAGTCATTTGGGACTGTGACTAGCGCTTCCATTATGCCTCTGCCTTCTGGGGACAAGCCCACCACACCTGCAGACAGCCAAGGTTGATGAGGAATGTGATCCAGTGATCCATCACTCCTGCATATTGCAACCTGGGACAGACATGGCAAGACGCAGTGTTCTTGGAACTTTTCAGAAGGCCCTGCATTGCACAACTCCACTGGGCTGCTGCAGAGTAGTCAAGACACCATGGGTGTCTCCCCTCTCGATGACTGGGTAACACCTCAGCTTGGACGCTTCATCCCACTGATCTGGAACCAGTGCTGCAGATGTTCGTGCATCACAAGCAGATGCATGGCATGTGAGCAGAGTCTCGGGTATCACCCTCTCCAATGATGGCTTCATTGTCTGCAAGCAGCTCCACAAGAGTCTGTCCTTGTCGCCCCCTTAGCGTATGTCTGTGCCCCTGTGTGTCGAACACTAGTATGTCCACCCTGCAAATCAGCAAAACGACATGAGGACGACTCACATAGCACATGCCAGTATGAGGGATGCAAAAATGATATGAAGTTTCCACTGCAAGAGTGCATGCTTCGGAGAATAGAGGAGGTGAAGTAATCTTACAATTTGTCGAAGACAGTAGGACTGCTTTGCCATCGTCTGCTCTCCACGAAGGTCTGTAAGACTGACGTTCTCTGCTGCCCTACTCTGCTGCACAGACTGCGCAGGGCCATGCTCCCTTGTAAGCTGTTGTCAGAAAAGAGGTCTGCAGCAACTACAAATGCGATATAGCGCTATCAGAGGGGGATGGAGCTGGAGGGGAGTGTGACATTTTCTGGCAATGCCGGTGTTCCGGAACAGGCAACATCACAGCTTTGACCAATTCTTGACTCCGAGCGATCGCAGCGTCTCGTGCACATTTCAAGGGGCCCTTGGACTTATTGCAATAGACGACATTCTGCGCACCTGTTCCTGTGCTGGCTAGCTTTGCAGACCATCTCTCCCACTTCAGATCACGCGGCGCCCCACTGAAGACAGAAAGATGCTGTGAAGCACTAAACGTTTCTGACACAGCACAGATTGGTACCCATAGTGTATCCCTGAAATGGTGAACTGGGCTGGCCTCGCTGGCATCCTCGCCTGTGTGGGAGGCATCTTTGCAGGTGGGCGATGGAGTGATGGGTGCATGTGAGAGTCGCTCTTCTTCTTCATACACGATGCGCCAAGTTGAAAAGAAAACGTGATGTTCAGGGCGACTGTACAAGGGGACAGATCTCCCCTTGCCTTACCCAGCAATTGTTCCAGTAGGGAGATACCACCCTGACAAGCTTCCCAGCTTTGGCCCCCTTGAGGTGACTCTCGTCTTTCACTGTCAGTCCACACATCTTCTCATGTTTTGTGACACTACAATGGCCCTATCACTGTAGGACCTGGGTTTGACACTCAGTGCATCTAAGCAGCCGTGACCTGCATGTCAGAGAGTCTGAGAGGACCCATAAACAATGCAGGGCCCCTATGCGACAAATGAGAAGCTGAAGAACGCGACAAAGCTCTTTGAGGGCCAGATCCATGGATCAGGTCTGCCTTCTGGCCTGACCCCACTGCACACAGACATCATAAGGACTCAGGTCCTGTCAGTCAACCCCTAAGACAAAGCCAGCCATAGTGTAAAGTCTGCTTGCTGAGACAAACATCACAAAGGGCTGGTCAACCTGGCATGCCTGAGGTGTCCGGCAGCAGCGGGGGACCTAAGCCTCCACAAGCATGACGATCCGTGTATAGACTGTGTCAGTCAACATCAGATTAAGGCCTGTGCAAGGCCTCACAGTCAGATCTTGCCTTTCTGTGTGGAGCCCTGACACTGTACACATGAGAGACAGGCTCTCAAGTGATCCGATGAGCTGCGCTACCAACTTCTAAAGCAGTGAAGTGTGTGCTGCGCCTTGTGCAGAGTCGGTGGCGCTTGCTAGGGACGGGTCGCTGTGGATGCTGGACAAGTATGGGTATGTGTGGCGGGCGCCTGAGGATGGGAAGGGCAGCTACGCCCTGGAGAAGGAGCCTCTAGCGCAGCTGGGCCCCGGCCGGCCCTTAGGCTTCGATTTTGACAAGCAGGGGAACCTCATTGTCTGCAATTCCGGATCGGTGAGCATTCCTGCATGCGCTGTCAGACCACAGGACCTCGTATGACGCCCATGCAGATGCGGCTATAAGTGTGGGACAGACGTGTGCTTTGACTGCGCAAAGCACAGAATCTGAGTTCCGCGAGGTCCTTCTGAGGACTCCCCATGCACCGCTGCAGCATTTAGATTGCACTGTAAATGGCCAAACTCACCTGTGTCAGACCTCCTCTGCAATGCTGGGCTGTGCATTGCCCAATCCGACAGCAACTTGCCAGGGCAACCAAGGCCCTTTGCGGCCTCGCAGTACACCATCTGACAGCGTGTGTGTCTCGCAGGGTCTTGTGATGCTGGAGAAGGACAGCAAGAAGGTGGTGCTGCTGACGAGCAGAGTGAGCGCGGACGATCCTCTCGATCCCGACTCGACCATCGATTACATCAACGACGTCGTCGCGGCCTCCGACGGCATCATCTACTTCACCGACTCGGTGCAGGGCATCATGCCCCGGCGCAACGCCTACGGCTTCTGGGACACCATGGAGGCCTACATGCTCACCCTCTTCCAGGTGTGTTGCGCATGTCACAGTGCAAAAGTTCAAAGCTCACGGCTGGTGGTGGTTCTTCTTCATACTGGGGTGATAGAGCAGGTCCTGGGTTGAGAGGTGGTTGCTTGTGTGCGGCGGGCATGCAGTACGATGAAGGCCTGAACAGCCACACGCTTCTGTGTGAGCTGCACTCTTGCATAGCAGGATTGTTCCTGTTTGCAAGCACACTCTCTGTGTTTATGTAGTGCCCATCTGCTCAGCCTCTACACATCAACACAGTGTGACACAGTCTAGAGCAGTGCTCAGAGATTGAGCTGGTAGTGCAAACTTGCAGGGTGAGCCCTCAGGGAGGCTGCTGTCCTACAACCCTGCCACAAGAAAGACGCATGTGGTCGCTCAGGAGTTCTGGTTTGCTAACGGCGTGGCGCTGAGCAAGGACGAGGACTTCATTGCTGTGGTGGAGACCAACACCCAGACTGTGCACAAAGTCTGGTTGACAGGCGCAAAGGTACTTGTTCTATCACGCGTCATCCATCGGTGCCTCATCTGCGGATCGTGCGAAGCATATCGCAAATCTGCCTCTTAGTCTCTCTCCTGTTATATGTGAGTGCTGAGACAAGGAGCAGTGTTCAGCTGCCGATTGACAACATTGTCCAACAAAGATGTTAGGTCCTCTATTGGCTACCCCCCGCCCGTCACGCTCCGGGAGTCAAGGGGATGATCGATTTGCTATTGAAAGGTTTCTTTTTGTGAAATAGTCAGGGGAGAGATATAGAGAGGGTGGCAATTCACCGCCCTGGTGTAAAATTCTCCAATTGCATCCAGGCTGGGCAGAAGGAGGTCCTCATCAGCAAGATGCCGGGGTTCCTGGACGGAATCACGACAAGCTCGACTGGGACGTTTTGGGTGGCAGTTGTGGTGCCCAAGATGGATCTTGTCAGATACCTTTCCAATAAGTGAGTCAGCAATCACCTGTGTCATGCCTTGCCAATCAGTCTGCATGCCCTGAAAGCCCCCCTTGTGCTTGGGATAGGAGTCTCTGGAGAAGGCTCTGGGTAGACACAGGGGTTTGCCAGTCCTTGCTTTGCTGCACTACATGACTGTTCAGGGGACAGCAGCTGACCTAGTACTTTGGTCTGCCAGAACATGACCAGAAGCTCACCAGGGCAAGTGCTTGCAGGGTTGTGAGGTTCGTGGTGGCATGGCTGCCGCAAGAGGTGAAGCCGCCCGTTCCAGAGTGGGGCGCTGTTGTGGAGGTGTGCTACTCACACCCCTGCAGGCCACATCATCATTCTGCAGTGGTTGTTGGTTTCTGCTTCACTGGAGAGCACTATGGCTGGCACTGCTTCTGTTCCAGCCAGCTCGTGTGCCTAGCAGGGTACAACATGCACGTGCAAGAGCATCAGAGGAATTGCAGCCACAGCTGGGTATTGCAGACTCTGCCATGTGTGAGCTGTGGAGTGCTGGTGCAGGTGCATCCGGACGGTCGCGCACTACAGGCGCTGTACGACTCGGATGGCACGCACGTGCAGCGCATCTCTGCAGTGACTGAGGCAGGGGACAGGCTGTACTTTGGCAATCTTGCGGGAGACTATGTCAGCTTCATTCAGAAGCCCGCAGAGACCTGTGAGCAGACTTAGACAGAGAGCTGATACTCATGGAAAACATACATGTACTGATGTTGAGCACAATGGTCACATGATGTCCAGGGCTCATCCATGACGGTGCACATATACAAACATGCATCTGAAGCCAAAAATCCAGTTGCTCGCTCCACATCCGACAGTATCACATAGGCACAGAAGCAAACTAGTGTGGGCAGTCTGTCTCAATGGGTGTGAAGTGCCTAAGCAAATTTGCTTTGAAGGGAGAGCAGCCCCTTGTGAATTCTCAGTGTGTAGATGTGGTTGCTAAAGATGCTTCACAGCGGTGTCTTGTGCGTTAGCGTGGGTGATGTGATGTCCCACGCAATCCTTTGCCTGCCAACATCACCATATTCCTAGCACACAGCTTCACACGGTTGCCATGCCTAGCTTACCGAGCTCTACCTACTCACAGTCGCCAGCAGCCATGAGCTGCTATACCTCACTTGGCCATTTACATTGCCATAGCTTCAGCCATAGCGCCCTGGGCAGCTGCAGCGATTGCCTGCTCAGAAGCGTTGGGCAGATAGTAGTACTTGCCCTGAGCTGCTTCGGCTATCTCCTTGGCAAAGCCTGTTGACACAAACTGCACAGGCACATAGAGATGTCAGCAAGTCCAGCACTGTAAGACCTAATCTGCGTGCCTTGAACAGTCATCTGCAAGCAGTCCACAGAGGATTCATCCTCTGACGCCATGCTACTGTGAAGACATACAAGTAATGAGGGATGTCTATCCCTAGAATTATCAAGTCTTGTGAACAAGGTCATGCAGAGTTGCCGGTCACACTTTTGTTGTATGTGCATGCCAATGCCAGAGGCGCATGGGTGACATATCAGCAGGGCGGACCTTGTTCTCAGTGTCAATGACTAGGAGATTGAAGCCGCTGGAACCGCAGCGCTTGGCCATATCAAGGACCTCTGTTTTCAGCAGCTCCTGGGTGGGCTTCGGGGCGCCCTCGGCAATCGCGTCGGGCTCCTCGTTGGACTTGGCGAGGCTTACATTGGCTCGACCATCGGTCAGCAGCACAATCATAATGCGGCCGCAGTCGCCGCTGCTCTGTGCATTTGTTGCGGTCCGCACCGCCTGCATCACCGACGCAAAAGAATGCTCTGCCCGCAATCTCTGAGCCAACACACATACTGAGGCTCTGAACCATTTTTTCGAGAGCTTGAACAGTTCAATGAGCCTACAATTCACACGTGCATCTAGGAGAACTCTTTCATGTTGGACTCTGGTACTACACCACTACTTTATTGCAAGGCATCTCCCAAATGCACGACGCTGGCTGACCTGCTACTGAACCGCGCATAGGCGAGGGACGCAGAAACTCCATAGGCATTGTCAGCGCATTGCGCAAGAAGCCTGGTCGGGCTCACCAGGGAGATGCCGTGGGCGAGGGGCGAGCCGCCGCCGCAAGGCAGCGAGTCCATGCGCTTGCGGGCCATGGCGATGGACTTGGATGGCGGCAGCAGCACCTCCGCGCGGTCCCCGCAAAACGGGATCACGCTCACCTGGTCCCGCGACGTGTAGCTCTGCTGCAGCAGCGTCAGCGCCGCTCCCTGCGCAGCACAGATGCATCACGGTCAGCCTTGTACAGTGCCATTCATCATGAATGCACAGGGCCTGTGCCAGGCCCGCAACCTGTAGCTTTGCTGCAGCAGCATAGCGGCGCTCCCCGCACAGCACAGGGCGATCACAGGGAGACCTCTGCTGTCTGATTGCTTCCTGTGGGCTTATCCATGGCTTCCAAATTCTGCTCTGCCTCATGGCTCATGAGTTCCTGCTGCAGAATTCATATCGGGACAACAGCAGACTACAAATTATCAGTCCTTGTGGCAGCATTGCCATTGCATGTTCATCATAGGTTGGTCAATAGGCACACATTTGTCAAGCTAATGGTCACCTTTGCTGAAGACATGCGATTCAGAGCCATGCTGCCAGAGGCATCCACGACAAAGATCACAAGAGCTCCCGCCTTGCGCGCAAGCCGCTTACTCCGCATGTCCGGCTTTTCTACGTACACCTGCACCCAGGCACGATAGGCTGCTCAGCACACTCCCAGACACCCCTGTTAAGATATTTGACATCAAAGACCTTGTAAGACTGCCAGTGATATATACGCGTGGTCGTCGATGACGTTGCATGGCAAGAGCATACCTTTCTTTGTCGAAGGCCCTCTGTGATAGCCCTATTCCGTCTGACTTTCTGGTACGGCGCAGCTGCTCGCAGGGTGGCATCCACTGCTAACCGCTTGACTCTGTCACCTGACAGTCAAAGTCAGCTATCAGAACCCAATCTCCACGCAAGCAGAGATGTATTCCAGTTTCTGCGCCATGTGCAGGCAGCACAGACCTTGACTTGCCACAAGGAAGCTGACGCCCTCTGCCTGTTGCGTCTTGCACGTGCAGGGCAAACATGTAAGTCTACGTAAGGCCAGAGAGACCTTATGATGCTGCGTCTGCATCCCTAGATTGTACCAGATCAGCCTGCAGCAATCTCAGCGGGTGATGCTCACCCTTGGGGAGCATGGGCTTGATGTAGCGGCCGCGGTCTTCCGAGAAGATTAGCGACTTGGAGCGCCCGCTCTTGCCCAGTGACCGCTGCTGGTTCATGGCAAACTGCAGGACGCTGGGATCCAAGATGGTGCCGTCCGACTCTATGACAAACTCCTCCGGCAGCTGCTCTGCCTGCAGTGCAGAGCACAAACGGTCAGCGCAGACCGCAATGCTGATGCTCTGGTCTGCAGGCTTTGCCCTGTCACCTCACCCAGAGATGCAGACATATGTGTCAATGCGCCCTGAGGCTTGATGTTCGCCCAGAATGAGAAGTGAACCCCACAAAAACTGTTGACCCGCTGAGCGGTTGCCGAAACATGTATGGCGACACAGACACTCTCTCGCCTGCTCACACCAGCACCACCATGTGGGTGCTCTAAGCCCTCTCGGTAATGAGAGATTGATGCTGGTGTCTCTGAGAATTAGAAGCTGGTCAACGTTCAAGAGAAGCTTATACACCTCGACTGCGCTAACCTCAAATCGTCAGGCTGCTCATCCTCCTCCTGCTCCTTCCGCTCATTTTAAGTCATGCGCACCTGTGGCATTTTAGAGGACTGCCTCCTTACTCAACCCCTACATGACTACTTGTGAGAAATCGTGATGGGTCATAGGTGCCTACCTCGGGCTCGTCAGGCTGCTCCTCTTCGTCCTGCTCTTCCTGCTCGTCCTGATCATCCTCCTCCTGGTCCTGATCCTCCGCGCTGGGCGGGGGCGGCGGCGGGGGCGGCGGAGGCGGCTGATTGGGCGGGGGCTCGTTGTTCTGGCCGGTGTTGGTGGCCCGCGGCAGGATGACCAGCTGCACCGCCTTGGAGATGTCGTCTGCGTTCACGCTGTCCCTCCCCTGCATGAGCCAGAGCCATAGTGAGACACCTGCTTGTGCCCAAGCAGGCTGCCAGCTCACATTTGACTCCCAAGCTGCTTACAGGGTCCATAAGTCTTGCACAGGAGAAGCTGCTTTGGGAGCCTACTGAGAAACTCTGCAAAGACCGCATGTCACCCCACAACAGACAGGCGATGCCCCGTAGCTAGCCTCGGCATGGCGCTGGCATATACAGGCAGTGGCTGAATCACGGCTGACGTCTTGGCGCCATGGAAAAACATCAAACAGCAGCAGCCACCAAATGAAACCATGTTACTAGCCTCAGCATGATGCCGAGACAAATAGAGGATATGATGGCTCACGTCAAGTGCCGCTGACGCTTTGGCAACGCGCGCAGCAAACAGCTCTGAGCGGTGCCCCTGGCAGGCTCCGCGGGCAGCCTCCATGACTAACCGCTCCACCTGCTTCTCTGAGATATTCACGTCCTTGAGGTACTCGCGCGCAAACAGCACCTGAGTCCTCAGCCCGTCTGTGAGCTCCTCTGAGGCGCTCACCACCTGCCTCGGCTCATTCTGCACCCAGGCAAAGAGACTCTCGACACCACCTCACAAGTACGCCTGGTCCTCAAACGGCCATCAGAGGCTGACCGCATATCTTCAGGAAGTAGCTGATGAAATTGCTGTGGTGCAGCGCCACTCTGCAGTACAGTGATAGATGCGATCCTCCCTTGACTGTGTGCCAGAGCTAATTGAACTACACGCACATGTGTGCAGGACATACACCACTGTGCGCAGAGAAGGAAATGCGAGGAAGGAAAACGAGCCAATTTTGCGTCCTCACACCTATGATAACGAGAGGACAGCATGTATGCCAGGCGTCCAAAAGGGCCCAACAGGGAAGGTACGATCTTGTGTACCTGGAAGCGCATGGCTGCATCCACAGCCTCTACTCTGTCCTTGAAGTCGATGGGCACGTCTGCCGAGAGGGTGATGGCTATTCTGTCCAGCAGGTGCTCCCTGAGAGGCCCCTCCTCAGGATTGAATGTAGCTATCAGCAGCGGCCGGCACCTGCAAGGAAGCCCCTCAGCCTTAGACCTTGGAGAGGCATTTGTACACAGTCTAGCAGCAGATAAGGGCTTTCTACGCCGCTGCATGCTGAGGGCACGCCACAGGCTGCCATTTCTCTTTGACAACAGTCTGCAGTACAGCAGTGCCTTCCACTGCAATACAACGCCTTCTCTATCAGGGTGCATTTGTCCCTGAAAGCATCGAGTGCAGAAGCAGCTGAGAAGCAGAGGCTTACGGGTGGGACACAGATAGCCCTTCTCTCTCGACCACATTCACGCCGTCAGACAGGATGGTCAGTAGCAGGTTGGCGATGCCGTCGTCCAAGAGGTTGATCTCGTCCACATACAGGATGCCCCTGTGCGCCTCTGCCAGCAGCCCTGGCTGGAACACTGTCCGGCCCTCCTGCAAAGACATATAGCAAATCTTGAGACAGTGTGAAATGATGTTCCCTATCCTGTGTGGAATGAGCGCTGCGCTACAAGCAGAAGGTCTTGCCTGCATGGGGTGCATCCAAGTCAAGGCACACTAGCTGCTGTCAGCAAGCCGCTCTCATACACTGCCTGACTGAGCCATCACTGGCAGCAGCTGGTATGGCTTGAGGGTTCGCAGCAGACAGAGCCTGTGACATCCAGAGCAGGCAGACATATACCAACGCATAGGATGATCGAAAAACAACGGGGCGACTCACCTTCATGGACGCTTCAATGTCCACGGTGCCGACCAATCTGTCCTCTGTCACGCCCAGGGGAATCTGGACAAAGGGGGCGTCCCTCACTTCTGTGGGGATCTCGCCCTGGCCCAGCTTTTCCCTCAGCCCATCCTGGACGCCAGAGAGGATCTCTTAATGCGGTTGCAACCTCAAGGGCATGGTAGGGGCATTGATGAGAGCCTGTGCTGCTGTGGTGCAGATTTCGTGAGCCATTGAGAAGGACATGGGAAGTCTCCTACATTATTCAGTGATCATAGATGTATCGCACCTCCCACTCTCTGCGGTTTTCCGGGTTAGCATTGCAGTAGCTCCCTTTGATAACCTCGATGGGCGGCAAGAGAGCGTGCAAGCCTCTTGCAAGCACCGACTGCACACAGAGAAGGGTGTCAAGAGCCTGCCTCTTCCTGCATGCAACCTGCCGTGCCAGCAGAGTACCAGCACATGTCAGGTATGGCATTGGGTCCTTGAATGTCGCTTATGGACAGGAATGTTGTCTGTGAGAGCAACAGCCACACACCTTGCATGTGCCACGCTTGCCCGCTATGCAGATGCCGCCCAGGCCTGTGTCGCAGGCTCCCAGCAGCAGCGCTTGCTTGATGACGTCCATGCCCACCACTGCTGTCATGGGGAAGGACCTCTGCAGGCGCACCGAGCGCTGGCTAACGAAGCCGTTGCTCTTGCCCGCGGAAGCCCCATTCTGTGAGGGTGCGGAACTGCCGGTCTCCACTTCTGCTGCAGCGATGCATTCTGGAAGGGGCAGGTGAAAGAATCAGTAGGGCTGTCAGGCACACTGGAGACGCTCGACAATGATGACAGAAGGAAGAAAGGGGGAAGGTACATGTAAGAAATCTGCTAAGCGATGTCACCTATTCTTGCCGTTTTCCTTGAGCCACAGCGGGACTCCGTTTGCAGATTTCTGTGCAGGGCCAAGCCCTGGAATGCTGATCGACAGGACGAAAGAGTCCTCAAATGAGTCGCATGCTGACAGCTCTGGATGCCAGCAGGCAACACTTTGCCTGCCTGCTGAGATGTTTGCAGACTCATCGTTGCTCAATTTACCAGTACCGGAAGATGCCGGCCATTCTCTGCAGCCGGGATTGCAGGGGGCTCGGGATGGCACAAGAAGTCCAGAGTGATAACCAAGTAATCACTTTGACGTTGTTTTGCATATATTGCAAAAGCGCAGGTCTGGATCTTATCGATTTGCAGCAGTCACGATCGGTGCCACATTTGGCTCTGTTTTCTGTATGAAGATACGCACACGAGGCGACACATCTCTTGAGACTTTGTGTTTGGACACATATCTGTCCTGTAGCCCAGCTAAGCCACAGAAGATCACTAGCTATTCTCGCACGAAGCCGGTAGTGAGTACCGAGAGCTGATAGGCGCATACAAGGTTAATTTGCATGCGGTAGAAGGTCCCTATGGACGACGACTTCTTCAAGGACCTGGTGCCGATCAAGGCAACCTCGGTGAACAGGGCTGTCAGTAAGAACAATGAGACGTCGTCCATCTTCTCGGATGACGCAGTGCTGTCCGCTGTGCCAGATGGAAAACCTTCAGCAGAGCACATCAGGAATGAGAGCAATGACACACTCCCGCACCCAATGACCGGGCCGATGGGGGAGCCGAGGCAGAAGAAGGAGGTTCGAGAGATGGAATCAGCAATGCAGGGAACGCTCGAGTCAATCTTCAAGCGGTTTGCTGGAGGTCTACAGAAGGTCTTGGTGGACGTGCAACAGTGCGTCTCTATGCAACACATGCCCTAGTTGGCTTTCACTCTACCGGTGAAGTGCTCTCGGGCTGTATGCGCAACAGCGTAGTGAACAGTTCTTGTATGTCTTTTGCTAGCTTCCATGTCACGTCACTGCAGTTCCCTTGCCCTCGCAGGCGCCTGGAAAGGCTTGAGGGCCAGACAAGCCGCATCTCTGATCAGCTGCAAGAGTTATCAGAGGACCGAGCTGGGGAGGAAGGCACTCATGCCCAGCGCTTTGACGCCATATTCACATCTTTGAGGGATGTTCAGAGGGGCGTGCAGGTGGTGCGTGACAAGCAGGTACTTTTCTCTTGTGGTTGCTTTTGACAACAGTGGCTCCTCACTGCTGATGGGATGTCATGCGGCTGCACATGCAAGCTTTGCTTGGTGCAGAACACTTCAGCTTGTGCATGCGGACTTTAGTAACAGCCCCATCGATTTGTGCAGGAGCTCATTGAGGCACAGGCAGAGCTAGCAAAGTTTGCTCCTCTGGTGAGGCACCTCTGAGCGCTGCCCTGTCCCTTCCTAATGGACATATATAACCATACATGACATCCTGCTCAAGGCATGATACGCTCGCGGCTCTAGCTCTGCACTCTTAAGCGTGTGGCCCAGAAACACACCAGGCTGCAGAGCGAGAGAGCTAGTACCCTGGCAAAGTCATGTCTTGGCCAGGTGGCAGCAGTGGGTGAAGTTGTCAGGGCACACTCTGCAAGTTGTGGAAGGACATTGTAGAGCACAATTGCACTGGAGAGGAAAGCACAGCCCCTGAGGCACTCCCTTCTCAGGGTCTATAAATGCTGCCTTGTCATCACTAACTGATCAAATGTCCTGCTGCAGAAGAAGCAGGAGAAGGCTGAGGACCTGCTTCCCAAAGCAGAAGCTCCAAAGGCATCTGAGGAAGCTGCGCCGGCTCCTAAGCCTGCTGAGGTGGCGCCTGCTCCGGCCCCTCCAGCTGCCCCAGCACCTGCACCTCCAGCTGCTCTCCCGGCGGCACCTGCGCCCCCAGCAGCACCTGCAGCTCCACCCATGCCCACCGCTCCGCAGCAGCAGGTACACAACCCTCCCAGTGCAGGGTTCTGTGTATGTAGTGGTGATCAGGGCAATCCTGGAAGGATGCTGTTTGCTCACAGTGTCCTGACTACCATGGGATTTGAAGTGCATGCAAGGCTCAAAGCTAATGCTGCCTCTCATCTTTGTGAGGTCAGAGCCGAGCGCCTGATAATTACTTGGCCTGAGTGTGAGACTGGCTGCCTGAGTTGCAGGAAACCTCTTTTGGTGGGCAGACAGCTCAGCAGGCGCCGCCGCCGCCACCATCGCTTCCGGTGTACAGCGCAGGGCCTCAAATGCCCAGCATGCTCAGCACGCCCTTCGTGCCCAGCATGCCCGGATTCCAGGGAGACCGCCCCGCGGTATGTGCTGGCCACCTGACGCTGTAACTGAGACTCTGGCGCTATCCCAGGAGGGCCTTTTGCATTCATGGGGTTGGACTGGCATTGGCTGGTGTTGAATCCAAATGGAGGCCTCTATATCACTTCATGTAATGACCACCTTTCAAGGCAGGGTGTCTCCATGCTTGCAGGGAGTGCCAGCATATGCCCCTCCCCCTCCTCCTCAGCAGCAGCAGCAGCAGCAGCATCCAGGGGAGCCACCATCCCAGAACCCCTTCTCAGGGGCGCCCCCGCCGCCCCAGCCCTATCCACAGGTGATAACTTATGACAGATTGGCCGCTGAAACTATCAGTGTGTTCTGAGGCATCCCATGCAGCGTGCCCACCTGCACGGCAACAGCTGCTCAGGTGCTGCAGCAGCTGTTGATGTTCAGAGCGGCGCAGCATGGGTTGCCTTGAATCTGTGCTCAAGGTATAACTGAGGCACAGCAGGATGATGTGTCAGGCGGTAAGGGCAGTGTCGCCTGTGCAGGCTCCTCCCCCGCCCCCGCAGTTTCCGGGCCCTCCGGAAGCCCTGCAGCGCATGCAGTACTCCCAAGCACCCCCTCCACAGCCGAATGCCCAGGTGGGTCAGCCCACGCTGATGCCTCCTCATCATCATGCATAAGCGCGGCACACGTCAGGCTGAAGTATCTGCACAGTGGAAATTTAGAGGTGCTGTAGCAGACGATGGCTCTTGAGATGACGACGTGAAGTGCTTATGATTGCTGGCACCACTGGCGGGTCCACGTGTAGACCCGTGTCCGCCAGTGGTGCTGGCCATGTAACCTCTTGCAAATGCATTCACTGGGGTACTACTGAATACGGCGCATTGAGCTGAGGTGGCAGCTTCCTCGCAGTATGACGGATACTCGCAGTCCCCCCGCCCGGCAACCCCGCCTGCTGCCCCGTACTTCCGGCCCCCGCCTCCGCCCATGAGCCGAATGGACTCCTACGGGCCGCCGCCTCCCCAGCCGCCCCCTCCAAGCTTCGCCCGGACCTCCGCGGTGCAGCCCTGCTCTGCCATTGCCTGCACCGGCTTGTTTTGGCGCCCCTGACAGCCCAGTCCACCCTCTCAGGCGTCAATGATATCTGTATACATGGGTCAAGTGATGCCTTGCCACACAAGGGGTGGACCAATGCTTTGTTGAATGCTTCAGGAAGGATGCAACCCCGGCAAAGTCTTCTGCGGGAGTCTCTGCAGTACAGCCTAGTGTGCGGACGATGTTGAGCAAAGCATGTGCTGGGGTGCAGGGCTACCCCACGTTCTCCAGGCCACCGCCAGATGCGCCCCCTCCACCGCCGCAAGGCAGCTATGGGGGCTACGGGGGACCCCCCGCCCCGCAGCTGCGCCCCCCAGCGCCTCAGCCCTCGCAGCCCTCTGCTGCGCCCACGACGCGCAGCGTGCCCCTCGAGAAGGTGCGTTGGCCCTACTGCTACCTCACCCTGCTGCTATCATACCCAAGTTTTCAGAGTGCACAGGGTAGAGATGCATATACCCTGCTGAATGCATGATCACAAGTGTGTCCTCATAAGTAGTGGAAGCTTCTTGTCTCCTGCTGGAGTGTAGGAGCAGTCAGTGGTGCTCAACGGCTTTAACAGCGGCTCACTCATAGATGGAAAACGTGCCATCATTGTGGGAGCAGCGTCCTGAGAGCCACAGCAATGGGAAGCGAACTTTGAAACATGTACTCATCTTCTGTGCAGGTGATAGACGATGTGTCCAGCATGGGCTTCTCCAGGCATGAGGTGCACGGAGTCATCTCAGACTTGATGGACAATGGACAGTCTGTGGATCTCAACGTCGTGCTGGACCGGCTCATGCGTGCCAGGGGATGAGTGTAGCCAAGAATAGGTGCACTATATAACAGTGGGCAGTCCCCGGCCACCTGGGCATGGCGCACAGCTTTGATGTGAACACTATAGCGTTTTGGGCTGTGCATAAGCGAGATATCTCCCTGAGCCAGCTGTGCACAATCGTTGGCAGTGTGAGCACCTGGCAGGCGCCACTGAACTTGTGGTCCCAGAGCAAACAGCCATCTGTGCAGTTGTACAACATGCGTGAGCTTGTGATATAGGGCATGTCACGGGACTGGAGCTCTTTGCCGTAGGACATCACGGGCAGCCTGTGGGCTTTGCTAGGAATACCGGCATGGCGCCACAACGCAGATATTGCTGTGCAGATGCATGTCAAGTCACAGCTCAATGTTACTGTAAAGGTTTCGGCCAAGCATGCTCGAGCTCTCCAGAAGATGCTAGAATAGCTCGCGGATGGAACGCTGTACAGACTGCATGTCTGGACTACGTAGGTATACCTCACCACACCTCACTGCATCAAAGTTAGCCAACTCACGAGTAGCAGCCATAGATATCAACTTTTCAAAGTGGACAGTCTTGTATCAACCGGTTCAACAGGTACCTCAGAGTCAATGTTAGCTGACTCTGCTGGCTGCAGCAGCCCATGCATTGGGAAGATTGAAGTCCTGTCTGTGGTTTCTGGCAGGGCAGAGCCTTTTCCCTGCCCGCACCTGGACCTCTGTCCCCGCTTGAGTCCAGACCTTTGCTTCCAAAACTTGGGCAAGGCAGCTACACACTTCCGTCTGGTTGTCGCTTGCATGTCATGCAGGACACTGGCTTGAATGCTTGTCTGCAATTTTGTGATCCTTATGCTCCAGACAGAGGTCCAACCACTGATACCATGTCAAGGGAAGCATCTGGGACTTCAGTCCCACGTTAGGCTGAGCAGACCGCCTGATGACAAAGCATACAGGACCCGGCCTCAAGCAGCAATATACAAGCGGCCAAATGGAACATTCGGCTTTCCATCTGCCTGGTACTGCTGCGCAGAGACGATGACCGGGACGCGGCTGAACATGCGCAGCTGCAATGGCAAAGTGACTGGCTGCAGGCTCCTCTCGTTCCGCAGGCGTTCCAGGTTGTTGATGCCCTTGATCACGAGCGAGTTCGGCTGTGACGCGTCAAATGACGCCGGCGCTGCGTTCCTTGGCAGGCTGATGTCGAGCGTCCTGCAAGCAGCAACTTAGCATTCACATTCCACATGATCATCGGCCGGCTTGATGTCTTATAACTGCAAATGCGGCCCAAGCTTTTGTGGTGCGCATGAGCTTCATGGGGACATGAATGGATTGAAAGCACACCGTGCATACTTGTGGCAGTCAGGCAGCACGGGGGCAAGCTGAAGAGTTGCGCAGCTCCAAGCTGACTTTGGATGCATGAAATAGGTTGCTTGGAAAGATAAACAACTGAGGTCACACCTGGCATCCTTGTTCCAGTCGGTGAGCACTGGGGCGGGCTGGATGTCTTCGCACTGTATGCGCAGCTCCAGGCCGAGCTCAGGCACGTAGACATCGAAGAAGCGTGCGCCATTCAGGCCCGTCACAATGGCCTGGCTGACCACCGGCTTGCGCGCCAGCATGGCGCACAGGAACAGGCGCATGCTGTTTTCCTGCAGAAGGCATAGAGTCGGTCAGCATCAGGCACAGACAACGAACTGAGCACATCTAGACTGATCAGACTGCTCTTGCAAACATGGGCCTCCAGGAGAAAAGCAAGCGCCTGTTATGCATACCCGGGGTAAAGTACCACCAAATACGTGGAACTCCAGCAAAGTGTGGGACAATGGCAAGAAACCCACCTGAACAACCTTGGCGGCCTGCTTGGTCTCATTGCAGTGCTTGGCGACGTCGCTGCAGGTCGCAGGGTCCAGCAGACCCCGCTGAGAGCACCACTCATCACCAGGTTCCTCAGCTGCAACGCCCTCCGGCACTGTTGTGCCCTCCTCAGCTGGAATTCCTGAAGAACAGTATCGAGATACTCACATCTGCAGCCGTATTCGTAAAGTCCAGATAGCAGCGGGTTCATTATCTGCCAGCAGGCCCTCATTCAATGCACATTCATGACGATTGGGGATTCCCTCCCTGATCCAATGGGACACTGAGAATAATCGACACGCATACACACCAAGACTAGTCCCTTAGCTAAGGCGCCCCTTCAACATAGAGGTACCACAAACGCCGTATCTGCGTGCATTCATGCGTGTCAATGCATGCCCTCCACAACAGAGCAGTACAGAGCCCTGTGAGCGCCATATGACTCACTGGTCTGCTTGACCTTTTGCTCTTCAAGTTGGCATTCACTCATGCATGTCAGTGCATGTCACCACCGACGCAGCAATATAGGGTCCTGCAAACACCATGGGACTCACCGGTCTGTGTAAGCTTGTGCTCTGCAAAGCCCCGCTCCAGCGCAGCGGCCAGGAGGCGGTGCACGATGACAT
Organism: Coccomyxa viridis; assembly: GCA_963930925.1. Classification (NCBI taxonomy): domain Eukaryota; kingdom Viridiplantae; phylum Chlorophyta; class Trebouxiophyceae; family Coccomyxaceae; genus Coccomyxa; species Coccomyxa viridis. Next base: position 1,048,604 of record CAWVOJ010000008.1, on the reverse strand, counting down.
CGGGGTAGCGCCTGATGGGGGAGGTGAAGTGGGTGTACTCGGGGACAGCCAGCGCGTAGTGCCGCCAGTCCTCGCGCACCTCGATGTCTCCGGTGCAAAAGTACCTTGCAACCTGTGCACACAGCAGCAATGTTCAGCCCCTCCTGCTGCTTGTGTGTCTGCTGGGAAAGGGTGCTACCCCACCCCGTTGTACCTGCACCCCAGGACATGTGGTAGGCTCTATGCAATTCAAGTGAAGCAGGCCAGTCTACGGCAGACAGGAGTACCTGCATGGGCTTTGTGACCAGCAGCTGCATAATCTCCAGCAGGTCCTGGTCCTCGTGTTGCCGCAGGGCCTGCAGTGACTCATGAAGGGCTCCTGCAGAGCTGGCGTCCAGCTGGACACCCTGCACAGCCATGATCTCCTCTCCTCTACTACGTCAATGCAGTATCCAATCAAGCAGGGCAATCCTCTCAGACCGTCTGGATGTTGTGCCTTATGCACATGCATCGATGCAATACTGGTTTGAGTCCCTCATCAGGTTAATCACTGGTGTAGTGTCAGACTCATTTTTCAAGCGGAGCCAAAGCAGGTTCAGACCAGGCCGTTGGACAGGTGAGAGCAGTCCTTGGGCTTCTGAAGAACAGATGGCGAGTGCCCTCTCATAATGAGCTCCAAGTTTATGTATCTGCTCATGCAGGATGCGCTGTAACAAGTTGGTCCCTTACCAGGCTGTTGGACAGGTGGGACACTTCCTCGAGCTTGCGCTGGTTTGGCGGCGGGTGCCTACGCAGCAGCGCCCTCTCTGGGAAGGCGTCGGCGATGAGCGCGGCAACGCTCATGTTCGCCAGCAGCATGAACTCCTCCACCAGCTTGTTCGCCTCCCGTTGCACTGCAGATGCCAGTCATTACAACCTTGCGCTTTTGTACTATTACCATGCTACCTCCCAATTCGAAGTCAGGTCAATTTGATGCACTGACCTTCAATTCACTGGCAGACTTGCCTCTCTGGGGGATGGATGCCTGAACATAGTACCGGAAGGTTCACAGCAGTACTCCAGGACAATGACAGGGTATCCTACATCACTGAGCACTTGGTACGTCTGGGAATATCTGCACATCCCGCACGCTGTGCCTAGCAGATGTCGTGTGCTGACGCGGTTCGATATGAGCAGGCTCACCATGCGGGTGCGCGTCGTCCGGGTTGCCGTCTGCGTCCAGGGAGAAGTTGAGCTTGGTGTTGTCCAGGCGCAGCGCCCCGCTTCCGAAACGCTTGGCGCGCAGCTTGACCGCTATCCCGTGCAGCGCCAGCACATCCCCTTGAACCTGCATGCCACATGGAGACCCATCGTTATTGAGCATCACCTTGCACGTCAAACCCTAGCAGGGTGCCTAGCTTGGTCTGATAGTATGTGCAGGGTCAGCACATCCCCTTGCACCTGCATGCCACAGGTACCCTTTACATCCGCCTTCTTCATGGGGTTTTCCAATAAAACATAACCTGAGATGGCATCTCTTTCCAATGGAAGCTGCAGGCCACTTTGCCAGTCATGCATGAATGTGGTGCATGTCTGGACAGGATGTCCTCTGCAATGCAGCTGTCTTCAGATGGATTACTTAATGCCACTCCCTGTCAAACAGCCCAGCAGAGAAACCATGAGGCTGGCCAAGGCTATTCTGTGTGCAGCTGACACAACTGACCTGTAAGACCTTCTACAAGCAGTCCATCAGATTGAGTCTGCCGGAGTCATGTTTCAGGCAGGCCGGCTAAGGCACATATCACAAGGGATTGAAAGCCAGATTTACAGCCTCCGGCACTAACCTGATCCCAGGTATGAGGAGAGCTCAGGGGCACAGGAGGCTTGCTGGCATCAAAGGTGCCCTCTATCATATCTTGGGCATGGCCGTAGGCCAGCTTAGCGCAGGAGCGGATGACTGTTCGGCCAGACCACTGCTTCAGGATGCGCCCATCCCCAGTCATCTCCCAAATGACTGAGAATGTCAGCCTGTCCACGCCTGAGTTGCACAGCACCTCCCTCACTAGCACAGCCACCTGAGAGGAAAGGGCAGAGCAAAGTCCCGACCAGCACACACTACTTGCACAGCAGAAGGTCAGTCCATGCGTCACATGCAAGTGATTGCATGATCTGGGACCCTTAGAGGTTGACTGATGAGGTTGACTGATGTTTCACCGTGACAAGCAGGCAAGCACAGCCGTCTACAGAAGAGGGGCAGAGATGGGTACCCCGGCTCTTGTCTGGGCATGTCAGGCTGCTGTGTAGATTCCTTGCATGAGTTAGAGCCGCTAGGCCTTACCTGGATTAAGAGAGCAGAGCTGCTCGCACAGGAGGCGTGGCAGCATGGGAATCACTCTGTCCACAAGGTACACGCTGGTGCCCCTCTCCCGGGCCTCTGCATCGAGCGCGCTGCCAGCTGGCACAAAGTACGCCACGTCAGCGATGTGCACGCCGACCCGGAAGCTGCCCCCGGGCAGCGCCTCAATAGACAGGGCATCATCCAGATCCCTCGCCGTGGGAGGATCTATGCTAAAGATCCTGCATGAGTGGGGACCTCATGAGACATTAATAAAGCTGTTCGTCTGCACCTTATATCTCTCTGGACCTCATGTCTGGGTATTCTCATCTCGTCTTGGGGCTTTTGACAAGGTAGGTCTGGCAGGGCTGCCATGCTGTTGACGCTGGCACATGTCAGGTGAGATTGTGTGGATAACTGGTGGCTTTGCTGACCCCGACACAGGCTGAAGGTCTGCTGCAGCTTCACGACGCATGGGTCTCACAGCATGACACCAACAGATGGCTGCATGTGTTGTGAGGTGAGAGGCACCTGGTATCTCGCAGGTCCCGTCGCCGGCTTATCTCGGCAGCGCTGATGGACCAGGGCGTGGCAGGAAGGCAGGTCAGCACCTCCGGCTCAAACTCTGTGTCCCTCACGCTTTCCATCTGCAGCAGCGCCTGCGCGCACGATGCAAGTGCTGCCATCAGAGACCGAGCGCACTTGCTGCAATGCATCCCCTCTGACAGCTATGCATCACACAACGCTACCTTTGCATCTGCGTCTGCAGTGCAGAGGCTCTTGGGTGTGCAAAATGTGGGTGAATGAAGCGCCTGCGCACACCATGCGGTACTGCCATCAGCAGTGCTCACGGCAGAACTATGCCAGCAAGGTTCCGCCCTTTGTCATGTCTGCAGTTGCCTCTCTTACACGCTCAGCAATCTCCATCAATCTTAGTGGGAGGTATTCTGCCGAGCTTTCTGCCAGTTGGCAGAACAATTCTGTCAAGGGCTCTGAGGTTCTGCCATGCACACTGGCCATCAGAGACCGGGCGCGCTTACTGCAGTGCACCCGCTCTACCAGCTACTACAGGTTGGCGTGCAGTGTGCAGTGCCACCTTCGCATTCGCGCCGGCACTGCAGAGGCTTTTGCGTATGGGTAGATGAAGTCAGGGCAAGTTCAAAGCGCCAGACAGTACTGCTGACTGCCTGCTTTGCGGCTACTTTACTGTTATGATCCATATTCAGCTTGACTCAATAGGCAGCGATATGTTTCTTGAGAATATCAGAGTTGTGTGGGGATGACCTACCTGGGTCTCAGTTGCCAGATCCCCGGCCTGCCCAAGGCTTGCCCGGATCTGGGCCAAAGGGAACGCCGCAGACGCCTCCCAGCTCACCAGGTAGCCTGACACCAGTGTCCGCTTTCCACTAGTCATCTGCTTATATTCTGCCTGCAGAGACAAAGTGGAAGGAATAAAAACAGGCACCTCTGCCGGGCATTGGCATCGAGAAAGAAAGAAACTCTCTATTTGGCTGATAACTACTGTGCCTACTACTTGGGGACCAGCGATGAGCGCAGTTGGCACTTTCATGATGCAATATAGCGAACAAATCCTCTCTGAGATCACGTGTCCAGCATAGAAACCGAAGGTGTGAGGAGCGGGACTCGCCTTCAAGGAAGCCTTGAGCTCTGGCGGGAGCTCCGAGGACCTAATCAGGCACATGGGCATGCGCGGGTCGCAGGGCATCAGCAGCAGCGCGCTGCCAAAGGGGTCCTCCCTCACGACGCCCACGATGCTCCCGCGCTTCCTGGACGGCTGCAGAATCGCCACTACCTTCGCGCACGCTCTCAGCTCTGGCCTTTCAGACAGCCTGCGCACAGCTCTTGTCAGGACAACTTCCGCCAGGCCTTGCAGCACTGTCTAATCATGAAAAATACTCCTACGCTTCCTGGACGGCTGCAGGATGGCCACCACCTTGGCGCATGCTCGCAAGCTCGAGCCTCTCAAACAGCCTGCACACAAGCGCTGTTTGCAGGCTGAAAAAGAGGCCTGAGCTGCAGTCTCGCGACAGGTATAGCAATTCTGCAGCTGTCTGGGAAGCGCGGGAGGGCTGTGCCAGATTTGACAGTGCTGCAAGGACCGGCAGACCAGGCCTGATGCACCCGAGAGCTGACCCATGCCAGGACTAATTCTGCCAGTCCCTGCAAGAGCATCTCACTAGGGACATCCAGACACAACCTTTGACCTAGGGTCAGGTTAAGATATCCCTGCACAGCGCGCAAAGCTGCCTGGCGCCATCCATCTCCAAAAGCATTTTCTTTAGATTGACTCGGCTGACGCTGTGTTGGGGGCTGAGGCATTCCCAGATGTACCATTCCATTCGACGGGGCTAGCATCAGCTCTGTCTTCACAGACACTGGGAGATGGTAAGGGCTCACAGCTTGGCAATGATGTCCATGGCCTGGGCAGAGCTCTCCGCACTATCCCAGGGCGTCTGGCTGGTGGTCCCAAAGGACGCCTCCAGCTGCTTCCTTGCTGACTCTATGAGGGAGCTCTGGCCGGAGGACTTCCGTCTGCCGTTGCTCGGCCTGTTCTCCTGCATCTGCCGCTCAGTCCTCGCAGCAGCACTGCATTGCAGAGAGAGAGATTCAGAGTTGTGAGCAATGAGCATCCTGCCCTTCAGAGTTTGTGCTCCTTTGTTCCTCTTCAGGGCGACCATGTAAGGCCGAGACTCAGCATGCTAACTGGCAGAGACTTCTGCCAGATGCCTCTATACACAACAGCACATGTCCTGAAAGACAGCTTGCCACCCTGCAACCCCAGTGCATGCTTGTGTAAGATTGCAACGTTGGGGCATCCTGGGGTTGCTGAGCTTACCAGGGGGTCACACAGCTCACAGACATCCTGCTGGCAGAGCTGTTCTGCTGTTGTGTCCACCAGCCGCCTGGAGAACTGCCATTGCTACTTGCAGCGGGTCCTGGGCGTGACTCGCTAGGCAAACCCCTGAAACACACGAAAGAGGCCTTTCAAGAAGGACCGCAGAAGGCATGAGGGATTGTTCCGTGTAGGGATGCACCAGCCATTGCAGTGTGTCTGATCTCAGGAGTGGTTGCTGGGAACATAGGGCATTCGATTTGGTATGGCAGCCTTTCTGCATTGCTGGCCAGGCATCTACACATGAACACTGCTGAGCTATGGGCAGGACGTATAGCAACGTGTCAATGTGAGCCATGCAGCTGTCTCAGCGCCGCTGCTGGTGGGCTAACACACAGAGCCGGTCACCATTGAGAGGACTGTACCGCTGCAGTGCTGGCGAGCTGGCGCTGCCCAAGGGCGATGACCCAAGGCCTGGGCTGCTGGAAATGGCCCCCCTTCCTGCCATGGGCGATGATTCGATAGGTGGGGCGCTGACTGGGCTCTCTGCTTCTGACATCAGCTTTGCCTTGCCCTTCTCAAGCATGCTGCCTGAAATGAACCACTTGCAGGGCGGCAGAATCTGCAGTGCCACCTCATCACCCTCTATCGCCCGATTCTGCATTACATCACCCTGCAAGGCACTTCAGACATGAGTGCTTCTCTCCTCAGCTTGACGTGCAACCTTTCGGCTTCATGCTATGGCCACATATTCCCTTCAGCATGGACACAATAAACTCCCTTGCTAGGCACCAAAGCAGTGAATAGTGCTCTCTCCAAACGCACTACTCTGTCCATTAGCTGAGGCCATGTGCAAGAAGCAGCAGACAGGCATGCTGCAGTGGGGACTGTCAATCAGCCCTGTGCGTGCAGGTCTGCATGTGTTGAGTGACGACGCACTCTGATCATGAGGTCTGAGGGCAGTCCTGGCACTGTTGCAAATGCCTGGGTGCGGTCCTGGGCGTTGATCCTGATTGTTGCCCTGATGAGGGTGCCTTTCTTGAGCCCTTGCCCTACTACGTCTGAAGGTAGGTACTGCGGATAGCGCTGCTTTGAGCCAGATCGCCTTGAACTGCTTGGTTGTGCTGCAGCAGGTGACTGATCAGTCTGTCCATGTTGCATCATTACTAGAGGTGTTGATGTGCTGGATTGCCTAGATCCTCTGGGCTGCCCTGAGTCAGGAGACTGCTCTATCTGCGCATGCTGCATCATTGTGGCTAGAGGTGTAGCCAGGGCGCATCGCTCAGGTGTGCCTTGGGCCATAGGCGTGCCCGGCTGTGGTGAACTGCCAAACTGCCTCATGCGTCGTGCTCGTCTGTTGCCTGACTGAGTGCCTTCTGCTGATGGAGGTGACTCCGATGCTGCTGGGCTTTCTTGCTGTGCGAAAGCATGGGTACCCATTGGGCCACTTGACTGCCTCCTACTGCTGGCGTGCTGAAGGTTGCCTGGCCCATTTTCATTGCCTACTCCATCAGCCATAGTGGAGCCTGCAAGAACGCGTCAGACTGCTCATCTACTTAGCAATTGCGTGTCTGATGTAATTTTCAGAGATGGAGCATGGCTTGACATCCATACTCATGTAACGTGTTGTGGACGAGAAGGGTATCGCACCTTCTCTTTACCTGCTGAGGTATCAATGCCGTGGCGCTCTAAAGAATATTCTCCTGTAGAGGACTGCGAAATGTGTCGCACAACTATTCACGCCAAATCACCTGGACGGATGTCCAACGTTATACAGGTCTGCGGAGACGCCGGATCTCATCCTGACGCCACACATACACCAGGAAGATGTTTTGTCATTCTGTGGGCCTGCCACACCAATCTGCCGCTGCCCTTGTGCAGGGTACTGCCAATGCTTGTGTTGCTCATCGGTATTTATTCCCCAATGTGGGCAGTGCCCTGATGTAGGGCTGAACTGTCCTACCTTATTCCTCGGCTGTTCTGGCCAGCTCCGTGAGATGAGTCGTATTGTTCAGGATTTAGTTGCAAGCTTTGACTACTTATGCCCAAGCTGGTGTCAAGTTGATATTCGAGTCACCTAACAAACTGCGATACGTGGAAACGTATAGTGTTGGAAAGTATTTGCAATATTGAAATGACATGAGAAGCTTTAGTTAGCCTTAGCATCAGAGCCTGGCACTCGTGGCAGCGTCAGCAATTGCGCTTAATCAAGCACCCCTGTCATTCCACTGTATGGGACTGTCCACTCTCTGAATCACAACCCCAAAGTCAGCAGGGTCCTGAGGCCAACACATGCGAACACAATCTGGCAGACCCGACAGAGCACATACAGCATCCTCTCTATAAGACTACCAGCCTTTGACATGTCAAATGATGAGAATCACAGTATTGTCGATTGGCGTCTCTACGCAGCTCAGTATCATGATCATGGAAGTTGGGACGAGACACAATATCTGTAGCTATGTTGGGTGTACCCACATTGCTGCCAGATAGCAAATATCCGCATAAGTGATTCTCCAAGCACACAATTGTGCAATTACCAATCAAAAAATTAACTCAGGGTACCCAACTTGCGTCCACATCCTGAGCATTTCTAAAAGAGTTCTTGCCCAAAACAATACGGCAAACGGGAACGGTCAACAATCCAGTTGTGCGGCATACTTCATGGACTTGGCACCAGTGACACCAAGATTTCCCGGCAGGCCTCCACTTCACCATTGTAGGGAGGGCAAACATGTGTCTAAGGTATAGGGTTCCAATAGGCTACATCTGCCTGAAACAGCAGATTGGAAGGCGCACACAAACAAACCCAACACGAGCTGGGCACACTCTTGAACTATAAGCTCACCCTTAGACTGCCCAAAAAATCTGCAGAGAGCCTCCAAATTTCGCTAATGGCTTGTGTGGCGAGGCGGTTGAGGATCTCTCAGAGATCAGAAGCGATTCTGTTGAGCATCGCTGCGCTCATCAGCCCTCCAGTACAGCCCTACGACGGCGATGTAGGACAGAGGAGAACGTCCGAGTGGGCTCCTCTGTGCCCAGCACAGAAGGCTACAGGCAAAGCAGGCAAGCAGCTGTCACATCCGTGTTGGACAGGGAGCATGCCGGCTTGCGCTGCTGAAATCGCCGCTTCTTGAGAGATGACACCGGTGTGCATCTGTAGACCCAGCAGGACCTGTGTGTACTGCAGAGCGTACCCAGTGGCACATGTGGGACAATGCCATGGCTCCTCTGCTTTGGCCAGAGCGCCGGAGTGGCGCGCAAAGGCACCTGTTGGCAAGTCGCCAGACGTACAATGGCGTCAACGCGCCAGCGGCTGAACCCCTAATGCGCATGTGCAGCCCACCCGATGACGCCGCAAATGCCTCCCAGGAGCACAGCCAGGGGCGAAGGGCAGTCACAAAAGTCCACCAGGCCAAAGCAGACCATTCCTGCATGAGGTCAGGACTCAAATTATATCATGCCTCCTTTAGCTGGACCAGGCTGACCTACCAAGTGGGCAATCCATTGTCTGACAGCCAGACGAGCCACTTCAGCTTTGGTGCGACAAGTAAAGCAGTATTGAAGTCTGGCGGACAGTCCCCATCTTACCAGATGGCCAGACATAGCACATAGCCTTTGACAACTAGGCAAAGGCTGATTTGACTTCACAGTGATGCAGGGAGGTGTATCTTAATGTCACTCTTGGCGGGATCAACACTGTGAAGAAGTGCAGGCGGCATCTCACCGATACACATCGAGAATGTTGGGAAGGGGCTGGAGCCGTGGATCTGGAAGGTGAGCAGGACCACTGCACCCGATATGAGCCCCACAGCCGCTGCATTCAGGCCCGGAAGCATTCTGCAGGCACAATCATCTCTTCAGATAGAGCTGGCACCCTGCAGCCTGCTGCTTTTCTCTGAAGCACTCTGCTACCTTTGCTACAGCATTGTCCTTCCAGACGGACAAATCCAGGTCTGGAGGCAGTGCAAAAGGGGATCTCTAGGGCACACCTGCGGTAGACTTGGTAGTTCCGGAATTGGCCCCACCAGGGCATGATCCCATATATGAGGACAATGCCAGGCGCGAAAAGCGCTATCCAGCAAATGAAAATGCCTGCCACGATGTTGTACCCTGCATTGTGTGCTATGATAGCACCTGCATGCCACAGGAGCTATCTCAGACCTCCAACATGCTTTACCTGGCAGGTAACTTCCCATGTATTGATGCTGAAAGGACGTAATTGCATGCAACTTATGGACAGAGAGCTGACACAATGCTTGGTTCAGTGTGGATTGCACCAGTCCGGTGCAGTTTTATGATGTGGTCTTGACTGCTGAAAAGGAATGCCTACCTAGGTAGGCAGCAAAGTTAAACAGCGGCCCAGGCATGGCTTGCACCAGTGCGAGGCCTGTCAGAAAGTCAGGCAGGCTGACCCAGCCAGTGGTGACCACCTCATTCTGCAGCAGCGGCAGCACCACCTGCATAGGCAGCAGCGCCATACTGTGAGACCCATGCGGAGCCGAACTCAAAACTCGTGTACAACCCGGATCAATGGTAGCCACAGCTCATTGTGAAATAGCCCTCCCGAGGGCATGCACCATCAGGTGTCCAGCAGAGGGCATCTCGTCTCTTCTGCCCACAAGAATATTTGCCCACAAGCACACTGGCAAGTAACCCATGCTTGGGATAAATCTTTGTGTGTGACTCTGAGTGCACCGGCTTTGCTCAGTTTGACAGCCCCAGCCTTGCCAAACATGGCAGTGATTCAAAGGGGAGGTCTGCATTCGGAGTGTGTCTCACCTGGCCTCCTCCAAAGATGATAGACCCTGTCCTGTAGAAGGCCTCCCACCAGAACAGTGCTTGATGCTGCGCGTAGTCTGTGTTCCTCCTGAGGACAATGACAGCCACAAGCACGCCTGCCCATATTGCCACCAGCAGGGCTCCAGTGACCCGCCCAACTCCCAGCTTTTCCACCCTTTCAGCATTGGCGTCTGTTGACACCTGCAAGGCCGTCCCATGCAGTTTCGTTGCTGAGCCTGCAAAGGCGTTATGATGCACTGTTCTAGGTCTGCCAGCACTTTGCATGCGTGCGTGCGCATCGCCCAGTACCCAATGGGATCAGGTCTGCCGCTCTGCAAGAGGTCAAAGGACAAGCTGGTCTCCAGTCGGGCAGCCAGGTGGCAACATGCATGGCTTGGGGCGCAATGCCTCATACACTTCATCCTCAAAGCCAACAGCCACAACCACAGCTGAGACACACAGCAATCACAGATTGAGCGTCCTAGACAAGCATCCGAGCAATGCTGTAAAGGGATTCCACCTCCTTGTATTTGATGACCAGGGTAGTGAGGCCGCCCGCCAGAATGAGCGTTGGGAATATCCAGGTGACAGGGTAGTAGAAGGAGATTATGGCTGCCTGCAAGCCAGCCACAGACTTTGAACAAGCCGCACAGCTTGCTTCTCGAGAATAGAGCGTCATGATCATATTCCATGTCACTGTGCGCATTACCGAGGAGATCCCACAGATTCTAGCACACAATGCTCCGGGAAGCCATCTACCAAGTGCTGAGGGTATGGGACTACCATGGTGGCAGTATGCGATATGCTCCTGCACACGAATCAAGCAGGGGGGACCTTACTATAAGGCTGATGACCATGGTAGTCTTGCACTTGCAGGTGCTGAAAGTGAGCCGCATGGCAGCGCTGGCCACCAAAGCAACACCCACAGCGCCCAGACCTGCACACACACCAGCTCAGCCCTGGTGAGCACAGTGGTTCAGGTGCCTCTGCTGCTTGTATGCTAAATCTGGACGAACGAAGCAGAAGCTGTGATGTTCAGGTACGTAGCTAGATGCAGAAGACCTGAACACAGAGCAGCTGTATGACAAGGCTCTTGGCAAAGCCTCTCCGCTTAGATTCCAGCAGTGGTCATTCAGAGGCGCAGCTATATCTGAGGTCCAGCATTGACAATGTAGCTTTGAATACCATCCAGAAGCCAGCTTGGATGCACATGCTTGCAAGGGTGATGTGAGCGGACTGACCTGCAATGATCCCGCGGAGCCATGGTGCAGGATCCTTCAGGAAGTTTGCCACACCTGCCCCCGCAAGAGCGGCTATGAGGAAGCCTGGCCACTGAAAGAGAATACCTGCATGGCAGGTGAGGCTGATCAAGGTGGACCTCATAGCACAGGGCCTGATGCGTCTTTTGGCATCTCTCATCACAAGGGTCACGTCCAAGAGATCCAGTGAAACTTCTGAAGAGGGGAATAGTAACTACTAACAGCCAAAACGGGCATGACAGTCGTGGGCCGAGGGTGATTGTGCATGTTGAGTCGCTTTCAGAGCTCTTTGCGCATGAGTCTACAGCAAGGTCCAGGAGAAGGGCCACTCTGTGATGTAAGCGCTGTACAGGACGTGTGCGCTTCATGCCTACCTGTCAGCAGGCCGCCAGATACACCCTTCTGCACCACCCCCAGCGCGAAAGAGACTTGAGTTGACGTGGGCCCGGGAAGGCACTGTGAGAGCGCAAGCAGCTCCAGAAAAACAGTGGATGAGATCCAGCGGTGCTTCTCCACAAATACCTGCAGATCCCTACAAGGTGAGCGTCATTCAATGGCTCAATACTGTCAATCTCAGAGGACTCAGCAGCATGCCTGGATACACAGCACAAGAGATCCTCAAAAGCCTCAGAACAGCAGTGCTGTGAAATGGACAGCAACTCACCAAAATGTGTTCATGTGTATGACCTACTTAAGGTGTAGGTGATGTATCAGGCATGGGGATGATACCTTCTGGAAGAGTGCGATGTGGGCGGTGGGACCGCCAAAAGCAATCCAGCCAAGCAGGACAAATCTGAAGAAGAGATCTTTGTACGTCACGACGGGTGGTGCTGCAGGGGCCTCCTCGTCAGGCAGTTTTACCCCATCCAGAAGCACTGCTGAGGAGCGCTGGGTAGACATGTCAGAGGCCCTGCGCAAATGAAAAGTTTATTTAGACCATTTGCAAGATCGAGGGTCACGCCTGACACAAAGAGCAGCCCTGCTCAGCAAGCAGTAACAAGAGAAGGACGAGCTGCTGGTATATTTTCAGCCGAGAAGCTGGTATCCGATCGAAAACCGCGCACATCATAACCATGCAGAGCCCACGTCTTAGTTTTAAGCTGATTTTTCAGCTCACCTGGTTGGTAGCTCTCCGCTTGCTGAGGAAGATGGGCCATTGGCCCCTGAAACATTTGAGGCCTGTAGTCTCGGCTCTGGTGCTTCTATGTCACTCTTGGAGCTTTTGGCGTCGCTCATGACGCAATCGATTTCACTTTGCAGCCTCTCCGGCGAGTATGTGCGTCATGTCAGTGTATCATGAGACTGTATATGGATGGGCTCGGCTGACTTGTGGAAGCAGGTGGGTCTGAATAAGCCGATATCAGCCACAAGGAGTGTGCTCAGTCAGCATAAGGCGACCATCAGGCAGATGGGTGGCAGCGCAGAGAAGATTCCCCTCTCTTCGCATGCTTATGCACGTGCCAACGTGCAGTCTTGCACCAAAAATAGATGTGCCCTGCTTTGCTAGGCGGCCACGTCTTAGATGCAATGCATATTCGGATTTGGTACTGTAAACCCAGAAGTGCTGCTTCACAAGAAACACAATAGTGACATTTGAATCACCCCTAACATATATATTGATATTGAAAGCAGATATCTTGATCTTCACACAGCGACCTCACCCCTTCGCAGGCAGTCATGGCTTTCGCGATGCAGACGCCGTTGTGCAGCTCCCTGTCATTCAAGAGCCACACAGCAGATGCTAGGCCCTTCCTGGCATCGCGCCTAGCACCGTTATCGCGCGGACTGAGGACCGCAATCGTCTCGATGGCGAAGGGACCGAGCCTGAAGACGAAGAACAACATCGCCAAGGTGTCCTCCCGTTACTGTGGAGTCTATCAATGTATTCTTATAAGTTAGTGGCTTATCATGCGTATGGTATTTGAAAGGGACAAGAGCCGTTGCGGCTGATCGCCGATGTATTGTCGATGCTTTGGGGTGCACTACCTGTAACGGCGTCGACACCTGGACTGCAGTGGTGTTACAAACATGAGATGAATAGAGTTGATCTGAGACTAGCACAACGTCAGGAAGGAAACATGAGTGGCCTATCGGCCATAGCTTCCTGCCACGGTCCATCTTGACCATATACCCTCACTTAGTGAAACTTGCTCGTGTCCGCGCAGTCGGAGTTTGACAAGAATTCCAAACAAGTGTCACCATTCCAGAGCGCCTTCACTAGGCAGAGGGAGATCTGGGCCGGAAGAACAGCTAGTGAGGCCCTGTTTCCAGGCATCATTTGTCTGCTGTTGTCATGAGTGTTGACAAAGTTTTTCGATAGCAGGATGGTACTATTTCTACAGACACCCGAGATCGGACGTATAGGTTACAATGTACATGCGACGCTCTACGCTTCAGGCCCTACATGAGTAGCGGCTGTGGTGTAGCACATTTTACTAAATGCATGTCATTTCCGCAAAGACTAGGAGCTGACACACTGTATGTGGTGCCTGCAGTGACCGGCTTCTTCTGCGCCTGCATTGGAGAGCTGATAACAGGCAAGGGCGCCCTCGGTCAGCTTCAGCTTGAGACCAGGCTGCCCCAGAGCGTCATTAACTGGGGTGTCTTTGCTATCGTGGTGAGCCATCGATTTCAGTGGCCCTTTCGTGATGCTGCGGCTTCTGTCTGTCCAAGCGCTGCGCCGCTATGGCTTTCTTGATCCCTAATCATGGATCCTGCCTGTTGTTTGTGTGGCGGCACGTCTCTGGTGTCACTGCTCTCACACAATGCGCTTTTTATGGGCTGCACTCTGTGCTGCCAGCGCCCCCTTGCTTTAGGCGCGTGCTTGCAAGGTCTGTGATGGACCTGTTTACACAACAATCTGATTGTATAGCCTGATTTGCTATGCTGGCCTGCAGGCGTTCAACTTTGCAACAGCCCTGAATCCCTTTGGTCCCACCTTTGACGATGACAACCAGCAGGATGTCAAGAAGAGGCCTCGGGGCCCCACACAGAAGGCAATGGACCCTGTGTCCAACCCTCAGGGCTACCTGGGTATCAGCAAAGGCTTCGGCTTCACCAAGAAGAATGAGCTATTCGTCGGTCGCGTCGCCATGCTGGTGTGCTCCGTCACATTGTCTGGCTTTCCATGTAATCTGTAAATCCCTTTGCAAACGGAAGCTTTGCAGGGTTGTCTACCTAGATGGTCTAATTGCTGGAACACAGGGCATGTTTGGCAGCACTCTAGGGGTGGACGCCTTTGTGGCTTGCATGCAGTTTGAATGCAAAGAATATGCAGACCTGTGAGTCACGGGGTATGCACTTGAGCAACATTCTGGGGTCTCTGCCCTGTACTGAGGCTTCTTCCTCAAGCAGCGTATGAGCTGTGAATGTGCAGGGATTTGCATCTGAGCTTTTGGGCGAGGTTTTCACCAAGGGCAAGGGACCCTTTGGCCAGATTGGCGTTCCACTGGGCCAGCCCTTGAATTCAGAGTACGCTGGAGTGGCGCTGGCTGTCTGGGTGAGCACATGCTCCTGCCATAGTCCTTGCCTTGTACGCTGCTGTATAGCGGCTGCTGCTTTCCAGCCTTGCAGATGTGCTAATGACTCCTTTGGTGAGGTGCTGCGTCAAATAGCTCATTTGCAGAGTTGCCTGTATCCCAGAGTCTGTCAGATAGAGTCTGTCAGATAGCTTGACCTGCAAAGATACCTGCACGACAACATGCAGAGTACTGACACTATTATTATAAGGGAAGCAACCCGTAGCCTAGGGCAATAGGGCATTCACGTGGGAGTCTAGCAGCCTCAATCACGGGGACCAGCACAATCACCATGCAATCAGTCTGCAGCCCAATTGCACAATGTGCGGATAGCATGCACAGCATAGACTCCAAGGCATACACAAGCCTAGGTAAAGTAAACCCTGTATTTCGCCTTGCAGTTTTAGGTTGCTTGTACTGACAAGAATGGGTTGTGTGCAGATTGGCTTCTTCCTCTTCGCTGCCATCGGGTTTAACAACTTTGGCCAGCAGGAGGGCAACAATGAGATTTACTGAGCAATGGCTGATTGTGACGAGGGCGATTTTGGCAGCGAGACGAGGAGATTTTGAGGTGGCGCATGCATGCGCCATGTGCAGCTGCCGAGTGCAACCATTTGTATGATTCTGGTGTAACATAATCTTGTACTATGGTGGATGAGTTAGCGAGCAGATTGAGCAGGGAAAATGTAGCAGAGACTTCGGTTGTGTGATGAGATGATGTTCAGCCTGGTTTCAGACGATGGTGTGATGATGCATATGGGTTCAGAGTGTTGGATCACAAGGATATTCCCAGGGTTGCAAACAGTGTAAGAGCAGGCTGACAACTCCAGACGTGTAGTACCACTGCTCTCCATCATCTTCAGGTAGATACAGATCTGGGACGACAAGCAGTATATGCACACGCCACGCAAGCCAGGACTGTCTCTACCTGGTGTCACTGCCAAACCATGGCGATTTACTGTGACTGCATTTCAAAGCCTTTCACTGACTGTCATAGCTTTGTTGAGCTCTCATAAATATACCATAGCATGTCCTAATCACAGCAGCACTGTTGATCATTTGGACCTTAGTAGAGTAGAGTCATAGCAAGAGGTGAGAGCCCGATGCATCTTAGCCTCCGTCAAGCACGGAACCATCTATAAAGCTTGAGATCATGGTTGTCACACTTCTCATTGCCAGGGGATCCCCTACTGAGGCAAGCGAGGGCTTGAGGCCAGGCCCATCAGATGGTAACGGGCACATGTTCATCTCTCATCACGTCCACTCTTGCGTGCTGATGTCAAGATGGAGTGGTCATTTGCGGTCGAGCCTCTCTTCGACCTTCTCCTGATTGCTCTTCTTCTTTCGCCGGACCAGGTATGGCTTGGGATCAGTAAACATGATGTAAGGCTCCTTTGGCTCCTCCCTACAGTGCGGGAAACCCCCTGTGAAACGGTCACATTGATGCAGATGAGCTGAGGCAGGGTGGTGTATATGACAGGCTTGCAGCACTCTGCTAAAAGTTACACACAGCAGCTGTAAGCAATAAGCCCTGTGACAAAGTGTTGCAGCCAACTGGTAGCAGCAGTGCACTCAGGAAGGCTGGTAAAAGTTGATTTGAAGGTGCTGAGGATTGGCTTCTTGTGAGGCGCAGTGCTATACCCTGGACTGGAGAAGAAGCATCTCCATGTTGATCTCCATGCTGGGTATACCTTGCCACCCCACTCGCCCGTGTACAGGGTCTGCAGCATGGACTAATGCGCTTTAAATTATTGAAAAAACTTAGAGGCGCGGATCTGCACTGCATCACCGGAAGCATTCCTCTGTGGTGTGTCTATGCTGAAGGTGCGCTCCTAGACACCTACCTGGATGAGGTCTTCGATACGGGCATTGCAGCGATGAGGTTGCGGTCCTGTAGTGTCAAACTCAATGTCCGCCATCTACTGCATCCTGACAGGAGCTAAAGCTTTCGCATGCACACTTCGACTTCCTTCATGATACTGACATGTCTTTAGCAGCGCGGACCAGAAGGTCTGGCAGCTCAACACCGAGTTTCTAAGGATTGCAGTTTCCAAGAGGTGGAAGGCTCAATGAATCAGTAGTGGCGCTTGCTACGCTTACGATCTCGCTGTCGAACGACAGTCACATGCAGGTTTCGGAAGAGACGGGAAGCTGGGAGAAGGTCTCATACAATCGTCCCCCCAAAGCTTCAGGGATTGCTATAGAGATCACACTCAGCTGTTAGCAACCTTACAAGGATCCTCGGTCTGCACAAAGAGCTCCTTGCCGCCTGTGATGAGCGCGCGAGAGAATTTTACTTCCTTCTACAGGACGCAACTACGTCGACTCCTGCGCGTTTGCCGATGTGTCTCTCGATCTGCAGCGTCTGATTCTTCAGAAGATGTTTTGGGCAATACTATGACCCAGCAGTTCCCGGAGGGAACAGCATACTTGGAAGCCCTCCCAGCCCTTCCCACCTCTGCGCAGATAGCTGAGAGGGGTGGTAAGGTCTTGTATAGGCAGCGTTATGAAGAAGAAACTGAGCCGATACTCCTTCCAGCCGGCTGCGCTCCAGCTGGCTGCGCTCCCCAGCAGGATGTCTTAGCGCAGGTAAGACTTTCACCATCTTGCGATATGCTCCTGCCAGCTGTAATTCTTTTCCCGTAATTTCCAGCAGATTGGTTGACTTCGGCTAAAGAGGACTCGTTCATGTACGCAGGCAAGGCTGACTAGCCTGGGCAGTGGGCAGGCCGAGACTGTAGCATTCCACAACTTGACTTCCCGTGATGCTGTTCTACTCTGGCTCAACTACAGTGGTCATGAGGTGCGGGCCCCAACGAGGATAGCCAATGCCTACTGCAGTCACTGCCAAACACTCAACGAGAGTCTGTCGCTCACATGATCTTTATCTGCACAGGTGGCATACCTGCGCCTGGGGCCAGGCAGATTTCAATGGTGGGCATTTCAGCACAGATTCCTAGAAACCATAGCAGGGTACTCCCCATGAGCAGTACAGAGCTTTATAGGCTTGTGGAGTGCGTCGGCCCATATATTTGAAGCATCATGCACTGTAGTCCCTTGTCCACTTGCCCCCTTGCAGCCACTCTCGCGCAGGGCAAAAAGATACGCTGTGCAGGGCAGCCTGTCCCCTGCACAGAAAGCGTCATGGGCTGTTCGGTGCTAAGCAATGCCACTGCATGCAGGCTGCAGACCTTCAGGAATCACCCATGGATCTTCAGGGATGCTACTACTGGGCTGCGGCTATGCACAAAGAAGTCACCTTCCTCCTGGCAAGAGGTGAATCCCGTGGTCAATATGGCTCCCTCAAAGAGCTCTATCACGCGGACCAAATACCCCAGTCTGCCTTTCTGTCACCTTATAGTTGTATTGCCGCTTCTTGTGAGGCTCTCATTTGATGAATCCTCAATGAGACTGCACCTTGTTATACTTTGTCCTCCTGGCTGCAAGCTGACAGACCTGATCTGAAAGAAGGAAAGCAATTGCTAGAAGGTGCAAGTAATGTGCAGCGGTGCGTGCAGGTTGCCTATGCAAGTGATGGCATAGAATCGTCTTGGAGTGCTGCGCTACCAGGCGGGATGCGGATTATTGTGATAAAGGAACCACCGCGTGTAGCCTGGTCTCAGAAAGCGCACAAGGCGTTTCCTGCTAGCTTTAGGGACGCCGCAGCAACCTTCTTGATGTGCCATCATGTTGCTGGCAGACAGCTCAGTAGCCCCTCTGACAGGTAGGCACCCAAATCCGAAGTCATGCAAGTCATCCTGAGCAATTGTGTGTCTTGCATCCGGTACATTGCTTCCACCGCTATACCAGTGCACGCTCCTGTCAGCTGTGCATGACTCAGATGCAATGGGCTTCTCTGCACTTAAGTAGACGCGGCAATCCACTTGCATGCGCTGCAGGCATGGCGTGTGCACTCTGGGCGACCTTCCCTTGGAGCTGGTGGTCAAGGTGATCGGCATGGCATCTCCTGAAGACGTGTGGCAGCAGGGCGCATGCAAGCATGCAGAGGGACGCCAGGCAATTGGTGCTGCTGAAGTGCCAGGTCCACTGACACAGCGGGAAGAGGCAAGCCCGAAATCCACAAACGCTTACACGTTTAGGCATGAGCATGTGCCAGGACTTTGCGTGGCAGGAGTTGCTGTGCCTGCCTGTCTTGAGACATATGTGCCTGCACATGGTGTGCTTGCTGCTGCTGCTGATGCAGGCCTAGGCAATGTGGGTGCCAATCCCGTTGATCTCGCCAATTGTTCAGACCTCATACAATTTGGTGTATGGGTAATCTTGCACCGGGGGACCCTCTTACACGGGGCGTAGCAAGTTTCATGTCATGCAGCTGTGTGAATCTTGTGGCGGCCTGATGCATGAAAATGTTGTTGCAGGATATACTGCTATGCAGTGTGCGCAGTGTGTGCTGGCAATAGTGCTCATATATTGGGCATCCTTGCCTCCTTGTGTGCAGTGCTAGCACAGGGTTGCTGACCATATCCCCTGTACAACTTAGAGCCTACTTCCTGGGCAGGTGTTCACACAATCAGATAGACTTGTATTGTCTGCTGATGCACAGGCCATATGTGTAGAGATAGTTGTAATTTTAATGGGCAGCTGCAGCATGCGCATACATATAGCCAGCACCTGCAACATTGAATGCTGGCCAGTATTGTATTGGTAGTCAACTATGGACGGACTTGGATCGAGTGCATGAACGTAAGAGTCTTCTTGTAATACATGACCAGGGCTCTCCTGTTGACAATTTAAAGGAACTTAAGGCTTTGACATCTTTGAGCGCTTGCTTGCGCAGCTGGTGCAAAAGTGCACATGCTCTGGCCATGTAATGACACGACACAAGAAAGAGAGGAGAATTTTGTTGCTCTGGTTACTACATTAGATCATTTCACATTTCTTGCAGCCACACTAGGCTGCTCGGATGTTACAGATTCAGACTCCTCTACTGCCCATGCCAAAAGGACACGTCAAAGCGCATTCCGCCTCAACAGGACTTGTCATCACTCTGTGCTCCTCTCCCATCAAATCAAAGCTCCCTAGCTATCATCGTCTGTGAACTCGTTCGGACGCGATCAGCACTACAGTTGGATCTCGGAGAGAGTGTTCCTTGCCCAGATTGCCGAGATGAGAGGTTCACATCTACTCAGGTACTGCAAAATTCACGTCCAGCATGAATCTTCTGATTGCTTTTGCCTTTCATAGTCGCTCTGAGCGGCACTTGACGGGGAAGGACCATTCTATTCCGGGCAGAGTGAGCCCCGTGATGTAGGCTTGCACCAGATGATGCAACACAGCAGAAGATAGGAAAGACAGCTGCATCTGCTCTGATGAGGTTTCTCGATAGAACATCCACGTCCTATCCGCATCTTGCATTGCATGACACGCTGAGAAGCCCTCCAGCTGTTGCTGGCTTGTGTCCGGCATGTCTTGCACGGTCGAGCAGTTTGGCCGATGACACTGTTCAACAGCGCTCGTTCTATGCAGAGACATCGTCATTCGTACACCTACACTCCTCAGTGGAGCGATGGGAGAGACAAGGACTATAAAGCAGACAATTGTCTTCCGACGCCACTTTGCCCGTATGGAAGATGCAGGAGGCCCGCCAGCCGAAAAGGATACACAGACAGCAAGGGGGCTTGAGACGCAGGGGCCAGCCACCGAGGAAGAGAGGAAAATCCGTGCTGCGGAGGCAAATTTCGAGGAGTGGAGGTGAATCCAAGACTCAATCCTACAGTCTTTTCCCTTTTGGCTGGACTCCATGTCTGCAAAGCAGGTGTGGCCTAAAGGTTTGACTGCCACAGAAGATAATGTCTGGGACAAGGTTGCTAGCAGGCAGCTCGTAGCGTGAGCAGGCCGCTCTTCATGCTGTTGAAAGGGACATACCTGTGCTCTTATAGCGCTGAGCCTGCTATATCACCTGTTCTGCTTCTGCAAATTTGGGGCAGAAAAGGACCAGCGCCGGATGGTGCGGCGCAATACAGATACTCCTGCCTGTGAGTGCAGAGCAGCTCACTTCAGTGCTGCTCTGCAGGGCTCCTGATGCGGTGACCGAAGCCACTGTAGCAACCATGTCTGGGCAGACGACAGGAGCAACGCCTGGCACCAAAAGCGCTCGCGCAATTGGGAACCAGAGCCATGTGGGCCAGCAGCCCACCGTCCCGCTGCATCAGGGGCGCACCGGCGCGCGCGAGACCTGAGTGGACATGGTCCTCTGCTGGACTGCTAGCAGGATTGCATGATGCCTTTCATCACAATCTCAGGGTCAGTGGGTTACCTTGTCGTTACAGACAAGAGCAAGGTCACACCCCTTTCACTTCTTCCTGGCGGGGAAGCAGGGGCGCACTGGCGCGCGAGAGACCTATAAGGCTGATGCTGCATGCTCTCGGCCAGCATTGCCAGCAGGAGCGCTCAACGCATTTCAGTACAGCCCAAGGGGAGCAGCCTTGTAGGTACTGACAGTTGCAGGGGTCTAGCCCATCCACCTGGCAGATCCTCACTGAGGCTTCCTTAGTATGCTCAATATGTGCTGCAGAAATGCAGCACAGAGCTTTTGTCAGCCGTTCTGGCTCAGTTGTAGGCTTTGGCAGCCTGCTGCAGTGTGAGCTTGGTGGGCTTGAGGGACACCATTCTATGTCAGCTAAGTCCTTCAGAGATATGGATCATCTCGTCTCATGATAGTATAGCCTGCATGACTGGGAGCACGCAACACTGATGTCCGACTGATTGGGCAGGCCAGCCTCATCAGGGATGTGAGCTCTGTACCAGGTATTGTAGGTCATGCTGCGAGCCGCATGCGCCACAGCTAGGCTGGCTACATGCACATAGGTTGCGAGTGTGTCCTCAAAAATATGGGGTGGTTGCCGTTCAGATCGTTCACAGGGTGTCGGTCTTGGGTAGCCCTGGCTTGCTAACTAAGAAGGGTTGGAGAGGGGTTTTCGAAAAAGCCCTCTTACTGAAAGACTATTGACTTGTCAATTAGGTCGCGGCTTTGCAAGCCTAGATCGCAGATCGAATACACAGCTGCATTTTATCGTGAGACACGTGTGGAAAGCGCCACAGCAGTGCTCATCTGCTCTGAAACGGCACAGCTTCTGTGCAGGATCAACACGATGAGGGGCCATGGCATCGTGAGGTGTGATGCTTCTCAGTGTGCTCATGATCGCCATACATATGAACAGGCAATTCTACAATCTTATCGACCACGTCTGCTTTACCATACTGCCTTGGGTGCGGTACAAAGCAACCCAATAGGGCTACTGTGTAGAGGCGCGTTTTCCGTTCTGGCATGGCATGATGGGCCAGAGCTGAAGAACATACATTTATTGACAAATTTTGCGTTTTTTTATTGGCTAAGGACGCGGCAGGTAGCTCAGTAAGTCAGTAACACGCAAGTTGCTAGGCCGCGGCATGTTGAAACAGTGACGGCATACGCAGCATCATCTTGTTGATCTGCTGACTTTGAATGCTAATGCACTGCAGAGCATGTCTCAGACATGCGCCCGCGTCTGGGAAAGTCCAGCGAGAAGCTGTGTCTCCTTTGTCCCAAACCCATCGCCCCTTTACAAGCAGTACTGAGGGTCCTCCAGCGGAGAAGGACACAGAGGTTACAAGAGGCCTTGAAACGCTGCTACCTGCCACAGAGGAATACAGGGCGGCAAGAGCCTTTGAGGCCAAGTTTGAGGGCTGGAGGTGCGTTCAGGGCCCCAGCTGATGCAGGGCTTGTTGCCACTTGCAGAACACTCAGTGCACTGCTGTTCCAAGCATGCTCTGCAGCCTTCACACACTACACCAGCCAGCAGGGTTTATGCCTATTGTATTGGCACTGATCAGTGGCATGTCCTGCTGTTCGGGATCCCTGCCACCGCGTCAATCCAGACACTAGGGGGTTGGGCCCACATGGCAATCTGATTTGCATGGGGTGGCTACCTTTGTCTCAGTACACCTTTCTTGGCTTCTGCCTCGAGGCTCACCTCCTACTATGAAAGGTATTGATCAGCACTGCCTAGCATTCATGTCTCCCTCATTACGCGCAGGGCGCCTGATCCGGCGACAAGCGCCATTATCCAGACTGTGTCAGGGCAGACACCTGGTGTTCCCCCAGGCGCCCACCACCCCCGAGTCTCTGGAAGCCATGAGCCGACTGCGCCCCTGCACTTTGACCCAGTCGGGCCCTGGGGTGAGTAATTTTCCCTCCAGCTCAATGCATCAGATCCCTGGGAAGGCAAGTTCCTGCATGGCTTGAACAACTGTTCAACAGACCATTGGCGCATGCGGGGGCGTCACAAGTCTCACCTTTTGGATCTGTGACCTGGCACTCATGGCATGTGACTCTCATGCACCTCTCTCCAGACCCTCAGGCATCCAATCATGTTGCCTGGGTAGGGGTGCAACAGGCTGCTGGTGCATGCAGTTGTGTCACAGGTCTCAGCTCTAAGTCTGTGATCTTGCATTCATGAGTGGTGTGGCATCCAGAAGTTGAGGGTGTGTATGCGAGCGCAGGGGTGACGACAGGGCCGGGCAGAGGTCCATCAGACTACGAGCGCATGCAGAGGAGGCATGCACGCGCCTCAAACCCCATGGTGCACATGCAGGCATTGGCTTTTGCCTGGCACCAGCCCGCCTGCCCACACCAGGCCCACACTACCCGGGGCTTCACCAAGCGCGTCGAGGTGTGAACCTGTCAGATGGAGTGCCAGACAGCCCCAAAACTGTACTGGACGCTGCTCTGTCACCGCGAAATGTGCACCAGTGATGTTGCATCAGGATTGGGCCTGACGTGCGTCTTGCAGCTGCATGTCAGAACTGCGAGAGCTAAGTAGGCCTATTGCACCGTAGCGTCCATGCAGGCACCTTCTGCAACATGTAATTGTAGGCTGCTCCTGTGAGTCAGAGCCCTGGTCATGCTGGTTGTTGCTGTAATACTTAGAGACTGCAAGCTGCTGTTGCCGTGAGACAGGACCTTGACATTGCTGACTGTGCCTGCAGGCAAATCCTGGGGGCGCAAATGTGCAGATAATGGATGAGCAGGCCGCTGATAGCGCGACAGTAGTGGATGAGGCTGTGAGCATCTTCGAGAAGCGCGAGGTCAGAAGCCTGCAGGCTTCTCTTGCTGCATCTTATGGAAACTCCCCATGTCCTCAGAGGACAGGATGCCACACCTGCCTGGATGGGTCTATTGATGGCCCGGATTTGTCCTGTCTTGGAAGCTGGCCTGCTGTTTACCTGCTGCAGAAGAGGCTGCGTTCCCATGCCCGAAGCGGTGTATGGCTACCTGCTGTCTGTGCTGCTGGACACTGAAAACACAGCTGCCGCAAGGCACAACCTGACATGCCTTTATTGTTGTGCAGGACGGGACTGAGTATCATGCTGTCAAGCATGCGCATGCAACAAGCACAAGCGCGCACATCAACCCCCCTCCAGACCCTGCCCCACTGGAAGCTAGCGACCTGTACACCAAGAGCAGCGACCAGGATCCTGCCCACCACAGCACGGCAAGTACCATGCCGAGCAGTTTGTCAAGGGTAGAGAGGCAAGCGCTCTATGCTCTGCTCTCTGTAAACTGCTGTAGCGTGCACTTGATAGACACAATGACGCTGCTTTGGGGCCCACTCCCTGCTGAAATCAGTCCAAACAGTACATGCATTCTAATGTAACAGGACTGAAGTGTTCTCCGCTTAGGTGTGTCAAAGCGTCTCATGCATGGGCAACATTAGACATGACTTTCACACCGGGAGAGGTTGGGTGGCTGGGTGGGAAGACTGTGGGCAGAGAGACTGCATTTAAGCAAGGCTGCAGTGCATGGGGCCATTTCAGGCCTGGCAGAGCTCTCAGGGGGTGACAAGGGATGATGTGCTCTTGCAGGATGGACTCGCCAGCTGGCGCTGACCAGGCGCTGGGCTCAGCCGCCCAGAAGGCGGCTGGGGAGGCGCAGGCGCAGAGCATGAGCACCCGGGGCTTCATCAACCCCGGGGCTGACAGCAACACCCCAGACAGCACCAACACTGCGCCTGTGGCAGGTGTGCGCATCTGCCTATGGTTGACAGTATATGCATTGTGTTGTATCTCCTCTCAGGCTCAGGCCTGAGACCAGGGTTTCTGTCAAATCTGGCAGCAAAGCACACCCATACACATGCCCAGGCCATGCGAGCTACAGACAAGGGCAGGACGCTCCCAAGGCTCTGTGCATTGCATGTGCATCAGCATTCGACCTCTGATGCGCTTGGAGAGTGATGATGTGCTTTGCGCTGCAGTAGCAAGGTCCCAAGACGATTGGCTGCCTGCAGTGCCCTGCATCACAGAGGCTTCATGCCAAGAACCTAGCGCTCATGCCTCAAGGTTGTTAAACAGCCGACTGTCCTGCAGAGCATGTTGATCCAGATGGAGCTTTCTCAAAGGAGGCTCAAACCACTGCTGCAGAGGAGCAGGTGTCTGGAATGAGCACCGCTGGCTCCATCAAGGTGTACTCCCCACTTCCCGGAGCAAAGCAACCCCTCCTATGTTCCCATGAACCCTTGCGGGAGTCTGCAACATGGGTCTGCAACCAGGATGTGAGGAGGTCCCAAGCGGGAGTGCCTGCGCATTTCAGGCATGGAAAAGCCGATTCAGGGCGCAGCCACTTCAGCACTGCTTGCTTGTGTGTGACACTGGGAAGATATCAACGCTGCAAATACAATGCAGACTTGATGGTGCAGCTGCAGGGAGACTGCTGTCTGTAAGGCATTATTGCGTACTTTCCCTACAGCGGTCATGGAGAGGTTGCATTGTGCGTGCAACACCCGTATACATTTATGGAGTGCTGCCGTTCTGACAACAGTGCTTGTGAGCTAAGGGACGCTTAGCTGAGATGGCTATTGTGCAGACGCGAGGATTCTTCACGGCGCCGCAGTGGTTTGCCGGGGGAACCCCGCCGCCTGACGCGGAGGGCCCGGACATGCACGCCGCGCGCAAGCAGTCCCGGGACTCTTATGCCGAATCTGAGGTGGACGGGCCAGAGCCGGTGGATGTTGGCGCAGTCGGCAACCTCAACTCAGGGGTGAATGTGCTGGGCGGCACGCCCATCAAGCCTCAGTCTGAGCGCATGACCCAGGAGAGCCAGCTGCACAGGTGAGACACATCTTTGCTAAGTGGGTCATGCCCTGGTGATTGAGTCTGACCCTGTGTGACCGTTGTGGCCTTGAGCACCCTGTTGCCTTTGTATGGTTTGAGCATGCTTTTTGGCGTATGTGCAGAGTGCTTCATCTGGCTAGACCTGCGAAAACCTTGATGTGTCACAATAGGCCTGTAGAAAACCTGTCTGAGACTGTGCCGCAGCTTGCGATGCCCAGCAAGCAAAGCAAGATATCATACGTACATCTTATTGAGATGAGCATGCTTGCCTACAGGGACACAGAGAGCATGACGCCGGAGATTCCAGACCCGGTGCTGGTGGAGACTATCGGGCCACAGAGCTCTGGAGGCAACCCCTCAGACAAGACCCAGACCGAGTCGGCCTGCGCCACCGACGAGCTCTTCACAGACCCCTTCCAGGTTGCCCTTTGACCTGGCCGATGCACATGCGCACTTCACCTATGGGAAGCAGCGCCTCTCCCCTGATGTCAAGGATCGTCAGAGAGGCAATCGTCCTATGCGACCTGTGTTGATCCTGAGTCCAGGCAGCTTATGCAGAAGGCCCAAATTGAGCTGTGCAAGGCGTTGCCCCCGTAAGCCTTTCAGGACCCTACATTCCATGGCCTCGAAGTGCATGTGATGGAGGGGACCAGAGCAGGCTTACATGCAGAATTGGAACAGCCCTTTGCTTCTTCTCATTGCTATTTCAGACAGAGTCACGGACGGAGGGACCAAGGAGATCTGTCAGGACTGTGTCTACAGCTTCTGCAGAGTATACAGTGTACTGCATCCACACCAGCAAGTTATCTTATGCAGGTTATAGGCATGGAGGAGAGTGGCTTGAAGCATGTGGCCCGGAAGACAGGAAAAGGCCTGGAGGCTCATGGCCGCTCATGCTCGTGCTCTGCATGCCAGAGAAGCGCCCACGGACCAGCTTGCGGATGCCAGACATGCACCCGGATGTGAGGGTGAATGTGTGGGATGCCCCGTGCCTGCACCATTGGGCTAGACACATGGCCAAGACGTGTCAACAAGTTACATGATGAGAATTGTGAAGGCCATGGCCAGAGATGTCAAACACGGAATGCTGCATCATGCAACATACAATGATGACCCTGTACCACTATGCTGAATATGGCCAAAGGGCATCACCCTGTTGCCATCATGACAGTGACCTCAGCTTTGATGCGGATTGCCAATAGGGACATTGAGCACATGCGCAGCTGCCAAGCGCTTGACGGTATAGTTGCGGGCCACTGGATGATCTGCAAGTTTGGATCAGGTGCAGCTGGCCTGTAGGACAGAGTGATTTAGTTATGAGAGGTGGGGCTAGGAGCACAGCCACCAGGAGAACCACTACATGATTAACAAATGTCTTCTTCTCACAAAGACCCTGCATGTCCTTGCTCCATCAAGGTCCAGGCCCAATCCTGACCCTGACAAGTGTATAGCGCGAGACAATGTTACCGTGCTGAGCATAAGCATGCATGCTACTGTCATGAGCAGTTGAGCGCCCAGAAGTACACACACATTCTGCTAACACAGCGACAGCATGCGCATGCGCATGAAGAAGTGACAGAAGTAGTGTCGCTTCACGCAACTGAAAGGATGCTAATGTACACACAAGCCCCCTGCTGCATGATTCCAAACGACATAGGAAGAGGGCTACCGTCTTTTGCAGCACAGCAGGCAACACCTGGGTTTGGTACTAATGCTGCAGTAGGCCGTTGGTGGATACAACAGTCACTCCTAGCTGCCTTAGCATCTGATGTGCACTGGAACATCCGGCTGTGTTCCTGGTATACATGAAGCTCGGGTTAGAGCCCAATGGTATACAAGCTTGGGTTTGAAAATTGATAGTACAGGGTTGCATTCGGTACTCAGGCCGGATGATGACTCCAGCAGCGCACAGCTAGTAGCCCTTCGCAGTTGGCGCCTCTGGCCCGGTCTCAAGGATGTGCCATTGAGCTGCAATGGCCATCCGCCTGCCATGGTACTTTCATTGAGGCATATAGAGCCTAAGATGCCCAGGAGGTCAGCTTCTTCGGTCTAGAAGAATCTGAGCGCCATCGAGAGCTGGTGCCTCCGGGACGACGAGGGGCGCGCCTGTGCATGGGCCAGTGTCCACCCTGTCACTGGTGTCTTGTTCTGAGGCGTAAAGCACCTTGCATGCCTAGCGTACCCAATCCTGCTGGACAGCACTAGTAGCCGTTCACAGTGGGCGCCTCTGGGCCGACGAGGGGCGTGCCATTGCCCATTGCACACTTGCCCGGAAGCTTGATGTGCTGTGAAGGCTCGTTCAGGACGGCCAGGATGACCTCCAGGGCCTTCTGGCACTGCTTTGAGGTCACGTCATAGTGAGTCACCGCCCTGATCCCGCCCCTGTCCAGTCATGCACAGGGTTTCAGTGACTTGCAAACCACAAAGCATCTGAGACAGAATGCGAGACAAGATTATAGCTGGCACTCTGCAGCTGCTGGGCCGACAGTGTTTCTCTTAAGAAGCCAGTGCAGATCTGCTGCAAGCACAATGCCAGAAGCCCACAAAATTGTACTGCCTGCGGGCTCAGGCCAACAGCAGCGTGGCATGCCTAAACCGCCAGATGTCCAACTGCCCAGTACCAATAAATTTAATAGGACCTCACCTGAAGGGAATGACATACACATCGCGCTGCTGCAACACGAGGATGAAGTCCTTGGCTGAGAGGGGCGCGGACTTGCGCAGGTCGAAGCAGACGATGTTGGTGTGGACCTGCATGGACATTTTCTCATGCAGAAGGGAACCGACTCAGTCTGGATTCAAGGCCTGTGGTGGTGTGGTTGCCCGTACAACTCCCACACCTGCTCCACCCGAGAGCAGACAAAGCTCTCATTGCGGTAACAATGCTACTCCTGACTGTGACTTACAGCAACATCCACACATGAACACAAGAATCATTGGCAGAGATAATCTGGTTGGCAGTGCTGGTATGGCCTTGCGCACCAGATCAGTGCGGATGTCTATGTGCGGGCAGGCTGCCAGCCCCTTTGCTAGCACCCAGGCGTTGTCGTGGTCCTGCTGCAGCCTCTTGGTCATGTCGGTCAAGGACAAAAGGCCTGCACAGCACCAATGCCTCAGCTCTATGCGTAGCCGATCGTTGAGCTTACAAGCTTCACATGCATCCATAGGCACATGCAAAGGCTCATAACAGCAGCATTCATTGGCCGTCCCTACATCTGTCACAGTCCTGAGGACAGAGCAAGAACCTCAGAGCCAGCATGCAGCCTTGCAGTGACCGGCATGCACATGAATGATGGCCAACGTGTCTGTAGGATGCCAGACAGCAATGATGTGAGAACAAAGAGCCAATGCAGGATCTATGCAGGGCTAGTGCGAAAGGAGCAGTGCAGACCTGGTGCAGCCAGCACTCCAACCTGCCTCATGCCTCCACCAAGCATTTTGCGCAAGCGGTGCACGCGGTGGATGAACGGCTTTGGCCCTGCCACAATAGATCCCACAGGCGCCCCGAGCCCCTGCATCAGTCCAAGACCCCTCTCTGCATGCTCTGGAACACTGAACGAACCTGTACCTGTCACAACGCATACAGCGGGGATTTTGGGGGTGTGCAGTCTTTCGCCATCACTGTACTCATGCCCAGCCATTGCATTACTCGTGTTGGGCATAAGCAGGATGAAAGGTGCTCATACATCACCCGATCCTTTCACCTGAAGCCCTCGGGATTAGCTGATATGTGTATACAGGGCAGACATCACTGTTTGGCATACCTTGGACAGGCAGAACTGGACAGAGGTGACCAAGCCTGTGATGGCCTTCACGTCCACCCCCAAAGCGACAGCAGCATTGAACACACGCGCTCCATCTAGATGTATTGGCAGACCCTGCACAAATATGATCCAATCAGTGCCTTCCCTTGAACCCTGTGTTTGCCTCTCAGCTTGCCTTGTCTGCACATTCGTCTTCATTGACATACTCCATACAGAGTGCTGAGCCGGACAGACATTTACACGAGCTACAGCGTCTGGCAATTGCATTGTGCATGAGCAGCCCCATCAACAAGTTGGAGAAAGTTGGAGTGAATGTATGTAAGAGTAGGGCTTGCGTTCAGCGCACCAGGTCGTCAGCCCAGGTCTTGAGGCTTTGCATGTACTCCAGGGACAGCACGCAACCGCCGCAGCGGTTGTGGGTGTTCTCTATGCACACCAGCGACGTCCGGGGGCAGTGCTGGTCATCAGCCCTGTGTAGCACACGCCTCGCTCAGCATCATCATATGCTTGCAGACATAAGGTGCCGCTCAGCTCATTGGACTGCTGACTGGAGCGACCTCACGCATCTAAGCAGGAGGCCTTAGATAGGCCATGCACTGGGTGCTGTGGTGCACTCCACTATGGCAAGTCACCGCAGACAGTATGACACTGCTCGATGCAATGCGTTCTGCAGGGCATCATGGCGTCCTGATGAGAAGCCCACCTGACAGCCTTGTTGAGCGCTGCCAGGGGCAGCTCGCCATTGTCTGCGGTAGGCACAGTGTGCATGCCCACACCGCCTAGAACGCTCACGCCATCAGCCTCGTACTGGAAGATGTGGCTCTCATCGCCCACTATGACCTGCATGCAAACGCATTACCGATGAATGATGGACACACAGCCCTCCCTGTACCATGATGACTTAGCATAAGGCTATGGTGTTGAATTTTGCTGCATTTCTAGACCTGGCGCATTTGCATTTCGTACGTGCGGAAGTAGGAGCCACTCACCTCGCTGCCTCGCTCATGGCAATGTGCCAGCACTGCGCTCAGGTTGCCCATAGTGCCGCTGGGAACGAAGATGGCAGCTTCCTTGCCAACCACAGCTGCTGCCAGCTCCTGGAGCCTGTGGACGGTGGGATCGTCTCCCCAGACATCGTCGCCTACCTCAGCCTGTGAAAATACAGCAGCGTTGGCATTTGCAACGTCAGCATGACGCCCTAACTCGGACAAAGTGTAAATCGCCCGACTGCTGCATTACGCGAAACCTTGTGCGACAGTTCAGGGCACAGGGATGGCTCAGCGCACCTCAGCCATTGCCTTGCGCATGGCAGGTGTGGGCTTCGTAACAGTATCGCTCCGTAGATCTATCATCTTTCCGCTCTACAATGCTCAAGCGTCGATCACTGACGCTCTTCCCTTCGAAGTACTGGCGAGGTTCCCCTGTATACGTCGGAGAGTCGTTCACAGCTCAGATGCACTCTAAAGAGTTCACACTCGATCGTTCAAATGAGAGGAGGAGCAGTGACACGACAGGGGTCGTTCATACCGAAAATGCCGACATCAGCAACTTCCATGACGAAGGAAGCCCTCCAGATATTCTGCAGCCCCTTTCGAAACCCTATCTTATCTCCTGATTGATTCGTCGAGTATCCGGGCTGGACGAGAAGGTGGAAGCCCGCAGAGGCGCACAGAGCATACGTAGAGCTTGCAATTGTTGAGGGGAACAAACAGCTTGTCAGCAGCGATGGCCAGCCTCGTATGCACCACAGGCTCCCTTACTGCCAGCCGGAGCTCATCTCTGGCGGGCACAAGGCTGCCAAGAGCACGGGGTGAGGCTGACTCTTCAATGCATTAGGGGCCCGATGGGGGTGGTTCAATGTTACTTATTACCCTGTGCACCGAAGCTGCCAGGACAAGGAGCCTCATAGGGATAGAGCAGGTTGAAGATGACCATTTGATAATGTTGCCAGATGTGATCATGATGAGATTGAAGCAGGGACGCACTTTTGAAGAGTAATCGTACTCTGTATCGGAGCGCCGAATGAAAGTGCAGCAGGCCCTGCATGGGACGTATGCCTTCCTGAAGTGCATGACCCTCACCTGCCTTCATTCCTTGTGCAGTCAGAACACAACTTAGTATAAAAATCTCATGCATGTGACGTAGGCTCAGTCTCCATCAGACCAGTGCAGCGCAGCAGACTTCAAATCCGCGCTGACAAGGGCGAGGAGGGCGGCCCAGCAGGCAGGAGCAAGCAGGCACAGGCCCCTGAGGCAGGGTAAGTACATTCCCTATCACACTGTCTTTGCAAGGGTGGCGTTCTGTAGCCTGCGGCTACAAGAGCAGACACCCGGGAGTTTGACTGCTTGGTCACAAGCCTGGGCGCAGCCACTATGCAAAAGGACTGCAGTGGCAACTCATTGTAGCAAGGCCACTGGATACACACATGGAATTGGAAATCGTGGCCTTCTGGCAGAATGTGATGCACAAATTGATCTGGCACTGAGCCCTTGGTCTGTCAACAGCGTGGCCTGCCCTTTAACCCCAGAGTGGGTGCTTGGCGGACCACATGCCTTCTCATGCATAGGTGGATAAAACCTTCGGTGCTCTAATAGGCTGCAATCTCATGCAGACGCCAGCACTGGCAGCCAGTCCTGCTGACACCTGTACAACGCCACAACGGCTTAGGCTGCTGTGCGGGAGTGGCTTCTAGGTGTATGAGGGGTTCTGTCAGATGCCATAGGTCACCTGTGAGAGGAGGGCTGTGGCTGCAGGCTGGCGCCGGAGGGACAGAAGGCTGTGGAGGGACAGAAGTCGCAGCCCATGGGAATAAAGGCGTCCGAGGGCAAGCCTGAGGGCAAGCCAGCTATCGGCCCCAAGCGTGGCACTGCGGTGAGACCGCGCTCCCAATTCACCCAAATTGCTGACGCATGCAGACTGATTGCATGGTGGCCGTGCTGGCCCCCGTGGCCGAAGCTGCGAGACTCGCACCTGTTTGTCCTACAGCCGTAGGCTACGGGTTACCCCCCTTGTAATGATACCAATGCGGTATCCCTGCATGCCAGACATTAGTCGTCTTAGATTTGGAAATCAGGTCATGATGCCAGTCACGTTGTCCAGCAGTCCCCGTCCATGCCCATATTTTGCTAATCCGCCCCTTTTGGCGGGAATGAACCCCTGTATCAGCAGTGCAGTGCATTGCATGCAGATTGACAGAAGTCTGCAAGCTGGAAGTAGACACAAGGTGTGCTAAGCCAGGGATGCTGGCTTCAAGGGCGACCTCACTCCTTTCATATGCCTTACAGGTGAAGGTGCTCAGGCCAGAGTCATACTGGTTCAACGAGGTTGGAAAGGTTGTATCCGTTGACCAGGTAAGCTTTCCCTGGTGCACATGAGCTGAGAGCTACGCAGATCAGGGCCACAAAGCCGTCCTGTCTATAATGGTCTGAGCAGGCAGTCTTGCATCCTGCTGCCCACCAGCTTCCACTGGAGTTCTGGTGGGCAAGCTTGATGTTGCTCTGTTCGCAGCTTTGGATGCCATCTGCCCCTGCAGCTGCATCAGTTGAGCGAGGAAGTCCTTGCATGTGGACGTCGGTGTGGTTGAGCCTGGTTCTGTCCTTGCAGAGCGGCATCAGATACCCTGTGGTAGTGCGGTTCCCTACAGTCAACTACGCCGGAGTCAGCACAAACAACTACTCCCTGGACGAGGTCAAGGAGGTTTGAGAGCGCGCGCAGCAGATCTAGACACTGATCGCAGTAGAGTCTTCACAGGAGCTTGCTACATGACCGAAGTATGCGCATGCGGGGATCCGCGATACGGGGATCAGCATTGTAGGCCCCGCTGCACTATTGTGTGAAGAGCCTGCATTGAGGCAAAAGCAGGGCGGTGTGGCGCTGTGCAAGTCTTGTCATAGAGATGGCCATGCCCGCCACCCGCCATAGGCAATCCCTGAGAAGATAAGACGATGCAAATTTTGAATGCAATGTGCTTGAATCTGTAAATCATGGCCAAAACTGGGCAAGCCTTGATATGTGTCGTGAGTGCTTGATTTGTTGGCATCACTCCTTCAATTCAAGTGTTGCGAGAGCTCAGCTCTCAAAGCTGAGGGTTGAGTCTTATATATGTGAGTGCATGCATCACAGCAGCATGCATATCACAGGCGTTTGGACGCTCGCAGCTTTACATCTCCCAATCATGACTGGCATCTCTATGTCATGCATTGACAGTACTGCTGCAGCCAGAGTATATCATAGGGCGCATATCAGGGAAGAAGGAATAGATGGGTTCACTCACAGCGGGCGGGCCTATCGGGTAGTAGCTGGCTCTGGTACTACTTGCACTCTACTGGACAGGCTTCCATACTGCTGTAGCATGCAAGCGGTGTGTTGATGGTCATCATCATGTTTTGCTGCATGGTTGAGCCCAGATTAGCGCTCTATGGTGTTGCGACAGGCTTGCGCCAAGGTGGGGGGAATCCTAGATATTGTCTATGCCATGCTTGCGTCTCAGTCAAATACAGCTGCGGAGTGGTAGAGTCAGTCAGGAGGCTCTTCAATGCTGATCCCCAGAACAAATGAAGAATTCAGCAGAGCTTGCAGGGCCTCGTGGTTGGCTCCATTTCTGGACGTTTCTTTGCTACAGGTCTGAAAACCAATGCTGCCCTGTCTCTTCCTACCTGGCACCCGGTTGTGTCTAACCCTTGATGGTAGCGTAAGTGCATGCTCCATCGCTAGCACAGCAGGACGTCCTGCGAGTCAATTGACCTGCAGGGCCGAGCTGCTGCTGTGGGTATGGGTCGGCCGGAAGTTCTGCATGCTATGGGCTACAAAGCTGTCATGGAAGAGCGCATCTTCCTAGCTGCTGTCCCCTCACCACCTAAGAGCCCGCCACCTAAGAGCTTGTAGCCTGGGCGTCCTCCCTGCTGTGCCTGGGCGCTCAGTGAACTCCAAAGCCTGCTCTCGAATCCTACACACAGATGCTACGGGCTACAAAGCTGTCTGCCAATTGCAGTTCTGCACAGCCGCATGCCCGTGCTGCGGCACCGCCGTTCTTGGGCGTCCTTCTGCGCTGCCTGCACTAGGGTTCCGAAAGCTCCTCGTCAGTTTGCCAAAATGGACGACTGCAGCGCCCTGCCACAACAGCCCACTGCCCAGCCTGCTGCACTGGCCGCACATTGCCCGGAGGCTGCCCAGCCAAAAGGAGCTACTGCACATTGGCCACGATGCTGATGCGGCTGCTGCTCGGTGATCCCTCAGAGCTTGTGGAACTTGATGGCCAGAGTCATCTGCAGGTAGGCCACGACGCGCATGCCGATGAGGATCCCCAGCATGACCAGCGCGTCCGTGCCGACGCTGAGCCCGTTCTCGATGTTGGCCGGGATGAGGCCCGTGGGGTCTGGAATCTCCATGCCCTGCAGAAGCTTGCAGAGTCTCGGTACTGCTCACAAGCACCAAAATCCTCTCCCATGCTGTGCAAGGTCTGGCGCCCACCAGTGTGAGACCCCTCTGCTACATGCAGTGTCGTTGTGTTGTCTACATGCCTTTCGATTGGGGACACATTGCAACATCCTGCTCCTAGATGGGATACTATGGACGTGGCATGAATGTGCTCTGCTATTGGAAATCCAAATTACGTCAAATGCTCGGTGGCAGGGAACGTGAACCATGGAGGCTGGCAGGTCACCTGGGTGGTGTGAATGCGCAGGTCCTCGAACTCGTTCTTGACCAGGCCGCTGTAGCCATAGGCCACGTAGGAGATCTTCTTGATCCAGGCCAGATACACTGGGGTGTGCGTCTGCACAGCAACAAGTAGGTACGTCGGGCAATGAGCTTTTCAGAGAATAGGGATTTGCTGAACGGGAACATCTCAGATGCTACACTTCACACATGCGTTCTGGCAGGCCGCATTGGCACCCTTAGCCACTACCTAGGACCAGCAACAATGGCACAACTCTGAGCAGAACACCAGGGTCGGCCACAGAGCTTGCCGAGCCAGTGCTGATCTCAATGAGTCAGCACACATGGGCAGGGGCATACAGAAATGATTATCAAAGCCTGCTGAGCAGGTGGTGACCCGGTCGACTCCGCAAGCACGTGCAATGGCATGTGGGCCTGATTAGGCAGGATGCAGAGCAGGTGCTGACCTGGATGAAGCCGGTGAACATGAGGAGGGGCACGTAGAAGGTGGCCAGGATGATCATGCCGACCAGCTCGTTGCGGTGCAGCCCCGCGCACAGGATGCCCAGCGTCTCGCTGATCAGCAGCAGCTCAAAGTTGAGCGCAAAGAATAGGAAGAACTTCGCCACTGTGATCTGGTACCCCACCTGCAGATGCACCAGCACGGGATCGGACCATCGTCCTGGGATGCAAGAAAAGCTAGTCAGGATCTGCATGGAGCATGGGAACTGATGCCTCGCCCAAAATACCCCACTTTTTGAAATGCCTCCTAATCAGCAGCAGGTAGTACAGGTTCTACCCAGATGCGTCGGCACTTCTTAGGTGCAGCAGACATGGTGATGGGAGGGCCATCTGCCATCAGGTGCTGCTGTGCATGCCTAGTGATCCCCCTCAGGACCATCCCAGAATCTGCCCAATGCCGCGCCGTGCCCATTTGCGCTGTCGTTTTGCCTGCCAGGGAGCGGGAGAATTCCCAAAATGCGTCTTTGGGACTCTAGCGGACCCTGGGAGGGAGGTATCATGGCGGAGGGAACGCACCAGGAAGTAGACGGAGCCGGTGAAGATGCAGGCGAACATGAGCTGGAAGGGCAGCGACACCAGGCTCTTGGCTATGAAGAAGGAGGAGTAGTGGTAGAGGCCGTTGCTGATCTCCCGCCTCAGCAGCGGTTTCTCAGAGTACCTGCAGCCAGGCCTGCCTTGTCAGCGCAAGAGGGGCAGTTGTGTGGAGCCGCCTGCTGTGTCCAAAAGCCAGAACTTCCCACCTCCAATACAGTTGTGAGCAGATGCGGCCGCAGATGAGGCCAGCTTATGATATTGCCGGGAGTTTCATGCAGCTGACTATTGTGACGCTGATTTTGGTGGGGACAAGACGTCAAGAGGATGACAGCACTCACATGATGGTGCAGGCGTTGTTGCCCGGCTGCAGCACCATGCAGGAGGCCACGAACCACAGGGAGGCCAGGCGGTCGAAGGACCCCCCGCCTGAGTCAGATCCCAGCCGCCAATATGTGGCTCCTGCACCCGCATGAGATTGATTGGCACCAGCCCGATTGATTGCAACTAAATTCGCAACGGTTCCTGTGCTCCAGTACC
The DNA here is from genome assembly GCA_963930925.1 of Coccomyxa viridis. Lineage (NCBI taxonomy): Eukaryota > Viridiplantae > Chlorophyta > Trebouxiophyceae > Coccomyxaceae > Coccomyxa > Coccomyxa viridis. The sequence goes on along the minus strand of CAWVOJ010000008.1, from coordinate 1,011,777 downwards.
TCTGCGCCTGGATGCTCATGTGTGAAGTCCTCGAGGCCGCTGCTCAATTCTAGGCCATGCTGATTTACATTATGCTGACCGCTTCTTTGGAGTTGAGTACTCTTGGTCTTCCTTACTCAGCTGCCATGATGTAAAACACAGCCAAGAAGCATGGCACTGCAGGTGCAGTCAGGGGCCTGATAATGCCATGTGTCCAAGATTGAGGGCTTGTTGGCTGTGGGTTGAAGCCCTGGCAGCTCACCTATGAGCAGGGCAAAGAAGATGTACTGGGCGCCCTGGATGGCGAGGTTGACTGGACAGCGGTACCAGGAGCGCAGGAAGCGCAGGCTGAGCACATGCACCTGCATGATCCAGTATGCTTCGGGGTTGGCTTCGGACCCCTACACCAGAAGCCTCTCAGCTCCCGCAGAATGGCGCATGACACTTGGCTGAAACCACCAGCTTGCCTGATGGTCATACACTGCTCACCTCAGCCCAAAGCCCTACACGTCCGGGAGCGCCAAAATCTGTGTAGTGTTCTGATGACAGACTTCTGCATCCCTTAGCCTAAGGCTATAGCATGGTCTCCTGGGGCAGCCATGAATGCATATATATGTCCACCTTTACTTCCTCAACTGCGTATATGGTTATTACATTCATGGGGTGCTACGCACCTGATACCAGCCAGCAGTCACGACCTCATCACCCGTCACCAGGTCAGAAGAGGTGGTTGGGACCTCATCGGGCAGGAGTGCTGCACATGACAGCTCTACTTATCAGTATGGTGCATGTTGGCAGTTGCAGATCAGGTCTTAAGGTCCCTGCAAGCGCAGCGCTCGCGCTAACTGTGTCGTGAAGACATGTAACATGATGGCAGCCCTCCTTGCCCGCCAAGCTGGACCTGTCACATGGGAGGTCAACATGGAAGAGGTCTGTTCAGATACTTGAAGGGCAGAACACATCTTCTTCCTTCTGTAGGTGCCGCGGATGCACACTGTAGGTGCGCGCTCAGGCTCGCCTACCTTGGCTGGGCACGCTCGCCAGCTGCAGGGGCAGTGTCGAGTGCCGAGCGGGCGCTGAGTGCGGGACCTCTGTGTGGCTCGGCAGCGAGTTGTGGCGCTGCGCCTGCGCCTCGATGTCAAATACAAGGCTGCCGCCGCGCGCCAGCTCCCGGTTGATCTTGCCGACCTCTGCTGCGAAGCTGCTGTTGCGCGAGAGGCGCCCCACGCTGCCTCCCCTCTTGATGCCCCCCTGCGCACATGTCAGAACCCCCTCAGATGCGCCCATGTGAAAAGCTCAGGATGCGGCCTCAAGCACCTGTGCCAGAGTCCATTGTTCTGGGAGACAAGGGTGTGACTTATTCTATTCAATTCTTACCATTTCTAGGACTCCTTCACCCTCCCCATACATGAGCATGCCAGCAGGCCTGCGCTTAGGGCTCTTCCTTGCAATGATGGCGTCAGATTCCTGGGGTTGATAGATGGGTCCCAGCTAGCAGGGATCCAGACAATAGTAGGAGAGAAGGACCCACCATGGACACCTGGCTGTCTAGGCGGTGCAGGGCATGATCTATGAGGCTCTTCTGGTACTGCCCTGCTAGGAAGGGAACTGCATACTCCTTGTCCTTGCACAGCGTCAGGATGTGCTCGGCTGTACTCCTGTATCCTGGCCGCCTGCAGCACCAAGCTTATAATCAGAGTAGCCAAGCTTGTAACAAGAATGAACAGCATTGAATACAGAGGAGAAAAGTGTAGCAATTGAGTTTGAGCAGCATGGAGGCGCAAAGGACAAGCCATAGCAGTCAGGTGAATGGGCGAACAGCAAGGGGCGGGGGCTTACTCGAAGCCTGCGCTGGCAAAGTAGGCGTCCGCCTCGCCCCAGGGCCCGCAGTAGAGCATGCGCCCGCAGGACAGCAGGATGAGGTCATCGAAGCGCTCGCAGATGTCGCTGCTGGGCTGGTGTATCGTCAGCACGATCTGCATCATCCACACCCGCTATCAGTCATGCCAGCCTTACAGATCAATTCCTGCTTGCAGCCCGCCAGGTGTACAGCAGTCCTGAGCTATCCAAGCTGCAAAAGCGCGCACCTTCAGTCTCCTGTTACATGGCAGAGTGAACACCCTTCAGCACGAGAATGCAAGTGATGCTAATTATGCAAGTGCTGCGGCCGGGGCGCACCGTTCTATGTTTGTGGGCTGCCAGGTGCGACAGCAGGGCGATGAGCTGCTCTGCGCTATCCGAGTCCAGCCCCGTCGTGGGCTCGTCCAGGAAGATTGCGCGCGCGTCTGTGACGAGACCGATGCCCACCGAGACTCGCCGCCGCTCCCCGCCCGAGATCCCGGACACCGCCCCGTCCACATCCTCCCCGATCATGTTGTTCTTCACCGATTGCAGCTCCTGCATGCCAGAGTGCCGCATCAGCAGATGCCAATGAAGCATCTACCTGACAATGGGAGGCGCCATGGCCAGCCCAGACTGCAGGCGTTGCCCTTGTAACGGCCCCGCAATCCTGAGTGGGCCCAAGTCAGTGCCACCTCCGCACGCGAGCCATTAAAGAGATACCATCTCTCTATGAGCCAGTCATGTTTGGCTTATGAAGGAATGAGCACGGCATTTACTCCACGGCTGATGAGATGTGAAGAGCTACAGGGAGCATACCAGCTCTTCAAGAATCTGCTCCACACGCTCCTCCTTCCTGCTCCTAGACAGGTTCTGCGGCAGCTTCAGCAGCGCTGACGTCATCAGCGCCTCCTTCACCTGCAGCAGGCGCCATGTCAGCACCACTCACGCTTATAGATGGTGCTCTGACTAAGCATCAGGCAGACCTCAGCTGCAGCTGGAGGCTGTGAGTACACTTAAGATGGAATACTCATCTAGCGCATGTGTGAGCGCTGCAGACATAAGGTCTGGGCAGGCGCCTTCTGTCCCACCAGACTGAAGCACGCAGGCTCCAAGGAAAGGTTGACTCACTGTTGAGCTGGAGAGGAGGACATCGCTCTGCCATACCACCGCTGACTGATTCCGGAACTCCTTTGGGTGGACCACCTGCCCATTGACCTGGATTGTCCCTGAGAGCTCCCCTCCAGAGACGTTGCACGCCAGGATTTTCAGCTGCACCCACGCAGAGATTGTGACTGATGGTCAAGGTGCCGACAGGGTACTACAGAGACAGGTGGCACAAGCCAACCCTGCTGCTGACAGTAGTCAAATGGCCTGCTGCCTATATGACACCTACTATGCTATCTTTGGTGCTTTGGCAGGCCTAGAATAGTGCGAGCAACCATTCCAGGCTCAATGAGGAAGCCATTCTGTAGCTTGCCCATTGCACTGTAGACATTTTGCAGGCAGCTCGATTTGTCATATATATTTGCCTACTGGGTACGGCAGCTACTGCAAAAATACCATCAATACATATGAACATTCATGAGCGCGTTATAAGAGACATTTGGCAAAATTGTGCATTTCTTGTCCAACCCAAGAAGGCTGGCGAGACACACCAGAGTTGACTTCCCAGCGCCAGAAGGTCCCATGACTGCCACCATCTTGCTCGCTCTGCAAATTCCGGTGACTCCATTGAGGATGGGCAGGCCGCCATCGCCCTTATGAGGGACATGGAAGCTAAGATTCTGAAAGCGAATCTCGCAGGGATGACGATTGACGGCCAGGCTGGGGGTGCACGGTTCCCGTGGCGATGCTGGAGATGATAGACTATGCATATCTGGCATCGCTGCAGCGGGCCTGCGCCCGGCGTGATTGAGCCCGCTCGCTACATACAGCGCTGCACTTGAAGCTGTGACCCCGCGCCGACAGCTTTTCCCGGAACCTCCCCTGGGATCGCACTCTGACTCCCAGATCCTAGAGCTGTGCGCGTTCTGGGCTGCTGCGGGTGCTGAACGCTATCCTACCAGGGTGGGCTCGGTTGCTGCCCCTGCTCGGTTTTGGACGCCCGCACACATCTGACGGCGAGCCCTTCCGAGACATTTGTCCAAGAGGCCACTCCCCTCGTGCAGTCGACACCCATATTTGTCTCTGCAGAGCTGCTGCCTTGCGAACAGGCCAAATAAGGGACACAGGGGCTTTTGGGAAGGCTGAATGCTGCGCAATTGAGACATTGAATGTCTGAGACCCAAGACTGCACAGGGGAGAGGCCCCTGCCCGGAATGTCGGAGGATGACCCTGGGTCACCTGCGTGCTCAGTCTCTGGAGATTGCGGTTGGGGGAGTTACAAGCGGCAGGAAGGGCCTGGGTGGTCCGTGTCGCTGCGGCAGTCACGGAAAGGCTTCAAGTGCCAAGCCATCATAGATGCAGAGCTTCCTGTCAGCCCAAGGGCAGCCTATGACCTTCTCACGGATCCAGAGGTCAAGCAGTGGCGTCAGGTGAAGGTGCGCAGGTTGACGCAACATACAATCTTTGGAAACTGAATCTGCCAGGAGCTCTATCAGATCTTGTTATATACAATTCCACGAGTGCCATTTGGTCAGCACGCGGCTGCCATACGAGATACACTTTGCTCAATCTCGTGGCTTAATGATCGACAAATCATGACATTGCATGGGCCTGCACTGCAGGAGTGCACCTTCAGAAAGGTATGGGAGGACGATGGCAATGTACAGAGAGTTGAAGTCGAGCAGAGCGCCACAGCATTCTTTAAGACAATATACACCCGCATGCACGTTGTCCAGGTCTGTCCCATCCACTTCTGCAGCAGCTGTGCAGACCTCTGGACCTAGCTAGTGTCAACAGGAAGCTGAAGAAGCCCACATCTACAAGGGCGTGCAGGCATGGTGCAAGGGCATTGTGGCTGTTGACCAAGCCTGCCAGATACAGCGCAACATCAGAATGCGTACTATGAGCAGCATGCATGCCCACCATCTGCAAGATGCAGAGCCTGAAGGAGCAGCTCAAGGGGTACAGGTCATATCATATCTCTCAGAGGTGCGAGCTGCCTGCAGGACAGGTCAGCGGGCACAATGCACTTCAGCCTGGCTCGGCCGGGCATGCTGAAGCACTTTGAGGGCCAGTGGACGGTCTCTGCTGTTGAAGGTGAGAGGCTCTCAGGATGCCTGTATGGGAGCAATTTCAGATCCGTATCTTGACGCATGTTGAGGTTTGAGTGAGACTTTCTATCTCACGTTAACTGCTCAGAGCACATTGCCCACCAACCTGAATCAGCGCTGCTGAGTCAGCGATGTTGTCAGCCATGCTGACACAGCCGAAGCTGCATAAGCGAGAGCCAAAATGCGCATATGCACCCGGAGCAGACTATGCTTATACTTGATCTTCTTAGTCTGACTCCACCGACTGGGAGCCTATTGCCCACTTGTCTGATGTCCTCGCTGCTGAGTCGGCCCTGCTGACTCATTCAGAGCTGCGCAGGCGACAGCCAGGCGGCCCATGTGCACCTGGAGCAAACAATGCAGCCAGGATTTGCGCCGCCGCCGCCCTTCAAGCGCTTCTTCCGCAAGGCCATGCTCAGCAAGGCCGCGCAGATGCTGGTGCAACTCCAGGTCCGCCCTTCTGCCGTTGCATCACATGTCGTGGGCAGTTTACAGCTGCTGCATTGCTGAGGTCAAGCTGCACAGCGGGTACCGCAGGGGTGACAGGACATGTGTGCACATGCGTGAATGGCATGCAGAGGTGCAGTGCATGTCAGAGCTGACAGCATGATATCAAAATGCGGTTGCAACTGAGTCTAGCGGCAGGTATCATCGGGATGCACAATGCTGCAGGAAGAAGCAGAGCGAAGCATCCTGTCAGAAGAGGCGCCAGCTGAGAAGCCGACCCGACCGGGACACCAGGTTAGCTTTGACATCACAGCGCATGCTGGGCCGCCAGCAGCCTGCCCGGCCCCAGAGCCCAGACAGGAGGGCAGCCAGCCTGTTCCGCCAACCCCGGAGGCCTCAGCGTGCATGCACAGCCACGCCATGACGGCATTCCCGCCCACAGACGCGCTGTTTGCGTCCTGGAAGCAGATCGTGGAGCCTGCACGGCCCTCTGCAGCGCAGCACAGCAACATCGGGAAGCGCGTCGCGGCCCCGATGCAGCAGCATGCCACGCACCGGCGCCTCACGAGCCACCCCATCTGCTGCGACTCAGACTGCGACTGACCCACAAAGTGCAGGCTGACCATGACTTACCTGGACCTGCACCCCTCACCCAGCTGGGGAAATACAGTATAATCAGCAACCTTCAGAGCAAGGCAGGATGTTCTGCAGAGCCGCAGTGCTTGCAGAGCCGCAGCCGCTGCATGTGGCAGCTATGGCTTTCACCTTTCTTCCACTATGGCAGGGGGAGCCCCACCCCAGCCAGCACACTTGACGCAGAACCGGCACTTGGGCATTGGGGACACTCAATGTAGCTAGGGCAGTAGGCTAACAGTGGTGTACACATACCTGTCATTAGAGAGCATATTCATGCAGCTGCGAGGCAGGCAGAGCCTGTTATGCCTCCTGTATACTCCAGCTGCTGGTCTTCACACAACTCGTCTTCTTGTCAAGAACCACACAGATCCATCGCACTGGGGAGCCTGTCACATGGTGACCCTACAATGCAGATCCCTTTTGCAATCGTAGTGTAGGAGAAGTAAGGAACAGCAAGTCATTCATGATGTGTTTCATGCAGCACATGGTAACTCTGGAGGATTCTACCAAAGCGTGAGAACTGAGGTCACCCATGTGCACATACGGCTCGCCACTGCAACAAATGATGGGGCGCACTTGAGAGAGTGAGGTGGGAGGCATGAGCGCAAACATTTGCATGCAGTCAGTTGAAGTAGATAACAGCCCTTGGACAGAGCATGAGTAGGGCGATAAGTCTGGCGCACGGCAACTTCTGAATAGCCAGTGCACTGCCTGAATGAAATGGGCGGGAATATTGGGTTGCTATTGCTAGCCAGGACACAAACAGCACAGATCTGCAGTTTGCAGAAGGAAGTGATGTGTCAGATTGCCAAATAATGCTTCAGGCAGAGTCTGTCCAACAGACTGTTGCAAAATTAAGCTTACTTAAGTGTGAAAATTCAAAAGCACACAGGTAATGAGGCTGCAGATTGTGCATGTTTGACCTGGCCACGCTGGCAGGCTCTGCCTGCAGAAGAAATTTGTGTGTGCATATAGCTTTGGGCTGCAGGTTGCTACCACATATGTACATGTACACACTCTCACACATGAAGATGTGTTATAGCACGAGCAGCTGCCCACCATCTTGATAGGTGTTTCTGCCAGTCACAGCTTTGCCCCTCAGTAACGCTATGCTGCAGCATCTAGCATTATAGATGAGTCACTATTTCTGCCTGTGGCTGGAAGAGATGTAATCTGATCTGATCTATGCCTGCAAGTCTCCCCTAAGACAGATTGAGATAGAAGGCAGAACGCCCTCGAGGCATACTGATCCCAACAGTTCGGAGTCCAAGCTTTGGACTGAACACGACCAGCGCTGGCGGCTGCAGGTGCGCCCTGCGCCCCCCCGCGTCACAGCTGCTGCACCGCGGAGAGGTAGGTGTCCGGGAGGTGGTGGGGCATGGTGTCGAAGGAGAACAGGATGCGCTCGAAGAGCTGCCGGTCCACCAGCGCCACTGTGGGGCGCCGCCTCTCGTCTCTGGAAGCCTCGCTGGCCCCTCCCTGCTCTTTGGGGCCCCTCCCAAGCGCCTCATCCAGCCTGCATGTTCAAGTTCAGAGATGAGGCCTTATCATTCCGGTCAGGATACCAGATCAGGCGTAGATTGACCCCAAGGGGACAGGCAAACTCAGGCGCCAAGCAGCGCCAAGCTACCAATGATTCGTAGGCTTGCAGGTGGCGTGTCTCTCACCTGCCCTTCATGTCGCCCAGCCAGCTGTTGCCCAGGAGCCGGGCGGCTAGGGACGCCCTCTCACGGCTGCTGTCCGAGCCCTGCGAGCTGCCAGAGTTGGCGCGCGGCAGCGCTGGCAGGCCGGCGGGCGCCTGCGGGGAAGCCGGCCCGTCCACGCTCTGGCGCCGCGCTTTGCTGCTGCGCTCCGCTCTGCTGCTGCGCTCGGTACCCGGCTCTTCCCGGCTGCGCTTGTCCCTGCTCGGGCTCAGCCTGCTGGCATGCTGCTGTCTAGCAGGTCCTGCGCTTGTCTCAGCTATGCCTCCTGACCCTGGCATTGCTCCACGCTGCTCTTTGCTCTCCTCTCTACTATTAGGCTTGCGTTTGGCAAGATTGTTCCTCCCCGTAGAATTCGGATGCTGATCTAAAGTGTCTTCCCGTGCTGAGAGGGATGCCTTGGCAAGCTTGTGCCGCGTGTCTGTGTTGAGGGAGGCCTGCCGCTGCTGCGGCGCCTGATGCTTTTGTGCTGTATCATTTGCAGCGCCCAGCTGGTCTGCCCGGCGCCCAGCATGCCCAGCAGCAGCAATCGCTTCCTTATTTGCCTGTGCCTGCTCCCGCACTGGCTGCAGGAACGCCTGCAAGATGGAGACCCACACTGACACACAACGTACAGTCTCAGCATCATGTTGCCTTATGTGAGCCCATCAAGCTCGTTGGAATAGTGCCAGGATGCATCATCACAGAAACGGCCCTGACAAAGTCTTCTGAACCCCAGAAGAAGGGCACGGTCACAAATCCCAGCTGCAATATGACTTTCACTCCAGAAACAACACCTGCCCTGAGTGGGTGCTGCAAGCCAGGTGGGAGCTTCTGCACACCTCCTCTAGAGATGACCTAGGGCTAGGATTGGGCGATGCAGCCAGGCTGACATCTGTCGAGCTGAGATTGTCCTCTGTAGCCTCCTCAGGCGGTATCATCCACAGCACCCGCCCTGCAATCATCCACATCGAACTCTTTGCAATGCCAACACTGTCGAGAAGAGAGTGGTGCAAAATGTAATTTTCCCTCTGCTTCAGGACCGTTCAAGCAGTGTGTCGTGTTTTGCCAGCCGTCCAGATATGGAGGTACCCAGCGTATCTTGAGGCAGGCACGAGTCGTCATCCAAGTGTGCATTTCGTGAGCGTGATAAAGGCACCTGGCATGTATAGAGGCTCAGGATGGTCTGGGCCGCCAAACTTGCGTGCTGCAGCTGCCTCAGCCGCTCGAGCATCTGCTGCCTCCGCATCAGTGACCTCATGAAGCTGGTCATCGTCCTCTGTGTCGCTGAGGCAGACGGGGTACCCTGTGGGACCAGGAGATCCACCCAAAGCATGGCTCGCCAGCCTGGCCTCAGACGCCTGCAAGGTGAAGGCTTTCCTTAGACCCTTCTCTCTACTGCTGATAACACCACATGCGCCCAAGTAGGCTCTGCCTTTGATGACTTGACATTGTGGAGGCGCTGATCAAGCCTTTTCAGTAGTTTGTCGGCGAAGTGTGGGGTTCACTGGCTGTGAGAGCATGGCCTGTTGGAGGTGTATGTGATCTTGGTGCACTTTACCTGCCGCAGCATCTGCAGCCGGTGCACTGCCCCCTCACATGGGGACCTGGTGACGTCGTCCATCACTCCCATGGTACTGGGCTGCGGTGAGCGCTCTGCATGGCCGTTTGCCTCCACCCTGCTGACACTGCACGCTCTCAATTTGACCCGACTGTGATGTACAACACGCAGTGTGAAATTACCACCATGTGTGAGCGGCTGAGGGAGATGCTTCAGCACAGCCTGGACCCGGATTGCTCAGAGCATGAGCTGGCGCCAACACAAATCAAGGAGGAAGTGAATGCCGATGCTCTGCAGGGGCAGCGCATACTGCAAGACCCCAGCCATGGGGACATAGCGGGCACTGGCGCATTCAATGTTGAGCAACGTCACTCGCATGCATAAGAACACTTCCAGCCATAAAACAAGGCCACGACTAGAGAGCAGTGGCAAAGAAGAGGATTGCACAAACCTGGGATGCTGGTCAGCTACAAAGGAGGCTGCATTCACTACTGTGCCAGGAGCTGCTGTTGATGTGCTGGGGTCCGACACCTGGCGCTGCTGCGCTCCGCGGCCATGCTCTGGCACAGAGAGCATCTCTACCTCCTTGACCTCTGTGCACGCAACAACCAAGCAATGAGTGGCACACCAGATCACCCAGGGCGTTTCTTGCAACGCTGTGTGTTCGTTGGATAACCTCGAAATGCGCCGCTATAGTCCAGCAGGCTGATGGGCCCTTCTTTCAGGAGTAAGACTGTGTGACACAAGATTTTACTCTGAATGAAGGGACGTCAACCGAGGGGATATGGTGGTGCAGTTCTCTATACTACATCAGAGTTTGCATAGCCTGCCCAATCTCTAGCAGAGGCCTTGCCTGATGTGGATGTTCTATAGCCTGCCAGCCTGGCAGCTGACAGGGCGGCCTGCGCAGCCGCGCTGCAGGCGTCCATGTCGTCATCTGACGTCAGCAGCGAGCCCAGACCTGGCATGCTGCCCAGGCCCCTGCCCAGCCTGGGCGGCTTCACAGACACTCTCCAATCAACCTGCATGGCATATACCCAAATCGGCGTGCAGCAGGCTGACATTGCACTCCTGAGGGCCGCAGGCTGGGCAGCATAAGGTTCACATCAGGGGGTCCTGTCGCACCATTTTGAATCTGTTAAGGGATCCCTTTTGGAGAGGGTGGCACCTCTCATGGATCAGACGGTCACCCAGGAAGATTCAGTACCTTGAGGCCTTCCAGGGTGGAGTGGACCCTGCGTCCAAAGTTGGCTGCGGCTGTGCGCACAGGGGATGCGGCAGCCAGCTCCATGAAGGCGGCCTCCACGCTGGCAGCACTGACTCTGGGCACTATGTCCGCCCTGCAGCAAGGCACCCACTTCTCAGAGGTGTCGGACCTTTGACATGAATTGCAAAGTCATGATGATGTGCCCTGTAGTGTGATCCCGAGAGGATTCTATCTTGGGCTGGACACCACATGAATGAAGCTATACTATCCTCTCTCACTGCTGCCAACCTCTGGCAAATCAGGCTGCTGATAAGATCGCAGCAATGGTGTCAAGCAGAGTGGGGTCGTCCTGGAGGCAATGGACATGACATCGTAGTATCTGAGAGTCAGGGTCCTTCATGTAGCAGCGCAGGAGTCAGGACTGGGCTCACCCGTAGATGACGGAGGTGGTGAAGCTGCTCACAGCCTCAGCCAGCTCCATGCTGAACACAGCCGCGCACCCGAATGCGATGCAGGACGCCGGGCCGAGGCCCGCAGGAGCGCCGCCGTCCCGCAGTAGCGCCGCCAGAATAGCGGCAACACCGCCTGTATGAGTACACGCTGAGGGGATCCACTTTAGTGCATGCGTCAACCGAAGCACTCGACTTGGGCCTTCAGCAGAGGAGGCGGCCTCAGTCGGGGGTGTAGCATGTGCATGCAGAGCATGCCTGGTGTCAGATCTCTAGGTGTTTCAGGAGCGCACCTCCCATGGAGTGCCCAGTAAGCATGACAGGCCATCCTGGAAAGCGCTCTGCCGCAGCCTGCAGCGCCTCATAGGCGTTTGTGTGGACGAAGGTGGCCGCCTGCATCATGCCCTCATGCACCTGCGCAGCAGTAAAGGGATTTACCTTCTTCTACCACGTCCTTTAATCAGAGGTTACCCATTGTGGGAAATGCGACAAGATCCCCTCCGCCAGGTAGATCCATAGGGATGGCAGTCTTGTCAGACAGCAGCTTGGGCCCAGCATCACTCTCACTGGCATCAGTGAGAAGTACTAGGCTTCACAGGCCGCACGATCTTAGGGTGCAGCAGCCACGGACCATAAGCGAGCGCTCATGTGGAAAGGAATGCGGTGCATGCAGGCTTGGTGGAGTATCAAGCGCAGCACCTTGCCCTGGATACCCAGCAACGTCATCTCCATCGGCGCAGCAGCCACGTCCGACAACATATCCCCAATCTCAAGGCTGCCCCTGCAAGAGGGCGATGCATCCTTACACATCGTCACACATCTGTCCCCAATAGGATCCCAATGGCAAACTGGGCGCTGTTGCGTACCCAAGCTTATGATTCTACCGCTCCTCCCAGACAGAGAGCATAAGAGGCGTACCTGATTGCAACTACAATGCAGTGATTGGCAAGGTCGGCTGCCACGTAGTGGCATGGCCGTCCCACGCTGTTATTCCATTCTGCCATCAACAGATGCCCTGCACCCAGGACATAGGCAGCATGAGCACTCACAAGGCCACAGCTGATCCCCGACATCCTGAGCTTCACGGTACATGAAGAATCACAGTGCAGAGGCTGCAGCCAAATCAAGCCAAGCTGCTACAGCTGAGGCTTACCAGGGCGAATGCCGGCCAGCTTGAAGACGGCCTCATTGTTGGCTTCGCCTGAAGCACCTCCCGCCGCGCAGAAGTCAAATTGGTGTACCTGCAAGTGAGACGCAACCTTGCTCAAACCACTGCATGTTTTGAGAAACTGATCACCATGCACGGGTCATGTTTCCTGCATACATTCGCACCTCGCAAGCATATGAAGAGCCACATGTGTGCACATGCCCTCACCATGCCCTCCACCAGATTCTTATTTTGAAGGTTGAGGAGTGCTTGTACTGAGGTGATGACCTGGAGGATAGACAGTGACATGGTGGGGGCTTGCGCACCGTTTGGAGAAGAGCAAAATTGAGGAGGGACGACAGGTGGCCAGCAGCCATGGCGTAGCCATAAGCCGCTCTAGAGTGCATCCCAGCACACAGCAGCGCCTGAAGGAGGTTCATGTGCAGCGACTGTGCGTCGCGCATCTCCTCGTCCTGCACGCATACCATTACTTTGCCCCTCACAATGCCAGCGGGGCTGATACCTTGCAAGCACCAATGTGACGACGGAACTGCAGCGGAAGTCCTGCTGTCCAGAAGCTCATTCAGGATGCAAAGGCTGCAATTGAGCATCAGCAAGGTCCGGGATTAACGTAATCTGCGCTTTATCTGTAGATGACTTCTGACATAAGTCCTGTTGGATATCTCAGATGGGAGAGGCTCGACATCCAATCAGCGATCAGGCTTTGCAGCTGGCGGATGGCGGAAAATCACCTGGGCGCCAGGCGCTTGCATGGCGCTCAGGTCGACCTTGTTTGTAACAGCCTGCTCCGCCATTGTGGTGCGCAGCTCCTCCCGGTGTGCGGCCAGCAGCACGGGCCAGGCAGTAGGGTCCAGGGGGATGACGTCGTACAGGGCGCGGCGCTTCATCATGGACAGCAGCAGGCCCAGCAGCTTGGCAAAGGCCGCCTTGCGCTTCTCAAATTCTGTCTGCTTGCGCGCTCTGCACAGTAGCACGCATGCGTTTATTGCTGGTATTGTACACCGTCTTGATGTGGTCATACATTCCGGTGTGAACATCCCTTATGTAGTTCAGCGAAGTGCTCTGGGGTCAACCTCATGATTGAGGCCCAGAAAGTCTTTGCTTCAACCTGTGGTTTGGCGCTGGACACCCTAGGCTAGTCCCATTGTGGGCCTGCTCACTTGTTGACAACTACATGAGGATTATTGCCAGTGCGGATGCTCTATAGAGCCCTTCAATGGCGAGAGCACACCGAGCTACCCCGTTCTGACCCACCCATCGGGATGTGCCGAAATGCTACTTTGCAGGTCCTTTTGGTGGCGGGAGGCTCACCTGACTCCTTGCATGGAGAACACAGGGCTGACAAGGCTGCTGAGGGCCGCTTGAGCGCCCGCTGCAGCAGCTCTAGCTGGACCCTCCTGCTGCCCGGCTTCAGCAGCAGCACTGAGCACTGCGGCATGCACAGAACCCTCCAGCAATGGTTATCCTCAAAGCACCTGCTAGGAGGTTTCCTGTCGCCAACTTGCCTGCTTGCCCTGACATTGTTTAGGTGTCCTTCTGGGCTTTAAAATTTACAGGATGCATCAACAGCAACCTTCCTAAGATACTCTTGATGCAGGAAGCCGTCCTAAACACAGTGCGCTGCATGCAGCTCTCCTGATGTAGGGAAGGGCCACAATGAGACAAGGAGACGCTGCGCACCACCATCAGAGGAGGCATGCAGGTCAATGTTGCCGCCATCGTGGCGCCAAGCGCGTCGCCTCACAAAGTCAGAGGCCCTCTGCGATGACCGGCCCCCTGGCCTGCTGTAGTCCAGGTGCCTGCATGAGTACGGTATATGTGTGCACAAGGAAGGTGCAGTGCACACCTAATGGCAGCTGGTGGGATCTTTGCACCACAGTGCAGAAGTCAGCACGTGTTTCTTGCTGATGGACTCGCCTGAACACAGACCCGTATGTCCAGCCCTCCGAGTCGGTGGAATGATTGGCGATGATCTCCCATCCATCATCGGAGTCGCTTTTTGGCGTAGAAGCGATAGTCACAGAATTCCCATCAGCTGTGCTCCACTGCGACCGCTCCAGCAGAGCTGGGGCTTGCCTGCACAGTATCATATTTATTGTTGTCTAAGCTTGTTCCAGTGTTCAGCAGCCGCATTGCTCACCAGGTAAGTGATCTCATGCTTAGGTGTCATTGTACTGGCTGCTTCATGAGGTCCGCACCATCCCATAGGCCCATAGTACCGCTGGTTCTCGTACAGAATGTTGCTTTCATCCTTTCCCATATTATATGAGCACGTCCAAGACTGTACTGCGGCTCCATGGCAGAGCTCGCCTCATCACGTGAGTCTGCCTCTCCAAAACTGCCGGGTTCTCGTGAATGGAGATTTATATTGGAGCTGCGCTTTACAGATAGGGCTATGACGCCATTGTGCTTCTTAAGGGTACATGTTTCTACTTCCTGCAAAGATCGCCAGTAGTGGCGGGCGAAACCGATGGCTAGTCATCATGCTGCCTAGTTTGGAGACATCTCTCAAGGGCATGCCCTTCACACCTACGGAATGCTCTTACTCTGCACGCTTTGACTGTCAAGTAAGCAAACTGGCTCAGTAACTTTGAGGCCGCCGTCACCTACAGTCTTTGATCAACACGAAACGAGAAGGTGCCTGGTGCCCTGATCTGGGCGGCTGGATCGCCATTTCTTGACTTTGGAAGGGATGCTCTAACAACTGTCCAAGCTCGACAACCTCCTTAGATGACACGATGAGTAGCATGCTCGCCCGCTCGTCGGTATGCAGAGGACAAAGCCATACATCCTGAAGCTTTTCTTTTCAAATCAATACTCATACGCTCAGATCCTAAGGAGCTCTGACGGCAACATATTGGCAGCGGCCTCGACAATCGAGAAAGACTTGCGCACAGAGCTCCCCTCAACGTCAGACAAGGAGGTATGCTTTATTGGCCAGGGTGCAAGCATGTGACCCTCTCTGTGTAGAGGTCATGATGCAGAATGGATGCACCAGACTTGATGCATTCTTCCGCAGCTTCATGCCACTATTTTGGTCAGGATGCAGCCGGTGATGCATGCATCCCCTGCATGGGCGTTGGCTGAGGCCTTTGTGAGACAATGAGAAAGAGACTAGCAGGGGTTTGACTGGACTGTGTGCTTTGCAAAGCAGGCCTCAAAGGTGGTTGGGAAGCGTCTTGCGGAGCGTGCAAAAGCAGCAGGGATAGACGCAGTGTACTGGGATAGAAAGCATGGTCAGAAGTACCACGGCAAGATCAAGGAACTCTTGCAGACGATGCAGGCAGAAGGCCTGCCTTTGAACTGAGCATAATGCAGCTTTGGGCACCTGAAGAGAGGCAGAGACATGCCTCAGCACAGCCAGACAGCCATGATAGCTGTGAGGAATGGTTGAGTATTGAGACTGGGCCCAGAGAGGCCTCCGCAATGCATGCGCAAATGCATGCATATGAGAGTCTGCGGCGCGAAACCTCCAGCCGCTACATTCTCCTGCAACAGAATGATGCTGCAGCAGATGATGCAGATATCTTACGGGTCAAGTGAGCTGATTTGTAACGCCATGCCGCATGAGGAAGGCAGAGACCCTTTACGAGCTATGTGAAATGCAGTGTCAATGCACACGCAGCACGGCTGCAAGCCAGATTCTCCCTGATCTGCAAGGACCTTATACTTGCCATGACAAAATCTTGGGGCAAGGCATGATTCTCCAATCAGTCAACCAGTGCACAGGGTCCCCCCACGCTGACTAGGTGAAACTTGCCAACTTCCTTGCAGATCCTGGCTGCTCACGTGATCCCGTTCTCTGGATGTAAGCATCTGCTGGGCGCTGGGCGGTCTATATCCGACAGCGTTATATACATCTGTTGTTCCGCCCCGCAAAGGTGCTCACAAGGCGTATCGAAATCAGCGGTAGCAGTGCACGAAGCTTGCGGTGGGAAATTCGCCGCCAAGCAGCAGGGAGTACTGCCAAGCGCGGAACGTACCGGGTGCGCCCTTCTTGCATCCCGCGCCCTTAGAGACATATATAAAATGGTAAGTTGTTTGATGGGCATTTGCAGCGCCCGATCAGGTGATCACGTTTCATCGGTTGGTCTTGCGCTCTGGGTGTTGCTATGTTCTTTGGTCCTAGCAGAGACGCTATATTCGACGAGGAAGCATAGCATCGATGCGAAAACATGAATACACCGCTCATGTCGCTTACGAGCGCGTGCATGGCCTGGGATATGCCCACAAGAATCCAAGGACTGGCTGAATGAAAGCAACTCGACTTCATTTCTTGCCCAGACTGCCGGTCTGCGCGTCCATGACAGGAAGCTGCTTGTTTTACACGAAAGGGAGACCTGGATAAGGACGTCGGGTGTTTCCAGCACCTGGTGTAGTTTTTAGTCGTCATTGATCTGCGTCACCTGTTTACATGTTGGCCTGTCCCTTTGCATTCGAGACACATCTTTTGATCTTTACAGGTTAGTAGCTGAGGCCGTTGGACCGGGGACCTCCCAAATGGCACCTAACGGAATGCCCCATACCATGAGCATGAAGTCTCTTGGTACATTTCTCTCTCCTTGCATCTGCAATCGGGCTGTAATCTTGTGGTGATCGTCACCATGCATGCATCGTACAGCACCACAGCCGTCCCATATTTTGATAGAAACCACATGAAGATGCTGCGGAAAGAGTACATGCTGCTCCTGTCGGAGCAATCTGCCAAATCAGCAGCTGCTGAGCTCGGAATGCATGTGCAGGTGATCTTGCTGTGACAGAAAAGTTTCTGGATGACTCAGAGCGGCTGTACGGAGACCCCCACCCCACGCGCTACTGCGTCAGGAACTCCCGCAGGATTGTGGTGAAGGTCAGTCTCTGGTCACCTTGTGCTCAGCGCCCCGCAAGCATACTCGCGTGTAGGCATTCCTCAGATTGACTGCCGTGCGAGCAGCTGGGGGTGCATACTTCCACTCTATCCTGCCTGGCTCCAGCATCCCAGCAGCGCCACCTTGCGGTAGAGTTCGTGACGGTAGTGACACCCCGTGCACTCTGCTACAGCTGGCGAAGACTGCCTGGCTGGCACCATGGGCAGGAAACCTTGGGCAATATCAAAGGAGGCTTCAACGGCAGAGGAGTCATAATGATAGAACGTAAGGACTGTGCAGGTGGCCACAGCAGTGGTGCTAGTACAAGATGGGTGAATGTGATGGCTACGGTAGTCTCAGCGGGGCTTGCTGAGCCTACACATCTGACCAGTGGCATTGCGATGCAGGTGGGCACAGCGGTGGTGACAAGGCAGGACAAGCGGCTGGCAGTGGGGCGCCTGGGCGCTCTGGTGGAGCAGATAGAGGCGCTTGTCTCCAAGGACCTCCAAGTCATCCTGGTGAGCATTTTTACAAGCCCTGCCTTTCACATCCTCAGGTGACACGTCCTTGACAGGAACAGCTGCATCTGCGATGGGATCTGTGGTAGCTTGCTGCTTGTTGCTGCCCAGTAGGAATGTCAGTTGACAGTCAGATGCTGGGCAGCAGCATATGCAGGCCAATGCCAGGTGTCATTGCAGATGCGAGCATACAAAGAGGGCAAAGGTTTATTGAGCCAGGGTGACCAATGGAGCAGGCTTTCAGAAATGCATAAGTAAGTTGTTTGATTGAGACAGTGCTGAGGCTAAATTATGTAGCCATGTGTGTAACTTCTCTCAGCTCGCTAGTCTTGAGACACAGCTGATGGTGCGCAGGTGACCAGCGGAGCAGTGACTGTGGGGCGGCAGAAACTGTTCCACCAGCATGTTCTCAACAGCAGCCCTCTCAAGATGCAGATCAGCTCCGGCTCGCCCACAACCACAATATGCAGTGCGTTCTCTCACGCTCTGCAGCTGTCCCTCAAAGTAACACCACATCATCGTGTCTCTAAACTTCACAGGCTTACACAGGCACTCATGGCATACTGAGCCCACTCCAGCCATGTGCTTGCGAGCAAGCATCCAAGGTAAAGGACTGCAAAAGTATAGCTCTTCCGAGCACAATATGTGGTGCAGGCGACAGAGGGTCCCTTCACCCGTCTTTAGGCAAGCCAGTGATCCTGGCTTGAATTAAGCTTGTTCATGATCAGAGGATCACACACTACCACCTGTAAGCCTAGCCACATAGAAGTGATGCTTGAGGGTTTCTGAGCAAGCTCTGCATGGCACAAGACGGCCTGGTTCACTCGCATCAGACAGCCCTGCTTATTTCCTTGCATCATTAGGGCACAGTCGTGTGGGAGGGTGAAGGGTTTTGTGTTTGTGGGCAGATCGGGCAGCGGCCTCGGCCGGGCAGAGCGGGCTCATGGCGCTGTACGACACGCTGTTTGCCATGATGGACCTGCAAGCCTCGCAGCTGCTGGTGACGCCGCGCGACTTCCGGGACGAGAACTTCAAGGTCAACCTGCGGGAAACCACAGAGGAGCTGCTCAGCGTCTCGCGCGTCATCCCAGTCTTCAACGAAAACGACGCCATCTCAGACCGCAGCCTGGACAAGGTTACTCCCTTGTCCTATTGATCGCAACTAATTGAAATGGTGATGCAAATGAGCCTCACCATTGATATGTACGTGCTTCTGCACCATGCGGGCTTACATGACCACATCATGCTGTACCTCAGTCTGTACTTGACTTCAGTGATGAATATAGCATCAATTTCATCAGCATGCAGTCCAAAACTCCCCCAGTTTACGAGTCAATTCTTGACGCTGGGGCTGAGCAGCTGCTGCAGCTGCATGCTCAGGGCTCTAGGAGCACCACGAGCTCATTGGAGATCTGTTCATCTGCAGGACAAGCTAAGCGGTTTCCAAGACAATGACAGCCTTGCCAAGGAGCTGGCCAGAGAGCTGAACGCAGACCTGCTGGTCCTGCTCACAAATGTGGACGGCCTCATGGACGGACCACCCAAGGACAGAAATTCCAAGTGAGCCAGCTCACCTCCCTCACATGCAGCGCATGCACAACCCTACTTTCCTACCTTGACAGTGTATGCATGCAGGATGACACCTGTCTAGATGTCCAGAAGCCCGAGTAGTACTGTCAGGACGTCGAGTGATGTCCACATGGATGAGCATTTATGGGAACTTCGCAATGCGAATGTGATTGGGTGCAGGGTGATACACACATTCATGCCCAAGATTCTGGAGAACTTCCGGTTCTCCAGCGGCAGCACTGTGGGCCGCGGTGGCATGGAAGCAAAGGTGGCCTCGGCCTGGGACGCCGCCCAAGCAGGCGTCACCACAGTCATCGCCAATGGCAAGCTGCCTAGCGTGCTGCTGCGGGTAAGCTTTTCTTGTTTTCTAGGGCTACCGCTTCATAAGTGTAGGCTGCAAGTTTGACAGAGTAGTAAGCTATGCTGGACGTGTCTCTTTTTACAGTGTTGACAGACAGTATGCCAGCCGTCTCATCCAGGCAACCGTCCGCCTTTGCAAAAACTTACAGGCCTGGCACGTGGGCCTTTAATTGTGACTATCTCAGCTTGGAGGAGGTGTACTGACAGAGGGGCTGAAGCTGGCATGGGCATGCGCAGGTGATGGAGGGGATGCAGGAGGGGACCCTGTTCGACAGGGATGTGGTAGAAGCAGAGGAGAATGCCTCAAGATGTACATCAACCGCGGCCTCTGAGGACGGGGACGCCCTCGAGACCGTCAGAGATCTGGCCCTGTCTGCCAGAACAGCCTCCAGGAAACTGGCTGCGTGTCCCACGGAGGTAATGCTGAGTAGCATGATACACACCCTTCCATATTCAATGTAGCGTTGGTCATCCAAATTGCTGCACCATGTGTCAGTCTGGGTTTCCTTGCAGAGCTTGGCCACATGTGCGCAAGCACCCTGTCTCGGAGACCTTGGCGGCTAGCAGGTGTTGCTGTTTGGATGTGTATACTGGCACAACCTAAAAGATGCGGTGGATGCCCAATCCATCAGGTCGCTGAGTCGTGTCATGTGTGCTGCAGACGCGCGTCAAGATCCTGCGGAGGATAGCGAGCGATCTGGCAGCCAACGAGCAGCTCATCATGGAGCGAAACATGCGCGACGTGGCCTCGGCGGAGCGCAAGAAGCTGGACCCCACGCTGCTGCAGCGCCTCAAGCTGAAGCCCGAGAAGATCCGGACGCTCGTCAAGGGCATCCAGGCCATCGCAGACCAGGAAGAGCCCCTCCGCAAGGTATGATATCGCTGCGCTTTGGTCTCGAGCCGGAGTGCTCTCACCTGTCAAATCAATCTCTCAGAGCAGCAAGAGACTAGCAAGAAGTCCCTTCTGAGGTAGGTTTGACAAGTGGAATGTTGTGGGCCATCCAAAGGTTGCAGCGGACAGGTGGGGTTGCGTTAGCAAAGGTGTCCCTGTGACAGACAGATGCATTATCTTCTCTTGCAAGGCCTTCCTGGGTCGCAGGCGGCACCCGATCAAGCAGTTCTGAAAACAGTGGTGTGTTGTTCTGTCAGGCAAGCGCATGATGGAGGAGGAATAATGTTATGCAGCCCAATGCACCTCTGGTATGTATGCCAGCACTGATCATTCCGGTAGCATGAAGGCTGTACTGGTAGCTGGGCCTGGGCTGCGGTTTTTGACTCAATCCTGAGAAAGCGTGCATGTGTGCAGCTGCAAAGCCGGATGGAGATCATGGACGGGCTGGTCCTGGAGAAGATGACGTCGCCCATAGGAGTGCTGCTGATCATCTTCGAGGCGCGCCCGGATGCGTTGCCGCAGATTGCCGCCCTTGCCATCCGTTCTGGGAATGGCCTCATGCTCAAGGTGTGGCTCCCTGGCTATGTGACCCTCAAAAGTAGATGTGCCTGCTCCCAGAGTAGACTCCTTTAGTGCAGGCAGGGAACAATTATCTCAGTGTGTGCATAGCCATGTGCTTCAGGGCGCCTGCCCAGAGCATTGGACAATGTTGTAGCTGAGGCATGCTGCGGTGATCTGAAAGTCAGTGTGTCACCACTAGAAAGGTACTGGGACTGACAGCACTCCTGTGGGCTCCTTGCAGATATATGTGCTGAAACCTGCGCTGTGCTGCTCAGGGAGGAAGCGAGGCGCGGCATTCCAATGAGCTGCTGCACCACATCATCAGCAACGCCATTGACACAGTCGCGCCCGAGGTGGGCTCCGGGCTGATCGGCCTCGTCAACAGCCGTGACGAGATCCGGGACCTCCTCAAACTGGACGATGTCATTGACCTGGTAGCGCCCTCAGGCCAATGTGACACCATCTCATGTGACACGATTCCAGGCTGCCACCGTATCATGCGACAGCTACATCATGATGTGCCTTGATCCTACATTCAGCAGGGGCACTTCCAAGTATAGCTGGTCTCAACATCTTCTGGACTCCTCCTGTGAAGGCACCCGTAGCAAGGGCTCTATCATTGTAATGCTGCGCCTTGCAGCACAGCAGTTGTATATGCTTTCACTCTCCTCTGGACAAGTGCTCATCACTCACCCCATATGGAGTAGTCATGCCCAGCTCATCAGCAAAGCCCACAAATGCTAATGGGTTCATGGGCATTGCTTGTAAGCTGGATATGTCAAGACCTCCAGCCACCTGGAACATCTTGTATGCTGACGAATGCTACCTCAGACTTGTCTCATATGCAGGTAATCCCTCGCGGCAGCAACGCCCTGGTGACCAACATCAAGCAGAACACCAAGATCCCTGTCATGGGCCACGCGGACGGCATCTGCCACATCTACATCGACCAGGACGCTGACCTGGACCTGGCATGCAAGATTGTGGTGGACGCCAAAACAGACTACCCTGCAGCCTGCAACGCTGTGGAGAAGGTGCTGGTGCACAAGAGCCTGCTCGGCCAGGTCTACAAGATCCAGGTGTGGCTTCTGTTTGTTGTTATCTGCCCTGTGCTCCTCTGTAAGTCATCACAGAGCTGGCTGAGGAGTTTACTTTCAGACCATCACTTGCATGCCTGCTTGGCTTCCCAAGCTTGCCCTTCGTAGTACAATTACGGGGGAGAGGGAAGGCACCATGCAGATACCATCAGATCAGGCTGGTATCACAGTCTTGGGTGGGCAGGAGGCTGTGAATGAGGCCATGATCCTAAAGCAGGAACCATACCTATGCATTACTGCAGTCGAGCCTCGCACGACAGGTGCTGAGCTCATGTGTCTGGTACAGAAACAACTGGACCAGGCCGGCATCACAGTGCTGGGCGGCGAGGAAGCTGTGAAGGAGATTGGGAACCTGAAGAAGGCTCCCTCCCCCAAGCACGAGTACGGCAACCGCACACTGACGCTGGAGATCGTGAGAAGCATGGCCGAGGCTGTGGACCACATCCACTCTTTTGGCTCTGGGCACACAGAGGCCATCATCACAGGTGTGCATGTCATATGACATGCTTACAAGACTGACATTGACACACCTTGTGGCCAGCGGTTGGCTAGCAAGTAAACTGTTGTTCCATGACATGTCATCCCCTCAGTGTCTGCAGCTCTGGCCACCATCTAGAGAAAGGAGCTTGACAAACCTGACACTTGTATGACCGCCAGAGCTGCGGCCCCTGTGCTTGGGGCCGATGTGTCATACTCCTGAAGACTTTTCGTGAAGAGCAAGAGGTTTGGGCTCAATGCGCTTTCTCTCGCAAAAGAGGCCCACCATAGGTGCAGAGCGCTGACTGGGCGTGTGCCTATGTGCAGAGAATAAGGACACAGCAGAGGACTTCCTGCGCAAGGTGGACAGCGCCTGCGTGTTCCACAACATGTCCACCCGTTTCGCTGACGGGTTCCGCTTTGGCCTGGGCGCAGAGGTCCGCCCCCATCCTGCTACTGTCTTCTCTACCCAATGGTTGCACCAAGATTCCAGATCTCTTTTGAACACTCTCTGGAGGTTTATCTCTCTTGCTATGTTCCCTCTGCTTCCTGCCAAGTCGTCTGGCGCCATCTGCTAACCCGATGTAAGCGCTGTATGCAGGGATTTTCCTCAGTCTGTACAGGAAAGGCCGCTTTGTGCTTTGGTATCGGGGACATATCCCTGCTTGTCTTGAGATTACTGGGGGACCCCGGCATTCATTAGAATGTGGGACACTGTGCACAGGTGGGCATCAGCACCGGGCGCATCCATGCGCGAGGCCCTGTGGGCGTGGAGGGCCTGCTCACGTCCAAGTGGGTCGCCCGCGGCTCGGGGAACATCGTCAACCACGACGAGGGCATCGAGTACACGCACCGGCCGCTGCCGCTCGGCAACGACCGGAAACCGCTCTCAGACGCGGTGGCGCCCGTCAACGGCGTCGTGCAGGGCCAATGATTGCAACAGCAGCGCTCTACCCAGTAGGAGGACGCCAAGTCCATGCGCTGGCCGCTGCCACTGGGCGATGATCTGAAGTTGTTCACGGAAGCTGTGTTACCAACGAATGGGCAGCATGCAGTGGTGATCTGCGCATTAGCACGAGGGCTCCTGCACCTGGGTTTGGTACCCAGGGCTGCCGTCAAGAGCGCAGAGAGGCGTAGTGATGGAAGAAGTGGCCAAAGGCATTGCAGCCTGTGGGCTGCAGCAGACCTGTCGAGGAGCATTCCTGTTTTGAGCAGTCAAAATGCGGCCGATTGGGCTGTCCACAGATGCAGCGCCACCTCTTGACATCATGTTGGGCCAGAAGCTGCAGTAGCCAGGGAACTCCTTCTGAGGATTGCAGATGAAGGGCTAAGTGAAAACATGTTGTGCAGCTGCCAGTGAGTGGCATTGTGCATAATCAGCAGACATAGCTGATGCACAGCTGCAAGTGGGCACATTGTAAGTTGATCCGATGATGTTGCCAAATTTATCTGCAAGTCTTTGAAGCAGATGAATCCAAAAGTCAAGCCTTCTGGTTAGCTTTGTGTGGCTGATTTAGATGTGAGACGAGCTGGTTTAAGGTGCAGAAAGCAAAGCTACCCAATTCTGATGCATTCCTATCAGAGCGTCCAGCTTTGAGCAGCCAAGTGGCCATTCTGCAACAGATGAGGGCCACATCAGACCTGGTGACGTTCAGGACAGAGACATGCAGTGTCTTGGAGAGTCTTTCACACAGCCAAGTCTGTTCTCCAGATACACGCACTTGCAGAGTAGCCAAAGGTATGCGAGGTAGGAGGCCCTCTGCATGTATGCACTTTCAAAGCCTGTAGAAGTAAAGGCTTGGCGCAGCCCTAGGGCCCCCAAGGCCTTGTTAGACGTGTATCATGACACGCAGACCGCACGCTTCAGTGTCATGGCGCAAGTGCTAGTTGTGGCGACAACGCTTACACAAGCGGTGCGGGGTACTTTGCTACGAAGTTGACGTTGATGTAGCCTAGTCAAGATGGACAAAGGAAAACCCCCAGATTGTGACTGTGTACTGATGGTGCAAGCCACTGCACATATGCAAGGCAGCTTGCTAGCTATAGGCCCTTCGGCACATAGTGCAATACAAGCCCATTTTGTTACAACCTGACCAGTGTTGCTGCATGCAGAATATTCAACGGATGGACCCCTCTTCCTTGATTGAGCATGTGATTGGCCGTTGTAAACAACTCTGTTGCAATGTCAACATTAGAGATCGAGCTCTCTGTCGGTGGTCAGGCACACTGCTATATCCGTCATGCTATTACCTTGCATGCATGCATATGCACAAAATCCAAACACCCTGATGTGGCTCCACACTTTCGCGGATATGACTCAGACTCTTAGTGAAAGCTGCAATCCCTCACAATGTGAAAGGCAGGATACTACAAAGATTTGCCCTCTAACGCCCTACATATATGTCTGCTGCGCCAACTTGAAGCCAGCCAAATCCAGATGGCAAGGTCTCTCTCCATTTGAGTGTCAGGCCCTTGCAGCACATCAATCATATGCGCCATGCATGCAACAAAGTGCACTCTGGTCAGCCTGTGCCAAGTCTTGTCTTTTTCGTGGAAAGCATGCCCATGTTCAGGAAGTTGCTGGTCAATTTTCCCGCACCCGCTCCAAAGGTTCATTGCCTGTGCGTCTGTAGCGGCAATGACCCAATCGCAAGTCCTTTAGGCTGTCTATTGAAGACATGTCAGCCGCCAGCTGCGCCTTGTACCAAGGCTGCGTGACCTTGTACGCAAGGGGAACAAAATGGAATTGTCTCAGCTCATGGAGTTCCATCACTCCTCTAGGGACATCATTTGTCCAACAAGAGGGAGCAAGCTGAAGGGTCTGAAGACCCTGCGGAAAGCTGCTTGGCATGCGTGTTGCCGGAAAGTCTCTATACATCAGTGTCTGCAGATGTCTCATGTGGCTCACATCGTCACAGATGCTCCCGCCTATCTTGCTACATTCTAGGACTTGTAGGGATCGAAGATTCTGAAGCTGCTTTTCGTGTGAAGTTGTGACAAACTGAAAATCTTTGCAGCTACTAAGCTCCAGACTGTTTAAGACCGCATCCTTTACCTGTATCTCCAGGCATGATGTGGCTTCAAATGTTACCTCTGCCAGTTTAGGGCATGAGAGGACAATTTTGCCATGCGAAAAGCCATACATGTCAAAGGAGAGCAGGTGTGGTAGCTTCAAGTCAACCCTCATCCCTGCTAGATTGTAGTGTGGGAAACGCCATGAGAGTCTAGCGTCGTCTGGTTGTAAAAAGTATATCTCCAGTGTTTGCAGGGCTGCGAGCATGTTCAAAGCCTCCAGGTGCCCCACTTCAGATTCACTATGATCCAGCCCCATGCTGAGCTTTGTCAAATGCTGCCTCAAGTGTACTGAAAAGGACAAGGGCTTGGGCCAAGTGCCATGGGGGATGAGACCTGATGCCATCTTGAGGAACCTTTTGCCTGCATAACAGACTTTGCCTCAGCAAGGCTGACATGTGAGGAGTACCTCCTGTTGTGTTGCTAGGAGCAATTGATTTATGCTAGTCCGAGCAGGCACCCCTCATCTGCTGCACAAAGCACTTGTTGTAAGGGAAAGGCAACGCATGATAGAGTAGGTATGTTGACTTTACTGTCACGGTCACAACAATGTCACGTGAATGGACAGACTGGGACGTTGCCTTCATAGGACTGGACAACAAGGGAGAGCTTTGTTGACGGGGCACAGTCCGTCAGAAGGGAAGGCAGCAAAGGCGGCACCATGCGAGTTGCAACCCGCTTGCTGAAATTGGGTTCAGCAGGGTCTAGCTGCGGTGAGAGCACAAGCTCCTGAAAGGTATCACAGATGATGTGGCTATATCTGAGTATCCTTTTCTGGAACCACCTGCAGGGCATGGGGGGTGTCTGAATCCGGATCCACCTTGTAGTGTAGCCAACTCAAGAGCTCAGGCCGCACATCCTGGGAGCACTGCACCAATCCGAAGAGCTTGTAAGCTGAGAGGGTACGTGAAGTTGTCCGGACTAAGCGGCATTATTGCGGAAGATGCCCTCAGATCAAGCTGCTTCTTGCGTGGCCAGGTGCTGTTGTATCTCGACATAGCACAACACAGCCTTTTACTGGCGGCCTCCAAACGGCTCTGATGCCGATCATCGAGCCTTGAAACGATGTCAACTAGTATGTCCTCAGGGAGGGACATGAAGTCCAGCGCACAGCACTTCTTCGCAGACTGCATATTGCTAACTATAGCGCAAGGTACGTCTGAGAAGTCCTTTGAGTGCTTGACAGGCTGTGTAAGTCGAGTGGGCTTGCCCAGCATGTTGGGCAAGGAAGTTGCCCACTCTGCCCAGCCTTTTCAAGCGTCATGCTATTTGACCTCTTGCGACTTCACTTCTGCAGCTTCGAGCCCCTTACGCGAGTCTGCCTAGAACAGCTGCAAATTGATTTTGGACGAATACCAACTTGCCAAACGTCCTGGAGGAACTTCATTAAGATGCGCGATATTAGAACAGTGATCAAGACTTTGATGGATGACGCTATCGAAAATATGGAAATAGTCATGAGACAAGTTCCAGCTGGCCCATTGTAGCCACTGGGAATGGGCTGTGATATGCTACCAATCGATCAATTGTTGCAAGCAGCAATGCCATCTTGCGTGCGCATACAAATCCAGGGCCCTAGCCTAACGATGTAGTATTGGAAGCTGCAGGATGTTGCTGCTGACTTTACAGGCTACTATCAAACTCATGGTATGACTTTTGCATATCACTTGTTGCATCCATTTGCCGCATAACTTGGCCGCATACAAGCTTCAGCCTATCTTCATGTCGACTCTCAGGCCCCTGCTGCATATGACATGAACTTTCTGGGTCATTGCTCAGGCTGGGCAGTATGCGGGCAGGAGTGCAGTCCAATCCATGCCACGGTGGCAAGCTGACTTGATGTGGACCTGCGGAAGGTCACCATGTCCTTCGTGGATTGTGTGCCTGGTTTGCGTGCAGATGTAGGTCTACCACATCTGGAGCACTCCCATACCCACTTCCAGACCTCCCCTGTGACGTTGACTATTCCTAAACGGGCTGCACTCTTCATGTGCCATGACTGGCAGATCTGCTCCGGAGACCCAATGCCTCCAAGTCCGCCCTGCGACTGTGAAAGCGAGAACCCAACTCCAGCATCTCCAGGCAATCAAAGGGAGGGAGCTCACAAAGTGGCTGCACTGTCACCCAAGAAGTGCACTGAGGGGCAAAACGGAAACATGCCCAGGTTATGGATTCCCTTTATCCCCCTGGGAACATCATAGACCCAGCTGAGAGGCGTATGTTCAAGTTGCTGAATACTTTGCGGCAAGCACATGCGTGAGTGTCTGAGGACCGTCTCAGTGGCATGCCAGATTGCCAGCTGCGCATGATGTTGAACAGATTCACATGCGGTAGCCATTGGCGTAGTTTTGTCACACTCTATGTCCCCAAATACTAATGAGCACTTCTGCCCTCCTTGCATGGAAGGTAGGGTGTGTCGGTGTATTACATGAGACACAGCATCATGTTGTCTTTGAGTGTGATGCTTATCACTCCATAGGACGGAGTCACAAGTTTCGACCTTTATTTGCCGGTATGTTGACAGAGGGCTTGCATGCATTTTGTGAGAATACTGACTATACTCTCATTGCTAGATTCCTCCTTCAATGTCGGAGAGAGAGAATCAAGATCATGAGACACAACTTTGTCGACATTAAGACATGAAAGTGAACACGGTCAGAGGAGAAGGTTGCCAATTGCCGTCTAATGGGCCTGGCCTTACGGCGCCTCCCCTAAACATGAACAGTGCAATTAGGATCAATGACTCTCAATAGCGCAGGTTTAGTATCTCCATATGCAGGTTTCACCACTTCTCACTGCCTTCATACCTTTGATGCACCTTTCTTCAAGAAGTTTTCTAGACGCCTTGCTAGAAAGTTCCATGCTCAATAACACCGCCAACGGGATCCATCCTTGCTACGTCTATACCGGGACTCCCCCAGATGTAGTGTTTCCAGGCTTTCTAGGGAAAGGAGCTCATCTTTCAGCTCAGCAAAGTACCATTCTAGACAATTCTCGAAAACATAGGGGACATATTGAAAGTATTTTAGACCATGGAGTTCGTGCACTCCTTCGGGGATGTCGCCGTACCAGTCAAGAGGACAAGGCGTGAGAGACTCGAGACCCAGTGGGAAGCTCGTTGGCATGCACTCTGTGGGAAAAGCTGTATAAACAAGCGTCCGTAGACGCCTCATGTGGCTCAGATCCTCAATGAGGGGCCTGCTTGTCTCACTACTTTGTGAGACATGTAAAGACAAAAGCTCCTAAAGTTGGTCTTTAGGTGATGAGAACACCATTGCGAAATCATTGCAGCGCTTGAGCATTACGTCATCAAGGGCAGCTTCCTTCACCTCTATGCGCAAAGACCTCATCGCTATGAATTGCAGCTTTGCCAGCTTGGGGCATGACAGGACAAGGACACCATGGCCCAATGTTGACATACGCAAAGAGACCAGGTTTGGTAGCTTCACAACAACCTTCTGCTTTAACAAATCGTGGCATAGGGGGCGAGCATAAGTCAAGATCGCCAGCCTCCAACTTCTGCAGGGCTGTGAGCATGTTGAGCACGCCAAGATCACCGAGGAGTCCAAGATGATCCTCTTTACGGTGCCGTGCGGAACCCAGCTTCAGGGTTAGCTCTGTCAAGTGCTGCCTCAGATTTGCCGAGAAGGAGGAGAGCACAGGGCCAGCATTGGTGCCAACATTACCTGAGGCCATTGCGAGGAACCTTTTGCCTGCAAGCCAGAGTGCCGTGAAAGGCCAGATTCTGAATTGACCCATATATCGCAGCCATGAGGATGCGAGAATTTTTAGACTGAACAATATGACATGGACCCTCATCTGAAGTATTTGACACGTTATGACAAGATCTGGAGTGCAGTGTACCGCAGACGAGAGCGGGTTTGTGGCAACTAAAATGCGCCACAGTTTGTTTCAAATTAAGTTAGTGCTAATCATGAGCATTGATGGGCAAGGTTGGCTTGCCTTGACTTGGCTGCACACAAAAAGCAAACTCTGTTGTCGGGGCACAGGTGGCCAACAGGGATGGCAGCAGAGGCAGCACCGAGCGGCTTCCAGTCCGCTTGTCAGAGCTGCCTTTTGCACGATATCTTTGAGATGACAGCATGGACAACTCGCAGACGTCGCAGGAAATGTGGCTGTATCTGAGGCTCCTCGTTTGGAACCACCTGTAGGGCATGTGTTATATCTGACCCTTGGATACATCTTACACAATAGGTAGCTGGTAAACAAGGGGTTGCGCCAAATGGCGCACCGCACCAACCCCGAAGCTTGTAAGCTGACCTGTAGGCATCTGGCGTCAAGGACTTCTTCAGGTCGAGCCGCCTCCCGCGTGGCCATGTATACTTGGTTCTAGACATGGAATGTAGCACTATCTTGCTAGAGAGCTCCATATAGCACGCCTCCCGCTCACTGAGCCGGGAACCAATATCAATGAGCAGGTCCTCAGGCAGGGATGGTAAGCTCGGCCCGTCACGCCTCTCATCAGGAGGGAGTTCGCTCATACTGCCAACACACTTTAGGAAGATACATTTTGTGTACTACAGACAGTTTGGTGGGCTTCGTTCAGCTTGGCAGGCAGGGTATCTGCCCACTCTGCCCGACCTTGCCAAGGCGGCCTTACCATTTGTCGTAAGCCTGGACATTGCCCTTGAAGGTCGAGGAACGATCACATGAGCGGGAAAGATGCGCAACGTCTTAGTTTCGTGACGTCAAACGAGGAGGTTGGCGGAGCAGTCAATGTTGACACCATCCAAGGTGCCGAAGTGCCCTTCTGCAGCTGCCTATAAAGTAGTCTTTTGAGATGCATATGCAGATTGGCATGTTCATTCCCCCTTTGCAAATACAGCAAGACCCTAGCCCTAATACTAGGACCATCCAGGATGATGGCAATCTAGACGTATGTCTCTACAGCCTAAGGCCATGGCTAGTCTGAGGTTCGTGAAACTTTTGCCCACTCGTTTGTATCGTCAGTGAGCCAGTTTATGAGGTCCACCATCTCATCATAGTAGGCATCATGATATTATACCCATGTTGTATAAGGACTACACTGATGTTGTCCCCACTTGCCAAGGCGGTACAATTCTTGCATGACACAAGCACCAGCCAGCGCAAGGGTGGAAGTCATGCGGTACATTGACTTGCATGCCTTGCCCAACACAACAGAGATTGAGTATGTCACACAGCACCACACTCATAATCACCTTAGTTGTCGCATCTATGGATCCTGCTCCTTCAAAATTCCATCGCCTTTGCGACAATACCATCGATGACCTAGCAGCAAGAGATCAATGCTGTCGATGGGAAGGATCTCACGCAATGGCCGCGTGTTGTCCCAAGGAGGATTTTTATTCTTGGGCTGAAATTTAAAAGACCGCAGCTTGTCAAATATCTTTAGTCCTCCAGGGATGTCGCCACACCAGTCGAGAGGGGGGAGCTGAACATGCACAAGACTTTGCGGAAAGCTTGATGGCATGCATGCTGCAAGAAAACAGTCATAATGCAGCGTCTGCAGCTCTCTCATCTGGCTTATGTTTTCGAGGAGGTGCCTGCTTATCTCGTTGCACCCTGAGACGGTTAAAGACCGAAGAGCCTGAAGCTGATTTTCAGCTGGGACAAGGTGAACATAAATCTCCAGCACCTTATAAATCTAAGGCTTTTGAAGGCAGCCTTACGCACGTTAATCCGTAGATGCTCGGTCTGAAAAATCCAAAGGTCAGCCACATTGGGGCATGATAGGACCACCTCACCTTGCTTCAATTTGCTCAATTGCAAGGACTTGAAGTGTGGAAGCTCTAAAGCAGGTTTCTCCCCTGCTAGACCTTGCACATTTTGGGCTCTGAATAGGGCGAAGCACAACCAACCTGAAGCGATCGGAGGGCAGTAAGCATGCTAAGGGCCTCGAATTGTTGTACTTTGGACTCGCCATGCTCCAATTGCAAGGTCAAGCTTGTCAAATTTGCTGGGAAAGCAGAGAGCTCAGGGCCAGCATCAGTGCTGATGCTACCTAAGGCCATTGTGAGGACCCTTTCGCTTGCATATCAGAGGGCCTCAGCAAGGCTTAGGGTCGAGGCTGATATGCATGTTGTGGCTGTTGAGCTGATGCCTAGGGCAGCACCTAGCTGATGGAGAGGGCACAAGTATTCTAAATGCACAGCGGGGTGAGTGCAGAGCCCTCCTTGAATGCAATAGACCTTCATTCAGAAGCTGAGCAAAGCGGCTTGCCTTGATTGGGCTGAACAGCAGGAGAGAGTTCTGCTGAAGGGGCACAGTTCGCCAGCAAGGACGGCAACAGTGGTTGAACCATATACTTACGATTCCCAGTGTCACAACCGTATTTAGCATATCTGTAAGACCACCATTCTGCCGTCTCACAGATGTCGCAGACAATGCGATTGTATCTGCTGATCGTCTTCTGGAACCTCCTGTGGGGCACTGCGGCATTTAGTATGTCTCGCCTTGTATTCGTGTTATGTAGTAGAAGCCATTAATCACCTTAGGGCTGCACCCTACAGATGAGCTTTCAGGCACCTGCAGGCCTCCGAGCTAAGCGGCAACCTCCCAGACCGTTCCGTCAATTCAAGCTCCCTCTCGCATGGCCAGTCGCGACTAGGCCTTGACAAGGAATCCAACACTCTTTTGCTGGCGAGCTCCATATGGCACAGATCCCGATTATCGAGCCGGGAGCCGATGTCGATGAGCAGGTCCTCAGGCAAGGAAAGTGAGCTTTGCGCATCATCGTCTTCAAATGATGCCATCTTGCTCTCGCTAGAGCGCAAGCTTATGGCGGGCCATGAGGTGTTTGACAGCTGTAGATGTCGGGTGGGCTTGCCAATTGCGGCGGGCAAGGAAGCTGCCCACTCTGCCCGTTGTGCCCGGCATTCTTGGCCTCCCAAGCCTCAGCCATGGGAGCTCCTGTGACACAAGATCTAGCAGCTGTCATGGAGCCATAAGGTCTTTGGAAGAAAGCAGCCCATTAAGAATGTGGAGACAGTGAACGCTACTTACCGGGTGTGTCCCATCATGGTCACTACGATCATGTACATGTCATATGTAGTACGGAACTACATAGTATGCCGGTCCTGCCGTCTACAGCAACAAGTGATCTATGTGTCGTGACAGCCCAAATCTAAGAAGCTGATTTCCCCAGGTGGTGCTGAGCCAGCTCTCGGCGTGTGCATCTGAGCTGAGGTGCGATGCGGTGACTAGCATTGTGCATTATGACCTGACAAATGTAACAGAACCCTATGTCAGCCTTGAATGGCATGGGGCTCATAACACAGTTGAAATCAGAACTATGTAGCATGGTGATCTAGTTGCACGGCTCCACATCACATCTTCATGGCAGATTGTCACGTGAAATACCGCAGACTCTGAGACACTTGCTTATCAACTGAGCTTGAAGGTTTTGCTGTATCGCAGAACAGTCATTGCTTAGCAAAGCTGCCTAACCCTGGTGGTGATAACTATCTCCTCTCGAGCGTCAAGCCTTTGCAGCTTTTGCAGTGCATGGTACATGTTATAGAGCAGGCTGTGGATACCCTCTGCCAACTAGGACATATGTTGTTTTTTCGGAGAGCATGCCTATGTAGCTGGTCAAGTTCGCCATACCCTTTCCAAAGGTCCATTTCCGGTGCGTTTGTACCGGCCATTACCCCAATTGCAAGTCCTCTAGGCTGACTATTGAAGCGATATCAGCCGACGGCTGCATACACTTCCTTCCCCCCCTTCCTCTGTTTCTCTCTTGCCAAGGCTGCGTGACCTCCCAAGCAAAGGGGACAAAATGGAGGTGTTTCAGCTCACGGAGTTCTTTCACTTCTCTAGGAACATCACCTGTCCATTTAAAAGGCGCGAGCTGAAGAGTTTGAACACTCTGCGTAAAGCTATGCGGCATGCATGTTTCGGGAAAGTATTTATACACCAACGTCTGCAGATGTCTCACGTGGTTCACATCGTCAAAGAGGCTCCTGCCTGTCTCGCTACATTCTAGAACATGCAATGACCGGAGATCCTGAAGCTGCTCTTTAGGTGAAAATGTGACGAAATGGCATTTAAGTAGTTCTAGGTTGGCCAAGGTAGCATCCTTTACCTCCATATCCAAGCATGCTGTGGCTTTGAATTTTGCCTCTGCCAATTTGGGGCATGTGAGGACAAATTCGCCATGCGAAAAGCCATACATGCCAAAGGAGAGCAGGTGTGGTAGCTTCAAGCCAAGCCTCTTCCCCGCTAGACTGTAGTGATGGGGCAACCATGAAGGGCCTGATTGTAGAAATCCAATCTCCAGCTTTTGCAGGGCTGTGAGCATGTTCAGAGCCTCCAGAAGCCCCACTCCAGATTCCCTATGATCCAGTCTCAGGCTGAGCTCGGTCAGATGCAGCCTCAAATTTGCTGAGAAGGACGAGAGCTCAGGCCCATCACCTTGTGGGATGAGACCTGACGCCATCTTGAGGAACCTTGTGCCTGCATAAGACTCTGCCTCAGCACGTCTAACGTGGGAGGACTGACTTCTGCAATGTTACCAAGGACAAGTGTTGCATGCCAGTCTGAGCAGGGACTCCTCATTCGCTGCACGAAGCACTTGATGGAAGAACTTGCAACGCAGACTTGGAGTAGGGTGGGTACAAGATCGCATTCACAACCATATTCGAGTCATTTTTCAAGGTGTGTACTGAAAAGGCTTGCCTTCATTGGTCTGACCCATAAGAGAGAGCTCTGCTGACGGGGCACAGTCCGCAAGCAGGGAAGGCAGCAAAGGCTGAACCATGCGGCTTGCATCCCGCTTCTTGAAGCCGCGTCTAGCAGGGTATATCCGCGGTGAGAGCATGATCTCCTGAGAGGTATCACAGACGATGTGGCTATAGCTGAGAATTCTTTTTTGGAACAACCTGCAGGGCATGTGGAATTGTCTGAGCTGGAGAGTGTCATGTAGTACAGCCAACTCAACAGCTCAAGGCCGCAAGTCCTGGAAGTGTGAATCTTCCTGAGACACTTTCGAGATCTCCATCATCAGCAGCAGCGAGCTCATGTTTGTCTGAAAGGACAGAATAAACAATGAAAGGATCCTGGACTGGTGCAATGTTGCAAAAGTCTGTAACATTGTGAGCCATAGGAGATTGAGATCATCTATCCATGATGGCTAGGTCATTTGGCTAGGATGCCTGACGAGAGGCTACCAAAGAGGGTGCTGTTTGGACATATGGATGGCTCTGGCTTGAGAGGCAAGAGCCAAAAGCAATGGGTGGACTATGTCAGGGAAGACTTGCAGATTGAAGGACTTTCATACACATGGTGGAAGAAATCCCAAGACAGGGCAGGTTGGAGGGCTGCCATAGAATGTCTGCTTCAACGCAACTAATCTACGGATCGGAAAGCGTGTAATGAATGATGAAGTCCTGGCAGCACTGCACCAATCAGAGCTGAGAGGGTACCTGAATTTGTCCGGACTAAGCGGCATAATTTCGGAGGATGCCCTCAGATCAAGCAGCTTCTTGCGTGGCCAGGTGCTGTTGTATCTCGACATAGCACATCACAGTCTATTGCTGGCGAGCTCCACTCGGCACCGATGCCGATCATTGAGCCTGGAAACGATGTTGATTAGGATGTCTTCAGGGAGGGACAGGAAGTCCGGCGCATGAGTCTTCTTCGCAGAGTCCAACTTGATCACTGCAGCGCAAATGGATGTCTGGCCCGTTGTATGCTTGACAGGCTGGCCAAGTCGAGCTTGCCCAGCCTGGCGGGCAAGGAAGCTGCCCACTCTGCCCAGTGTCAACCTGGCTGCAAACCTCGGTTTGGCAGGCTGGTGTAGAGTAGCGTCTCCAATTTGCAAGCTTCCAGCGGTTGTACAATTCTGCAAAGAAGAGGTGCACAGTGAGGTCAGACAGCTGCCAACCTGAGGCATCTTGCCAGACCTCCCGGAGAAACCCTGTAAGAATGCGCAATGTCAGAACAGAAGTACAGAATTTGAGGTATGGTCTCATGAATTAAGCACTGGCTGGCCTGATGTAGCTACTGGGAACTGGGTTGTGATATGATACAAATCGATCGATCAGTGCGAGCGGCAATGCCATCTTCTATGCCCAGGGCCCCAGCTTGGTGATGTGGACGTGGTAGCTGCAGGATACCCGCAGACTATGAAGCCCACGGCCAAAGTCACGGCATGATTCTTGCACACTACATGTTGATCAGACAGCCGCACACAAGCTTTATGAATGATATATGATCAGCTTCTATTGCTGTTTTCTGTCATAGACTCCCCGTGTCATTGGGCTCTACTAGATGCCATAGTATGCCAGCGCAACTGCAACAAAGCACGCCATGTGGCAAGCTGGCTCATGTTGAACCTGCCTAAGATCACCATTGGTGACTCACAAGGTCCTACACCAATGGTCTGCCAGAGGGCCACAGTGTGTTTGCCTGTCTAGGTCTATAACATTACAACACCCCAAAGTTACTTCAATACTCCGCTGCCTGTGTGACTATCCCTGAGCTAGCTGCACATATCATGTGCAATGACTGGTAGACCTGCTCCGAAGACGCAATGCCTCCAAGTCCTCCCTGCAATCGTAAAAGCGAGAGCCCAACTCCAACATCTCGAGGCAATCGAAGGGAAGGAGCTCATGTAGTGGCTGCACTATCACCCAAGAATCGCCACGAGGGGCAAAAGAGAGATATGTCAGCTCATGGAGTTCCTTCATTCCTCCAGGAAGATCACAGTCCCAACTGAGAGGCATGAGTTCAAGTTGCTGAAGACTGTGCGGAAAGCACGCAGGCATGCATGCTGCGGGGAAGCCGCGCAACGCGCCATACTTCAGCTTTTGCAACTGCCTCATACAAGGGACATCCTCTATGAGGTGTCTACCTATCTCGCTGCAAAGCGAGACATCTAAAGACCTCAGGGCTTGAAGCTGGTCCTGGGGAGAGCGCAGGGTATGTCTGAGGTTGTAACATTCAAAGAGGGTTAGGGACTCCAAGGCAGCATGCTCCACCTCAACATGTAGAGATATCGTCTCCGTGAATTCTGCCTTCGCCAGCTTGGGGCATGAGAGGACAACCCCACCCTGATTGAACAATTGCATGCGCAAAGAGATTAGGTGTGGAAGCTTCCAGATAAGCTTCTCCCCTGCCAGATCACAGTATATTCTATCCCAGTCAGGCCTCACGACGCACCCAAGCTCCAGCTCTTGCAGGGCAGTAAGCATGCCAAGAGCATGCAAGTGGTGCACTTTGCCTGCCTGAGGATTCTGCGTCACTATCTTAGGAGTCAGCGTCAATGTAAGCTTTGTCAAGTGTTGACTCAGATTTGCCGGGAAAGAAGAGAGCTCAGAGTCAGCACCAGTGGCACTGCTAACGGAGGCCATTGCCAGGAACCTTTCACCTGCATATCACATAGCCTCATTAAGGCTTTCAAACAAGGCTGTTTTTTGCTATATTGCGCATAAATTGTGCTGATACGGATGACTGTATTGCCAAGATCCCCTTATGCGGTGCTTCAGACACACGTACAGTCCAATGCACGGTACTTGCCCCGGGATTGCTACTAGCACCCCTAGTAGGCACCCCTTAAGAGAATTAAGTCTTCATCACTGATCAAGTTGGTGGACATGATGGCTTGCCTTGACCACGCTGAACATGCAGAGACAGCTGCGCTGCCGGGGCACATCCTGCCAGCATAGATGGCAGCAAGGGCGGCATTGTACAGCTTGGGATCCACTTGTCAAAGCCGCGTCTAGCAGGGTAGGTCTGTGCCGACAGCATGGCCTCCTCGTAAGTGTCACATACAATGTGGGTGTATCTCATGATTCGCTTCTTGAACCACCTGCAAGGCATGTGACACAGCTGACCCTGGAGTCTGTCTTGCAACACAAGCTATCACCAACTCAGGCCGTGCCCCTAGTGCTATTTACTGGACCAAAAGACCTCATGGCTGAGAGGCAACCTGGAGGCCTCCGGAGTACGCCGCACAATTTCGGAGGATCTCCTCAGGTCAAGCCGCCTCTCGCGCGGCCAGTTGCGGTTGGGTCTCAACATGGCATCAGAAATTCTTTTGCTGGCAAGCTCCATACAGCATACATCCCAATCATCGAGCCGGGACCCGATGTCAACAAGCAGGTCAGTCACGGCCAGTAAGCTCGGCGCATCAAGTCCTTCTTCGGCAGGCATTCTCGCTCACGATGCCACAAAGTGGCTTGAAAGACTCCTGTGTACGTTGTTGTATGACTTCGCCCAGCCTGGCGGGCAAGGAAGCTGCCCATCCTGCCCGGCCTTACCGAGACTGCACTGCGTGTCTTGAGCCCGAGTATCTTTCAACTGAGTGGTAAATAGACACGATGTTCTCTGGTCTGATCGATAAACTATATCAGCAAGCGAGGTACCCAGCAGTCAAGACTGGCTGCGACGACCAGCATCAAATCCGGCATACCTCCGACAATATACACATGTTGACCATCTCTATGCAGAGATTCCAGGAAATGTTTGTGACAGCAAGCTTTACATTGCAACTGCTGCACGAAGCTTACAGTGATGGTTTGCTATTGCTAGCCTATCATAGTCATTGACAGATGTTGCCACTCAGTGAGAAGACGGATCTCTCTGCTGGTTGTTCAACACGGTCAGGCATCATATGATACTTCCAACCCTCCATGCCTTTGGCTGCATGCTTGATGTCCTAGCATGCTGATGTGGCTCCACACTGATTTATTTATACACAAAATAAGACCCTCGGATAGTACATCATGTATGGCACGTTATGTGTTCAGCACTCTCTAATTTTGATTGAATCCACTTCAGGACTGTGCTGCCTCTATGACTGACCCTGGGCGGTCTGCTCCTTCATGTGCCTGACTGGCAGATCTGCTCCAAAGACCTAATGCCTCTGAGCCCTTCCTACAACTGTAACATCCAGTACCAAAGTCTACTTCCTCCAAGCAGTCAATGGGAAGGAGCTCACATAATGGCCGTCATATCTCCCAAGAGCCATACAGAGGGTAAAAACTGAGATGTCTCAGCCCATGGAGTCCCTTTATTCCGCTAGGGAAATCATAGGCCCAAGTGAGAGGCAATACTTCCAGATGCTGAAGACCTTTCGGAAAGCTTGCAGGCATGCATGCATGTTGCAGGAAAGTCTATATACTCAAGATACCACAGCTGTCTCATCTGGCCGACATCGTCTATGAGGCGCTTGCCTATCTCGCTGCAATCTACAACACGTAAATATTCAAGTTTCTGAAGCTGAGCTTCATGTGAGTGCAGCACCGGTCTGAGATCTTTGCACCAGTTCAGGGTCAGGGTGTCCACGGAAGCACCCTCCACCTCTATTTGCACGGACATTGTGCTTTCGAAGAAAACATCCGCCAGCCTGGAGCACGACAGGACAATCACACGTTGCTCAATGCCAGACATTTCCAAGGACACCAAGTGTGGAAGCTTCAAGACAAACTTCTGCCCTGCCAGATCATAGTGAGGTGTGTACCACCCAACCCCCAGCTTTTGCAAGGCCGTGAGCATGCCAAGAGCCTCTAGGTGTTGTTGCGCTTTGCCTTTCTCACCATGCAGCCTTAGGAGGCTCAACTCCGTCAAATGCTGCCTCAGGTTTGTTGAAAAGGAGGAGAGCTCCTTGCCAAAAGTAGCAATGCTCCCTGAGGCCATTGCTAATAATCTTCCGCCTGCATCAATGCGTCGCTTTATCGAGGATGACAAGTGACTTGACTCCACTGAGCGCTATACAGCAAGCCTGCCCTACTGCAACATAATCCCCAAGAGGCTCATTTGTGCAATGTTAGCATAAGCTTGTGAGTCACGCTGGATCTGGGAGCTCATGTTGATAGAGACCTCATCCGGTGCATCCGACACACAATGAGGCTATGAACGGCAATGTGGGTGCAAGACCACCTTACCGCAACTTAGGGAAGACAACTGCTTGCCTTGAGTGCGCTCGGCGTAAAGAGAGAGCTTTGCTGTTTGCCAGCAGGGAAGGCAGCAAGGGCGGCATTGTGCAGCTTGGAATCCACTTGTCAAAGCCGCGTCTAGCACGGTATGATTGTGGTGACAGCATGGCCGCCGCATGGGTGTCGCAAATGATGTAGCTGTATCTGTGAATCCTCTTCTGGAACCACCTGTGAGGCAGGGCATGTGGCATGTTGACCCTGGGACCTATACTGTACAACAGCATATACGCGGCTCAGGCCTCCACTCCCTAGAAGGTATCAGAACGGCTTATAAGCTGAGAGTCAACCTGGCAGTCTCCGGATCAAGCGGCAGCCTGAGTATGCCAGAAAATGCCGTCAGGTTGAGTCGCCTCTCGCGTGGCCAGCTACAGTGTCTTGACATAGCATCGCACAAGTCTTTGCTGGCAAGCTCCATACAGCACACATCCCGAAATCGAGCTGGGAAGCAATTTCAACTAACAGGTCCTCAGGGAGGAACAGTAAGCTCGGTGCATCAAGACCTTCTTCAGCAAACATTTTCGCTCACAATACCACGATGCCGCTTGCAAGAGTGTTATTGTACGTCACAGAATTTTGACTTTGCCCAGCTTGGTAGCAATGCAAGAGGCACTAAAGCAGTGGCCGACAATTGACAGATTCGGGCACTCTTAGGCTGGACATCGGCCTGCGCCGCTTTGGCCGAACCCTGGCCGAAAGACGGGTTCGGCCATGCCTCGCCCATCCTCCATATGTCCGATCTACAGGCAGTAGGCGGGCAGTGAAGCTGCCCACTCTGCCCGACAGCAGATTCATAAGCCTGGTGTGGCTGGATGAGATGCAATATTTCGTGATATGGAGTGAAAAGGAAAGGCTCATTCTGTAGGGACGGACATACATGTGACGGGCGTAGTGTGCTCCCAGCTGAGAAAGATGCAATATCATGTTATCTGGCGCAGCCCATGATCCAAGGATGGGGCTGCCTCAACAGTCAACAGCAAAGTCAGTGCTCAGTAGTGTAGAGGGTCGCATAAGAATTATATGGGTAGTCAGGGCGGCCAGAGCGCTCCTAGCATTTTGCTGACCACAGGTCACATGGTGTGATGTGCAGCACAGAGCTCCATACTATGCGTGATCACTTCCTTCAGCTGTACTGATATGCTCCTTACAGGGCGCAAAGCTGAGGACAACCAAACTGAAGCTGCTGCACAGCTGAGCCCCTAATCCAGTATGAGGCACTTCCCTGGCTCTTCCTTACTGCCATGCTGCTGTGATGACAACCCCTTCGATAAGCATGACGTCTGCTTACAGAGGCACTTTGACATTTGGCTGCGGTCCCTCACAGCTGTCATCGCGAGCTGGACCCCGCTACTTGAGCAGTGTAGCTCCGCTCCTTGTCCAACATGCTTTGGGCTGCTTTGCTGAGTGCATGCTCGGAATGATCCCTTGCCGCTCAGTAGAAGAAGCCCAGCACCTGCACACGTGAAGGCAATAAGAGAACTCCCCTCAGAACGCCTGACGTCCATGGACCCTCTGATGAAGAATGCTGAATCCAGTAGAGCTGCACTCTTTCGACCGCAGTGCATTGAGAGGAACCCCACTGGGCTGTCATGAAGCCACAAGGGCTTGGGGTGCAGGCAGCCCGTAGGGGGCTGCAGGATGTGATGCTTCACTCATGAACTCCAATGCCTGGATTACAGTGCATGCTGCAGAAGTTGCTGTACCGGCAGCTTGCTGCGCGCTTCAACCATTCTGTGATGGTTTCAAAGCTCGGCAGCCTGTGTTTGTCAGGGCTGCCCAAGGTGAGGCATGTGCCTTCATGAGTCCAAAGATACAGCTGAGCAGCTTCTCACCTTGCCTCCCAGCTTCCTATGCCTGGCCTCCTCGTGTGTCATGATGCCTGCTGATGTGGTCAGGACAATGATGCCAAACTGCAGTCACACTCAGCAAATCAGCGCCCGAGCCTTCGCCTTGCAAAATAATCTTGCACAGGTCTGGACTCCTGAGCTTTGCCCTCCCCTACACACTTGACCTTGTAACTCTACAAGCCTGTCAAGCCGCTTGCACATTCAAACAAAAGCTCTCCTGTATGGGATGTATGTATCTGCTAGGCACCAGGCAAGCAGGCATTCATGCTCATAAGAGGCGCTCACCAGACGTGAAGGCAGCAACCTGGCCACCCATGCTTCAATGTCTCCATGCTTTACGTCATAGCGAGGTGAGATGACACCACACTTGTTCAGCCTGCACACATACACCACTTGTAAGGCTACTGAGTGCTAGAGTAGTGGCAAACAAGCCACATGCATCTACGCCTTTGCAAATGATGGTATGCAGATAGTCAGGAAGTAGCCCACCTTCCGTTCAGCTCCACCACGATCTTTCCTGCTCTGTGGTCGTCAACATACTCAAACTCGCCTATGTATCCTGCAGTGCATATGGGCTCTGTAAAGGTCCAGCACCGCTGATGGCCGATGCCAGGTGCACAGACACTATCGTGGGGGGCATTTTGGAGTGTCAGAACTTCCAGGTGCATGTGATACAGGCATTGCAGTGCATGAGTGGGATTCATGCTGCTGGTGACAGCCATCTGAGCTTAGAATGCTGGCAGGCTGCAAGATGTAAGTCCGACATCCAACTCGAGGACGCACCCTTCTTCATCATCACTTGTAAGAACTTGATGACGACTCTGCTGGAAGGGCGAATGAGGACTTGACGCTTGCCCCTCTTCTCTGCATTGTACATGGTCTTGAGGGCGTCGCCCAGTACGCTGATGCGCACCATGCTGGGCAACCGGCTAACACTTCTGCCCTCGATGAAGGCTCCCGAGATGCGACAGCTGCTTAAAGTCTGCGAAGACAAGAAAGCCGCCGCAACAGTGACTGATGGCTGCACAGCGGGGGGCCCTGTCCACGGGGAATGTGATAGGGGGGACCCTTTGCTAGGGAAACTTCCTGTCGCATCTAAAGTAGATGTAAGGCACCTGCTACGTTTGATCGTACATCGAAGCTTAGCATTGGTCCGCTAGAAGAAGGCCAGCGGTTGACCTCCCTCTTTGGTGACTGGTGCTGGGTGCTGGTCCTGCTGGTGTGACACACAAGTGGATGGTCCCGGCTTTCGATAAGAGTTTCTGCATTCTCAGTCTAGTAGCCGCCATCTGCCGTTGACTGGTGGCTTGTCAGAATGACGGAGACTCTCCGGCGGGGGTACCCTGGCATGAAGGTACCCTTACCCTTCTTCGTGACCTGGATGCAGAAGGATGCAATTTCGCTACCATACACAGTGCGTTGGAAGTATAGGTTATACGACTCTCCAAATGGCCACATGCTGACAAGCTCACCTTCCAGCAATCAGGGCTGGAAGGGGAAAGACCTCAAATTGCAGGGACCTATCTATACATGCAATGAAAACGGGCCTCGAGAGTTGAAGGCCTTTCCTGTGTCTTGATGGGCAAGGAGTGGCTGCAGAAGCCTTGAGTGAGCATTGTCGTGCAGTCCGTCAAGGACATGCCAGTGGTGCAAGATGGACCTCCTCCAGGAGGCTTCCCCTCCATCAGATATGCCAGGCGGCTCCCCTCCACAGGACCCACTGGCTTCACCCTGTTTGCTGTGGCAACAGCAGTCATGGCTTTCGGCTTCTACAGGGTGCGCCTGTCTTCAGCCTGCATGTGTTCGTTTGCGTGTCTGCTGGCAGTTGTCATGAGGCCATGTCTGAGGCATGACAGGCTGTGCTGGAACATGGCAGCAATTGCTTCTGCTGATGCCAATACATGGCTAGCAGCAGAGCAGCAGCACTGTTACACGCTTCTCTTGTGTTGCACACAAGCGGATGCAAGAGGTGCTGAGAGCGCTGGTTGACAGAGGATGGCTGCTGCTGCCAGGTATATGAATGCTTGTTTATTGCAGGTTGGAGAGCACAATAAGAAGGGCAGAGTATTGAAAGCAGAGAAGTTGACGGCGAGGACGACCATATACCCCATATTGCAAGCTGAGGAGGATCGCAGGCATGCAGTCCTATTTTGCACCCAAACTGATCCACTCGGCACTAAGAGGGCTCTTCATCATGGCAGCAGCGAGTTGCATTGACACTGGCAAGTGTCGATTTGGTACACATAGCCCTACATGCTTGAGGACTTTTCGAACGAGCTACGCACTGCTTGCGCACTGACATGCCTGGGTGTGCAGGTACGTACAAGCAAAGCTGAAGGCTCTGGAGAACG
The DNA here is from genome assembly GCA_963930925.1 of Coccomyxa viridis. Lineage (NCBI taxonomy): Eukaryota > Viridiplantae > Chlorophyta > Trebouxiophyceae > Coccomyxaceae > Coccomyxa > Coccomyxa viridis. The sequence continues at coordinate 968,066 of CAWVOJ010000008.1, read as the reverse complement.
AAGCCAAGATCATGAAGGATGTGCGTTCTCTCTCCTAGCTCTGCTCCTCTCCCGTGAATACTGCAGTCACAGCCTAGTGAGGATATGGCTGGCAGGCATGCTTTGCAGTATTTTTTATGTGTACACTCCTCCAGCCCTGTTGTCACCATTCTCTTTCTGCAGAAAAGGGATCCACTGCTGTCTTACCCTGCTGAAAAGCTGTGCTGATGCTGCGCCTGGTGCTCACACCAGAATGGCTGAGTACTTGAGTTACTGCAATGCAGGTGCCTAACTGGAAGGTTGGCGAGCCAGTGTACCTCACAAAGAGGTGGATCCCACCAGCACAGCCCGTGGGTGCATGGGGAGAGTAGAGCAAGGAGTGCAGACCGTCAGCCAGCGGGAGCTATTAGCATTGCGCGCGGGGATCAGCTAAGAGTCTAGGTGTAGGAGGGACGTCAGCAGAGGGCGCAAGCCTTGCCTACCGTTGCTGTAACGTTGTCAAGCTCTGCTTTGATTCTCAAGCATCTCAGAGACAGACAGGCAGCTATTGAGTAGCTTGTGTGAGATAGTCCACTAAGAGTCTGGACGTGCTTCAGAATTCGTGAGCATGCCAGCTGGCATGCCGCTTCAGTACCATTCATCACAGGCAAATTGAGCTGTGAAGGGCAGTGCACTGTAATGCATCCATCACTGCTGCTTTTACAGTTGCCCTTTAATGATTTTCACAGCCCAGCTATTCAGAATAGCCTCTTCTGAGGGACACCATGTCCAAGGTAGATGTCGAGCAGGTGCAGGTACCGCTTACGTCACCCCGCTCTCGCAACCATCGAAATTCAGGATAGGCGGTCGAAAGCAGATATTCGGGCGGTGCTTCAGAGGCTGCACCAGCTTCCTCGACAATCAGACCGTTTCCCATCAACGCTCGCTGAAGATTCCAAGATGCCTTGAGAGTTTGAAAATCAGCACACAGGTGAGGCAGACCCACTTTTCCTCGCAAATGTGTGTAGAAGCGAGTACAATGATTCTGCTGGCTTTTTTTGCCTCATCCTGGCGCGGGTTTCTGGACACTGACCTCCTGTCTGGCTCACCTGCCTGCTAACACTGTAGCTAGTACAAGTCCCCGAGCAGCACAGCTGGGCATGCAAAGCGTGAAAGCCGTACAGAATGCATAAGCCTTGCTTAGATGTTCTCGGAGCAAAGGCTGCTCTACTGGTCCATCCGTCTTGCAATGTAACGTTAACCTTCCGGCGCTTACCGCCAAAGCCTGACACACACCACAGAAGCGTGTCCCCTGTCACGATGCACGCCCTGAGGCGGTCAGACACCTCTGTGAAAGCCTACCGCAGCATGGAATACCGCATGTACTCGAGCTTCATGTCAACGCTCAAGGAAATGCAGCAGGACACCTACACCCAGCAGCACCACCTGCAGCAGCAGCCCTCGCACCACGTCCAGCGGCAGCACCATCAGCAGCAGCAGGAAGCTCTGGCAAACCTCAGAGGCGCGTGGAGGCGGGTGAGCCCAGCTGTGGAGGAGCTTATGTCCAGTGTAGCCCCTGAGGCGCCAGCCGCTGCCAGCCCCGAGGCTTCTGCTCTAAGCCTACCCTGGTGAGCAGCATTCCTTTATATCCTGGCACTTCAGATGGCCAGATGGCTGTCAGTGCGCTGCCTCCTTACGCCATATGAATGGCAAATCATGCATCTCTTGGCCTTTAGCGCAACATACATCGTGTTGCAAGACTTAGATGCAGTCCTTAGATGGAAAGGTCGTTGGTGTGCTTGGCTAAAGGCCTTTTGTCACAGCTGCGCATGACTCAGAAGCAAGGCTGCTTCCACCATGCAGGTACATCAAGTACTCGCGATGGAAGCCCACATCACGCCAGGAGGCTGTCCATGCAGAGAAAAGCCTGCTCCAGCTTTGCAGGTCAGGGGCTGCCTCAAGGCTCGCCCATAAGCAATGCCATCCTGTGTCATCTTTCGCAAACACACAGGGCTACTGCTGGCCTCATGTGACTGGGACACACATGAAACTTCAGCCTGTGACCTTGCATCTTGCCGCTGTTCACCTGAGCTTCTTGTATAGAGCAGCGAAGGCAGCACTGCATGCATGTCAGTCCAAAGTGTGCAACTGATGACACGCTAAGTGCAGCTGGCAACATGCCCATGCTTGGTGCTCAGCCTGAAGCAACCTCCTGCATGCAGCACGCCAGTAGACGTCCGTTATGTGTCGGTAGGGCAGGACCAGCAGCAGTCCTTGCACACCTATACCGGCCGGGGTCTAAGTTTTGTTCAGTTGCAATACCTTGCATCCTCAAGGGGGATCTCGGTGTGTGCAGCACGCCGCTGGACGTCCGGGATGTGTCGGTGGGGCAGGACCAGCAGCAGTTCATGCACACCATCTCAGCCGAAGACCAGGCCTTGTTCAGTCCAATAATGTGCATCCTCAAGGGGGATTTTGGTGTGTGCAGCACGCCGCTGGACGTCCGGGATGTCTCGGTGGGGCAGGACCAGCAGCAGTTCATGCACACCATCTCGGCTGGAGATCAGGCATCACCCCCCATGGTGATGCTGCCCGGGTATGGGGCCGGCAGCGGCTTCTACTTCCGTAACATCGGGGGCCTCGCGCAGCATTTCCGGCTGCACTGTGTTGACCTGCTAGGGACTGGCATGTCTGGTAAACTTTTTCATTTCAATCACTTGCTAGATTGCCTGGGAGCCCATTCTATTGATGCATGCACACAGCTTGTTCAGCGCCCATCAGTCATTATTCTGGAGTCTGCATATAAGAGTATGATCACAGACAAGATTAGAAGGTCTTCACCAAGCCTGTCAGGACTCATGCGCCTACAGTGATGCATTGCTGTTGTGAGATGCGAGATGTGCAGTGTGTCACCTGACGCCGCAGCATGTCCCTTCCATCACCAGACAACAATGCACCACGGATCTGCTTTCGCCATTCTGTCATGAACAAGGCTGCAGAGCTTTATTATGAGGGCATCTTGCAGGCCGGCCGCGCTTCCCTGCAAAGTCGCGGGAGGATGCTGAGGACTTCTTCCTGAGCTCGCTGCAGCGCTGGCGGGAGGCCATGCACATGGACAAGATGGTCCTGGTGGGCCATTCCCTGGGCGGCTACCTGGCGGCCTCCTACGCGCTGAAGTATCCGCAGCATGTCCAGCACCTGGTCCTGGTCTGCCCTGCCGGCGTGGTAAGCATATCTGCTGCTCTGGTGGTCAATTGTCTTAAAGCACAGAGGTGAAGCAGTGAGCACCTGCTTTCTGCTGCTGCTCCAGCTAGAAATGTGCATGACAAAGCCCAACTAGAGCATTGTGCCTCTTGACAAGTCATAAAGACTTCTGGGCATGCCTGAGAGTGGCGCGGCAGCACATATCCCCGCTGAATGCCTTATATTACACAGCAGATCGTCCATTCCGTCTAAGAGTTCACAAAGTTGCATGGCTGTACATGAAGCTTTCATTCATGGCTGCAGCCTGAGGAGGCAGGGCCCAGGCGGCTGCCCAGCTGGGCAGAGAGCCCCTGGTCAGTCCGAGGGCAGATGTTTCGGCTCTCCCGGACGCTCTGGGAAGCAGGCGCCACTCCTGGGGCTGTGATCCGCACACTGGGTCCCTGGGGCCCCGGCCTCATCCAGAAATACGCTCGCAGCAGGTGTGCAGTGATACAGACCAGCCATGGTGTGTCCTCTGGGGATTGCGCGGCCCATGCTGCCTGAGTCTCCATCTACAGCCGTGCCGCTTTGCCAGATGCATTCCTGACTGTGAAGGCATACACAATACCGCAGCTGAGCACAGCGATTGTATTCTGAGGTTCATCTTTTAGAAACGCAGCAAATGTGAGGGTCTCTGCACAGTCAGAGGCTTGCAGGGATGTGATGTGGTCGTAGCTTCTCAGACCGCCTGAAACTGCCTTGCAAGCTTGACTCGATTGCTGTGCAGGTTCCGGGAGGGGATGGGGCTAACGTCTCAGGAGGTGGCGGCCTTTGAGGAGTACTTCTACCACATCATGGCCGCACGAGGGAGCGGCGAGCATGCGCTGCGCCACCTGCTGGCGCCCTTTGCGCGCGCCAAGCACCCTCTGGAGGGCCGCCTGCATGAGCTCAAGGTACCTATTTCTCTTGAACACTACTGGCATGGCTCACAGTCTCTACAGAGCCTTCTTGGTGGCCCCATCTCTGCAGCCCTCCAGGATTTCAGCCTCCTTCTCAAAAGGTTGTTTGACGATCACTGTCCAAGGTTGCGGATGCACCTGGCACGGAAATAATTGTTGCCTGCCGTCACTTGGTGAAGACCATAAAACCCCCACTCTTCTGCATGTTTCTCCGCTACAGCTAGCACTCCGCACTGACAAGATTAGTGTCAGCATGAGGTGCAGGATGCCGTCACGTGGACGCAGGGGTGCCTGAGCTGTGCATGTGCCCGCAGGTGCCTGTGAGCTTCGTGTACGGCGAGACTGACTGGATGGACCCCAAAGCAGGCGTGCGCGTGGCAGCCTCTGTGCGCCAAAGCCGCGGCGCACTGAGCTCCACCGACTGCCAGGTCTGTCAACAGTCACGGCATCGAAAGGATACATGTGTGCTCTGTTGTACCATGCTGGCGTTGACAGTCAGGTTGGTGCATAATATGCATTCGAGCTCCTGGCAAACGGTCGACCACTGTGTGCAGTCCCTTTTCTTGGTGGTGCTGTGGGGCTGAGGCAGTACTCTCAATAGCAAGGCAAAGCTGGTCTGCTATGCTGGCCTGTGACAGTGTGCTCGCACATCTGTGGAGACTCAACATTTGTCACGTGTCTTCGCAGGTGGATATCATCCCCCAGGCAGGCCACTATCCTTTCCTAGACCAGCCGATGATGTTCTTGGAGAAGGTTCTGAGTCAGACACTGAAGGCATTCCCCAAATGGAAACCGCCTCAACAGGAACAGCAGCCGCCGGAGCACAAGCAGCTTTGATTTGCAGCTCCACGCAGCACAATTTGGATTGTAGAGTACCAGGGACAATGTGTGTGAGAGTGTTGCAATGAGTGCAACAGGAAGCTTTGTGCAAAGAGAACATGTGCAAACAGGCCGAATCACGGCATCACAAAGATTCCAAACCAAGCCTGTTCGGACAATGCATGCTGCAAAGGCCTAAGGGAAAGCAGAGTAAGGCGTAGGACCGCACAGCTGTGCTGAAGTCAGGTCAACTACCTGCAAATAGGACCCGCAAGCTACAGCAAGGTGATGCTTGGCAATGGCTTTTGGCGCCAGGAAGTAGCAATTCAGGGTTCTACGAGTGCACTTGTGATCAGGAGTGCCAGAGGTTAGGGAAGCTTGGGTGCACATGATACCAGCCTGGGATCTGAGATTCTAGTTTGACAGACTCCTCACTGATCACCACAAGTAAGGCAAGGCCACATTTCCGTCTGCTGTCCCCACTTGTCAACTACCCTGTGACTCAACAGTCTTAGTAGCTTCAGCAATCCTGGTTGCAAATTGCAATATATTGGTCCCTTCAGAGAAGACAGCACTGGCGCTGGTCCATCACAATGTGTTGAAAGTTGCAGACAATCTCATCTTTGGAAGTGTGCCCCCTCACAGCCTACACCCCTAGCTAAGAAGTCATAGAAGCTGCTGACTGCAGCAAATATCATGTATCACTGATCAGTATGCATGTCAAGGAATACCGGAAGAGCCATGGAAGAGACCATGTGGTCGTCCTGTCAGTCCAGTCACCTTTTGCACTCTCAATAATAGCTATGGCTGATACTCTGGTCATGTGTAAAAGCTGCCCGCATCTGCAATCATGCATCTTTCACAGCTCTGCATGGGGTCAAGCCTTCTTGTAGTGTGCCCCAGCTGCTGGTCAAGCATGATCCTCCTTGGCAGCAGCCTTCATGCACATCACCTGTACCTTCCCCAGTCCGCCAGGTGATTCCTAAAGCTGTAGAGGCATGTTGCACATACAGGGTGCCCTGGATCGTCCGGAGGGTGTTCATGCCATGCGGGTGCCAGACGGGCCGCGGCGCTGGGTGTAGTCAGGCTCGTCTGGCTTGGCAGCAGCGATGCCGCCCTTGGAGGGCTTGAGCAGGATCTTCTGCAGCCAGTTCGCAAAGATGATGGACGCAAAGTGCGCCAGGATAGTGTTGGTGCTCGCCTGCACAAGGAGCTACAACCCTCAGGGAGACCCACACAAACACTTGCTGCTCCTAGGTGGCAGTCGCTGTGTTGGGAGCCTTCTGCAAGCACTGCAGGACCTGTTGCCGCTGCACATGGTCGGCAGCGCATGTGAACGGGGCTGCATGCTGCGGAATCTCTCTTCATGTGCTGGCTGGGCCACACCAGCTGTACGTCCAAGGGTAGTCTCCTTGACTGTGAAAGAGTATGGACATCTGCAGGTGCTGCGGGTGATAGGAAGGTGGAGGCGGGACTGACCTGGACAGAGAAGGCATCGAGAGCAGTTGGGGTGGTGGTGCGAGCAGCTTGTCCGGCAGCTGCATATGGGTTCGATGTAGAGCTGGTCAGTGTCTTGGCAACCAGAGTGCCCACTGTTGCCTGCACAGGCGCCGCATTGTCACAAGCCCAAATATGAAGCTCTTCTTCTTCAGCTTACGGGCCTCTTGAATGACCAGGATACATATGCACCTGCCGCCCCCCCACGCACTAGTGCGCCAATTGAGCACTGGATGCTACAGCCAAGTATGAGTATGTCTTAGATGCTTTGTGTAACGTTCATGGAATGGGACTGGGAGGTAGACAGCAGACCATGGCATACCTGCAGGCCGATCAGGGCAGAGCCAATGCCAAAGAGGTTGAGGGTCTGGTTGGTGAGCAGGGTGCTGGCAATGCTGTCCTTCTTGATGGTTGCCTTCTCCACAATCACCTTCTTGGCAGTCCTGCACAGGTGCAGAGCAGCTTCTCAGTGGGTCATCTGCCGCAGTACACATTGCCAGTACAGGATGACCCATACAGCGAAAAGGGTAAGATCTCCCCCTCAAAGCATATCTGTACAGGTAATGGTGCATGGAAGGCTGGGCTTGGCTTGTCTACAACCCCTGGTGCTGGTACACGGTCAAGTGCAAAACTCTGTCAAGCACGTCCAAGCCGCGCTCACCTGACCAGCTGCCATGCTAGACCGGTCGAGATGAAGGAGGTCGCCACTCCAAACAGGGTGAACAGCACCGGCAGAGGAGGAACGCCACCCTGCAGGAACACTCATCCGTTTCTGCTCTGCTGATATCTCATGGTACATTTCTGGCATTAGTCGAGATTGACAGACCATCAAGAAGAATCCGTAATCACTGCAACAGCAGGGGCAAGAGGAGGTACTTTTATGGCACCCCTACAGGAGGACATGCCATTGGAGTCAACAGAGGAGCCTCACATTGCTGCCTGACGTCATGGTAAAGAACACCACAACGGCAGAGATGATGGCCAGGGACAGCTGTGACCAGAAGGAGATCCAGGCGATCCGCCTGCACTTGAGCCATCAGTCATGGAAGAAAAGGGTGCATGCCTTTTGAGTGTTATGACAAGAGCCATCACAGCAGGTTGAATCAAACGCATGTTGGGTTGAGGTCATTCCCAAACACAGGTGTGATATTAAAAAGGCTAACATAGGGTGCAGCAAATGGAAGCTGCACTGCCGAGCTGAATTCTGGTATGATGTCTGTACCTAATACCATATGCCTCACTTGCCAAATCACCTTCCACTGCTCCAGCCGCAGACTGTGTAAGCACCTGTGTTAGGCAAGATCGAATCAGTAGTAGTACTTTGCTCATTAGGTGGTACAGATGATAGACACGGACTGCAAGTCTGCAGTGAAGCACTTCATATGCAATCTGGCTGAGGTTTGGAATGCCAGCAGGGGTAGCAGTGCGTGTTGAAATGCACCTGCGACTGCCGTGCTTTGGGCGCCATGGGGGCAGCGAAAGTAATCGCTGGCAATCTGGGGCTTCCGGATGTAGCTGAGGGGCTGGAACCGAAGCATTGCGTCGGTTGTCTTTTCCTCAGGGCTGCACAAGCCAGTTGCAAAAGTGAATACCGAAGCACGCCCCTTTTGATCGGGCAATCGCCTCAGCATTAAAAGGCAGCTAAGCAATGCGGTGAGCCCGCCCGATGGTCTTCAATGCAGACAGGCGTGCAATGCAGTGCCCACTTACCCGGGAGCTTTACAAGCGCGCGGAGCAGGGGTGATGCGCTGGGCGCAAAAGTACCCATCAGGGACATCTTCATGGCAGCCATGTTGAGCAAATAGGATGCAGTCTTCAGATCTGTGGATACGATGCAGAGACAGCGAGCCGAAGTCCCCAAGGAGCTGCTTGCCAGCTTCAGGGTTAGCTCGTAGCTGCCTGACATCCCGAAGCTGGTCTGGGAGACATGATCCCTCTCTCCTGCCAGAGCGTTCATGGTTGTGTCGCTGCCCCAGCTGTGTAAGCTTCGCAGACATCAGTGCTCATTGTGATGCAAAATCCGTGCAGGGCATGAGCGAGAGGCCGCCTGCACGTAAACGCAGCGAGCCTCTAGCAAGCAAAGAGGACGCCCTGATTGAGTGCTCAGAGTTGCACAGTATGTTTCAACCGTGTCCTTGGCTATGTAGTCCCTCTAAGTGTACGAGATGCATCCTCATTTTACCCTGGGGATGTCTGTGCAGGGTCACTGATAGAGTGCTACAGGACGGCCTCAATCTTTGGGTGGCCCTGTAAGGACGAGAACAAAGCTTTTTGGGACTGTTATACACGCGTCAGGGTAAGCTACTGCTTCGCAGGTGCCCTCATTGAGAGCTGCCGCCTAAGGCAATCTGGCAATATGCCTGAGAACCCTGTGAACACTGCACCTTCCGTGCCTTACCCCTGATGTGGGTTGCTCTGCAGCGGTGAGGTGCAGGCTCAGCTTGCTTGCGATGCTGCAGGGTGTTGACAGCAACATAGTGGGTGATACCTTGTCGCGCTGGGCGGAGAAGCTGCGCCCAGCGACACCTCCCTTGCCAGAGCAGACCAGCGCTGGCAGAGCCCCCTCAGGATCTGCGAGGCAGGAGCGCTGAAGCCATGACAGGCAGCTCCTGACAGCGACTTGTGAGAGCTCTGTATGCATGAGCAGCATGATCCATTTATAAGAGTTTGTTGCCAGAGCAGACCAGGGCTGGCGGAGCCCCCTCAGGACCTTCGCGCCGGGAGCGCTGAAGGAAGAAGGAGCAGCTCCCAACTTTAACACACGAGAGCAGCATGTTTGGCATCTCAGGGCTTGTTGCCACAGCAGCATGCAGGTCAATGTGATGAGCTTCAGTAGAGTCGCCATGGTACATGCTGGAAGGTAGTAGGGCTGCCAATCCAGAACTCGCCGTAGTGGCAAGTGACGCATGCATGCATTTATGCTACTTTGAGGGTGCAGGCGGGCGAAGCCCTAATCCGCAGTAGCTGCATGCTACAAGTGCGCCATTACCTGAAACACAACCTATGGAATGCCGCACTATGCGACCCAATCGATCTGGCTGGTCTGATTTACAGCATGCACATTGTCAAAATCCGAGCAATTCCTTGGGCCAATCATAAGAGATATGCTACATGTGCTACTTGCGTGCGACGTTGCTACAACTGGGCACGCATGTCATCCTGATTCTCTAGCTATCTAAGAGGGTTGAAGCTTCTCCAAAACAGTGCTGCTCTCAAGCACAAACCAAAGCACTCCTCAAAACCACACGCTCTCACAACCCAAGTACAAGCTCAATGGCTGACATCCTTCTGCAGTTTGACACTCATCTCTCTGGTTGCAGAGTTTGCTCTTAGCAAAATTGAGCAGGCAGCTGAGCAATTCTGGCTACTACCGTTGCACTCGACTGCTGCTCATAGACCTGTAGGCATGTGCCCTGCCCGGGACCTTTGGTGGCCCCAACATGCTCTGCTACTGCTCGTTCTGCTAGCACTGTCTTTGGCTAATCCCCAGACTGTGCTGCATCCTGTGGGCACAAGCAAGGGACCGAAGCTGACCTATCTCTCATATGCAGGCCTTGTTCTCCCTGTCTCCCGCCCTCTGCATGTTTTCTGGTATGTTATGCTATGGCTTGCTTGCTGACTCTGCTTGCTTCCTGAAGGGCTGTACCTCCACTCATCTACAGGGCTCTGACCAGAGGACGACTTCGGGTCATTTGTTGTGGCGCAGGCCAAGGGCCGCAGAAAAGCGCCAGATCTGTGTGCAACTACATATATCATGCCGCGGTCTTCCGGGGGCTGGTGCTCGATCCTGAGGTGGTGCTCAGCTCAAGGGGTCTTCTGTCATCCTGTCGCCCTGCAGCACCGCGCCAGGCTTGATTATCAGGGTTGACAGCAGAAATATCTATGAATGACAGTAGATGCTGCTGTGTTCACACCCTACGCCCCCCTCACACCCTTGGACAGCAGCTTTCCCGTAAAAATCGAGGCTGTTCTTGGGCTAAGCAAAGAAACACACTTAGCATGCTCATTATACCATAGACTCCAGATGCCGATGGAAGCTACATGGGACTGTCCAAGGTAACACCTGTTTCCGCCTCAAAATTCCAGGGAGACTTCGAATGAAGAAGAGGAGTTTCCACCAGGCGCAGCTGCAGTGCTGCAACAGACAAACGTGACAGACCGTTTGTTGCCGGCATCAGAGTCTGACTCGAACGTTACCTCGCGTAACCGGGTCTCTTCTTCTCCTATCCCGCACTGACGCAGCCGCCTCCATTAGAGCCTCCTGAATGACCTTCGCCGTCCTCTCAATCTGCATAGCATAAGGACAGCGGTCTTGAGCCGTGTCGATCAGGTCATCGTCAAACTATCAAGAAGGCTCCACATCAGTACTTACCCCAGACTTGAAAGCATGTAGGTCCCTAAAGAAAACATTGAAAATCATATGCTGTTGATCCAAGCGTCAGGGTGCAGGGTCGCACACAAGGGGAAGGTGTCAAACGGGGCTCACCTGGGACTTGCTGCGCTGCATCTTCGGCTGGCCCTGCTCTTTGCAGGGGGCTCTCACGTATGTTCCAGACATGCGGCCTTCCACTGCGTCTTCCGTATGCATGCTCCCACGCTGCTGTCCTGGGACTTGTCAGGCCGAGCCTCGAGGCGGCTTCCGGTACGACGAGACCTGCGAGAACTTTCTGGTGGCGGGCAAGCTTTGCTTACGCACAGCGTCTTCCTGTTCCCCGGACCTTTATGGACACCTAAAACGCTCAGATTACCTGTGTTGAGAAGAGAAAGCTGGCAGAATGGAACAATCTACACCCATAGGGGTCAACCACTGGGATTGCGATTCCGAGACTTCTTTTCCGGGACAGCTGTCAGTAGACTCTCAAAATCTGGACTGACTGCACATTTGACCTTTCCTCAACACATAAGCATTTGGAATACCAAATATTGGTGTTGAAGAGGCTGTTCCGTATAATTCTGCTGCAAGCCTGTGCAGAATGCTGAAAGCATGAATGTTCCATCATCTATACATCGACATCAGGCCTGCGGCATTGTCTCCGTAGCAAGTACCCATCAAGCATTGCGATGCGCACATGTCGGCCGTATCGCAGCATCTGTGGTGTTCAGAGAAAGAAATAGTACACGCAGTGGCTGGCCTTCAGTGGCAGCCCGCAGACACTCACACTCCAGACGTGCTGTATTGCAGAAGGCGGGACTCACAGAGGTAACATTAATGGCTTGCCATGAGCGTCATTGAAGCGGGCTGAGCTTAGAGGTCCCACACTGGAAGCCTGCATGTGTTTGATGGGTATGTGTCTCACATGCAGGTGCAAGCTAACACAACCTCTGTACAGAGCCTCGTCAGATGGCTGATAGAGGTGAAGGGCTTGCCGCCCCAGAGAGCAGATGTAACAGGGGCCAGGCCCGACGGCAGCTGGACTGCCTTTACTAATCAAGACATCAAGGCAGGCGAGGTGAGCCCATATCCTCTTATCCATGGGATTTTATATGCCCCATGTCTGATGAGCAAGGGTAATTTCAGCCAGGCCAGAAGTCCATGCACTCTGCGACCCTATCAATCACTCTGTGAGCGCGCTAGAGGCGCGGAGGTCAGGCACATCCTAAGGGCCTTGCTTGGCTTGCTTCCCAGGCTGTGGTGGAGCTGCCAAGCGATCTGAGCATCACAGCAGTCGATGTGGCGGCGCATGAGACTGTCGCCAGCCTGGCAGAGGGGCATGGCGAGCTGACTGGACTTGCACTGTGGCTCCTGGCTGAGCGGCAAAAGGTGACTTGCCATTCTTGCAGAATTGCTCAAACCTCCAGGAGTGTATGAACGAGAAATGCTGGCGGAACACTCAGAAGCAGAGCAGCTGCACGACTGTACGAGGGACCAGGTCAGACATGCGTGAGTGGTTTTGTGAGAGGACCTGCCCGCTATGTTGCTAAATGCTGAGTGAAGAATCGGTATTTCAGCTTCCTGTCTCTGCAGGGTGAGAAGTCAGAATGGGCGCCATTCCTGATCACCTTGCCCGACTCTGTGCCCTCGCCCGTTTTCTGGGCAGCCGGGCAGCAAGAGGAGCTCCTTAGGGGCTCCCCCGTGCTTAAAGAGGCCAAGGCAAGGGCCACAGCGCTGCAGAAGGAGTGGTCTGCCATTCAGGAGAAAGTCTCAGCAGATCCTGGCAAATTCGACCCAGGTGCGGCTTGCTTCACGCGAGTTACAAACAGCTGTATGGTGGGAACACTGCTTGGATCACTCTCTATCAGTGTGACTGACCCATCCCATCAATCACCCATGTGCTTCAAGCCCATGTGCTGCCATGCTGCAAGGCGGTGCTTAGAGCAGTGACACTGACATAGGCACGGGTGATGAGTGACAGATTCTGCATGCTGCGTGCAGGTGTGTACACCTCTGACAGGTTCAGGGCTGCCCTGTCAGTGGTCCTGGCGTATGCAGTGTACCTTCCCTCAGCCAAATGCTTTGTCCTTTTGCCTCTGCTATCTCAGGTGATTCCCTTTCCATGCTTGTGTAATCTGAAGCTGGGGCCTCCTGTCAGGTCCCTTTGCACTTGCTATGAGATCTCAAATGCATCGTAGGGATTCTGCATTGCAGGAAGGCATTTGTTGTACTTGTCAGGACAGACTCACCCGCTGAAAAGTAGAGAATGGCAAAATTTGCCACAGGGCAACAAGGCAAAGAGTGGGAATACATTGCGCAGGTACAGCGCTCAGGGGATGAGTCAGCAGCTGTGTTGGACTATGACATCCAGAATGAGCGTGTCACATTGACAGCTGAACAACCTTGCAGGTCAGTCTCCTCACTTACTTTGTCGTCTGCAGTGTGTCCTCAGCGTGATGTCATGCAAGGGTACTACATGTCAATACTGAGGTCATCCACATTCCGACTGTAGCTCTGCCTAGGGCATGAGCTGTTGCTCAGGAATGGCACAGGGTGCATTGGTCCTGGCTGCCAGATGCACTGCAGCTGTGTGTTGAAGATCAGAAGTAGTGCAGGCAAGGTGAGGCCGTGACAGTGTTCGATGGCCGGCCCAACACCGAGCTCATTCTGGCGACTGGGCGAGTGGAGGAGGACAGCCCGTCTGACTACCTCACAATCAGCGTGGGCCTCGTGCAGGCTGACCGCATGTACTCAACCAAGCAAGAGATCCTGAAAGCCATGGGCTTTGAGGGTGTGCAGGTATGCTTACCCTGACCATCTGCAGTGTTTCCAGCGCTGCCTGTTTTGACACCTGCTCATGAGATATGCACACTCAAGGCTATCATGCAGACACCTTAATACAATGCCAGGTCAAATATGGCTGTCATCAGACCTTAGATGCTCTTCTCCTGCACAGGAGTTCCCAGTGTATCGTGAGCGCATGCCAATGCAGCTGCTGTCCTATCTGCGACTAGCTAGACTCACTGACTCCGCCTTGCTTGCCAAGGTTTGGGACTGCCTTCTTCCATCTGCTCATGCCCAACATGCTCACACACATAACTGTAGGGCTTGATTATCAGTGCTTTCACTTGCAGTTTTGAGGGTTGGAAAGCTTGAGTGGCGCCTGTAGACAGCGCAGGTCCGGTATACTGAGGATTCCCCTGGTGGTGCAGGTGACTTTTGACAAGGATGTGATTCTCAGCCCGGCAAATGAGTACGAGGTGCTCTCGCTGCTGCTTGGGGAGTGCAAGACACGCCTGGGAAGCTATGCTGGTGGGTGCCTGTGTTCAAGGATGACTGAGCACTCCCAAAGAACCCCTGCGTGTAATCGTTGACATGTGTGTCTGCAGGCAGCCTTCGGACCTGCCATGAACATCTGCTGAAGCACCTTGATATTTAGTGGTAGCAGCCTGGGTGATCAAGTTAGTGATCCCAATCCTCTGTGTGCTCGCGCAGGTACAGCGGAGGATGATGTGAAGCTGCTACAGCAGAGGGACCTCAGCGCAGAGGAACGCCTGGCGGCGCGCCTGCGCTTGGCAGAGAAGCGCGTCCTGCAGAGCACTCTGGATGCTGTCAGAAGGTGCGCAATCCCACTTTTGACAGACATTACATGGTACACAATACACAGTACCAACTGAGTGCACTGCATGTGTGCTGTCTCAGTCACCGTCCCAGAGTGAGGGTGGTCTGACCTCTGTTGAGCCTTGTGCAACATAACCCTGCTGCAGTATCTCGGGATGCCTGAGTCGCAATCTGAATGAGCATGAGCTACAGGATATGAGAGGTTGAACCGTGATTGCTGAGGAGGACATTGCCTCATCTAGGTAGACCTTGCGCATGCCTGTATGGCAGGTTGTGCATGCTATAGAATGCCCACATCAGCTTTTACAGAATAGCCTGTGCGTGTAGGCGGTTGGCACCTATCAGGGGCGTTCCCACGAAGTCGGGCAAGATGACCGACCCAAATGCAGATCTGCTGGAGATCTTTGACGCCTTTGAGAGCGTGCCGAAGCTGCCGTCCAAGCTCTTTGGCGGCCTTATGAGCTGGGCGCGCGGGGAGCAAGACCCTGACTGGAAGAAGAAGACGCCTCCACGATGAGTGTTTGTATGGTCGGCAATGTGAATTCCATCCTGGTCTAGAGCTTACCCCGGGGTTGACATCAGGTTGAAAATTCATCCCACACCAAATGAAACGCACTGCCAGGGACAAAGAGATACAGATCTGTAGAGCACACTCTCATGAATGAACATTCAAGGCAATTGCTGCAACGGACACAGCAGAGAGGGTGCCACCGCAAGCACAGCTAGCTCGGGAGATGCAATCCTGCTCAATCCAATCATGTGCTCAGGAAGATCTAGTCCTTGCAGATTGCCTCGCGGGCACCATGCTCGATCTCTATCTAGCCACCTTATACAAATGCGGAGGAAGCAAACAAAGTATACTACGTAGTCCTGCCTTCTGCGTATGAGTCTCCAGCTTGCGCAGCATTGCAATCTGGCATGCCTATGCAACCACATCCAAAAGATCTTTCATGTATCTACATCATGCTCACGTGGAGTGCGTGGCTCTTGTGCTGTCACAATTCTATGTCCCATCTTTCTGTGCATCAGTCTTCCTCTCCATTTAAATTCAATACAGGGTTCATCTGCATCATGTTTTCAATTTCACTTGAGCAGCCGTCGCATTGGCACCCGCGGTGCCCTAAAACAGTATCTCTGACTGCCTGTCTGCTCTCAAAGAAGACATCAGCTTGCAGCAGCTGCTACAAGCCCTATCGGCATGCGTTTGGCAATAAAGTCTGCCAGCCCATGTTCTGAGCCCCTCACTTTTCATGTACAAATATGATACAAGAGGTAAGGCCTTGAGTGCTAGATTTTGCAGTGCTGCCATGCCCACCGCTTGACAATACTGCTCAAAGGGATATGCCTTTTGCTGGAAGGCATTTCAAACTTATTGTGTGCCATGTCCGCATCAATCTCAATGGCTCAGCTCTTGGGCGCTCTGCACACAGGGGACCCTCTGATTGCAGAGGCTGCCCTTGAAAGTGCAATCTGGCGACCAATCAAAGCGCTGCACAGGCTTGTGCGCAGCAGGGCTTGGAATGTTGCTTTCATGCATGCATTGTGCGACAGCTTTCGCGCTCATATTGACGAGGGATGTGACCTAATGGGAGAATGTGATAAGTTGCTGCCAAGTCTCAGGCGCACTGCCAAGAAGAAGGAATCTCGCTGGTGTCCCTCTTGCTAGGCAAGGCCACCTCATGAGAAGCCCTCCACCTCTACATTGGTGTGACCTTTTCCAACCCCGTATCAGTGGTGAAGGGCCATGAAAAGGCTTCCTGAGCAGGTGACATGTCGCTTGCTGCATGCCATGTGCTCAGGATCTGTCTGCATCTGTCCTCTGGTCCTCGTCTCATGAGATCGCTCTCCAATGGAGGCTGCCTGCCTCAGCCTTGCTGATTCGATCACATTTCGCACTGCACCAGATGCAGCTAGGCGCGTGTGCAACAGCTTGTAGTCTGCTTGATCCACCAATGTCCCTATTTGAAACAGGTTGGTGGACCCCTGCTATTTCTGTTGCTGCTGCTGAGGTTGTTTTGAGATGTGGAGTTCTCCCCAAAAGGTCGCTCTTTCTGCAATTGGCATAGCCCCCTTGCCCCAGAGGCAGTCATAAGGCGTCTGTCTCAGAGCCGTGAGCTTCCAGAGTGTGCAGCCCTCTGTTCAATGGGCTGCTGCTCCAGCAGAGGCCCTGTTTGAGGGCGCCTGAGGCCCATAGAAGGTGTTGGAGTAGAAGCCGTGCAGGCCGTGCGGCACATGGTGGCTCAGGTGGATGCGCGCCAAGGGGCCCTTGCTGAAGTCCTTTGCATCCATCACCTGCGCAGCCACAGGAGTCAGCATGGATACGAGGTGTGCGTACTCTCGACACAGCAGCAGCATCTGCCAGTCAGACTGTGTGGAATGAAGAGCATGTGGGTGAGTGGCAGGTGCACAGCACATGAGATGTTCTGCCGACGGCGAGGCTTTCAGACCCGTCTGCCGGATAAGGGCGCACTAGCGCCCCTTGTGGTTGCGGAAAGCCACATGACTCGTCACAAATATTCAGTAATTGCCGACGACTGAAGCAGGGCAGGCAAGTGACTCACCGCTAGGGAGGTGCGCATTGACTCTCCGTCAAAGATCATGCCGAGCAGCACGCCGTCGTCCTCCTCCACTTCGCCGCGCGGCCCGGGCACAAAGATGAGCTCCTCGCAGAAGCACCTGTCCCCGGGGCACCAGCTCTGCGCCTCCCCTGTCTGGACATCCAGCCTGGTGAAGAGCTGCACAGAGTAGAACCCCCTCTAGGCCACTGCTCAGCCCACAGAGTGCCCTCCCATAGTCATACCCTTTGACACTGCAACGTGAATGCCATCTGAAAAAAGAGTCTGTCAAGATGTCCTTTAAGGGACTGCACCACATCAGGCAGCGCCAGAGGACTGAAGGCCATGCTTGATGTCGCGATGCTTTGCCTCTGACAACAGGGATGTGATGTCCTCCACCTATACAGGCATTTGCACACCTGATGATGTCAAGCGCGAGCTGAACTGCAAGTGCCTTAAAGACCTACCTGAGGGGGGCCGCTGTCGCCAGAAACCTCCATGGGCTTAGCAGCATTGAAGTACACATAGCGAGTTGGCCGGGAATAGAAGTTGGGATTGACCCTTGGGTGGTCCAGGTTCTGCCCCTGGTACACAGCCTCCCTGGTGACTATGCCTGTCTTGGCATTGATCCTGCAATAAACATCAACATCATAACACCGCTTGACATCCCTGAGATTTTACCACGTGCTGCAAGGGGTTGAGGGACGTACTTTTCAGACTCTTCTATGGAGCTCTGCAAACCCTCCCTGACCTCGTCCAGCAGCTCTACAAATGCGATTGCAGACATATAAGTATGTCTCTGGAGGACCTGTGACAAATGCTGCCTCACTATGCGTCAGGAGGCTGTGCAGCCGCAGTGATGCCGCTGTGACCAATTATACACTCCCAGCTGCCCAGTATCAAACCTAGATCATCCAAGTCGAGTTGCGCTATCACAGCCCCCAGTCTCACTGCTTAAGGCCTCCAAGCTCACCTGTGCTTCCAGAGAGCTGTAAAGGGGATGCCGCTGAAGTCGCCCTCCAGGACGACCTTCCAGCTGCCCAGCATGCCCGCCCCGCTGGCCAGGCGCTTCAGGGCTTCAGGGCCCCAGCCGCTGGACCACACCTCAACCTCATCGCCATCCTCGAAGGCGTTTGCGTGGTGAATGAGGAAGCTCTGCTCGGCCTCAAACACCTGCATCATGCGTCCACCTTTGTTTGATTCAGCAGAAAACATCATTATTGCATGGGCGGCTGCTCTCCCAACAATAGCACCTGGTGGGGATGTGGATGAGCCCAATATTGCCAGAGGTGGCAGCGCAGCACAAGGCGCATGACCCATTTACATGTCAGCAAGGCCAGTGCAGCCATATGTTGGCTCTCACATCTGCAGAACCGATGTGTATGACAATATCCGTGACAGCCCTCTGGTTCAGTGAGGAGGGCAGAAAGAGTACAGGTGAAGGAGCTAAGAGACAATGATACCTGGGGCGCTCCGCCAGAGCGGGGGACCATGTGGACCTTCATGGGCTTCTGCTCAAACTCGATGCACTGCGCAGGGCCCTTGAAGCCGAACAGGTAGGGCGCCATGTCGAAGCTCAGCGCGTGCTGCACACACCCATGAGTCCTTTCAGCCAGACATGTGGTCGTGCATGCAGCTTGACCTGCCAGTGTGTGCATTCTGTGACTGCAGACGCGCTCAGTCTCAGCACTCTGACATGAGGGATGTCACAAGGAGAGTCTTCCAGCCAGGCCAGTGATTTTGCATGCAGCTTGACCTGCCAGATGAGGCCCTTGCTGTATATACCATCATGACTCAGTACTGGGGCTGCGTGTGACTGCGTTCCCATAACTCTGTCTTGTTTGCCATACCTGGAAGAAGATGTAGCTGTTGGGCGTGATGGCAAAGTCGTGCGGGTTGAAGAAGCTGTGCTGCATGGTGAACTGGGCGCCCGCCAGCCGCTCCCAGTTGCTGTCGTACTCCACTATGTTAATTGCCATATCAGCGTCTCCCATGGGCTTCAACAGGCTGCATGCACAGGTACCCTTTTCAGATACATGAAACTGCCCTGTGGTCATGCCTCATGGTGTGATTGGGTTGGTTTACGTCTGCCGATGTACAGGCCTGCGCTTAAGAGAGGTTGTATCTGCGAAAGCATCAGCCGCCTGAGTGACTGGTGCTGCCCTTTAGTATGATGTACAGGTGCATGGAGAGAGCACAGCTCAGACGCAGGATACTGTTGCAGTAGCACACGAGGTGGTTCGCTGCACATCTGGCTCAAGGTGATGTCACTCCTATGCCATGGCGTACCCTGGCCAGCTTCAGGTCACAAGGCGCTGGTCACCCCCAGGCTTGTCCAAGACATCGTCGGAATGTGCAATAAGCGCTGATTCTGAGCACAGGATCTTGTCAATCCCACATACACTTCCATGCCAGCCTGGTCCTGACGTGAGGGGCCATACCTGCGCCAGCTCCAGGTGACCAGGCGCTGCTCTCCGCCGGGCGCCTCTGAGACGATGTGCGGGTGCGCGGTGAAGGCGGACCCCAGGCGCAGTATCTTGTCCAGCCAGCGGCGCCCTGTTGAGGAGGGCGCGATGCCGTCGATGAGGTAGTTGTCCAGCAGCTCTGGCTTGTTGTCCTTGGTGCCCAGCGTTCTGGGATCAAGCTCGTAGGGGCAGCCCGCCTGCATGCACATGGGGTCCTCAGGTCTGCCCAATGTCCTGACATGGCTGGCAAGAGGTTGGGGAGGACGCTATGTTGCCAATTAGGTAATTGTCAGGTAATTCCCCATCTGAAGGCCATCCATACTGCATGCACGGGGATTTGCAGGTCGGAGCTGGATCCGAGACACAAGGACCAAAGCATGAGCACGTTTTCTGACTGCCGCCAGGGACTTGGCATGCCAAGCATTGCTCCTTGGCATTTTGGGTCTAACTCTCAACGCGCGGCACACCCGCACGCAGCGCTATGTGACTCTTTAGTTGGGCAACTCATGACATGGCTGATGCTGGGTAAAGGTCAACGTTTAGCACATGAATGTACAAGTAATGTGCAGCAGCATTGGCTTGGAATATCCCGTGCACACCTCCCAGAGAGCCAGCAGGCGCTTGCCCCACTCGACCACATTGGTATTTGCCGGGTTCTTCAGGTAAAGGTCAAAGGCGTTTTTCACAAAGCCCCCGACGCGCTGCGTGCCGAAAGTGCTCCTGTACTCAATGGACCCCGCCTTTTCCTCATGGATCAGCTCCCTGCAATAGATTGTATCGCATTGGCCAAGGTCAAGATTGCAGATTTATGCAATGTTTAGGCCATGGGTCCACACTTGCGTAGGTGCTATTTGCAGACTCTGACATGTGCGCATCAAGAGCTGCAGCTGTGCGGACTAAGAACATGGAGCTGACTCAGCCTCAGACACCAAAGCAGCAAAGCTGAGGGCCTGTGAATGCTGTGCACAGGATGAAAGTTTGCTGACTGTTCCTACACCAACGAGAGATGCATCTTACCTGGTCTGGACGTAGCGGGATAGGAAGTGGACATTGTTGCCTCCCGCAAAGCTGAAGCGGCACACATAGCCGTCCCCGTCCAGCATGTGGTGATACCTCTGCCCGCCGCGCTCTGCATACAAGAAACAGAAATACATCACATGCAATGGGGACAAATCAGACCTCAGACAGGGACAAGAGAGCATGATGCACTGCTGCTCTGGTGATACAGCTCGGTGTCGCTGGACCATCAGCGCTCAGGAACCTTCTGTATGCATGTGGTTGTCTGAGGCTCTCCTATCATCATGAGCCCAACACATCAGTGCATGTAGCGTGCCCTTGAACAATGTGGTGGGCATGGCAGGGTGATGAGATTGGCAGCCCGCTCATTCTGCCGGCGCACAGTCCCCAAGAGCACGGCTGCATGCAGCTGACATGAGGGCGCAATGCAGGCGCTGCAGGGTCAATGGTCTGGGTGGCGCACCAAAGTTGCCAGGCCCATTCCTGAAAAGGGTCCCTTGCAGGTACTCAGGGATGGTGCCTTCCACCTCCTCAATCCAGTAGTCAAACTCGCCTTGCTGCGAGGAGAAAGCAGCCGCCCAGTCCTTTGCATTGAAGGACGCCACTGGGGGGCTTTGCACAATGGCATCTCCCTGCACAGGAGCAGAACACTCATGAATGGGTTGCACTGTGTCTGTCGCCCTCTATTGCACAAGCCGCCTGCATGCAAGGCCACGTGTGGGGAGTCTGACGGTCCCCCTTCGTTGGCCCTTCCAACAGCCCCCCTAAGTTTTGAGAAGTGGGCCTTGCAGGAGCTGGAGTTGAGACCAGGATGTTGCCTCAAGGCCAGTGGCATGTCCAGGACTGCATGTCCAGCCCATGCAAAAGTTTTTCATCTGGGCATGCCAGAGGGAAAAGGCACGATTCCAGTGCACCAAATCTGAGCCACTGAAGGGCATTTGGTAGACTCTAAACTCCCTTGGGGTCCTTTGAGGGGCATAAGCCACCCTCAAGAGCTGAGTTTGCATCATTTACTAGCTTGGGGCATCCTTGCGCGAGCCTGTCAGCTGGACACGTCGCACCGCAGATGGCCATCTGATCCAGGACGGCTGGTCTGATATCATATAGTGGCTTACATTGCTTCGAATATTGCATGGATGCCCCCCGACAACCGCTTAGACTGAAAAGTCCCCTTCAGCCACTATTTTTGCTTCAGCAATGGTGCTGCATGCGGGCTGTGAAAGAGTATCCAAGGCAGACTATGCTGCCTAGCATTCCGTCTGTGCCCTTCTTTTGAGACTTCCTCCCTCGTCACCAAGCGCACAGTCAGCCCACCAAATGTCATGGTTGAAGACGTTACGGGTGCAGCACGCACCCCTGTGGGCGTGACGACCTCAGGAGTTTTGTCAGGAGCAAAGCTCGTCTTCACGCGGCGCTGGGCAGGAGGGCGCGCTGGCTGATATCCTGAGCTGGCACGGCCATGGGCGCAGGCCGGGATGCATCGACTGTATGCCGGCCTCGAGCTCGCGCCCGAGGTCACCCCGCTGGTTCTCTGCATTTTTCCGGCTGTCTGCCTAGCTAGCTGACGTGCGGAGGACTCCCAAGCAGGAGCGGGAAAGACTTCCGAACTGTTCCGGATTACGTGACTAGCATCAGTAAGGCTCTGGGACGCGAGAGAAGACTCCTTACGGAGAGGACATCTGAGGAACTGCGCCCGCCAGGACTGGGATGTTTGCGCTCAATGGCAAGAGTGCATTCAACAGTCTCAGCCAGGAAGGGTCAGGGGTGAGAGCCTGCTCTCAAGGCATGTCGACAGTCGCGCAGAGGTCACGCGATCTGCCTCAGCTGAGAGCAGATACCCCCGGATGCCAACACATAATACATTTCAATAATGCAGGTATGGGTTAAGACACTGCAGGCGACTGCCTGATGCATGATCTTGATATTCTGTTCATGGCATGTGTTGTAAGGACATGGCAGATGGTCATGCTAACGGGGTACTGGTCCGATGCAGGGGCTGCCCTTCCCATCAAGGAGGTTGTTGATATTCAGCATGCCTTCTTAGATTCAGAGGCTCTATGCGGAGGGTGCGCCTATCGAGGAGCTCGTTAGTCTCGTGATGCATGGTGCCAAACTTACAACTTGACTGATATACACAGGTATGAGACCGTGATTACCGAAACAGAGGCCTTGCAGCTGGCGTATAATGAGCTGGCGACCATGCTCAATTGCTCAGCACGAAACATTGCCATACTGCAGAGTGCAACTGCAGCATGGATGCAGGTATCTCCCTACTTGCTCTTGAAGTTGCGCCAGGTCCTTCTCACACATTGGCAGTATGCCCGATGAAGCTGATCGGGTGTTGCAATTAGCAGCTCGGGAAAAATCAGTATGAGCCCTGATGTGCATGCAGGTCTTCTATGGCATACCCTTCCAGAGCGGTGACCGCATTCTGACCGGCGTGCATGAGTACGCTGCCAACTATATAGCTTTCTTACAGGTCCAGTTTTGACTCCCTGCCCAAACCATCTCAGCATCCAAGTCCCCTTCAAAGGATGGTTTAACACACAGTGGAGGACATCCGCGATAAGGCTCACTTGCCTCAGCATGACAGAGCTTGCGCGGCAGCAAAGAGCTCTGTGAAGTGTACTTCATCATCTGTACAGCAGTGAGGAGCATTGATAGTGTGCAGGTGGCCAAGAGGACGGGTGCAAAGATTGAGGTGATCCCTGAGACTGCAGACAATGATGTGAATTTGGAGGCGCTCGAGCACAGCATCGTGCATGGGCAAGGGAGGCCAGCCTTGCTGGCTTTCACGCACATACCCACCAACTCAGGTGCGCCCTCGAGTGCCTTGTGTCAGGCCTTGCACATGGCGCTCACACTCTTATGGATGACATAGCAGAAAGGAGTTTCAGGAGCACCCGCTGGCATGACATCTATCAGTAGCGCATGTGATGTAACGCATGTGATGTAATGAATGCGCCTGTCCAGTATGTGAGCACCTAAACAGCTCCCAGTCACCTTGCTATCCCAGTCTGCTGGCTCCCCAATGCATTGGAATGCCACCCTCAGTATGCTCTGACGAGGTACATCTGGGGAGCTGCACCTGACCTGTCAATAGCATGCAGGCAGGGTGTATAGCGCTGAGGGTATTGGCGCCATAGCCAAGCGCCATGGCGTTCCCTTCCTGCTGGACGCCTGCCAGAGCGTGGGCCAGATGCCTCTGAACGTTGCCAAGCTAGGCTGCAACTGGCTCAGTGGCACCTCCAGGAAGTACCTGAGGGGCCCTCGCGGGGTTGGCTTCCTATATGCCTCAGAGTACGCACCTGCAGCCGTCGCATGCTTAGCTTGAATTGTGCCTTAAGGGGCTTGAGTAGCGCTCCTTGAGCTGTGCTTGTCATAGGGCAGCATCCTATGCGCCCGAAAGTGCAAAGCTGCTGGCAGCAGTGCATACAAGGCCTCTGCATCGTGAGGCGCCGGCCTTGTATGCACTGCCATGAGACCTGTCTCGGGAAGAGGCGATCATTACTTTGTCAGACAAGCTGCCACAGGGCAGCCTCTGTACAGGAGGTCTTGCTAGTGTGCGGGTGTTCTGTCTTCACAGGTTCAAGCACATCCAAGAGGCAACAATGCCAGTCCTGCTAGATGACTTGTCAAAGTCAATGGACTCACTGAGTGGGTGCTGCATGCAGCAAGGCCATGCAGCAGTCTGAGCCAGCAGCCTTGGACATGTGGGGAGCAGAGTGGGTGACTGGAGGGCAGTACAGGCTGCAGCCGGGCGCCAGGCGCTATGAGCAGTACGAGCGCTGCTTTGCTGCTGTGGTGAGGCACCATGCCACACATCACTCAATCTCCCGCTCGTGGAGGTCATGCAAGCGCTGTACGCTGAGGCTGGCAGTGCTTTCGGCTATGCTCCATGTTGCCCACAGCACATTGCCCTTCTCATGTGAACGCTCCGTACTACCATTGTTGCCTGCGGCGCGTTGAGAAGCTCTTGTCAATGTTGTGCCCGTCCTGCGATATGCACCATAAGCCTGATTGAGCTATGCCTACTGTGTAGCCCATGCTATCTTGTGACTCCATGCCAAGCTGCCGACATGCACCGCTTCCTCTGCAGGCGGGCCTTGGGGTTGCAGCGCGGTATGCAAATGAGCTGGGCGTTGACTGGATCTGGGAGCGGGTGCAGGAGCTTGCTGCAGAGCTCAGGTCCAGGCTCCGAAGCATACCGGGTGTGACAGTGCATGACCGGGGAAGGCTGCTTTGCGGCATAGTGAGCTTCACAAAGGTAAGCTCCCTGATGGCCCCCTATGCACCCTCTCGAGCACTGCACAGCAGATGATGCTTGGGATGAGCGTCAACTTGGAATCTTGAGCAGCGGGGTACAGGGGTTGCGGTGTAATTACTTTTGCTGTCGGCAGTGCCATTGCAAACTCAGCAGTGAGGCTGCTGTAGGTAGTGATTCTTCATCACTGCGCCTTGCAGGACGGTGTAGATTCTGCGCAGATGAAAGCGTTCCTGCTGAAAAAGATGATCAATGTGAGCATATCGCCAATGACCTCCACACGATTAGATTTTGAGAAGCATGGGCTGCCAGAGAGTGTAGTCCGAGCTTCCGTGCACTACTACAACAGCAGTGCAGATATTGAGCAGTTGGCACAGGCTGTATCTGATGCACACCAGTGATCCCTTGCGTCATGTCAGTCTGTCAGGACAGGGATCCATAGGGCCTTGGGCGCTGTGACCTATGTGTGATGACATTCTGTGATGGCAGAGAGACGTCCACATAGAGGAGTTGACTGATTGCAATGAAGTGACTCCATGTAAAGAATGATGAGTACAATTTTGTCAGCGCTGTGCACGTTGCCAGATGAAAGTGGGCGTCCCATGCAGATTGTCCATGCACGATAGCGCATTAATGCATGCCGCAGATTTACCGCACACACCAGAAATGAGGCTGGCAGAAAGAATGCCGCACATGATCTGTTTGGAAGTCATCTTCATGTTGAGGGTCCACTTAGTTGTGTTAGGATTGTTGGCCTTGTGTTGCGCATTGCTCACATGCTGCAGACGGCTCTGTACATTTGAATTTCACTTCATCTGGCTGTCACTATGGGATGCACTCTCCCTAAATGCTGATATCTGGCTCTGCACTCAATGCATGCAGGTCTTCAACACTCAAAGTCAATCTAACCAGCTGCAGTCCCATTATGTACCATGACCTTAGAGACTTCTGTTCCTGGCATTTGGAGACCTAGCAGAATCAAATTGTGCTTCTGCAGTCTCAACATACGTGTTCATAGGTTTATTGCATGCTAGTAAGTTCTTTCGGAGGTTTCGGTGACTTCCTACCCTACGGGTCAGGCATGCTGCATGCGACTGCGCTGCAGCAACACTCTTAGCATGTACACGTCAGAGCGCAACAGAGCCATACTTTGTCAGCATCTCCCAGAAAAGGACATGCATTTATGGTGAGAAAGAACACCGGGCCTGAATGCCCTGACCTCGCACCAATTTTGCATTGTTTCAATGTCATTTCGCCTTTGCCAGACGGTCAGTGCTGGTAGAAGAATTCCGCCCTTTCCATAGAGATCAGCCGGCTGTAATCATTCAAGGCAAAACTGCCTGGCAGATGCAGCGCTCTGCTAGCTCATCAGCCATTGCCTAAGGAAGGCATCCCCTGGAAGCCCGTACTGCATGGCGTTCGTGCTGCTGACCAGTTATAAGTCTGACTGCGGAAGCGTTTTCATATGTTGCAGAAGAAACCCTGCCGCTGCTGCGCAACGGGCCTTGAGCACTGCACAGCAGTGTCTCTGACCACCTATAGCCTCTGTTATTCGCAGATCATTGCAGCAGGACTGCGTAAATGTGCGGTCTTGACACAACCTATGTTCCTACCGCTGGCACTGTGATCGCTTCTCAAAGCTCATCTATACTTTGGATGTGCCTGCGCACCAAAGACCACCATGGCACAGGCCATCCTACGGCCTTGCTCCTGTCCTGGTAGAGACGGACCTGCTCCTCGACTGGGACTACAAAGCTGCTCGGCAGCCGCCTAGATGGTCCTCCGGCGGCCGCCCTGCTGGACGGGCGGGCTCACGCCGGCAGCTGCGCTCTCGCCCGCCGGCGACCCCGAGCCGTTCACGGACTTGGCGAGGCGGTGATGGATCGGCGTCACGTCCTTCTCCCCGGCCGGGACGCTGCCGAGGTCCGCGATGCCCTCGCCGCTGGGCCGCGGCGCCGCCGCGTCGGGGCTCGAGTCGGCGCTCTCGGGATCCCCCGCGGTTTCCGCTGCGTTCTGCTTCACATCCTCCTTCATGTTTGCCTGCGTCATCACATGATCTGTCACATGATTCCTCTGACACAATAAAATGACAGGGATTGGGATCGCCCGCCCAACCTATGCTATAATTGACCCAACCAACACCAACCTTGGGGCATCCTGAGCTCACAGATAAATTGTAGGAGGCCTTATTAAGGCTTGTATGGAGCGCATCACCATATGTCACAGACTGCTATGTGTGTGACCTAATCAGGAACCATTGAGCTCTAGTAATTAGAGCCCTTCATCCATTGAAGTGAGAGCAGTGGCATGCCTGGGCCTCGTTTTGCGCATTCTCTTGCTCATGCGCTTCGCTGTCCTGGTGGTGACTCTCCTTGTGGTCGAACAGGCTCTCCACCATCTCGCTGTTCTCCGCATCAGGGTCCTCAAACTTTGTCTTCAGTGCCGGGAACAACTCAGTGTCGTTCACCTGCAACATGCCAAGCAACATCAACCATCCTGCATGCATTTGCCGGCAGCCAACTCTTGACTACAAACTACTGTACCCCAGGCCACTTAGATCACCACATGACTCTAGTCTCGTGTCCTGTATAGTCTGTGTACCCCAATGAGGGCTCTTTCACCCGGTGTCAGGTTGCAACAGCCTTGAGCGCTGCAGGGCATGTTCAAGGCAGATGTTTGCAGAGATGACATCGCTATGACCTCTATATGAGAGAGTATCATGTGGCCAGTGTCAGACGGGGGCTGACCTGTGCGCCCAGGTCATCCTGGGGCGTCACAACCTCATCATCGGTGAGCGCATACTTGCTGCCAAAGACCGAGTTGACGCGATATCTATAGAGCCCGTTCTCCATGTCGATCTCGTTCAGCCTTACAGCCTCATAGTCATGAGTTGCCTCCTCCCCTCTGCGGATCCAGTCTGCCAGAGTTCGGTCCCAAGCATTGATCGTCACAGGCTTGGTGGCCCTCGTGACCTGCAACAGCATGCTCTGTCTTTAACAGGTACCATGAGGATGCAGTACCTGTCAGGAGTCAGGAAAATCTATTCTCGATGTGCACACCCCAACTGTCGGCTCTCACGTGACTACTGCTACCGCTGGCAAGAGCAAAGGCTAGCAGTGTTGCTGCATAGGGCAGAGCAGGGGCGATTAGCTTTCCCAGTCAGGCACACATTAGCCATGATGTCTCAGGACACGCTCTTAGCCACAGGGCATCTAGAACTCCAGACGAGTCTGGTGAATGGCTTGCAGATATCACTATGTGCGCCAGCAAGCATAGCATGCGAAAGGGATGAAGAGGGAGGATGTGCACCTTCTGGCAGTTCTTTGCTGGGGAGGCCTTCTTGGCCCAATCCAGCGCTGCCTTGGCGCCCGGCACCACAATGTCTGTGAAGGTGGGATCGGGCACAGCGACCTCCAGATAGTCTGTTCTGGGGTTCTTTGGCGACAGCGACCACTTCCAGAATAGCGTTCCTGCACCCACATGCACTTCACTCAGGCGCAATACAAGGCATCGTGGCAGGATTGCGTCTCTCTGAGACCAATGCCTAGCCTTAGGAGAGCAAATCTAGGTTAAGAGCCTACTCAGCAGTGCCCTTGAGTCCCCAGGCAGCCTCATCCCCCTCACGATAAAAGCACCTTACGCTACCAGAGGCATCTGTTGTTTGCAGGATGAGACTTGTGGAAAGGAAGGAAACCTGAATGGCTCGCATGAGAAAGTTCAGGTGTTCATCTGGGAGCTGCTACCATTTGCCAGGCTGGGGATGTTCCCAGAGTAGGCGTATGAGACAATCTGAATCCAGCCTCTGCGAGCGAGAAGCTGGGAGCTCACCCTGGTAGTTGCCGCCGTTCTCCAGGCTAGAGATGTACTCGGAGTAGGCGTGCGAGAACATGGGCCCCCGAACCTTTTTCCAGTCGCTGGGCACCTTGGCGTCGGACGTCACGTTCTTCCCAAACTCCTCCAGCACAAACGGCTTCCCAATCCGTTTGCATGCATCCGCGTGGCTGTTGATCCACTTTGTCAGGAAGGCCTGGTTCTCATTGCCAGTCTGCACAGGACAATGCTCATGTGAATGTCTCATGTGAATGCCTCACATTACAGGAGCCTACTCTCCCTGCATATGTCTTGGCAGCTCCAAGGCCTTAACAAGCAGGTCCAAAGCACACTAAACATGCCCTGTCCTATCTGTGAGCTTATTTGCCTTCAGTCTAACGGACTTCACACTAGCAATCAGGGCCTTGTTCTGCATCATACAGGAGCGTGAGACATACCCAGAGGTCTGGCCAGTAATGCGCCCCGCAGAAATCAATGTGCGGGCTGTCATGCTGCGCTGTGAAGTTCTGCCCCGTCAGCGACGTCCAGCTCAGCTGCCCGTTATCTCCAGGCAGGGGATTGGATTCCCGGGCCTCCTCGGCGTGCGCCCCCCAGAAACCCTCGAGCCCCACCGTCACCAAGTGGTTGGGGTCCTTCTCCTTCAGATACCCCGCCATCTCATGCACCCACGCCTGCAGTACCATCATACAGCTCACTATAAGCCTAACAACTGGCTCCCACAATGTTGGTGTGCCTCAGGAAGCTGCTCAGAGCAGCCGCAGAAGTGTTGTGCAAGTAGATAATGAGCTGCCTCCCTTGTGAAAAGGCTCTCCTGAGTACGGGCTGGCATCAGGAGAAGCCATGCACTCACGATCCTACCTGCACTGCTGCCACTTTGAGCGTCATGGAAACGGGGATCTTTTCAGGACTTTACAGGGTGCCATTGCAGCGTATTGCAACATGCTCAGCACGGGGACGGCAGAAGGGGCTCACTGTGATCTTATCAGCACACTTGGGGCTGCAGGCTCCTTCCAAGCTGTCCCACTCTGAGGGCGGGGGCAGCTTGCTAGGGAAGCAGTTGCACCGCGGCTCGTTGATCAGGTCCCACCCGAAGATCGTCGGATCATCCCTGTATCTCCGCCCTGCATAGCCAGCATCATCAGGGTATGCCTGATGATAAACATCTGTCCAATTATAAGGGTGGCGCTCACCCGGTCTGCCTCCACACGCTACATGTTACTCAACCAATAAACTTCTTGCAGGGAGGTGCTGCTCATTGCAGATTGTCGGCCAGTTGCAGGAGCTCACCATTGTAAACATTGGTGCGGGAGGTCATGGCATATATGTGGTTCTTAAATAGCCGCTTCACTTTGGGGTCCGTCCAGAAGTCATCCAAATCTGTCTTGTTCGCCCACTTCACATACTGCATCACATCACGTGAGCGCTCGTCAGCAACTTTTCTGGCATCGCTCAGCACAGCTGGTCTCATCCCTGAGCAGAGCACTCAATGCAAGCTGGGCACATGGAGTATCAGGGTGCTGTCCAAAGCTGCTCTGCAAGCACATCGGTCATCTTAGAAATCTAAATGCGTGCTATAACTTAGACTCATAAGACGGCATGAAGAGGCTCACATTGTACAATGCGTGCTATAAGTCAGACTCATAAGATGGCATGAAGAGGCTCACGTTGTACTTGCTGTCAAAGGTCTTCCAGTTGTTTGTCAGTGTGAACATGACCTTCACGCCATACTGAGCGGCCTGGTCCAGCACAAAATCCAGTCCCCGGAACGCTGTCTCGTTGTACAGCCCTGCATCGATCGGCTGCACTCAGTGTGGCGTCGAGAACAGTGCCTGAGAGATTTTGTGACATCTTCCGCTGAAAGCGTGCTTATGAGTGAGGGCTGGCAAGACTATGATTGCATGCCAGCAATGTCACGGATGTGTCGACCCCTGGATCATGCCGGCTCCTCCAGAGCCCCAGCTGAGAAGGATGCATGTCACTGTCCCAGAAGCCCCCAGTGCATCACTGTCAAATGGCAGTGAGAGGGGGCGGGCGCCAACCTGCGCGCGGCTGCAGGATGATGGACTTGAAGGCGTCGTGCCCGTGCCCGAAGGACCTGACCAGAGTGAGACCATTAGAGGCCGCGGCCTGCATGGTGAACCGGACGGCTTCCGGCCCGGTCAGATTTGTGTCTGCATCGTATGTGAAGCCCGCTCCACATTCCATCATGTCCCATCTGCACGTAAGCATGACAGTGAGCATGGGCATGGAGGTTGCTCAGCTGGTCCAGTATATTGCAAGCCGTCACCGCCCGGTGTATCTGAAGCTTGACTCCACATATGTGACGAGGTGCTGTAGTCTCTGCTGTGGCTAAAGGCAAATGCTGCCAGAGAGCTGCAGTGATAGACATGCCAGGTCAACGGTGCTTGTTCTGCTGGCTACCAGCTGGGAGCGTGCACACATTGTATTGAAGGGGCGCGCTGCACCCTCTATGGAATATCACAGTGTGCTCATGTCCTGAGGGCAGGCGTTGTAAAGGGGGCCTCGAGCCGGCGTCCCGTTGATTGTGACACTCTAAGCTGCGCTATAGGCACGTCCCGGTGCCCATATGATTCCCTCCCGCAGAGAGGCTGTACCTAAGCCCTAATCACCTTTCTGACATTGGCCTCCTTCCAACTTTTGCCCGGGACTCCGAACATGGTTGCAAGCACTTAAACAGTAACACTATGAACACATAAGCTGTCCCAATGGCTTCTCGTGCGCTCCCTGGCCGCGCATCAAGACTTGATGTATGTCGGAAGAGCGCACGATGTTCCTAACCTGCTCAACCGTAGAATGCTTCGAGGGCGCTGATGCTGCTTAAGGCATACCAGAAAGTCGTGTTGTATAAGAGATGTCTAAGATATCCTGGTTGGGCGACGCTAGACTGCTGCTGGTGGACCTGTCACCTTCCGAGATCGGCCTTCAAGTGTCCGATACTACAAGCATGATGGCCGACATGACTTCATGTGGAGGGCGGACTCACGCGTTGAGTCCCGTCACAGGGAATAGGTTGCACGAGTCGTCCACAAAGCGGCCTCCTTGTACGCGAATGAATCCCTTGTAGTCCGGGATGATGCGCCTGTCCGCGGCGACTGAGGAGACGGCTGCCACCAAGCACGCCGTCCACAGCGCCACGGGCGCCAGCCTCATGCTTTCCAAAGCCGGCTTTCCCCTATGGCAAAATGTCCTCCTGGTATGGGAAGTTGTCTCTCCTGAGGTCAGCGTCTGTGGGTCCTAGGAGCTGCCTGGACTTTTCGCCTGCCGATGCTTCCAGGCCTTTCTAACCGCGTCCGAACTTTGCAATGGCTATCTTGGGACTCATCAGGCATGCCTCTCAGGTCGTCCACCCAACATTGGCACCAGCTTCTGTGGGGTCAACTTTACATTCGAGATCCTAAACAGGCACCCTTCGGCCAGCTGGTGCAAGACGCAGACATTCCACATGTAGTGTCTCAAGGCGACAAGTGGACAGACCGATGTTTCTTCTTCGTAATGGCTCAACGCCGACTGTGCTTCTGCTCGATTGATCATCGGCGAGTTCCAGGAAAACTGCCAGATAGTCGCGTTTCTGGAAGGTGCCACATGGTGCCCAGTGCCCGACTTACGGATGTCACATTACATATGACAACAAAGCCACCAGCCACGTAGATGTCGTCGCTGTCCAGCAACGATGTGATATGCCCCAAGGCAAAGCACCAGAGCAGCACCTTCCTTCTCACCTACCCAATTAGTAGAGCAGTTCATGACACAATGACGCATACTGATGCTAGATAAGCAAGCTGTAACCTTTACAATGCATTCTAAGGCGCTTCAAGGCCACACGATGTCCACAGAGTTGGGCTTCCTCTGGAAGTTGGGGATAGACTCCCAGGCCTGGGTTTGGGATGGTAGCTTGGCTATGCTCTCGTCAATGTTCAGCAGATCGGTCTTCAGCTTGAGCAGATCGTCCTCCACTGTGCCAGCCTCCATCAGCGCGAACTTGGCGCCCAGCGCATCCCCAAACATCTGCATGCAACCCAGTCCTCACTCCGCCACCTTACAGGAATGCATGGGCATTTACATCGGAGCAGTGCTCGAGTTCAATGCACAATGCAGTGATTTGGGGTGGTTAGGGGATCAGGCAGCCGGCTGCATTCGTACGGCTTCGAGGCATGGTAACGGGCAGGAGCATTCGAGGAGACATTATAAATGGGGGTGTCAGCAGGGGCTTACCCCCATCTGGCCGGCAGCGTCCGCCTCAGCCTCCAGGGCTTCCACCTTCTGCTCCATGCGCGCAAACGCTGACAGGGACGAGTTGGACGAGGACCGCAGGCCGCCCACCAAGCTTGAGATCTCCTCATTCAGCATCTTGGTCGCCTGCAGGGCCAGCCTTGCTTATTCTAGCGTAACACATTCCAGGTCAAGCGCTGTCTGACTGATCAGACAGCAAGTCAAACAACACGGCCTCAGGAAATGTGCCTGACAGCACTGACATCAACACTAAAGCAGGATTGTGCGCTCTGCAACCCTTCACAGATTGCTGCCGGAGGTACAGCCCTGGACAAAATGGGCAAGGCGCTGGCACATTCTTGGAGGAGTCAAGCTCGGGCTTGTGCAATAGCCTGAGGTCTGACCTGGGCTGACGCTGCACGAGCCTTGAGCGTTTCCTTCTTGTTGAGTGCCTCGGCAACTTTGCTCTCCAGCGCGCTGATGTTGGCCTTGAGCGTGGCAGACGCCTTGCGATGCTGCTCCAGCTGCTCCCTCATGGTGTTCGCTGTAGTCTGCAGCAGCACCACAGATTTCTGACGTAGACATAGTGGCAAACATAAACTCCAAAAGCATGAAGATTGCATTCATGCCCACAGAGAGCCCAACTGACAGCTGTCAAACCAACAGCGACATCTCTGCAAGGAGACTAGACAGCACTGGACCTCATACACTAGGGCCAGGAGTAGTCTAGCTCATTTTGCATCAGAGCAGAGGCGGAGGATGCAGCACCTCAAAGGTTTTCCGGCGCTTCAGAGCCTCCCTAGCGAGGTCTTCATCGCCCTTGCGCAGCGCCCACTCAGCGCGGCGCTTCCACTCGTCAGACGCTGCCTGCGCTGACGCAAAGCGTGTCTCCATCTGGCGTTCAGCTGCATACACCTGCACAGAGGCACTCCGGTGTTAGGGGTACGCATTTGCATGGCTCTGTGTGTGATAGCATGCACCAGTCAGACGCTCGCTCCTCTGACGCAGAGCAGCCCTGCATCATCTGGTGCTTCAAGCCGCAAAGATTCAAGTTGCCCAAGTGCATATTCACAGTGCTTCCTGGCAGCTAATGGCATTTGCAACGCATGAGACAGGGAAATCTGCAAGCACGGCTTTGCTCGGGATGCTTTGGTCCAGCTTTTCATCAAGCTGCGGGTGCTACACTCAGCAAGTAAAGTGAGCAAGTGATGGAGACTGCGGTACCTGGGCAGCGGCCTGGCGCATCTTGGTCACGTCCTCCCGCATGTCAGTGACCGCCTGGTCCAGCATCCGGCGAGGGTCCTCCAGCTCCCCCACTGCAAGCAGCGAGACATGGTCAGCGTCGACTGCCTGACTGAAAAGGCAATATGGGCACAGGCAGCACGGGTCCTCCTGCATGCGGCAAGACACCGTCAGCGTCATTTGCCCCCCTCGCTTGAGTTTGCCTTGGCCTTGGTGCAGTGCAGGCTATCCCAACATCCTGCGATTGGGCTGCAGACTGCATATATGGTGGCTGCGATGCCCGCCGTGATTGAGGCTACCATGTATGCCCTACGGCCCTAAAGCTATGGGTTGCCACCCTTGTAATGCTGATGCATGATTGAAGACAGGGTTTGGGCGCATGCAGCAACGGTGCAATTGCAGCCACGGGAATGCCCACACGATTGGTAGCACAACCCTGTTAAAGCTCTGCAGAGGCGGGGAGCTATGGCGTCCTGATACAGTGAGTGATAGAACGTCAAGACACTCCATGCAATGCATGAGCTGAAGAGAAAGATGTGTGTCAGGGACCCTCGTGTGTGTCTGAGACCAGCAAGCAGTGGCCTTAATTCGCTTGAAGCGCATGCAGCAGGAGGTGTGTACCTGTAGAGTTGCCGAAGAAGAAGATGTACGACCTAGCAACGCGGCTGGCCCTGCCCAGCAGGCTGGCTTGCACCGGAGACGAGGACGCGTGGCGAGTGAAAGTAGCCTTCGCCTTCTGTGCAGGGGCGAGAGAAGTTCCTGCGGTGGGCAGAGACCTTCTGAGGACGCAGGAGGATGTGCTGCAAGACTCCCCTACCTGGCTTCTCAATGATGACGCAAAAGATTAGATTATGGCGACACAGTCTTTGAGAGGGGCTTAATTGAGAACGTTATGGAAGCCGGAGTCATCGCATGCATCGCTGTCCAAGGATGATCGACGATGGCATAGCACCCCTTTATCGCCAGGCTCCTCAACATATTGAAACAAGATGCAAGTATCTGGAAAGAATGTATAATGCACCGTATGCTGAAGGCCATCTGGACTATGTACCTGCTATGAACGAATCCCTGCCGGGACTGCTCCTGAGCGCCAGTCCAGCTCGTGATGTCCGCATCGGTGTGGCTCGCAGACAAGTGTTTCGATGTGAGCTTGAAGCATGCTGGGCTGAGAGCAGCCGCTGTGACAGAGCCGTTGCCGAGGCAGCCATGATGGGTGTCAGGCACGGCAGCCGGTGACAGATGACGATGGAGTCTTGTCAAATAGCAGATCAGTGCTGAAGGGATTGAAATTGTGTGGCCCGCGTCTTGTAAGCTTTCAGAGCTGCTGGAATGCTCGTGAAGCAAGAGGAAGGGATCTGGACAGCACTGCTTTGGTTGCTAAATTTGGCAAGCTGTTGCCAGAGATCGTTGTCATCTGGTTGATGAATAGGACCTCGCTATTGAGTGACTTCTGTATGATTGTGATGGACCCTTTGTGAGGAGAGGAATCTGGCACTGGTCTGCAAATAGAAAGATTCCTCATCTGGATGGCTATAGCTATCATTATGGTCTTGATTGTTAATCGGTGACCTCTCGATCTCCTTTTGCCTGTCGCTGAAGTCCTGGGCAGGTCAGGCATCCTCGCTGTGTGGAAAGTGAATTGAAAAGCTGCCATACGCATCCACTTTGCCAGGCCAGTTGACCTCTGTCAGCAACCAAGTGTTCAGGCTGGTACCACAGCAGAAACAAGGTACAGCCATCATGTGAGAAGAGGGTGGCTCAGCTCTCAATAGAAGACAGCTAGAGCAAGTTTCGTGACGCAGCAGGCCTGGGATGACGACGTATCTCAGGAACTATGTTGGCAGTGTCTCTGAGCTGCCAGGCGAGCTGGCTAGGAAGTTCAAGCTCATGAGGGAGCTGGATGACAAGGCTATTGCCCTGCAAGCTGAAGCAGAGGCAGCAGCCAAGCAGCGGCTTGAGGAACTGGCACAGAAGGCGAGATCCGATTGCTATGACCTCGTCAGACTTGCCCCTGTCCCCATGGCGCAGATCCCGATGTTTTGGCCTGATGGGCAAACAGCACATGATAGAACCAAAAGTATGTGACTGTGGCTGTCTGTGTTACACCTTCTGACCTGGCACGAAATGTTGCAGGCTGAGCATGCCAGCGCAGCACCCACTCCCAAGCGCTCACGGACCGCCCAGGCGAGCGCGCAGAGCGACGCAGCTGCAGCAGAAGCTACAGACCAGCAGATAGAGGCTCAGATGCGACAGGTCGCTCATCTCCCTTCCGTGCAGCTTGCTTTACTCTACAATGCCCTTACATGTATGCTGAGCGTGCCTTGTAAGGAGACCAACACAGGCATACATCAGCACATGACCTGCTTCGATGTCTGATGCGGGCGTCTTTGCAGGTGTTGCACTACTCAGAGGAGAAGATTGGCCTCTCCCAGCAGATATATGACTATGTGGATCAGAAGATCCGGCGCCTGGACAAGGACCTGAAGAACTTCGAGGGCGACATAGCTCGAGAGCGCAGCAAACTGGGCCTTGCGGTAAAGCCCTCCCTCTCTTGCCATGAGCAGAACTGCTGTGCTAGTAATAACGCTCATGCTCCCGACATGGGCTTGAGGGAAATGGAGTGCGTACCAGGTCGGTTGTGTACTAAGCCGGTTGTTGCCCTCCTGAGATGGCCCCAACAGCAACTCTGAAGCCCTTTCAACGATGACCATATAGCATGGCATTCCTTCAAGTTGCTCTTGAGGTCCCAGACGACCTCTGCCTTGGTCAGACCTACCGGTAGGTTTGACCAAGGCAACAGGTTACCAGGCAGCTTGAGGGCAACTTGCCATCATACGGCCTCGTCTCTCATTCCAGCAAGGGAGGATAAAGACATGCTGAAGCAGATGCTGTGCAGGAGGGCGAGCGCGCCAGCTCGCTGCTGCCGCACGAGGACAACCCTGCGGACAAGGGCAAGGGGCTGCGCACGCAGAAGAAGGGCAAGGCGGGCGCCGGGCGCGGCCAGGGCAAGGCCAAGAAGCTCTCCCTGCTGGGCCCCACAGCTCTCGCCAGAGGTGGGTGAAGATACCTGGCATAGCCAGCCCTGCGCTTTGAGTGGGTATGGACTCTTCCGTGGTGTTGAGGATTTCATCTCTTGTTCCATGAGCTAGGCCAAGGGGCTGGCCCTGCTGGGCCCACAGCTCTTGCTCGAGGTGGGCGAAGGTTCTACAGGACAGGGTTTGCCGGCACAAGAAAGCGATACACCGAGCTTTCTCTTCCCATCTCGGTTCTGAAGTGGTGAGTCAGGCTTTGTTGCATAGTTGAGAAGTCGCTTTGCTACTACCTAGAGCTTTGGGCAGAGGTAGGCTGCAGTCAAGTCTCATGCCTGTGCTGCCTGCAGCTGCAGAGCGAGCCTATGCTGTAATACTATGGCTCAGGTGCAAGACAGCTTACCAGCCAGTGCCCATGAGTGTGACAGTATCATCTTTCCTTTCCAGGGCCTGGACTGGTGCCACTGGACCTGGCAGAAGCAAAGAAGGGCGCAGTGAGGGATCCAGCAGAGCCAGTGTACTGCTACTGCCAGCGGGTCAGCTTTGGGGAGATGGTTGCCTGCGACAACCCGGACTGCCCCATCGAGTGGTTCCACTACGAGTGCGTGGGCCTGGACGAGCCGCCCAAGGGCAAGTGGTACTGCAAGGACTGCGAGGAGCTGCGCAAGACTGGGCAGCTCATGGAGGACTGAGCTGCGTGCTGGCTGTAAGGCTGGGGAGAGTGTGCACAAGCACATGCTGCTTGCAAAATAGATTGGAGGCCCTGGGTGCTATGTGCTGCTGCGGTGTGCTGAGGAGCGACCTTGTGGGTGATGAGAAGAGATCATGATAGAGTGCTGTGTGGCAGGACATCAGCACCATAGCTCCTGGCCAGGCAGACACTGCACCTGCTGCTGTGTTGCCTCACCTTTACGCCAGGAAGCTTCCTTACAGTCACCAAAGCAGAACAGACTCAGAAGAAAAGTTACTTTAGGCCTCTTGCATAGCGAAGTCAAAAGGTGAAGCTGATCGTCTGAATATACAGAGAGGGAATTGGCTCTTAATAATGCCAGTCATCTGTGGCCTATGACATGCGTAGAGTTTCCTGAGGGTTTGTGGTGTGAGTCCCTGAGTGCTGCAGAGTGAGAAGCTGATGGGCCTGACGGCTGCTTTGTCATCATGATGTCACCTCCCCATCACACTATCTCATCACACCTATCGGCCCTGCATAACAGGACCAGTACTCGAAGATATCCGCCCTTGAGTTACATATATAGATTGGTTCCTGTATGACGACAGACTGCGCGACGCTTGTGCAATCTTGTACTTGAGGGCGACCAAGGAGACTTGCTCGTACACCCCTTTGTGCGTGAACTCATAGCTATAGCTTTAGTATAAGCAGAAACAAGCTTGGAGCTGGCAGGATGCTGCATCGCAGTGTTGGCTCGACAGCCCATACACAGGCTTGCCTTTATAGCACTGCTCCCAGGAGTATTGCCACTCCTGCCGCACCAGCAAGAGCGACAAGACCTGCGAAAGGGGTCTGTTGCGCCAGTGCCATGCAGTCGAGCGCCACTGCTCCCAGTCAAGCACAGGTCAGACTTCCAACGTGCTGCAGGCTATGCCACTGAACCTCACATTTCGCCATCGGATTGCCTGCCATCCAATGCCATTTGTGCTCAACATTTCTTCTGGCCTTGCAGACATCCAGCAATGGAGCAAGCCCCTCGCTGGAGCTCACAGAGCTTACTGCTGTTGGGCCTCTGGACGGGTGAGCACAGCTCCACCCTCTAATGTATCCGCCTGTGAGCCTGGCAAATCTGTGAGATTATGCTTTCACCCCTGCCAAGTGCTCAGTGCCGCACAGCAAGATGCACTGCTGGCTGATACCGAGGTGTCTTGCATGTGTCAGGCGGTACGGCAGCAAGGTGGCGGGCCTGCGGGACATTTTCAGCGAGTATGGCCTCATCAAGCGGCGGGTGCTGGTGGAAGTGCGCTGGCTGCAGCAGCTGGCCGCCATCCCACAGGCAAGCCCCATCATCGTCTTGCAGCTCTCTCTTGACAGTGATACACCTGTCAGCATGCAAATTCCCTAGAATATCTGCCTCAGTGGCTGCTCAGCACTGCAGAACACCATCTAGATCATCCTGTGCTTAACCTACGCTATGCGCTTTCAGCAGCTTCACTCTGGCTTACTGTTATAAGACTCATCTGCAGTGTGGCTAGTTGATGCAACAGTCCGGCTTTGCACAGGTAGAAGAAGTGCCAGCATTCAGCAGCAGCACTGACCAAGTGTTGGACGACATCGTCAGAGATTTTGGCTTGGAAGGTGCACGGGAAGTGAAGAAGGTGGGCAGCCCAGACTATTCCTCTCACATGAAGGTCCCCCTTGTCGCACGTATTGACAGGGTGTGAGACCATTGCACTGACTTGGATGGGATCAAGGTTGTGTACTGTACTGGGCTGAGGCAGCGTCTGGTGTTGTGCAGGTAGAAAGAACGACAAATCATGATGTGAAGGCTATAGAATATGTGCTGAAGGAGAAGTTCAGACAGCACGAGGAGCTCAACAAGGTACTGCATGTCTGCTCACTTCACCCTTTCAGCAGACCCCTGCACATGACAGAGATCTCAATTGCCTGCTTCTTTGCCACAGAGCTTTGATGGAGATACACTTCCTGTTGGCAGGCAGGCACCTCAGGGAGTCTGCCGGCCCTGCTCTGTGTGGTATGCTGATGATGAATCCTGACATCCCGGCACTGAACCCAGGGAAGCTCTTGAGGCTGCATGGAAGCTGGCTGCCGCGCTCTGCAGGTGTTGGAGTTCACACACTTTGCATGCACAAGCGAGGACATCAACAACCTGGCGCATGCGTTGATGCTCAGAGATGCTGTGCTGGATCATGTCTTGCCAGCCATGACCCAGGTGTGGCTCGCGCTCTTTTGGCCCTCCACTGCAGCTCAACAGCCTCTGGCATCCCATCACGAAACGCTCCAGTAAGGTGCTAAGCAGAAGCCAGATCGTTCAGCCGAACAGACAGGTGCTGTTGTGCGAACATTGAGATGAGGTTTGCGGTGATGCAGGTCATAGACGCCATCACAGAACTGGCTGAGTCATTTGCGGATGTGCCCATGCTCTCCAGGACGCATGGGCAGACAGCATCTCCCACCACCATGGGCAAGGAGATGGCTGTCTTTGCCTACAGACTAGCTCGCCAGAAGCAGCAGGTTAACTATCCCTTCACATCGCCACACCTGGAATTATTCCCTCAAAACGCAGGGCCGCTCAATGCAGGCTCGCACTAAAAACAATTTTCAGGACGACGCAACTGCACATGCATGAAGCGCCTCAATTCCATGTTTGGCCTCATGTGACATCTGGTTGCAACCTGCCGGAGGGCGGCAGACCGGTGTTGCAAGGGCACTGTGTGTGCGTGTCAGGCCTGTGTCAGCACGCTTGGGGATGTCTATCAAGCAGGTGGTGACGGGTGCAGATCTCTCGAGTGGAGTTCTTTGGAAAGATGGCGGGCGCTGTGGGCAACTACAATGCGCACCTGTCGGCGTACCCAGATGTGGCATGGGACGATGTGGCCCGCAGCTTTGTGCAGTCCCTGGGCCTCCATTGGAATCCCTATGTCACCCAGGCGCGCCCCATTCACTCTCAAGCTGGGCAGTGACATCAGAAGCTCGAACCAGAGAAATGCCCAGATGCACTGTGTGATACACTGTCTGACTCAAGTCCTGATGTTATTGCTGATACGATGTTTGTGCACTGCACTGTGTGCAAGCTGGCTGGCGCCAGAGTACCAAAATGTCGCGGAGACTTCACGCAGGGCCTCTCAAATGGCCTATGCAGTAGGGGAGAATCTCTTTGTGGTCGGATGTGTTTCGTCATCCCTCCATGTGCACCTGGTGAACTCGTTGGCGAGAGTTCCAATCTGCTTGTGCAGATTGAGCCACATGACTACATAGCAGAGCTGTTTGATGCGGTGGCACGACACAACAACATCCTGCTGGACTTCGACCGCGACATGTGGTCCTATATCAGCTTGGGATACTTCAAGCAGCGCACCATTGCTGGTGAAGTTGGATCATCTACCATGCCGCATAAGGTAGGCGTTCACACCTCATATTGCACCAGTAGCACTCGTCTGATGGCCTACACTGGCTGGCCTGCTCCCCTATCCTTGGCTTTACGGGAACTCATATTCAGCCGCTACATGGGCAGTGCTGCAGCCTGTCTTGTGCTGCACCCTTGTGGCTATTCCACGCAGCACCTGCGTGGGCCTGTGAGAGGCTGTTGATGTGGACGGTTCTGCTCTGAATGTCTGCCAGAGTGGAAACCTGAGCTGAGTGATAGCATTGTTGCAGGTGAACCCCATCGACTTTGAGAACAGCGAGGGGAACCTGGGCCTGGCGAATGCCATCATGGGTCACTTGGGCTCTAAGCTGCCCATCTCGCGATGGCAGAGAGACCTCACGGACTCCACGGTGCTGCGGAATCTGGGAGTCGGCCTGGGGCACTCCCTTCTGGCATACCAGTCCACCCTCAGAGGTGACATACCCTATTTCTGCTGTGCTGTGGGACAGTATGCTGCCTCAGGCTGGTCAGAAGAGCGGGCTGCCTCCGCAGAAGTGGAAGGCGCAAGTGAGGCCTGCACTGTCCATGTCAAGGCTGGTGCCGGCATTAAGCAGGAGTGCTGGAGTGGCCCGTTGATGCTGCCAGAGAGCGCACGTATGCCTGACGCCTGGTCATGCAACATGTTAGAATTGTCTCTTTTGCCAGCGCCACTGCTCTGCAGTTCTCCATATGGCAGGGCATGCTTGGCAATGCTCAGGTCCTCGATCGATAATTGATGATTGCTGCAGGTGTGTCAAAGCTGCAGCTGGATGAGGCTAAGCTGGCTGCTGACCTGGACAGCTCCTGGGAGATCCTTGCAGAGCCCATTCAGACAGTAATGCGAAGGTACGTCATAGCAGAAAGAAGCTCAACTGATACGCATGCAGGCAGTCTGGTTTCCTACTCAGTGTCAGTACTGCAGGCATGAGAGGTCATTCAATTGGTCTGATATCATCTGGCGTCTTGCAGTGCTTGACGCCAAGACATCAGAGGTTCCTGCTCTGTACACCACAGAGCTGCTATGATGGTAAAGAAGCCTTGCATAATGTGCTGAGATGTGGCAGGCAGCTGCGCTTTGTGTCTGGAAGGTGACACGTGATAGACTCAAATGCGAATGCTCCCTGCAGGTATAATGTAGAGGAGCCATATGAGAAGCTGAAGGCCTTCACCAGAGGGCAGACAGTGACTCAGCGGTCCATGAGGGAATTTGTGGCGAGCATCGACGGTCTGCCTGAGCATGCAAAGGCTGAGCTGGCGCAGCTCACGCCAGCAAGCTACACGGGAAATGCAGCTGCACAGGCACGGCTGTTGAGACAGGAGGTTGGTAAGCTTTAGGCGCCTGGGAGTCTTGCCAATGCCACCAGTCAGAATCTCAGGTTGTCTAGACTTAACAACAGCCCGATTGATGCAGTATGGTACTTGCAGCCGCTATCGAGCCTAGCAACATGGGCATGAGCTGGACATGTGTCATCAACACCAGCATATCAAAACTTTGGCACAGCTGAGGCAGTGCCAAAAGCATGGCATCGATTAGGCCAGTACTACTGAGCTCACAGCACAGCACTGGCTGATGTCATGCCAAGGCATTGTTGACCAGGTAGCAGCTGTGTGCAAGCCTGCTTGCAGTTGAACTGGCAGCTCTTTCTAGGGGAGATGTATGTGGTGGACAAGAGCTAGAGTATCGCGCAAGGTTTTCCCCTTCTTAATGCACGGCACATCAGCTGTGATGACAAAATGCTGTGTATAGCACAGTCTGGCTTGCAGGTACAGATGATTCCTTGCAGCCTGCCAAAGTACTTGAATGCTTCTTGCCAGTCAGAGTCTCAAGCTTGGGCATCACTGATCATGATTCATAATGCCGCATCACAGGGCATGTTGGAGACTTCTTGGCCTATATAAGCTGTCCTATACTCAATCCGTGTGCAGTGCGGTAACTATTCAAGGCCCCAGCAAGCTGCCTCTCCGCTCCTCATACTTTTCGCTGTGGATGGCTCACAATGAGTCAGTCTAAGCGGGGTAGAAGGGTAGGTTAGGGAGGTTGGCAGAGCTCACAAATGCGAGGGAAATGCAGAGGACAGCTCTGCCTCTGGACTTTAACTGACGTTCTTCACGGATAACACAGCATGAGACGTTGCCACATCATACTGCGAAGGATGTGCTTGCCTCGAGGACTGACTTTGCCTCAAATGCTCCATGTCTCAGTAGCGTAGCAGAGGGTAGCACGAGATGAGCTTTGACTGTCTTCCAGAAGATGTCCTGCTTCAGATCATAAGGCCCCTTGAGCTGATGGACAAGATTCGGCTGCAGCTTGTGTCCGCAAAGCTATATGCTCTGCTGCTAAGTCCGCCACCAGGAGAAGGTTTATGGGGCGAGTTCGATCTGTCTGGCAAGATGAGCGATTGCGTAGATGGCCTGGATGATGACCACTCGACCGACCCTGGAGAGATATACGGAGATTCTGACGGATTTATGGACCCAGAATCGAGAAGGTAAGTCAAACCAAAGTTGCTGTTCTCTTGCTAAGGTGCTCTGGCTCATCTGAGCAAAGGGCCAGGCCCTTGGTTGAGCTGGGCCTGCTCAACAAAGTTGAATGTGTGATGAGCGCCCAGCAGATTTGTAATGACATTCACGAAGCCAGGGCCAAAAACCTCAGCAGGCAGCATGGCTGCAGGTGGCTTGTCAGACGAGCCCCCCACATGACTCGCATCAGCTGCAAAACATCCTCAGATGAGGCAGCTTGGATGCTTCGTGGAGTTCTGCCAGAGCTGAGCGGGCTCATTGGGCCAACAGTTGGCTTGTCCATCTCTCTAGACTGGGGTAGGCTCTCATATGCCCTACCTGTGCACATATATGACTCATTGCATCCTCGGGGCATGCATGCCGACATGACCTTGTTTCCACTCTACTCCGATTGCAAGAGGTCCCGGCCGTCCAGTGCTGCTGCACCTAGGCTGCTGGAAGCTGCTTCAATGTCACTTCTGAATTGCTGCCAGTGCATGCCGCAGGATACACTGCAGAGCTGCTGTGCTGCAAGGCAGGCGAGCAGCCGCATGAAGGCATGCTCAACTTCTGGCGCCCCTTGGCAAACTGCCTCACAGAGCTAGAGCACCATGCAGATATGAGCAATCCACAATTGCGACTGCAGCCCCTACTCCTCAATCAGCTCACGGCCTTGACAAGATTGACCTTTGACGTACAAAGTGGTGATGAAGATGGACTGGAGGATCATGTCCTAAGTCTTCCAGAGCTCAGGAGCCTATGCATTGACGCCTGCTGGACCCGCATATTTTTGGAGTGCCCAAGGTTGACAGATCTAACAGTGCCTGATGGCTTGAGGGTGTTCTTGCAAGCACCCCTCCAGCGCCTGTGTGTTACCTCATCCTTTGCATTCACGATGCATGATGGGTTTCCGATGTCCAACTTTCTGGACCTGATATCCCTGAGGATCAGGTGCGATGAAGATGACGAAGAGGCACTCTTTTCAGTGTTGCCTCTGATGAAGAAGCTGCAGACCTTAGACCTTGGGGTTCATCAGGGGTGGCTGCTCAGGAGCCTTCCAAAGGGTCTCTGTGAGGTGGCTCTACAATACCCTCCTGGGGCAAGGTGGGATGACAGCGTCATCCCAGCGCTGCAGGAGCTTCCAGAGCTCAAGAGCCTGAAGATCAAGATTCAGAGGTACGGCGAGGACCCTCTCGCTACGCTATCAAGTGATCTCAGGCCCTTCATGGCAATGCAGCAGCTGAACACCTTTCAGGTGGGATATAGATCTTGCTGGACACTTGACTCCCTCAGAGCGCTAGAAGAGTTTGAGAACGAGCTAGCAGTGTCTGGCAGCAAGCTCAAGCTCACGT
Organism: Coccomyxa viridis; assembly: GCA_963930925.1. Taxonomy (NCBI): domain Eukaryota; kingdom Viridiplantae; phylum Chlorophyta; class Trebouxiophyceae; family Coccomyxaceae; genus Coccomyxa; species Coccomyxa viridis. The sequence goes on along the minus strand of CAWVOJ010000008.1, from coordinate 923,076 downwards.
ATTGACTGGAGTGTATTGAGGGCTGTGGCTGTAAGCCTCCTAGCAAATGGGAGGAACAACAACAGGCAAGAGCGTGCGCAGAGGATCTGCACTTGTGTGCATACATCTCAGGTCAGTAGGCCACGGTGTACTTGCAGGAGTAGACCAAACAAAAGGGTGCATCATGTGGCGCAAGTATACTCCTCCTGACTGTCAGCTCAGACCATGTAGGCCTTTAAGAAGTCCAGTAGCCATATCATATGACAAGGACATGTAGATGGCCTTGCGCAGGGTCTATTACATATTTTTGGGGTATCAACTTGACTTGACGTTTGCAGAGTATTGCTCAATGCTTATGTTGCAATGATGTAGTGCTGCTGGAGTGGGTAACTGACATGTGCCTTAGTGATTGAGCCCCATAAATGCCTTATGAAAGGACAGCATGGCATTGTACAGAATGTCTGATTCGGACATCTGGGATGCCACATTGTTTCCTTGCAGAGGAGGTTCATCTGGATTGAGCTGGGCCAAGATGCAGTCACATGTCACACACTGACATTGTAAGGTGCTGAAGTTTAGACTCCAAACGTCCAGAGAACTATGTATATGTAGAGCAGAGGTCTAGAGAGCTTCTCTTCCCAGCTGGGAATCCCAGCCACCCAAGGCTTGTCGGATGCCTGGCATTCAGTCTACTGCTGCATGCATCACTATGTCAGGGTAAGGGTTGAAAAGGGTGAGCTGGCGAGAGAGAAGAACTTACAGCCACCTAGGGCTCATCAGTCACCAAACAGCAGCAGGGTAGGGTAGGGGGTGAATATAGCTCCAAATGCGAGGGAGATGCAGATGACAGCTACTCCCGAAGGATTGAGGCCTCTACGCATTAGTTGAAGCGCCATAGAAGTGACATCTCAAGTCAGGCTGCGAGAAGTCAAGATCGGGGGTGACTGAATTGCGCCTGAGTCGGCATCAAGTTTTCATGTCTGGGCAGCATAGCAGAGGGAAGACCGAGATGGGGCCTGTCACCTTACACTCTCTCCCGCAGCTCGTTTCCAAGAAGCTGTATGCTCTACTGCTAAGCTTCCCACCAGAAGAAGGTGTGTGGGGCGAGTGCCACCTCTCGGACTTCAGCAACAGTGTGAACCCGTGTGGATCCATTAAACATGAAGTGAGAGGGTAAGTTCAGGGCCAGCTCACCTGCACAAGGTCCTCCCTGGATTTCATGGGAGACCTGCTTGGCGAAGCAGGCCATGTGTGGGGCGTTTATAGGCTAATCAGGGCTGACTGCAAGATCAGGCTCATCAAGCTGCTGCTGCAGGTGGCTTATCAGAAGAGTCCCACACATGACACGCATCCGCTGCGACATAGAATCAGACAAGGACGTTTGGGCGCTTCGCGGACTTCTGCTAAGCTTGAGCGGCCTCATCCCGGAGGGCGCAGAGCTCTCTATAGAGCTGGACACAAGTGTGCCCCTCACATGCCCCCTTCACTGAATGCGTGCCTTGTCACCTGCTGCATGCACCGTAGCCTGAAGTGATCAGGTAACAAGATCACCTTATGTCGACTCTTACGCCGTATGCTATGTACTTGCTCTCCAGCGTTGCATGCTGCACCCATGCTCATGAATGGGGCATGGGCACATGACAACCTGTTGATGACTGATGAATGACGGTGCATGCTGCAGAGCGCACTGTGCAGCTGCTGTACTGTAAGACACGGGGGCAGCCAAAAGCTGCAATAGTGGACTTCTGGCACACCTTGTCGGACTGCCTCACTGAGCTGATAATTGACTTGGACTGGACGCAGCAGCAGCTGCAGTTACAGCCTCAGCTCCTCTCGCAACTCACAGCCTTGACAGCCATGACATACTCTGTCATGGAGGGCGAAGAACTGGATGGCTTGCCAGGCGAAATTCTGAGCCTTCCAGAACTCACAACATTGCACGTCAAGTTCTACTGCGGCAGGGACCTCGCCCTGGAGTGCCCAAAGCTGACCCATCTGACCATGGAAGAGTGTGACCCATTAGGTCTCATCTCCCTACAAGCTCCCCTGCAGCACCTTGACGCCGGGTCCTGCGGGGTTTTCGAAATCCATGCTGGCTTTCCTCTGACCAATTTCCTGGACCTCATATTCCTGGGGATTGACTGCCCTGATACATGTGAGGAACAGCTCTGTGAAGCGCTACCTCTGATGACGAAGCTGCAGACCCTGCAGCTCTTTCTGAGTCAGGGCAGGCTGCTGCAGAGCCTCCCACAGAGTCTCTGCGAGGTGACTTTGCATTTTATGCCCGCCAGAGGGTGGGATGATGCACTCATTCCGGTGCTGCAGCAGCTTCCAGAGCTGAGGGACCTCTGGATTTTTTTCTGCACCACTGACGAGGACACTTACCACCTTGCAAGCTTGTCCTGCGATCTCAGGCCCTTCATGGCCATGCACAAGCTGCGTACTCTCCACCTGGGTGACTGGCAAGCCTGGACACCCAGCTCTCTCAGAGCGCTTGGCGAGTTCCATGAGGAGCTTTTGAGCTCTGGCAGCAAGCTCAAGCTCAAGTACTGATTGCAGGCCCTCAAGGGCCATGTGTGTGAGCTGACAGAGAGCCGGGGAATCGAGCAAAAACTCTGGGGCCGGGCAGAACACGGCCGAGGGGCATGCAGACGTGCACACATGTCTCAGGTCCGCAATTGGATGCAGGTGCAGCAGCCGGCTGAACAAGTGCAGCACGGGTGTACAAGGCCTTCTCTCGTAGACCACTGTATGGCCAATGCAGTCCTGGGAAGCAGCAGTACCTTTACCCAAGGCCAGACCGGGTGGTTTGGCTCTCGGAGAGTGCAACATTAACGATCTCATTGTTGGGCCAAGTTCAAGCATGCCAGACTGTAGATTAGCATACAAATCTTGTCTCTCAGTGCCCTTGGCCTGACTCTGGAATCTGAGGGCGTTGTCTGTTGAGCCGATCATTTGAAGGTTACTGGATGCATCAATGCATATGCTGTATACATGTACCTTTTCAGGCATGCCCTGCTTGACATGTGAGCCCAGGCGTTTGCGCTTGTCAGACTGTACTGTACATTCCCATGACTCTTTCAGGTTGATTGGTTCAGATTTCTGGTAATGAGGTGAAAGCTTGTGGGGGTAGGCTACCGGGTAAGCAGAGACATGCGCTTCTCGCGCAGGGCACCTCGCACTCGCGTTCCGGTGCCATTACGAGCTGATTCAGGCATGCAGAAGTGTGTATCACATGGCCGCATCACGAGGTCCGTGGTATATACTCTTAGAGGATGTCTGACTTGTGATACCGAGGACCAAGCGAGAGTAAATTACAGCGCTGAACTGCCATTAGGATCTGCTGCGTCGACAGCGTAGCAATATGAAGAGCAGATCAGGGCCAGGCAATTTTGGATGCCTTCCAGTAGACGTGCTTTGTCAGATAGTAAAGCAGCTGGATTTGGATGACAAGCTCCAGCTGGAGCTTGTGTCCAGAAAGCTGCATGCTCTGCTGCTACGACCCCCATCCGGAGAAGATCTGTGGGGCGAGTGCAACTTTTCAGTCGTTTTCGCCGAATGTTTGGGAAAGCGCGGGTATATCGATCCAATGCTGAGAAGGTAGGTGGCCCATTTCTCGTCTTCTACAAATGCTGCCATCAGCAAACAAAAAATAACTCGAGCTGTTGCGCATCACGAAGGACGTCTCACCAGCGTGCTATTTGACTGATAAGGACATTCCAAAACACATTCGGGGCGAGGAGCTTCAGTAGACACTGCGGCTGCAGGTGGCTTGTTAAAAGAGTACCATATATGACACGCATCATTTGCGACACTCGGTCAATCCATGGAGCGCAGATGCTGCACACGCTCGTGCCAAGCCTGAGCAGCCTGATGGCACCTGCAGCGCAGCTGTGTATAAACTTGGACACACGTATGCTCCTCAGAAGCAATCACATGCAGTATCTGTCCCCATTATGCTCATTGCTTGATGCATGCACTCTACCCTTGGTGCATATGGCCGAACTTTGTGACTGGTGTCTTCCATGTCGGCGCTCAGCGCTCCATGCTGGGCTTCAGCTTACAAAAGCTGCTTAGATCTGTGTGTTTCCCGGATGGTATTGAAGGATTTGCAGCGGCTTAAATCTGTGTGTTTCCCGGATGGTATTGAAGGATTTTGCAGCGCAGGCTGTACTCTGAAGCTGCTGCAGTGCAAGGCTCGTGAGCAGCCACATGCTGGCGTGCTCGACTTTTGGCGCACCTTGTCGGGGCGCATCACAGACCTGACGTTCCATGTCAATTGGAAGCAGCAACAGATGCTTCTGCAGCCGCACCTTCTTAGAGAGCTTTCAGCCTTGACAGCCTTGACATTCATTGTCACAGGATGTGAGGAAGCAGTTGGAGAAGGCGATATCTTGAACCTTCCAGAGCTCAAGACCTTGTGTATTCAGGGACATGACAACCGTGATATTACCTTAGAATGCCCCAAGCTGACCAGTCTGACACTGACCAGTTCTTTGCCAATGGGTGACGTCACCCTGCAAGCCCCCCTTCAGGAGTTTTTTGCAGCTTCTTCTGGCGACTTCAGGATGCACGACGGGTTCCCGCTGACCAATTTTCTGGACCTGGTCTCAATAGACCTCAAGTGCGATATGGATGGCGAATACAAGTTTATGAGGGTCCTGCCTGAGATGAAGAAGCTGCAGAAACTGAGACTTGACGTCTGGGAGGCAGACTCGTTCCTAAGCTTTCCGCAGAGCCTGCGCAAGGTAGAATTGCGCTTCATTTGCCTCGGTGACTGGAGCAACAGCGCCATTCCTCTGCTGCAGGAGCTTCCTGAGCTTACGGAGTTGAGTATTGAACTCGAATTTGATCCCAGGGATCCTTCTGGTGCCAATCTGTCCGCTGATCTCAAGCCCTTCATGGCAATGCAAAAGCTGCGCACCTTCCAGCTGGGACACTGGGAAGCCTGGTCACCAAGCACTTTCAAGGCGCTAGGGGAGCTTGAGGCGGAGCTGGTGAGGTCTGGCAGCAAGCTTCAGCTCTTGTACTAGCTTTAGGCAGGATCTGCAGGGATCTTTATTATCCTGAGGCATGAGCTGAGGAATGAAGTCCGCCCGCGCCTGCCCAACATTATTGCACTCAGACTAGGACTCCTTTGAGTCCAGTAGGGCAGCTCTGACCTGTGTTGATCACTATCATATAAGACGCATTCATAAGTTTCGGCCTTTATTTGCCGGTATGCCGACGGAGAGTCTGCATGCATTCTATGAAAATAACAATTACACTCTCATTGCCAAATTCCTGCTTCAATGTCGGAGAGAAAGAACCAAAATTGTGAGATACCATGACTTTGACATCAGGACATAAGAGTGAACACAACTAGAGATGAACATTGCCAATTGCCGTCTGATGGGCCTGGCCTTACGGCCTTAGTTGCCTCCCCTGGACGCTAAAAGTGTAATAATAATAATTCTCTTCTAGACCTGAGTCAAGTCACCTGACAAGTTTCCCAAGACCCATGGATGAGGGGTCAAGCTTCAGCAATGCTGCTCATCATGATGGTGTGCTTGCCCTACTGGGATAGAAGGCCCTGCGCTACAACTTGTAGCCTACAAACTGTTGAGAATGGGTAGATCTTGCTTTGCTGCCTTCACATGCACCATGATGGCTGGGGTCACAATAATAAGATTCTTTCAGCCTGCTGATCACTGTATCTGCCATGCATGGCCAGGCAAAGTGCTGCTCTGAACCCAGGGGCCGGGGCCCATGGCCTGATATGACTTGGTCCGCTTGTTGGCTCAGTAATCAGGCACGGATATGGATGGTAGAGCAGCTGGCTCTCTGAGAAAGAGAGAGAGAGAGAGAGTGGAATTCACATCTGTTCAAGCCATCTGGGACAATACTAACAGTTGTAGCATGTGAGGACAGCCTGCCTACTTAGTCACTGGGCTCCAATAATACTTGGGACAGCTATGATCGCCCTTACAATGTGTGGCGCACAGTCAGGCATTAGGTCATTGTACATATGTGAAGCTTCAACACATGTGTGGTGCCAGCTCAAGCTGCGAATGTGACGATCAAGGGTGACCGCCAAGTGAGACCGCAACACGTTCCATCTCCCAGCAGCGTGATAGAGTGAAGAACAGAATGGGCTTCGCTAGCTTGGACAAGCTTTCAGAGGACTTGCTGTACCGAATAGTACACTTGCTGGGACTACATGACAAGATTCGCCTGCAGCTTGTGTCCAAGAAGCTGTGTGCTGTACTGATGAGGGCTCCACCAGGGGAAGGTCTGTGGGGCTTCTGTGATCTGACAGAGACTTTCAGTAACTTGGTGGCACAGGATGGGTGCATCGACCCAGGAGCAAGACGGTGGGGCAGCCTCATATTTGTCGCTTGCCCTTCGCAAATTTACACCGTTGTCCTGCTAAACAGCATTACATGTGGTGTCGAATTGGGCAATGGTATCAGTCAGGATGACACGTACCTATATCGCATCTGGCCGAGATACATTGACATGCACTGCGCTGCAGGTGGCTCATAAGAAGGGTCCCATACATGAGATCCATCCAATGCATTGTACGTACAGACAAGGCAGCGGGGGTGCTTTGCGGACTTTTGCCAGGGCTGAGCACCCTGATAGCGCCAGGCACTGACCTCAATATAGAACTGGACACACGTATGTCCTGTCCTAAGCATACTCATTACCTGCTGCATGATTTGAAAGCTTAGGATGATAGTCCTCCTGGTTTGGCTATGGGACTCCTCTTGTCTACTCATGTTTCCCAAAGAGCTGCAGCCCTGCACATGCTTCTTGTGAGCTGCATCAACGATGGGAGAGTGCATCTTGCAGGGCGTACACTGCAGCTGCTGCATTGTAGGGGGAATGAGCCGCCGACCGATTGTACGATGGAGTTCTGGTGGACGATATCACATCTCCTCACGAGGCTGTCAATCGATGTAGACTGGACAAAACATCACATGGTGCTACAAACCCAGATCCTCAGTCGGAGTGCGGCTCTGACATCTCTAAGGCTGCGCATCACCGGAGGTGAAGGAGTCGATATTCTACAGGGTGATCTTTTGAGCCTTCCAAGGCTCAGGAGTTTGGAGGTTGAGGGTTACTGGGGCAGGCATCTTGTGTTGGAGTGCCCAAGACTGACCAGCCTCGTACTAGAGGATTGTGACCCCATGGGTTGTGTGTCCTTGCAAGCTCCTCTCCTCCAGTGCCTGTGTGCCAGGTCCTCCGGGGAGTTTCCCATGCACTCTGGCTTCCCCGTGAGCAACTTTCTACACCTGTACGCACTGAGCATCGAGTGCTCTTTCGATGAGGAGCAGCAACTGTTTGAAGTGCTGCCCCTCATGGAGAAGCTGGACAGCCTGGATGTGGGAATTTTCCGGGGAAGCCTGCTGCAGAGCCTTCCGCAGAGTCTCAGCCATGTCTCTATGCACTACCATGCCGCTGAAGCCTGGCACGATGCAGTCATTCCGCTGGTGCAGCAGCTGCCGCAGCTGTGGAAGCTGGAGATCAGGATCCAGATCTTTGGCAATGAGCGCGCAAGGCTGTGCAGCGATCTGAGGCCCTTCCTGGCTATGCAGAAGCTGCGCAAACTCCAGCTAGGGGAATGGCGAGCCTGGTCGCCAGGCTCCCTTAGAGCGCTGGGACAATTTGAGGCTGAGCTGGCAAGGTCTGGTAGCAAGATTAAGCTCATGTACTGATCATAGACCAATGAACACAGAGTGTATGAGCGTGGAGAAGACCCAGCAGGCGAAATAGGTAGCCAGATCATGCACAACCTCGCTGCGGTCATGCGTAACAGGTTTGAGAGAGCATGCCACATTGCAAACGGACTGAGCTCTCGTTTAGGGTCTCAGCAGCGTTGGTCACATCTGACCAGTCCATTTGTAACATGAGGCCCTTTCAAGCTCATTGTGGTCAAGCGCATAGTGAGCTGCCATTGTGGCTGGCATCACCAGGCTCCTTTAGCATGCAATACAAAGCCTTTGGCAGCCTGATTGAGACAACTGCAATAGCTGTACTTGAAGCATGTCTGGGTATGGATTATGAAGCTACAGGCTTCTGGGGCTACAGTTAGCGCGTTGCCAAGCACTCACCGTCCTCAGGCTCTGAGCATGGGGACAGAGCATTGCCTCATCAGCGCAGCACCAACACAGATGTGCGCACGCCTAAGGGTGTATGAAGAGCAATGCAAGATTGCAGGGTGGGCCTCGCCCTATCGATGGCAATGCTGGCCCTGGACCAGGTGTTTTGTGAAGTATAGAGTCTATACTTCGCGAAACTATACTATGGACGGCACAAAGCAAACCTGGCATGGCTGGCACAAGGGATGTGGATATCCCGATGGCAACACTGCCCTTAGCTATGCAGCGCTGTCTGCATTTGAGTCACAAAAAGGTACCTAGGCCTAGAGGCACACTTGAATTGGGACACGGAAGCTGGCAGCAGAGCGGCTCTGCCAGAGCCATGTGAGCAACTTCTTGCAATTGAGAGGCATCATGCCCAGATTGGGTGCCAAGGTGCAGCCTTCCTAAACATCAAACATTAGTGCATGCTACTGTGAGGCATGTCATATCCCTGGCCAAACCCACCCCGGACCCTGTCTGCCATCAAGGCTCAGCATAGGGTTAAGGGTTGGTGTTGAAGAGGTGTTGCAGTGAAGCATCAATACATCCACTGTCGCAGCCGTCCGCTAAGACCGTCGAGCTTATTGCATATAGATGTTAATCTACACGCCAAGCTTTCAGCCCAGGGGTAGAAACTACAAAGTTGTGTTTCAGCAGCTTACCGGAGAGAAGAAGGAGATGGAGCTCAACAGCTTGGCAGTGCTTCCCGATGACTTACTATGTCACATCATAGCAAAGACGACTCTACATGACAAGATCCGGCTGCAGCTTGTGTCCAAGAAATTCCGTGCTCTGCTGATGATGCCCCCATCAGGAGAAGGTCTGTGGGGGCAGTGTGACCTGTCAGCGGTATTCAGCGGCTTCATGGTAAACGGGAACGACTATTGGAAATACCCTCAGAAATTTATTGAAGCAGGAGTGAGAAGGTAAAGTGATCATTCCGCATCATCTGTGACACATGCATTACTTCTGTAGGTGTGAGTCTGGACGTCTTGATGGATTCTTGACAGAGCAATTCGTGTCCGGAACATCCGCAACAAATCGAAGGCGTTCACAGTGGAAGACGGCCGCAGGTGGCTCGTCAGGAGAGTCCCACACATGACGCGGATCTGCTGTGATACCGACACAGATGAGGCAGCTTGGGTGCTTTGCGGACTCCTGCCCTGCGTGAGTGGGCTGATAAAGCCAGCAACAGAGCTCAGCATACATCTAGATACAAGTGCTTCTTGCACTGTTGCTGTCTCCCATATGTTTCATCACTTGCTATGCGTATTGAAGCTCATGCCCTCAGTGATACTGATTATTCAGTGACAGCAAAGCGTGGTGCGACCCAATAGGTTGCATGTCCTTGTCGACATGGTGGCCAAGTTTCCTGTTGAGCTCATCTTACACCAATTCTCAGAGGATGAGTAGTCCCGACCTGGTCTTGATGCATGTTGAGTTGCGATTTGACAGGGAGATGTATATTGTCCCCAGACAGCGCTGCAAGCCGCAACCAAGCTGCTGCTGTATCAAAGCTTAGTGTCTGAGGTCTTGATCGGACTTGGTGTATGGTGCAGAGCGCACCCTCCAGCTGCTGTACTGCAAGGCGGGCGAGCAGCCCAATGCTGCCATGCGCGGCTTCTGGCAGAGCATGTCAGACTGCCTCACAGAGCTAGCCATCCACGTGGACTGAACGCAAGAGCAGAAGCTATTGCAGCCCCAAGTCCTGAGCCAGCTCACAGCCCTGACAGCCCTGTCCATCAAGGTTGAACAGACAGTGATCGATGAAAGTGACGATGATGAGGAAGAGGAATTTGATGTCTGGAGGGAAGGGGATACTCTGAAGCTACCAAACCTGAAGAAGCTGCATCTGACATGCTATTGGGGCAGGCATCTCGTCCTGGACTGTCCCCAGCTGACCAGTCTGAGCTTCCGAGATGGTAACCCGCATGGTCCCGTATCCTTGCAAGCTCCCCTGAAAGAATTGGTAGCCATCTCTTACCCTGGCTTCATCATGCACCCTGGATTCCCACTGAGCAACTTCCTAGACATGGTCTCATTGACCATTGCATGCCATATTGATCAGGAGGAACAGCTTTACCGGCAGCTGCCTCTGATGAGAAGGCTAGTTATGCTGAAGCTTAGAACCATGCATGGGAAATTGCTCCAAAGCCTTCCGCAGAGTCTGGATGAGCTCGCCCTGGATTTCATAGGAGTTGAAGCTTGGGACGATGCAGTCATCCCAGTACTACAGCAGCTTCCAGAGCTGAGGAAACTGAAAGTGAAATTCTCAGGTGGTCCCCCCAACAGTCTGGCAAGATTGTCTTGCAACCTCAGGCCGTTCATGCTGCAGCAGAAGCTTCGTACCCTCAAGCTAGGAGAGTGGCGAGCCTGGACACCAGACACCCTCAGAGCGCTGGGGCAATTTGATGCTGAGCTATTGAGGTGTGGCAGCAGGATCGAGCTCAATTATTGACTATGGGCAATCCGCAGCTGACTAGCCAAACATGTGAAGGCATCTGTGCTGGAAGCACAAAGAAAGGCAGTAGCGACACCCTCCTTAGGGTAATCTGATCAGCATGGAGGCTTAGCACAGCTGTAGACGGTGTGGCAAGGTGCAGAGATCTCAGAGACCCTGATCGCTTGTGAATGGAAGAGTGGAAATATTGGTAGGGTTGTCATGAAAATTGACGTCATATTCCTTTAGAGGCCTCTAGGGCTTGCAGCCAGTGTGAACATCACTTCAGGATTATGCATCACCACACGCATTGTACATGCCTGCAGAGATCTTAGAGATGATGCGAAAGAGGGTGGGCGGCGCCACCCCACTGGGCGCAGTCAGGATGATGAAGAAACATCAGGCTTCATTAATTTATTGTGCAAAGCTTACATTTATTGGGCCTCTTTAAGTGTCACAGCACAGGATTTGTTGCTCAATAATGTCTAAATGTGCTGTCTGAAAGATGCCTCATGACTGCAAAGCCTTTTGAACGCTTGCTTTCATTCTCGCCACAGGGTCTTCTTCAAGACTGGGTATCCGAAAGTCCTCGCCTGTGATCATCTCATACAGCAGCACATACCGCCTGGCCAGCTCTGTCACAAGCTCCACAGGAGCCTCAGGCAGAGTCTGCAGCAGGACAGACATATTGGTAGAGGGCATGCTTTTGTTCATGTGAGATACCCAAGGCTGAATCCTGCAGTGAGGAGGCTAACAGCCTGCTGAGGGGTCGAGAGATGAGTATGCTGGCTGCTTTATTGTCCTGTGACAACAAGCAGTCACATACACTATCACTGAAATCAGTATTGCGCAGGCTCCCAACTGGGTTGAGTAGTAGGAGCAGACACACAGGCACTGACGTTATGGGAGGAGGGCAGACACACCTCATCTTTGTAAGGGTCACAATTCTGCCGGAACCAGAGCCTGAGGAACTCCTTGTCCACATTCTGCGGCTCCTGGCCTGCCGTATGCCTCTGCTCATAGGTGTCTGCGAGCCAGTACCTGCAGAATGCATGCTCTTTGGCGACTCAGATGACACCTGGAGACTTCACAGCAACAATTGCACACATGGGCCCGGAAAGGTCAAGCCAGGTAGAGGTCACGAGCCCAGCAAGGCCTTTCTCACACGCCCTGTCATATCAGCGTTCCGCTTCAGCAGGGCTTTCCAAAAGATCTGAGGAAGCTGCAAAGAGGCTGATCACCCCACAGCAAGCCCTGAGCCCAGATTCATGGCGTATGACATCTAACTCTCGACATGGATTAGGCCCGAGCAGTGTGCAGATCCACTGTGATGCTGCTACTAGGATCCAGAAAATTTTGAGGATTGCACCTGCTAGAGTCTGGCGTGTGGATCTCATCTATGAGCCTGATGGTACCCTGGGAGTCTCTGCCAAACTCATACTTTGTGTCCACGAGCAGCAGGCCTCTTCTGGCAGCTTCCTGCTGCCCATACGCAAACAGCTCTAGTGCTGCGCTGCTAATCTGCATGAGGGCCCCATCACCTCAGTATAGGGGAGAGAGCTTGGAGCCATTGGCTGCAGTCAGCGCTCATTATTGTGGATTGCACGATCTTCCCTCTGACAACTCCAGCCAAAGCCAAACAGGGCTCTGCCTCTGCTGGAATTACGCTTTGCTGTGTGAAACAACGCCATGAAAGGTCTCTCAATCAGACCCAGCACCATGGTCCTGTATCTTCTGATCTATGAAGACGGGATACACAATGATATGCGGACAAGCTCAGTGAGGCAACATGCCATGCCCTAAGCATTGTACCCACACAGCAGGAGTGGCAGGCACAGAACAAGCTAATGCCAGGCTCACAGAGTACATCTCACCAAGTTCCAGTCCTCCTGGGACACGAGGCCCTGTGCAACAATCTCCTCCGGGCTGATGGGCACATCGTGGTCTGCTGCCTTTGTGGTTGGCGTCACCACATTCTCCTTCAACCTGCATGAGCAGGGGGAATTTACGACTGGCTCAATGGTAGCTACAGGGAGGGCTGAGCCGGATCATTGTGACACCTCATGTACCGAACTCTCTCATGCACAGTGGGCACCCTGAGTACAAAGCAAGAGCTCCTACATTCCAAGCCTCAGGCCCGTGCTGCCCCATACCACAGCACACTGATAGTGCCAGGTTTATGTAGTCAAGTGGCCTGCTTGACATCACACTGGCACTGGCGTGCAGGTCCTGCATGATTTAGCTCAAGGCCAGAGACAGACCTATCATTCTTCCTCAAGCCGTCAGGGAATGTATTGCCGCAGTACTCCCGCTCCCCGGCCTTGTAGTGCGTCCACAGTGACGTCTCTGTGCTGCCTGCACTTGCACGCAGCACCTGTCACCCCAGCGACCTCTCATTCCCACTTCCTGGCCCATTACACCCTCTCAACCCCTGCTATGATGAGCTCATGTAACATAGCCTGATGACTGTTGCGCCAGTCATACTGTGCACAGGCGAGGATGGTCCAGGCACCCAGATGTGGCTATCGTCAGTGAAAGGGGCATCGAGGTTGGGCCACGTCAAGAGTGGTAGCTGTCCCCAACATGACTGTATCAGCAACTTCTTCAAGTGTGTCAATCAATAGCATTCCTGCGTCATGCATACCTGTCATGAAGCCCCGGACCACCACCTCCACAGGGAAGACGCTGCAGCGCTGCATGATGGACACGTTGGGGTGCGGCACCTCCAGGAGGGCATTCTGCACTATGTGTTGCGTCTTGCCCATCCACCAGGCACTCGTCAGATTCAGGACCTGCCCCTGCACAAGACCCAAACGCTCCTGTCACCGTCCTGCATGCTGACCCTCATGATAGACATGGAGTGGCTTGCAGTGCAAGAGCCATTCCAGGCCATGCAGGAGCATTGTGTAGCCTGCTGCTGGCTGTAGGAGGGCAAATGTCTTCTGAGGGAAGGCAGGGATGCCTTCACGAGGACGCTGTAAAGTGCTTTACGAGATGTTATAAGCTCAGGCACCTTGAAGGGGATGGAGGCTAGCAGGCGGTCAAAGGCTGACTGGCGGTCCGTGGTGACTATCACCAGCTTGTCCCCAACAACATATGTGTCACGAACCTTGCCCTGCACAGCAGTGACCCTGCTTGTCAATCCCGCTTCAGGGGTGCCTGCTGCAGCTTCATCCCGGTCTTGTTACACAAATGCATGAAGTTGTGGCGCAATCCCACATTGTTGCTGCTGTTCTTACAGCAGGAGAGGTCATGCTTCGCTTGGATGTAGGCACACACAGCATGCCTTTCCTAGCAACAGGACCAAGCATGCATTGTCTGAGTGTGCAGGCACATGTGCGATGCAGTCTCAGGAGTCAGTGCGAGGGCTGGGGAGGCGCCAAAGTAGCGCACCACTGTCCGTTCGCCAATGCTGAGGTCAGTCTCCTGTATGCACCTGCCCACAGACTGCTGGATGGCTGCATCCACCTCTGTCCTGATGCCCTCTGTCCTCTCAATGGCAGTGCTGCAATGATGCAGCCTTCATTCAAGAGGCATGAAACGTATGTGTATGGCCTACAGTCAGTGCAGCACCTCCTTGTAGCTAAAGCCATTTCTAGGGCTCTCCTGATACGCCAGTCCTGCAAGCACAGGGGGTATCATGATGCTAGAGGATGTAATGTCACCTGCTCTCTGATGTGGCTGCACTGGCTGTCATGTGCCCTGCATGGGCAGCACGGGCAGACCTGCACGTGGAGTTCGAATGCTGCACCGGCCTGTGCTCCTCCAGCCTTACTGATGATATCCTCCTTCTCAAATGCCTAGAAGCGGCGTGCAATCCTCCCCTTAGTGTGGTAGGCCCGGCAGCATGCACCGGCAGATGGGCTTCTGAGGGGTATAGTCTCATCGCTATGCGGCCTGTTGGGGATGATATGATATCTATGTAAACATAGAACGCTGATGCAAGGCCCCTGAAGCTGTGGGAGCGTGGTGACTTAACAGGCCGAAGATCTCTGAGAGAAAATGTAGGTCTCTCCTTCGCGTGGCACAATGGGCGTATGCAGCGTCACACGAGAAATCAGCGTTTTTTTGCCTAGACCTCTGCCAGCAATTGTACATATCGCCGAACTGATGAGGTGGGTGAATCCTGGGAGACCTCGTTGCCCTGCCAGAATATGAATTCATCAATACCAGTTCATTCCACGCACTGCTTGCAGAGCCGGTGTTGGCATAGCACAAGTCTCCTGTCCCAGAGATCGGCTTGTTTGGGACCGATAGACGCTAGCCTTCACACCAGACAAGATCCCAGCAAAAGCGCGCTTTGGTTTCTTAAGGTGAGTACGACCTTCTCAACCTGATCACTATGGTAGTATCTCGGTCCAAAGCATGTAGCACTGTCAGTCTAGTGGTCCTCATTCCTCCAAAGGGCATGGAAAGCGTGCAGATGAGGCAGTGCTGCAGTACATCAGCAGCGCCTTACACTGCGATGCCCACCCACAGGCTTGCAAAATGCGAAGGAAAGCAATGCCCGTCAAGAACGGTGCGCTGGCCATGATAGCTGCCGGCAGAGAAGACGAAGCAGATGTATCGAAAGAGGGCAGCATGGCAGGTGAGGCATATGAAGACATGATGTATGAAATTTGGGATGTAAGGAGCCACTCCCATCCATATGTCCTCATGTACTCATCGAACACGGGGATATTGTCTATGCAGGCGGTCCTGGTATAGCACCCGTGCAGCTGCATGTGGATGCATCCACAACACTGAACGCAAGGTATGCTGCCTGTTTGCACTCCCAGGTTTACTGCATATCTGCTCAGCAGAAGCCCACAGCCACAGGATAGCTATTCAAGACCATGAAACGATTGCCGCGGCACGCTCCAGTACTGTCAAATGCTGCGCACCACAGGCTACACGCCTTGCTGCTGCATTGGTATGAGTGCGCCTGCTGTCTCCCTTCAGCATCAGAGTCAGTGCATGCTGTGCGTACAGGACGGACAGGAGCACAGAGCAGGCTGAGCCAGAAGCTGGCGTTCCGACCAAGCATGGGCAGCCTCTAGGGCTTGTGAAGGCAGCAGTCGTGGGTGTGTCGATTGGCGTAGCCTCAGGAATGCTGTACCTATGGTGCATGGAACGCCAGAGAAAAGATAACCTTGCTTGGGAGTATTACAGGACACACTAAGGGAAGGCAAAGTCTATCTCCATTCTGGAAAGAACAGCTATGAATCCCTTACAATTCAGCCAGTATATACCAAGCTTGCTTCACGTCTAAGATACAGACGATAAAAGTTGCGATCCAAGGCTGGTGCAAAGGCCGCCCAGCGGCTAAGGCCTACAATGTGAGGGCGTCCAAAAAGTAACTGCACACATAAACAGCCCAGATACACAGCGCACAACTTGGCCTCATATCAATGCACTCAGGGTCTATCGCCAGTAGAGCAAGGCGACACCAAGATCTGAAAGCATCTCAGTGGGATCTCAGGATGACTGGCTCATGTGGTTCTCTTGTGCTGCAAAGTCTCACTCCGCACACTGTTGAACAATCCTCACAACATCCACTGAAGCTTGAGTAGCGCTGGGTGCATCACACAGCCTTCTGCCATGTATGCGTTTTGAAACAACTGGCCTCCTGTCTATGTAGTTCCACAGCTGCAGGGGGAAATGCTCTGATGCATGGCTTGACACCCAAATAAGCGTGCTGCGACATGCCCATGCTCGAGTTGGCCTCTCACTGAGAGGCTCTCAGACATGGAGGCCTGAGCATGACAGGCTGCATGTGATCGTGCATCGCAGTATCCATTTCTGGGGGTCCAGGTTGATTTGCAATGAAGAGCTTGCTTCTGTCGAGCCAATGGCTGCATCCTTGACCAGTGCACATCTTGGGTCCTCCTTCACGTATCTTCATGCCCAGCATCTACTCTGCACTGATTGAATTTCCCTGCTTGCCCCCTGCTGTTGCCTCCTTGAAACATGCCGGGCTTGGAGTGATGCTGCTGCGTAAGTGCACACTGCACACGCCCAATCAAAGCCTGTTCGTACCTGCTGACTTGCTCCAATACTTGGTGTCATTTCTCTGATAGCACTGGATAGAGCTGACTTACTTGGTCTTTGGCCAGCTCCCTGCACAATCTACCTGGCGCTTCACGGACGCGCAAATCTTGGCTGGCCACTTTCAGCGCCGCAAGATGGCAATGCATTAGGGCACCTGCCATGGTGGCATGGCTCTGCCAATGCCCTGTCGCTAGCATCCGCTTGACTTACTGGGGGAGGACATAGGTGTGCTTGTCTTCCCACATGACGAGGCGCATGGCACGCGCTACAATCTACATGCCATGGTGGCACCGCACTGCCCACGTAGGTATGCGAGCCACGAGGCACGCTACTGGGGGAGGAAGTAGGTGTGCTTGTTGTCGCGCATGACAAGGCGCATGCGCTTGCTCTGGCGCAGCATGATGAGCAGGGCGGAGCGCTGCTCCTTGCTCAGGCGCAGCGGCTCCAGATCCTCCTCAACAAGCCCTGCACGCGGATTCCACTTTGGTAATGCCTGATGCAAAGGTTCTTGCTCAATTCTTGTGTACATACAGATCATACCACTAAGGCTGCTGAGATGTGCAAGCTGCAGGGGAAGATTGTCAGTGTGGAATTTGCCCAAGTGCTCCCTGTCACTGTTCTCAAATTCCCCTCTGCAGAGGCATTGACCTTCACTGTGTTGGCCCTTGCCTTGCGTTAGCGTGACATGCACGGCCTTACAGCCAGACTGCGCAGTGTATGTGAACACT
The DNA here is from genome assembly GCA_963930925.1 of Coccomyxa viridis. Classification (NCBI taxonomy): domain Eukaryota; kingdom Viridiplantae; phylum Chlorophyta; class Trebouxiophyceae; family Coccomyxaceae; genus Coccomyxa; species Coccomyxa viridis. The sequence goes on along the minus strand of CAWVOJ010000008.1, from coordinate 905,773 downwards.
GAACAGAGCAGCACTGTGTGGTGCCATTCGGCTCATTTGACATGCACACCTGCTTGCGCGTTGCCGGTCGCCAGCCTGGCGTCCAGGGTGGACGACACAAACTCAATGGCCTCATTCCACTGGTCGAGCAGGAGCTGGCGGGACAGCCTCAGTGGCATCCTCTTGAACTCCTGCAGCATTACAGAGATGCCTGAGGGGGTGCATATCCGCAATACTCAAGTAATGGCAACTCAGCTTGAGTAGTCGCCTTATACTGTTTTGGATGTCAAACACACCTGCACTTGCTGCAAAGTGTGCATGCTCACTACCCTGCAGGTGTCAAGGGCACGCATATTACAATGTTCCACATCGGGTGGCTGTGCAGTGCTTGATTTGGGATATACAGAACAGCACATTAAATCATCGCAGGCAGTCGCCGCCTGCCCCTATGAAATGTCCTTGCTGGAGCATTGTAGAAGAATACGCAAGAGTCAGCCCTCACCTCAACGGAAACAGGAGGAATGGTACTGGTTGCGCGGCTTGAGACAGCTGGCGCAGGCGCTGCGCTGCTGCTGGCGGGGGCTTTTGAGGGGGACCCTTTCCAGACCGGGGCATTGACATTCAGCTTGGATGCCTTGGTCGGGGAACCGCCTGCAGACCATACCTCTCTCAACTCCGCATGTCTAGGCGTCTTGCTGAAGTCTCCTGTATTCTAGATGGTGCCCTTGACTGCCATTGCAGTTGGGAGATGCATCCTCACAGGGCTTGGTCTGCTTAAGTAGGGCCACTGGAAAGGGCATCAGCATGAGGAATTAGGGAGTGATGCCGGCACAACGGTGTAATAAATAGTGACACGACATGCGAGCAGGAGACTTACCTGAAGACAGGGTGTCGCTGCTGTGTGAGCTGAGGTTGGGGCCGGTGGCTGCCCAGAGGTAGCTGCTGCCCGGCTTCTGAGGCGATGGGTGCACTCCGCTCGGGGCATAGGCAGCCGCGCTCCCCTGCTGTGTAGTCTGAGTGCTCTCTCCTGCGAGTAACGCATGTTCTCAGCAAAGGTAAGAATTGAGAATCCCTAGCCGGGTTGTAAGATGCGCGTTCATTCCAGCGCAGTCGTCAACTGCCTTGCAGGCAGAATGCGTTCCAAAGTGCACTCAGGTCAGTGGTAATAACAAGGTACCAGAATTTGCATGGCAAACTCTTGAAGTCAGTTTCAGAGAAGCCAGCATACCTGCAAAGTCAAGGGAGCGCTGACTGGAGGAGCCAGTGCCCAGACTGCTGGGCAGTTTGCCCAGCCCATACGTTGGGCAGGGGGCGCTGGCGCCGGGCATGCTGGGCTGCCTGCTCAGGCTGCAGGCCTGAGGGTCCACCGAAGTGCTGCTTACCCTGCAGAACGCACATTCGGCTGGAATTTCACTGATGGGAATGTGCCATGACAGAAAATACCGCATTCTCTAGGTAAGAAATCAGCTTCAGGCCTTACGCCAGTATCTGGAATGCCAGAAAAGGTGCAAGGTTGTTCCACCTCTCAAGCTCTCCAGATGCTGACATAAAGAAGTTGAGGGATTGGACTTTTTCAAGACTCAATTGCAGGTGCTGCCCGGCGGGTGACAACAACCAGCCACTCCTTCAAATGTATGCTGACCTGCTCAGGTTGGACGCCAGGCTAGCGGGAAGGCCGTCAGGGTTGCCCATGGAGCGCTCCCCGTCGCTGGAAGCGCCCTCCATCAGGCTCTGCAGCACGCTGTGCGTTTTGTCCAGCATGGACTGCAGCGCATGCACAGCACATGTCAGTGTCTAGGGACAGAACCATCGGTGCAACAGATGACGCAGCATTCAGTCAAGTCATCCTTGGCTACACGAATGGCTGAGGCCAGTCAGGGAATTCCAAGTAGGATCCTCTCAGCCGCTGTGAGACATGCTGACGCACAAGGCTTTGCGGTACAATATCCCTATCAGCTTTGAGCCAGAACCAATATCCCATATCAGAGTCTGCAAATGATACACTTTGCCACGCCGCCCATGTGGGTGAGACAACCTGGTAATATTCATATGACAGAGCAACTGGCTTGATGGTTACCATGCACCATAATCAAGGATGCTATTGATAAGCTGGTCACCTTGTGAGGGGTTCCCTGGCGAGAGATTGGCCCGACGGTAATGGATGAGGCTCCCCGGCGCAGGGGGGAGCCAGGCGCCGTGTCAAATGTGCGATTCTGGAGGGTAGACAGGCGGCTGCCCCCAGGAGAGCCTGCAATGAGGCGCCCCATTCAGAGCACGCAGAGCACAGCTGAAGGTTCCTGTCTCATGAAGTCTTGCATGCTCTCTCTGTCAGGCTTTGCTGCAGAGCTAGACATTGACAAGGATGACATATGATTGACTCTCAACAACAGGTCAGGTCAAGGTGCCCAGCAGGATGGGTTGTGGTGGCTTGAGAGTCAAAGAGTCCAGTGTAGGCTTGGGACGCATTACAGCAGAGCAGCAGCCTTGTGAGAGGAAAGCGTCTCAATGTTGATTGCAATGATGCATCTGCATAGCTTGAGAGACACACCAGGGGCTGCATGCAGCGGGAGTTCTGGATCTGCAGTGGCAGATGACCTGGCAGGCTCGCCCCCAAACAGGCTGAAGGGCTGCTGCTGCTTCCTGGGAGGGCTCCCATACAAGCTATCTGCACCACCATACTACTAATCAGCGCCTTTGGAGCCCAATCCTATATCGTAAGACTGACACACTCCAGTCTGACTGAAAACAGCTTTGGTAAATTTTGCTCAAGCCCCATAACAGTGCAGACCAGTACCGAGCAGCGTGTTTTCATTTCTGCAAAATATGATATTGCAGCATTGAGCATCAGGGTAAATTACTGGGTGGGGCAAACTGGGCTGTGGAAGTGCCGAACTGGCTGGCCTCCATGTGCAGCTGCGCAGTGGAGCCTGATTGGGCAGCGCGCAGCAGGTCCGCGGTGGATGGCGTTCCCATCTGCACTCACACAGCATGTCTTGGTATAGATTGAAGTGCGTAGCGCAGGTTTTGAGAGCTTCTGCCTCAAAGCCCTGCACCTTCCAGCAAAAGAGAAGAGCGTGCAGACAAGGTACTGTACAGCAAAAGGACAAGGGAGTAAGAGGCTGCTCAGTGCGCCTTGTCGGTGCTGGACTTCTAAAGTCTACTATAAGCTATGCAGCAACGCAAGACTGGGCACCAACAAGTTTGGGCAAACTGGGCAATCTGGCTTGTGTGACCCCTCAGCCTGCATCTTCTGAGACTACCAGCTTGGCACAGCATTTCAGGGCATCGTGGACGGGATGGTGTAAGAGACAGCACCTGCTGACTGATTGCACAAGCTGGGGTAAACGCTGTCGCTCCAGTGACATTGCCTGTCATGTTGTCCAGGAAGCTCATGCCCGAGGCTGCAGTGAGGTCATTGCTCATGCCAAACAGGGAAGGAGTCCTGCATGCGCACAGTGCGTATCAGTACACGTCAGCTCATGCAAGCATCTAGCACCATGTCCTGTCTGCCCGCACGTCCCCTAGGCCATTGCATTTGCACAAATACCTGCCTTTACCCCATACTCTGACTTATGCAGCTGCTGAGAAGCCACCATTGATCAGGATGCATCATGAGGGCTCACATGCACATGTGAGGACATTCATGAAGAGTTTTGCTGTGCGTGTGCTGACCTTGCACCCAGCATGCCATTCAGAGAGTCCTCATTGGGCAGGGCTGGGAGATGGTCTGCCAGGCTGGCGGTGCCATAGACAGCCGGGATCAGCTGCTCGCGCCCGTTGAAGTCTCCTGTTATGTCCCTTGGAGACTGTCCTACTCCTGGCAGGCCTGTACACATGAGTGGCTTCAGCAGCACCAGTGGGGATCAATATTAGAGGGACACAGGGGCAGGCATCTTGCACAGTTCCAGTACTCTCCCATGTCAGGGGCTCGTCGAGTCCATGATCAAGCAGACATTGCGGCCGTAAGGGCAACCTTGATTGCAATGATAGCAGCGAGCAATTGAAAACCTGCCCAGAACGGCGTGGGACACATTGCTTTTGGAGGGAAGAAAACCTGCAGGGGGCTCCAGCTCACCATAGCCATTCTCTGCGTATGGCACATTGAAGCGGACGTGGCCAATCTTGGCAGGGTGCGGGGTCAGGCCCAGACCTCGGACGGGAGAGGCATTTGCAGAGTCCATGCCGTAGGGCATGCCATGGGGCGGTGAAGGCGGCCCAACCTGCAGGGTCATCAGTACTCAAGCTTTGCATTGCGCGCCCATGCAGGATGCTGACAACATGATACTGACAAGATATGTTGTCCTCCGTGACTGGAAGTTCCAAGCACCAAGACCATCCAGAGTCATGCGAGACTGCTACTGCAAAGCGCCCATTGAACTGGTAAGGCGCAAGCACGGGGTGTTATCCATATGTAATTGCCACACTTTCGCCCTGGACCCCGGTCAGCATTAGCCTGCACCCCATCCTGTTGATTAGCAGAACGTATCAGACAAACTTCTTAGAAGGGCGTACCGCATAGCCGTTGTCCCCGTAGCCGCCAGGCCGCAGGACCGGGAGCCTCGGCCCGTGCGTGGGCGATGTGGCGGGCGGGACGTGCTTGCCGTCCACGCGCATCTCGTGCGCTATCTGGCGCGCCATCTCCATGTTGCCACTGCGCTCAAAACCTGCAGTTGCACCAAAGGGTCAGAACCCGATCAGCGGCGCGGCTTGTCAGCCTTGCAGATACGCTCATCCCTGTCGATTCCTGTCACTTGCAGGCTTGGTGTCGGGGGTTGGACATACAGTACAGTGCCTCAGAGTTCATAGGTTTGTGCTCTTGCCACTCAGTTGGTCTTCCGCAGCTCTCAAAGGTGTGCCACATGATTTGGACCTGGAACACAGAGCAATGTCATAGTAATACACAGGACTACGTCTGAGAGATCTATTGTACAGACTATGCACCTGCGATAAGGGTGGAGTAGCAGATGTGGTCTGGGTGGACATTGCTGGAGCGCATGGACAGGAAGATCTCGTACGCCTTGTCCAGGCGCCCGCCGGCCACAAACGCGGTGATGAGCGCTGAGTAGGTGATCACGTTGGGCATGCAGCCCTTGTCTGTGCGGGCAGCGTTCTGCATGTGGAAGAACACCTGCACGCATGCAAGGCTTCTGTTCAAGGCTTCATTGGGTCACACAGGCCTTTAGGTTGCTGGAGGATAGATGACGGTGCCAGTCAGGTGGCTCAATCCTCCCACATGCTCAGCCGCACACCCGCTGCAGGACGCTGCTGCTCAAAAGGTTCAGAGTCCTGCTGTGGAGCGAGTCCAAGATGAAGGAGAATTGTTGCACTGGAAAATGAGTGGGTTACACAGGTTATCTATATTACCACTCAACAAAAGCGCTTGCGGTGCAGAGTCAAGCTGACCTGCATGGCCTCCTCGCAGCGGCCCACAGTGGCGCAGGCCGAGATGAGCGAGGAGTAGTGCACAGTGTTGGGGCGGACCGCCGGGTGGAAGTCCCGCATGGCCTGGAACACCTCCAGGGCCTTCTGCCACTCCCGGTTCTTGGCGCACATGGACAGCATGGATGTGAAGGCTGCCGCCTGAGGCTGGAAGGCAGCGTTTGCAATCATCCTGGGGATCTCTCCGGTCCCTGCATGAGCAAGGATGTGTTCAGACGGCATCTGCATATGCCCATCACTTGACAGCGCATGTGCATCAGCACATGAAAAGACACCAAACGATTCTATTCAGTCCAGTGGACTCTCCACAGTCATGTGTGTACATGTCAATGCCTTGACTGTATGGTTGCAGTCTGCATGGACAGACTCTCCATATCTAGCCGACACGGAGCTTTTGAATTGAGCAAGAACCACTGTGTACCCTGAAGCTGTCGCACAGCAGGGGAACATGGTTTGCCATGAAGTGATTTTCTTGATATCTGGCGCTGTCATCTTTTACAGCTTGATATGAGCATGCACACACGGGAGGTTTGAAATCGAATGCCAGCATCACCTGGCCTTGCAGCCTGGATGGCTGCCTTCAGGCTGATCATGTCCCAGGGGTACTCGCCAGCCGCCAGCCTGGCGTTCATGCTCTCCTGCTTGCTGCGGCTCCTCATGCCAGGGAGGGTCCCCTCCCCGGCGGGGGGCCAGGCAGGGGGCCCGGGCATATACATAGATGCCGGCGGCAGCGCAGCCGCTGACATGGCGCCCTCCCGGTCCATGTCATCGCTGGAACGGTTGGTGGGTGAGAAGCGCGGGTGCTCTAGCGCCAGGTGGTCCACTGCCTTGCCTGCATATAATAGCTACGCTCTTGCGAGAGTATCCTGAGGCTTTGATCGGACTATGGTATCTCCCCAGGCTACCTTTTGCTGATGATGAAGCTCTTGACATGACATGATGCTCTTGACGTGTCAGCAGCAGATGTAGTATCGCACTTCCTGGTGTGTCTGCCCTGTCCATACAGCTCTGGTATCATCATGCCAAGACTGGCAGACACAGCTGGAGTGCTGACCTAAGTATGCTCCTGATAATGAAGATCTCCCAGTTGCTCATTATAACACATGCACAGCAATACGAAGGTTGCATCTGTTGCTTATAGACACAAGAAGCAATGGGTGGAAATGATGCAGACTGAGGCAGCAGATGCTTACCAAGGTCTTCCTGCTCTGCAGCTGCCTTCAGAGCTCCACCAGGTGTCTCCAGAGACAGGTACGCCAGCTGCTTCCCTGTGAAAAGGACACAGTCCCTCATGATCCCATTCAGCAACATGCCCATCTGGGCTCAGTGCTAGAAGGCTATCATCTGTGGGCTGGAATACCCAGCCAAAGAGTCCACCCCTGCTTGCATGAGCAGCAGAGAGAAGCTTCTGGGGAAACTTATGCTGCTCCCTACTCACAGCAGTGGTGGAGTCCTGTCAGCGCATTCTCATGCCTGGGGTGTGTGTCAGCTGCAACAGGACACTGATGACTGGGTACATGCATGCGTAGCTGCTGTCCTTGTCAGCACAAGCATGAGCCATCTTTGTAACGCCCTTGCGCCCTCCTACAGCTCCTAAAGCTGTGCCAAGGGCTGGCTAATATCAGCTCTTGAACTTGGGGTACTTTTAAACAAGCAGCCCTGGATCCTAACACACATGGAAGCTGATGATTTTGTGGCTGGATGACCCAAGTGGCCCCTGTCTACATGCCACACATGAAGCCAATCCTGGCTCTGTAGCAACCCTGGCATGCTTTTGGGTATCCTGGGAGTGGGCATCCTAGCCGCAACAATTGTGACTGCTAGGAAACACTACATTTGAGCAGTACACTGTACTTGGGGAAAGGCCAGTGATGTACCCACAGCACCCGGGGTCTCGCTAGTCAGCCCCTCGCTGCAGTAGCGGCTGAACAGGCTGCTGTTTGAGGCAGCACCCAGTCCAGAGCGCGGCTGCCTCTTGACGCTGGCCACGCCGCTGGAGTCCGATGCATACTTCCGCTGCAGCTCCCTGCACAGATGGCATCATGCGTTGCCGACATTAAGGAAGCGCTGAAACCCGGGCGTCATTCCACTGCCCACATGATCAAGCCCCTCCTCATGCTTGCAGCAGCGCATGACGCAGCTCTCTTCATGTATTGCAGTGCATCAAGGTGAGAAGGCAGTCCAAGCCTGTGCTGCCTTTACTGCTCATGACAGAATGCCATGGTACCTGGACTTGCTGCAAGCTGTGCACCTAGATAGCGCACACGAGACAGCTGTGATGACAGGCACAGCAGGCATTGGCTTGGGAATCTTCAGCTGGTTCATGACGCTGTCACCGCAAGGTCGGTTGAAACGTGGGAGACTCAGGGGATGTACCTCATGGAGGGTGTCATGTCCAGATCAGACACTGACGAGGTGGAGAGCCTTTGAGAGGCCTTCTCCATGGCTGGTCCATGATGTTGCGCTTTCCGCCCATTCTGGTCCTGCCCGTACCTCTTCATCAGGTTCCCAAGAGGCTCTGCAAAACAGGCGCTGACATTGCAAAAGATGGGACGACATTATACATCTTTGACACATTTGCCCTGGCAAGCACCTTTTTGGGACATGACAGATTATTGCAGCACTTAGGCAAAAGGTGCTTCACAGCATGCGTATACTGCTGAACGCAGATGCTGTGTGGCAGCACTGAGGCAAGTCAGGCCAAAGCAACCCTTGTCTGCCTGTCTTTTCCATATGCTGAGATTGGCTTATCAGGCCTACCTGGTGAGGGCGTGACCTCCTGAGGCTCAGTAGCTGGAGCTGGTACACTGCTGAAATCCTGGTTACCCAAGCTTGACATATTGACCTCAGCCTGCACATACATCTCTGTCAGGTTGCAATTTGCCCGCATTTAATACTAGGCAGAATAGCTATGGAGAAGACCTAGGTCCTCAGAGTTACCTCAATGCAAGGGCACACAGACATGGCCTTGACCAGATGGACGAGACATGCGCCTTTGTGCATGCACTGCAGCTTCTCTGCAGTGAGGCACCCCTGCACAATGGTAGCAGAGGCATGGCCTGTCTGTAGGCTGTGTCGATGATCTGATGACGTGTCATCTACCTTAAAGCCCGGCAACATTAGAGATGGGCATGCATGGAGGGGCGTGCCTGCTGTGTGTCTGTGAGGCCCAAAAGCTGTAAGGGCTCAGCAGCAACTGGCCCCTTGTATTCTGCCTGGTACCCGTACTGCCGTAGCTGCCCTAGCAGCTGGCTCAGCCTCTCCTGGTGCTCGTGGTGCAGCGCCACATACTGGGACAGAAGTGCCTGCATATTTGTGTGAGAAGCGATCAGGAATTATATGGACGCTGCTGAGCAGACTTCAGGCTGCTCTGATGCTCAGGGCTCAGAGCTGCACGCTGGGGTGGTACTGTCTCTGTGAATCTTATTGCCAACACCCTTGAGGCATCCTAAGTTGCATGGGAGGCGCGTGATGAGTCACAAGGAAGGTGCGGCATGATAGTGCAACAGAGGCGGAGACTCAGTGGGGAGGCTGTTTGAGGCAGCTCACCTGCACAGCTGTTTCCTTGTCGCATGCCTTCTCCATGGCAGCCACCTGGCCTTGAATGCCGTCCGCCCTCTTCACCACATCTTTCCACTTCTCTCGGAACACACTTGCTGCGTAAGCAAAAGGATACACACTGGATGCCTGTTTTTGGTACCTTTGCTGAAAATGTATAAGAACCTAGAGATGTGAGTCTGGGCATGCGGCTTCTCAGATGTATTCCATGGGCTGTATTCACGCAGTTGGTGTGCACAGCAAAACCAATGCAGAGTGTCTAGACGAAGACTTACGTCCAACGCAGGGTATGCTATTGACTGTTCTCTTCAGGCCGTTGATGCTGTCACTTGTGTTGCTAGCAAAGCTGCGTAGGTCTGCCGAGAAGCCTGCAATGGTGTCCCGCTGGCCACTCATGGTTAGGGCACTGTGAGTGACTATGCAACGGGGCTTCGTGGTCAAGCGCACATGCTGCCACTATCTCACACCCTCCTTACCATAGCGAGACCCCTTACAATCAGCAACGGCGTGGAACAGGTGACTGCGCAGCTCTACTCCTTGCTGGCATTTGGACTTCTTGCATGTCGAGAAAGCACCTTGTCAGCTCCTTTGCTGTCCGATAAGCAGTTTGAAGCCTGCTGTTGCGTGGCGGTTAGTCAGCAGATGCGTCACCCCCCTCTTCTCCAGCATCCCTGACACAACCTCAACATCGTGTATGATGCCCATAGCGCTGTACGTGATGCAACAAACCTCCTGCCTGGAATAACACCGCGTGCTCACAGTGCCTATTGCAGCAGCAGTAAGGCAGTGGTCCTGCTCCCTGAGAGCTGGCCACTGCCACTGCATCAGGACCTGCATCCGCAGCATGGCCTCCAATGGAAATTCTTCGACGGCACACAAGCCACGAGGATCTTTCATCTTGTTCGAAGGTGGAGACCGCTGCGGCAAGACGACACAGAGCGAAAATTTGGTGAAGCATCTGTCAAGCAAAGGGGTAAGCACAGAGTCTGATGTGCACAGACTGGCTCAGAGTCTACTAATACGAAGAAACGAGGCGCTAAGCTTGATCAAGGACACGTCACACAAAGGGCATGTAGCTTCTGGTACACCAATCTTGTTCTGTACAATGACCTGTCAAGAACCCAGATTTGACCCAAATATCCGGCTCTGTACCATCGTGCAGCATTCTAAGCTGATACAATACAGTAATACATGCTCAAACTCACTGCAGGTGGATGTGGCTTTATGGAAGTTCCCAGACCGCCAGACAGCCATTGGGCAAATGATCAATGCCTACCTGCAAGGGAAGACCGAGACAGATGATGCCGCTGTGCATCTCCTGTTCTCAGCCAATCGTTGGGAAAAGCGGTGGGCCTTCTGTACTCTTGTTTGTTGGCCTTTGTGGGACGGACACATATGGGAACCTGCTTTGATCATGAGGCATTGCACCGGGAGGAGCGACATGCATGTGGATTGTTTACCCAATACCAATATGCAGTACTCTGCTCGACAAACCCATTCAAGAAATTGCAGTGACGCTCTTATACCTTGAAAAGACTGCTTGTCCCAACAGTCAAGATGAAGTACCACGAAGGTGATGATCTGACATTCAGGACACTGAGGGTCGTGGCAATTGCAGGGAAAGCATGCTGGCAGCCCTGTCAGCGGGGCAGACGCTGGTGGTGGACCGGTATGCCTACTCTGGCGCAGCCTTCACAGCAGCCAAGGGCATCCCAGGCCTTGACCTGGAATGGTGCAAGGTGACCTTGCATCCTGCATGACGCATGACCGACCCAGACATCAAGGAACCTGCAACATCACGAAGCCACTTTGGCGCATGCTCTGCAAGGGAGACAGCATCCAGCTGCCTCAAAATAACAGACCCAGTGTAGCCACTGACACAAGCCAATTTAAGGGCTTGCTCAGCCATCACATGCCTGTCATCATAGCATGTGGCTACATTCTTACTTTGTTGATATGCATATAGCCACTGTAGATGGAGGCTTAGTCTCACCTCTGCCTGTACAATTGCAGGCACCTGACAAGGGGCTGCCAGCACCTGACGCCACCATATACCTGAGCATGATGCCTGAGGCAGCAGCCAAGAGAGGCGGCTATGGGAGTGAGCGCTATGAGAAGGTGTGTGGCTGTGCATTGATCAGGTTGACAGGGTGCCGGCCAAGTCCCCGCGCCTGTGGCCTACTGTCGCTGCATCTGCGACAAAGTTATGAATGTCCCTCGAGGCTGCGTGTCAGGGGCGTCAAGAAGCAGCTATGGATACATCAGTGGGCAGCAATAGCCTCAGGGTCGTTTGTGAGGGCCCTCAATTGCAAAGGTCCTGATAGTGCAGAGGTCTTGCCTGGCAGTATGAAAGGATGGTCAACCGCAGTTGCAATTGATAGGACTGACAGGTTGATGTGTTTCTGGACAGGAGGAGATGCAGAGGAGTGTTGCACAGAGGTTCCAGGATCTCAGAGATGCTACATGGCACACTCTGGATGCAGCCAGGAGCATAGAAGCTGTGGGATCAGATGTGACGCGGATAGCTGAAGCTGCAATTGAGGCCTGCCAGGAGGGGAAGCCTCTAGAACACCTCTGGCTGTGATTGCTGGCAGCTGAGACTTGTACATAAGACATTGCAAGAGCAGAAGACAGGTTCAGGAGCAGCTTCAGCAAGGGCTTGGTGTAAGTTGTACATCTTTCAGAGTACGCAAGCATCGGCGTACCCTGGTAGCAAGAGTGAGTGGACAGTAAAAGGGAGACTTTTTGGTAAATGTACCAACACCTGAATCAGCTGTTCATTATTGCACCTTACCAAGTTGCTTATGCTAATCATGCCTGAGCAGCTGACAATATGCACATACTCAGGCATGCCTGAACTAAGATCGTGTGCCTGAAATGGGCGTCTCAGACAACCTCCAGAAGTTCCCACTGATCAGGGTCAGTCGCGTCCAGTTTCTCAAACAGGAACAAGGGCAATCCTTGCCATGCCTTGGTCTCCCGCAGCGCGACTGTGTCAGTGCTGCAGAAGCGCCACTTCTGGGGCTTCTTGTCGATCATCTCCCTAACAACCTGACCCCCTGCATTCACCTCCTGCAAGTCACACTGTGTGCGGTCACATGCGTCCTTTCTCAAGCGCTTCGCACAGGGGACAGCTGTACAAAGCTGCTAAGGCATGCTCTCTCTGCAGCACTGAATGACTAACATTCTCCAGGGGGCAGCGCCTGCCAAGCTATGGCCATGTGCGCTGCATGATCTGATATATGAAGATCCCAAGGATATGTCAGACCAAGCAGCCCTTGAGCAGCTGCTGTAGGGGCGTTGGATCTTGGCATGAGTGGTTGGTGACACTTGCCACATCACGCAGTCTACAGAGGCATTGCACATATTGCCAGCCTATGCAAAACTGTGCAACTCAAAGGCATGAGGTGCCCTTGTCCTTCAAATCACACAGATTTCAAGGCACAGTCTCAGATTCCAGCTCTTACCGTCAGCTTCACACTGCCATGGAACACAACTGTGAGGACAAGGTGCCATTGAGACGAGGTAGTGTATACTCCATCTGCAGTCTTCTGCAGCAGTGACTGGAAGCCCTCAAGGCCTGCATCGCACCGATGCCATCCACCCTTAGCATGCGTACAATGCCACATGCAGATATTGTAACACTCCAGCAGGCTAGCACGGCTCCCCATGTCACCCCTCAATCCCTGCTCTCATAGCTTGGCCAGGCTGGGGCCCGGATGCGAGACTGCAGAGCTATTCCATGCTTCCAGGCCAGAAAAAGCTGTGTGTCGCGCACCTGACTCATCTGTTGTAGAAGCCTTAGCCTTTGGCTCTGGCTCTTTGCTGTCCTTTGCATCATCCTCATATCTGCAGGCATGTCTGCATTGTCTCGTGGCCGCTCTAGGACAAGCATCGGTATGTGCATCAAATGTTATCCTAAGATATCGAGAAAGTCTCCCGCATGCGCCTACTAGCAGTGGTGTGCCCGTTTCACGTTGGCTGACGCACAACAGATAGGTGTGATCTGCATCTCTATCTTTGTCCTCGGCATGAGGGACCTTGTAAAACTGGCCTGTGTGCGCGGAAGAGAGTCAACCGCACTCCTTGGACCACCTCACTGATCAATTTCTTTTTGTTTATGGCATAGAAATCACCTTGCCAGTCCAGCTGGAGACAGGAACTTCACTTCCCGAAGGGAGGCGCTCAGTTCGCCCTCGGGATCCATGTGTAGCGTCAGCCTGTTCGCAGCATACTCCTCTGACATCTCTCTGCACAGCACGTCTGCGCCTTGTCAGCAGGCCTTGCCCCATATCTCAGCACCCACAGAGAAAGCTGACTGTCCAGGAATGCATTGGAAGGCCAATGTCTTACACACAGCACTTATATGACCAAGGCCACTGCAATGCAGGGCAAGAAGATTACAACAGTGGCCCACGCAGGCTTGCGGTTCTGATGATTGGCAAGTTCCTATGTCCGCATTGTTGCAGTTATGCATGCACCGGAGCTATTTGCAGCACCTGCTGCGCACTCATTGGTGATGTGTATGTGTCTGGTGCCCCACCTGAACACCTTTGAAAGCCGTGGAGAGGTCATGCTGTACAACAGAGTCCAGTCCTGATCACTCCACACTTTGAGCACTGCGCATGTGCGGACTGCTTCAACAGGCATAGAGGATGCACATCTGCAGGTTGTCAGGTATACTTGGATTGCCCCATCTCAGGCTGCCATAGCGTGGGCGCGGCATGACCCATGTAGCAGACTCAATGGCCTGGCCACAAAAGACTTCAACCTGAGGATGCAGCCAGACATGTGAGGCCATGGCATAGCACTCAGACGTGCTTTTGCAGCGAAAAAAGTACTTACCCATGTGAAAGGCGTCAAGGGAGCCTTCCAAGAACTCAGACTTCTCAAAATTCCTCATGCAGTATCTCAGTAGGCGAGAGTGCCAGAAGGCCTGCATCAAAGCACCGGGGTGGTTGACCATGCAACCTTGGAGATCGCCTCAAAGAGTGCAGGGTGCAAACTCCACAGCTGCACAAGCCCCGCACAACATGCATGGGCAGCAGGCTTGACAGGCATACTTGCTTTCACATGGTCAGCTCGTGGGGCATTTGCAACCCGAGACCAAAATGAGAATGTCGTAGTGAAGGAGCTTGACATCAAATGAGCTGGTTTGCTAGGAAATCATGCTTCCTGCACAGTATTCAACAGACTGATTTGTCTGCAGAGCAGACTTCTTTGATAGGAGGTAAGTACTTGCCCTGATGGGTCCAGCCACAAGGCCGTCCCAAAGCAGAACCGGGAACCAGGTGGGGTCCTCTCGTACATGCCTCTCTATCTTGTTCTGCCCTGCATTGTTGCACCCCCTGATCAGATTTTTATGCGCACACGATTCACCAAACTCATAGTGCAACGGTCTCACCAATGGAGTCATGTGCCTGAGCTGCTCTGTGCATGAGACATGAGGGCAATAGCCCTTAGTAGAGCAGGTTTTCGACGTCTCAAGAGCAGGAGAGTAGGACCTGCATGCATCATGCAGCACTGTCGCCTAAATGGATGCAGCGGTCTCACCATTGATCCCATGTGCTCTGAGCACGAGACATGAGGGCAATCAGCCCTAAGTAGAGCAAGTGTTGGACATCTCCGGAGCAGGAGAGTAGGGTATGCATGCACCATGCAGCACTGTTGTTGCCTGAATAAATTTTGCAGCTCACCTGACAGTCGCTGAAGGTCCTCCTTAAATTTCTGCGCCATCTCTGAATCAGCCCAGCCCGTTCCATCCTGCAGCAACTGACTTCTAAGTACACACATTGGTCCTTGGGCTCAGGTGCCAGAATGAGATGCGGGCAATGGCAAGGTGCATTGTCTCAATCTGGCCTCAAAACAGGATCCCCGCACATTGGAAGAAGCTACAACATACCCTGTCAATGGCTGAAGCGTCAGTGTCACTCTGCTGCTGCTGCTCTGGTTGTCTATTTTCTGCTGCTTCATCCGTGCTGGGCGGCTGTCCATGCTCCTGCTGAGCAGGTGCATCCTGCTGTGCATCATGCTGTGCATCATGCTGGGGCTGCCCAGAGCTCTTAGAGGCCTTGTGGTCGGGAGAGCCGTCACACAAGGAGTCCTTGCGCTCTACAGGGTCATCAATGCTTGCAGCTGTGCCTTTATGTGCTGAACTTTCGCGGGATTCTGGCTTTTCGGAGGCTTGAGAGCCTTCATCATCTCGGTTTGTGGAGTATCCTCGGACCACAGCACTGATGAGCTTCAAAACGCATTGCTGATGTTTTTCCGAGATGACCCTAGACTGTCTCTGATAGCCATATGGTGAGCTTGACACCCCATTAGCAAAGTTGTGATCTAGTACGGCATGGCTTGACAATACGCGTTCAGAGCCCACTGAGCATTTGGTTGACAGCGCTAGTAGTCTCTTTACAGATGTCCGACATACTGACATTAAGGAGGCTCCTGCCACAGGCTGCTAAGATAAAGCCCAACGGTCACCTCATGTCCATTTATCTACCTTGCATATCTTCAATCTGCTATAGTGCAAAGAAAGGCTATGTACGTCCCCCAAGTACAACACACATGACAGCTGCTTTCCTAGGCAAATGAGATGATGTTGGTGTGTTACATACGGACATGCAGGACCCCCAAAACCCTAAACAATACCGTTGATTGTGCAGTTCTCACCAGGGCAGGTGTTGCAAGTAGCTGCTTCATTTCAACGTACTAATGCCTCCGTCTGAGATGGACTCTATTTGCAGATGGTAGATGGGCCTTTGAGTCACTCATGATTGCTTGGTCATGAACAGGAGCGTGGCTCCATTTTCTCGGAGCCTGCAGAGCAGCACAGACTTTGGAGCACTGAATAGCGCTCCCTTGGAGAGCCTTATATCGGTGGTACGTCCCAGAGGCACCTGTGATGGCACACCATGTGCTTTTGATGCGCATGTCATGGGGCATCGACCATGTCCCCGTCATCTGCGAGAGCAGACTTCAGAACGTCCAGGGCGCCTCACTTTGCAGACATCAGACATGGTGTATTCTTATTGTTGTCTTGGTGCAGGTGAGTCAAAGTCATGATCTGCTGGCAGAGATCCTGCAGCTTAGCAGCTCTCTGCCTGCAGCTCTGCAGTCCTCAAGCGGCAAGTATGGCCCCATACTCTTCGACTTCCGGTTTTTCAGAGACCCTGATGCTCATGAACAGAAGATAGAAGCAAGCCAGGAGCTCACTGACCTGGATGAAGAATTCCGCGAGGTATGGACACCCATCACCACACTTTGCATGCAGAATCAGGACAGCACGACGCGTAGAACTTGCCATGCATATGCCTCACATGACCAAGCACTTCATCTGCTCCAGGCTGTCTCCTCTATGCCAGCCGGTTGAGGAAAGCTGGGGTCATTCTGAAAGGCTGCCATGCAGGCGCACGCTGATGACCTGGAGCGCCTGTATGGACTCTTCCATGGCGTCGTGGATGTGCATGCCCGGCTCGTAGACCTGCTGCGCCAGCTGCAGGAGGGCTTCTTCATACAATGCAGCGTCCAGAGCCTGATGCTAGTACGCTCATAAGAGCCACTGATTTGCTCACTTGACACTTTGCGCTTGATTTGTTAGACAGGTAGAAAACCTGCTCTCAGGAACAGGGACTTTGCCTCAACCTGACCAATATGCACTATGTTGATCCTGCAGCGGTCTTACCAATAAATGCAAAGCAAAGCTGTCGTTAGGCTTTGTATCATTGCCACATGAGGCCAAGCCTGATAGAATGAATGTTGCATGCAGAATGCAGAGGGCAAGCAGCTCATGCTGGAGGCCATTGCCCTGATAGGAGCGCTTCTGCTGGCCCTGGACAGGCAGATACATGGCACGATCCGGGAGCGCATCGTTGTGGCATACTACAGGCTCAGAGGAGGCGCTCAGGTGCATAAGCATTCACTTGTGCACTCCACATAGCACCTGCAGGTCGTGCAGAGAGTGCATGAAGAGGACGCTGGGAAGCAGATAGGGCATTCATCCCTGAGATCATGCACATGCCGAGGCCTGCAGGTGTTGTAGACAGTGTAGGCATACAGTGCCATGCACCTGTAAGTGCTCCCTCCAGACTCTGTTCATGCACAGTCTGGCACTTGCATGCCTTGGCATGTGGTCTGTGAACAGAGTCTGAGGGGAGACGCTCTGGTGCGTCCTGCACTGTCTGCAGCACCTGCGGTTCCCAGCTAGTGCATGGATGGGCCCTGAAGGACATGAGACCCAAATCATCAGCATGCTGTACATGCATTCAGCATCTGCAGGTCTTAGCATGTGAGTGCAAAGATACCGAAGAGAATGGGAGCAATCAATCAGAATCAAGAGCTGTGCTCATGCAATTCCAAGGTACTTGACCGCGCAAATCCAGATTTAGCTGGAATAGCGCAGAATCTTGGTCATCTGCAGGCTGTTGGGACCTCTGTGAACCAAATCATCACTCTGACGTCCTCTACAGGCTTCCACGCTCAGGCAAAGAAGCCTCCCGCAGGCTACCCTGAGACCTACTTTGGCCGCATGCCGCTGCCGCAGGAGGCTGTCATGGCAGTCATCGCTGCATGCAGATCGGATGACATCTACCACCAGGTAGGTCTGGCAACAGTCCTGAACACTCTCCTGACTCATGAAAGCTCGCCCTGTGAAATTACTGCACCAAGAAGTCGAGTGTGCAGGAAGAGCAAGCTTCCAGCTTTGTTGCAATTTCAGAGTCTTCAGTCACACCACCCACTGCACAACAATCTTCTCCATCCCATTATTGTCCATAATTCCCCTCCTACTGGGAAGTTTGTTCATAGCCAGGTGGCATACTTTGGGCACCAGAGGATTTGAAACAACTGTTCCTCCTTCATTTTGAGTCTCTTTCCGTATTCAGGTGGAGCACTATCCTGCGCCAGAGCATCGCACAGTGGCGCTGGCGCACCAGGCTGCGGAGCTGTACCTGGCGCTCTACTTTGTGCCCAGCGTCCTGCACAAAGAGCCTGCTCTCATGCGCACCCTTGTCGACAGGTGCTCTCACCCTCATTTTGGCAGATCAGATGAACAATGTCACAGCTGCATGACTCCCAGAGCAGCATGGACTGTTGCAAGTCTTCCTGACAACCTGCCATGAGGGAGTGGTCTCACGACTCTTCAGCTCTGGTGTATTGGTAAAGCATGAGCACTGCAGTGAGAGAGAGAGAGAGATGCTGGGCATGGCAGCAAGTGCATTATACGATTGCGCTCAGCATAAGGCTCTGATCACTCCGAGTCCCGCGCCCTATTCCTCAGATCCCTGTGTGCAGAGCTGTGAGAGATGTGCCTTATCCCTGCAGGCACTTTGCAGACAACTGGGTGGTAGCCTGGGGCCCGGGCTTCCGCTCGGATCTGGCTGTGGAGTGGGAGAGTTTCAAAGCAGCGCGCAGCGCGCTCAGCGGGGTAGTCACCCCCGGCAGAGCGCGCGACCAGGCCGCCACCTACGCAGCGGCGCTGCCCGGGCTGCAGGCACAGCTGGCTTCCTTCTTCTTGGAAGGCAAGCTTAAGGTAGGCTGTGCTCCTACTCTCCTTCACATGCATTACCGCCAGAGCCTGTGAATATTCCTGGCAGCCAGTGCAGCTGTCAAGCCTGACTTAGTGGAGCTCTTCACGCTCCTCTTTCGGCTGAGTGTGAGATACGGTAATTGTGCGGCTATGAAAAGCGTTCTTTGCAAAGCTCATGCTACAGCAATATGTGCCCAGAGGGGGTATCAGAACCGTGTTCAGGGAGTGAGTCAATTCCCATTTGACAAGGTTGCAGCCTGTGCATGTCCGGCTGGCCTCAGACTCTGGCTGCAGACGGGTCACTGAATGCCCTATCCCCCCTGGCTGCTGGTTGCCACCACACAAGCATATACATACATGTACAGATACAGCAGTGTGTGAACGCGCTGCAATGTTTGCAGGAGGAGTTTGTGCTGCAGCACATGGCGGAGGTGTTCACCTGCCTGCGCTCCTGCAACGTGGCGCTCAGGTGGCTGTTCCTGCACACCTGCTCCAGCCACAAGAAGCTGCGCGCGGCCGTCGCCAGCTCAGCGCCGCCCATGCAGGACCTGCTGGCGCTCCTCCTGGACACTGCGCTCCTCGAGTTTGAGGTATAGTAACCTGATGCCTATCAGCATTTCATTTCATTCAGGCTAGATCGATCACACTCACTCCGGCCAAGATAGCTTTTCACCCCAGATATACAGCAGCGCCTGCCAGTGAAGTCAAAGCTGAAGTATTATGCAGCAAGGAGGACGCTATCATGATAGAGTGATAAAGGTGTGACCAGCAGCAGCTGCGAGAGCGGCGATGGCTGAGTCTACTTAGACTCTGTGTGTCTCCATTCATGCAGGTGCGGGGAGTGTATGGGGTCCTGTTGGAGAGCAAGGCGGACAGGTGGCATGCGCAGAGGATCGCTCTCGTGGAGAGCATCCAGAACTTGGCTGCCTTCTACCAGGCCTTGCAGGCCTTGCCCAGATCCACCTCCACTGCAGACCTCTCAGAGTGGTTTGAGCACCTCATTGATCAGGTAAGACACCACCTGGAACCAGTATTCGGCTCAGAGCAGAGCATATATGGGCAGACATGCCTCAAGTGACACAGCATCATCACAGGGGGCAGATTATGGATTGGGGTTGCTTTGCCAGCTCTTGGTTGGCGCATAGAGGATTACTTTTCACCTTTCTGCCAGATACCTGCAAGGGTGGCTGAGTTTATCTTGCAGCTGATCAGCACAGTCCTGATCATCTGAGAGCACTATCAGCTCACATGAGTTGATGCCAGAATGACTGAGACGTGCCTGCAGGTGCAAGCAATGGACTTCAAGGATCCCAATGGCCTCTCCCACATAGTGCAGTCCCTGACAATCTCAGTAGACGATGCTGAGCGCTTCCACCCGCCGGAGGCTGCGCTGCAGACGAAGCAGTACCTGAGCACCATCCGCGCTCACCTGGGCCACACTCTCAGGTAATAGCCCTGAGACAACTTGAAGGCTCTTCAATCAAGGATGGCAGCCGTACAGAGGCTTATGCAATGGTCTTTTGGGAACCTCTCACTTTCTCCTATCAGTCAGCGCCCAATAGCCTTCTTCTGCTGAATGGTATCTTGACATTGACTTCACATGGAAGGCTTCATACATGAAGCTGAGTGATGCCTGGATACTCGGGGGTGTCAGGCGCTACCCAGCAGATCCGGCGCAGGTGCCTGCTGGGCGTCATGAAAGCAGTGTATTTCTGAAGCTGAAGGGATACGGGGCGTGTGCGCAGGGTGGCTGATGTCAGAGAGGAGCTGCTGGCCACGCTGACCGCCCTGGCTGACTTCTCCTACGGCTGGGGCCTCCTGGATGCTTACCTGCCCCGCCTACAAGCTGCAGTAGGCATTCCTCTCACCCCATGAGATGTTTGTCAATGCTGCATGATGGAAGTAACACTATCACAATGCTCTTATGCTGATGAGGCCTCCATGCCCCTGGCCCCTATTGGCAGGGTATTCTCGCAACCTGGATATCTGCTGAGTTTGACAAGCAGGGTAGATCAAGCCCTGACACCAAAGCAACTTGCAGAGTGAGTGCTGAAGACAATAGAGCAGCAATCCTTGATAGCGCTACACTTGCTGAGGCAGTAGGGAATTGATGTCTTCTACTGAGCCTGCTTGAGGTCCCTCCCATCATGCCCCTTTTACTGCTGTCCTCAGGTGCGTGGCGACCCAGGGACAGTACTGAAGCTGCGCTGCCTGTTCCTGAAGATGCGCAGCCTGCTGGAGGTCCCCCTGCTGCGCATGGGCCAGGCCCGGTCCCCCGCCCTGGCAGCCACCTCCCGCGTCTACTCCTCCGCCCTAGTGGCCTTCTCCCGACGCCTGCTACAGGCCAGCTTCTCACCATCTCTGACTCCTTGCCATTCTGTCCAATGAGGAGCATGCATCACTAGTGCTCTTCTTGACCGTTCTGGTATGGCACTATCTCATTGCCGGCCGGCCGGCTCCCCAGCGCATGACACTTCACTGCATGCTGCGGGCATTACATTCACGTACTGAGACAATTTTGAGAAGTTTCCATGAACGCCTTTAGCCTTGTGTTTCCACACATCAGGGCGCCCGCCTTTCACCCTGGCATGGGTGCAAGGGCTGGGAGTTATGGTGTACGGCCACTCAGTGGCGGAGGGCCTCATGGGATTAACATGAACATGGTTTCGGCACCTGAGCAAAGACACAGAGCACGAAATTGCAAGCAGTGTTGCCAGCAGTGCCAGACAGATCATTTCGGCGAGGACGTGCAGGTGGTGCCAGAGACGGTGGGGACCCTCCTGGACCAGATGGTGGTGCTCCGCCTGCAGCGCATGAAGCCGCTGCCCGCGCGCGTCAACAAGGCCGCGCTGCGGGAGTATGCGCAGCCTGAGCAGCGCGCGCAGCTGGCAACGCTGGCGCGCCGGATCGCCGCATTCGCCGAGGGCATGCGGGCCATGGAAAAGTGCGTGGATCTGTCTCGGGCTGTCTCTTACAGAGGGAAGCTGAGGCGGTCCCTGAGATCTGCGAAGAGCGGGGTGCAAAGGGAGTTGTACGCATCAGTATACGCACTGGTACACAGCAAAGAATGCAGTCACTGCCTAAGCCTCCAGAGTTTCTGCTGTTGCAGCGAGCATTGCCTTACTACCAGTGACCACTCCGCAAGGGTCCATGATTCTACCGGCGCTGATTGAGGTCTGTCCCGGCAGCTTTGAGGGTTGCATGATGCGCAGGACATTTGTGGGCATAGTGGAGCTGCGGCCAACCAAGCTGCTGGAGGACGGCCTCAGAGCGCACATTGCGCAGCGCACAGCGCACGCAGCGGCCGCCCTGCTGGCTTTTTCCAACCACCCCACCCCCATTGCCTACCCACCCCTCGCATCCGCCTCGCAGTCCTCCCTGGCCAACCTCTTCAGCAGCAGTGCATCACTGACGGCTGAGATTCCAGGAAGGTGAGAGATTTATTTTGGTGAGTACATCAGCAAGTGGAGGGGTCCGCCATAATGAGAGACCATTCAGACATGCTGCAATTGGTTGTGCTGCTGGTCCAACAAAACACTCAGGATTGGAGCCTGTTGCTAAAGGTAGACCTCTCAATATCCCATGACAGTGCGTTTGCAGATCATACATGTCTGCTCTGTGTGCAGGCAGGACCTGGAAGCACGCCTGAGCCAGCTGGCTGCCAAGCTGGGAGCGCTCAGGAGCACCTTTGCGCTCGTCCAGGACATGGTGGACCTGCCTGGCCTCAGCGTGTGGCATGCTGAGCTGTCGCGCGTCATCAGTGCCAACCTGGCAGCTGAGATGCGCAGGCGTGCCACGCATCATAGCATCCTCAGCTTTTGCACTTTGCCTTGCTCATATGGAGAGGAGCTTTCAAGTTGACAAATTGGCAATCAGCAAACAAATGTGCATATGCTGTATGATAGAATTTCTGCAAAGATATCTGTCCCTGAGAGGTGCAAGTACATAGTGCAGGTTCACCAGGATAGCAGAAAGCAGTGCAGCAAGCACATCCGGACGAGACATCGGCGGGTCCAGTGCAGCAGCAGCTACCGGCAGCGATGCTTATGGCGAGCCAGTCACCTTTGTTGGAAGGTACAATCTTGCTTACATTCCTACCATGGTCCGCGTCCCACTCTCAGTGCTTCACAGAGACTCGACATGTTGTGCATTCAAACTTCTGGGATTCAGATCAGCCACATCTTGAACTGTGTATTCATGTCTTGGTGTCTTGAAGCGCTTGGGATATGAATGCCTGTGGTGGGAAACTTTTGGCTGCAAGGCAAGATTCTCTGTCACAGGACGACGCAGGCTGCTGACACGCTCGTCTTGACCCGAGATGGTGCATGTGCAGGCTGGTAGGAGAGCTACTGCGGCTGACGCACCCAGTCAGGACGCAGTATCAGCCCAGCCTGGGCGCGTGGCATGACGCCAAGGGAGGCGAGGTGGCCAGCATGAGGGTGTTCAGGACCCTGGGAGAGGCCCTGGACATGCCGGGCCTGCGCGCTGTCGGCTCGCTGCTCGCGGCCAGGACCGCGCAGATGCTCACTGCCGCCACGCGCTACATCGAAGATGAGCTGGAAGCAGGCAGGCACCCTGGCTCTATCACTACCATGATGCGCTGCTTTACTTGTCAAGATACACTACCGCATGCTTGGCACAAACATACTTCACGCTGTCACAGACGACTGACTGCGCATCACCGCAGCATCCTTGTGCGCGCTGTCAGCAGTACAGCGCCGACACCGTGAGCATGCCGTGCTGTTTAGGTCTAATATTTGGTCCGTTGCAATGTTCAATGTTGCTCTGCCATCCTGGACTAGCTACGTATCACTGTCAGAACTCTCTGTGACAGCAACATGCTGATTAGAGGGGTTGTGCTTGACAGGCTGGCAGTCCAGCTTGGCAGGCATGCGGGAAGCCCTAGGACCGCCGGGTGGAGGCTCAGAGGGTAGTCCCAGCACCTATATGGACGCTGCCAAGGCAGCTTCGCGGCAGCTGCAGACCCTGGCACCCCTCGTGGCTGCCATTGGGCAGGCGCAGCTGCTGCAGCAGAGGACTGAGTTTGAGCTCAGATCGATGAGCCGGTGCGCCCCCCTATGTGAACCGTATCCATGCAAAAGGAAATCTGACATTCCAGCTTGGCCAAAGGCAGCTAGCTAGCTCTAGCCTGAAGACATGTGAGAAACAGAAGGGGCTGCATCAGCATCTGTGTAGTCCTGCCTGCCGCAGCTTTTGGCCGCAGCCTGTTTGCTTGACGCATTCATGGGCCCCTTCACCCTGTCAAGTGATCTGACAATGACAAATTCCCCTGTCTGATGCAGGCTGACTGGAGATACCTTGCTGCACAGCTCTCTCGAAACAATCAATGCAGCAGTCCTGTCAGATATCAGACAGTCCCGGAAGGAGCAGCAAGAGGGAGGCGAGCCTCAGCAGCGGCCAGAGTCCCCAGTCACCCCTCTCGAGCCTGATCTGGCGCAGCTGCTGGCCTCTGCGGGCCAAACAAACGCCCTTGAAAAGGTGCTCTTCTGCATCACCGCCGTCTGTGAGAGTTGACAAATTCCTAGGGGCTACGTGCAATATTGTATTGTGTCTGCGATCTCTAGAGCTCTGCACAAAGCATAAACATACTCAGGGGCGCCGCAAGCGCGCTGTGTCGGCATCGCTCAAATAGGCTCGCTGACATGTTGTGCGCCCTTCCTGTAACAGGCAGATTAGACATGTCTTGAGGTGACCTCAGCTTGTGCAGGTATACATCAGGCCAGGCGCAATCCCTGAGCTCCCAGAGGTGCTCTTCCTGCTGCTGTACTCTCTGCATGACGCTTTCAGCTTCCAGAGGCGGCTGTCAATGCTGGAGAGGCGGGATCCAAAAGCGCCAGACGCTGTTGCGCTATCTTGCGGCATTGCCACACTGCTGCAGCAGTTCCATCCCAGCTATGCTGAGGTGAGCCCTACCCACGTCTGGAGACCAATCTTGCAGGCTCAGTGCAGGGAGTTGGTGCCTGAGCTTCCCGCAAGGAAGTGAAGGTTGCAGGCTTGCTGAGGAGACAGCTCCCAACTATCTTGCTAGAATGTACTTGGCCAGAGTTTCGTGGGGAGAATGCCATGCAAGTGCAAGGCCTGACGCACTATGTGTTGCTGCACAGGTATTTCTGCAAGGCATAGGGCAGTGCGTATGCACGTACGTGCACGCGGCTACAGGACCCCTGGCGCAGGGAGTGCAGGCAGCAGGGCTAGATGTGGCACTGCCCCAGACAGTCGGATGCCTTGTGACTTTTGCTCAGGACATTGCAAGCTTTGGGAACGTTCCAGAGGCAACTGTGCAGAGCCACATACCGCCCTTCATTGCAGACACCTGGCTGCTGATGACAGCATAGTGCCTCCATCTCAACCTGTTGCAGATGGTCTTGTATGATACCGCTTGCCAAGTGCACAGTAGGCCCTGCTCCCTGCAGTATTGGAGGATGTACAACTGCTCCTAGGAGTTGCTCACTTAGCAGAACACTGTGACACATGTAACACTTCACGTTCCAGGACCAGACGCCAGGAGAGAACTTTCTTGCATATTGACATCATTAGCAGTTTTAGAGAATAGCAGCTTCTGTAAGTCATATTGACTGGTGTCTACAGAGCCCTTGTGGTCTGTGGGTCATGAAGATCGTGTCCTCTTTGGCTGCACCTATATTTTGTCGATCCAGGTCGACATCATATCTTGTTCCCGGTGGAGCCGGGGGCGTGGTGACTCTCGCATCATCTCCTCTCCTCATGTGCATCTTGACCAGCAGGCTCTTTGTGAGCTGCCTTGGACCCCGCCGCGGCTTCTCCTGCAGGGTCCTCTCCTGACATAGCACAACAATGTCACTTGTCGGTGAGATTCCTGGCCCATCAATTGCATCGCATCACCTCTTGTGCTGCTGACCTAATGCAAGCCTGGAGATGAGCATGCATCCGCCACAACTCATTCGGACCATTGCATGCAGCCCTGACAGCTGCTCAACTTCCCATGACATGTCCACTTGCTCGGGCGCTCCTTACTGAGAAGCGCACCTACAAGTGAACATGTCCTGGGTCCAGAGCACTTCAGTCCTGAATGATCTCAGTACATACCTCTGCTGAGCTAGATGACTGCGTATCCTCCTTGTGCCCACGGCTGTGCACCTTGATCCAGCCCACAGCTGCAGATGTGTACACATGCGGTCAGACCCTGACATGAAGATCTACTCACATGACCCGGGCCTTAACCAGTTGGTGTCCCACAATGCAGTAGTTCGCTCTTCGGTACATCAACAGGAAGTCTTGGCAGCCTAAAACACGACATCAAATGGATGGTCAAATCTCCGGCTTATGTCAGGGTGTGAGAATATCATCCGGGTGTACCTGCACTGAGATGCAGGAGGTGCACAGCACGCGCTGTGAAGCTGGGCACAGGCGCTCGAGCAGGCTTGACTTTGCGCCAGAAGCTGTGCCAGCGCTTGTCTGATGTGTCCATCCCGCCCGTCCTTCTGCGCTTTCGTGCTGAAGCCGCCTCCTTCCCTGCAGCGCTCTTGCAGCCGTCAGGCGGCTCTCACCACAATCTTATGGTGGCAAGGCACCCTCTACGGCATACACAGCTGATGATACCGTAGCTAATATCAGCACAGGTTTCTGCTCACGCATTGACTTGTTCACGGATGTCGCAGTGTACGGTCGTCAGATGTGGACCCAGAAACAATGCACCGCAGGGCTCAAGGTCTTTGGGTCACTGCACCTAGCTCGTGAGGGCTCAGGATGATTGCTTGAACGCGCGACGGCATAATTCGCTTGATGCGCAGCAAAGCACGCCGTTCGTCCTTGTTGACCGCTCTGATAGTCACTTTGGTGTCGTGCTCCAGGCAGACAGACACCTCCTCAAGTGCAGCTGCCCACACAGGATCCTGGCTCTCTTCTGCAGCACAATAGTGATATTGTCAGGCATTCTGACAAGGAAGGCTCTTTGACAGGTCAAGCAGCCTCAGACCCGACAGCAATGCACACTGGCTGCTGTATGTAACCTGCGTCCTTCTTAAGGCCGGAACACATCAACTGCAGGATGTTGCGTGCAGCTCATGGATGCGCACATGCAGCCTGACATGAGCACAAGATGCATATTAAGGAGCTGCACGGTTGGAGGTCTGGCATTTGAAGGGAGCTTACCAGCATCAAAGTACTTGGTCTCTGACCGAGCCAGCTCTGGCGGAGTACTGCTGCTCATCTCAACGTCGTTATGGGGCTGCTCAAGTTCGTTCTCTAGCAGGAGATCGTCCTCCATGCTGCCGAGCGAGTCAGCCTCAGATGAGTCCTCCTCAAAGGCTACCTCCTCCAGATATGGCCTCTGCATGGAAAAGCTCCATCATGCCCCACAGGGAAAGCACTGCCTCACGCAGAGGCACTGCTGCTACATCAGGTTCCTGCTTGGCGGAAAAGGCAGACTGTGTAGTGCAAAGAGTCTGTGTAGTGCAAAGAGTCATGGCGGAGTGCTGTCAGTACGCTGTAGACAGGAAGCACACTAAGTGCCAGTGATGTGACCTGGGGGTGGGAAGCAGGGTCATGGGCTTGCCTGAGCAATAAGGGTCACTCTTGACAGTGTGAAGCTATCATCAAGGGGCTCATCCATATCAAGCTCCTTCCTCATCTCATTGTACCTGCATGCGCTCACAGAAGGTGACTAGGTTGCCAGCAGTAGCTGCCATGCAGCATGAGGGCTGCAGCATGTCCTCCACAATGCACCGCCAAGACGGCAGGGGTTCCATGGATGTGGCAGCTCAGGTCTTGCGAAGAACTGCCTGAAGTAAGGGCAGCGTCTAGAAGCAGCTTTTGCATGCTCCTAATTGCAGTCGTGTCAGATCCGTGCCGCTGTTGTGCCAGATCTGTGCCAGCTGCAGCCAGGTGCATGCATAGGGCTGCTTCGTCGTAGGGATGACGTGTCTAGCTACCTTTCGATGATTGCCGGAAGTGCGCGGAGGGTCTTGTGGATGCTCTCGATGATGATGCGCTCCGCCAGACGCCCTATCCCAAACAGGCGCACAATGATGTGACCCTCCACAGACAGCCGGCAGCTGCTGGGCCCCACCTCATCCACCACATTCACCCGCTCGCACTCCATCTGCGGACAGCAATGCCAGCTGTCACCTGCGCTACCGTCATTGTGCCTACTTACATCGCAGCATTAGCAGTAAAAATTTACCTTTCCTGTGCAGACAGGTTCATGGTCATGGCACTCCTCCATAGTTTGGCATGGGAACATACATAGCAGTCCTGGGAATATGTATGCATGGCCCCTGACGCACATCGGTGTGGAAGATGTTGCAGGCTCCAAGCGGGTCACATGGCAAGGATGTATCTTGACACTTGCATGCATGGTCCAGTGTTCACCTTGTCAGCAAGCAGAGGCACTGTGCTGGTGACTGGCAGCCTGTAGGGAGCTTGCTCCAGCAGGCGTGGGTCATACTGGGTGACATCGGAGAAGCAAATATCCTCAGGCTTTACGTACTTGCGCGCCAGCTTTGGGACCCACCTGCATGCGTCAGGTGTGGGAGCGTCAAGTAGGAGCATTCTGTCTATCAGGGCACACAGGCCATCCCTGATGGGTCAGGCAATGGCGCCCTCTAACTTATGCGAGATAACTGCCTGTGCGTGCTATGCCCCAACACAGCACTTGGGCAAGGTACCTTGGTGTTTGCTAGGGGCATAGCTGTGCAGCGCAGTGGCACATAAGCTAGAAGCATTTGAGCTCACTCATCCTCAAATGTGTGAGACATCTACTGTGAGGGCAGGCTAGCCTCTTTTAATGTGCTGAGAACTATGATCAGCATAACACGCAAGTACATGTGCCCGGATCAGGTCTAATCTGCGCAAGAGGAAGGATCACCTGTTGTAGTCTGGCTGTGTGATGATCTCCTGATAGTGGATCCCCTTTTCATCCCATGATGCAACCTCTTCTGTGGTGCCCAGATCCAGAACCTACATATAGTGTCCTCTGCAACCATCTCTGTGCTTTAGCAGACATCACAGGTCTGCAGCAGCTGCTGCAAAGCCCAATGACACAGCTAGGTTGAAGAACAGTTGTGCGTGATGCGCTAAGTATTTCAAGTCTGGTCACAAACGTCGGAGAGGCATTTAGATGTATGTACACACTTCAGTGGTCGCACCTCTGATAGAAGAGTCCTAAACGCGGCCTTATTCCTCTCCTGCAGATACTCCTCTGCCGACATGGGAAGCACTACCGAGCAGGTGGCCGGAAAGGGCGCCATAGGCCCTGTGTGCGCTCTCTACATGTATCAAGAGCCACCGAGGGTGGTCTTGAGAGGACTTCAATGGTGTACAGCAGTGGTGACCCTTGATGACTATCCTTGGACTCCCGGGATCCGAGAAAATCCGAGGAATCTTATTGCTCCTCATGGCGCAGGACCGAGAGTTAAGCACAGTCGCAGCCATGATTCACGGCCGTGAAGCTTTCATTCTACCCTTGGCCTGCTGATATAAGCTCATTGGGGTGCACCATGATGGGGTCCATGTGACGTGCGTCATTTTGAGTATAATTTCTGCAGCATGCATGAATTCATGTTCTGCTCAGCCTGAGAGCTACAGGAGCACCAGCGTTGAGGTCGGGACGTGCTAATACCTTCCAGGCCTGTTGGACCAACAGTGTTGGTGTATCTCACAGCTGTCACATCATCCACATCCACCTCTGACTCACACCCAGACATCAACAGCGTGCATCTCCGATCAACAGCAAATGCATACTAGGACATGATCCATACTTTGACCAGATGAGCACGTCACATTCCAGAGCCGGCACGGCAACTAGCAAGCATTACTTGCACTCACTCTGAGCTCAGCAAAGTCAAGTGATACTGGAGCACACGTGTTTCCCTTTGAATGTCTTGACATCTGCTGTCTGGTACTGGCTGCTCCTGCCAGGCCAGATAAGGACTTTCCATGATCCCGCCTAGCCGACTCTAGAGAGGTCTTCAGGGAGTCAGCTGCTCAAGCCAAAGTCTCAGCAGTGGGATTGCGGTCACCCAGCCGTTGATGTCATCTTCTCACCTCCTCTACTGTGCGGTGATTGTTTGGGCTGAGGCAGTGTTGCGAAAACCTGTGTAGTCTACCCCACTATACTGCGGCAATACCGCAAGTCCCACATCATGGCACAGGCTGAAAGCATGCCTGCCTCCTCCAAAAAATAGGGCTGGAACCCTCCTGTCTCGGATTAAACATGAAAGCAGGCGCGCATCATGCGCGCTACCAGAGTCACATTGCAATAAAGTCATTTGCTAATACAAAGGCCGATGCAGCAAGCAGCCGACCCCTCCCCTCCTTGACCGCAAGGTGTGTCTGTCCCAAGACAGAATTGGGCGACCTCCTGAAAGCCTGGTGCACTCTACTGACTCGATGAAAAGGACGCTGCTGACCAGAGACTCAGGAGTTTTTATACTGCACATTGTATGGTGGCCCCAGCTTAGGGTACAGCTCAGGCTGAAACCAGTCCCGGCTGTCGAGAATTCGAATGGAGTTGACCGCTTGGACCGAGGAAGCCAACATCTGCGGAGCAGATCCATGCATCAGCATCGCACTCCCCAGACACACCAACACCCGAGTCACATGTAGCCTGGCTTTTGTCAGCAGAACAAACCCCAGCCAACGCAGTGTAGTAGGCCAGTCAGGATGCACGTCACATTCATCAGGACGACTGTAGGGACGGGTGAGGCATTCCAGGCCAAGCAGATTCTTACCGCTGGGTCCAATGGAAACTGCTCGTAGCTCTTGGCAGCGCCCTGCACGCTCGGCCCGAGCAAATAGCCAAATACCGCCTTGATCGCAGCGCCTTTAGCCTCTGCACATCAGCTAGGGCCCTTCAGTGTCAGAGCCCCTGCGTCAACACCCACATCACCAGCAGGCCAATCCTGTCCGGTTACAGAGGGGCTAGCATGCTTGTCTTGGATATAGCATTATACATATCTGCAAACATGGCACAGATGGCCTGCAACGTCGTCCCACTGTGTAATGGATGTCATGGCGAGAGGAGGTCTGACGAAGACATCATCATGTGGTGCTGCCAGAGATAAGGAAATAATTGTTGGCCATCCATACATGCGAGGCCAGAACAAAGACCATGGCTTAGCAAGGGGTTTACCCCTCTCTGAGAGGTCCTGGTTGGCAAAGATCAGCGAGACGGTTGCCACAGGGTAGGTCGCAGCTCCGGGTAGATTGGTGATGTTGAAAGATGCCCAGCCGTCGCTGTTACTGGGAGGGGTTGTGATGTTGATGCCCTTGAAAGTCCAGTCCCCCTTGGAGTACCTAATGAATTTCCCTGCCTGGTTCAGAAGAGCTGCATCAGCCAGCTTTGCCTTCTTACCGGCAAGTGCATCCACAAATCTGCACAGCAGGACCATATAGAGCTCAACTCAATGCCACCAGGGTCATGCACCTGAGCCCTGAGGATGTCTGTGTCATTCTTCCTGTTGTACTTGCGCCATTGGACATCCAACTTCAGCAGAATTGATTTTGTCACAGCGCATCTCAAGTGCATATTATGAGGCCTGTAGGCAAACTCTAATCTGCAGGCCCTTGTCTATCTTGAGCTGACAAGCCTTAATTCAACAGAGGCGGTACTTTGTGAGTGGCCAGACAAAATGTACCAGGCTGTCTGCCAGGCTACCCACTGTCATGGTCCTATAAAGGTCAGACTCGTAATGAGACATACCCAATGGCACCAGGTGTTTTGCCAATGTAGTCAGTCACTGCAGAACCCGACCCTGAGACCGCCTTTGCCTTCGGGAACAATGGCAGGGTTTTGTTGACGCCCCCGAGCCATGTGCTATTGCCCGCCTGCTGTAGCCATTGCGACATGGCGTACGCTGCTGCATTGCTGTCCGTCCGCCCCACAACCTTGATCGGCGCTCCAGCTGGGATGGGCGGATCCAGCTTCCTGCAAGGTAGGAGCCATCTGATGGGACCCGACCGCCAGACCTGTCATGACACCCTTCCTCTTGGCAAATATGCATGTTGTAGGAGACTGTCATGTGCTTACTTCACCGTGACATAGCTGATGAAATTGCCGCCTCATGAATGACAGTTCTCAACACAAAGAACGGTGGAGTACCATACATGGCCATGACCTGACTACTTCCAGGACATCAAGATCAAGGTTCCCTTGCAGACAAAAGGGCCATAGATGCTACAGTGCCATTAAGATGGGCAGTAGTGTGGCTCACGTGAAGTTGGGATTGAGAGCCACGATGGCTGGGTCATCCCAGGTGGTAATGTTGCCCTGAAAAATGGCTGCGGCAACTGGCGCGCTGAGCTGCAGCGTGCTGCTCTTGTGAAACTCAGGGGTGACGTTTGCATAGATCGCCACAGGGCCATAGGAGAGAGGGATCTGAAGAATCGGCCTGCGCAGTGCAGCCAACCCCTCTTAAGCACGGATTTGCCAAAGCATGTGCCTCTTGGCAGCGCTGTTAAGGTCAGCTTCTTCCACAGCAGCAGCAAGAGGTGGAGGAATAAGCATGGCCATGGCTGCTCAGAGGACTGTAGGTACAGCAGGTCGCCCAGCAGATTGGGAGCTGTACATACCGCAAGGTAGCTCGTCAAAGGTGGTGTGGAATGGATCACCTGAAAGCGCTCTTGTAGTCCTTCAATGATAGGGGGAAGTCGCCAATGGAGTACACATATGTGCTGTTCAAGAACGCCTGCTGCCCTGCAATCACAATGGCAACCCCTCATTTCTCAGCAGTAGGCTGACCCAATCACGTAGCATGCCTGACATTGCTGGCACCCCGGAAGATCATGAGTGAGGAGCATAGCGCAGGCCAACAGCCCATCTGCTGAGGGCTGCATGACATGCCAGTTGCCAGGACGAATCCGTGTATATGTACGGCAAGCATAGGCTCCTCACCTACTCCAGTGCCCACTGTGTAGAATGGGAGGTACAAGCCCTTGTAGTTGGCATCTTGCGTGGCATTGCCAACTGCGTCACTGACAAAGTCTCTGAGCGCTGTTCCTCCACCTCCAATCACTGTGACACAGGAAGTGTGTCAGAGGCAAGCTGCTCTGGTCATCCAACGTGGGCTGCAAACACTTCCAAAGGTATACATGCACCCACTGTCAATGAAGAAGCTTGTTGGGCGGCCGTGCTATCCTGAGAACCACAAAGTAGGGCGGAGCACATGCCCACGTGCTGCCGGAAGGACCTATGCAAGTTGTGGGGCTCAAGTGCACATTAATGGCTGCACAGCGCTGACTGGAAAGCTGCGGAACTCATCCCAGCAGCGCCTTGGCAGCGCTGGCTGGCAGCACAGGATGTAGCTCGAGCATCACGTGATGGAGAGCTGCCATTCAAGCGCCAATATATGGCCCCGAAATAACCATGACAGGCTAATAGAGTGAATTGTGTATCCACCTGAATACGTCTTGTCGGTCCCGGCTCCATCTGTCCCTGCGATGAGAGCTAAGGCGGCGAAGGAGACGAGCACGAGCTCCCAGCCGGTCACCATCTCTTCCCGGTCACCTTCGTACCTTACATGCGGAACAACAGATGGGAAGACTCAGCAGAAAATCGCAAGTTGGGCAGCGTAATCATTCAGCGTGTTCAGTGGCTACGAGAGCGTGTTGGCACGTGGAGGTCCCCTTAAATGGAGGGGACCTTATGCTGTGAGATACAAGATCAGCCTGGTGTGGCTGGAAGAGATGTAACGCGATCTGATCCGATCTGATCTAGCGCTAGTCAATGGATATCAGCATTGCCGCAAGCAGTGCCTCTCTTGTGCTCAGGAGATAATTTTGCTGCAGCTGGGAATGACTATCAGGACAGAGCATGATAAGGGAGGATGCCTCCTTACAAGCATCAAGCAGAGCTAGCTTCATGAAATAATTGGCTCTTCGAACAGCTTGATCAAGAAAGTTGATACCAGGGCTTACAGCAACGTCAGATCACTGCATCCTCTGCTTTGCCAATCCCTCATAGCACTGATGTGCTGGACCATTCCGTCTTGGGAGCCTCGCCTGTTCCCTTATGTGTTGACTCCAGTTTAGAAAGGCAGCGCATGCAGTGGCTGCAAGTACACCTCAACCCAAAGGGGGAGGGCGCCTGTTACGGGCTCCTCACTTTTTATTGCGCACAGCTCAGACAACATAGGCCCCATCGTATGGCAGCCTACCGCGCAATGCTTTTCCTTTCGGCCAGACCACTCATACGCCGGCTTCATGGTGCCGCCATGGGAACTAGCGCCATGTCAGGCGCTGGTGCAGGTGCGGGACCAAAGAGCGAGTCAAAAGGACCTGCACAGAGGAGAAGGGATTTGATAAGAGGTGCTCATGTCATTGGCAGAGGAGCAGGAAATGCGCTGCTGTGCACAGCAGCATCTGAAGTGCTGATGCATGGCCAGGCGCCCTTTTGGCGTATGGTGCTCTACTGCAGCATCGAGCTCAGGGCGCGTTCTTGGCAGGTCTCTGCTTATGCGGGAGGGACAAGGCCTAGCTCTGCCTGTGCACAACTTCCAGCCCGGCAGCACAAGCAGAACACTGGTTGTCATGGCTGCAGACATTCCGCAGTGGACAAACAAATGCATCCCAACCACATTGAAGCCATGATGACATGCGCTGACAAGCGCGCAAGCATTTGCAGCTTACCTGGGCCCAGAGATGGCGGCTTGGGAAGGGAGTCAAAGAAGGCCTGGATCTGCGGCAAGCTTGGAAGCTCAAAGGATGGCAGGGAGTCGCTGTTGCTTGACGCTGTGCTGGCTTGCTGCACAGGCTGCTGCTGGGCCTGGTAGCTAGTGCTGTCGTAGGACTGGACGGATGCTGGATTTGTGTCCTGGTAGCCGTAGGCCGCTGCATGATATTAAACAGGGTCGTCAGGAATGCCCATTGTCCTCTAACTTCACGAGAACCTGGCTTAGGCATCTCTCACTGCTCAAGAAGTGGGCCAGTACGCCCATGCCCTGCCCACAATATTGTTCAGCTGCCAGACTGACCTGTGTTGAAGAGCAGTCGCCTGGCGTCACTCATTGCGAAAATGGCTAACGATGATACCAAAAGCACAGATCTTTGCAAGGCACGAGCCATTGCTGCAGGCCTCCCTGCGTTGCACTGTTGAGTCAATGCCTCCCTCACAAGCTAACATCACCGGATGGAACCCCCGCATGAAGCTTCATCCCAGGTATGTTCTTTGCATTACCGTGCAGACAGGGACACCCTCATGGGCGTGAGTGCATCTTGACTCACCCTCTGGTCTCTACCTCAAGCTGAGTGTTGCCCACGATGTGTCGTGTTCTACCGGACTCGTCTGCTGTATGCCTCTCGACTTTCGTTCTATGCCTTAAATGCAATGACTTGACGAGCACAGATCTTCTGTTACAAGGCACGCGCGGCGCCATCTGCGCATTCCCGTTCAAATTTAGAAGAGTGCCCAGTCCGGGCAGCCCAATCTGGCTACTTCGGACCGGGACTTAGCACTACTTTGCTGAGCAATTGGAGGGTGAGTGGACATCAATTCGTGGACTCAAGAAGGTGCCTACAATGTGCGCCTCCAAGGACCAAGCCAATGGTGAAGCCCAAGAGCAGAGCAGGGTGGATCCTGAGATAGACCAAGAGTGGGAGGCACGACGAGCTAGGTTCCACAATGTAAGCTTCTCATCGTTTCATTACCAACCGTGCTTCACGCCGATGCACTGCCTGCCCTACTCATACGAGCATGCCCATCATCAGGTCCTGTGCATGAGCAGGTTGGGTACAAAGAGGGCCTGGAAGAAGGCAAAGCCAAAACCTTGCAGCAGGGATTCGATGAAGGTGAGGGACAGCCCTTTCGCTCCTCTGTTGCGCATGAGCTCAGATAGTAGGCGGGTCTGTCATGTTGCGCAAGCACATGGCCATCCCCGCACTCTGTACCCTATAGAATTCCACATCGTGCAAAGCTTACACTTCTTAAAACGTGCGTGCATCTCAGGCTATGCTTCCACCCAACAGGTTTCAGAACAGGCGCACAGATGGGGTATCAGGAAGGCATCAGCAGGGGCCTTAAAGTCACAAGAGAGGCCCTGGCGCAGCTGACAGCCAAGGCTGCAGTGAGAGATAAGCAATGACGCTGCGGCGCAACAGCTCAGCATGGAATGCAAGCTGCCGTTGTGCCAACTTAACTGTCACGACACAAGAAATCTGGCTTTCCAGCAGGACGTTGGGACAATAGGAACCTTCTGACAGCTCCATTCAAGAGAGGAAAGGCACACATGCAGCTGGGAGAAAGTCCTTTGGCTAAGACATTTCAGCGGACTGGCGCTTCTCTAAAGGTGTGCTCATGTGCCGTTCAGCGCTACAAGGTGTAAGAGAAATGCAGTGCTGCCCCTGCTCGCAGCAACATACTGCAAGTCATTTGCCAGCCTACGTATGTCGGCCAGTGAATGTGATGCTTATCAGCATCAAGCGTAAGATGCCAGCGCAGCCCGCCCACTCTGAAGGGGTTACAGAAAGCCACACCACCAATGCAACCCTTCTTGTCTGCAGGACGTCACAGTGTTGCGGTCCCACATATTCCAAGCTGCCCATGGACAAAATGTGACACCAGCAGGGCGTCAACTCTACCAATCGGAGCTACAAAGATCTGGAGACTGCTGTTCCTATCAGCTCAGCTCAGGGTGGAACAAGGTCTGCATGAGTGGCTGGAGTCCTGCCAGCTGCATAGGGCCGTTGATGGCTCAACTCACATGTTGCTCCAAGAGGGTGTCTCAGCGCCACATTGGTGGTCCTGCAGTGATGTTGTTGGCAGGGACAGACTGAGCTGGAGTTTCGAAAAGGACCGAGATCAGGCAGCAGCTGCAGCATGTGGCGGAGGAGACTATGATGCATGTGTGCTGGATGTGAGGGCTGCCCTCTCTGAGACTAGACAGCGGTGCTGCGTTACCATTCAACAGCGCTTCCAGCGCTCCTTAGCAATTATCAATTATCAGCGAAGAAGCAAACGTGAGGGAAAGGTAGCACAGGCTGTACAAGGTGACTGAGACAGATGCTGTGCGTACACACAGCTGATGGTCTCCGCGCATGGACGGGAATGGCGAGAATATTGTAAAACTGAATTGCGAGTCCAGACAACAGTGTCGTACAGTTCCACTGATGATCTGCCCCCAACCTGATCCTGCAAGTTGCTTCACA
The DNA here is from genome assembly GCA_963930925.1 of Coccomyxa viridis. Classification (NCBI taxonomy): domain Eukaryota; kingdom Viridiplantae; phylum Chlorophyta; class Trebouxiophyceae; family Coccomyxaceae; genus Coccomyxa; species Coccomyxa viridis. Next base: position 869,136 of record CAWVOJ010000008.1, on the reverse strand, counting down.
GCTGATCCCTGGTCGAAGCCGTGTGCGCGCCATAAGGCCTGCAATTCGAGATTTGCACGCAGACAGGGGCATAGAAGCCCCACTGAAAGATGCAGAGATGGGGAAGTGAGAGCGGATGAATGGCTTCTAGCAAAGGTGCCAAATTTGGCAACATGTGAAGACGCTCCAGGCTGGTGAGTCTCACCCCAGCGTGTTCTCACGCTTCATGAACGCCACACATAGCGAAGGAGCGGTACGGGACGAAAGCTAAAAATTGCAGATTGAGCTCTATATATACGGGGAGCCTAAGCGCGGCTCAAGAGCCCCATTCAGCGGACGAAGCATCACATAGGTGGCATCAGCCAAGCGTCAGCACATTTGTGAGGCGTTCCGGGAGGTGCCAGCGAGTGCTGGCTGGCCGCCAAGGTACGTATGAAGTATTAAAGCATCCACGAAGGGCTACTGGGATTCATACTGGCTCAGTTGCCCTAAAACCACCGTGTTGGCGGTTGTAGCGATCGGCAGTGGTCATAAGCCACTGTACCAGGTCAGCGATGGTAGCAAGAATCAGTCTTGAGGAGTTTCATGGCTGCGTGATCATCTAAAAGTAATGTATGTGTTCTACAGGGCGAGGGGCAATGGTGTCCGTGTCGTCGTTCGTGCACCCTACAGAGGATAGCAGCTCCGACAGCCAGGAGTCGCCATCAGGCTCCCCCAGCGGTGGTTCCTTCGTCGGCAGTCCTGATTGCACTACACAGGATGAGCCACCAGTGCTGCCGCCCTCCGTCACCCTGTCGGTCGACGCCTGCTTCAGCGGCGCCACGGTTCTGATCACAGGTATGGGCCTCTCCGATATGGGATGTCCTGCTTCGTTAAATTGCTATAGGATATATAAAATGATCAGAAGCATAGCCAGAGCACCACTTGCTGTGCAGTGCATGACGCGGTGTTGCGAAAAAGCGCGCATCTCTTGTTCGTTTCTATACTATAGGAATCTGCGTGCAGGTGTCACAGGCTTCGTGGGCAGCACGGTGCTGGAGCAACTTCTTCGCGTTTGCCCATCAGTGAAGCGTGTATATGTCGTCATCAGGGAGAAGAGAGGCATGACAGGTGCGAACCCTCTGGCTGCGGCCGGTACTTTCGACAGCTCAACTTTCCAGGGGGTTGTGATCTGAACCTGATGAGCTAGATTATACGTTTTTTCACTTGTCGGAGAGCCTTGCAATGCTCTCGAAACCCTTTAGAGCATCGCATGACTTCCTGCCCAGTTGACCTGGAATCTTTGCCAGGGTCAACGTTCTTCATCACATGCTGCAGCCTACACCTTCTGAGCCTTCAGAAGGCCCCCCTTGCCCAGCCTGACCCGCAGCTTGGGCTGTTATTAAGGGCCCTGTGGGAGCAGCAGGCTAGACTGACCAGAAGCAACCAGGGGGAACCTGAGCATTTGTCATGGCTGGCCGTCATGAGTCAAGCTGTGTCAAGAACGCGCATTCGGGATCCTTAGCATCCTCAATCATGCAGGGACACAGCCTGAGCACATGCAGCAGCAGCATAGCAGCATGAGGTCAGCAGCATCCCTGCGACAAATGGCTGACCAGGTATCATCCAAGAGAGCGCCAACTCACGATCTGCTGTGTGGCAATGTGCAGGCGTAGAGCGCATGGACTGGCTGTACCACAAGAAGCCCCTGTTCCTGATGCACTGGAAGGATGGCAAGGTGCCCCAATCAGTCCAGGACAAGGTGGTAGTCATCCCGGGAGGTGACGCCCTGATTTGCCTCTCGCATTCACCCATCGTCAAGCCGGCGCCTGTGCCATCTCCATGACCACAAGCCATGCAACACCATGGCAGTCCCTCCATGGCACTGCCATGTGATGCAAGAAATCTGATCACCCTTTGACTCTTGGCTGATGTCCCTGAACAAATCTCTCAGAAGTAGCTCTGGACCTGCACAGCAGAGTGGGCTGCTTGGGGACTACAGTCAGCAGGGTACTCCTCGCACCACACCTGCTGAGGGATGAGTTCTGGTTGCAGACCTGCACAAGGCGGGGCTGGGGCTGTCGGAGGAGGACGAGGCGCGCATTGTGAACGAGGTGCAGTTTGTCATCCACAGCGCGGCCTCCATCTCCTTCTTCGAGCACATCCACACCCTCCTAGAGCAGAACTACGAGGTGAGCGCACGCTCCATCTTGCCCCTCTTCTCACATAGCCATTGACTGCTACTTGCCTCCCAAATATCTGCTGCAGCAGTGCAGTCAGGAGACACAGGCACCGCTGTGCCTGCATCGCAGCCATAAAGCCAGCATGCTCTTCTGCAGTGTGCCGTCTATGTTTTACCAGAGACTATTGACAAGAGTGTCCCCACTCTGCATGCAGTCAAAATGCATAGGGTGGCAGTGCAACCTGGAATGTACCTGTCTGACATGATGAGTGCACTGGAACCCATCCCTGAAGTAGCCTGTATGCAACTGACATGGCGTAGGGGAAGAGTTGCCATAGAGCACGGCAGCCGCCCAGGCAGCTGCGGTAGCGCATGGAGCATGTGTGGAGACTTGCGGGGTGTCCTGTGCAGGCAACCAAGAAGGTGGCCACGCTGGCGCTGAAGATCAAGCAGCTGAAGGCGTTTGTGCACGTGTCGACCGCCTACGTGAACTGCAACCTGCCCCGCGGCAGCCACATCGAGGAGCAGATCTACCCGCTGCACCACAAGGACGGCAAGAAGATGGAGCACAAGAAGATTGCCATCAAGCTGGCTGCCATGCCCCCCAACAAGGCCGAGGCTGAGGTGCGCTCTCCCCTCTTGCGCTAGATTCTCCGTGATAGCCCCATCAGCCTGCATCCTCCCGCCGAGGCTGAGGCCAAGTGTGCACTTCGTTGTTGCGCCAGTCAGTTGCTGAGAGGTCTTGTACAGCTGCGGAATGGGACATCACAGCAGGTGCTGCTTGCATGGTCGTGCGAAAGGGATCTTACATGAGCCTCTGATCCCACATGTTGGCGGTGCGCAATATGAGGAAGCTCATTGCTGGAGATCAAGCCTTCACTGTGTCTTGCGGCCCGCTTGGACATGTGCTGCACTTAGTTTCTTGCCCAGACAGCGTCTCTGACGCAGTTTGTTTTCACATGCAGGCACAAAGGCTGCTGAAGGAGGTGGGCCTGCCCAACAGCTACACGCTGACCAAGCACATGTGCGAGGACCTGCTGGAGGAGCTGCACTGCAAGAAGTTCCCCGTCTGCATCACGCGCCCCACCATCATCGGCGCCATTGCGCACCTGCCTGTCCCCGGGTACTTCGGGAACGCCGCTGGGCTCACCTCCGCCACCCTGGCATTTGCCACAGGTGTGCGGATTACTCAGTTGTCATTACATGATGCTAATGCGCTTATATCTTACAGCCCCTGCAAAACAGCGAGGCTGCATAGTAACGCAGTCCAAACACAAATTCACAGTCCCTGCATGCCTTGCAGCTCCTTGCATAATTTTGCAATGGTCTCATGTCCAACCTATCCCCTTGCTCATAGTGGACTTCGCACTCTGCACTACCGTGCAAGGCAGCTGAGGGGAAGCTGGACACTGCATGACATTGTCACCCTTTGTGATACAGGGATGGCGCGCTTCACATGCCATGACCCCCACAATGTGTACGACGTCATCCCCTGTGACCTGGTGGCCAGCGGGATCCTGGTAGCTGCCTGCGCTCTCACAAAGGTGAGTATTTCAGTATTCTGCCCGCCTCAGAAATAAAGGTCCCATGCGATGTGAGAGGTTGGAGCATGATGCCGAGAGCCAATACACTGATGAGCATGTAGACCGAGCAGGATGCATGATGCTGAGATGTACATGGCTGCAGCGCATGTGTGAGGTCAGTATATGTGCTGCATACAAAGCAAGCCCTCAACAAGGAATCCATACTGCGTCGTGCACTTTGATAGCATGCGCGCTGCTGCTGCACCCTGTGATTGGATATACCAAGGTGCTTGTGGTGTTCACACAGCAAAGTCCCACCGTCAGCATAGCGACAATTGCGGGAAGATGACGTGTGCTTTGCCGATGCAGCCTGAGATCGACTACAACAAGGTGCTGGTGGTCCACAATGCGAGCTCCTGCACGCACCCAGCCAACTACTACCACCTCATGAAGACCATCGTGTACCCCTACTGGAACGCAGACCCCCCAGAGCACCGCCTGTCCAAGAAGAACTACAAGAAGGTCGATCACCCCACGGCCTTCGTCCCCGAGGACAGCCTCAAGTTCAAGGTGAGGCACGCAGGACGTCATTTGTGAAGACGCCCAACACAAGCAACGCCCACACAGTCACTGGTGCCACTTGACGGGATGACATCTGCCCAAATCAAATGCACTCTTGCCAGCAGGAGTTCCCAAAGTGCCTGTCAGTAATTTATGTTACAGCTCTTTGGTACGGCAGCCCTCTGCATGACCTCTGCAGTTGTCAAGCATAGGATCTTATGGCAAGGGAGGCGGACTGAAGTCTGTACACGTTTCCCCTGGTCACTGTCATTAGCACTGTACAAGGATATAGTGTGTGTAAGGCAAACATTTTGTCTATGCAGGCGATGCGCCTCAAGCATGGGCTGAAGTTCCGGATGACATCTGTGGCGCTCAAGATGGCAGGCCACAAGAAGGTGGCCAACATGATCATCAGCAGCTGGAAGGTGCGTCACTGCTTATGAAGACCTTATATGACATCACTAGGGTGGAAGCTGCCCTTGTGCTGTAGAAGGTTTACATGCTGCTGATATGTCCCGGACTCTGGCAGGAAACACAGCATTGTAGCCGACGCTCCGCCTGTGAAGGATGTCAGAGTGTCGCCTCACAGGGAGCTACCACGGGCTCTGCTAATGGCTGCGACGAGCTACACAGATATCAGAATCCCAAGATGTCATGACATCCCAGCTCAAAATCTTGTGCTATGTGCAGGTGTGGAAGCTGTACAACACTAAGACCATGGACTTCCACCTGTTCTTCTGCGCCAAGAAGGCTCAGGAGCTGCAGGTGAACATCAGTTTAGAATCTCTGCTCATCTTTCTCTCAAAATGAAGTGTTCTGCTCATCAGTTGCCAACAGAGGCGATGCTGCGCTCAAATGACCACATCGGGTGTTATCACATGGTCTGGAGCTCTTACAGCATGTCATATCATGCACCTGCTGAATTTGGCGGGCTCACCTATGAAGCCTCAGCTCTGCTCAAAATTTACAAAACTGTGCAAGGACCACATTGCAGACCTCGAATGATTCAGCGGCGCGCACAATGACCCCATGATGGATCTGTATGTCTCTCATACAGCTTTTCTGGTTGCAGGCGCTGTTGGTTGCGGATGAGAAGGAGGATGTGACCAGCAAGGGTGTGAAGCTGATCTGGGAGGAGGGCAAGGACGAGTGGGCCCCGTACGCGCTGGCGCACATGGAGGCCATCCGTGCCAAGTACTTCCCCAAGAACGTCAAGGATGCCTCGGCCGACAAGAGCAAGGGCATGGTCGAGAAGGCGCTCCCATCTGCCAAGACCGTCGACCACCTTGCAGACGCTGCTGCGACCAACGCACCTGCAGGGCCCATGAAGGTTTGCTCCCCAGCCATTTAAACTCCCTGCTGTCTATGAAGCTATCACGGGATAAGCCGCCAGCCTTTACATCGCTGGTGATGCCGCATATGGTTGTCAAGTCTTGAGGAGCTAAAAATCATTGCGCCGACTTGAAACCTCACGAAAGGTCTGCTGCGCTTGTGCACAATGATTCTCTGGGGTGCATACAATGCTGAGGCAACAGGTCACTCAAAAGGCTTACTGTGCAAGCAGGAGGGTACATTGGTGGGCACCAACCCGGAGGCCTCCGATAAGGCGCTGCAGCAGCAGACCAGCAGGCGCACCATGTTTGCCGGCCGCAAGGACCTGCAGGCCGCCGACCCGGCGCCCCTACCCCACCCCAACCCCAACGGCACTGCGACCATCAATGTGCAGCCTACTGTGGCCGCCTGCTGAGGCCCCTTAGAGGCCCTTTAGGGCTCTCTGGCCAGGCCCCATGACGCACTCTCTGAGGCTTCGAAAGCGGCTGAGACCCTCTGAGGCTCAGCAAGCCCTGAGACATGCAGTAAGGGTTATTTTGGCTGGACCGGTGGTGCAGGGCACCAATGGTCAGCTACCAGGGGCGGGCAGCTTGATCTGCCCATGTTTTGGGCAGGGTGCCCACACCTGCCCACAGACATAAGTGCACCTGTCTGGCCCCCCATGCCACATGAGCTTCTAGCATGGGATGAGGAGTGGCATGCAGCCTGCTGTGCCGAGCAGGGACTGCAGCAGAGCGCATTGCGGGCATAGCGGGATAAGGACCACCCTGGCAATCCGCCAGGCCTTCTGAGACGGTCAGCCTTCTCGCTGTGGCTTGAGCTGGCACCATACAGCGCAGTAGAGAGAGCGTAGCTCAAAACTGCTAACACAGCTTTTGGCGATTCGATGACCGGATACAATTGTACTGGAATATATGGCCTTGGGCAGCAGGTGTAGGGGTTGGCATCATAAATTGTTGATGGCTTCATGAGGAGCAGGCGACCTAAGGACAGCGCAGCAGAGGAGGCCTGGTCTTACGTAGGCCTGATGAGTCAAGTACAGGCGCAGGTGAAGTGGCTGGTCACTTGAGCACGTCCTGCTGCTCAAAGTCAAAATTCTCCCAATGAACTCAAATTTGCCTTTAGCTCTGGCCATAGTGGCTGCGGAATGCCAAGACTTGATAGGACAGGAGGTCACTGACCAAAGGAAAGAGTTCCGGCGTTGTGATGTAGGCAGTCCTTTCTGCTGCGCACCCTGTGAGCAGTACGTCCTACGGGCAGGGGTGAGTGAGGCAGGTAAAATACTTTGGAATGCTGCCGGGAGTTTCTGGCAAGGAATAAAGCTGGCTTTCTGACCCTGGAAAGGCAAGAGGCCAGGGTTTAGTCCAACAAATGGTGTTCTGCTGCATCAAATAGTCTGCAGGAGATAAACGCCGCATCATGGAGTGAAGTCTTGTCCTAAGACAGCGTTGTGGTGATTTTATGTGCTCCAATGAGACCAGAGAGTGGATGCTCCACTATGCTGCTGAAAAACAGTAAAGCGTGAGCACTGCAGCAGCCTGCACGCGCAGGGGTCTAGTTACCGGATAGGCATCTCGCTTGCTTTTGCAGTGTCCTCAACAGTATGGCGAATGGCGCGCACCACAGAATGAAAGGGCACAAGTCCTAGATAGGCGCAGTCTCTATCCTTTGCGGTTTTGGCAAGGGACTTCAAGATTGGCCCCATCCACAGTTTCTGGAGGGCGTAAACCCAGAAGTACAAGGCAAGGTTGCAGCACACCGCACTGCTCAAGTGTTTTCACATTCATCCGACAGACGTGTGCAGACGGGGTAGGAGTGCTCTCAACATGGAGTCTGCAGGGCGCTGCGCTGGTGGTTTGCGGCTCTGTCGATGGGTGAAGCAGGGCTGACAACCCCTTGTTGCGGCACGAATTTAGTTCTGCCCAATTGGCAGAGGGTCTCTGCTTTGCTGGCTGTAGCAGTTGCAAGCACTTGTTGACACAGCATTTCTGAGCATTCCTTCGCCCTCGATTAGACTGTTCATGGAGGTTTTGTATTGGTGCCGTTGACTGGTGTAGGTAGTCTGTATGTAAGACAAAGATGATCTCTATTCTATCCAATGCTCACAGCCACAGCCACAGCTGATGGCCATGTCAGGTGCAGGCTTTGGCACACCTCATATGAGCATGGCAGCAAGACATGCACAGACGATCTGGCTCTAGCAGATGCAATGCATGCCGCAGCCACGCAACAGTAGCTCTGTTCACACGGATTTGCACAGACAGGATTGCCCTCTTTTCTGTGAGACTGCAAGTCAAGTTGATCGCCTCTGCCTAAACATAATGCAGAACCCACATCATGTGTATTGGTGGGCACTGCAAAGTTTCCATGGCCGCGGCTGGTCCATTGGGTGCAATGAAGCATCTCAATTGACAACGACGCGCAACAATTTCCACTGCAAGGCGCCATCCTTTCACGCTTGAGATTCACCTCTGGGCAGGTCGGCCACACGTGCTGCCCAGAAGCCGAAAGCTCAGATTGATCCCCTGACTGCGCTGTGCGCAAGGCCGAGCTCATATCATTCCTGGGAAGAATTGCACGAGGGCTCTGTGCTATCGACAAGCTCAGCACGTTCGACTAATTTCATAGTACTGCCTTCATTGGCATAGGACCTTGCCGCCGAGTTGTTACGCACGGCCTTTAAGAATAAGCAATCTGAAGAACATTTGTCTAAAACAGTGTTGCTGTGTGTACCTACGAAAGGCAACATTACGGCGGACAATAGCAAAATTTGGCGCTAGTACAGAAGACATCCTTCTTTGCGACAATCACCTGACGGTGTCATCTCGACACTGCAGCATCAGCAACATGCTGCAGACACGTTGCAGCTCTCCTAGCCCCAAAGAGCGAACGAGCTGCTGAAGTATGGAGGGTAAGGACGAGGCAGAGGAAGCTGTGGATGGCTTCGAGCCACTGCCAGATGAGCAGCAACAGCCCGCAGAAGCCCTCTCGCAAAGCCATGCCAAGCCCAGCTACGCGTTTGTGGCCGTGCTGACAACCCTGCTCCTCGCATACACTGACCAGAGCCTGACAGGTGGGAACATGGTTCCTACTGGAAAGCACCTGACTTCTTGTCTGTTGCGCATGACAGCTTTGTACTGCTCACGCAGACGCTGTGTGTGCGACAGATGTGCATTGCGCACCAGACTCCACTGCACCTTACACAAATTCTCGCCATGTGTGTCCAACGAGCTTGCCAGAGGAGCATGCATGCGTCCCTGCTTTGTGTGCATCTGTGTGCTGTCCTGGGTGCTAATGCCAGCTGCAGTCAAGTAGGAACGTGCCAACGCCACTCTGCCTGCTTGAGCTGACACTGGCATAGTAGGAGCAGCAGGCTGCTGTAGAATTTGGATCTCGGAACTTGGAACTCAAAGCAGGCGCATGCTGTTCTGCGTGTCAAGCAGCATGAGCTCAGGCCTGCAAAGGGAGCTACCCTCATACCAGTAAATTTCCATTCAACGATCAGTGATGTTGTCTCACCCTTTTGTGCACATCTGGTGCGCAGGGCTGTGCTTCCTGCTGGCGTTCTTCTCATGGGGAGGCCTCTGCGTCACACAGCTCGGCACCGTGGCGGGGCGCGCCAGCTCTTTAGCGCTGTGGGGATTTGTCACTGGGCTGGCCGCTGTTCTGCTGGTGGTCCAGGTATCCTTCTTGTTGGGTTGCTGTAAGCCCATTACTGGGACCCTATACACATTGACTATGCAGATGGACTCCTCTAAGCGCCACTGACTTGCAACAACTGTTGGTCAGGCATGTGGTGTCATGCTGACAAAACTTTCTCAAGAGCACTGGGCCCATAGTCCTTATCAGGAGGAATGTTAGGCAGGTAATGCTATCTTGCGACGTAGGCTGCGTCTCGAGCCGGCACTCCTCTCAAGAGGTCTGCATGTGCTGTGTTCATCTATGCTCTCGCTGGAACACAGCATGCATCCCTAAAATTGAATGACTACCAAGGATGATAGAGAGTACATGGGACTGCCAAGCATGGGTTGACATCTTGTTTATACAGAGAATGCCCTTTTCTGAAGAGAATTGCTGTGGCTGCTTCAGGCGGGCGTGCAGCTGCTGTTCCTGGTGGGGAATGACGCCTGGGCGAGCAGCGAGGACACCAAGGAGATCCTGCAGCTTCTGGGCTGCCCGAAGGCGCTCTCCACTGTCGATGTCCTCTGGGTAAGGCGTGCAAGTGCTGGCTCTCTGCCGTCCTCACTCAGCATGGCAGACCTTCCTGCATGTTTGCAGGACCCCCCAAGTGCTCACATTGTCGAGGCCATCTCGCTCCTTGCTCGTATCAGATTCCCCAGTCACATGAGGAGGCCTCACGAGAACTCAGAGCAGGAGCTCCAGCATTCCTGACCTGTGGCTTCGTCCCCGACAAGCCTGTGCTCCCAGTGGCGCAGTATTGCCTTGTGTTGCTAGATCAAGCAGTTGTGCCCTCTTGGGAACACTCATTGCGCATGTCGCCAGCTCCCTCTCATGTCTGGTGAACTGGTTCCAGGACTTGGTGCCGCCTCTTCTGGCTCTGATTGCTGCATCAGCAGAGGTCAATGCCGCGCGCAGCGCTCCTGTCGACAGCCGCGGGCTGAGGTCCAACAGGCAGAGCCTTGCAAGCCTGGCTGGCCTCAGGAGCGCAGGGGATGGGGCTGTCAGAGCACTTGCCTGGGCTGCTGGTATGCCTCATTTGGCAGTCACCCAAGCTCCCATGCATGATCTTTTAGGGCAACTGCTGCGAATGCGCACCTTGCCATTCACCATTGTAGCGTTTCTGGAGGAGCCACTCCTTGTGGTGTACATGCACAGCTAGGTCAACATCAAAGCATTGTCCCTAGAAGGTCAAGCGTAGCTTTGAAAACACCCTGCCTTTGCAGCTGCATTTTGTGCTCATGTGCTCTGGAGTAGCATGGCAATCTGAGTCCTTGGCTCAGATCCTCATGACATGTATAGTGGCCTCTGTCACACAGCTCTGAGCAGTGATGAACCTACAAAAGGAGCTAACGATGGTGTTGGTGTTGTGCAGGGCACAGCAATGCACAGGTCTTGGCGGCGGTCTCTTTGACTGGGGCAGCTCTCCTGTGGCCGTCTCTGATTGCGCTGCCCTATGAAGCGCTGGTGCTGTACCGCATCCTCTCATGGGCAGGCCGAAGGCAGAGCAGCCGCACGGCTCCCATCAGGCTGTTGCAGTTCTACACAGGTGACCCAGCTGCAGACTGATCGCTTTCTGGTGCCCATTATAGCACAATGCCTTATCAGTCCCGCATCGCTGCCTTGCCTGTCTGTCCTGGGCTGTCTTCTGTGGCACATCCGTCGTCTTTCCAGCTTCCTCTGAGCTGTTGTAGGCTCAAACAGGCAGGGTGCTGGCAAGTGGCTCTATGTCTGGCATGGTTGCTGAATGACTGGTATCTCGCAGGTGTCCATATTGTGATGCTGTACCTGTGGCAGATAGCGCTTCTGAGGCTGGACTCTCTGAAGGGCCCTGCAGAATGGCTGGGTCTGTACATTGTCGCGGCTCAAGACCCTGCATACGATCTGGTCCCAAAGGTATGTATTTATTACATGCCAAACATCCTCTCTCTCTCACAGCTGTCATGCCATACCTGCCATGCAGATGAACTTTGAGAGGTGAGCTCATGAGAGGATTTAGCTCCACCTGTGAATGCGTGAAAACAACATACACTAAAGGTCATTGGACTGTGCAGATTCTGCAGCTTGTAGCCCTGCACTTGCTCTTCGCGGCGCTGGGCTTCTGCCACGTCAGCAGGGCTGCTGCCAGAGGTCCAGAACACATGGACGGGGACAGTAGGGCTGGGGAAGAAGCAGCCTTCACTGGCGCAGCTGCAGCAGAGGGGCCATCCCGAGGTATGCTTGCTACTTTCAGTGATATACCAGTGCAGGCATGGCTGCAGCTCCAGCACCCTGCACTTTTGAAGGGTTCTTCACAGAGTATGCTCTTGTCTTGCAACTTTACCAGCATGTCTGCTGATCCAGATCTAACCAACACTGCTGAGTAGCCATGCCCTATGCGATGCCAAGGCTAGCCATACTGATGACCGCAACAATCATGATTCATTTTGCCTGTTAGGGAGGCCGCGCACAGCACTGCTGTGTAGCCATGCCCTCTGTGATGCCAATAATTGCAATGATTCTGGTCCATTATGCCTGCTAGGCCGGCCGCGCACAAGCACTTTGGAGGAGTTCTTTGGGGAGGACGCCGGCTTCTTCGACCTGCAGAGCCAGATCCAGCTGGCGCGCCGGCGCTCCATGCGGGGCGAGTCGCTGGGTGACCGGGCTGCCCAGCTGCGGGCGCATGACGGGCAGGGGTCCGAGTCCCCGCACATGGGACCACCACAGCAAGGCAGGCTCCTCAGCCAGTAATCACTGACTCCTCAACAAGATCACCTTGCTGGATGTGCATATTATGATGTGCCTCCCACAAGGCACACTTGGGAGAGTTTTGGTCGCCAGCTCAGCTCCTGATCATCCATCTACTGACAGCAATGCTCTTGTGACGCATTACTATGCTGATATCATGCCGCACTCAGGAATAATTCTGCTTGGCCAGCTGGGGGTGTTAAATGCAGGGCCAGGAGGCTGGAGCTTCCAGGATCTGCTGGAGCTGCTGCTCCCGCTGACAGCTGGCGCAGTGACACATGCGCTTGAGCACCTGGCGTCCCTCCCTTCCTTCTCTGCGGCAGCCCTATGTGTCTTCAGCCTCATCGAACCGTCAGTCATTAGCGCAGGTTGGCCTCTACAATCATGACCATGGAAGCTGCTACAGCAGTGTGCCAAGTTTTTCACGTTACACTGCCCCATCCGCCTACGAAGGGCAGTAGGGGGCGCTTCACCTGCTTGACTCAAATTAGTCCCCAGAGCTGGGCTGATGAGACCTACCTGCTGGGCGCAGTGTGTCTTATCATGGGGCTGCTAGTCATGATGACGCCCAGCAGATGGAGCGCACCTGTCTTCAGATCACTCTCGCTGCCTCTCAGTGTCTTCCTTGCGGTGTGGCATGCATGCGCCTACACAGCAACAGCTGTCGGGCCTCATGAGGTGAGATCTTCTACCAAGATACAGTCCTACAGCGGGCACATTATGAGTCTCCTGGACTTCCAAATCAGGTCATATCCCGATTTGGCAGTTCCAGGGCATGTGATGCGGCTGCTGTAAGTTTTTTTTTGGGCACCTGGCACATGCAAATTACCTGTTGGTGCACCGAGCTGCATGATGCCATCTATTTCTCTGAGGCAGAAGGCTTCCTTTGGTCATAGATGCTCTTGACTGAGCCTGTGTCCTTGAATGAGTATCACCGAGAATGCCGGATCAAGAGGTGCAGCGTCATCTGATAGAGCTTCCGTAAGAGTGCATGTGCAAGTCGCAGGTGCTTCCACCGGTCTTCAGGAGCATCGGCATCTACGTCTTTGCCAGCCCGCCTCCGCTGATGCTGCCCCTTGGAGCGCTTCTGCTGCTCACAATTGCGATTGCTGGGTTGGCCCGCAGCTCTCCCATGCTGGCCATTCAGGAGGGGTGGGCCTTCCGTTCAGAAGTATAGAGGTTACCTTTCCAAGCTATCTGCACGTACAATACCAGCAAGCAGCCGACAAGTTTATGCTGTTCATGGTGCAAGCTTTTGCATATGTTGCGATGAGCCCTTTGCTCTCCCAGCAATGCGACACTCTTGACTGCAAAGGACGCTGCACACAGCAGAGCTTCATGACAATGCTCTGTAAAGATCTCCACATGCAACTACAGCCAGTGGCCACATGGCAGTACTCATTGAGGGGCTCCTGTGAATCATGACAGCCCTCCTGCAGGGCCCTTAGCAGAGACATGGATGGCAGCCAAGCGCTGAGTCAGCCACTGCTGGGTAGCGGCAGGGAAACTGGTGTCAATGGCACTCCGGGCAGCCCGGGAATCGGGGGCAAAGCCAAGAAGCTGAGCGTCCTGTCAGCAGCTGAACGTAGGGATGGGCTGGAAGGCTTTGAGGAGCCTGGCATCAATGGTGCCAGCCCACGCCCTGCTGTGGGGTCACAGGCAAGGTTCTCTTAGTCTTCAATGCTAACAAGACTGCTTTGCTCTACACCATGGCAAATGCAGCAGCCTCTACAGCTATCATGCTATGAAGGAGTGCGTGACAAGTCCCGCATGCATCTTGGTATGGCACTGGCCGCGCACAAGCCACTTGCCTGCATGAGAGGGGAAAATTTTGCAGCGAGTACTATTCTCGACATGCACAGGGTACCTTGGGAGGGGGAGAGCTGGACTTTGGAGGGGCCTGGGAGGTGCTGGGATCCTCAACAGTGCACGCAGCGCACTACCTGGGCTTTGTGCTCATTCCCCTCGTATTTTTCCTGGTCGGCGTCTGCGAGTATGACCTCCTGCACGCCGGCTACCTGGCGCAGCTTCTGGTGTACTTCCTGAGCAGCACTGCCAAACTGGAGCCTCCCCTGGAGACTGCTGTGGTGCCCATGCGAAAGGTACAGTCCCTGAATTCATGCCCCTCTTGCAATGCACTCTGATGCAGGCATTGCTATAGCCGACAGTGCTTGTATGAGCCACTCGTGGTTGCACAGAATCTGTATATCCTGCATGCGAACCAGGACCAGTGGAAATCAAGCTTGGTGTATGCCTGGCTTTAGTTGAAAACGAATCTGTGCTATGCAGCATCTCTTTCTGCGCCTGTATGCGTCGATCCACCTTGCGCTCATGTACGGGGTGTCTGTGAGCCTGCTGCCCGCAATGGGCAGCCCGCTGCGGCACCTGGTGTCCGATAGAGTCTTGGACACCCTCGGGCTGCTGCACCCATCCACCACCAGCAGCATGCTCCCAGTGCTCAGCCTGCTGCTCCTAGTATGGCCCTCCTATGCCAGCACCCTCTTAACCCTTTACTGAGGGGTGAATTGCAGTGCAGAGCTTTGCTCCATTAGATAGCCTTTTGGCGGGTCTTGATCTGTGAATGTGCCCGCAACTGACCTACAATACTTCTGGCAATACTCCTTGGGGGCTTGAGGACTGCATTAGCATCTCTAGTCCACCTCTGTCACACTGTGTTTTTAAGGTATGACTGTAATGTCTAGGCCTGTCTCTTGATGCACACGTGACATGTATTGGGGTTCACACGCAGGCAACAGTGCACAGCAGCATCAGCCAGTGGCTGCAGTGGCAAGACCCAGTCAGCGCGCTGCCGCCAATCATCGCCAGCACGACTTCACCAGGGGCATCTCGCGTGCCGTCAGCATATCCTGCGGCGCTCTTGTGGATCAGCGGAGCCGTGGTGTCTGCTGGATCTTTTGTCATTGTCCTCCAGGTGTGCCTCAGTCATGGCTCTGATGCATACCTAGGGGTCAAACAACAGCATGTAGGGTATAGTGACCTGGATCAGAGATCCACATCCAGGTCAAAGCGCCCTAGATGCTGCTGTTTCACCCCTGAAAAGCCGAGCACCCTGTGCATCTCCCTGGTTGCTATAACAAGGAACTATTCATGACTTGTTAATTCACCTGGTGGCACTGAGGCACCCAGGATGAATGGCATATAATTTTAAACATGGTGAGGTGCATTTGATCTGCCTGTGCAGGGCTACATCTTGCTGCTGCTGAGGTCAGACGCCAGTCTGCTCGGCCTGAAGTACCTGACAATCCTCATCTACACGTTCCTGAACCCACCGATCAGGCACCGCTATGAGGAGAAGGATCATGCGGGGCAGATTGTTGGCGCGCCCCAGTCTGCCGCTTCCAGAATCTACACCGGCTGCTTTGTCTCTATTGGTGTGCATCTAGCTCCTCAATCCAAGCGTTTCACTGTAGCCCTTAATACAATCTTCGCATATTTCTGAGACGACAGATGCCTTCATTTCTCTCCCCGCCTTTTTTGTATCTGCACGTGGCATGCACTGTAGGTGACCTCTTCATATACTGGTCTCACCTTCATCTGAAACAAGGCACAGACCCCTATGTAGGTTGGAATGACTATGCGTATTACATACCTGTTGCCATGAATCTTGAGCCTCGTCTGCCCGGCTTTGCATATGGTGCACCAAGGTTGAGGGCAACCACTGCCTACGCAGGGCACCGGCACACAGTGAGGATTGTCAATGGCAGCCTACGCAGATGGGTGCCGCTAGCAGTTCTGGCCCTGTTTGCAGCCACCGAGTTCGCAGCGCAGTACCTCTTCATAGCAACGCCCTTTGCCCAGGCAGTTGGGATCCCGGACAGCGCACTGCGCTTCATCGAGGTAGGAGCTCCTGCATGGTCTGGGTATCAAATTAGATCATATTGTATGGCTGGACAAGAGTCTTTTCCAGCCACACCAGGCATGCACACAGGCTGCAGCACTGCTTGCCCTGTGACCCTCAACGCAGGTACTAGACGGTGCTTCTACATGTAGAGAGACCATATATTTCATCATCGGATGTGAACATGTGAGCTGACACCAGTGAAAACCGAGGGACGGCTCTATGGGGTCATCCCAGGTCTGGCATCTTCTGACATTGTAGGGTCAGAGCGCTGAGGGAATGTCTGCTGCTACAGGATGTGGTGGGGATCAACACCAGCCACAAAGGGCTGTCAGTACGCCTGCTGCGCTCGGCCTCCCTGCTGGGCCTGCTGCATCTCTACCGCTTCATCTTCGTCGTTGGAGTATTGCAGGTACGCAATTCCTTGTCCATCTTCTGGCCTCAAAGGCGGCCATGTCTCTATGATAGGATACCCGCAGATAGAGTGTACTTGGCTTGTCTGCATGGGGCAACACCCAGGTCCAGCTACAGTTGCTGCTGCTACGGTCAGCATGCCGAGCAGGATAGGGTGCCACAATATCTAGGATTGCTTTGGTTAGCGATCCACACCAGCGCCAGCTCGGAAGGGCTGCCATGTCAACCCCTGCAATTGTGCACGGCCAGCCGAAGCAGCATGTTCGGGATCCTGAGGAGCGCTGTGTGAGGAATGTGCAGGTACAACAAAAGACTGTTGTGAAGACCCTGGATGGGTGTATTCTGATTTGAGTCCTGGGGCTATGCTTGTGCAGGGCCAGCTGGAGCGAGACGTCAGGGATCCTGAGGAGCGGCGGGTGAGGGATCTGCAGGCGCAGCGGGGCATCCTAGCGCTGGCGGAGCGCTTCCTCATCCTGCACGCCTCCAAGCTGGTGGCGCTGATGATGTTCTGGGCCGCCATGACGCAGCCGGGCGCCATCGGCTGGCTGCTCCTAGGTAAGAAGCCGCCTGGCTGCACCTCCTCCGCATGTCATGCTCAAACCAAGAGGGTGCTGTCTGCCCAGGACAGCTACCTCGTGCAAGTACACTGAAGCATCCCTATGGCAACGTCAGCATTTTTACTCTGCCCTGACTTGTCCTTTGTTATAAGGACATTTTCATGTGCCAGGCAGGCAATCAGCACAAGTTGCTGACAAGTGCAGAGGCTACCTGGAGAATCATCACGGCTGCAGTGCCATGGCGGTTCGCAATATGCTGGCAGAGCCTGCACCGGATGTAGGGCTGGTCTGGCATAATTGTTCTTTGCCCATGCAGTGGGGACGGTGTTCTTCAGCCCGATGCTGGGGGGCCCCAAAGCAGCAACCACCCGGCGCATGCGCCTCATGCACTTTGCCACCCTCACCGGTGTCCTCCTAGCTGCAGCCTGGATGATTGCCCAGTACTGCCTCCAGGTATGATCAGGGTCTTTGCAGGGTTCTTGACATTCAGCAGTCCTATTCAGCAACTGCGTCCAAGTAGCTACTCAGTCTGTGTCCTTGCGTGTGCTCTGGACGAGCAGCTGCCCAAGGTCAGGGATGGTCTTGTCTACATTTGTGATATTTCGTGACCTGGGGTGGCTGTGTGCTTCCTTTCCAAGCCAGCCAGAGATGTGCCGTGTGCCTGCAGGTACACTGGGTGAGCAGCTACCTGGGATCGAAGGACAGCCTGCAGATGCGGATAATCACCTATCTTGGCCTGCTGCCCGCTGGCGCCAGGCTGTCGATGGAGGCTCTGCTGCGCTTCAAGGCCCTCGTGCTCATCGCTGTGACTGTGAAGCGCCGCTCCCTGAGGTGATGTGGCCTGCCCAGTTGCTGTATCTATCTGCAGAGTCAGAAGAGACACCCCCCGTGCTCCACTGCCCTTGATGGACCACATGAGTTCATGGAAGGAAGAAGCCCACACAGACGCCTCTCTTCCCAGCTCATGAACCTGTCCAGGATACCTCATAGCTTAACGTGTGCCATCTACATGTGAACAACCTCTCGCCTGGGCCCTAGTTTGCCTTCAAGGAGCGCTACTGCTGCCTGTGCAGTGCCTGCATCTGCTGTTATATAAATCTGTGAAGATATAGCTGGCACTGCAGGTGGCTGGCTCATCTGCCAGAGCCTCTCAAGAGGGCAGGGGCGCCGCATTCGCAGTGCTGCCTGTTCTGGCACCCCACTCCAGCCGATGACGGCTGGGAGACCGTGAGCATGTGGCAGCGCTGGAAGGCGTCCTCTTTTGGCCGCTCTGTGCACCTTGCTGTCAAGGTGCGCACTTGTGACGCATCCTCTCCACAGAATATCCATCAGGCCTACTGTACTGTGACAGATCATCCAGTGTTTGACGTTACGAGACGAACTGACCTTGGAATGACTTTACAGTCACTTCATGTCATCACCCTGACACGCAATTTGTGAGGGGCTGAAGGTCGAAGAGAGTTTCTCAAAGTGCTAGGGGTTGTCTGAGAACAGTAGCCTGGATTTGCTGGTATCTGAGGTCCTAACGGGTACTTATGGACTTGCGCTTATGTGGCAGGACATCATTCGGCAGGTGGAGCAGGGCAGCAGCAGGGTGCTGCAGGCAGTGGACTGGCCCCAGAGCAGCCCAGATGGCCAAAAGGACCAGGATGGCCAAGATAAGGAGGCTGAGACCCCACCTGAAGATGACCAGGTAGGCGCTTCCTGGCTGGTATCACAGCAAAAGCACGGCTCAGACAGGGAAAATGGAGCATGTACTTGCCCTGCCAGGAGAGCACCCCATGGAACTGTTCTGGTGTGGCACGTCCAGTCAATCCCCTGCACTCACTGTCGTTCGTGTAATACGGGTTGCAAGACCTCACTGGGAAGGGAGGAGTTATGAAAGTTGCCTTCTGTGCAGGGGGAGGTCACAGAGGCTCCGCAGAAGCGCAAGCGGTGGCTGCTGTCCAAGGTAAAGCAGGGCTTCCAGCAGCTGCAGAAGCTGAACCTGGCCTTCCAGGACTGGACGGAACGCTTCTGGAAGGCGAGCGCTCTCTCTTCCCCTCTCTTTCTGACCAACAATGCAATGCTGCTGAAGCATACTACCTTTACAGCATTGCATGCAATGAGTCCCTGTCCACATGCTGGGATATGCCAGGAAAGAGAAATATATGGAAGCATGTCTGTATGCATACTGATGGGCCCCTGTAATTTATCACCTTAGACGGCCCTGAGCGTGTGAAACACAAAGGAGTAGCTCTGATAGCACATCATCCTGCAGGACTGGGGTCTTGAGTTCAACATGGCGCTGCTGTTGGTGGCTGCCTTCTACTCCACCAACATCTACTCGCTCCTGTACCTGGCCATCATTGCTGTGGGCATGGCGGCGCCTGTACAGGCGCGCTGCCTGACGTGGCGCTTCTGCGTGCTGCCTCTTCTGGCAATCGTCCTGGTGGAGCAGTACTCAGTGTACATTGGCCTGCCACCGCCATGGGATTCGAGCAGATCTGGACCCCTGTGGCGACACAGAGGGGACACACAGCACCCCTCTGTGAAGGTGTGCTCATCAAATAGCGCCCCAATGTTGGGACGAGCGCCTTTGTCAGATATTAACTTCAGCTGCTCACATGTAGGCAGGGACTGCCGTGACATGGGAGCATGCAGATAGCCTCAAACTGAGTGTTGGAGCTTGGGGTGTGATTTGCATATGAGCAGTGCAGACCGGAGATGGGGTTGCCGAGCAGGACTGGCTTGGAGTCGGGAGAGTGACCCAAGGGGAGCTGTGGTCCATCTTTCTTGCTCTGGCTGCTACTATCATGCAGGTTTGCATGCTCCCAACTGTTGGGGGCTCTGGCCTATATGCAGCCTGCCTTCTACACAGAAACAAACATTGGGGTCCCATTTCCCTTCTGGCTGAATCTTACCCTGGTTACACAAATCAATTTTTGATATTGGACCGTGCGCACATGGTATGACCTGCACACAGCTTGAGACACAATGCTAAGGCAGACAAATTGACAATGGAATGCCATGCGTGCAGGTGCACTATGACCTATGGCACAACAGCCCCATGGGTCAGCGTTACAGCTGGCTTGCCATCACATCTGGAGGTGCAGGACAGGCTGCAGCAGAGCCACTGCTTGGTCCACCAGGTGCGGGCTGCATGTTATCAACATAGGCAATGTGCAAAGGCTCGGCTATCTTGTGCTGTGTGATTGCACCTGCCTCGAGCCTACCTGAGGACAGTTGTGAAGCTGACTATCCTTTGGCGTGCAATAATATGCGGAATGAGACTGTTCTGCTTCTTCAGGAGGCTCGGCGCACGCTCACTATAAGCGCGGTGACAACCAGCCTGGGGTGTGGATGCCAATGGACAGGGAGTCCAAGAAGGACTGGAGCTGGGTTGACTGGATGCGGTTCCTATTCTACAGGCAGGCTACAATCCCCTTTTCATGTTTTAAGTATGAAGGCTTGTACATGGCCTAGTCATCCCCTTTCTGCATGGCAAATCGTCAGGGATGAGGATCCTGGGACATTCCTGTGGGGAAGGCACATGACGCATCCGCCACAAATGAGTGATGCCAGGAGAATCCTCCCTGAGACTTGCCCTGCAGAAAGTTATCATTTCATACATATCAGGTGCTGCTGCACGACCCAAATGCATGCTTGCTTTGTCAGTGCCAGAAGACACACGGCATTGTATGGCTTTGTGCACCAGGTAGAGTCGCATCGTCCAGGCAGCCCTCGCTGACCCTGTCAATGGTCTTGACAAGTGCAGAGTGTAGAGATGCTGGCAAACTATACACTTGCTGCTGTGTGCAGGCACTACACAGACCTCCTGCTCATAGCAGTGGTGGGGCTGTGCACGGCCGAGAATGACGTCATCCACGCCGCCTACCTGGCGCTGGCGCTGCTCCTGTTCAGGCGCAGGGACGCGCTGCGCACAGAGCGGCAGCACCTCTTCAAGTGGCTGCCTCTGTACAACTTCTTGGTCATGCTCATCACGCTGGCATACCAGGCGCCCTTCAACAGCAGATGGGACCACAACCTCAGGCCCTATCTTGTGAGTCCCCACAAATGCCCATTGAATATGGACAGATTGCTAGACAGGCAAAAGAGAGGAACTGCAGAGTTGGTAGCAAGTGTAGGGTTGGGGGTGTGGTACTGACTACAGCAAACCAATCCAGCACTTGCCGCAAACTTCCCTGATAGTGTGTGATGAGCCAAGAAAGCCATAGAAATTCAGTTTCTTGAGGATGCTGGGCACACATGCAAGTCCCATTGACACATCTGGCAGGCATCAGGAGCTCTGTATGCCACTCAATTCGTTGAGGGCAGCGTACAACTCCAGGCTGATGCCTGCAAGTGCTCGCCTTGCCCACGCACTTTGAAGGTGCCCCTGCACACATGACTGAATATCTCCATGTCATGCAGGGCTGCAACTTTGCCCACGTCCTGGGCCTGTACAGGATGTCAGACGAAGCCGGGCAGGCTTTCTACCTCAGGTCACGAGGCGCCCTGGCAGACATGCTGCTGTGGGCCATCTTCCGGCTGCAGACCCGAGTCTTTGCCTCCAATACCTACATCAAGTGCGCTCTCCACAGCTGTTGCCATCTTGTCCTGCTTGAGCATTCTCAGGGCCTGCCAGTTGATATGGGGCTAGCAGAGGACAGCAGCCACCCTGCTTACCTTTCCTTCTTCATATCACCTGGCCGGCTCTGAAATCTGCCCCTCAGGGCTGTAACATATCATGCCCCAGGCATGCTGCACCAAACAAGGATGTGAATGTCACCTGTAACACAGCCACATGGAAGCAGGCTTATGCGCAATTGCTGTGGTAGCTTCCAAGAGAAGGTCGGAGGTCGCAGAGGTCAGCAGAGGACTTGCCAGTACTGAGAAGGTTGCGGATGAAGATCTGTAGGTCTTGATTGAAGCTAGTCAGGAGCGCCCCAACAGGATGCCTTGGTTTGCAGGGTGATGACAATAGTGGCCCAGGAACAAGCGGAGGAAGTCCAGAAGAGGGAGGCGCGGCGGGTGGAGGCGCGCAAGCAGCAGGCGCAGGCCGCCCTGGAGCACTCTAAGCTGCGCCAGCTGCGCGCACACCGCCTGTCTGGACTGAAGGTGCGTGACCTGTCTGGGATTACTCATCACAATGACAAGCTGTCTGAGCTGCAGGACATCCACCACTGTTGACAGACCTGGCATATTTTTACACTTCGAGCTGTCTACAAGCCATGGTCCAGTACGGTGAAGCGCACAGCATAGCACAGCTCTGATCCTGAGATTCATCTGTGTGAGTGGTGCAGGAGGGCGTTGCCCAAAAGGGAGGCTTGTATGGGCTGGGGACCTCAGTGATGGACCAAGAGCCTGAGGATGACGGATGGTGCGTGTACCCTTGCTGAGATCATATCTTGGTTCAGCAGAAGATCCTGTCTCACGGATTTTGCCAGGTTTATGGAAGAAGCTGTCTCCAGTCACCCTGCCAGATCAAGAATCTTGACATGCACATTGCTGCAGCCAGTGTTGCAGACTCACCATAGACAATGGTCCGGTGTGCAGGGCTGATGCGCTCAGCGACATGCTGGGGAATGCTTCCAAAACAGTGGACACCATGGCAAAGGACGCGACTGGTGAGAGCGGTGGGGTGAGTCACCATGACTCAGCTGTCAAACTGCCTAAGCCAATGCGGGAGCTGGTGCCATCGCTATACGCAAGTTTGTAGGCCTCAAACATGCCCATGTGAGTAAGGCCTGGGAATTCCGACTGGGGAATGCAGCCAACTCCTGGGCTAGCTAAAAGCATGTCCTTCTGAGAAATAATGGCTTGCAGCTGATGGTGGGCTGCCAGTTGGCCAATATCAGCGAACGCACTGAGACGGAGTGTTACAATGCAGCTGCGCGCAAATGCGCTGCAATATGTGGGGGACCCGGAGGCCCCCCGCGCAGCCTGGAAGGGCCTGACCTGGCGCAGCTTGCTGAGCCTGAAGTGGCGCCAGGACGACAATGAGAGCGTCTTCTGCTACGTGCTCTTCATGGCACTGTTTGTGGCGGACTTCAGCTTCCTGGCTGTGGTGTTCCCCGTTGTGCTGTATGTGTATGCCCTGCTGGCCCAGGCGCCTGCTACACGCTTCTGGCAGGTCAGCGCCTCTGCCTGTTACTTCCTTCGTCCTGTTCATGCATCCCAGCATCCTGACAATTGTCACATGCCATCACAGCACACAAGAATGTGACACTGTTGCCTTATTTGGGCGTTCTTGTCATGACTTGCACTTTCGAGTATACCATCTCTAAAGTGATACCTCAAGAGGCACCCAGGAGTTCTTTGAGGCTTCCCTGGAGCTTGCTTGCTCGCTCACGCAGCCTATTCTGCACATGCAGGCAATGCTCATATTCACGGAGACCATCCTGGTGGCGCAGTACACCTACCAGATCCCCACGCGCCTGCACTGTGGGGCTATCACGCCCCAGGTGCAGGCGGGCTTTGAGAAGGCCGGCCTTCACGGGAATGCTTTCCGCTGCATCCCCATCTTCTGCGCGTACCTCAGCATCCTCATGCACACCTACAGCCTGGTCCGGCGGCAGGTGCAATGCTACCCACAAACCCAGGAAGCCCGAACGTCAATGTCAGTGGATTGCCTGCAGGGACTGGCTACACCATTGTTCGGGTGTTGTGCTCCCAGACAGAAGGTCTGTTTTGTCAGCACAGGTGATTCCATCTGCCGCAATGTAGCACGGGTAGCTCTTGGTGTGCAGTGCTCCGGCAGAGGAAACACCCTTGCGAGACATGACAGGCCTGTGAAGCTCATATGGATTTGCACCGTTGGATATACAGGACCCTGAAGTATGCTTATGTCTGCAGGAGCCTGCAAGAGCGCTGCTGCAGAGACGGGGCTCCTCCATCTCATCGCCCAGAGCAGGCCTCCAGGGCTTCCTGAGGAGCCCTCGCCAGAGCTTGGATGGTACTGAGCGGGACAGGCGCATCAACGGGATGCCCAACAACCAAAGAGGGACCCCCATGCCGCAGAGCTCTCCCACCATGACTGATGCCACAGGCCTGGTAAGAACATTGCAGCACTGCACAATGTGCCAAAAGACGAGCACAACTGTCCTGCCATTGTGGGCATGTGATGAGCAGAATCAGATGAGCAGCAGCGTGGAGAGCTTTTTGAAGGGTAGGCCATGACAGACTCCACACCACACCTTGCATACCTGTTTGCGGCGAAGAAGACCGCCAAGATTGCTCTTGACTAATCCCTCACAATCCTTTGCAGGCGGTCAGGATGTGGCTGATCCGAATCTACAGAGTGGTGATGGGTGTGGTGCTGGTCGTCTGGGAGTTCCTCCTGCGGGTGTGCTCCAGCGCAGAGAGGCCTATGCACTTCATCAAGGTTCAGCTCCAGGTCCCGGAAGGTGCAAGCCTCCTCACACAAGATTGCCTGGTGCCCTGCCCACAGCTGTCTTGCACCATGACTGGACCACACAATGGAATGGCATTCTGATCGGGAAGTGTTCCACACCTACTCTCAATGCACAAGACCACGCCAGGTGCACGGCTTTCCTGGCATGACTTCTGTTGTTCCAGACACAAAGTTGTCTGGATGTTTGCCAAACTTGTGCTCCATTTGCAGGTGATGTGGCCTTCTACAAGACAGCAGAGGGCACAGAGCACCTGAAAGGGTCCATCCAGGACGTCCTGGACTTGTACAGAGACAATGACATTGCCGGGGAGGCCCGGCGCCATCAGGACGCCCAGAACAAGCGACGACGACCTGAGCTTGCTAGACCTGCCACACAAAGTGCAGGTGGGACTTGGGCATAAGAGCACCATTACCAGCAGGGAGCTGAGCAGAGGGATCTCTTCTGCCCCGATTATCCTTTTCCTTCTCTGGAGCATTAATAAGACATAGCCGTATGCCTGAGGGCATCCCTATTTCTGCCGATTAAATCCTGGTGGGGAGGGGTCTTGTGTGCCCACCTTAGCCCAGTCAGGACAGCATTTCTAGCTCTAGGAAGTCACGCCCACAGCAGCATGCAGTACCCTCACTCCAGCCATTTGAGTGCGCTGGGGCCCTTATGTGCATTGGGCGCCTTGCAGGAGCCTCTGACAGCTCAGGATGCATCGACCTGTCAATGGTGGGACCGCTGGAAGTCTCCATGGAGCAGGTGCTCTGTGTGGCTGATGAAGGGACTGTTGCGGCTCTTCTGCGCGTCACTGCCCTGAAGAGCACTCCCTCCAACACCTGGGGCCTGTCATCCGTCAGCGGGTACCCTCTCAGGTATAGTGCTCGGGGCTAACATTGAGGGCCCCATGCTTGTTGAAGCCCCCGCGCAGGTTGACAGAATCATCCTACCATTGGTGGCCACAAAGGGACTTCACACTATGCTGTATATATAGCAGTGAAGCCGGGGACAGATGTCATTTCAGGCAATATGTCAGACACAGAGAATCGGTGTGTTGGTTGCATCAGATGTGACTGCCTGTGCAGGTCTCTGAAGCCAGCACAGCATGCCGGGCAGACCCTGCTGCGCTGCAAGCAGGATCAGACGCTGCCCTCCCAGGTATCCGAAACGCAGCAGCAGTCCTCAGATAGTCCAGCAAGCAATGCAGCAGATACACCAGACTCCCTCAGGGGCGGAACAGGGTGCAGTCAGCCTGAGGAGTCCCCTTTGCAGACGAGCCGTTCTGGCAATAATGGTAGCGCTGGAGGAGCAAGCAGAACCCGGCCACAGCCAGCACAATACAAGGGCAATGGTGAGGTAGTCAGCTATCCCTTGGCTGAGAGTCCTGAGCAGTCTGGGCCGGGCCGGCCAGGACGCGCAGGCGCTTTGGAAGTATCCCAGGGCAGGAATGGGCAGGCTTGGGCAGGAAGGGCAGCCATGCCTGACAGGTCCTCTGGCGAAGAGCATCATGGTGGTCATGCTGCCAGATCTGTAGAGACACACGGAACTCGGAGCAGCACAGAAGCTGGGCTGCAGCCAGGCGGCAGAGAGGCAGGGCAGAAAGGGCATGCAGAAGGGGAGGACTCAGGTCAGAGCTCCAGCAATGAAGCAAGAGGCGCGTCCTCTGTGCGTGGGCAGCACGCTCAGCCCGCTGAGCCCAGCGTGCCCAACAAGGCCCGCGGCCCTGTGATGAGATCGGGGATCAGGATTGAGAGCGTGGAGTGGCACAGCCGCATTGAAAAGGACTGGTATGCGGCCACAGTGTTTGTGGACCTGCTGACCTTCATCTATGTAGCTGTCTTCTATCAGGTGCTCCCTCTGTCATAGGCTCCTTGGTTGTGATTGACAATAATACTCTTACTCTCGCCTACCTTTATTACAACAGCAAGCATCACTCAGCCAAAGCACCCACTGCAGCATGAGGTTCATTGTCATCCTTGGATGTGCAACCACTGTAGTGTATCCCTGCGTGACAATCAACATCCTGAGGCAGTGTGTGCATTTGCAGTCTGCTGCTTGTTGTTGTAAGAAACTTGCACATCCAAGATTGTATGAGGGGTCTTTTCTCTGCAGAGGTGGCAAAGTTCCTGATCAAGGAGCTCTTCTGTGCAGGCAGTAGTGGCGTCTGCAAGAACGCTGCAGGACATCACAGACGAGCGCGTGGTCCCAGTGGACTACCTGGGGGTGCTCATCCTGCTGTTCATGCTCCTGGTGCTGGACCGCCTCTTCTACAGCCTCGGCCTCCACCTGGGGAAGGTAGCCCTTCTGCATTCTCAGTAATTCATCCGGGAGGATAATTGCACATTGCCATCAATATCTCTTTTTGAGTAACATGCACATCACTGCTGTTTACTGCAACAGTTCTTTCGCATGCTCACAGTGGATACAGAGCAGGCAGCAAGCTGGCTATCATTCTCGTATGTCACTTGAGCTAGCCTGCTGGACCTTGTAAACTAGTGTCCAGTTGTGCAAATAAGCTGAGGAAAGTGTGGTCAGCTTGCTTGTTAGATAGCCAGAGTCGTCCAATTTGCACCGGTCATTTAGACATCTAATCTTTGTCTGAGACACATGTAGTACCTCCCAATGATACTTGGCGTCGGAGGTTCGGAATGCTTGGCCGCAGCAGACCACACCCCTATGTGTGGAAAAACGTCTGAGCACCAATCCTCCATATCCATGTAACAGATGGAGGTGTTAGAGGTGTCAAGGGCAGACTCATAAGGTTCCTCTTTTGCTGATTTTCTAGGATGACGTTGGTGGTCATATGTCGTCGGGACAAGAACAGCACATATATGTCTACATATCAGTCTGGACTGACAGTGAGTGGCACTGGAGCTTTTTTTGCAATGCATTATCAGGCGCATAATTTGCACCTTGTACATGGGCTCCGCAAAGGAATAGGTGGCAAGCTGTATGCTCTCTTCTCCACAGTCTACTGCCGCAGAACCACACGCCACTATGCAAATGGCGTCACAGTTCCTCACAGTAAGGCGCAGACTCGTCAAGACAAGCGCTCAAGTATGTGAGATGTCTGCTGCAGGCGCTGTTGCTGTGGGGCCAGATGGTGCTGTTCTACTGGTACACCATGACGCTGTTCTGGAGCCCCGCCACAGGGGGAGTCGCCAAGACGCACCTGCGCGTGCTGATCGCCATCAAGTCCCTCTACTTCACCTTCTCGGCGATGCAGCTTCGCAATGGCTACCCTCCGCCTGCCTCCTATAGGTTTGACTTCCTACCAGAATGCCTCTATACTTGGATAACAGCATGCGCAAACTTTGTGAACATCGCTGTTATGTACAACATCACTACCTTGTTTCCGTGCTACGTTCTACATGTCCATGGAGGATGAAACTGAGCAGCCTACTCACAGTGACAGTCTGCATTGCATGGTACCAAGCTATCACCGGGGCGAGACTTATGAGTCTTGTGGAGTTGTGAGTGAGATGGCGCAACATTGCAGCAGGGCTGGTGCCTGAGGCATGCGCTGGTGCGTTGCAGGGGTAGCAGGGGCCGGCAGGCGTTTGTGTTTGCGCGCTTCCCCAACAACCTGGGCATGATCGCCTTCCACGTCTTCCAGGCCATCCCCTTCCTGTACGAGCTGAGAGAGCTGCTGGACTGGTGCGCTTCTTCAAAGCTATCATGCCATGTGACACATGCGTGCAGGGCAACATGAGGCATGAAGGAACTCCAGCTGTGATTGCTGACTCTCGGTGAGTGCAGACGACGAGAGGGCAATCAGTGCAGCGCAGAGTGTTCTTAAAGGCATCATGCATTATGTGGGTCATGCACAATGTCGAGCGCAGATGATGAGAGTAGAAGGCAGAGCAGAGTCAGGCATCGTGCATTGTGCGGGTTTTGCACGATATTGAGTGCAGATGATGAGAGTAGAAGGCAGAGCGGAGTTTCCTCACAGGCATGTTGCATTGTGCAGGTCGTGCACGAGCACGACGCTGTCGCTGTTTGACTGGCTGAAGCTGGAGGACATCAGCATCAGCCTCTTCTTCGTCACGGTGTCCCGCCGCAACAAGAAGCGCCACCGCCTGGGGCAGCGCCAGCCCCGCTACATGAAGTTCTTCCAGGTCTGTCCGGGCAACGTTTGCTACTGCAAGCGATGTTTTCACTGGGGACTTCTGAAAGATCTGTTAGAACAACTTGTGCCTGCGGACTGCATGTTGCCCATCAGCATTCTATCAAGACCCCAATTAGCATTTAGAAAGGATGGTTGTTTTAGTTGGAATTCCTGCCAGGGCCAGATGCCGGGTACAATGCGCAGGGCACCCTACTGTTCCTGGGCTTGCTGCTTCTGCTTTGGGTGCCCCTGCTGATCTTCTCGTCTGGCAACCCCACGTACCAGGTATTGGCCAACACACATTGCTGCCTCAGGCATTCAAGTCCCCAGCTGTGCTTCCTCAGCTTGTAATTCGCATTTCAACCTCTTCAGTTGCATGGCAGTGCGCCAGCTCTCACAAACATCCAGCTTGACGCCTGGTACTCTGTCCGTCAATGACCCTGCTGGACATTGGCCATGCCCACCTCTGGCGCATGTACTTGCACATAGTACATGAATAGTATCGCTCTGCTGCACTCCACATAGGTGTAAGCATGCGATCCTCAATACAGGGGTAACGTGCTGTCCCCACACAGGTGCCTGAGGTGGTGGACTTCAGCTTCAACATGACGCTGGGCACGTCACAGGCAGCGCGCGCAAGCAGGCCCACGCAGTTTGTGGAGAGCGTGACATTCCCGCTCTTCCTGGGCGGCGAGCGGCGCAGCCGGGCGCAGTGGGCCAGCCAGGGCAGCTTACCGGGCAGCATGCAGCTGGCCTATGACGCTAGCCAGATGCAGCTGCTGTGTGTTGCAGAGGTAGGCATGGGCTTTTGTGTCCCACCCTAACAGTATCCAGGTCATGCTGCAAGCAGCTCTCCTGTCCATGCATTCGGCAGTGCTGTGCAAAGGTCCCATTGTAGATGCTGACTCAAGTGGACTCACTGATCAGCTACTACCCACAGAGTCTAGGAGGGTACTACAAGAGATTCGGTCATCCTATATGCTATCTCAGGTGCGCGGCAGGCTTTTTTAGAAGATGCACATGGGTTTGTGCAGGACTCGGACAGATTCTGGAGGGTGACGCCGCCAGCGAGGCGCTCCATCCAGCGCATGCTGAACAGCTCGGCCGCCACGCTGGCGCTGTCCTGGGAGGTCCTGCGCAATGCGCCCCTGGCCACCAAGAACGGGGGCCCCCTGTGCCAGGGGGTCCAGGAGATCCCCCTCTCGGCTGCATCCAGCCAGGACATCCTGGATGTGCTCCAGGTGACCTGCTACTATTCCGTGGAAACATTACCAAACAGAACTTAGACTGTATCTCTTGCAGCTTATAGGCTGCTGCAAGATGACAGACCTGTTGGAGAGGCAGTAAGGGCTTCAGGATTACATGATGCACTGCATTGTGAGGTTTCCTGGGCAAACATCACTGTGGCTTTATCAATGGTGCCTGCCACTGACGTGCATCAGGAATGATGTATCACTCACACTGTGTTCTGTTTTGCAGGGATGGAAGAGGAAGGCAAAGCTGGAGTCAATGCTACATCCCAATGGAACTGCCGCCCCGAACGGCACGGCCAGCATCTACGGCCTGTTCTGGCAGCTGCGCGGCGGCCAGTGCAACGTGCACCGGGACTTTGGGTTTCAAGAGGGCCAGCACGACCCGCAGCTGCAGCAGAGCATTGCCTGCGACCTCCTGCTGGAGGGCGGCAATGTCACCAAGGTGCATGCAGCATCTCTCTGCGTTGTTCTTCAGCTTTAACAAAGCCAAGGCCGGTCACCCCTTAGTGACTGTCCAAGCAGTGGAGCAATTCATGTGGCTGCTCTCTGTCATGACTACTCTCTAGCTGGCAGTCCCTTGACTGTTCCGTTTGATTGTGAGCCGTGTTGACTGTCATGATACAGCGATATGCTTTTGGTGGTTGTCGTGCAGATACAGTGATGCACATGCCTGGAGAGACCGAGATGTGTGCTCAGATTGGATGCTGTGCAGGGGGATGAAGTGTGGTGGCGGCTGAGGTGTGAAAATCTGGATCATCATGGGCAGCCGGTCAACAACACGGGCACCGGCTGGGCACACTGCGGGCAGACTCTGCAGGATGGGCCCAGGTACACCCTGCTTGAGCATCCCCTGCAAAATGACGTCCTATCCTGCACAATCTTTGACCACCAGCAGAGGCCCAATCCAAATTTAAGGCACTGCCAAGAAGCTTCTCACCTGCATATCATGCTGGTGCCTGCAGGATTGTTGGCATGATGGCTGCCTATATTAGCACACATATTGGTGCTCGGGGTAGAAGGCAATGCCGGCAGGTGTAAGCTGATATGGCCTGCAGGATTGTGGCGCTATTGGAGAGGGTGCAGGGCGGCATCATTGGGCAGACGCTGTCCTCTTTTGGCATCACCGGCCTGTACATCACCTTTGTCTTTGGCATTGGGCGCTTCCTGCGCTTCTCTACCCAGCACGCTCGCATGCGCATCCCCTTCGAGGACCTTCCTACTACCAAGAGGCTGATTGCTCTGTGCCAGGCATGTGCCCTCATTCATTCGTTCTCATAGCAGCTCCTTTTGCTGGCACCATGCAGTTGCAATTGATCACCTCTTGGGAGGACTCTTGACTTGTTATTAGCCCTCATCGTGGCAATAAGGTTTTCAGGATGAGCTGAAAGCCGTCATGTAAGGGTAGCTTTGTGTGACTCCTGTAGATGCGCACAGCGTGCTTGCGCCTGTGACTGGGTTGTGCAACTTCTCCTTAACGGGTGTCAAGCGTGGTTGGCTGCTGCTGCAGGACATCTACATCGCAAGGGCGGAGGGAGAGCTGGAGCTGGAGGAAGAGCTGTATTGGGCCCTCATCAACATTTACAGATCGCCTGCAGTCATGTTCGAGATCACCCGGAAGAAGGCGGAGTAGGCTGGACATCTTGTAGGCACGCATGGCCTGCGCACATTCTGTGTAGTAGACATCTTCGACTTAGGAATAGCTTTTAGTGTGCATATATGTATCAGCAGTCCTACTTTAAGGACAGCACTATGTACTCCATTTGTGACTGCTTAGGACTTCATCAGAGGAGGTAGTCTGGCATTGTAGGACTAGATCAAGACCCAGCCCTGTGACTGGTGCGTCAAGAAGTGCTTCTGTGAGAGCAGCATAAGAAGCCTCGGTCCTATAGAGCGGTAGGACAGGTGTGCTGGAAAGGCTTCAGCAGATGAAAGCTGCAGATTTCGGGAAGGCAGGACTTGTGAGTATCTTCAAGAGTAATTGCCCCACTATGAGAGTGCCGACTGTAAGCACATTGCAGCCTTGGTGAGGTGCGCAACTCCATATTAATCCCTGCCCCATGCATTGTCGGAATATACAATTCTCAGTAGGAGGATCTTTGTAAGAAATCACTTCGTGGTGCTACAGCAGGTGCCGTGCATGATGCACGACCAGATTGACACAATGCGCACATCCTGCACCGATACTCTCCGTATTTATCCACGGATGCACGGAGAGGCAATCAGATCTGGCCTCTGAATACATATTGTGTACACGACTAAGGGAGTTTGCCGCGGAAAGGGCGGAAGAGGTGCGCATGTGACGGCAGCATGCCGACCGTGCGGCCTGCCGGCGTTCCTTTATGTGGAACCCAGATGCAATCTCGTAATGCACAGCCTCCCCCGAGCCTGGAGGGATGCGTTTTGAGAAACCGCCTCTCGCAGAACAATAAGCTTTCCTGCCCCTTCGTGTCGGGATCGATCTGGCAGCAGTCGCAGCGAGCGTGGCTAAGGACGCCGGGGTGTTGCAGCTGGCGAGGCAGCTCTGAACCACCGTACGCGCCCAGAGCCGATGCTAGTGCGCAAACGCTCCATTTCCTTCAAGAAGTGATTCCACGTGGTAATGTGTCCGTGTAGGGCAGCCAAATGTAGGTCCATACCTCACCCGTGGCTCCTGCACTCGCGCAGGAACACTCCATGGCACAAGTCCAATACCAGCCAGACGGGCGATCCGGAGCAGGCATGAAGCGGCAGGCCACTTGGGATGCTCTACCCGACATTGATCTCTTTTCGAGTAAGCCGCTGCAAACCCCACCTCACCTCGAAGAATACTTTGGACACTCAGCACCTGGTCAATGACTTATATCAGGCCATGCTTCTGGTCTTTACGCCCCTTACTGTGCAAAGTGCTTGTTCTACCAGAGGCTCCAGTCTTCATGCGTCTGGTCCGGTACTTGCTCACAGAAGGGTAATCCTTTGGCATCTGGTCCTGTATTACTCAGCTTGATGATCCGTTGCCCACGCAGTCCCCGTGGATGACTTCTTTGGAGATTACGTTGAGCAATTGGGAGCGAGGGGCCTTCAGCAGGACGTGTCCATGAACGGTGAGTATGTTGTAAGCCCTCGTCGAGTCACTCATCATGGCCATGGCAGGCGGAAGAGTGTCGCAAAACGGTTATCATAGCTTACGATAGTAATTTGCATCTCATGCGAAATGCTGTGCATGATGGGTTTCTCGGCATGCCGATGAGCTTGAGACAGCCAGGTGGCCTTATAATTCATAAAAGCTTAGCAGAGATGCGTTCTTTTCAGGGGGCAGCTTTGGCAGCGTTCTGGAGCACTATCCTCACAATGGCACGCAGCAGATGAACGGCCTGCTCCCTCCCATACCTGGGCCAGCAGATCAGCTCAACATGAACAGCATCCCGTCCTTCAATGAGCATGATCTGCCCGGGCTGAATGGTGTGACCACCTTGGAGCCTCTGCCTGAGGACGATGCAATGGGCACTGTCATCACAAGCGGCTTTGACTCTACCCTCGACCACAAGCGAAGCAACTCTGGTTCCCAAGTATGTCCTTCTCATTAGCCTCTACTGGCCTTGCATCATGCTCTGGCTCTTTCCCGCTGTATTCCTGGCCACTCTAGCAGGCATCGCAAGTCCTTCGCTTTGTGAAATAGGCTCAAATATATGATCGGCCGATTCTGGGACTGCCGTACATGCCTTCTGGACAGATATATGCCATGCAGACACAGGGCATGCATGCTTGTATACCTTGAATCATGTCATTGCGAGGGGAAGCATCAGGCAGCTGCATGGTGAGCTACTAATTTGGAAAGAGGTGCAGCGCCTTGAGGTTGCCTTGCCATGCTTTTTCAGCAGGGCTCGGGCAATCTGGGGCAGGCGGTCAGGGAGGTGGGCAGAGCGGGCTCCAACAACAGCGCGCGGGACAACAACTCTCACTCCCATGATGAGTCGCCAGACGGGGACGACACGGGCAGCCCAGTGTTTCGTAACGGCGTTGGCTCTAAGCGGGGCGGCATCAAGACTAAGCGGAATGCTCGGCAGCAGGACCAGAACAAGCAGGTGGCCGTCTTCTCGTCCCTCTGGATGCTATCACCAAATCAGCATTGTCAGATGCAGAGAACTATCTTGCAATGTGCACTGGCCACTTTGACAATCCACTCTGGCCTTTGGGCGCAGGCTGCCACATCAGCAGAGCCCAGGTGCTTTAGCTTACAGATGGATTGCCTGTGGTTGGTGCACAGTGCAGGAGAGGGTGTGGATGTACAGAGCAAGCTTCTGAATGGATGGAGAGGAATGTGCTTTGTGCATTCTGAAGAGCCTGCTGAACCCTTGTGGTGCTGTGCAGGCACAGCAGCGGTACAGAGAGCGGCGGAAGCAGAAGTTCAATGAGATGGAGGAGAGCTTGCATGCGCTCGAAAGCCAGGTGGAGCAGTTGAACTCTGTGCAGTCCCAGAACAACATGCTGCAGGTATTGAACACCTTCCCCATGCCATCCTCAGTGTCAGGACCGCATGAGAACATCACCCTTCACCTAGGTGCCTGCAAGGCCTGCCCGCAGCTAGACTCCTTGATACCACCAGGATGAATGCTGACAGTAAGGCCTTGCTCTTCAGGGGAGGGCTGTCGAGTTGGAGGGCAGGCTCAGAGACAAGGAGTTGGAGGTCGAGCAGCTGCGCAAGGCCCTGGCACAAGCAGGCGTCAAGCAAGAGACCGTAGCCTCGCCAGATGACCATGTGAGTCTCCAGATCTCGCTACACGGCTGCTGAAGATGCCTGGCTTGAAGTGGCTGGCCTGGTGCTTGATGTGTGTCAGTATGCTGTGCTGCGCACACCTTACTGCAAGCCTTGCCAAAGCTGCTTCTACCTGCACTTCTATACCTATGACACTGCTGACTCGAGGAAGCGCTTGAGAGATATTCTCTGCCTGTCCTTGCTAGCGCGCTGGTAAGCAATGCCTCATGCGCCGAATGTGGGCTGTGCAGGGCAAGTACAACGTGATCAAGATGTCGGAGTGCAACAACGTGCGCGCGCACATGGAGAAGAAGCGCGAGGAGGAGCTAGCCGGCCTGCAGCACGACTTCACCCTCAAGAAGGAGAAGCTGCGCAGCCTGGTTGAGCAGTACAACCTGCGCGATGCTGACCCGCTTGGTAGGACCCCATGCCTGTCCCTGAAGCTGCAAAATGAGCGCCAAGAACCTCTTTTGGCTCGCCTGCAACCCTCTGCAGGAAACCAGGATACTGTTTGACTCCGTAGCAGGGCAAGATCAGAATGCGAAAGAGGCATGCAAAAGCCACTGCCAGACAGTGCTGCCAGATGGCAAGTACAGTCTCGATGAGAAGGTGCCTTGTGCAGCACCCAGAGGTATGCTGACTCTCGTGCAGGCAAGGGGGCAGACCCACTGGTGACCCTGAGCCAGCTCAGGAGACTCACTTTCGGGCAGTCTGCAGTGCAAATGACACACCCGATGAGCAGATCAACCTCCTTTTCTGAAACGCTCAGGCTGGTGCGCAGGCAAGGGGGTGGACCCAAAGGTGGTTGAGCGGGTGCGGGAGACCATGATGGCCTGCAGCCTGAAGTGCCAGAACGCGATGCGCGCGGAGGGCATCAAGGTGCTGGCGCTGTTCAGCCAGGACGTCAGCTCCATGGCCAACATCAAGTGCTCCGTGCAGACCGCCAAGTGGCGCCGCATCCTCGATGTGCGCTTCCTTCCCTTGCTTTCCTGATCAGAGGTCAAGTTGTACAGACATTGTGAGCGCTGCAAGATGCAAACATGCACTAATGAGAGCAGGCTCTTCCGTACATGGATAAAGTCGCATAGGCCATGGTTGTCTTTCAAACCAGAATTTTGAAGGGCCGGGCACAACTTTGGGCGGGGCACAGAGATTCTGTGCCTTCTCGGAATGTGAATAGCCATGCCAAGGCTTGCTGCTGTGTGTGAGAGGCTTTGGCTGACGCCCTCTGATGTCAGCGCAGATGCTGCGGCTGTCGTCTGCCCAGGAGGAGCAGCTGCTGCAGCTGAGGAAGAAGCATCTGCGCAACCTGCGCAACCTGTATGAGGACCGCCAGCGCCTGAACCTCTCGGTGCGCGCCACTCAGAATTGTGTTTCCGCTTGGCCATTTCTCTGCTCCTCAGGGCGTGTACCCCCTTTATCTGCAAGTGACGAGCTTGACTGCATGTGAGGGGATCCTTCCTAACATGGCCCCTCCCTGACATGACACCTGCATGCTAAGCTTGTTTCGGGGCGCAGGCAATGAGCTTGATGCTGCCAAAGAACACGCCGCGGCGGCAGCTGCCGGACGAGGCGACGCTGGAGAGCCGCATGGACTGCATGAAGGTGACCAGCAGCTACAGCTGCGCCGCCCTCAACAATGTCAACCTGGACGCCATCCTGGACGACATCAAGTGCAACCTGCGCAAGGAGCAGCACACCGTCCTGGAGCTCAATTGGCATGTCCTGTACCATGTGCTTGCCCCCATCCAGGTCAGCCCCTCTAATCCCCTTTGCCTGGATTCTTGATCCCAGGCCTGTGTGTGTGCTTCAGCGCCCAGCAACACAGCTGAGCCACGGTTTCAAGGGGCATGCATGCTGTGGGAACCGACGTGCAATGTGGACGGCTCCCACATGGGACCTCTTCAGTCAGTGCTCTGCAAGTGACCTGAATGCCAGAGGACAGACTACTTGCCCTATCTGGGTTGTGCAGCCCACTTGTCTTCGGCTGTGTCACTGCTTGACCAGATGTCTGACGTTCTGATGCCTGGGTTGCTGCAGGCGGCTCTCCTGACGGTGGAGGCGTTCCCCGGGCACTGCGACTGCCTGGCGCTGGTCAACATCCTGGCCATGAAGGTGGGAGGGCCGCAGGCGCAGCCCTTCGATGCAGAGCACCATCCGACCTCCTCCGAGGAAAAGTCCGAGACCTGTTGCGAGTGATTCGCGATGCGCTGCCCCCTCAACAGGCTGGCGCGCCCCATGCAGCTCTGAGTGACAGCCACTGGCTCTCGCCTGGCTGCCGAGATACAGAGCAGCGTCACCGCAGCATGTCATGCAATACGAGGCAGAGGGGAAACAAGGTGACTTTGGGACAAGCATGGTGCTTCGCCAATCCATCAAGGTTTGTCAGGAGACCTTTGAAGTGGAGCGGAGGGTCAGCCACAACTTGAAACTGATGCAAGCTGAGCCCATTAAGGCAGACTGGTTGATCAAGGAAAACATTCTCATTTTCCAGGCATACGCTGCAGAGCTATCTCCTGCACTCTCACTGCTTAAGGCCAAGCTTTCAAGCCACCTGATGAGAGCTGAGACCAGCGATGAGGAATTAGAGAAGGACTGCCGCCTTTGGGGCAAGTCACATCCACCGCAACTCTTCTTTATAAGCTCTGGAGTGGCAGGGCAGCTGGAGGAAGAGCTTTTGGAGATTGCAGTTGCGCACAGGTGATTCCTGGGTTCTTGCAGCACTGGATTATACTGCAAATCTGGCATAAGCAGCCTGTTACACAATTTTGCTGCTTGTGTCTTGCCCATTCCTGGAGGCCAGAAGGGTGGCAGCTGCTCGGCTGTTAGGATTGCAACCTTGGTACAAGGATCACAAATCTCCCAGCAGGTGGAAGCGCATACATTATGATCTGAAGAGTGGTTTATCATGGCCCTCTCCAGACCGAAGAGAGCAAAGAGAGTATCTCCTTTGCCACATGAAGCTGTACAATCTTCTGAGTGACACTGGATATGCACACTGGCAAGCACTTGTCAGGATGCAGGAAGCATCCAGTTAAATCGGCCCAATACTTTGCGGTCCTTAGCCTGGTGTGCTTGTACTGTGGGTTGATCAGAATGTATGCAGTGCAAGAAAGACTGTGCCTCAATAAAACTGTGTTCAGGCGTTATGTCTGGAAGTATGAAGGAGATCAGGGACTCAGGTCCGGCAGCGAGGAGTTGATCTTCAATCCGTCATGAGGAAATAATCAGCCTGTGCTGTGGATGTGAACAGCATCACTGGCTTCTGGGAAGCCAAATGCTGCTAGGCACAGGTGGGGTGGGATGGCCATGGGTGCATGCATAGAAGCGCCGCCACTGTCAGACAGTCCCCACATTTTTATGCTTGCCGTGCTTTCTTGAGAGCAGAATGCTCTGTCCCGTCTTCTGCAGCTGATCCTTGAGGATCAAGCTTGGGGCGATCATCCAAAAAGGGCTGGTCAGCTACAGCTGCAGCCCTCAGCGTCATTTAATACCAGCGCAGTGCTTTTGGCTTGCCATCACATGTTGCCTTATGATACTTGTGATATCTAGTGCTGAGTCTCTGGACGGCAGTGACACGCCAGACATGATGCATGATGTGATAGGGACTGGGATTGGGAATTTTTTGGCATAGACATGTTAGCTGTCGTCTTCAATGACTGGGTCTACATCAGGAATGAGAAGGGCCCGGGTACGGACCCCAGATTGTCCCAAGGGCGTCATTGGTCGAACCCCAGGCTACAGCCCTTCTATCATGTGGTTGCAGCACATGGAAAGTTTTGCATGCGATACACCATGGCCATGGATATGTGGAACCATTACATGGCTGTTGCATCGTCCTGACACACACAGACGCATCACACTTCTATGCATAGCATATGGTCCACCGGTGGGTACCCTCGATCGAGGTCTGGACTTGAGTTGCGCATTGCATTGGAACACCTGCAGGGACAAGTGCTGGAGTACATCTACCTATAGTTGCAACTACCATAAGCTTGCCTAACCTGAATTGCCATACCTCCTAGGCCTAGACGCATAAAGCTGTGCGCGCACATGGGAATGTGCATG
The DNA here is from genome assembly GCA_963930925.1 of Coccomyxa viridis. NCBI lineage: Eukaryota > Viridiplantae > Chlorophyta > Trebouxiophyceae > Coccomyxaceae > Coccomyxa > Coccomyxa viridis. The sequence continues at coordinate 830,805 of CAWVOJ010000008.1, read as the reverse complement.
GCATGCTTGCCACACATTAATATTGGCAATGCTGGTGGAACCCTCCTATCCAAGCCTAAGCCTAAACTCACTGAATGAAGATATAGATGACTTTCCTAGGACAACTAACGTGGGTCCACCTACAAGCTCGCAGCAACCTCAGATATACCTTCCAAGCCAGGAGGAATTTTCCTCACACCAACACATACCCAGAAAATGTCACACCCGCTCAGAGAGCATCCAGTGTACCTGCTCCAAGCACAGCCCTAGGATGGGAATGCTACAGCCTGAACATCAAGATTGTGTGTAGACCAAAACGGCAAGCAACCCACCCGATTCTGCGTCTGGATGATGTCCTTGAGCACCTCAGCCTGCAAAGGCGTAACCTGTGATGACCAATGATATGTGAATTGATGGCATTGCCAGAAGCAGCGTATGCATATGTACTTTTTGTCAGTGCTGCAAGGGTGACAGATGAAACTGGAACCATGGCTTAATTCCTGACACAAGACAGTATACTACAGAGGGATAGAGGACTTACTCTTGTGCACAAAGTCTACGCCCTTCTGTATGCTGCCTCTGAGCTCGGACTTGAGTGCTCCAAAGTTCTTGGTCTCTAGCTCATTGAAGCTTCCCAGTGGAAGGTACTCCTGCATCACACCCCCTCACCAATTCAGTCTGGCAGGCTCATAGCATAGCACTGTGCAGTGGGACATCAAACCAAGCCCTCCCCTCAGACCCATATATTGCAAGGCACCCCTCAGACAAGTCCAACTCCTGCTAAATGAGCACAAAGGGGTTGCACCATGGCAGTCTCTAAGAATTGGGGACTCTAATTATGGCGCACCTCTACGCCGCTGCGTCCAAGGCGGACCTGCGAGGCAAAGAAGGGCAGGTCGGTCAGGTGGGACTCCACGTAGGCGCACTCCACCACAGACTGCCCCTGCAGCGCCAGCAGGCACGACTCCGCAAACTTGGCCGCTGCATACGCCATCGACAGCGTCGCGGAGCCCTTGCCGGCCTGCGCAGGCAGCGCAGCTCAGCACCACGCAAAGAGACTCGCTGCACAGAGGCCATCATGTCTCCTGCAGCATCCGCACGATGTCGGCATCAAACAGTCATGTTCCTCAGTGTCAGTGGCTTTCAGAACAAGCTTGTATGCCTCTCCTCTGAAAAGCAACCCTAGCACATGACGGGGAAGTTTCTGCCGGAGATTATCCAACAACATAGCCAGCTGCACGGGCGCAGATTGCTGCATGCGGGGAAGGCATGCCTTGGCCTTGACGACCTCTGTGCCGGCATCCTGGATGCGCTCTGTGAGGGCCTTCGCCTTGTCAGCGCTCACTTCCACTCGCGGCGTTGTCTGCACAGCCACACAAATGACCAATCAGATGGAGAGCCCCAAAAAGGTGCTATCTGCGGGCCATGTCAGGCCGCTTGCTACCCCAAGTGGATTCTGCTGCACAGTATACATGTACTACTGTATACTACTGTACATGTATGCCATTGCAACAGAGTCAATTGAAGTGGCAAGGCACAAGTAGGAACAGCAGAACAGTACAAGCATCCTTGCTGAAATCTGGATATGCATAGACAACACCAGCGCACTTTCAGTGCACTACACTACAGCAATCTTAGCAAAACCTGAAGCCTTCCTTGCATCTGGACAGTGAGGGTGTACCTGGGACAGCAGGGGAAGAATTGTGACTCCGGCATGGCCTCCAATGACAGGTACTGAGACGCTCTCCGGCGCTTTACCAATGGCCTCGGCCACAAAGGTATTCGCTCGCAGGACGTCCAGCTTCGTCACCCCCAGAAGCTTGCGAGGGTCATATGTACCCGCTCTGCACCGGAGGAACAGAGCTTTCAGCATTGTATCTGCCCAGCAGACATCTCATCTACCTGCCACCTGTCATAGTCCGTCAAGTACCAACTTGGCCCACAAGAATGGGGGCCTGCATCACTGCAGCACTCACAACTCCAGAGAGCAACCCCTCTGCACATCTGGCTGGCTTAAGGTGGATATTGCCATGGAGATTTACTTTCTTGGCAAGGCTGTGCAGGTGCTCACTTTTTAAAAACCTCGGCTGCAATAGGTACTGTGGAGTTGACTGGATTGGAGATGATTGCCACCCAGGCCCCAGGGCAATACTTTGCAATTCCAGCACACAGATTCGCCACAATGCCTGCAACATTGCATGCACTGCCTTGCTCAGACAGATAGCTCGCGAGCGTGATTGTCTTGTTTGCCTGCCGCTGTGCTACACCTCTTGACACATTTGGATGCAGCAGCATTGCATAGCCCACACAATACTGAGGAAGACGGCATACACATAATTGTTGTCTTGCGAGGCATAGCAACAGTGCACTGATGAGGCGTCTCATGACAGATTTTGCCGAGTGCATGTGCCATGTCCTAGAAGGAGGAGCGATGCAGTGCCTGCATTGATGTTGAAGAGGTCATCGCGTGTCATGCCAGGCTTCCTGGGCACGCCTGCCGGGATGACCACCAGGTCGCAGTCATACAAAGCCTCTCCCAGCTTGTCTGCGCCTGTTGCGCTGCTCACCTGCAATGATTTCCCCGGCCCAGTCAGACAACACGCTGGGAGCGAGATTCAGATGATGGATTCACTGCTAGAGACATGACATGGCACAGACTGCACACGAGCAGAGCTGCCAGGATGTGTAATCCTTCAGATGCGTACAACAAACATGTTGGGAGAGATCTATGTCAGCCACACATTACTCTCTGTGCATGCAAGCTGAGGTCCAGAAAGGTGCTGCACATTGACATGTTGCCTTGGAGTACCATGAACGGGAAGATTGAATATCTCCGGTTTTAAGTCATTCCAGGCGCACATGTGGATATGCGCCAGAGGTTAATGTATAAGGACAAGAGATTGCCAGGTCTGGGAGAGTTACCTTGACGCTGCTGTCAATGTGAGACAGGTCTGCAGCAACACCCTCTGTGCCAACGATGTCATACAGGCTGAGCTCTCCCACAAGATTTGATCCCTTCAGAAGCAGCGCAAGGGGCTGACCTATGCCCCCAGCAGCACCTGCATAAGAAGCAATGGGCCTCACTGCTGCCCGAGTAATTCCATGCCCTGTTCTAATTACAGGTGCTGTAGACACCCTTAGCTACTGCCACAAGCCAGAGGTATGGGATGACCCACCAAGAACAGCAACCTTGGGCTTCTTGGAAGAACTTGCAGAGGTGGGTGCTGCCCTAAGTCCGCCCTGCAGAGGTCTAGCAATGTGACGAACGGTAACAGTCAGAGCTGTACGGGGAAGACCTTGTTCTCACTAGTATCCAATTGTTTTAATGATGAATTCTTGTCTGATGTAACAAACAGCGTATTGGTTATGGGATGCACTGCTGATGTGATTGTCGAGGAAGGCACCTCTGGCATGTAAACGGGGTTCAGGTGGCCCAGCAGATTGGCGACACGGTCTCCTGCCTCCATGATGCTCGATAATGCAATGTTTATCACCTTTGCCAGCCTTTTCAATTTCAATGCTGAGCGCAGTGCGCCCGCCCTGGCATCTGAGTCAGCTGTCATGTGACCGCTGATCACCTCACCGATCACCTAACCCCACTGCTCGAAGTGCATGTCACTTTGTATAGAAGACCAGAGCATTCGTTGTGTCTCCGTTCACATCGTTGCGTTGATCGCTGATTGCTCATAGCGCGGTGACCCCTACATTGCAGAGATGTCTGGTCGCGGCAAGGGAAAGTCTGCCAAGAAGGCTGTGTCCAGGAGCGCCAAGGCTGGCCTGCAGGTGGGAAGAACCTGCAGGACTCCGGCGTAGAGCATACCTTGCGCAGCTGGACCCTTGTCATGATCAAAGGTCCTCAGCTGGCAGCAGCATTTTCATCACAACCCATGTCAACAATTTCCTGTGCTGCGCAGTTCCCTGTCGGTCGGATCGCCAGATACCTGAAGAAGGGCAAGGTGAACTGTACTTCTAATTGCCTTACATACTTGATGCCTGAGGCACTTGCATACAACAAGGCGTCATTTTTGAAATTTGTTGTCAAACAACCTCCCTGTCTCTCAACCCCTCTCATGACTCGCAGTATGCAAGCCGTATTGGAGCTGGTGCACCCGTGTACCTCGCAGCAGGTACCCGCGCGCTGGAAGCCCATCTCGTTGTTTGTCCTGCTAGCACTGGTCTTGAAAGCCATGAATGCCTGTGGTGAAGCTTTGAACTGGCCGGACGTCATGCATCATGCGTGCTTTATCCTAACGATGCTCTGAGTGTGCAGTCCTGGAGTACCTGGCAGCTGAGATCCTCGAGCTTGCCGGAAACGCTGCACGCGACAACAAGAAGACCAGGATCATTCCCCGCCATATCCAGCTGGCTGTGCGCAACGATGAGGAGCTGAGCAAGCTCCTGAGCGGCGTCACCATTGCCTCTGGTGAGCTGTCCCGCTTCTTGCGTGCTGCTGAGGCCTCCAGGCCTCCTGCAACACCCTCGGAAGGCGCCTTTCCTGCCCTTCTCTTCAAAAGCTAAATGCTCATTGCATGCTGCTGACGCCTCCAGGCCTCCTGCACCACCCTCAGAAGGCGCCTCCCTTGCCCTTCTTCTTCAGAGCTGTCTCGCTTCTTGCATGCTGCTGAGGCCTCTGAGCCGCCTGCATGGCTCTCAGAAAGCACCTTTTTTGCTCTCCTTTTTATACTCCACTGTGCTGGGTCATGAGTGCATTGCAAAGGTAGCTGGCTGTGGGCAACGACGAGTGTTGAGAGCGTGAAAAGTTTAGTGAAAAGTAATGTACTGCTGTGCAGGTGGTGTGCTGCCAAACATCCACTCTGTGCTGCTGCCCAAGAAGTCTGGCGGCAAGGGACCATCTGTCAGCCAGGAGTTCTGAGTGTCATGGTCTTGCTGATGCTCAGTCCATTGCAAGCCTGTTGGTAAGATATCATCTTGTGCTTAAAAGCAGAGCAATGTTGGGCTGTGAATGGCCTTGGCACAAGCAGAGTTGAAAGGTAGCAGGAAGCCCTGTGAGAGCTTTGGAGACAATCATGATTATTTACAGCTTTACAGTCATCCGGATGGATTGTGAGCAAAAGAGTGGCTGCTTACTGCTGATGGCTTTGTAGTGACAACATGCTATGCATGCAATGCTGGAGAACGGCCATATATCTTTGCAAATTAGTCTCATTGACCTGTCAACCCTGACCTTCCACCAACCCAGAACCAGGCACATGGCCTGACTCTGATGCCAAGCTCATGTGCCTGGAGTTGTCCCAACAAAGCAGTCCTCGGCGTGACAGTGATGAACTTCTTGAAGAGGTAGCCTTGGCAGACCACTCTTGACAGGATACAGTCTTGAAGTGCTGAAGAATCTTTATCATTCATCTGCTGGGCTCTTTTGACTTACCACGGCACCAGGGCTTTGATGCTACTACTATCTCAAGAATTGGCATGCTCCTGCAAATGAGAGCACGTCTAGAAAGAAAATCTCCGCCTGAATTTGGATTCAGAATGCTGCTTCTCCTGGAATTCTTCCTCAGGATGACACAGCAATGCTGAATACACTATCTGGGGTGGCTCTTGCTCATCACCCTTGCTGTCTACAACTCTTGCGCCTGAGCCAAAGGCCCGGCGAGGCAAAAAAGCATTGACAATTTGTGGCTTGTCTCTTGATATCTCAGCACAATCATGACCACACGGGAGGCACCCTCAAAATGAGGCGCGCCCTTTAAAGGGCTAAATTCCTTTGTGTAGTTGCTAGACAGTGCATGAAACCTGGCCCACATCCAAGTACTTGAAGGCATTCTTATTGAAACGAGACAGCCTGCCAGATAATTGACGGACAAAGGGAACTCTCACTCTGGCTTCGCTGACCGTCAACCCAAAGGACCACCAGACAGCTCCAGACGTACAGACCCCGCTGCTTGAGAAGACTGCTACCTAGTACCATGGACACGCTAGCCTGCATGATATCAGCAGGAGCACTGCCTTGCACCAGCCCTTGGCTGCTGCATGCGCGTCCGCAGTCAGCCGCTGATGCCATTGACCTGGCACACTCTCTCGGACTATCAAATCCTGGCTGCTGAGAGTCCGTATCTGAAAATACACCTCACCCTGCGTGCCACTTGTTGCGGGACAGCCTCTGATGCTGTACCTGCTAACAGATGGCGACCCAACCACTGCGCCTGTATGCGCGGCAGGCTCTTCTACACCTCTACAATGAATGGCAATGGGCACAGGCTGCCCTCCTTGCCATTCTCTCTGACCACACACTGGCGCGCTACACACCGCCGCTTCTGACAGACTGTCTGCCACACACGACCATTGCCTCGAAAGAGCGTGAGCATGCCACCTGTCTTGAGCCCAGTCTGGCACCTCCTCTGGGAGAAAGCGCCTTCACATGCAGGGCTTCAAGCCCATGCAGGTCTCCAGGGCCGTGCTTGGCTGCCCCACAAGCTGTGCCTGCCTCATAAGGGAGTAGACGCCCTCTTTGTACTGCACAGGCAGGCATTTAGTCTCGTTCTGCAGTTGCTGTGGCTCCAGTGGGTCAGTGACACCCGACATGCACTGCAAGCCGGCGGGCACCTCGAACCCCTGGTAGGGAATACATGAAGAGCACAGAGCTGCTTGAAATGCAAGGACCACAGCATTGCCACAGGTCATGCCACTGTTCCTTGTGCGTCAGCAAGCCACAGGGCAGTTACGCAGTGCCCAGTCACACACTCAGGCAGCGTGAGACGCATGTGAGCAGGTAGGGTGTCCCGCTCAGGGAAACGCGTTCTGCCAGGCAGAGGCCGTACCTGGTCCAGGAAGGGCGGCGCCTGCAGGTAGAAGTCATTCATGTCCAGGGCGCCAGGCGGGAGGTCCTTGAGAAACCAGGGGTGCCTCTTGATGCCTTCCATGGACAGGCGCTTCGCTGGGTCGGCCACCAGGATACGCCGGACCAGGTCAAGGCAGACCGGGCTGACGGGCACGTCCGCGGGGATGACGTAGGCGGCGTCGACAATGCGCCGCGCGTACTCCCGCTCCTGCGCATTGAAGGGGTAGCGCCCGAACAGGATGGCATACAGGATGATGCCCGTGCTCCAGATGTCAGCCATCTGCGCACACCACATTCAATGTGAGACTGCAGTGCTAAGTACTGCACAAGTTTTCTGACACGGACCACAGACAGCGCTGCTTCAAAGGGTTCAGGTAGTACATCAACTCCTCTTGTTTGGTGATCACTTGGAGCAAGGCTGGTCAAGATATTTGCACTGCAAACAAGGTGAGTTAAGACAGCATGGCATGCACTCTGTCCTGCTCTGCCTTGTGTGGCAATGCAACTGTTGAGCCAACTTTATGGCTTGCCAAGCAGATGGAAGTGGCAATCAATTCCCTAGAAGGCTGTGTTGTCAGGGGGCGACGGTCCAGGTGGAGGGCATACCTTGGCATTGTAGCGGTTGCTGCCCAGGATGATCTCTGGAGCCATGTAGATGGGCGTGCCCACGTTGGTCTTGGCTGACGAGTTCATCTCATGCTTGGAGTACCCAAAGTCGCAGATTTTCAGCAGGGGCCGGTTGCCTGGGCCTTCCTCGCGGTCCAATAGCAGATTTTCCAGCTTCAGATCCCTGTTTGCCACGCCCTGCACTTCCACAGCCAGCTTTCAGCGCAGCTTGTCACCAGGGCACAGCAAGACAGCTTGACAGAGGTCTGTTCTGAGCGCTCCATTGCCCAACGCAGACTGCGGCTGTGTTCTAGCTCTAGGGTATGAATCATCAGGGGTGAAGATAGTTCATACACACTGCTAGCACTGAAGTAGCGGATACTGACCCTGCGATGGCAGTAGTCAAGGCCGATAATGAGCTGCTGGAATATCCATTGGGCCTTGGCTTCAGTCAGGCGGCAGTGAGGGCCATGCTGCAGCAGGTAGTGGAAGAGGTTCCCGCCCTTTGCATACTCCATTGCAATGGCCAGGTGCTGCGGTGTAAGGAACACCTGCACCCCACACCCATCCCCCTCAACATGCTGCACGCTTTCATGGCAAGCCTCGCCTCATGCAGGCGAAAGAGTCGCGCGCAGGCTTGTTACATCTTTGAGACATACAGGAGCCAGCGGCTAACATAAAGTTAGCCCTGATCACTGTACTTGGGCTATCCAGTACCATAATCCCCATTTCAACTGCAGAAGTGTCCGTGTGCGGTAGACGTGTGACGTACCTCGCGCAGAGATATGATGAAAGGGTGCTTCAGCGAGGACTGGTGGAGGATCTCCCGGTTCACATATGTCTTGAAATTCTTGATGAAACTGCCGCGGGGGAGCAGCTTGATGGCCACCTCAACAGGCGGCTGGGCATCATTGTCCTTCGCTTGTATCACCAAGCCAAATGTGCCATTCCCCAGCACCCCGGTCTGCAGGAAGCTCAACCCTGACCATGCGCTGCTCCTTTAGCTCAGGCAGGGATAGGGTGATGCTGGCGCAGCGTGCTGGGTTGTGGCATGCATATGATACAGGCCAATGCACAGCACTGATATCACCTAAAGTTCTGCCCGAGCAGGTGATAGCTTGTCAAGCGGGCATAGGACCAAGCGGAAAGGTGGGAAACTTCAGTGTAATGCTTCAACAAACGTCAGTAGCGCCGTGTACCTGGCAGCATTGACTGGAGCACTGAGAGAGCTCACCTGGACATATTTACCCAGGTTGCCCACATAGTAGGGTGACTCTGCTACGGTTGCCTGAGCTCTTCTATGAGGTTCCCCAGGCTCAGCACAGGCGCTGGCAAAGTTGCCTGCAAAGGCTTCGCTGTTCATGGGCAGGAAGCCCATGCTGCTACTCACTGATTCTATTCCAGCGCCCATGCTCGCATGAACGGTCCTGCAAGGCCAATAAGGACACTGTCAGCAACCTCTTGACCCTGACACAGAGTGGGGCGAGTGAGAGCCTCACACCACCACGAATCAACTGCACCGTGTTTGATGAGGACGTCGGTGTGCAGAGAGTCAAGCCCATGAGGTGCGAATTTGCTCAGGCAGAGACGCGTTTCTCCAGGCCAGGCTCTAGAGCATACCCTCAGTACTGACGCGTCCTCGCCTTCATCCCCACATTTCACTATAAAGCAATACCTGCACAGACATGACCAAGCTTGAACACACATCGCGGTCTGCGCGGACTGCCTTCATCGATTCCAGCTTAGGACCTGGAAGAACCCAGCAGGGGCAAGCGATCGCACACACCTATGCTTGCATTCGGCGCGGCCACCATCGCTGACAGCTTCATTGACTCAGAGATCTGGGCCACGCGCGAACGACGAGGGGGCGCAGGCGTTCCCCCTTCTGCCTATGACCTCAGTGGCACTGCTGAGACTAGCGGCCTGCACAGCGGAACTGAAAGGACTTAGAGGGGCATCAGATGTGCTTCAAAAGCTGCTACCAGACCTTGGAGAGGATGTGACCCTCTGTCACAGAGCATCTGGCAGGTGAAGCCGGGAGCAGCGATCTCGCAGGTACATGCAGGAATGACTGGAGACGTTACCCTGATCAGCCGAGCTGGAAGCATGCAGTGCGGACTTCTATCCCTTGAACTGTCCCCTACAGCGCAGACTTGGTCCGCTCGATGACCGGATCCCTGCAGCTCGGGTCAAGTGGCCAATGAAACCCTAGCTTGTAGGGGGTCATCAATGGGGAGGGTCTGCCATCTCGAGAGGCATTGGGGCGCCAAATGTTCCCGACAGAGCGCAGAGTAGCCGGAACCTCCACCTCCGAGATCCTCAGTACTGTAAAATTCACAAGAGGTGGTGGAGTTGCCTTGAAAGGTAAAAGGAATCCGAGAATCCATGTGGCCCACGTGATCACGATGTGGCAAAGCATCTGTCCAATTCTGTTGGCTACCTGCTGACAGCCATGAGTGCATGTCTGAGTGCGATCAGCGGCTTCCTACAGTCCTGAGATCACTTGTTGAAACAGTTGTAGCCCGATGCGGTGAGCCAGCACTGGCAGTATGCTGCGTGCTATGATACATCAAGTAAATAACCGCTCATGCTTACAGCTATTGCCGTGACAAGCCTCTCAGCAGGTGACAGATGATTTTCTGAGCATCACAGATCCTTTGCGGGCTTCAAAGCCACGCCAGGGCTGCCGATCTTGGCCGCCATCATCTCAGTCCAGCTCTGTTGCAACACGCTCACCTCCCCGCCAGCAGCATCTAGAAGAACAAGAGCATGGTCTCCCGAAACACCTCCCTGATCCTCCCTGACTGTGTCACTGCTGCTCTGACCAACATTGTCGTCCTCAGCCAGCCACCTACAGCACTCGGTGCCCCTGAAAGCATGCAGCTGCTGCAACAGACTGGCAACCCCTTGGACATCGAGCGGCGCCCATGTGGGGGAGCTGTCCTTGCCAAAGCTGGACAGCCGCTGCCACTGCCCCAGTCTCGCTGTCATGCCCTCCTCAGATGAGCTGCATATCAAGTCCTCCAGAGATTGTGCCCCCGCCGGCCTCATCAGGACCGTCAAGGCTTGCTCTGCAGACAACCGCATACAATCAGCTCCCGTCAACGAGTACCCTGCTGGGAAGTCTCAACATACATTCACTGTCCGATTATAGCAATTTTGGGTGCGCTAGGATCTGTGAGAGCTTGAGCGCCCCCCTCAATGGCGGCACAGTGCTTTGCTTGCGTGCTGCAATGGAAGAGCAACTGAGGAAGCATGCTGGGCGTGCACAATGGCAGGCAGGTAATGCGTCAATCAAGGCAGGACATGCAAATGCTGCAGAGGCCGCACCTGCGGTGTGCGGGAGGTACAGCTTGATGGGTCCGCCGTGGGACAACAGCATGACCTGCCCCACACGCCCGCTGAGGTGCGCCTCGACGCCCTGCGACGGGGCCGGCCTCACAGCCCGGTTTGGCGCAGGGCCTCCGGCTGACAGCACACATGTGCCTGCCAGGCTCTCAACGGTGATCGCAGCGCCCCCAGGCGCGGCCACAAAAGCATCCTTGCTGTTCAGCTCCTGTATCAGGACGCCCTTGCCACCTGCAGTTCCAAGCATGGACCTGTTCAGACAGGGCTGGGAATCATGCAGCTATTCAGATGCTCTGTGTGGCCATCAGAATTGCCAGCATCTGAAGGCATGGCTCCCAGAAGGATAAGGACCTGCGGGCTTCCAGGCTGCACAGCAGGTGTAACGTGCAGCGAAACAGGCAGGCCTGCACCCTGTGCACATGGGAGGCTGCATAGTACTTACCATGTCATGAGTGAAGCAGATGCACACTGGTACAGTCATGAGAAGCCTGGTGGCAGGTCTGAGTCGCCTTGCGCCCTAAGCTCTAGGGACACAGAAGCCAGCTGCTTACCTGTAATCAGATGCAGATTGTCTGCGTAGATGGCACCGCACTTGACAGCGCCGCAGGCGTCATTGGAGACCTCCGTGTCCTCAGTTGAGACATGCACAAATGTCCCCATCAGCTTTCCAATATCAATGTCGCCTCCGCCAGTCTCGATGTCTGCATCGCCTGCCACCAGACTCCGGCCACTCAGCTCTCCCCCTGCAAGCAACATTCGCATGTCACGCTTCAATCCTTCCTGCTACACACTCTGCGGGAGGTGCCGGGGCATGATATGTCTCGTACTCTACCAGTCCCATCACTCCGAATGGGCATCGCCCGTTTCTTCAAGCCCAGCTACAGCGCATCTCAATGAGCTTCTGAGCTTCTTAAGTCTCTGGCTTGTCAATGCTGCGGTCAAGAGTGTCTGAGAGCTACAGCAACCGAACAGGCTGTGGGGATGACAAGCAACATTTGAGGGAGTGCTTGGCGCCTCCAGCGGTTGATGAAGCAAGGCTGCTCAGACTCGGGCGTGTGCATCTGACAAGGCAGTGCAAGCGCACCACATGTGTAGACCTCCAGGTCTGTTGCGGCAATGCTGCCCAGCCTGACGTCGCCCCCTTTCATGGAGGCATGCCATCTTCGATCCTTCAGTGCCAAGCCGCTCTCGGGCATCTGGAACGTCAAGGGGAAGAGGCGCTGCCCGCTGTACACTCTTAGAGCACCCTCCTTGATGGTGGCAACCTCCACATCACCACCTGTGAGCAGATGTTGCTTTCTCTCTGCTACGCCTGATTTTTGGAGACTGGGGAGACTAGAGTAAGCAGGGCAAGCACTTCACTGACTTTTAGGATGATACTGTCTGGCAGAGTGAGATCATTCTTTCTTGCCATGTGCATGCTTGCAGGACACCGAAACAGATGAGGGCGCACGTCATCATATGTTCATAAAGTGGTGTGTCACCTTCGGAGGTGATATCAGCGCTGCAGAATCGCTCGGGTATGACAAGGCGCATGTTGTGAGTCATAGCGCCCGTTTCAACAGTGTCAGTGATGTTGCTCATTTCTGGAATCTCTGCAAATTCTGCAGCTCCGAAAGCTCTGTCAAGAGGCTGCACTGGGGCTGCTCATAGGCGTCACCTGCTTATGCCTTGCATCTGCATTCCTCAAGCATGTGATGCTGGTAACATGGAGGGGCATTCTGTACCTACAGCATGGTCTGCTGCCCTGTGTAAGACAAAAGCGTCTGAGCTGGCTTCAGAGGATTCATCAGATGTCACCTGCGCAGCGGCAGCGCCAGCACTTCAGATATTGGGTATCACTGCAGGTTGCTGCATGAGCATATCATATGGATGAACCAAGTCACCTGAAGCTTGACTTTCAACATGGGACCAGTGGAAATGCTGACATGTGTAGGAGTATGAAGTACTGCAGTGACTTTGCTCTGCACGGGTACATCTACGCACTCTTCGAAGAGACATTGCTGCAAAAATGCGTGGCTACTCCCAGACCACAGCCGAGGTTGCCATGCGTTTTTCAATGGCAAACATCCCACAAATGGCGCCCCCACTGCTGCAGATCGACAAGGCATTGTCATCGTTCGCTGGGCGACTGAGAGAGCTTCATGCAGGGTCTCAGATCGGCATGCTGCGGAAAGCAGCCTGGCCGATCTCAGCCCCAGCTGAAGTGTCTGCATTCTGCCGTGTGGGTTTGGATGCAGTTTTAGCGCCTCTGGGAGGATGACTAGCGGGTGTACATATCATTTTCGTGCCCATTTCCTCGATACTGGACCATGTCATGCGTGCTTTGCCCTCTCACCATTGCTACTGTATGCTGTTGCGGAACACCAGCAAATGGCTCAGTTGTGCGTCAACTAGCAGGGCCTGCATGTCAAACTTGTTGAATACACACATATCCTCTGCTGATGTGTATGCCCACTGTCATGCAGATGCGTCGCTCATTTCTCCTCAAGGCAAGTGCTGCAGAGACTGACCGCTGCTGTCATATAGTACATGAGAGATCGTCATCTCATGAGATCAACTGAGGAATGCAACTGCATGTGAATGTCTGCAGATCCATCCCACCCAGATATCTTTACACAACAGCTTGCATGCTATGCAGGATGTACACCATACACATCTAGGGCATGCATGTGACTTGCCCATGTGGACAATTGTCATTTGTAGCAGTCCATGCACCAACTGGAGTATGTCAGGGAACATTCATTTGTCAAAGCTGCATCAACCTACAACCCTCTTCTCATTCAGGAAAAGTGCACCAGCGCAAGTTATCCCATCTCATTTGGACCCCGATCGCGATAGTCAACTCTGGAGTCTGTCTGCTTCCCAGGACACCCAGTTCTATAAGTGATTCCATGCTCTTGTCACCACCAAGCATGCTGTACTTGTAGGGGATCAACAGATGCAAGCCAGGCTGAAGATGCACACCCTGGCTTGCACTGAGGCTGCATCAAGCTTGCACTTTTGTGCAACGCAAAAGAAGGCCCTGTGTATACAGGCCTGCAGGGCTCCAAAGCTGTTGAAGGAAAAGCATTTGGAGGGAGTCTCTCTGCAGGCAGGGCGTCGAAGCCTCGGCTCAGTACTGAGATCTGCCATTGGGCATTGTGTCTTCCTAGCTTCAATCCTGGGATTGAATGCAGGACGGAAAGGGGACAAGACGGGCCAACGATGTACAACATCACAGCCAATGCTGGTCAGCATATACAAGGAAGTCACTCTGATAGAGGCAGCGCCAATGCAAAATTCAGCTGCATTCTGCCAAAACTTGAGGACTTCTAGGCTGCACTTCTGCAAGGCATGGGTTGCACTTGCAGAGCACAGGTTTGCGCAAGGACCAGCCGTTGACTATGATACACAAGGTCAGAAAGATGAATGTACAGGGAAAGCTCTCCCGGGACGAAAACTGTGTCTGGCTGCCAAGTCTTTGGGCTTGGTGTTGGGAGCCAACAGCTTATCGAGAACGGTAATAGTGCCAAGACGCGCGCCCCTCACAGGATAGGGCACAGGTCATGACGGGCTAAGCCTGTGCCTTGCAGGCTGGTCTCCCAATCTGCTTGGGAAAGGCGCCTTGTACCCATTACTCTCCTATGACTTGCGCTTGTGCAGTGGGCGCCATGCCATAGGGGCATCGCGCTCTCACCACAACCTGTAAGCTCAGATCTTACCGCAGCACCTGGGATCTGCAGCGCGGCCCCCTTGCGAGGGGCCTTCAGGGGTAGGACTCGACATCCATCCAGGCATCATGCTTCTCGTCGTTCGTCTTGAGGGCGACCCACACCGCGGAGCAGCACTTGAAGCCGGAGCCAAAAGCCAGCTGCCACAGACGGTCCCCTTTCTTCACGCCCTGGAAGGTCTCCACATACGACCATGCGTACCTGCAATACCACCACAATCAGCCTGCAAACCTGCGCAGCCGTGTTAATTGATAGCAAAGCCCTTCCTAGGACCGGGCAGCGTACCTTGCGGCAGAAAGTGAGTCATACCCTTGATGAGGGCTTCTGATGCTGTTCTCTAACAGGCAGCAGGACGTACACCAGCATGGCTTCCTGTCATCACCTAGGATGCTCAGAGCATGCATAGGCACATGACTGCGCCTGATCGTAGCAATTCGTTTCGAGGGGCTCACCAGGTAGAGGAGGATGAGGTGTTGCCATAGCGCTCGAAGGGGACCAGCATGGGCAGCGTCTGCTCAGGGCGCAGCTTCAGCTGCTTGCCGACCTCCATGATGACTGCCTTGCCGCCTGGGTGGATGCAGAAGTGCTCGAAGGCTGTCGTGAAGTCCGGCACGTACGGCTTCAGCTTCATGCCAAGCACCTGCAATGTAGACCCCATGACTCATGCTGTGCTTTACATGGCAATTGCTGCAGGAGCGTACTTGTGAACATGCTGCGTCGATGTAGGCAGAGGATGCATCTATCAAGCAGTGACAGTGTGTGGCTGCCTACAAACATGAACAATTTGCTGCAATGCAGACCTGACACAAGCCAAGCATGCTTGTCACGACAGCAGTAGGAGGAGGGGACCACCCACAGCGGGACTCAGCACAACCACCCACCCTCACACGAATCCACCGCTCAGTCATCACAGGGTGGTGTAGTCTAAGGTGTGGGATGTCCATGATGAGGGTAGCAGGACATGCATGTAAGAGGTGTGCCTCACCTTGCGGGCAACAAAGTTGCTGGCGAAGATCAGCTGCTCGGAGAGGGGAAGCACCAGGGGCGCCAGGCGGGTGATGTTCGACTTGAGGGCCGTCGCTGCAACGCTCATGAGCTCACGCCCTATCTTGACTCCCACCTTGCCCTCCTCGTCCTCCTTCTGGATCACCACACTGCACAAGGAGCTGCGCGTAAGGAGGCCTGCTACTGTCCATGTATCTGCAGCTGGAATGCCACGCTGCAGGACGGCCACAGCTGCTGAAAGCATATGACCTTTGCTGCGCCCGTAGATCTGACATAGAGATGACTGCGATGTTTGCCACAGGTACCCAAAAGGCGCTCTGTTGCGCAGCTAGATCACACGTTTGGACTGCTCAAACACCAATCTGTCAGCAGCGACATAGGTACATCCCACGCATCTCTTGCGTATCTCTCTGTGATCTCTCATATCTCTCACATGACAGAGAGTTTTAGGGAGGAACGCACTTGTAGGCATCCTCGTTGCCGCCCAGGTGCGTCCGGACAACATGCTGCAGCTTGTACTTGGCGCGAAAGCGGTCCGCGGGGTGGTTCGACAGGAGCGCAGCGAACCCGCCCCAGCGGAAGATGCAGTTGGTGATCAGCATAGACTTCTGACTGCCGTTGTACATGTTCCACAGGATGTTCTCCGTGCCCGCAATGATGATGCGCATGCCGGGGTGTGCCTGCATAGGCACAGCCTCATGAGAGCCAGATAAGGCCATGCACATCTGGCAGAGGTTCAAGACATGTGGGTGCAGCTGTCCAGGTGCTTGGGTACTTCCCCACTCACAATTAGAATTATTGCTGAGAGTCCTTGCTGGGAGCACCCGAGAATCTGTCAAGAGGTCTGCAGAAGCCAAGCGTTTTACAACATGAAGCGCACCCCTGGGCCTGACAGGAGACCATGCACACACAGCAGGGACACGGGCCTTGCAGGTGCAGCTGCACGGGTTATTTGGGTGCTCTGGAGGAGTGTCAAAGCTCTCCGTAGTGCTGGCAGCACCCAAATAGATGACAAGCCTCTGTATAAGCCAGGCGTTCCTGATACACTGTGAGGGGAGGAATTGTAGATTCTCACCTTGAGCATGTCCCTGGCAATGTCCACAGAGATGACAGAGGCAGCGCAGCCCATGCCAGACAGGTTGACAGTGCGGATGCTGGATTTGAACTTGAAGTGCTTAACAACAGCTGCCGACAGAGAGGGAGTCGGATTGAAGGCTGTGCAGTTGACAATCAGCCCATCTATCTGCACAGCGCACCACATCCTCTGAACTCAGGCAGACGCACAAGCTGAGGAGATGAGTCTGCACAGCAGGAGGAGCCAGTACTTACACCATGCTGCTTTACGTATGACATTCTTTGGAGGTCCTTGTTACCTGGGAGGGCCTAAGGCCAGTGCGGTCCAACACATGCTGAATAGACACATTCAGAGCGGTCTCGGACTCTTCACGCGCATCAGCCATGTTGATGTCCAGCTTCTGCGTGATTGCCCTTCTGCAAGCTGCACATAGCACAGTGCTGCAGTGAGCTCTTGCCTTTACGGCTCCTCAACTCACCTGCCCCAGCAACCAAACAAGACTACTCTATGCCATCGCCTTTGCATGCAGCAACACCCAAGGCTGCACATTCGGGCAACATGCAGTCCCTACTATGTCTGCAGCGTTGCTTGCTCTTTACAGCCGCGCAGGCATGCACACTTGAGGCTTCGTCTCGTGGCCAGCTGCTTATGACAGAGCACTCTCCAGCAAACTTGAAGACCAAGCAGTTTGGGGGCACCATATAGTTTCAGAGGGCTGTACCGTCATGGAAGTAGGTCCTGTCACCAAGGCCGCTAATCTCCATAACCTTCTCCATGAAAGTAATCAGGGTGGGGCTGCAGTTGTTCTCTGGCAGCTTGCACCCGTCCATTAGCGCGGCGCGACTCGTCTCTAGCCTGCAAAAGCATACTCAGGAAGTCACAGCAAGCGGCTTATGAACAACCCATAATAGTCAATCACTGCAAGAAGTGTGCTTGCCCATGAGTGAGCGGCGCAAATTGTCACACACCTGGCAATTCGCAGCATGCAACCTGTGAGTCAATGACTCACCAGCAGCACTTATCATGGACAGAGTGCACCCCAGCACAAAAAATCAAGAATCGCCATCGCTCATGTGACAAGGTACTTTAAGGGGCCTTCTAGAAGTTTTGCGGCACAATCTACACTGCGTGCAATGAGGAATGCACAAATGGGCTGAAGGCAGTTGCAGAGAGTCATATGGGCAAGGCTAGCCTGGCCCTCCATCCAAAGGCACATTTGGCATGCACTCACAATGTAGGCCAGAGCCAAATGAGGTGTACCTGCTGGGTGGGCGGAAGCTGTAGAAGTCCACCAGGTATGTGGCAGAGGCGGCACTCATGTACTTGTAGATAGCCGCAGCAATGGCTGCTGCCACACCTGCTGCCGTCAGCAGCTGAAACTGCATGCAGGGTAGTCACTGCTCAGCTCGGAAAAAAGTACATGCCTTCAGAAGCATTATTTGCCACAGGATGTGTAGATGGTATGCTGGCGCAGGAATAGTGCCTGTCTAGGTTGCTGTGTCAGGACTGGCGTGCGTACCAGAGTAAATGAGAACTCCTGATGCTTGGCATGCTGAATAGCTCTCTGGAGATCCTCCAAAGACTTCAAGTCCAGAGCCTTTGCCTGCACACAGGGTCCAGGTCACTGAGAGACATGGTAAGTGTATCCTCCAACACCTGTCGCATATCAGGTGTCTGCTATGTTTGAAATCCTGCACAATATTCAGCACTTGGCAGGCAACAGAGCTCGGCAGCACACTTGAGCAGGTGTGCACAACATGAGGTTTGTCTGCTCCAGGGAGGGTGTTCATCGCAAGGGGCCAGGAGATACCATAGTCCATGCCGAAAGCGCTACAACAAGAAGAGGCAGCCCATAGCTGCAGAAGGATTGGAAAGCTGTCCTAGCTGCTTTTCTCAGCCCAGCTTGAACTGCCTCTGCAGAAGCATTTGCCCTTGTTACCGTTCATGGCTCGTTTCCAATGTGCACATAAGTCAGGCACTCTGCTGAAACACGTTCACGATCTGCAAAGAGCTTTCTACTGTTGTCACAGCCCCTCTGTCGGACTCCTAATGCCCATGAACATTGTCTGCGGACACCTTGCGGCGGGGCGTGATGATTATTATTCTCCAACTGGCGCTACCACCAACAATCTAGAGTGTTCCTGAGCCCATCTTCCAGTCTTTATCAACTGATTGACAATGAAGAGGGTATGTGAGCTGCTTTCTGGGGTGCCCAAAGTATGCCTTAATGATCAGAACTCATCACAGATCGATACTACTAGGGCTTAAGCTTCTGTCAGATGGGAGCGGAGCTGCTTGCACCTAATGCTCAATGGTAATTAGGGATATTTTGAAAGTGTTTGCGATGCCTATATGTTGGTTCGGCTGCGCCTGACCCTACCTGGCATTTTAGCCACCGAGTGCTTGATGTCGGAGAATTGCAGGTGACTGCCTCCGTGGTCCATTAATGTCGATGAATGGCCTTTATATCCCTCCAGGGACTTTTAGCTGCGCAGCTGAATCCCCAACCTTGGAGATTGCGGAGCTTTCCGGATAGTGTCCAACGTTCTTTCGGCCTGCCAGCAGGTAGGTCTGTACTAGAGCCTGCAGCACCGATGTACGATCGTCCCTTAGGTCTTGGGATTGATGAGGCGAGTCAAGGCAATGCTGCGCCCCGATCGCCGCAAGTATTGTGTTTTTGACAGCGCCAACTCATGACGCAATGACAATGTCACACTGAGCTCATTTAGGGTGAACTGAGGTGGTATCCTACAATGCATACACTTCAGTCGGTAAGGTACACCATTGTAAATTGCGTGAAGAAGATGCACAACGAAGTGCCAAAGTCTGACCTTTTAAGCGAGGCGCCAGTCTAAAGCTTTTGGGACCTTAACTATTGACTTTGGCTTTACCAACTGCCATGCTACACTTGCATGTCCTCAAGTCCCGAAGTCACAGCAAGGCAGGACGGCACATAAGTTTTTCGTAGAAAGGGCTCTCTGTGCCGTGCGCTGTTCGTCCAAGGATGCCAGCTGGAATGATTGCTGTGCTGTACGGTGCATGTATATTGCGCTCAACTAGCAGGCTCACCTAGCGCCAGGCGGCATGCTGAGCCCCGATACAGGACGTCATCGCATGAAAGGGGCGGAATGGCAGCTTCCCTCATTCTTTCAGGCTAGGCAGGATGCTAGCCATGACAGCCAAGGGAAAAACAAGCAGACTGATGCAAGATCAAGGTCTGGGCTCCATGAATGCTATGCATATCCACGTGACACTATACAGCAGCCTGCATTGCCTGCCATGAAGTCTCAGCTGTCATGATACTCGGGGGTGCATGAGTGGTTTGTCCATACAGGTCACAACTTCTGGTCCTGGTATTCTTTGGCATGATGGCGACCGGCTTTCTCACAGCACAGTACCTCTACATCTGGGCACAGCAGCCTGATGGTGCTGCGGACTTGAGTACTCCCGCAGCTGCTCAAAAGGTGACTGCATTCTGCATCCTGGCGTTGTGATGTTTCTTGTCATACCGAGCAAGCCTTGCTGGATGCTAGACCGCCTGTCCATGCAGGTGACTACAAAGTGGCCATGGGAGGACCTCTCATGTGTAGACTTACCAAGGGATTATATCAGGCTCACTCCTTTACCTGGACATGGGCTGCAGGTGGCTATGCTGGACAAACAAAAGGCGTCATCGCAGCCACAGGCAAAGGCAAAATCGTCAGGCGCCTTGCATGACCTGCTGACGCAGGTTGCCCCTCAGAAGGAGGGGCGGCCCAAGGAAGTCATGATCGCCATCTCAAACTACAATCTCTGGCCGCTGCGGGCGCTGCCTTTGTGGGTGAAGGTGAAGTCCCTTCACCTCCGGCACTGATGTTATGTGGGTGAGATCCCTTAAGAAGCGCTCACCGATGATGCGGTACACATTTGGGCGCCCACTGACAGTGCATCTTCAACCTATTCTGCTTATCGGTTTTCAACCAGGTCCAGCTTCCTCTTTGCAGAGCGTAAAGCAGGCAAAGGTCAGCAATTATCTTGTGGTGGCCATTGACACTGCTCTGAGGGATCAGCTCGAGAAGGAGGGCATCCCTGTGTACTACCGGGATGTGAAGGTATGCCTCTGACCTTCACGCATCCCTGAGCATGCTGCTCCAGTACCGGTGGCGCCAGAACAGGACTGCTCACGCTCATGCGATGCAGCTTCATGTGATAGAGGCATCAGCATGGTGCAAGTGGGGAGTGATTGTGCAGGTGGACAAGGCTCAGGAGGGGACGGGGGACAATCACGCGATTTCAGCGCTGAAGTTCAAGATCATACAGGAGTTCCTAGAGCTGGGCTGGAATGTGCTGCTTTCAGACGTGGACGTCGTGGTCGTACAGGTAAGCCTTGCGCCAGACATGGCAACTATCGTGGCATACCCTGCAGCCTAGCCATGGCAGAGGAAATACAGTTTGCACATCCGTACATAAGGCTGGGCAGTCATTGGGTGTGATGGAATCTCGTGATGAGGCCAGAGGCTCCAGGTGCCCCACACATACCTGCTTGCGTCATTGACAATCCGAGCTGCAGCACACTGACCTTCCTCATGCAGGATCCATTTGATCATCTGTACCGGGACCATGATGTTGAGGGGATGTCTGATGGGTGAGCTTCAGTCTTGTGTCCTCGCCTGATCATGCACAAGCTTGTTTGCTCCTTTTGCAGGGCTGACGTCATGACGTGGTGCATGTAGGTTTGATGATGCAACTGCGTATGGGCATGGCAATGGGATTGACGACCAGTCCATGGGATGGTCCAGATATGCCCAGGTGCCTGGTCTAACTAACTGCATGATTCACAGCTCTGCAGGACTATCTGAGCTGCACACATTACTATGAGATCATATCACCTGCTGCGCACAAAGTCAGAGCGGCCGCAAGCGTGAAAAAGGCGCTTCTGTGCAGGGAACGACCCACTTGAATCTCAACTCCGGGTTCTTCTACCTCCAAGCAAATGAGAGGACAATTTCCTTGATGGAGAGGATTGCAGCTAGGCTGGCGAAGGAAAAGGCATGGGACCAGGTACTCATGTCACCGTCATCATGATCACATGTCACTCAGTGCTGACTCAACCTCAGCAGACTACTGTTTGCATAGTCTGAGCTTTGATGTCAGGATATTAGCACTGAGTATCAGCGCATCTTGAATGGCTAATAAGCAGTAGCTGGGATTGTCTGGAAAGGCGCCCATTGACGGACTGGGGCTGAAACAGTGCAGCACTCACCCCGATGATGTGTCTTAGATGCTGATGCACATGCTGACCTGCCCTGCGCGTGATAAAAACGTTCATGCTGTGCAGTCGGTGTACAACGAGGAGATGTTCTTCCTCTCGCATGGGAGCTACAGCAGCGCCCAAGTGACTGTCAGGGCCATGGACATAATGGTCTTCATGAACTCAAAGGTGGAATTGACAGCATGACCTGGGGTGGACTGCTACCTGCTGCTCCTGCATCCATGAAGCATTATTGGCAATCCCCAGCTTGCGCAGGACGGCCTTGTCCAGGAAGACTTGTTACAGAGCAGACGTTGGGGTCACACAGGCACGGTAAGTCGTCCAAAGCGCTGCTGCGGTGCAGGTGTTGTTCAGGACAGTGCGCTACCTACCGCCCGCAAAGCAGCGCAAGCCTGCTGTTGTGCACATCAACTACCATGTAAGCTCAATATCACCAAACTGGGCATTGCCGTCTGTGATATGAAGTTGTGCACGGTGTCTTTTTCCTGCGACACCAGTCAAGGCAGACATGCATCCCTGGAAATGATGTCCGGGAGCAATTGGCAGCATGTGACAATGGCTCTTGTTGCGCAGCCAGACAAACTTGAGCGGGCACAGGCGGCATACAAATACTTTGTTGAGGGTGATAGAGGAGCGCTGAAAGACTTCCCAGGAGGCTCAGAGCCAGGCTCTTGAAAGCTCTATGATATAAGGGGCCACCCCAGCTTACGTAGCAGCAGAAGAGAGTAGCTCTGCTGCCACAAAGTGGATAAGATTGCAGATGCTGTGCATACGTGACAAATATGCAGCTGGATGATCCACACGGTCTCCTGTGCTCTTTGTCATTATTTTTTGCGGGAGGGACTGATGGGAGAGGTGCTTTCCAGGCAAGGCCTAGGCATGCGGAACCACCAGTACTGTGAAGCCCTCCGTCAGGAACCTGCTAACTTAGCAGACATTGCAGCCCCCATCAAAATCGTTGGGACATTGGATCGATTCAGAGATGACACATGCTGGGATTGATGCACAGAGAGAAAGAATAGAAACCCTCGTACGGACTACTCGTGAGGCATTCACGGGGCTGCTTTTGGCAGTTTGGATTGTAGAGGGTTTTTCGTGACCCTTGCTGGGCACTTTTTAGCGCATGTTCTGACCTGGCGTTCCTTCGAATCACACATCAATGACTTCCTCATGGGCGATGGTACCAAGTTGACGGATAACCAAGGACATCCAACATCATTCGAGCGAAGACACAGCTGTGGAAAAGCTTGAGCTGCATCAGGGCGAGGTGCACCATCGACGCTTCATAAAGGTGAGCAGGTGGCGTGAACGTAGGGTTGGTAGCGCGCTTCCGGGGAGTCCTTCCTCCCTAAGAAGGCCAGACTCCTTGTATAAGAGCACGGGCCTTTCTCTAATAAAGTATGGGGAGGCTGCATCCCGAGAGACCTGCAAAGGCTTCCGACAGCGAATAGCGGCCAGGGCAAGGGATGGAGCTGTAGTGACGCAATCCTTTGTAGGATGAAGCCCAGGGAGACAAAGGTCGCAATCTCTTATGCTCTATTTTTACATCTGACACATGCAGAAGAGGCAGGTTGGGGAAACGGCGTGCATGGGGTGCCGGTATAGTACTTTTCGAGATGTGCAGGGGGTGCAGCATGTAGAGCTTGGACTGACGACGCCTCAATAAGTGTCCAGCTCTACCTGTGACTCTAAAGATGTTATCTTTACGGCAGAGCGCAGTGGCGCAGGGACCCTTGAGGAGGGTCTCAGTAGCAGCCAGCTTTGCAAGGCTACAACATGACGTCGGAACACAAAATGTGGCGTACTTTGGCGTAGTGGCTTTCGCCCAGCGATAGGCAGAGCTCATCTGAAGCCATGGTATCTAGGATATCAGATGGGTGCTCAATCTGCGCGAGGACGCGTCGTACCGGCTGTGACGCACCGATGTTCTGTCGTAGGTGACCTCCGTCTAGCTGCCAGCTCAAGCGGGTGCAGTCTGCTGTGTTCAGTAGCACAGTAATAGTGGCAACGCAGCCAAGCCGCATGGGTCGTGGCGCCAGCGGTGGGCTCCAGGGACAAGAGATTGCTGGAGCGATCAGCAGGATGCCAGGTGCCTAGCATGCCCCACTCCAATACTGGAACATATACCTGCATATAATATCCAGCCGCTACCGTGTGCTGCTATCTGCTTGTGCACTTCTACACGGTTCCCAGCCTGATGCAATGCATGACGTACACTCTCACCCTGCATCCAGGAATGCTGCACAAAAATCTGTATACTGTGTGCATCTTGCTAGCCTGAAGATAGAAGACAGATACTGCGAGGCCTGGCATCGGCTCAAGAGCTGGAGCATTGCCGGTGTGGCACTGCATCACCAATGCTGGGGTTGGCATGCAGATGAGACCAAGGCCAAGATCATGGGTGTAGGCAAGAAGGTCCTGCACTTCACCTGCAGCAACCTCCCAGCCCTTGTGCTCCTGCCTGTGGCCGCCTGGACCACCGTGAGTTGCCACCTCTGATACAAGCTCTTGTTATGGTCCCTCAGCAGCTGCGCTACAGATGCAGCATCGCGCAATGTGATGAGCTTCAAGCTTTCAGGCCAGGCGTACCTCAGAGTGTTCTCTCCTGAGGGCCAAACACTGCACATGAGCATCATTTCTGCAGCAGGGAGTGCCAGGTCCTCTCTCACTACTCCAGCAGTGTACTCTGCCTCGGTAAACAGATGCATTCTCTGATGAGCCTCCTCCTGAGCAATGCCGTCTCCTGCAGAGCAAGGTCGTGGAGATGCAGAAGACTGGAGAGCTGCAGAGGCGCTGGGACAGCTTCCGCGGCCAGGATGTCAGCCTCTCTATGGTGAGCTGCTACTCCTGCATTTCCAGTGTCATGCAGCTGGGCTCATCTCGCTGGCCTACTAGGCATGCATGCTCTGGCTGTGTGATACTGCTGCCATTTCCTAAGCGCTCTCCCAGCCTTTAGATGCCAGCTCACTGGAGAATGCTCGCATGCTGCATGCATGCATCCAGCAGCCTGATGCTTGACCATAGGCCACACACCTCTGCACCATGCAGCCCATTCTGGGGGCTCATGCACCTGCAGCCCTCCACACCTCCCCTGTTGAGAGCACTGCAACAACAGAGGGTCCAGCCACCCCAATAGGCATGCAGTATGATTCCTTGTGGCAGTGGAATTCAGGGCTGATGTGGTGCTTTATGTGCAGTGGCAGGTGCTGGCGCTGCAGGCAGCTGTGGTGGCCTTCGTGGCAGCATTTATGTACCTGGTGCGCCCCAAGAAGGGTTCCACCTTCCTCATCGACTTCTACTGCCTCCGGCCCCCAAACAGGTACCAAAGCTAGCCCCACCCCCTGCCTCTCCAACTGAGACTCATGTTGGGGGGTATACCTCCGTGCCTGCATCAAGGTCTCAGCAGGCCTTGATCTCATGGCAGCTGAGGTGATCTTGTCGGATTAAGGCTGGAGTGTGTGCGATCTTGATATCAATACTTTTGTTAGCCTTAGCGCTGCTTAGGCAAGACATTTGTCATGGCTGGCCTTCAGTCACCATTTGCTAGCAGTGGGA
Organism: Coccomyxa viridis; assembly: GCA_963930925.1. Taxonomy (NCBI): domain Eukaryota; kingdom Viridiplantae; phylum Chlorophyta; class Trebouxiophyceae; family Coccomyxaceae; genus Coccomyxa; species Coccomyxa viridis. The sequence continues at coordinate 805,474 of CAWVOJ010000008.1, read as the reverse complement.
GTATAAAGCCAGGGAAGCCGCATGAGATTCAAGTATGTTGCAGGCTGCAGAGCAGCAAGGCAGCCATGAGGGAGGGGTACAGACTGCCGGAGAACAACTACAGCCAGCAGGCCATCGACTTCATGGACAAGGTCCTCGAGATCTCTGGGCTGGGTGACTACACCTTCCTGCCCGACGGTGAGCCCACTTTACTGCTCATGATTGCCGTTACACATCGGGGATGCAACAGCCCTCGCCCTGATACATGCGGCAAAAGGTTGACCAGGCTGATGCGTAGAAGCAGGGCATCCTACTCACAACGTGTGTCACAAGCACCACTACAGTGCCCCATTAGGATGTAGCAGAGCGATTCTGAGACCTTGTCTTCAACAACAAGCGAGAGGCTCCCAACATCAAGCAATGATGTGTCCTGCTCCTGAGGGCCAATGCTGGTCATGCTGTGGGGCGCGAGCGACCCAAGCCCTGCGTTGGCATGAAGGCTGAAGCTGCTCGGTGCTTTTTGACCGTGGCGGTGAGCGCTCTTTGTGATGCGGCGCAGATGTGGTGAAGGGCAAGGACCAGAAGGTGGAGATCACAATGCAGGGCGCGCGCCTCGAGACAGAGACCGCTCTCAACGTCTGCATCCAGAAGGTGCTGGACCGCACCGGCATCAAGAACAACCAGGTGATCATCCATCATGTCCCCCTGCCTTGCTTCCCTCTGATGACGCTGCTTTAGCGCCCCGCTGGCAGCCCCCGCTTCCCATTGCTGGTCTGCATCAAGGGGAGCTTGCATGATGCCGCGGCAGCTGCAATCCACAGTGTCATCCTGAGGGCTGTCATCCTGAGGGTGCATGCCATGACCGTAAGCATGCAGGCTTGGCCTGCCACAAGGAGTCCAGGAGGGTGTAACAGCCGTATGGCCTGATGGAATGTATGCTCTGCAGATTGATGGCCTCATCGTGAACTGCTCAGCCTTCAACCCCACGCCGTCGCTGTCCGCAGCTGTCGTGAACCACTTCAAGTTCAAGCAGAGCATCCGCACCTTCAACCTCTCGGGCATGGGCTGCGCGGCCTCCGTCATTGGCGTCGATCTCGCCATGGAGATCCTCGCTGTGAGCACCTGGTCTCCTTGCTCCTGCTTTCAATCTCACTGCTAGGCAGACATGAGGGTGTCACCAGGCGGCTTTTCAAGGCGGCCCAATCCAGCATTCGCCCAATGCTGTCACTGTACAATGCCAATCTCCATGTGCAGCCATAGCTTGGGCGATCCTGATGCATGAAGTGATGAGAAGTGTGTGTGCTACTACCTTCTGCGGCAGGGTGGCCTCTCAGGATGTTATCGTTGTCTATTCTCACTGTATCTTCAGGCTCACTGCGTACATTCCTCTTGGCATTGTCCTTGAAAGCCAGCAAACACCTCCTGCTCCTACCCTCAGCCCGCCTGAGATGCAGTGCTGTGCTGCCTGCAGAACAACCCCAACACGCGCATCATCATCGCGGGCACAGAGAACATCCTGTGGAACCTGTACGATGGCAACCAGCGCTCCATGCTCATCACCAATTGCATCTTCCGCCTGGGCGCTGTGGCGCTCATGCTGAGTAACCACCCGGCCGACCGCCACCTGGCCAAGTACAAGCTGACTCACATGGTCCGCACCCACCTGGGCGCCCATGACGAGGCCTACAAGTGAGTCATCGTGCCTTCATCCTAATCTGGAGGCCTCTTGCTGGCAGCTCATGAGATTCCTGATACATGCAGTGCCCTATAGCGAGCAACAACTGGCTAGGGGTGTAACGGCTTGCCCAGCATGCTGTCCTGCGAAACCGCCTCGCATGCTCTGTTTCAGTCTATTGGCCTGATGAGGTGCACCTACGTGGTGCTCAGCGAGCACCATTTCAGCTTGCATTGCAGCAGGCTGTCCTGCATGAAGCTGAATAATGTCTCGCCATAAGCATGCTCTCACATTCTCTCTGCCTGCGCGCAGCGCTGTGATCCAGAAGGAGGACGAGGAGGGCAAGGTGGGAGTCAAGATTGGCAAGGAGCTGATGAAGGTGGCCGGCATGGCGCTGAAGGCCAACATCACCCGCCTGGGCCCCAAGGTCCTGCCCCTCTCCGAGAAGCTCATCTTCGCTGGCAACTACGTCGCTCGCAAGGTAAGGCTTCACATCTCCCTCACATGTCTCAAGGCCATGCAACCTGTCACCCCACCCTGAGGAGTCCAGCAAGGTCCTGTCCCCCCCCAGGAGCTCATTTTGCAAGTGCTCATTTGCCCTGCAAGATAAGCCTTCATACCTTACATCTGCCAGAGCCATGCACACCTGACGCCCTGTTCTGAGAGTGACATTTCCCACCTCTCCGAGCCGTCGCTTTCCCATGTGCTCCACCTTGACTACAGACATGACATCTCCCCTTCCCTGCTGGGGATGTAACACTGACAGATCTGGGGTGCGCAGGTGCTGGGCATGAACCTGAAGCCGTACGTGCCCGACTTCACGACGGCCTTCGAGCACTTCTGCATTCACCCCGGTGGCAAGGCCGTCATCAACGAGGTCGGCAAGTCCCTGAAGCTGCGCCACGAGCAGACGCTGCCCATGCTGGTGCCCTTCGAGCGCTACGGCAACACCTCCTCCTCATCCACCTGGTAAGCGCCACCTAGAAGCTATGCATTTGCATACCTGTACATCAATTCGACATACTTCTCCTGGATGATGCAGAAAAGGCGCATGCTTGCATTCGCCCCTGCTGGCGAATGTTGATGCAGGACAGCACCAACCCCCAAATGCCTGCCTGTGCATTTGCCATACTGTCTGGTGCTCTTGAGAGCTCTGGCCTGAAGGAGCGTAATTTGAGCTCCAATTGTGCTCTTGCAGGTATGCATGGACATACGTGGAGACAACCCAGGGTGTGAAGAAGGGCGACCGCGTGTGGCAGCTCGGCTTCGGCTCCGGCTTCAAGTGCTGCTCCGCCGTCTGGGTCGCCCTCAAGAAGAACGACGAGAAGCACGACGCCTGGATGGACATTGAGTCCTACACCTGAAAAGTCTGATGGCTCCCTTCAAGATTGGCAGGGTGTCAGGCTAGCCCTGGTAGGGGAAGCATGCCATATATATTATAAAACGCACATGTGCTCTGAAAGTTTTGCAGGCACCCTCAGAATTGGGTGCGGCCGGATGCTTGCCTGGCTGTGCTGTCGAAGCATCGCGCCAGCTGCATCAGGCGGCCAATGTTGAGAAGGACCAGTCACGGCAGGGGTTACTGGGAGCATGACATGTCCGCTGAGTCAATTCTCTTGGTTGACGGGCGCGCCAGGGCATCCAGCTCATGTGCTGAAGCCGTGAGGGATTTTGAGCTGCAGAGCATTTATTTCCAGGGGCTGCTGCCGCCTCAACTCTATGTTTAGCGCTGGCGCTGCCAAAGCGGTGTCGCAGGTTGAGGCGGCATGCGGTGCCCAAAGTAATGGTGGATACAAGTCTGCATCTTGCAGTGCCAAGCCTCAAGATATGCAAGAGCACCTCTGGAAGACGCCCGTTGGGCATGGCAAATTCAGCCGGCCTCGAGTCAGTACTGCGCTATCGTTGTGAGACAGCCTAGAATGAGCTCTACAGGGACAGACCTGACTGGAAGCAATGCCCAGGTGCAAGCGCAGGGTCTGGCAAGGCAAGACAAGTTGCTATGGCATAGCCTGCACGAGCATGTCAGCTCGCAAGGGCTGTGCACGCGCAAACTGTCGCAGAGCTATGGGAACACACTGTCTGACCTGTTTTGGAACACCATCCTGAACCAATGATTGAATGCCATTGTTTAATCCGCCGCCGCAGACCGAAGACTGACCGGACAGGCACAGGGTAACCGTGTGTGTGTGCGTGTCTCTTGTCTTCAGACACATGGGTGGTCTACCAGATATTGCGCTTGGGTCAGCAGTCCTTCCGTGCCAGGCACATAGTTGTTTCATGTCTCAGCGGCAGCAAGCTTGCTAGATCTAGAGGTCAAAGTCTTGACAACAGTCTCACAATATCAGACTCGGCTGGCTGGCAAAGACCTCAATTGGCCCTCAAGAACATAGCTGAATCTGCAGAGCTTCAAGACTGTATTCAAGACTCACGTTATAGGAACTAGGATCAGGGTACCGCTACAGCAGGCTAGTTGCACTCCTCATGTCAGAGTGATCCTGCCATCAACATGGTAATGGGACAGCACCTGTCAAGCCCCAACTCTGTGCAGCATTGCAGCACTGACGTGTAAAGATCCTCGAAGGAAGGCTTTATGGTGTCGACGACTGTGTCGTGTATACAACCGGCGGGTCACCGCGGTGTATGCATGTCCAGGATTGGGTAGGCCATGTATTTCTTGTTGTGGAAAGGCTTTGAGCAGCAGGCATATCGCAGGCACAAGTGTAGCCCATCGACATTTGCCTGAAAAGTCCCGTGATCATGATAGTATTTAGCAGCGCCAAGCAAGCACAGATGAATTGGTACTTTACAACAAATACCTGAGCAACTCAGTGGCTTCTAGCGTTGGTCTCACTCCGCGCATGCGTAACATGTTCCACACTCTCAACACTTTCTCTGTTTCACCTGCTATCACAGTACTGCTCCACACTTGCATGTGATAGACGCTCTCTTGACACAATCAACAGATGCTTTGCTGCGCAAGCACAGCACTAGGCCTGCAGAAGGATATCCTACCGCAGGGAAGAGCTGCTTACTTCAAGCAAGCTCATTCTTGACCACCATGCACCTCTCAAGTTCCACTCAGGCTAGTTTCTGACCTAACACCTAAGTCCTAAGAAGGATATACTTGGAAGCACACAACCAACAATGAAATGTGGCTGCAAGGCGCGCACCCCTCAGGGCACTTGCATTCGGGCCGCTTCTGCTTTTAAGTCTGATCAAGGGGGGTCCTGTTTGCAGAGTGAAACCTCTCTCTTTCTGCCATCTATTCTTTCTCCTCCTTTCTAGCCTGTCTTTGATCCCATACAATACATCTCTTCTGCCTGCAAGGGCATATCCCAGCCCTAGTTTACAGCCTCAAGAAGTGGTGCACTCATGTGCTGAGCGGCAAGTCCTTTCGAGGTTCCCATCTGCTGTAGACACTGCGCAATGCTGCGCCATAAGCAATGCTGGACTGGCAACACGACCAAGAGCTGCTGCTTCCTACGCAACCAGCCACTCTGCAGCAGCTCTCCAACGTAACTCTTTTTAAGCTGGGCTGGCGCCGGCATCAAACATCTGAGCAAAGAGGTGGTGCTTTAGCGCTTCCTCCTGGGCGATGACGCTCTTTGTGTGAGCGCTCTTCCAGAATTTGTCGGGACTGCGTGCGAGGCCCTGCACAGCCGTGCTGGACTCTCCTGCCAGCTCAAACAAGCGCGAAAGCTGCTTCCTGCAAGGAATGTGCCATGTCAGAGCATGCCTGACACGGCGCAGACCCACACTGACCATGCTGCCGTGCCTGTGTTGACAAAGGCATGAGAGCATTCTCTGGATGATGTACATTGATGCAGGTGGGGGCTAGCACTACAAGTACCATTGCACTGCCAAAAAGACATGACCGGTCAGTGCTGGACTGCCCACCTGAACTCTTCCTTGCTGCCCATCTGCTTTGCGATGGCGTCCCACTTAGCCTCTAGAGGAATGCTTGCATCGTCCATGGAGTGCAGCATCTTCAAAAACTGAGCATCACTCTTGTCTCTCCTATCTGCGTTCTCGCTCTTCCTGCAGACGGCATCAGCGTTGTCATGCAATGTTGATTTCCTCCTCAGAACCATCCATGCTATACAGCTTGCCAGGTAAGCATGGCGTGCCCTCTGCATGGCCCAGTCTTGACTCAGCAATGGCGTAGTCCTAAATCAGACTGGTGCAGAGGAGAGATGATACCTCTTCTGAGCAAGTTCGGCCTGCCTCTGCTGCTTCTGGTTCTCTGCGGCTAGCCTGAGCAAGTAGCGGTGCTTTGCTGTGCGCTCCTGCCACCAGAGCGCTCGCCGAATGTCTGCTGTCATCTTGTTCACCAGATGCACCAGCAAGCCTGTGAGCCTCTGCATAGACCATGGAATCATGAGAAGCCTGATAGAGATTGTGCCTTGCTGCCCAACAGAGACTGTAGGGCCTTCTGTACCAGGTAGCAACCCACTGCTTCAGCAGGTGTACTGGAGCATAAACTGTGACACATTGATTTGCTTTGCAGAATTAAGACTCTTACCAGGCCAGCGACGATGATTCTCTGCAGGGCGTGCAACAGCACAGAGGGCAAGCTCTGTGACTGGTCAGGGCCCTGTACAAGTTTTTCCTCTCCGAAGCTTTCTTTGTCGCTCTGCCTCTGTTCCATCCATTCCTGCAGCAAATGATGATTTGACTTCTCGTCCGAGGGCGTGCTATGCTCGTCAACGCACGCGTGTGCAAGTTTGCACAACATGAATCTGGCAGGAAAGTGAACAGCACCTCCTTTTAGCAGCTTTGTCAGATGATACAAAATCATGATAAAAATTTACCAGAATAGACAGAACCCAAGACAAACCTGTGGGAAATGTATTGCGGCACGTCGACTGGCGTTGGTCAAGGCAGCCCGTTCAATCACAGGATATCTCCTCGAACTCAGAGGGTGCTGCGGCAGCCCCGTGTGCTTAAAGCTGCAGCCAGGTTGTCCACGATTGACTCTCTGCCATAGTGGGTCGCATCGAGAAGAGGCGTAAGCCGCAGGGTCCATCCTGCGAAAAGGGTACTCGGGCAGCGACTTTGTGAACGCGCGCCTGGCCAGGTGTCGGCTCTCCTGTTTGCCCTGCTCTGAAGACTAGCAGACACAGAAGCTAGAAAGAGCTCAATAAGGCCCCACAACCCCTTGGAAGAGGGCGCTGTCGAATATATCCCGAAAAGCTCCGCAAAAGGTGTTTTGCAGGGTGACCTGTCTCGCCAGCGTTCCTGCCCCAATCAGCTTCCAGCTCCCCGGAATGTGATCAGCGGTTGTCCATTCCCGGCCAAGCTCCCTCATTCTCTCCACCGTCTCGAAAGGATCGACCAAGGCACACTTTTCGAGAGCTTATCTACATTCGGGCTCAACAGGTCTATTCAGGGAGGCCTCGGGATGCAGCTGCTTCAGAGCACGCCATGCACAGCACCCTTCACCGTAGGCTCCATGGCTATGAGCTCGGCACGCAGGGGGCTTGCTTGCAGAGCGCAGGCAACTCGGAAGGTGTGAAAATGCGGCACAAGGAGAAGAAATGAGAGTTTAAACGCATATGCTATCTGGCCTGCAGCTGAGTCAGCCAGAGCTCTTGCCAGAAGTGAAGAGTGCGCTGTGGCTGATGTCGTCCCTGTGCGTATGCAGCAAGATGGTGCTGTGAGATATGAGGGCCTAAGCAGGAGGTGGGTCGCCCTGATCCAAGCCATTGAGGCCGTTTGCCACTCCATGTCTCTTAGTGACAGTCAATCATCATCCCATTTTCTCCAGCCGATGTCAAGCAATCCCTACTCCACGCATCGGACCACTGACGGCTGACTTCTTGGGATTCCAGGCAAGCTTCGGGCGCTCTTTTCGCAGCCTTCAGCTTGGCTGCCATCCAGGGACCTGTACATGCTGCAAATGCCTTCCTAAGCCCAGAGGCCCGGTCAAAGGAACTGGCCAAGAAGTGGGTCCACTCTCATCCTTTCAGCAAGCACAGTGTCTCACAGCATGCGCCAATGCGTGGCTGCATGACAGGCAAAGCAGAGCTGCAGGACAGGTTGAAGCATGGCAATCATAGCATGTCTCCTGGCTTTGACCATACAAGCAGAAGGGGCAAAGGGCAACTCCTGACGGCAGCCTTGCGTGGGGCAGCTGCCTCTATCATCATCCAGCATGCAGACAACATTGACCTGTTGCGCGCAAATGGAGCCTCATTGGCGAGGATACCTCAATGCTTGCAGGGAATCCCGGAGGAAGGCAGAGCTCAAAGAGAAGTATGCAAAGATGAGGGCGTCAGAGGGAGGAGAACCTGCGCCATCATCCCCTGAACAGTCAAGTGGATAAGAAACGAGGTGTCCTCATTGTCGCTGTTAGTTGAGGGATCAGAGATGAGAGCAGTCAGCGCTCAGCAGCGCTTGTAGTGAGAGAGCAGAATGTCGGCACGTGCCTGATGCGTTGGTGAGCTATAGAGACAGTGGACAAGCACAGGCTCCAGGACAACATCATAGCTGTTATGACCATTTGCTGTAATTTCCTCCTTCAATTGCAACACCAGCAGCCGCAATGTCGGTGCATGTTGTCCAGCAATGTCCAAAGGACAATGGCTTGAGAGCAGCACTGGGCCAGTCTCCAATCCTTCCTTGCACAAATTTCGGTACTTGTAATGTACACAAGCAACATGATGCATCTGCTGACATGATGCATCTGCTGTGGTAGGATGACAACAACGTCATTATCGTGTAATCCGCAAAGCATCAATGGTCACCAGACTTGGCCAGGATGGCCTGCAGGAAAGAATAATAAGCGGCAGCGGTGCGGCAGTGTCATCTAGTGTACACAAGCTCTAACAGCTCAGTTGTTGATCTGTAGGATGTCCAAGCAGGCCTCTTTGCCCTCCGGAGTTGTTGGCAGAGGTGCACTCAGGGCTCTCCTGTGGGCTGGCCGCGCGATCTGATGCCGGTGGTCGTCCAGAACAAGCTTCAACATCCCAGCCATGACATGACTCACTGCTCCACCCTCCCGCTGCCACAGCTCGCACTGCTCCACAAACAGCATGGCCCCCCGCACCTGCAAGGACGCATGTCTGATTTTGCCTGCTACCAGGAGTGATGTAATGGTGACAGAGAGTAGCTACTCCTGGCTGAGCCTTGAGGTTTGCGGTGTCCCTCAGAGACTTGACACCCGACAGTCAAGGCGCCTGCCTTAGGCTAGCTTCCTTTCATGAGCAGGCTGCAGCAGCGCTCAGGGAGACTCAGCGCACACACTTCATTGCGATTTGACCTTATGGAGAGTATATGTGAAAGCCGGGAGAGATCTGCAAATGGTGTAGGGTCAGGCGAGGGCACACCATTTGGTGAGTGTCGTGCGCTGTGAGGTTGCCTATGCCGAGGCAAGGACTAAGGGGCGCATTGATGTTGACGGGCAAGATGCTGAGTGCTCCGGCGCTCATGCCCCGTGTCTGTATGCAGGCGAGCGCCCGCTGCAGGGATGTAAACAGGCCAAGTGTGTAGAAGCCGCAGTGCTGTCTGTGCGGCTCCTCACTTGCACTCATGCTCATCCCCACCTGCATGCCACATCCATGTTATCATGGAGGGCACTTGTGTGACAGAATTCCCTATACTGCATGAGCTGAGCATTGATAATCTGTCATGCCTTATCCTAGAGCTACAGAGGGCAGCTACAGAGGATAAAGCTGTCTTGTGAAAGCAGATTGTGGCACTGTCTTGAAAGGTTTGCAGGCAACAGGTGTGGATGGCGCATGCAGTAGCAGACAATTCTCCGCGCAGAGCAGTCACACATCACATCTTAGCCTAAAGCAGAGCAGACTTGTGTCAGTGTGGCGAGCTGGGTGGAGAGGCTCACTAGGAAGGCTTGGATGGGCTGCTTATGCTGAACACCGCTCAGAGCATCTGCCTCCTCCTGCTGGTCAACCGGCCAGTCTCTGAAGGCCATGCCCGCTGCTGCATAGTGGCACATCTGTGTGGCATGGTTGGTGCTCCTTTGCCCAGGCCTGCAGCAGCCAGAGCAACTTCATCAGCTGCAATGAGCATGCACACACCTTGAATTCTGTCTTGAGGGCACCACGGCTGTGAGCAGTGTAGAAGGCCTCAACAATGTCTAGCGGAGATGTGCAGGGTGACAGTGTTTCTGCATACAGTAAAAGAGCGGGTGTGCTGGGAGAACACACCTGACAGGATGCCATTTGCCTTCTACCACCTTGTTGATTCTAAATCGATGGACATAGATCTCCTCGCCCCTCTGACTTAGCCAGCAGGCAGCTGCCTTGGCTCTGGTAAACTGGGTGAAGAAGGCCACGAAAGGGTGGCTGACAGTGCCTGTGCTGTAGGGCTGATCCTTTGAACTGGCTTGGCAGCTGGCCTTCAGGAATGGTAGACGGTTGACAGCGTAGCAAGGAAAGTCCAGACGTGCACAACTGCAGACATGTCACCTTTGTAAGGCCACACTGTCGGGTTCAGCAACGTGACACCATGGAAAGATGCAAACAATCCCGAGCCACCAAGTGCAATGGTATGCGGCGATTCCAAGAGGGTAAGGTCTCGAAACGAAAGCTGCGGTGATAACTTGCGCAGGTGTTGCGCAGCCCAGACATAGCCCCGAATCGCCGATTGGGTCAGTGAAATGGCGCGTAATAATGTCAAAAGCGCATCGCATGCCTCGCGACCGCGTTCTAGATGGGTTACTAGACGTACATTGTCTCGGAAGACTCAAGGTCCCGCCCTTTATATACACATGTGAGCCAGATGATGAGTGTCCCAAGGGCGGATCTGGAGGTTTGTATTGTAGATACTCCTTCCAGGACCTCTGGACAGTAATCAGTACCTGGGAGAACGCTTGGGTGCTTGGGAGAGCTCCTCAGGACATGGAGCGATGGTGCAGGTCCTGGCCTCCCCGACATCCATCGGTCAATAGAGCCGCTAGAAGAGTAGCCAACTGCTTCTACACCCTCCAAGAGCCCCGCAATTCTAGACCCAGTGCGTTGCAGCATGGCCTGATGGAAAACCCTACAGCTTCTCTGCCAGGCTGGCGGTTTTTCACAGTACCCTAGCATGCTGAGTGAGGAGGAAGGGCTGACGAGAGGTGGCAGGCTTGAGCTCTAAGCTAGCCTGCAGAGACTGCGCCGAACACAGATACCGGAGGCGGGGGCAGTATGGCCGTGGCTGTACAGCAAGCGTTCCCAGAGGATGCTGGTGCTCAGGGAGCAAAGCCCTTGGAGGTAACATTCTTAGGCCTTGATGTTCCTTGACGTGCAGTATGGTGTTTTGTGGTGATAGGGGTCGCATGGGCCCTATGCAGCTTGCCAAGGCTTGTGCGGCCATCAAGCGAGTAACAGTATCTGACGCGATCGTTCTGCAGGCGTTCGTCCGCGAGCGGATTGTGTCATTTTCGGGGGAGTCCGCCTTCGCCAGGCGGCTCAATCTTGCGCCCAGCGTGGTCCGCAACGCTGCCATCGCGGCCCTCACGGAGCTTGCGCTGCGGGGTAGCGAGCTAAACAGTGCTGCCGACTGTGGCCTCATCTTCCGGCACGACTGCCTGTGAGGCTCTCACTCCACACCGATGGCAGCTCAATGTTCAGCTGTGGCACTGTGACTCCGACTGGGGCTTTTGGCTTGCCAAGAGCAGCTCAAACGGCTGTTTAGGAGAACTTCTCGGAGTCAAGCAGCTGCTTGGGTCGAGCAGCTTCTTGAGGTCATGCAGGTGCTCACGGCCTTTTGAGAATGCCTCTGCGTGCGTGACACCAGTGCGTTGCAAGGTCCATGGCACCTCGGACCAGCCCTGAGGCTCCCTGTGCCAAGCCTTATCCAGCACCCAAAACCCTGCCTCGTTAGCACCTGGCCTCACAGACGGCCAATGACGGTGCTCCACGGTTTTTTCGCTGGTTTGCTGACCGAGTTCGTGTGGTCCCAGGAGCCTGGGGTGCCTGGACTTCCACTGCGAGCTCTGCAGGCAGACGCCCCACAGGCGCTGCAGGACAACCTTTGCTGGGAAGTACCTGTCTGGGGACACCCTGAAGGCCAAATGTGGCGCTCCCATCCGCATGGAGGTGGTGGACAAGCGCACAGGAGACCCCATTCCAGGACATCTTGTCCGGGACATGCGCATAGAGGTGAGCCCCCTGCCAGCGCTGCATCAGCACTCACATGCATCCATAGTGGGTGATCGGACTCACTATTCAGACGCTGCTGAAGTCAACAGCAACTGGTCCACTTGCTTTGGGGATGTTTGCTCACATCTGGCATGTCCACATCAGGCATTTTGGCACACTGGCACCTCTGCGCTGCGCCTTCTCAGCAGCGTCACAGCGCCACTTTGTGCTAAACATGGCCGGTACACACCACACTTACTCTTGCCACCGATGTACGTTGGCTCTGGGCTGCTAAGATGGCAGCATGCGAAGGCATGGCTGCCCAGGCGTGCTGTGCACTTGCATTGCCTTAGCTGGGACGTGTGCGGAACGTGAGCTGCAGGGCATGGTGCGCAAGGTGCAAGTGGCCTCACTGAGCCGATGATACACAGGTGTGCATCCTGGACTGCAAAGCATACGAGGAGCTGATGGAAGCCGGGGAGACAGAGGCGTTTGCCAACATTGACAACTGCGTCATCCTGACGGGCAACCAGGGCAAGGGCCTGCTGCACCCAGGGCCCGGAGAGGAGGTCAGCGATGACAAGAAGATCCAGATCCAGCTGGCAGAGGGCGAGGTGCGACGCTGTCTTCACACCCTGCCTAAGGTTCTTCGGGTCCTTAGGGTTCAAAGCTGCTACAGCTCGCTTCATCCACTACTCCCAGCAAATGTCAGGAGCGGCAAAAAACTCAGGTTGTGCCAGAGCGCAAGACGCAGCTCCTCGCTGAGAGATGGCACCCAGCAGTGCTGCATGTCGTTTTAATGCTGGCCAGAAGCCTTCCTACCTGTGCTGTGCCATCCTGGGCCTGTCTCAGGCCCTGCGGTCTGGCGCGTCACTTCAGCTCGCTGCCGTCGATGTAGTGGTAGCACTTCTTGCTGAGAGTCTGGCTTGGCATGCAGGCGATCCTGCAATGCAGCATCCTAGGGTCTTCCATCGCGCTCCTGTCCGGGCAGAAGCCGGCCTTCCGCCTGCTGGCGCGGGCAATCAGCCTGGCCAACGGGCAGCCCGTGCCCCACATCAAGCCCGCCGTCAGTGAGGCCTTTGTGGTGGCCACTCCCAGAGTCAAGTCTGCCCAGAAGGTGCAAGTGCCTGCTTGCGTCCAGTTTTCCCTTGCTCTTTGTACCACTTCCTTTGGCTACCTGACCCTCAGGTATCCACGAGGCGTGGTGGCAGCTGCCAGGATCAATTCAGCACTCTGGTCATCTGTTCAGGCTCAGGAGTGTATGACTGTTCTACCCCAACCAACAGCTTTGCAGCACAAAGACAGTGGCCACCATGACAATGTCATTTTAGCTGCTGTATACCTTCTCATGTACGAGTGGTGGATCCCTGACAGGTGCCTTGTTGTACAGCCGGACATCCCCCACATTGATGAGCATGTGAGCAAGGTGGAGTGCATCGGTGTGAAGACCCAGCAGAAGCTGCTGGATATCAAGGCAGCAGCTGCAACTGTGGGCATCCAAGACCTCAATGTCATCCACAACACCATCACAACAGGTGGGTAGTTCACCAAATGCTCATATGCCATATATCGGTTGTTCTGGTCTGGACACTGTCATTACCTGTTTCATGCTGGTGGGACCTGAGTATTGGACATAGTGCTGCTTGATCCTGTGATATGTGTACCCTTTTGGCTGCCCATGCTGCATGGCTATGCCTGACAGGGCAGTTCAGGGCTGGAGAATTTCCTTTTCAGGAGCGAAACACTTGCTGAGTTGCTACCAAGCTGAGGCATGCTGTGCAGTGGGGCAGTTCAAGGAGCTGGTGCTGAGTGCGGAGAGGGACCAGCCGCTGCAGGAGCATCTGCGCAAGGTGAGATGTACAGGACGCTGCCGGTGTAAGGTTTGGGCTGGATTTGCAGTGAGCGCTAGCCCCATTTTGGCTGGGGGTGTGTGAAACCTTGGGCCAGCCCTGCTGTGCATGGATGCTTTGCCACACCTTGATTGCTGAGTGCAATGTCCGCGCAATCGGTGTAGCTGCAGTGCAAAATAGTGCTGTGAAGCCAGGACCATGCAGACATTGCGCCTTGCGAGCTGGATATGGCAAAGCATGAGTAGGCAAGATTGACGTATCCAAAGGTCTTTTGCCTGAACAAACCTTCCTCCTTCTGACACATCTGGGACATGCAGGTGCTCAATCTGACAGCCAAGGGCTGGGAGGAGGCTAGCCGCCACGCCCTGCGCGCTGTGACCACTGACAACCGCATGCGCATGTGGCTCGCTGACGATGCCGCCTCAACCGGGCTGCTTTTCCGCTGCGCTCGTGGCCGCATTGCCCTGGACACCCCTGTCGGTGCGCCCCTCTGCCATAGCTCTCTCAGTCAGGACAGAGAGGTTGCCAGTATGCTCATTGCTGTCAGGTGAGAAGGGTGAACACAGCACAGAGTTGACTATGGAGTCCAGGGATGCATGCGCTGTGCACTGGTGTGAAGATGCATCTTCGACCAGCTCATGCATGCTTGGGTGCATATGGCCAACTGTGTGCTATGTGATGGTGCTTCACTGTTCTGCGCATGCATGCTTGGGAGCACATGAAAGTGACCCTCGGCTCTGCTGGTTGTCCTGAAGCCCCAGTACAGGACAGGAAGCCTCCTATTCAAGTGCTTGTTGAATGGTGAGCTGATGTGGGGTGCGGTGCTCTGCATGCATGTTTATAGTGCAGGTAGCTGTCACAGACCAACAAGCAAGCTGACATGTGGACGCTGTTATACACGCAGGGCTGCTGCAGAAGGTGGGCGTGGAGGGGCAGAACGAGGTGCGCATGGAGGCGACACCTGTGGCCTCGCTGCAAACGCTGGAGAAGCAATTCATGGCGCAGCTGCAGCACAAGGCCACGGAGACCTGGAACTACCCAGGTGACCCTCTTGAGACCTAGGGGATCATCTGAGCCCTTTTGGCACACCTGGTATGAAATTTCTGGCATCAGTAACACAGAGCATCATAACAAGCACCAGCAACGGCAGCAGGAACAAAGTCGAGTAGCGCTGGCATGCTGCGGGCTGGTGAATCTGCTACAACATTATGAGCGCACATTGTGCTTTTGCAATGGTCTTGTCTTGAACTGTCTGCGGTACATTCTGTATGTGTCCTTGTTGAGAGATGAGCTGAAAGGATCGCAATGCCAGCCGGCATTGTGTACAATTCTATCCATCAATCAACAAGGCAGCGCAGAATTTCCAGCATGCCCAAGTGTGACACAGACCTTACGGCCGCAATGTCTATGACCTCAGCAGTGGCATAATGCATCTGTGGTGTGCCTGACATCATTGCACACGTGCTTGCGAGCAGGGCACCCGGGGTGGTCCATCTGGGGCATGGATTCGGAGGCCTTCCTGCAGGACTGGAAGGAGCGCCCTGAGCGCGTGCACATTGTGGCGCCCATGCCCACAACAACCCACGCCCTCAGCTCCAACATGCTCTACCAGCCCCAGCCCCAGGGTGAGCGTAGTTCTGGTTCTGAGTGCATCGGCAGCCTTGCTCTCCCTGACATTGGACAAGGAGTTTCACATAGCTGCTCGCATGCACAACCAGGTTTAAGTTGAGTGCAATGTCCCCCTTTTCCTTTCACAGGATATGCCCTGTAAAGGGGACCTTGGTACCTCGCCAAGGCATGCTGTCCGCACAGTACTGAGCACGGCTTATGACACTGTGTCTGCTTGGCTGTAGCAAAGTTGAGGTCAGTAATCTACTGAGTGGAGTATAAGCTGACAGATATAGGAAGGCTGCACTTCCCACACCATCTACCTGACACATACGAAACGTGTGCAGGGCTCCTGGCGCAGCCGGCTCCGCTGAGTCTCTTCCCCAACGGCTTCCAGGCTGCCCTCATGGATGCCCAGGCCCAGGCGCAAGGGCAGCCGCCGCAGCAGCAGCAGCAGCCTCCGCCACTACCCGAGTCCTCCGTCCCTCTGCAGGCGCCTGGTGAGCGCGGCGCCTGAAAATTTGTCTCCGTTTCATATCTGTGTAAGGGTGACGACCGTATTTTGACTCCTGCAAGTTCTCATGATGCCAGTCTTGGGCTGGAAGTGGGCGCAGTCCAAGTCGTATGAAGAATTCCCTGTGGAAGGACCAGCTGCCTGCCTGCTGTTGGAGGTCATTGCTTGCCATATGCATGCAAGCTCTGGGTCAAATAAGCCCCATTCGTGGGTGAAATAGCTCAGAGCTTCTGTGCACCATTGGCACAATGAACACCAAGAGCAGCACGGCCTAGAGCATTCCCAAACTTACCATAGCGAAGCCAAAGCGAATTTGAAATGTGAGAGCCTGCCTGTTTCTGGGCAGGTGCCCATGTGGACAACACGCAGATGCTGCCCTCGCCCTTTGACAATGTGCATGGGGGTGCCAATGCAGTGTCCCACGTCCCCAGCTCCATGCAGCAGAGCAGCGCCGAGGGCGACACCAAGGCATCAGGTAACCATCTCGGCCATTCATTCTGATAAGACAATGTGCCATGAGAAGTATGACAAGGTCATTAGGGCAGCAATGAGGTGGACCCAATGTACAGTGTGGGCAGGAAGTGGCTCGTGTCTGCAGACCCTGTCAGCCACGAGAGTCCCTATGATAGCGTAAAGCCTGTAGTTGCCGGAAGTGCTCAGCTGCTCGTCACCTCGCTCATAAACAGCACATGGTTGGACAGCGTGTTCTGAGGATACTCGGCAAATGAGAAGGCTGTGCTCATGCAGAGGCGTCATTGCCAGGAGCGCAGCCTGTGCAGTCAGTGTTTGGCCTCATGGACAGCGGCGAGGTGCTTTGCCTCACTCTCATGGTCTCCTTCTGTAGTCCTGCATGTCTAGTCGTGTGTCCCAATACTACTGCGGCTGCCCTGATGTAAGGCAAAAGCCCTGGAATGGGTACAGCGTTCAAGCGGTAGCTGTTGGCCTACAGAGCATGTGGATGGCAGGCTTTGATAAGTTGATATGTCGCAGGGAACTGAAGACCTCTTTGAATGTGTGCAGGGACCTCAGCTGCCCGGCATGCTGAGCAAGCTGTCAGGGCTGTTCAGCACGCTCCAGGGCAGCATGGTGCCCGCTGGCCTGGGCCCAACTGGGTTCCCCGGGCAGCCTGCTGGACCTGAAGCTGCCAATGGCCTGCCCGGCCAGGACCCAAGCATGGCTCCACTGAATGGTGCTGGGCAGAGCGATGGCCAGGATCCGGCCTGGCGCTTCTCAGACATGATGCAGGTGACTAGACTTCAAATTATGCAAGCTTTTATTCACGCGCACATTGCATGCACAGGATACAGGCCACCATGTGCTGTAGTGGCTGAGCATGCGCTCGCCGCCACATTTACTTGTCGCGTCCTGCATCATCTACCACAATCGAAGGCAAGGCATACGTGCTAGAAAGGCCAGAAATGTTGAAGCGCCAGTGATGTGTGCGGGTCCCGCACATTGCTGGCCTATCATTATGCTCGTCATAGAAGTTTGTGGGAGTTGTTCTCATTGTCGCGCCTCAAGCGCTACACCTCTGGGTAGTCTTTAGCATACGTGCAAGGAGGGTTGGCCCCCCCCCCCCCCCCCTTGGGGCACAACTTGTTGGTCTTCTTTAGTTCGTCCATTGCTCCACAAAGCAGTTGTATAATCGTCTCGACCAGAAGCTCAGAGATAGCTTCCACTCGTAGCGATCATGCAGCTCCTTAAGGGCGTACACGGATCAGCTGAGGAGGATTCAAAGGAGTTGCCCCTCGAGTGGTGTGCCAGCCTCCTTGGCTGGTCTTGCTAAGGACACAGCAGAGGCACGGCGCAACAGATAATGCAATGGTCAGTAGATATTCCATATGTCATTTAGAATGTCAGGTATCATCAATGGCAAGGTGCTGCGCAGTACGGGTCCATGGCGCCGTGGAGGGACATGGACGCCGGGAAGCGCACGATGATGCAGCGCATGTCCGGGCGGGTGTCGGGCCTGCTGGACGACCTGAGCGATGCCATCAGCCTGCTCAACGACATCATGCCCTCCAAAGCCTCTGAGCAGGTACCGCAAAAGCTTCCCGGCACACAAGCTTTCAGACTCTCTGGCACGTCGGGTGGACCATGTCAAGTGCTTTGATCTGCATTGAGAGCATCAGGCAATCAGCTTAAAGTACCGAGACCATACTCCAATCTGGGTGTCCTATGCCTTTCAGCTCCCATGCATGCTCTGCACTGTCCTAGCAGCCCCAAGTAGGCGCCATCAGATTGGTCAGACCTCACAATATTGCCAGTCTCCACAGGTGCATGGAGCAATGCATGCAAGACGAATGTGATCAGGTCCCAGGTGTCTGATGTTGTGGCCTGTTCATGCAGATGTTTGCGGCTGCGGCCCAGGCGCAGGGCGGCTCAGCAGATCCTGCCGCGCCCCCAATCCAGCTGCAGCTGCAGCAGCAACAGCAGCAGCAGGCGCCCGCAGCGGCTCCACAGATGCCCAGCCCAGCCTACAATGGCATTGCAGAGCAGGGGCTGCCGCCGCGGAAACGCAAGGCGCCCGGCCGAGATTGAGCTTGTTGAGCCGTTCTTGAGGTTTGTCGGCTTGTATAAGGGTTGGAGTAAGGTGCATACAGACTGAAGAAAGTCAATTGCAATATGAAGTATGCAGGTGAGGACAACACTGGAACTACACAAAGGTCTACGGCAAGTGCAGGGTCTGTGTATGAGTGCGCACGTGCACAAGATTTCTTCCAGGATCAACCACTTTCTTGTGTGTAAAGATGCCCAGCCGCAGGCACCTTGTGTGAGCACAGATTGTTGTAAGGTTCTATTGTATCTGTCTGTTATAAGGAGATTGATTGGAGGACCCTCTGAACAAGTCTATGGCCCCTCAGGGGTACTGAGTACAGTCCATCAAAGAGGCCTGGGCATTTATCTGTGCACCCTTGTCACCCCTCTGGTCTGCTGAAGGAGACCCTTGACAGTAGGTATGATGCTCACACACTGTGACACCCCGTGGCCATGCAGCCTTGCACATTCTGCATTGTCTGGTCACTGCCCTCTCTGTGTTTCACTTGAACATAAGCACGAATTCTGATGCATTTTCTAAATACTTGACCTATGACTACAGTTCCTCTGTGGACTACTTCAATGCTGCTCTGAGAGTCACACAACCAACCTCTCAACCCCAACATGCTTCCACAGACTTCCACCTAATGAAAAGCGACAGTAACACTTGAAGGCTCTCCCGTGAGGGCAGCTCGCAGCAGCGCCTCTCTCAGCTTCATGCTCCTCTCATTCCTCGTTGCATTCCAGGCCTTGTAGGCATTGGCATTCCCAATGACCGACAAGGCACTGCCCCAATCCTGCATGCAGCCAGGCCTCTCACAAACATGGCATGCTGCCAGCTGGCGTGTGGCAACTGCATCAGGCAAGGCCGGCCAGACAGAGGCAAGACAGGGAACAAGCATGCAGGAGCTGTTCTGCAGGCTACAGTGTGAGTGACGTTTGTACAATCAGGCACGAGACCTGCTCGCACCTGCAGGTCTTGCACGCTCAGGGGAGGAGGGCTGGAAACCACCTGTGCTCTCTCCTCAATGCTCTGAACAGGCGCCGCGAGCCGCGTGCTGTTGTTCCTGGGCCCCTTGACATACCACTTCGCGGCCTCAGCATCGGCCATGGAGCCAATGATGGGCAGAGGGTGCGCCTCAGTGTTGAAGACAAACTGGTCCAGAGGCAGCACTTCTGGCTTGGACTCGTCCAGAAGAAGATAAAGGTACTTCAGTGTCTCGGCAGGCCAGAAGCTCTCCATTTTGTCCCGCTGCGGAGGTGGCACCTGCATGAGGCATTTAAGGTGTTCAGAGCTCCTGTGCTTGTTGCCGGAGCAGGATGAATGCCGCAATGACCACCACAAGCATCCTCAATTTGCAGGCTCGTTTCGAAAAGAAAGCTCCCAGCAACACCCAGAGCCCTTCCAGCCCAGCATAGATCATGGGCGCATCTCATGACACCTCAAGTCAGCCACCGCTCTACAACACAGGCTACTTTTCGACATAGCCTCATGAAGACCACGTCGCAGTACAGATGCATCTCAAGGCAGAGCTGAGGACATTATATACACCTGCAGCACGCTGTCTAAGTTGGTGTAGCCGCCAGTGCTGACGCGGCTGAACTTCTCCCAGGCTCTAAACATGAGCCACCCCCACTCCCGGTACATGGCATCCCCTGTCACCCGCCACATCACAAACAGGCTCTCCATGGACTCTGGCCGCAGCAGATTGTGGGCATCCTGTCACCAAGCAACACCCGTGAGGGAGACACAACATTCACATTGTTATGGTGACCTTAGAAGACCTGTGGCATAGGAGTGCAATATGGGAGTAAGCCAGGGGCCTCCTCTGCCTAAGAAAAGACATCAGCGATCACTCCTCTATGAGCGAAGTGCATTCCTGTTGCATTAGCAGCAGCTATGGCAGAGCGGATCACTTTTGTGAGTGTCATACAAGGAGATGAGGCCTTCGATGTCATGCGGGCCTATAGATGAGGGAATCCCTGCTGACATAAAATCACTGAGCAAAATGACTTCAAGACAAGCCAATCAAAATGGCTATAATAGGGCATCTCACACCTGGGGCTTCACAGTGAAATCACCACCGCCCACGTCATGCTCGTGCTGCTTGGGGAACTCGCTGCCGTCCCGCTCCACAAAGAAAGCAATCTCGGGCGCCAAACCCGAGGGAGTACGCGCGTACATCTCGTAGCACGTCTGCATGAGATCCTTCGCTATGGCCAGGTCATCCGGCTCTCCGCTCCTCCCTGTGTTCACCCCATGCATGTGCCCCAACGCCAGCAGCCCTGCATGCAGCGATATAACAACATGAAGGATCAAGCACTATGGCAATGCTGCAGAATCTTCTCAAGTTGCCGATTACACCGTCTCGGCTGATAGCCTGAGTGCACCCTCTGCATGTATCAGCATGCAGGCAGGAGAATTCTACTCAGGGAAGGTCTGCAATTCAGCAGGATCATGTCTAAGCACACCGGGAACTACAGACGCAGTCACCATGTCCTGAGAGGGTGAGTAACAGCAATGCAGCACAAGGCAGAGGCGTACCCGGCAAGAAGCAGACCAGGTGGTCCATCTTGCGCACTATGGCAGTGCCATGCAGCTCTGCGACGTACAACAGACCTCCCTCCTTGGCTGTGCGCTGCAGCAGCCTCCTCCTAACCCTTGCATCGACTCCTTGTACCCCCTGCGCCAGGCCGCACACTTGTCAGCTGCTTCGAGGAATTTTGTGCCCTCCCAACATCACCTCATGGCCATGGCCACCAGCATCACATGCTTGCTTGCCCTGGCAGGATGTTCTACGTAGGCAAATGTACTGGCAGCATGCTGCTGAGGCAGGGCTTGGCTTGGATTGGCATGAGTGACTGAAGTGGCCAATACAGCGCTAGATTGCCTGGATTGGCAGTCCAGTCTTGGGCCACTTTGAGGGCACATGCTAGCCAGTGAATCACCTGAGGAAGGACTGCTGCTGCTTGCCGGACAGCAGCCACTGCTTGAGCATGTACTCGTAGTAGCTGTCCCCGCGCGCTCCCAGCGTCACAACTCCCCCGCCCAGCTCGCCGCTCGCCGGATCCACGTAGAATGGCGCTAATCCGTCTGTGCGCCCCTCGGTCTTCATCAGCTTCTCCACCACATCGATGGATGACTGCCCTCCTGCAGGCTCGCCTGCAACCAGCAAAGGACCCTCTTAGTGGGCAGACATTCCACACAGCATCACTGCAAAGCCGCTTGCGTGGTCCACGTAGAATGGTGCTAATCTGTGCGCCCCTGTATCTTCATCAGCTTCTCCACCGCATCAAAGAATGGCTGCCCTCCTGCAGGCTCGCCTGCGGCCAGCACACACCTTCAGTAGCAGGCAGAGCTGGAGGAGTCTCTCTATGACAGCAAGGTATGGCTACGTTCTGGAGCTTGCTTGCTGCCAGCAGCAGGTGCTGTGATGCAGGAGACATAGGTCTGTGTTTACAGTGCAGGCAGTCAGCACCAGTAATTCAGAGACCAATGTATGCTGCTCTCAGCACCATGCACATGGCACAGCTCTTATGCATGGTCCAGACCTCTGACAACCTCTCCCCAATACAGTCCAATATGAGCGCCAGACACAGCAGCCTCCACACTGCAGGCTGTATTGGTTCATGGTAAAGAGAGCCTGCTTGCAGCCAGGCGCACCTGCAGCGCGCTCGAGGTAGGTGAACTCCATGGACAGCGTGGAGACCTCCGACAGGGAGGAGAACTGCGTCCAGGGCGGCTGGTGCACGTTCTGCGTCTGCAGGTTGACGTCCGAGAAGGGGATGCCCGTCTGTGACTGGAAGGCTGCCGAGAGGCGCATGCCCAGATCAGCGGCCTTGTACAGCAGCATCTGCACAATAGACAATATTCTGAGAGGCTGAGCGTATCACATGCCTGCTGCACTTAGGGCAGAGTGCTACTCTGCAATTGCCCACTCAGAGATGGAGCCAGCAGACAGCTGCATGCCCAGACCCACAGCGTTCACAGCATGGCAAATGTGACGTACTCATGAGGGGCGCCTGTCTTAGTATCTCTCAGGAAAAGCCAGCAGAAGTGGACCCAAAACGCAGAACAGCACCATTGACATGTCCCAGAGCATGTGAAGGGAGAATGTGACCTGTCCAAGCAGAGTGCGGCCCTGCCAAATACGTCTGCCCTCACAGAGACTACGCTCGCTACTCTCACAGTCAGAAGACGTTTGCAGAGACCAGCACAAAGTCCTGCGAGGAGCCTGTGCTGCATGATAGGCGCCTGCATTGTACCTGGTCGCCCGCTGATAGGTGGAAGGATGCTAGCAGGCCGCCAAGAACCCTGATGGTCGTCTCGAACAGGTTGACGTCCACGTCCGGGTTCACAGCCAGGCTCTTCTCCACCCAATTGCGGGCCTCCAGGAACTCGTCCCGCAGGCCCATGATCAGCAGCGTGTCCAGGGAGTCCACTAGCGTCAGCCCCAGATTGAACCACATGCTGGACTGCTTTGAGAGCGGCTTCAGCTCATCCTCTCCCCATGCATAGTCCCTGCAACATCAGCAGCATCTTTTTGGCAGACTCCAAGAGTAATCTGACCTCGCTGGGAATATGAATAAATCCAAACCCAAACAGGTACACCTCCTATACTGCCAAAATCGCGCTGCTCACTGTGATGATCGACTTGGTGGACCTTACAAGGCTATGAATTGCTTGCTTGCAGCAATGCACAGGGCTTGTAAGACAAGCTGCAAATGCCTCTGCAAGGCCGCAGAGATCATGAGGGCCTCTGGATGAGGGCGCATCGAACATTCATGGCAATGCTTACTGCTAAGAGAACATACCTGTAGCCCTTCCAGGACCACAGCATGGCCTCTTTGACCTTGCCCTGCCGCTCTGTGCTGTTGGTGATGCACCCCAGCACCTCATCGCTGCCCGGCTTGCAAGCCAGGGAGCCCTCGCATATGCCCGACATGCGGCAGCGCACTGACTCATCCAGGACGTCAGCGGTACTGGCGCCATCTCCCGACCTTCCGTTCTGCTTTTTCCCCTGCAGAAACCTCACACCATGATGTTTTGATCCTCCATGGAGGACACTCTGCATTAATCTTTCAGGCCCAATGGCACAACACCGAGGCAGTGAGACAAGACCTGTCTACAGACTACAAGGAGCAAGCCCACATTGCAAGCCCGCAGGAAACGATGTTGGCACTCTATGGGGCCGTCTTGACTCTGCCCTCATGTAGCCTAGCCGGGGATATTATCTGGGATTGATGGTGATAGGCTGACTAGCTAAGAAGCACCTGCATGACAGACTGCTGCTGCTGCTTCACAGAAGCGCCCATAAGGCTTGCCCGGTGTGCCCGGTGCCGGGCAGCTTCCCCACTCAGCCGCCCAGCTGCTACCTTCCCGGCAACTGACACAGTTGCAGTCTCAGCACTCGCCTGTCCTTCCTCCTGAGCACCTTCAGGTCAAAAAATGCCCTCTCTCAACCAAACCGAAGCGCTGGATGACTCCTTCCATAGGTGGTACAGGCTCAACCACGCTGTGTTGCTGAGGCAAGACTCGTGGCAGAGCCCTCACACAAGGGTGCAAGAGAAAGCTTGCATGTGTCCTTAGCAGCAGGTGGCGTGTGAATGAGCCCAATAGGGCCTGTGAAGAACTGCAGTGCCTTACCTGCAGCTTCTGCCTGCCCTGAGGCTGCGTTTCGCCTGGCTTTATGCCGAGCAGCCTCTGAATCTATGCTGCTCACCTCCACGCCTGCTCCATCCTGCATATGAAAAGGCGCTCACCAGCACAGTATGAATCGCTCCTGTAGGATATGCCTCTCAGATCCCTGCTGAGATTGGTGACTACAGGTTCTTTCAATGCCCAGAGCAGGCCTCCCTATCCTTGCACAGCAAGCAGTGTACTGCCCAAGGTCTCCTGTCGGCCAGTCACTGCCAGACAGGCACCTTGTGGAGGGATCCAGCATTTGGACAGTACCTGCTCTGTCAGTGCCCCTGCACTGCCCCTTGTCCCAGCCAGAAGCTTGGACGCCAATGTGCTGTCCTCTGCAAAAGGCACTGGCCTTCTCCCAAGTGATGCGATTGCCGCCTGCATTGGCAGCAGCAAATCTACACCCTTCACGATCAAGCTCTTGTTGCATCTCTCCTGTTTCTGGGAGCCTCCCTGACATGCATTGGCTGAGACTTGACAGCAAGAACCCCCTGTCAAGAACACTCCATATGCTGCTACCATGTGGACCCGCTGCAGCGGATTGTCATGCTGATAGGACATGGCGTTTCAGCTCCTCTCTAACCAACATCCTACAATTTTACCGGCGGAACAATCTCTCATAACTTTGCAGGCTTAGGTATAGACTCACCGCGCCGGGGCTAGCCTGCGCAAGCTCCTGCTTGGCATCAGGATTAGCATCCAGCCAGAGTACGTTGGCAGCCAGCGTTCTACCCCCTGACTTCACATGACCATCCTCTAATCCCTCCACGCCCTCTCCGTCACTATGCAGATCTCCCGTCTCGCCCAAGGCTTCCCGGGATTCCCGCAGAGCGTCCACTGCTAGTAGCCTCCGCATGAGCTCTGAGGTGCTAATTGTAGCCTCGGTCCTATCCTCTGCCTGCAGGGAAGCTCTCAGGCCTCTATCAGTATCATACACAAGGGCAGAGACAAAGCTCTAAGCCGGCAAGTCAAATGCCGTTGGCCTGTGGTCTTTCAGGTGGACTCTCACAGGAGGTATGGGATGTGCCTCACAGCAGTGGCCGGGGGAGCGCACACTCTGAAAGAGAGAGAGGAGCATTGCAGATCCCTGTCCAGTGCATCTCTTGACAGCTTCAGCAAATAGGTAGATTGTCCTGTCAGGTGCACAGAAATGCATGACAATGACACACCATGAAGGAGAGGGGTTCCCTCCCCGGTCTGGCGGCCTCCCGAGCGGAAGTCAGCTTCTGCGCATGGCTCTCCCAGTCCTTGGTCGTCTCCATCACATACTTCCCGAGGTCCCGCCGCCCGTCCTCGGTTATGTAGCCGTCAGGCATTTTTGCCCCTGTGCATGCACCCAACATCTCAAGCGTGTTGGTCATGGTACATAGGGATCAAGGCCGTTTCCGGTAGCAAAATGCGCTGCTAGGACATCCAACAGTATGTAGCTGCAAAGTCATAGCTGCAGAGAGCACATACAGCTGCGATGGCACACCATCCCAAGACGGAACATCTCCTTGCCTCCACAAAGTAAAGGAGACAAGGGAGGTCTGGCCTTTGGGATGAAAGCCATTGGAGCTGTGTGGCCGAGGACGTGGACCTTTACAGGCATGGCTAAAGTCACTCTCGAAACAACACACACAAGCCTGGAGTGGTGGGACTCTCACATTGCATCTCTGTTTTGTACATGTCCCGCAGCTTTGTCCTGTCAAAGACCGCGCCCGATGGCTTCACTCGGCTGGACTTGAGCAGCTTCGCTGGGTGTCCCTTCAGCAACCCTGAGGGCCTACCCTGGCCACTCCTGCACCCAACAAACCCCTCAGCAGTAGCAGCTCAAACCAGCATACCAGACAGTGCCATGCCTGCTGGTGCAGGTGATAAAGGCAGCACAAATGTCTTGTGAAAGGACAGCGCGAGGGAGCCATTGTCAGGTCACCCTTCAGCCCCAGCTCAGGCTAAGACGTTTACTGAATCTTACAAAGGAGCCGGCTATGCGTCACACTCATGGACTGCAATGCCAAAGCAACTCAGAACAGGGAAGCCTTAGAGCAAGCTCACAGTCAGGACCCCAGGATGATCACCTCTCTTTTGTCATGTCGTTAATGGCCAGAGTCAGCGCGGTGATCTCATGGCGGAGCTTTTGCAGCCTCTCATATTTGCTGTATTCTGCCCAGGTCGCATAGTTGTGCTGCCCAACAATCTGCGCAGGGAAATTTTCTGAGTCGATAAGCCAGACCTGCCTACTGTGAAGGGATAGCACGTTCAGTGTGCTCATGATAAGCACTGGCATGGTTGTCCAAGTGGTAAGCTATGCTCATGACGCTCTGGCCTGCAGACTGCAAGAACTTACAGTGGCGCCTCTAATAGGCATGGCTGGGGGCGCGCAACAAAACGTCTGAACAGGGGCCAAGATCTTACCTCATCCAGTGCTGCCAGAGCTGTGTCCAACTCTGCATCCCACTGTTTCCTCTGCAGCAAAGGCCAATGCTTATGCATCCCACATTCAGTCAGTCAATTCGCTGCCAGATAAAGTGCCAGACTGAACAAGGTGTGGAAACCCCAGCTGTCCATTCTGGGTATGAGATGGTTGAGAGGTTGTGCGCTCCCAGGACACGGGCTGGCCAGAATGTACGCGCATTGGGCACATACCGTCGCAGCATCTGTTGCATCCACAGATGAAGACTCCAGCCGGCCCCTGTGTATCTCGCTCACTCTGTCATACTCAGCCTGCTGCTCTTTCCGCTTACTAGCCTTGTCCTCAATACTCGCCTGCAGGTGGCATCTGCTGCATCAACTTCTGCCCTGCGCTGTCTACCCCTGTTGTCTTAACTCATTGCTGCCCAGCTGCTCAGCACTGGCACAGGAAACACATTGCTGGTAGCAGGTAGGCCTAGCTGAGCAGGAGTTTGCCTCTGCTGATGACAGGAAAGTTGATGACATCAGGCACGTCACAACATCTTTGCCAGAGGTTATCAGGAACCCATGCTCATATCCACATCTTCAGAAGCACCCTGATGATGCTGAGGGCAGTTGGGCGCACCCTCATCTGCTTCACGATCTCATACACACTGAACATCTCCACAATGAGCTCAGACCTCTCGAACTCTGCCTCCTTTATGAGCATGCCTAGCTCTCGATGGTACTGCTCCCTTGCCTGCAGCTCGATCTCTAAGCGTCACATCACTTGCCTTATGATGGCACTACTTCAACAACACAGATGTGGCCTTACGATGGCAGTACTTCAACAACACAGATGTGGCCTTATGATGGCAGTACTTCAACCACACAGATGTGGCCTTATGATGGCACTCCTTCAACAACACAGATGTGGCCTTATGATGGCAGTACTTCAACCACACAGATGTGGCCTTATGATGGCACTCCTTCAACAACACAGATGTTGCCTTATGAGGCCTACTACCATGACTTACCTCGAGCCTGTGCATTGTGTCTGGCGCTGCTCATGCAGCCAGCAGCCAATCTGCCATAGCTGCGAAAAGCCAAGACAAGAAAGAGGAACATGCAGGGCAAAGATTTCACCTGAGGCAGTACACTTCTGTAGATGATGGACATGTCCATCAGTCCCACAGTCATGATAGCCCTGCAAGGCCGGTCTATGGATCATTCTCAGACAAGACAGACGCGCCAGTTGGCTGAGACCGTACTGACCTGTTCCGGCAATGTCCACAGCTCCCCGGTGGGATGGCACATGCCCTCACTCAGAGCATCCAGGCGGTGGTGTGCATATGGAAGCCTACCCGCAGAGGATAAAGGTAGCAAGCAGGCCACATAGCCATCCGTTTCGGCGGAACGCCACTTGGAACAGCTGCAAGCCACACCATAAGGGTCATTTGGGCGCTTAAGGCATCAATGTGGGTGCAAGCGTTTTCATGAGAATGGTACAGCCCTGATGGGGCAGCCGCAACACCCTGAGCTTGCAGAGGTGACTATGAGGGCAGCCTGTCAACCCCCGGAGCATGGACATGCGCAGGTATGGGCAGTCCCGGTCATGCAAGTCCAGGAATGTAGGTGACTTGCCTGATAGGGCTTGGACTTCCGACTGTAGCCCGCTGCAGTCCTCTTCAGTGCTTCAAGGCGTTCTGCTGCATAGAGGCCCCCCGGACCTGTCATAAGGCCTGCCACTTTCTAAGTCCAGCCAAGCTTGATTGCATTGTGACCTTGCGAGTGTCACGGCAATCATATGCATCCCAGAGTTGTAAAGGTACTGAGTACTCGACTCTCCTGGCTGGAGGGAGCAGGAGCCCAATTTGCACATCGACAGGCACCCTGAAGCACTAAGCCCTCTGGAGAGGCAATGCGTTACCACAGTACAAGTTTTGGATTTTCCACACGGCAATACCTGAGGTGGAGGGCCCCCTATACATTGATGGGTCCGTGCTGTCGCTGCTCAGCTTGCCAACCCTCCTTCTAAGGACGGATGCACCACTGCTTTCGACAGGGGCATCCTGTCCCTGCGAGTGTGGCCCTCGCTCCTCCAGTGTGGGCCAACGTCATTAGAGGGAATGTCGAAGTGGGTCCTGTCTTAGACTAGTTTGGGGGCAATTCCCCTTCCTCCCTCCCTGACACTTCCTACATCGTGCTGGGCGCACATTGGTGCTCTGACATTCTTATTCTGCCACACAGGCGTGCTGCGAATGCTAGCCTTTGTCAAGCGTCCCGTCTCTCGCATTTGGGCCCATGTGCTGCCAGGTGACCAGATGACGTGATGAAATGGGCTCGAGCAGTCTGGCACCAACATGTGGAGCATGTATGCAGCAATTTTACCACCTGTCATTGGTCTATGGTACAGACTGGAATACCATATGGTGTTCGGGGCTCTAATACGGTCTCAGCTCAAATAGTCTATCACTCGCACATGGGCAATGATTGGACACACTCACACCCATACATCCTCAACGCAGTCTATTCTGATACAAGCTCGTGGCAATCTCAAAGCTTCACCTGCGCCAGCCTGCAGGAAGGCATGGTCTTTAAGCAGGTACCATGCATGGACACCCGAGAGACGACATGTTTGCAGTGCAGCTGCAGCTAAGCAACCTGAAGGTGAGAAGCTCGCAAAGGCAAGGTCTGGCAGCTCAACGTTGCGTTTTTAAGATCAGCTCAGGTCTTTTGTTATGACCCGTCATGTGATGTGATGCACTTACATTCACTTGCCAGATTACAATGTTACTCAATTGCAGGCAATCCCATAGTACGAGCTGGTGTCTCCGGGTTGACGGCATTGCTGGAAGCACTGGGTATCGGGTGGGTACACTTCCTCAGTTAACTCTGTGCACCTGCACCTCAGCCTGGGTTTTTGCAGGCACATCTGGGTGCTCCTGTATGGAAAGGCACTGCGCACGTATCAGGAGAATTCTGTGACACAGGCGGAGAGCACAAGATGCTCAGGAACCTGTCAGGAGGCTTGACAGGGTCCAGCCTGGAGACATTGCTGCCATAATGGACCGCATCAGGACTGATTATGAGGAACATGCATACTTTGTGACAGGTGAGCGCTTGAACTGTATGAATCTGTGCTCAACGTCACCGGAAGGTGCTCTATGCACCTCGTTGCAGTAGTGGTTCATTCAAGGTGCCAAGACAGTCCTCACGTGCAGGAGACATCTGGGAAGGAATCTATGCAGATGATTGTTTTTTTGGTGATCCAACGGTGAGCTTCACAGGTCAGCATCCCCTTTCATGTCAGTGAGGACACCTGTAATTGCAAGTACATCCCCCAGAATGTTGGTGCTGCAGTGCTTGCAGTATCAGCGGGGTGCTGCTGTTGTGATATGTGCAAGAGTCAGTACAGAAGGTAGCATCTCTCACATTACATCTGGCAGCGCAGGCTTGCAGAAGTGGAGAAAGAATTTGCAGCTCCTTGTGCCATTCCTAATTGATCCTGGAATTGAACTCTTCTCTCTGTCAGAGCTTGATGCCTTAGCATCGAGCAACAACTCAGCCCAAAAGCTCAAGGTGAGCTGCAGTGCGGATCTAGATGCACACATCACTTCTTACACACATAGATAGATACACCAGGCAATGTAGCTGCCAGAGCAGGTGATGCACTTCCCCATCTGTGCTTGCGCAAAGCAAGCCCATTGCGACCTTTGCAGCAAGCTCAGCGCTGCGTAGCTCAGCCTTTGGCCTTGGGCTAGCCAATTCTGGCGTGTGTCTAGACATGCAAACGTATGCGCAGGCTGCCCTTCCTTGTCTGTTCACCAAGAAGGTGCATTAAAATGTGCATGCCTGACTGAAAAGTACACTGCTTGCGCAGGCAGACTGGAGGTTGACAGCATATCTGAAGCTCCCATGGAAGCCCTTCATTGACATCAATGGCTCTACTGAGTACACCTTGGACCCCATGAATCAGCAGGTATGTCTCTGCAGAGAGGCAGCATTGGGATCCCTCCCGCAGCACGGCATAATGGGAACCAGGAGTCATGACCTCTTCAGCTTCCTGGCGGTCCCTCACACCCTGAGTGTGCTGCAGTGCTTGCGCATTCAGCAGCTAGCATGCACGAGGTCAGCTATGGCTGCATCCCTGGACCTGACTAGGACACAAGCCTGACCATGGTCAAAGGCTGTACTGCTCCCAAGTTTGGAAAGTCCTGCTATGGCTGTGGTGCAGGTAGTCCGGCACATTGAGTCCTGGAGCGTGAGCGGGACAGAGGCCATCCTGCAGATCCTCAAGCCCTCCCCTGGCCCAAGGAGGAGACCTGAGGAGTGACGGGGCAGCAAACTGCACAGCCTTGTAGCATCTGGATCCATCTGGAAGTGGATCCTGGACCCTGGTAGTGGGCAGTGTACAGCAGAGGAAGTGTGTTGACTTCAACCTCCTGGGACTGTTCCCCCATCACGGGTGTAGTCAAATTGACACTCCAAGTCTTAGTTGCGTGCACATGACTGTGATAGCTATAGGTCTCTTGAGGCAAACAGTGGCTGATTGCTCCTGGGGCTAGCCTAGACTTGTGGCGTCCATGATATCATCAGTGGCAAACGGTGTAGCTTCTGAAAATGCAAGCTTTGCGCAACTTTTTGCACCTCGAATTGAAGACAGAAGGTGTACCATCGATAGAGTTCGCACGCATACGTAGTGCAAACTGACCTGGATGAGGATGACGGAGTTGCACTGTAACCGTCTACCTTCCGGAACCTGGTATGCCCGCCATCTTTTCATCCCATGCGCTGCACACCTCTGTACTCATGATCGAATGCGTGAGCTTTGATCCCAGTATCATCGATGCGGTTGCCGCAATCTCAGTGCCCACTTTCACTCATGACGTTTCGGAGACTGTAGGGTCTCGGAGAGATTCCCGCCCATGCTGACGTCTTTGAAGCTCCGAACAAGCTAACACTAGAGTGCGCGGTTATGTATTTTTGGGTGCAATCGCATGGCAGAAAGTATCCCGATAGCCTACCCAGCTCCCGAGACCGATAGCCATGTGACCGTTGTAAGGCGAGGGCGTCGCGCTCCTGACAGCTCCAGCGTCATTATAGAGTCTTATCTGCTTCCAGGATCACACGGAACGTGTCGCAGATTCTGCTGCGAATGCTGTCTCACTCTGGGGTGCATGCTACCTTTGCTGGGACCCTTGCTTGGACTCTGTGTCTTCGTACCATACTTTGATCTTGCATTCGAGAAAGGCAACGTCATCCAGCCTAACTCGCCCTGCTTCGGCCCAGATCCTGAGATATGCCCGACCAGCTTCAAGTTTGATTACTTCTTCTGGAATATTACAAATGCTGAGCAGGTAAGGCTTGCTCCTGTATCCCTTGTTACTGACTCCAAACTTGCTCAATGAGCTGCACTGAGTGCTGCATGCAGTGGCTGAACGGGACACATCCCCCAGCATTCCAGGAGCTCGGGCCATATGTATACAATGTAGGCTCTCCTGACCTGTGCACACACAAGACAAATGGCAATACCTGCCGTGCACATGCATGTGCTGCCATGTGAGGCAATTGTCACTGTAGACTTGATTGCGTGATAGCAGAATCATACCATGGAAAGATCACCTCTACTTTATCCTCTCAGATCCTGTCATACAGAGACAGAGAATTGCAGAGGAAACTGGACTGCTGGTGCAGGTGTATGAATACAGATACAATGTGGTCTTCTCTGAGACATATGCCAGCGTCAGTTACACCAATCACAACTTCCAGGTGTTCTCTCAGGCGGAGAGTTGTGTAGGCTGCTCGCTGTCTGACACCTTTGTGGGGATCAACAGGTGACACCTCCTGTGTTCACACATGTCATGCTGGGTCACACACGTTGTTGCGTTTGATTGGACCTGAACAGACGTACTTCGGTAAATTTCTGCTTAAAATGACAACAGCAAGCTGGTGCAGAGCATACTTGGCTGTAGTGAAGAGCAATGGCGGGCAGGAGTTAAATCTGCTCTTGCCTTCGGTGGTTCTGACGCTGAGCGCTACATACAACGGCATCCTGGTAGCTGTGCAGCAGGTGAGGTATGGCAATGTGATTCGATTTGTGAGGTCTCAGACATGCATCAACAGCCCACAGCTGCTGTGCAGACAAGGTAGCAGAGCCTTGGCACAGCACCACTGGTGTGACGAGCAGTCCCAGATCACAGACACTACATGTCTGCTCCCGCCTATCAACCTACTTGGGATAGAGACAGCAGTTCTCTGTGTTGTTTGCAGCAAAACAGGACGCTACCAGGCAGTGCGCAGCATGATCTGACGGTCCAGCAGTGGGTGGCATGTAACTTGCTGACCCATGTTACTGGCGGTGAGCTATGTGCGACGAAAGAGGCTCCAAGCGTGAGCATCAGCCTGCAGAGTGGGGCCGCGTTGCTGCAGCGCTTTTTGGGCAATGCATCAGCGGCCGACGCTCAGTGAGATTGCAAGCCCTGACTCAGTGCATGCTTCTTCCTGTCAGCTGTGTGACCACTTGCAAGCTGCTGACAGATGGAGCAGCAGATTGATGAGCATTTTCCTCCTCCCACACCTTGTCTGCTCTCCATATGTGGCTTTCTGCAACCCTGCACATAAAGAGGGTAGCTCGCCACAGCAGGCGGTGTAAGCAGGCCAGCTTCCCTGGAGTACAGAAACCTTCTTTGCTTGACTAGAAAGCCTCTGTGAGGTGTATTATGTGGATGCTGTCACGTCATGAGGCCAGCTTTCCTGCAGGGGATCAGATCCTGCAGCAAGGGCTGCAGTCACAGCATTTGTGCACAGCCCTCCACAGTCCCAAGCTGCGCTTTACAACCTTACCGCTCAGCAGGTCCTGGCAGTGCAGCGGTACTTGGAAGGCCTTACAAGAGCCTTTGTGGCGCCAGCATTTGAGGCCAATGTATTGGGGCCCTTTGGAGGCCCAAATTCAGGAGGCCTGGTGGCTGCACGTACTGTGGGCCAATGGATTGACGGTAAGCCCTATCGCACTTGTTAAGCTAGTATGACAGAGGCCGTTGCGGTCATGTAGTACACTACAATACACTGTTGGGGTAGATCAAACTGACCTAGCAGGCAAGGCTCATGTATTGTGCTGAGGATGATCTAATTTCTCCCCATATATGGTCAGGGATACAGATGTGGTGCTTGGGTTCGCTGACAAGACTTGTTATGAGTTTAACAGTATGTTGGACAGCCCTGGACAGATGGATGGGTTTTAGGAAGCGCAATCTGTCATGGAACTGCCTGCAGGTTGGACAGATCCCATTCTGGCCGCTGCGTTTGGCGCTAACAGTACCGCTTCGCAAGTACGCCTGGCGTTTGCCTGGCCAAGCGCCATAGCGCCCATGCAAACGTATGGCAAGAACACCTCACGGCTTTCACACAAGGACGACCTGCTGATCTTTGAGCGCAACATCACCACTGGGAACACAGCTGCCCAAGACATCCCCCAGCAGGTGTGTACCTTCTAACTCTGACAGACTCACAACCCTTGCTCTCCTGCTATGTGATGATATGGGGTCACGTTTAAGAGATCTTGGACCAGGAAAGCCTGGTGTGGCAGTGCCTATGCACGCAGGAAACCCCTCTGGACTGCACAACTGCAGCGATATCCTGAGCCCATAGGCATGCATTGTGTATGCTCTGCAGTCGCTGGGATACGCTGGATACCCTATTGTGGAGGTGCTGCGCACGGCGCCTGCGCCTGATGAGGCAATCACGCGGGGCAGCCAGAGCATCCCGGTGCATGGCGCAGATGGCGGCCTTGCATTCGGCCCAACACCCGATCCGCAAGACCGGCAGACGGTGTTTGACGCCACCTTTGACCGTCCTATCAACGCCTCATTCACAGGTACAGTCCCTGCCTCAGGTTGTCCCGGGTGCATGTGACATATTATATCTGAGGGCTTGCATGACTGGCTGCTGTCCCGGATGATTAGGGAGATGCATGCAGCAAGGATGCTGATCCACAGCAGCTCACTGTATTCTCTGCACGATGCCAGAGCGCATTGCCCACTTTTTGTAGCCAGCTAAGGGGCTTCTGCTGACCCTGCAAGGCCTAAGGCATGTGTCGCCCGCCAGTGCATAAGAGCGTGGAACACCGCGTGTCACGTGATGCTGTGTTGCCGGCCCAATGGCTACTGAGAGCAGCCTTGAGGGGGATTCTCTCTGCAAAGCTGGTAAGTGTCTGTGCAGTCTTGCAGGGAAGTGGGTGGATGTCAAGGGCATCAAGGCAATGCTCTATGGACTGGCTACTGAGGCCCTAACCTCCTGTAGCGCCTCTGCCTCGTCAGACCCTGCGCAACGCTGCATCTACCCTGACACCCTCAATGGCACCTGGAATGTCAGCCTCACATATGCATCTGACACCGTCATCACCCTACCACACTTCCTAGGGGTGCGAATCTGCATCACATCTCTCCTGCCTTGTGCACCTGATTCACACCTGAGGCGTCATGCCTCTACCCAGCCAACAGCATCTGGCGCATTGTGCGGCAGGCTATCCTTCTACGGCCTGTGGACTTGTATGCTGGCATGCCAGATTATTCCTGCTGAATGGAAGCGCGAGCCAGAGATTGACATGATTGCCAGAGGTCTACTGGCCTGAGTTAGGCTGTATTTGGGAGGCACACGCGACATTTTCGATTCATTGCGTGCCGTGCAGGCTGATGAAACTTTGCCGCGCAGCACTGCCTTCGACTTCTCTCCAGACGCAGACCTGCACAGCTACAGCTTCGGAGTGGACCCCATCACCGGCATCACTGTCTATGTGAGCTCCCCTTCTGTCCCTGTTAGACACCTCACTTACATAATATCTGCTAAGGTCATGCAACACCTGACACAGAAGGCGGCGGTCAAACCCAGAAAGGCGGGTTCGCCTTGGCGTCTGACCCAGGATCAGCACACCTTTGTTGCAAGGTGACAATACTCGAAAGTGACACGGCGATGGTCACGCTGGGTTGGTGTAGAGGCTCATCTTCCCTTAACCCTCACTTGTGACCTGCAGGGCTTCAAGGGGTTCCAGTTTGTTCACCTTGTGCGCCCCACAGACATTTTCTACCCACGCCTCTGGACGAATCCTGATCTGGCTCTGGGAGGTGCCTGGATGCCCTCCTACTGGGTGCGCAGCCGCTTTGAGCCTGCAGATGCTGTGGCAGCCACCTTCAGATTTGGGCTCTTGGTACGAATTCGCTTGCAGGGGAAAAATTGCCTGAATTCCTTCCTCTCACAATTCACAGAAGCAGTGAGTATCGGCATAGCTTGGCCTTGTGCAAGGCGCACCTGATAAACGGATTGGAAAGCGTGCAATGCATGAATGAGTGCAAAGCATTTGCGCTGCGGGCCGAAGAACAAGTGCTTGGCAAATAAGGTGTCACCAGCTGACTGTCCTACGCCATTATTGCCGTGACCTGGCAAAGTCCTTTGCTTTGTGCTCTGTATGTGACACCAGATATGGGTGACCATGGGTTGCTATTCCATTGTCCTGGGGTTGACAATCGGGTTTTGTCTATGCAGCTGCAAGCCACACTCAAGGTGGTTTTCTCAGACGCCGTGCCCGTCTTTGGAGGGCTGATGATCATCATCGCTGTGTGGTCCCTTCTTGTTTCCAGGGTGAGAGCTTCATCCTTTCTCCCTGCCAACTTGCACGTGCAGCTGTGCTTTGTGCGAGCTGGATCTGAGCTTCCCGAATGCATAGGCCACTGTAGAGGATGTGCATAGCATTTTGGGTCACAGCTGAGTCTTCCCTGCAGCGTGCAAGGAAGGAGCATGCCGAGATGAAGCGCAGAAGGAAAAGCAAAGCAAGGGACCCTAAGCTCAAGGGTGATGAGCTAGATGACCTTGCGCAGCAGGCTGCCGACGAGGCAAGCACGCCCTTCAGTCATGCTCTTTGCTGACGCATTGACCTTTGGTGCTCAAACATATATTGTCTGCCTCACTCGGACATGTGCAGGTGTGCATGCATCTTGCAGGTGAGACACGTCTGTGATAGGCTATACAATTTTTAGGTACCAAAGCTCTCATCCTGCAAATGATGGCCTTGCTTGCCACAGGGGGACAGCCCAGGCGCATGGCCTCTTGTTGGGGAAATTAGGCATTCCAAGGCTTGGCTGGCGCCTATAGATGGGCACCTGTCAGACAGCCTGACCTTTCCTGCTATGCCAGCACTGAACCGGCAGGGCAGTCAGGTGCCCCTGCTGCAGCTGCACAAGCTGGAAGCAGAGGTGACTTGTTGGACATGCTCTCTCTAGCAACCTTACAGTGTTGCATGCCTCCTGCCTTATGCAGCCTAAGCAGGCAAAGCTTTCAGCCGTGGCTTTCTGTAAGGGCCATGGAATTCGATGATCGCTCAAGACAGGGCAGGAGTGCTATTACCCAGGCCTTGAGTTGCGCAGCAGCGAGAGGGGTTTGGAGGACTCTTGAGTCAGGTGTGAAAATTCTATGCAGGGGCGTGAGGTGGAGTTGATAAGTACTGGCAGGCATCAGGCAGATGATATGTCAGGGGGCAGCCAGGAGCACATTGGCTGGGGTGGGAATCTGAGAGCCATGCGCACATATTCTGAGGAGGCCAGCCACCTGGATCATCCACCCTTCCGGCCCACACTGCTAAGCGAGCCGGGCACAAGGTAAAGCCCATGTACATGCCTTTGGTATCATTTGGCCTGGAATGCAGTGTGTGTCTCCTGAGCCTGCGGAAAGAATTACCCAGCACATCATGCTGGAGAAGAGCCAATTACTATAATGCATAAAGGCATACTCACTCTCCAGTCCTCCGCTACAAGAGGTGTACGGGAAGCCCCATAGGTGGAAATCGCAATGCGCTCACATGCCTGACCTCATGCTGCATCTAGAGTGGGCTCCTGAAAATCTTGTAGGGCCCCCCCTGCTGTTAAACCTGAGTATGAGGCTGCAGGCAAGTGGATGAGGGCGGGAGCACTCTTGAAGCAGTTATTGTGCAGAGGCGCAGCACTATGAGAACATCTTGGGGCGTCCTCATGGATACCAGCAAATCGGACATAGGTGGCCTGGCCTCTCGCATGTCGCAAGTGAGGACCTCACTGTGGTTCTGCATACCTTGCTGCAATGGCAACATGCCATGTCTCCACACGTCCTATTGTGCTGCTGCAAGGCTGCTGCAGCTGCATGCGATTCCATCAATGGCACGCTCGCCCAGAAGCACTTGCCCCTGAGTCACCTCCTTTGTTTGGCAATGCAGCATACGTCTGTATGTCTGGCAGGGGGATTATATTACATAACCCAGTGATTCTTGATGTCATCAGTGCTATGATGAAGAGGGTTGCCTGGCCGTAGGGGTCTTCCAGCAGCTCATCCGGCAAGGCTAGCCGGGGAGGAAGCAGAAAGCCGAGCACGCTTGAGCTTAGCACAATTACAGAGGAGAGCCACGCAGAGAGCAGGTCTTCACTTACAGCCTCTGGCAAGCGGCCAACCAGCGTTTCTTGGGCGGATCTGCAGCCCCTCGGCAATCTGGGGGAGGGAGACGACTCCTGGGGCAATGCAGAGAATGGTCGGCTTCTCCGGAGGAATACTTTCAGCGCTGAAAGGGCTCAAGGTGTTGGACAGAGGCCATTGTCTGCGGCAGCTACCAGCACTGGTACATCGCAAGCGGGCTTCAGAGATACGAGGAGGCCCTCACTTGGGCCAATCAAGAGGGGTCACTCGAGTGGCTTGTAGCAAATTTACAGCCCACCATTTTTTGGCCCAGAGGGTCCGACCTCCAAAAGTGTCACAGAATTGGACTGCAGCATTTGCATCTTGACAAGCTGGGCTGACAGAATAACGGTCTTCCGTTCATGCTGTGACATGGTGCTGTATCTCTGTATTTCTTCAGATATGCCCATGCAATGCACTCTAGGCTTGGACTGCTTAGTCATGTCAGGCGTCCGCCCGAGATATGCCAGCTTGAAGCCATGGGTGCCTCAACAAGCCAGCAGCTGTCATCCGGTTCCCTGGAGCCGGTATCAGTGCCTGCATACAACTTTGATGTTGTGTCAACTTTGCAGAGGCTGCTGTAAGAATTGGCATTGGTATCAGCGTCTATGTCCCATTGGTATGCCTATGGTTGTATAGAGCAGCTCGGCTAGCCCACATGTTTGCCTTGACAGCAAGACTCATGTCCTGTGGTCTGTTTCTGCGGATGGTACTATCGTCATCTGGAGTCCAGAACAGCATCTGCCCACATTGTAACTAATTTCAAATCTGGGCAGAGGACTCTTCTTCCTGATGGCTGAATCCTCTAATATTGAGACATACATCAGAGCCTATGCATGACATGTGTGCCTGACCTTTTGTATGAAGTCCTGGGCCTCTCCGGACAGGTGGCTGGGCAGTCGCACATTTCCCGCGAGTATCTTAGCATAGGTTTCTTCCTTAGTGTCGCCCTCGAACGGTGAGGCGCCAATCAGCAGCTCGCATGCTAGCACTCCCACTGCCCACACGTCTGCTGGAAGCCCATATGAGGCACCCGATGTCTCTTCCGTCTGCTTTGCATCCCTTGCTAGACAGACCTCTGCCATCTGCACTCCCAAACGCGTGTCTTGCCATGCACACCAAAGCTTTTCATCTATCATAACATTGCAATGACGCTTCAGCTCTTCAGTAAAGGGCAACACCAAAGACACATTATGCGCTCGCTGATCAGGCAGACCAATCAAGCTATGCTTGGTATGACGAAAAACTGCAGGGAGTGCTAAGTAGACATAACTGAAGCTCTAATGAGCTAGTACATGCTTGAGCAGGACGCCATGAGAGAGGATCCTGAGTTTGGCAGGGGCTCCACAGGAGCTTGCCTCTGGAGGCATGTAGTCCAGAGTGCCCACACAAGAACGCGGGGTCTCACAGGCAAGGTCCAAGGCAAGCCCAAAGTCGCACAGGCGCAGCTCGCCATCCGTTGTGAGGAGTAGGTTCTCTGGTTTGATGTCCCGGTGTAGGATGCCCTGTCATGCAGAGCCGTTCATCAGTTTACAGCTCGCCTAAGCTAAGTTGTGCTCACACATGCTTCTCTGCAGCCCCTCTTTATGAGCGGGGCAAGCAGCCTCTTGCCATAACATGAATATCTTTTTCAGTTGACTGCTGTGGATATGTGTAAAACACTGAAATTCTATGCAAGGTGCTTCCATGCCTGTGCATGAAGGTAGGCTACGGCAGAGACGAGCGGCTGCATGACCTGCTGCTGAGCCGCAAGCTCAGGGAGATAGCCGCCCTGGGTGCCCAGCAACCGGTGTACATCTCCTGCTGCGCTCTCCTGCAGAGCAGCACTGAAGCTCTTGGGTATTTGCAGCGTCACTGTACATGTCAAGCTGTATCAAGTTCCAGCAAACTTGCCATGGTAGCACATCCAATTGTACTCTGGTACAGCTCGTTCTTGCAGGTGAGTTCAGACATTATGATGCATGTTGTGCTGAGGAGCTGGGCATACCAAGACAAGGTAGATGCCCTCAGCATCCTGGAATGCTGCGTACAGGCTGGTGATGTTGGGATGTGTCAGGCCAGAGTGCAGCATGATCTCCCTTTCCACCTGCATTGACCCTTGTGCATGTCATTCCATGTGTTCAGGCATCCCGCGCTGCAGCTTGATTGTTCAATTCGAGAAGCCCCAGGGTGGTGCATCTTCATGATCATGCAAGAGGCTGACGAGGTCTTGAAAGCAAGCACCTGCTTCTCCATCTTGCCCGTTAATCGCTCTTTATGGTACATCTTGACAGCGACTTGGAGCCCAGATGTGACACAGTGGCAGAGCGCCACTGTTGCCAGGTGGGTCTCTGCAATTACCCGGACCAATTCCAGCACATCCATGCTCCTACAAGACGACTCATATGTTATTGGCATACAGGACGTGCTCTTGCCTAAGATCCGGGGTGGCATGCGCACCAGGCATCGCCCCTTTTGAGGGCGGCCGGGCATAGAGGTGTTTCGCATATGAGACTGCTCTCCATTCCCTGTCTCTTATGCTATCAACAGCAATATCCAGGACACTTCGTGTCATGCTGCTCCACACATGCGAGCAATAGCCCCTGCTGGCGTAGGCACCTTTTCGGAGCCGCAAGTGTCACTGTGCATACTCCTCGAAGTGGCGCCAATCATTGTCTCCTTTGTTCTGTTGTGAGCACAAGTAAACTTTTGGACACACAAAAATCTAGTACGAAGCATCTGCGGTACCCTCATCACTCTGCGCAAAGCGTCATGGGCTTTGACCGGTTCGCAGATGTTCCGGAATGGTCACGTGCGGCATATACTAGGGCTCTTTTGCAAACTTATAGCGTCACCTTTTCAGAGGAGAACTCCAGATACATCTCGAAGTGACGGTTTGCTGCTAGTGGGGAGCTGCCCACGTTGTTCGAAACGTCCCAAGTTTCTGACATGTAGGCAGCCCTATAATCATCACAACTATATACTATACAGCTGTACAGCCCTCAGTGATGCTAAGGAATATACAGAAGGCTTTAAGAAATGCATCAGCAGTATGCCGACAGAGCAATGCAACACAAATCGACGCTCAGGCGATGGGCAGCAGAGCCGATGGTTGTTCCCGGATGCTCCTTATACACCAGAGAATGGCCATGTCAGCGGAGGCTGACAAGCCCCAGCAGTCCAAAAGCCTCTTTGTCATGAATGTGGAGGGAAAGCGGACCACGGGGCCCCTGCTGATCGGCCTCCTGGATTACTTCCAGCGCTGGCTCCCAAATGTGGGGTACTTTGAGGTACGCTCTCGGTCCCCTCATTCCAACAGTCGTGGGGAGCTTTTCAGACATGGATGCTGGCTGAGCTGCAGCCGGCTACAGTCCTTACTGGTGTTGGCCTTGCACATGCAAGAGCACAAACACTGCAGACAAGGGCATGTCTCACTTTGAACCTCTTGGTTGACCAGTTGTGAGGCTAGTGGGATCTGAAAGTAGACGTGCTGCCATGCAGCCCATTGCTGGGGACCCGTTTCCCTCAGACACAGGCGGGGGCGCCTCCCGCTACGTGGAGCTTCTATCTAGGTCCTTCAACATTACAGACGCCCCGCAAGACATGACAGCTGTGAGCAGGCGGGAAGCTGTCGCCGCTTTAGCGCATGAGAAGCCTGGCGAGCTCCTGGATCGCATCTTTGCAGCCTTCCAGGACTATAAAGCCAAGTACCAGCATGACATGGTTCTAGTGGGCGGCACCCATGAAGGCAACTCCCGTACCATCTGCACTTGCCTCATGTGGCATGCGTGGCATGGATGCGCTCAAATGCGACTCTGGCGCGCAAGAGCAGCTCATGCATGGTAATGCATGATCTTTCAGTTCCAGGTGGTTGCAGAGAATGCTCTGCAGCTTGTGCGTGCAGAGACTGCTCAAAGAGCAGCACTGGCAAGCCCATTCACTCCTGCACACAGCAGGACGATGCTGCATGCAGAAGAAACTGTCAGCCTGCTGGCCTGCGGGCTGAAGCTCAGGTGCTCCTGGCAGGTTCTCCTGGCAGCGACCAATCTAGGCCCATGTGTGCTCATGCTGCTTTTACCTGCTCGCAGAGGGGAGCATCAATGTTCCGGGCAACAGGCTAGAGCTCAACGCCAGGATGGCTGCCTCGCTGGACGCTCCCGTGCTCATGGTTTTGGACGCCAATAGCGCCAGTGGCGTGAGCGACCTTGTCACAAAGGCGCTCGTCTCCCGCAACGGGCTCCTTGAGGAGCGTGCAGAGATCGTGGGCCTCATTGTCAACAAGGTAGGTCTTCACAGGCTTCTCACCTGACGCTCTGAATGCGCTAGCTTGCGTGGTCAGGAGGGGCTTGTTGGCATGGCTGCAAGTTTGAAGATCATGCAGGAGCAACAGTGCTCATGCTCCTCCACAACACACATGTGGTTGTACCCAGACCTCACCAAGGTCAACCCAGATTGCTTTTGGGTATATGTCAATGTTGGGTCTTGTGGAGGCACATGAAGGGGAGTGTTGAGTCAGAGTATTGGTGAGAGGTGTAGCTGAGGCGGGCGCTACCTGTCTGACCCAGCACCATATGTTCGAATGTAGCACATGCATATCCTCCTCGCCATGGCCTGCAGGTGCCTGTGAGGGAGCGCGGCCTGTTCAAAGCGCAGCTGGAGAAGGAGCTGAGTAAGCACAATCTGCCTCTGCTGGGAGTGCTGCCCACTAATCCCATGATCTCCTCTGTCCGCATGGATGAGATCCAGGCCGCTCTCGATGTGGACATGATATCCGGGCGCAAGCAGCAGTCGGACCTTCCAGTCAACCAGGTAGGTCGGCTCACACATGCCAATTTTACCGGACGCTTAGTCTGCAGCAGAACATTGTCTCGACATTTCCTTGGAGAGACGCTCACCAGCAAAAGCAGTGGGCAGACCTCGTGATTGCCAGCCAGGCTGGCACGTGCAAGGATGCGTCCCTTTGTGGCATGCATGTATTGTGCCAAGCATGCGTGGCACAGGATATTCCATTGAAGGTGCACCAAGCAAATAGTCAGGTCCCGCTTTGGTACCACCATGAAGTCACCTCCTTCATTGCACAAGGAATGTGCAGGAGGACAGCATGGT
The DNA here is from genome assembly GCA_963930925.1 of Coccomyxa viridis. Lineage (NCBI taxonomy): Eukaryota > Viridiplantae > Chlorophyta > Trebouxiophyceae > Coccomyxaceae > Coccomyxa > Coccomyxa viridis. The sequence continues at coordinate 762,606 of CAWVOJ010000008.1, read as the reverse complement.
GGTGCCGGATGCAAGTATGACTACCTGCTTGGTCCACCCATCATGGCCCTACTGCAGAGGCAGCCTGTTGTCATCACCTCCTTTCCACGGCGGAAACAGAAGCTATTTGGCTATTGTCAGGATCTTTAGCTCAGAAGCATATAGTGCTGAACACTAAAGGTGGGTGGTCTGCAGGTGTATGTGGCTACCGCTGACCTGGGAAGCACCCTGGCCAAGCTGTCAGACCAGGGCAACACCAGACCGCTGGTGACTGTCTAGCCTCCTCCTGTCCTGCATTGCGTCATTGCTGCGGCAGCGATGTGCAAACTTGCCCTATTCCAGCCAACAGACGGAATTGCAGGTATCAGATGCATGCCTTTATGACTGCTCGAGACCTCGGGATGACGTAATTGAGAAGCCATCCCCTGCAAGTGCGCTAAGGAGTGGGTGACACATGGAGGCATGACAGGCTCATGCCAGAAGTTGGCTTTCAAAGCTGATGCAGTGACAGTCAGCTTAGGGAAGAGGTAAAGATGCTCGATATGCGAGGCAGATTTTGTCAGGGAGGTGCCCATACTAAGCAGTCAGGTGGATGTGACAGGTGGTAACAGATATTGGGAGAGGGGACCTGCTGCTGGGCCTGACTGCAGCCAGTGAGTGTCCTGTGGGGCCTCACATCTCTGGCATCTTGTGTACCAGTTGCGGCCATGCGAAGACCGACATCAGCCCTCACGTCCAGCACATCCTGAATGTGAGCCTTTCTCCACTTCATAGTGCACAGACAGCACCTGCCCTTACGCACCCATGTCTTCACTCTCGGCATGTAGTGCATTACCAGGGTAGTAATGTTCCAGCAAACTGCTCCTTCAGTAAGCATCCTGGTCGTGGTGATTCAGACTTACCCGGCTGGTCAATGTAATTGCACAGCACAGTGACTAGGTTTGAGGGAATGCCTGTCATGCAATACACTCTGCAAAAGGATCATCCCTATCAGCAATCATAGGATAGTCTGTAACTCGAAAGCGGGTGTGCAGGCAAAGAGGGCACCTCATGCTGCCATAGAGGAGGCTGGCGTCACAGCAGCCTTCCCCATCATGGCTACCAAGCACAACACATGGGAGGCTGTGACGGCCATTGACAGGATACAGCCAAGCATACGGCCTACCTCTGCTGCCAAGATCACGGCGTCAAAGGTACAATTTGCCTTCTATACCTCCATGGAAGATGCCTCTTGGCTTCTTGCAAGCTCCTCGCCGTGTGAGCTGTGTCAGAACCTCACGCAGCAATCTACCAAAATGACTGAGCGTGGTACCCTGCTATTGCCAGCATTGAGCGGGACTTAGATCTTCACGTACCTCTCAGGGTTGGTCCTTGCAATGAATGCGCACAGTCTGGACAAAAGGTTTCAGCTCGCTTGTTGACTCGATGAGTACAGGATGGTGCTGGCCCCAGTGATGGGGTTGGTAGGCTTTCATGAACATGCCTCGAGGTTCATCTCCTGTAGGATTGTAGCTGTGCAGTGGTGTCATGCAGGAGATGTTTGCAGAGTATGTGGATGGCGATCAGCTCATATCGGCGCTGGAGGCGGAGCGGGAGTTTGTGATGACGCCCAAGATGTTCATGCACACCATCAACCGGATCTGCCTTCAGCAGGTGAGCACCTGTCATCATCCTGTCAGTGAAGAAGGGGTGTTCATGTACTGCGTCAGCAAAACTCATACCTGAAATGCTCTGTCTTCTTGACTGATCCTCGTGCCAGCATATGCCAAATGCTAGCATTCCACCGTTTGATCATCTTTGCACCCCTGAGGCTAGACAGGACACATGCTCGCGTCCCTCTACAAGTCGATGCAGGCAGATGCCTGTGTCAACGGAGCTTAGTTGAGACGGTGAGGTCTGCAAGGCATGATGTGTGTGTCTGCATGCATGCAGCCCCAGCGGATAGTGCTCCCGGAAGCCATGGATCCGCGGGTGCTGGCAGCTGCGGAGGAGCTGACTGCGCGCGGGCTGGCCAAGATCATTCTCCTGGGCGACCCCGAGCCTGTTCAGGCCGAGGCCAGCCGGCTCGGCATTGACATCTCCAAGGTACACTCGTAATACATGCGACAAGAAACTGATATTAGGCAGTAATGGTGACATCCTGCAGGGTCTCTGTGCAAGCTGCAAGCTTCTCTGACCATGCCTGCTTGAGTTGCACATGGCAGCGAGATGGACTGCATGAGGGATGGTTGAAGGCATCCACACGAAAGTGCCTCGAGACGGGCTAAGAGGGCTTGCATCACCGTGCAGTGTGAGGTCATCGACCACTACAAGGCGCCTCACCTGGAGCGCTACGTTGAGCGCCTGGTGGAGGCGCGCGAGAAGAAGAACCTGACGCCTGAGGGAGCCAGGGATCTTCTGCATGACTCAAACTACTTCGGCACGGTGAGGCCTTCTGGTCACATAACACAACGCTTCGACGTCCATGCTACTTTTGCATTACATTGCAGCAACTCATAGGTGCTGGAGGCCAGGGATCTAAGGCACGATACAAACTGTCGTGGCACGCTGAGGCCTTTCTGTACCACAGACAGTGCTTCAGACTCCATGCTACTGTACCACCGCACCACATGTCAGCAGTCCATAGGGATGAGGGGCACTTTTAGTGCGAAATGTCTTGCAGCCGCTCCCAGGAGCACAGCTAAGCACTGCGCACCTGACGCGAGTGCTGTGTTGCAGATGATGACGATGTGTGGCGATGCTGACGGGATGGTCAGCGGGGCGACCCACACAACCGCCGCCACAATACGCCCTGGGTTGCAGGTGCTGCGCACCAAGGACAGCCCCCTGGTGTCGTCCGTCTTCTTCATGTGCCTCCCAGACAAGGTATGCATGCCTCATTCTCCCAGTACATGCCACGTGCGTCTCCTGGAGGGGCATAGGCATCTTTAGCTCCCCTGATTTGGTGAGCTAGGTCATTGTCTCTGCATCTTGTCCGTCCTCACACACATGCCGTTCACGAACGGGTTTATTTGCATCTTTCTCAAACCTGCTCTGGGGTGCTCCGAGTACCAGGATGATTCCTGGACCCACACAGGGCAGGCTCATAGTGGCTTGGCTATCATGATAGCAGGCATCAGGCCAGCAACCCCCTGATGCCAGACTTGGCACGCAGGTGCTGATCTATGGGGACTGCGCTGTAAATGTGCTTCCCAACGCAGAGGAGCTCGCCCAGATTGCTGCCACCTCTGCTGACACAGCTGCAGCGTTTGGGATTGAGCCTAGAGTGGCCATGCTCTCGTACTCCACTTTTGGCTCTGGCTCCGGCCCCGAAGTCGACAAGGTCTAGACATTTCTGCCTGTAGACTGTTTTCCTGTGCTCTACCTAGCAGCATCCCCAAGAGCAACCTCATGCATGGCATGCCGTCGTGCTGTGAGATCTCGACACCTGCTCCACAATGCTGTCAAAGAGCAGTTACTTATCTAGCCATGGGCGTTTTGCTAATTGATTGTGACACCAGAGGGCCCTAAAATGATGGCATGAAACCTTCCGATCAATGGGTGTCTCAAATCGGCTGGAGGGTTCCCTGAGGATCCAGGGGGTACCTTGCAGGTGACAGAGGCAGTCAAAATAGCCCAGGAGAAGAGGCCAGACCTGAAACTGGAGGGGCCCCTGCAGTATGATGCAGCTGTGGACCCCAATGTTGCCAAGACAAAGGTCAAGGGCCAGAGCGAGGTGGCTGGGCGGGCCACTGTGTGCATCTTCCCTTCCCTCGACACAGGGAACAACACCTACAAGGCAAGCCTTCCACCAGACTGCACTTCTGCAAAGCATCTTGCATTTTCAGCAGAAAGTTGGACCTGATGACGCCATTGGTGTCTGGATGAAGGAATTTCAGGAGCACTCCACACGCATGCATGACCCCTCCACTCCATTACCGGAGTGTTATGTAAGCATCATCCTGTGAGATTGCAGTCTGTCACAGGACTGACGCGGACATGAGGCTATTGCTTAGCTGTCAGGTTGCGCCTGAACTGGCTTACTACACGTGCGCAGGCTGTCCAGCAGAGCACAAATGCCATAGCCATTGGTCCCATTCTCCAAGGCCTGTCTCGGCCGGTCAACGACTTGTCCCGGGGCTGCACCGTCAGCGACATCGTCAACACCGTCACATGCACCAGCGTCCAAGCAGTCGCGATCAAAGAGAAGAAAGCCAGCACTCCCGCTGGCGCTGCAGTAGCAGCGTAAGCCCTCACGATACAGTACCATGCCACAGACGCGGTACACATCGTCAGCACCGTCACATAGCCAGTGTCCAAGCAGAGAGGGAGGCCACTGGTGGCGCCTTTGCAGCGTCAGCTTTGATAGAAGAGGATCACCCCACAAATGAATTTCACGGATTGATGACATTGTGATGCTGCACCAGCACCCAAGTAGTCGCAATCACGGCGAGGGAAGTCTGCAGCCCCGCTGGCGCTGCTCTTGCAGCCTGACTTATCAGCATCCCAGTCTGTCCACAAGCGGGAGACAAGCAGCCTAGCTAGTGAGGCTGCTGCAGCATCCATCTGACACCCCAGCTCTGTATGTCATCTAGCAGATCTGTTTGTGATCACATTGCATATAGGGCCCAGACATCCGTGCAAGTCAGGAGCGCGGTCTCTACGTCATGTGTGAGTTCTGTCCAAGACAGTCTGTTTTCATATATGGTTCAGAGCGTTACTTAGGACACGGTGTGTCATCACCTGACATGATATGGACACCATTGACAGGCTGTCCTCTAGATGGTAAGTGACAAGCGACATCTGTCAGTGTTGCCGCATCATTGATTGCCCAGCAATTCATGAATCTGCTGACGTTGAATCTACAGCAACCTGAGTGTGTGGCCAGCAAATACTCAGCTTGGCGATTTATAGCCCAGACAAGACCTTTAGTCCGGGGAAGCTTTGACAGGACTTACTACCCTAATAGGAGAGCTGGCATGGTGTTCCTCAGCAATGAGAGGGCATGCGGCATGCATGTGGCGGCACATACCCTGGAGACAGCTCATGGGGCTACATCAGGAATCGGGCTCAGGACCCTGATGCTGCTGGAAGCCGTGAGAGGCATGTGTGGTCTCAAGCCCCACAGAACAAAAGCGCCCGTCTGCAGCACATGCATCTGCACTGCCAAGCCTGTGGAGCTTGATGTTCTCAAGACCTTTTTAGGCTTGAGCGAGGAGGGAGGCGTTGGCAAGGGCTGTGATGCTGTGCAATGCCTCCAGGCCAAATCTTAGCCCGCCATCAAGCTGGAATGTACTACATGTGGTGCCATGAAAGTTGCATGCGTCTGCAGAAAGTGATGACGCGGCCCGTGATGCGTCAGCACCTCGGACATTCTGCTTGAATGTCAGTTCAAGCTCCTCGAGAGTGGACTTAGATTGACAGCAAGTAGCTGCCGCTATAGTGGTGGCAACGTCTCACGCCGTCCAGAGCCTGCGACACAGCTAGCTGGTGAGGCCTCGACGATGGGCGACCAGAGCGACGACCAGCTTCTGAAGGAGCTCGAGGTGCGTTCTGCGTATCCTCCTGCGTTATTGTGGAGGCAGAAGGAACACATGCCTTGTGACAAGGTCACACCAAAGCTTGAGACATGGCCGACATGCTGATGGCCTGACCTGCACCTCCCTGCACCTTGGACTCTCCCAGCAGTGTGAAGGAGATACGGGTGTGTAGCAAACACATTGTAGGAGGTTTGAGACCTGAATCATGGCCTTTTTGGGGCGTAAGTGCACAGCAGCAGCCCTGTTAGCAGAGCATGCAGTAAGTCGTCGGTGGTGACTTCTCCTTTGTGATGGGCTTAGGCCAGTAGCAGTCGCCCACAGCAAGAGCAAGGACAACTTTTACGTTGACAGTCTCGTACTACACTTAGAACTGCACCTTGGACATGCAGGACATTGCAGAGGGCATAGACATGCAAGATGACCCCAATATGGAGGCCGAAGATGCTTCAGCTGATGTGGCCGCATTGCCTGAAGCTGAGGTAAGCATGTAAACAAATAGTCAGGGGAATCTGCTCTTAGCCTGAGCACGAGACTTGCATCTCTCTTCTTATACAATATATCGCTGATGCTTGCCTCGTTGCTGGTAGTTCCTTGGGCTTGTGAGAAGACATTTATCAACTTCAGGCTCTGGTGCATTCAGACAGGAGAGGGCTCCTCAGATGAGGTTGGCGCTCGAGAGGAAAGCATGATGAAGAGACCTGAGGCAGTGCCAAACGAAGAGAGCGCCGAGAAAGTAACGCCTGCAGCTCCAACAAAGAAGAGAGGGGTGAGCAACCCTCTTTCTTTCTCATTTCGTCATCCTAGTGCTATCATAGCTTGTCAAGCATCAAGGTCTTTGCCAGACCCATGTCCGCCATGAGCTGACAAAGATGATAATGCTCTACAAGGCCCAATGACCTGATGGAGTGTGCGTGTAGCCGGTGTGCCTCTCAATGTCTCAGTGAAATTGTGTCTGCATGCAGCTCACCCTGGTGAAGAAGGCAGCCACGCCTGAGCCTGCTAGCAAACCTGCTGAACAGCCTCCCAAGAAGAAGATTGCAGCGCGTACTGTGAGGGTAACCCTGGACGAGACAGCTCAGCAGTCAGATGTAACACCTGCAGCAGATGGACAGGTGACCTCTTTGCCTCAGTAGTCATCTCCTCTGAAAGACCAATTCAGGCTGTCATATGCGTCACAGAAGCATTTATTGGTGTGCTTGACATGCCTGTGCAATGCCATTGCCTGGCAGTTGCTGATGTGTTATCGGTATGGCGCTGCACAGATAGAGTTGCTGCCAACTGCAGGCAGCAGATGCTCCTAGCAAGGCAGCTCCCAAGAAGGCTCCCAAGAACGCAGCCAAGAAGGCAGCGAAGGCTGCAGATGCAGGGTCAGCAGTCAAGCGTGCCAAGAATGCCTTCATGTTCTTCTCTTCAGACAAGAGAGCCGCTGTGAAAGGTGATCCAGCCATCACCACCCTTTCCTCAGACTTGATCCACAAACAGGCTTTATGCATGCCTGCTTGCAGAAGGCTCCATCAAGAGCCCACACTCCTGCTCACAATAAGAAGGCAGCAACTCCTGCTTGAGCTTGCTAGAAGCTGCTGCCATTTTGTTGTGAGCTGGAGCTCGCTGAAAACATTGATGTGTCGCTCTGGGAACGCAGCTGAGTTTCCAGACCTGAGCATGGGAGACATGTCCAAGAAGCTTGGTGAGATGTGGAAAGAGGTCTCCAGTGAGGAGAAGGACAAGTATAAGGTGCGCCAGGCATACCTGCAAAGCCTTGTCAGGCTTGGACTTCCTTGCACAGAAGACAAGTTTGACACATGGCATGGGAGATCATGGAAGCCCTGAAGTTGCTCCAGGAACAGGCCAGTGACCTTCACTGTCAGCGCGCGGGTTGCATGCTGAGGCCACTGCTCTTTACAGGCCATGGCTGAGAAAGACAAGGACAGGGCTGCCACAGAGAGGGCTCAGGTGAAGGCGCCGGCTGCAGCTGCCAAGACACCACTGAAGCCCCGCGCAAAGACAGCATATCAGGTGACTTTTATACCCACTGCTGAGACATATCCCAGTGAAGCTGTCATTGGGTATTTTCTCTGTCGGAACAGCATATCCTGGGTGGCATGGATGATTTTGCCCTCTCCCTGGCCTGCTTATGAGGTGTATGTAGGTATTGCACCTTTCCTGCACTCCACCCGCAGGCAGCACAGGGCCCTCCTGCAAAGTGAGAGCTCGAGAAGGTGTGCTGCATGCAGCTGTTCTGTGATGAGGAGCGTCCCAAAATAAAGGAGGCCAACCCAGAGGCAAAGTTTGGCGAGCTGAATGCCCTCCTTGCAGCAAAGTGGAAGGAAGCCTCTGATGCTGACAAGGAGCGCTTCAAGATGGCGCACCAGGTATGATCCACACGAGTGTCAGCAGCTCAGGGTTGACATCAGAGCAGCAGCACTACCCTTGCAGCTTCTCAGCAACGACATCTTAGCCTTGGGCCTCCTCACCTGGGTCAAAGCTTACCCGGGCAAGTATAGATGGCACAGGTCACAGGGCAAGCAGCAAGGCTAGCGCTAGGCAGTGTCCTGCATCTACAGGAGTTGAAGGCACAGCTTCCAGCCCCTGAGGAGGGCAAAGCTGCCAGGCAGACAGACACTGCTGCTGACGATGGACTTCAGGAGGACTCAGCAGAAGACGTGAGTGCACCCAGCACAGCGAAGAAGGTGTGACTCTGCACATTGTCACCACTTATCATTGCATAGGATGCCTGTGTGCTGTCTTGCAGGTCTGTGGTGTTGAGGAATTGGGGAGTGTTGCGCAGGCGTCCCTGCCTGCCTCCAAGCAGCCCAGGAAGAAGTCCCCAAAGCAGGAGGCAAAGCCCCAGGGCTCAGGTGACATGGACGAGGGGGACATGCCTAAGCATAATGCTGCAGAGGACGACACCATGATGGCTGAGATGATGAAGGTGGACTGGAAGGTGTGCTTCACAATCATCGTGAATCCACTTTCCTGACCTGCATTGGCACCCCCACAGCCTGCTCCTGCTGCATGATCATGTAGGAGAATCATTTGGTCCATTGAAGGCATGCTATTCTCAGATGATTGATGTTGATGTTGCTGTGCAGGCCAACCCAGCAGAGTACATCATGGCAGAGACCGCAGATGCCAAGGTACGCAATCTGTCACTTTCAGCACAAGAGGAGTTCCATGATATGCCAAATACCTGCTTAGTCTGCCCATTGCTCTCACAGCCGACTCACCCTGCCCACGTGCGCATTGCTGCATCACAAAATATGCCTCACTGATGCGAGTATTCTTCTGCAGTACCTCGTGAAGCGCAAGGGCCTGGACTTCACTGACTGTGGCATGGTGGACGCCCGCGTGGCAAAGCGCCAGCGCCTGCAGCAGCCTGGCCCGGAGGAGGCGCCCCAGTCCCCTGTCAGCATTGCCATGGTGGACGAGTGGGAGCGCTTCCAGAAGAGCTTCCGCTGCGCTGTGCATGCCCACAACGATGGCGGAGAGCTTGACCTGGGTATGCATCTGATGCTGTGCATGCAGCAAATCACACGGCCAGATCAATTGGGCCATCATACTTCTTTTCCAGCCGCACCAAGCTGATCAGACGCCGACCCCCCGAAAGAGGGGGTTTCACCTCGCTGAGACACGCACTGACAAATTCAGCAACGCCAATAAGATACATGCACATGGCATCTAGTGATAGAGAGCAGGGCTTGTTGGACAGATCCCGGTGCCTCACAAGCATGGCCTGCAAGTTGTCACCCCGGATGTATCCTGAATGAGCTGCCTTGCGTGCAGATGACCTGAATAAGGGCTCCCCGCTGGAGATGTGCAGCTTCCTGGTGGGTCTCCTGCAAGTTGACTGCCTGGTGGGTGTCTACATGCTCACATGTACAAGACGCTTCTACCCACAGCTATGATGACAGGCCTGCGCCAAGTAATGCTTATACTGGCAGGATTTCATAAGCTGAAAGAGGAGCATCTCTACAGGGCATACTGAAGGAGCCAGACTTCCCTCTGCACAAGGCGGCAAAGGGCCAGCCCACAATCAAGGTGATGCCTCGCTTCCGCCCCACTTTATTCATGACATGTGGTGTGCTGGTATGCAGTTGCCACACCTCTGAGCAATACAATAAGGTGTAACCTCCTGTGAACCCCCAGTCCTGACCCACAGGTGCCCATGCTGGAGCTGTCCAAGGCTGTGCAGCGAGTCATTGATGTGGAGCGCAAGGCATGCGAGGAGCTGCGGGGGGAGCTGACAGCCACCAAGGCTGCTCTGGCAGCCACAGGGACCGCTCTGCCCGGAAAGGTGAGCAACCAGGATGGTTCTGTGTCCTAAAGGAATGAACCTGTCACAAACTTGAGGAACCCATCCTGATACCTGAGGCTGATGACAGCTTCCATATGGTGTTGGGATGATAGTACAAGAGAGGCAACCTGTAGCCTAGGGCTATAGGGCATACACATGGGAGTCTAGCAGCCTATACCACGGGGACAACACAGTCACCATGCAATCAGTCTGCAGCCCAATTGCATGATGTTAGGATAGCATGCACAGCATAGGCTCCAAGGCATACTCGAGCCTGTATAAGCCGGTGTCCCCACACCAAGGCCCCCATACTCCAGCCCCACAGCGACGCAACACCCAGCCTTTGGCATGGTGACGTCGAGGGTTTCTAGGGGATACACAGCTGCATGCGCTCTGGTTTGCTGAGTGTCCCTTATTTTTGCAGGATGTGAAGGGGAACAAGACTGTGATTGCTGGAGGTTCCGAGGAATGAGAACAGTACTGGTGTATGGATGACCCAATGACAACACCAATAAGGTGAAGCAGGGAGGGCAGCGCTTAAGCTTGCCCAGAGAAGTGACCATGTCGGAGCTTTCTGGAGCGTCAGTAGCAAATTCGTCAGGACTCTGACTCGGGTGTATATGACCCAGAAAGGGTACACACAACTACAACTGCCACTATATACTCAGAGCACAAGACAGGCCCCAGAACACAGTAGGGTGAATGCAAAGACTTGTCCTCAAAGCTCACACCTCATCACCTGTGTTACAACCTGAGCCGGCTCGGGACTTAACAGATTTGTCAGAAGATTCAGGCCTCAAACCAGATGTAAGCAGGCCACTGGGGCTATGCTTTCTGGGATTCCAACAGCAAAGTCAGGTCAGGCATGAGCGTCCATGCAGTCTGAGTATCAAGAGCATAAGTGCAAAGGGTCAGGATTGTCAGAATCACCATGCGCAGCATACAGTGATTTACTCTGGGCATGTACAATGTAGCAACTCAACACGCTGAAAGCTGAGTAAAACTCACACAGAAGTGCCACACGAGCTCACCAGTCAGGGTTTCCAAAATGTCCTGACTCTTTGAGGGCTTCCTCGTTCACAACACAACCCTCACTGCCTTGCAATCTGCATCCCGCCGATGTGTGGTCGTGGGGTCTCTCCTCTACAACATCTCTCACTCAAGTTGCTGCATTTCTAGTAGCCTCTTCCTCGCCCGTACGGGCCGCCCCCTCGGCCCACCGTCCCCATGTACTGCGGCGTTCCATGCTGCGGCGGCGGCGGATGCATGGGCTGCCCTGGCGGCGGAGGCTGGCCTCCATAGTACTGCTGCCCCTGCCCGGGCATCTGCCCGCCCCAGGCCGGCTGCTGTTGAGCCCCCTGCCAACCCTGCGCCCCTGGCGGAGGGTAGTGCTGGGGACGTGCACCCTGATGGGGCATGGGCCCCTGGCGTGGAGGGTAGCTCGGGGGTGGGGCGGGTTGAGGGGGCGGCGGAGCCTGAGGCGGGGGCATATACTGCATGCCCCCACCCATGTAGGCGCTGCTCGCAGGCTGTGAGGTCTGAGGCGGTGCGCCCTACACAAGCCATCAGCACATCAATCAAATGCAGAAGGCTCTACGGATGTGCAGAGATGGACATAGCTTGTATAGGAGAACGAGGCCTAGGATGCTTCCTCTCATATAGGTGTTCCAATGCCGTCAGCGCCCACAGCTCAGGCTTCAGGGAGATCATCAACAGTGGACCACCTCAGCTGACGCCAAGAGCAGAATAGCGCTAGATGAAAGTCCCCACCTGGCCAGGCTGGAATGAACTGACTGGAGGAGCAGGGATTGCAGGGCTGTCCATAGAGAAGCCAATGCCGCCATGGTCATGGCTGCCTAGCGGCTTTGCTCCCGGCAATGACGGAGCACCATTGTCCTGCAAGAAGCAATCTCAATCTCCTACTGCCCAGCATATAGCATGTTTCTCAGCGTCATGCCTACTCGCATCTGTACGGATAGAATGTGGCTATAGATGCACCCACACCACTTTAGCAGAGGCTGTGACTTGCTTGGGGTTGATTGGGCTGAAGCAGAGAGAGCACCCCATCAGCTAGGGCATGTGCGCACGCAGTCTAGGCACATGCTGCGCATGAGCGCCGATAACACAACAGAGAGCATGCGTGCAGAAGGAGACGCAAGCTCACCTGCTCTGCTGCAGGGGTGTGGGCCGGGGGTTGCCCGTGCCTTTGCCTGCTTGGGCTCGGTGGCTGGGCAGATCCGTCTGCGAAGGACCAGCCATTCTCAGTCTGTCATCAGCATGAATTTGAGACGCCACCATGACTATAGGATTCCTCCTCCTAGCAGCCTCCCCTATCACATGATCCACCCATGAGCACACCCTTGTTACACTGGATGGCATACACATGCACGCTATGAGGCACCTGGCTACCTTGACTGCACAAGAGTATAAGCCTGAAATCGCACAGTTCCATCAAGGCTTTGGGTAGAGCAATACACAGAGTACACAGCAGATGCTACTCTAGCACAAAGAGGAAGTGTACCTTGAGCAACAGTGCCCAGAGTGCCTCCTCTCACAAAGCCTCCGCTGCTGCGCGGCGCTGCAGCGGCGGCCGCCACATCAGGAGGGGGCGCAGTCTCGCCAGATCTCGGCATGTATCTGTTGTCGCTGAAGTCGCCTGCGCTGCCAGTGCTAGTTCACACGTACAACTCTCCATGCAGCTCTTGTGCTAGAGGCTGTGCATGGAAAGGACACAGAGAGGATGCAGGGTCTCACAGAGAAGATACACAGAGCAGTAGGCCTCTATATATCCTTTGGCCAGATGAGAGAGAATTGGAGCAGTGATTGCATCATCATGGGCTCGTATCGAACCAATGATGGAAGAGGCACACATCTTGTATTTCCAGGTCAGAAAACAGAAAGGTGAAGAAACGCACGGGCAGTGCGCAGGCGCTTGGGCGGAGCAACATGGTGGAAGTTCTCGTGGCGCCGCCTCGGGGGGCTGAGCGAGCGCCTGTCTCGTTGCCGGGGCGGCGACCTCTCTGGCCCCTCAACAGCGGCGCTGCTTGTCAGCCAAGGCGCGGGCACCTGCAACAAGCTCAATCCTCTCGTCAGATGCAGTACGATCATGCCCCTCTCGTCACATGCAATGTGATCATTCACTGGGGCTTGACCTGCTCAGCATCCTGGACATGCATGATGAAACCTCCGTCGCAAAACTGTAACGTCCAGCCCCTTGACCTGGCGCTTACAGACACGCATGCCTCAGGCAAGCCTGTGAACGCAGCGCTCTCAGTATGCATGAGACTCGAGAGGCGCTCGCGGACCTGCCCGTTGCCCAGTGCGGGCGCGCTAACGGGCGCCACGCGCATGGGCGGCTGCAGCGCCAGCGCGCTGGGCATGACGCCCCGCAGCAGCGCTGACTCCGTCTCCTGCAGCTCGGCCTTCAGCCGCTGCCGCGTCTGCCGGTACTGCTCCTGGGCCTGCCTCAGCTGCAGCGCCTGCGCACACATGTCCTATCAGGAGATCTCAATAAATCCAGCCCAGGGCTGCCTCAGCCGCTTGTAAGCGCTCAGAGCAGCTACATTGCGCTGCCTAGCTGCTCCTGGTTGGCCAGGTAAAGGAAAGTCTGGTGTAGGCTCAGGGAAGGACAGGAAGTTCTGATGAGATGGTAAGGCAGGAGGGGCTGCTCACAATGGAATGCTCAGCAGTGCCTTCAAGGGCAAAGTGGGCGGGCAGGCCCAGAGGGGGTGCCATCCCTTCTGCCTTGCTCTTCCCTTCTTCCTCTGGAAAGCCCTCGTCAGCATCCTGCATGCACCCCAGACCGCATGAGGACTGCTAATGGAGGCCAGCGGAGAATATCTCCTAGGAGCTGCCAGAGCCTTGAAAGGTGAGAGTCTCCTCTGTGGATTTCTTTGAACATTTTTTAAAACCCTTATGCTTAGGTTGACTGCCAGTCATGATGAAATCCTTCACAGCAGTGCTGCATGTGTGCAGGACTGCCGCCAATGTGAAGCATTGCCAGTCCGCTCATAAGGTCCTGGTGGAGCATGCTGCAGATGCATGTGCCTGCCAGACGCTGCAACTCAGGCCAAGGGAGCTGCTGGTAAGAGGCCACACCTCAGTGCGAGCCATCTCAACAACGACAGGGCGAGCGGAGTTGCCGATGAGGAACATGTTCTTGCCGCACATGGCCAGCGCGCGCTGGCAGTCCTCCTTCCTCTCAAACGCCACAAAGCCGAACCTGCGGGTCGCAGCAGCAACCATCACTGGGCAGCTTGGACATGTCCACAATCTTCATCCCAGATCCTCCCCTCTGAGAGAGACACCATCCCGAGGGAAGGGCTCTGCATTCATATAAACCCCCGAGGGTTCACGAATACGATGCAGGGTCCTGGGCCCTGCATAGGAAGGCAGAGGCTAGTATGCACTGTCATAGGGGCTGCAGCATGTCCGTCCTGCATGTCATGATCAGGTTGAATGGGTCAGCGGCGGCTGCAGCTACTCAGTGCCTAGAAGCATGATCGGGAGTGCCAAACTGCTGGCAATATGGCTGGACAGCGCTATGCCAAGCAGCCTCCTCCAGCTGCTGTCTTAAAAGGTCCACACAGCACAGCGCTCCGCCCTTACAGCTCTGGACATGGTGACACAGCAGGGATCATAGCAGCACAGCCTTGCAGCGCAACCAACCTCCTCGAGGTATTTGCATGGGCATCAGACACCACCACCGCTTTCGCGACTGGACCAAACTGCGCAAACGCCGCCTCCAAAGCCTGCGGTGTCACATCATACTGCAGTTGTCAGCTCCTTGTCATGGACCAGACACAAGACTTGCACTCCCGCCCTCAGTCAAGAATTTCTGCCGCAAAGTTGGGTATCCTCTGCGTTAAGCCCCTGCATGCTCAAGATGCCAGAAAAACACAGGTCAGAACAGGATCGCACAAGCGGTGTTGATCCTGCTGAGGTTGCGTGTTCAGAAGGAGAAGGAGGCAGTTCCTACTGCATGCCAGTGACAATTTGTTGGCTCATGTCACTGTCCTGCACGTGCTGGCAAGTCAACCACAACAGAAGAGCGACATGAAGCGACATGTGCTGGCAAGCCCAGCAAGGTGAGAGCCCGTGCTCTGCTCAGGCCACCATGGTTGCATGAAAGAGACGCCTCACTTACCGCATTGTTCACGCTGGGACCCAGCTGCCCCACCCAGAGCACCCGCACATTCGCTGCCCTGCACACGATTCACAGCCTGAGCGGCGTTCTCATTGCTGATAGGAAGCTGATGCATATTCAGGGTCCTATCTCTGCCCAAGTCAGGAGACACTGCTCCCATCACAAGAGTGTTCCAGTTTGGCAGCAGGGCCTCCTGCCATGTGCAGCCACATGCTGAGTCAGCTCAATACAACAAATATATAGGGACAGACGCTAAGGCCTCACCATCTGACACTCATGACCTTGCCATTGACGGCAGTGTTGTTGAGCGCCTTCTTTGCAACAAAGGCCTCCTCGTGAGTTGCCATCCTGCGAGGTCAAGACATATGTTGAACAGAAGGCCTGGTGTCAAAGCACTGGATTGAACAAGGATTCATGCCCGCAATGTCAGCATGGGGCCTGTGCAGCACACCGGACAACTCCATATAGGCCCTGGGACGGCGCCTGGGTCTTGACGCCCTTCTTCTGGCTGACCCAGAACTCCTGCAGGCTCCCATGGGCCCCAAATAGCTGCTGCAGCTCCTCTTGTATGCCAAAGAAGTTCGCGACGAAGAGCTCGGTGGCCCCATAGTTCGACATCAGTACCTGCACCAATAATACGGGTATACATTATGTCAAAACGCCATGCCTTAGTGTGACCACGCTGGAACCAGGGGGCCTTAGACCATGTCTGACGATTGGATGCATATATATCCCTTGTATTGCATAGGAAAGCCTACTCATGGCAGCACGGTCGGGCATGATGGAGGGCTACTTACCTGATCACAGGCATGGAGCTGTATGAGATGTGTCAAGTCAGCGTTACTAGAGCTAAGCCCCTTTCACTCAAGCGATGACATGTATGTGGCGCTGCACTGCACTGAAAAGCTGGCATGTGTGTTACTGCGAAGAGTGGTATGATACAGGACATCCAAGGGAAGATTTGGATCTGCGATTGCTGCCTGGGGAGGTCCAAGTTAGGCATTGCAGTGAGGGGCCTTTGTTTGGGCGATCCCAGCCAGAGTGCAGAGAATCACCTCGTGAGAAGAGTGCTGCGCATTGTCCGACAGCGAAGACAGCACAGCCTGTCCGCAACAGTGCTACCTGAACAGTTAAACTGCCTCATGGACTCTGCGCCCTCTTGCCATGGTATACAGATCGACATGTAAGGATGCCAAATCTTCCAAGCAACCGGTTGAGTACGACCCGCAAGATGTCTTGTGGCTGCAGCCGGCCATGAGTGACCTTGAGGAGGGGGAAATTGAGGATGGGGAAATTGAGGACCTTCCTTCGACAGACCCCCAGGTAGGCAAAGCTGTTCAGCATGCAGAGTCAGCGGGTTTGACAGGCCTATCACCGTCTCATGTCAGAAAGCCTCGCGAACTTTCTCTGCTTGAGTGACCCCTGACTTGCAATATTCGAATGTGGGATACATGACGCAGGCATCCCAAACAGAGCCAGCATACCTCAGCTGGTCTCTCGACAACGATGGCCGGACCCCGAATCCTTCAGAAGGCCTTCAATCTGGACAGAGTCACTCCCTCGGAACGTATTCCAATGCCAAGCAGGCTGCGCAGCTGCCACCTGCCCCAAGGCCCCTTCCTTCACGTCCGCAAAGGTGTAAACCTGGATCTGCTCTAATGTGAGTCACCTGTGCTTTCCATGAAAGCATGAACACACGACAAAACTTCGCAGAAAGGCAGTCGGATTCTGTGTGCTGCAAGCTTGACAGCAGCCCTTCCTGCACTCCCGCATGCTTACCATCAACTGTTGAATGTCTCCGCAACAAGCTGGCCATGGGTTGCCCATGTCCTGTAGCTGACACGGGCTGAGCCTCCTGCCTGCAGCCGATCTCACCGCAAAGGTAGCCCGCCAGAGGCGGGAGAGGTTGAGGACGGTGAGATTGCAGAGCAGCCTGCAGCGCCAGCAAGCACTGCTCACAACGCTGCCAGTGTGCCAGCAGCAGCAGCGCAGAGGAAGGCACCTGCAAAGGCAGCAGCGGCCGCCAAGGCGCCCCTCCAGTTCAGGATGCCAGACTCGCAGAGAGGCAGGGCTCAGCAAAACCCTGCACAGGAGGCACGTCTTCCGGCGTTTGCAGACCTATCATCATCAGAGCAGAAAGCGACCTCTGCCTCCAGTGCACTTGCTCCCACTGGGAGCAGTGCTCCCTCAGCAGCTCAGGAAGTTGAAATGCCTCTTCCTCGGTCTACAAATGAATATACTAAGCCCAGCTCCCAGCACAGCCTGCCAGCGAGTGACTCCTCCGAAACTCACCACGCCAGGCAGCACAGCAATGAACGGGGCAAGCATGTAGCCCATGACAGGGTGCAGCGGGACTCTCGTGCGCAGAGAGGCCCAGCAGACAGCGCTCCACGCAGATCAGCGCGCTCTAGGAGTAGGAGCGTGATGGATGACAGGCAGCGACCAGACAGCATGCGCAGGCGCAGCAGCGATCGGGAGCCCAGCACGCATGCGCCAGAGCAGCCCAGGGGCAGCGCAGCGCAGCGCGCCCAGCGTGAGATGGCACCCATGGTCACCGACATAGAGAAGCTTCTGTCCTCCGTCTCCCTGCAAACCATCCGCAAGTGCGTCACCAGACACTTCCTCCTGTCTCTGATGCTCATTCAAGCCTCATTCTCTAATTGTTCCTGCATGAGTGGTCACCAGTCCAACAGATCTGTTCCCCTCCTCTCATGCGCAGTGCTATCGCTGAGTGATGCATACCAGAGATGCAGCATCCTCTGATCATGGCACACTGTTCAGGTCTCACTGTTTGGTGCGCCTGTGCATACCAGTTCCTTCAACCATAGGCTGCAAAGTCTCTTCATGACAAGCATGGCATCCTCATGTCACTCAAGTCACCCTGTTCTGCCCCAGACAACCCCAAGCCTGCCTTAGCCCTGTCTAGCCACAGCGTGCCATATGGTGCTTACACTGCTCTAGAGTGCACACCAGTGCTGATACTGTGCACAAGTATTCTGGGGTGCACCTTAGCAGGTGACTGTCGATAACAGAGTGTCTCAGCTGCAATGTCTGTCCATGTACCAACATACTATGATCCATGGCAGCAGCTCACCCATTGTGAACATCATGAGCAGTATCAGATCAGATCACACTACATCTCTTCCAGAGTATCTCTGTGCCTTCAGTCTCTGGCCTGACCTAACAGAAAAACACACTCTTGAGTATCCTGACAACATGCCATGTTGGAATCAAGTGAAACCTAGCTCTGCAAAGACAGTTCAAGCAGAAAAGGCACATCAAGTGCCCAGTCCCAATGGCGCAGACTGCCTGTGATTTGCAACATTGATGGCCATATGTGCAATGGTTTTGTCTCGCATTCCTGCTAAGAATGTCCTTTGTTGTGGCAGCATGATAAAGCCCAAAGGCCAGAGAAGCGCTGCAGCAATGCTCTTCAGCCCAGCAACTGCATGAGACGCTTGTCTCCTTGATCTCGTTCCATTCAGCACTGAGATTTCAGTACAGTCACCTTCACTCTCCGAGACGGGGTGTAATCAGGCTGTGTGTGCAGGGATCTGGAGGCTGCTGCAAGTACCCTCAGGCAAGCGCTCATCCAAGCATACGGCCTGTACAAGCTCTGCAGACAGGTAGGCAGTATCCTGATGCAAAGCTCTTCCTTTCAACACCTAGCTGCACAGTGCACATTCACGCCACTATGAAAGGCCTCACAAGCCCAGCACATGCAGAAGCTCCTGTTGAAATCTTGGTTCCTTGCAATGCTGCCGCAAGAAGGAAATGACACGCTTCTGATGCTTCTCCTGCAGAAGGACAAAGCCAGCGGAGCGGTGGTGAGGACCATCTTTGGACAGCTGTCTCCAAAGCTGCTGGCGTCCGTAAACTTTATGTATGTCTACGCCTGCACGGGCCAGGGCAAAGCGGCCATGAAGGATCATGCCACTGCCCGGACATGCCTCAGGCTTGCAGTCCGAGACAAGGACTACCTGTTCACGGCCGCTGACAGCGCCAAGTTCAGCAGCATGATCGTCATGTCAGAGGTAGCCTCTCAGCCCCTTGTAACTCACGCCATGCATGAGACTTGGAGTGTGCCTCAAAATGGCCAAACTCCGCATGCACTGCTTGCCGTCATGGATGGGTCAGTGCTGTATTGTATGAGCAGTCTGGCATGGAGCTTGAGACCTGGTTTGAGTCGCCAGACATGTGCAGGTCTTCAGAGGATATGACAAGACGCTGACAGCAGAGCAGGACGCACCCCAGCTGAGCAGCTCAGGACGAGTCTCAGTGCCACCTCAGCAGCAGCCTAGTCAGGGGCAGGCCCCACAGCAGGAGCACAGCATGCCACAGGGAGCTGCCCCAGACATGTCACGGCAGCCGCTTCCTGGACCTCCCCCAATCCACAACCCTCTACCTGCGCCCATGCATGGCGCAGGTCCCCCCTCCCTGCCAGGACCCCCGCATATGCTGGGAGGCGCCATGCCAGCTCACCCAATGATGCAGCATCTCCCGCCGCACATGCAGGAGTCCCAAGCTCTGAGTCATCTGCAACACATACACAGCAGGCCAGACATGCCGGGCAGCCAGCATATGCCCAGGCAGAACGGATTTGGCGGGCACATGGGGCATGGGCAGTTCGAAGCCCAGATTGCCCACATGCACGCTGACAAGCGCCGGGATGGTCATGAGGATCTGCCCCACATGCACCACCCACCGGATGATGTGCCCAGATTCCCACCCCATATACAGCCGCAGCGCAGAGATTCACCCGCACCTCCTCTGCCGCCACACATGCAGCTGCCGCCCCATGATCTGCCCCAGCATGTGCATGCAAGACCTGCTGGTCCATCCCAGCTGCCCCCACACCTGCAGCTGCATGCCAGCCTCCAGCACCCACTGTCCAGCAGTCATGATGCAGCAGGATATGGCAATGTACATCAGTCAATGCCTCACCTGCCACCACACCTGGCAGCCAGCATGATACAGGAGCAGCAGCCGCAGCACTTTGCCCAGCTGCCATACGAGCCTCAGCAGCCGCAGCCGCATGTGAGGTCTGCAGCGGCAGAGCCTCAGGAAGAGGACAGCCTGCAGCCAGACATGAGCAGCAGTGCGCCGCAGCAGAACGGCAAAAGGCGCCACAGCAGAAGACATAGGGGCAGAGCGCATAAGCAGCGAGGACGAGAGCGGCAGCAGTTGAACGGCAGAGGGAAGTCTGAGAAGACTGACAGTGAGTGGAGCTACCAGCATGAGTCTGCTGCTGCCTCCCGCTCTGTGCCGGGCGTGACAGAGGTGCGCTCAAGGCCAACATTTTATGCCATCCACGATTCAGAGAGCTCTGGAGTTCTCTAGCATGCATGTTCAGCATCTCAGGCTACTACTTAATACATATGTCTGGCATTGCGAATGGCATGTATGTTTGCAGGAGCAGCAACCCCATCTGTCAGTCCTTGTGCCATCCGACACTATTCAACAACCTACACCCATGGATATAGAGGAGCTTTCTGACAGTGAGGGGCTGTATGGGGACGTTGGACGAAGCACAGAGCGCAACATGCCACAAGCAGCGGCAGCAGCGATCATTGATGCCTCAGAAGCTTGTGAGCGCCTTCGCCTCCCCAAATGACACACCAGCTGCCTCCGAGAGGCGATGCTTGCATTCACAGGGGCTTCCCTGTAACGATGGCTCATTTGGGTTGACATTCACAGAAGTGTATTCACATATTTGCAACCAAACGCTGGCACATGGAGTCGCAGTGCAGGGCCTGAGTGCTGAGCATGTGTGCGTGTTCTTCCTGCAGCTTCTGCTGTGGGCATGGACATGCAGCGCCAGCCAGATGTGGCAGCAGAGCCTGATGTGGCGCTGGATGAGTCATCGCAGCGCACAGAGCGCGTGGCCAAAGCGCCCAGCATGAGTGAGGAGGACTATGTGGAGGCAGGCGCGAGGGAGCTGAAGCAGCTGTACGCTGACATGGCGCCGGACATGTGCCGCCTGCTGAGTCAGCAGCGCCTGGTGCTGGTGCTTGATCTGGACCACACCCTGGTCAACTCTGCCCGGCAGACAGAGATTGACCCTGAGCATGTCCTGGTAGGTTCAAGGCCCACCCACTTTCTCTCATCAGCAGCACTCGTGTCTCTCTGGATAGAAGAGGAGCATGCCCATGCATGGGCAGTCGCAGAAGCTGCCTGCTGCTTCCTAGGATTCCCCCCATGGAGAAGGTTGAAGCATTGACTCTCCGCTGAATATCTTGCAGCCTCAGGGCTGGTGAAGAGGTGTGGCAGGAAGATCATTCCACACCCAGGAAAGATCTCCCCTTGCTGTTGAGTCCGCTGCAGGGTCTCGAATTTCAGGGGCTTTGCCTTGCAGCTGCTGGAGGAGAAGCTGCAGGCTGGCCAGAGCAAGAGTGCTCGCAGTTCCAGCTGGATGCCATCGGCATGTGGACTGCTTTCCCCAGTGTGAAGGGGCTGCACGTAATTCACCACAGAAGCATCAAGCAACCCCTTCTGATGCAGCTGCTGGAGGAGAAGCTGCAGGAGGAGGCAGGGTGGCCGGAGCAGGAGCGCTCGCTGTTTCAGCTGGACGCCATCGGCATGTGGAGCACCTCTCCCAGCGTGAAGGGACTGCCCGTAATCCACCGCAGAAGCATTTAGCAACCCCTTCTGATGCAGCTGCTGGAGGAGAAGCTGCAGGAGGAGGCAGGGTGGCCGGAGCAGGAGCGCTCGCTGTTCCAGCTGGACGCCATACTGCCAATATTCCACTGCAGAGGTGCTGAGCAACCTTTTTCATGCAGCTGCTGGAGGAGAAGCTGCAAGAGGAGGCAGGGTGGCCGGAGCAGGAGCGCTCGCTGTTCCAGCTGGATGCCATCGGCATGTGGACCAAGCTGCGCCCGGGCGTCCGGGCCATGCTCGCCCAGCTAGCGCCCCTCTTCCAGCTCTGGATCTTCACCAACGGCACCAGGTGTGATATGCACGCATTGTATCCCTCGACTGACTGCAGTCATCATCACGGGCACAGATGTGCTCATGCATTGGCCCACGGCGATTGAGCAGTATGTGATGTCACAGTGCACCGGCGCAAAGCGCCCCACCTGCGTACACATGGCCTTTTGAGCATAAATCCTGGCCTTAGCGTTATAACCTGATCTGTGGTGGCAAGCCTAAGTGCAACCCTAGCATAGACGAGGGAAGCAGTATACACGCTGCCATGCGGGAAGGTCAGCAGCGTGCATTGTGTGCCAGCTTTTGGACAATGCCTCTGTGCAGGCCGTATGCAGAGGCCATAGCAAACCTCTTAGACCCTCAGGGCGGCCTCTTCCACAGAGTCATTGCCAACTCAGCCTCCACCGACAAGGACGGCATGCCCGTCGACCAGCTGAAAAGCTTCTCCAGGGTAAGGCGTGATAGCGCTGTTTCCCACTCCGCTCACATGATGGGCCTGAGGCACCACTCCACCAGTGGGGCCCAGGCCTCTAGACATCTCTGGAACACCTGAGGGAGCTCTGCTTTGCCCACACACTCAGACACTGCAATCCTGACTCCAGCTACACTCTCACAGCATTCACAGGAGCTGCAGCTTACATGACTGCTGACCAGTGGACATAACTGCTTCTGTTGCCACTGACACCTCATTCCCCTGTAGCCGCCAAGCACATGACTCCATGTGCACATCAGAGCTGCACCGCTGCACCCTCTTCACAGAGTGCACCTTATGAAAGCCAACATGCATCTCTCAGCAACCCCGCTTCACTTGTGCGAGAGTTACGGACACAGCGCCTGTGCTGAGCATTTGCAATGGACTCAGCACTGGTCTGCACTGCTGTATATGTGCTATCATGTAGACCCTTCTGATCCCTTAACCTATGGCAGGGTCTGGCGGCAATGGACGCTGCAGTAGTGGTGGTGGATGACAATGACCATGTGTGGCAAAACCACCGGCACAACCTGCTGCGCGTGGAGCGCTACATGTACTTTCCCATTGCCATGCGCCACTTTGGGCGCTCTGACAAGTCCCTGCTAGAGCGCGGCAAGTGAGCGCCTCTCCAAAAGACTCTAGGCCCTAGAGCCTGGTTTCCGAGATCCAGAAACCAGGATCTGATGCTTGAAGCAGGCGTGCCTGTCTATGGCATCTGTACCTTGTTATCATGGCAATTGCACCAAGTGCTTCGCTAATTTTCTGCTGCAGCTTCTTACAAGCATGCCGAGACTTCTGCACTGTACGGCCATTGTGATGTCTCCTGGGCCCAAGCGGCTGAGGTGTTGATTATCTTTCTAGGGACGAGTCACCAACGGAGGGCATGCTGAAGCACACTCTGGATGCGCTGCTGCGGACCCACATCACTGCCTTTGAGGCCCTCTGGGAGCAGCCGGAGCGAATACCTAATGGCCTCTGGAAATGGGACGTGCGCCACTCCATGTGGGTGGAGCGCCAGAAGGTGAGCAGTGTCTCAGTGTGCGTATACTTGCAGTTGAAGCTGCATTTGAGCTCCTGACACCTGGCATGGCAGCCGCGGCACACAGCGGTGATCTGCAAGCTCTGGAGAGTCCTTCACCAGCAGCCCCACATGCCACATAACAGGTCCACCTATCTGCAGAGATGGCAGGCATCCGCGCTGTTTGCCGCTGCAGGATTGTAAGATGCCAGGGAGAGTGGGCAGGGGATAGTGCAGCAGACTTGCGAGTTTTGGCATGCTTTCTGTGGTACAGGTGCTGGCCGGTGTGGTGATTCTCTTCAGCGCGCTGGTGCCCTTAGGGCAGGACCCGAAAGCCCACCATCTTGGGCAGCTCGCGGTGCAGTTTGGGGCAGAGTGTGTGACCCAGGAGGACGCGAGCGTGACGCACGTCGTGGCGGCAAATAGCGGCTCGGCCAAGGCGCAATGGGCGCGTGCTCATGGCAAGCACCTGGTGTCTCGTCACTGGTATGCTACCCTTACCTTGCTCAGATTGCCAATCTTGATCCCGGATACTGGAACCCCGATCAGACTTCAGGCTGACATTCAAGCGATTCTGATGTATTGAGGAGGCAGCGAGTCGGTGTGCTAAAGGTTGCAGGTCTTGCTGATTAGGCATTGCCGTTCAACACTATTGAGCTGAGCAGGAGATAAATAATTGTACTTATGGCTGTCGCCACCCTCCACGAGCTGTTGTGTGACTTCCACAGGCTAGAAAGCTCCTGCGCCCTCTGGAAGCGCGCCCAGGAGTTGCGCTTCCCTGCGCCATCCCCACATGCTGCCAGTCAACCAAATGCCTAAACAGCTCGACATCCTGCCCAACCCTCACTGAAGGCCCCTGAATATGCTTCAGAGGCACTTCAGTATCTGCCAGAGCATGCAGGTGCCATGCAGTGCTGCTGCAGCCCCATTGCCCAAGCATGCTCCACCTTCCTTCATGCATCAAGCTTGCGTCGGGCTGATGCAAGCTGCCCATCGCAAGCTTACCCTATTTTCCTTGAGGACTTGCATTGCATTCTATTGGTGGAATGAGGCGGATCTCGGGAGGAATGATATATATCATGTTTGAGCAGACGCATGCGGCACTGTGGCCAACAAGCAGGGCTTGTGCATGAAGATCAGAATGACAAAGAACTGAACCTTTTCACTGCAGAGCCTTGGCAAGCTTTTGCTCTCTCGGTGCCTTGGGGCAAGGCATAGAGGCTGCAACATAGATCATATTTGAGAGACAGCATGCAGCCGACGCAGCTCATTCTTCAATAGTCTCAACTCTGGAGAATCACACAGTCGACTTGCCCTATGACAACCCCTAGTCGGCAACCCTTCCTTGAGCCGGGCCTGTGCTGTTGTAGAACTCCAGCACAGCCTGAGAAATTATCCTCAGCTCCTTTTCGAATCTTATCACTGCACTATCTTCTGGCTTCACGCTGAGACGCTTTCATGGCCAATACTCTGATCACTCGGGACAGTCCACGCAACTGTTGTACAGCAACTCTCTCACCGGACCCTTGCACAGGACCTGCAGTTGTGTGCTCTCCCTATCTCAACACTAGTGCTACAAAGTATTCTCAGAGGCTGGCAATTGCAATCCTGGTGGCCCTGCATGCAGTTCTTGCACAGAAGCTGGCTTCTACAGGTGTGCCGCAACTCAGACGCAGTGCTGAAGCCAACATGGCTCAAGTGATGCCTCAGCACACGAGCCATCTGTCAGGCTGTCTTGACTAACTGGTCATCCCTCCGACGATGTCAGGGTCTGACGGCAGGGTTTTGAGAAGGCAGCTACCCGGGGGTCCATGATGCGGTGGAAGAGAGGCGGACACAGGGCTAGGATCATCATGGCTGGGTAGCACGCCGGCAGCTGCGGCGCATCCGGCACATTGCGCAGCATCTGCACACAACACCTTGTTTTCGGTATCGCGTCCTCGCCACATGCAAACATCGCAGTGACATAAGCCTCTGTCAAGCGTATGGCCAAATGGGCGACGTCCATGCATGCATTAGCCACAAATATGTGTGCAGAATCTACAGCCAAGCTGAAGCCAGAGGCAAGCTTTCGCCTAACAGCGGGATCAACAGGGCTGCTTTTAGTGGCAAGTGCAAAACGACACAGCTTTGATATCCACACCAAATCCCCATGCTCACTGGTTTCCATGGTACACTGCTATGAAGCCCAGGCATGCCTTACCTGGTAGGGCCGTGATGCATGCGCGTGGTGATCTGAGTGCCGCTGTAGCCGAAAGATGACAGAGTTTGTCAGCAGCCAGTTTCCGTTCCAGGAGTGCTTCGCTGTTGTCCTCTCAATCCTGCATGGTCAAGCAGCCGTCGCGATTGCACGGTTCGATTACGCAATTCCCTCCCAGAGAAGCATTGCATGCACCCAGGACAGTGCATATGGGAAGGATCCCAAACCATTAGGAATTCAGAGCACTTTCATGTGAACTCCCACCACGAAACACTAGTGCAAGCCTTGCATATTCGCCAGCGCCTCAGATTCACATAACACATGCATATCACAGTTACTCGCCTGCCAGCTTTGGTGAGGGCGCGCTGCAGCCCGTAGTGCTCAATGTAGTTGACATCCTCCAGAATGATGATGGCCAGCAGGGCCTGCGTCACGCCCAGGGCTGCTGCCAAGGGGCCCCACATGACTCCTGTGCCCAGCAGCAGGGCTGCAGGGACTCCCAGCCACCATGCTATCCTGCATGCCAGATGCCGGACTCAAGGGTGCCAGCTGTAATCAGGGAGTTCCACAATCCTATAAGTATGTGCCAGCTATATTCCAGGTGTAATGCAGGGATGACATGACTTCACATCCAGCGGAACTTGCCAGCCAGCCTGCTATCCTGCACGCCAGCTGTTGTTCTGTAGGGGTGGCAATTGTGTGAAAGGGCGAAAGGATTCATCCCCACTGTGCGCAACAAATCGCATGTCTGCCAGCACTTGGGCTGAAATGTGCCTTGCCTGTTTTGGAGGCAGAAGAAGGGCAGCTGGCGGGCGCGCAGCCGGTCCAGCTCCATGACAACGCCGTCGCGCAGGTTCCCGACCACGCTGCGCGGCAGGAACATGTACAAGGACTCCCCCAGCCTGGCTGAGGCAGGGTCTCTCAGGGTCGCCACCTGCATGTGTCACACCACGAGCTAGCGCATGGGCAAAGCTCACATTGCCCGGCCAGGTGACTGCGCGTCTGTAAGGAGTGAACTGAGCAGAATCGTGACATCGCAGCTTCCTCAGCCAGCGTCATGCTCTGCAGCAGCTCACAGATCTGGCCTATGTGTAGCACTGGTCTGCAGCGCCAATATGTTGCCCGCTTCAGAGACCTCAGGTGGACACATGCTACACTGAGGCCATTCCGCCAGCCCCCCTCATCTGCGAGTATCACATGAGGCCAAGACATAGGCGGGCTCACATTACGGTGGTGGGCGAGGTGGCTGCAGGTCCAGTGCATGTAGCCGACGGAGCAGAGCAGGACATTGGACAGCGCCTTGTCCAGCGGCTTGGTGCTGTGCAGCAGCTCATGCGCCACTGTGAAGAGCAGCCCGCCCTCGCACCCAAGGCTCAGGGCCAGACCTGCACCAGAGCATGCAGTTCTGTGAAGGAAATCAGTAATACCTAGGTGCAGAGGCAGACTTGCATCATGCTGAGCTTACGATAAGTGGAGGATCAGCCCAGGTGCGCAGATACAGATTGTGCCTGACGGCTGTTGCCTGAGCTGCCAGGCAACAGCATCTTGGTTGCTTGTTGCTACCCACTCTCCTTGCACAAAGCTGAGAGAGGGCTCTGATGGGCCTCAGCACCAGTGCCCAGGACTAGTGAGGATGACTCTCGAGACACTCAATACTTTGTCCTGGGCTTATGGTTGTCTGAGGACCATCAGAGCTCCTGCATCGTGCATTCTCTTGTACCTCCCCTCAGAGACCACTACACCTGATTTGGACTTGAGCTGTCAGTGCCTCACCAAGCATGGCCAGAGGATTGATGCTGGTCGTCCCCACAAGGTGCATGGCAGTCAGCAGCGTGACCCAGTGCGCCGCCACACAGGTGTACAGCACCGCTCTGTAGGCCCCTTCGTTCTGCAAGCTCTCCATGTTCTCATCCTGCAAGCCAACCAGCGATTGGATGGATCTGAAGTGCTCGGACACAGACAGAGAGCCTTGATGGTCCAAAAAGAGCTGCCCTTTTGGGAAAAGCAAGCACAATGACATGGCTGTACCAATAACCTCCTCCTGCGACCTTGAGCACCAATGGCCATGTTCCTCCTAGAAGAGTCCCCTGAATGTCAGACAGCAACAGCGCCTGGCTCAGAACCTCATCAAAGAGTTCATGGCCTCGGATGGTCTAGCATCGCAGACGAAGCTCATAAATACCATAGTGCCATTGCTTGTCTTCCCATATTACCCTTGTACAGGGCATATTTTGGCTGCCCAGATGGTTTCAAATCGCAATCTCAACAAAGTATGCCTACGCTGAAAATGATAGGCTAAAAGCATAACAAGAAGGTTCCCATATATTTTAAAGAATAGGGACCCGCTGGCCAGTATTGATGCACACACTAAAAAGTATAGTGAGAAAGAGCATGCACTCATGCAACATCACCATCCTGCCAGGCTGCCAGTGCTGTGCCTTGCAAGGTATGTTTCATGGGAGAGGCACTATGGTAGCCACACAGGAAGGCCACTCCATGGCAAGAAAGATGAGGGAGGCTCTGAGATTGCATATGCGATGGATGGTGAGAGGCATGCGTTGGGACTTGTTAGGACTCTGTGCCTGAGGAGGGATGAGGGATGTACTTACCGCCTCTGGGGGCTCTTCACCAATGATGAAGTCGCCCGCTGGCAAAATGATGAAGACAAAGAGGGCTGCGGCCAGCGAGAAGGCTGTGTTGATCAGCATATTGCAGAAGCCCGGATGGTGCCCATAGAAGCCTGCCACATGATGGGTGATGGGCACGGCTGCCAGCACCTGCGCATGACATCAAAGCCTTGACTCACATAGACATGGGCATCTGACAATTAGGGGCGCTCACGGAGATCTGTCTGGGGCTGACCCAACGAGGTACAGGCAGAGGGCAAGCCCTAAGGTGAGCAGGCAAGGTGTGATGAAGCAGGAAGGGGGGAATAAGCTGCAGACCTCGCTGGGGATTAATGCCAGTGCTGCTGAGACCCAGGTGCTGCCATATACAGCCCCGAAAGTCGAGAGGATGGCCGCTACAGGCACCAGCAGGCTTGGAGAGTACTTCAGCGGTCCTGCAGCATATAGAGAAAGCGCTCTCTCCTCGGAGGCCATTGAAGAGACCTCAGTAAAGGAAGTGCGCCGCTCAAAGGCGCAACGTGCCTACTTGGGTAAGCATGTAACGTTTGCAAGGAGCTCACAAACGGTCTGCCAACGGTCTGAGGGGTATCGGTTCTTCTCTCTTACGCAGCGTATGCTGGGAACAATCCTTACATCTGTCGGATCGTGCGCACCTGGAAGCAGGGCAACGTAGAGACGTGCCAAAGGGTTTCCTGCTGGAGACTGTGTGAGGGGAGTCAGCTCCTTCACTGTCGAGGAGCAGACCGCGGGCGTCCTGTCTGTCAACAAAATCTTGTTGTTTCGTCTTCCGAAGCGCTTGAGCGAGGGATAGCGTCCAGACTCATGCGCGGGAAGTCTGATCCTCGCTGGTATCTGAAAATTGCACAGCCGCCCGCAGAGGGGAGCGCGTTGCAGCTGCGCCTTGATCAACATCACGAAAGGTCTTTCCTACGGTCAGAAAAAGATGTGCTCTTGGATGCAGGGGTCCAAGGATCAGAGAGGAACATTGGTCAGGATGCTGAGTCAAGAAGTTAGTCACCGGTCAATGATGAATGGCTTTCCACGGTACTCGCACTCTTCCCAGGCTGCGCCTGGAACAGCAAACGTAGAGTGACAACATAATACCTTATAGATATTCAATTATTGCGCTAAATCCGAGCAGCGTCCTTGGTGTTACCGTCGCCATCGCAGGGCATGCCCATGCTGAATATGCATTTGCTGCAGGATGATGCGCTATGTCAGCTGCTTGGTGTACAGTCATTAATGTCTTGATTTGTTTCACAAGTCAGATGCATCAGAGAGGGCTTTGCGTGGCGGTAGCAGAGGGGATGACATTGCTAGTGTGAAGCTCTCTGGCCCGCCAGGCCTTCATGCTGAGACGCAATGCCCTGCCTGCTGAGCTGGCAAGGCTCCCTGTCTTGATACAGCAGCAAGGCGCCTGGATCAGCGAGACTATCAGTCAGACACTCTCAGCAGAACCTCGCTACTCCAGCTCTGGCATATGCCATTCAACACCGCCATTTCAATGCCGGCCATTTCGGACATCGCGTGCAGCCTTCGCCACTGGCATGGGTGGCACTGGCAGCAGCACAGTCGACATATTTGACAGGTGTGCCTTGCCTGGCCCTTCAGTATGATGCCGAAGTGGCAATTGTCTTGGCTGCTAGGGGGATGATGACCCAATCGCACGATGTGACACCAACTTTGTGTTGCAGGGATGTCAAGAGAGCCCACAGGGAGCGGGCAGTACGGCTCCAGACATCTGAAGACCCCTTGCAAGTGAGTCCTACCACATCCTGTCATCGCACTACAAAAGATGCAGACTACCCCTCCGAGAGCCCTAGTTCTGCTGGGCTGGCACTGCAAGCTGCAAGCAAGTCCAAGCTGACACAGTTCATCCGTAGGCAGAAGTGGCTGAGAGGCTGCTGGACCGCTTGGAAGACTGCAAGAGGACGTTCCCGCGCGTGGCTGTTCTGGGCGGGGCGGGCGAAGCAGTTGTGTCTCGGCTATGCGGCGGCAGAGCAGGCATCGAGAGCGCTGTCCTCTTGGACTCGTCAAATGCCATGCTGGAGAGATGCCGGCAAAGGGCAAGCATTGTTAATTTCAACCCTGAAATCATGCAGGGCAGAACAAGGAGGGGCCAATTGCCTTTCAGAAAGTGCAAGCAGGGCGTGATCCATTCAAAGTTGAGGTCGATTCCAGGGGCTTCATGGGTACCTTCCCTTGCAGGTATCCCAGCAAAGCGCATCAACTGGGCCTCCAGGGTTGTCCAATCTTAAGGTGAGTATGAGATTGCAGCATATTGTGGTCAACTCCACGGTTCAATGTGCATCCCCTTGGGTCTGATCCTCCAGAGGGATTTTTGCCTGAGGTACACGGGCGTCTTCTGGAGGTAGTGGCTCCACGAGACGCACATTAGCTGCACGGTCACGGCTACAAGCGCATGGCTTTCCCAGCAGGCTTGCTTATGCAGCTTCAACTGCACCGCTTGATGCTCGGGTGCTGTCCTGTTTCATTCCGCAATCGTTCTGGCATCCTCAGTGACACAGCGTGACATGATAAGGGGTATGAAGCTGAGAGATTTGCACTCATACACTGACGCCTTTCACTATGATACACAGGTCGAGTATGTTGAGGGAGAAGAAGATGCGCTGCCTCTGAAGGAGCGAAGCATGGATTGTGAGTTTCGTTCCTCGCTTGCAAGCATCCTGGACACTTCCCTTCGTGAAGGACGTCTCATGCTGCAGGAGCTTGTCTACGACGCGTTGCGCAGGTCATCCTGCTTTGACTTGCCCTGCTGATGCTGTCCCTGTCTACCAAATCCTGACGGAATGCTGTGCATGCAGTAATTGTGAGCTGCCTGGGCCTGCATTGGGTCAACGACCTGCCGGTGCGCTACTACTCACAGAACTGTGCAATCTGTCCAAAGCAGAGCTTCTGCAGCATTTCATCAGGCTCTGCATTCTCAGCTGAGCCATGCACCTGCTATTGTTCTCACACACCCTAGGAGAGGAGTAGGGTAGCAGCGGTGTTGATACTCTACCTTCCAGTGCTTGGCTGGCCTCTTCAAGCTCTAGGGGCATTGGCCGTAAAAGTGGAAGGACAGCAAAGCTTGCCTGCCAGCCCTTCCGGCAGAGCAGCGGGTTGCAGAACAGTGTCACAGGCTAGAGATCCTGATGTGAGCCTACATGCAACCGCACATCCTCTTGGAGGACCCCTACATACACAAGGCTAGATGCCGCAAGCAGAAATGCAATTTGGTCCTCTTGGCTCTTCTGAGCCTCCAGTTAATTAGCATACAGGGGCAGTCTATGTAGGACACCGCCAAAGAGTATGCTGCCTCCATTCCTAGGACTGCATGCGCGTGCCCGGCTGACACAGCGAGTACCACCTGGAGCTGCATGCGCCTTCAAGTGCAGCCTGCTGTCTGCAGGGGGCCATGATACAGTGCCAGAAGGCCCTGAAGCCTGATGGGCTCTTTCTGGGGGCCATGTTTGGCGGGGACACTCTGCAGGAGCTCAGAATAGCGCATGGCCTGGCAGAGCAGGAGGTGGAGGGAGGCATCTCTCCTAGAATCTCTCCCCTCGCCCAGGTGCCTGAGACCTGCCCAAGCACATGTTTGGATCTCTAAGACAGCCTGCCAGTCCTGATCTGTGCGCTTCGATCATGGATATGGGATGTCCGTGTGTATCCTCAATGTAGCGGTAATGCCTGACCCTGAAAAATGCTGTCCTTTGTAGCAGGGGACTGCTGTATGCCCTGCCAAGCATGATGCTAAAAAAAAGCTGGATGCGCTCATGTCTCACAAGCCTTATTCTGATATGGAGAGGGTCTGAGGTTGCCATGCTTTGGTGCAGGTCAGGGATGCAGGCAACCTGCTGACTCGAGCCAACCTAGCCATCCCATCTGTGGATACAGACGAGATTATTGTGAATTATCGCAGCATGGATGAGCTTGTAAGGCATCTCAGGTGAACAACTGCAGTTCACAAGCATATTCTTGCCGCTTCTATCATTCTGTTGCAAGCAGCCACACATATGAAAGATGCTCCCTGAGCAGC
The DNA here is from genome assembly GCA_963930925.1 of Coccomyxa viridis. NCBI lineage: Eukaryota > Viridiplantae > Chlorophyta > Trebouxiophyceae > Coccomyxaceae > Coccomyxa > Coccomyxa viridis. The sequence continues at coordinate 730,385 of CAWVOJ010000008.1, read as the reverse complement.
TGCTGGAAGCATTGTGAGCAGCCAGGTACAGCAGCCTTCAAATAATGCTATCGATATGCGCTTGCGCATCTTGACAGCGTTAGCAGGGGAGGGGAGTTGAATGCGTGGTATATATGACAGGGCCATGGGAGAGAGCAATGCTGTGAGGGTCCGCCGGCCGCTGATGAGGCTGGCGACAGCCAGGCGCGCAGCAGAGATCTATGCCGAGAAGTTTGGCACAGAGGACGGCGCTCTGCCAGCCACCTACCAGGCAAGCCCTATCAGTCGCCCTTGCCACACAAGCGCTGTGGTGGAAGATGTCAGCAGGCCTTGAGACAGCCAGTTTGCTGAACGCTGGCAATCTCTTATGATATGACCCCTGTAGCGCCTTCTGACTGCGCTGATAAGGTCTGAGAGTGCAAGATACTGTGGACAGTACAACATGTCCGCAGCTTGTAAGGGATGGGGTGCTCTGTGTGTCAGAGCTGTCATGACGAGACCTGTGTTGCTGCAGATCATCTTTATGACTGGATGGGCGCCCCATGCGAGCCAGCAGCGGCCCATGCAGCGAGGCTCTGCAGAGGTCACCCTGGAAAGCCTTCAGGCTGAGCTGGCGAAACGCAAAGCCAGCAACCCCAAAGCTTAGCTTCTCCAAGTTTTATCTTCCTGCCACTGCCATCACGTCGCTGAATATTGGGGTGTGTGTACATGACACGTCACGGCATCTTCGCGGCTGTGTCCTGCATAAGCCCCAATGTTGGCTCGCATGCTGTGCCAATGCTGAGCGCTGCGGTTGCAAGGCTCTGCAGACGCAATCCTTGAGAGTCTGCATGCCTAGGTCAAGCACTGCAGACCAGGGAAGCTTCGGCTGCAGCTGATTTCTGTAACATATTCTTTGCCAGTACGACATGCTGCAGTGCTTGTTGAGTGCGCCAACATGCCATGCTCTGGCTGCGGCTAGTCCGTGATGAGGAATGACTTGGCACCTTCCTCTACACAGCATGCTGTGCTACTGCCTCAGACGTCAGGGAAGTCTCAAGGAATTCACACAAGTGCACATTGCGCCAGTGATGCAGGACCTTAGCCTGGGTTGTGGCAAAGCGTGCCCTTTGGGAGAAGCAAACTGTGTGGTCCAGGCAGTATTTTGGCCTTGTGTCTGTTCTGACCTATAGACTATGGAGTGGAGGACTTGAGAGACTGCAGTCAGGCTCTATGTGATCGTCATGACGGGAGACATTTAGACACTGGGGTGACACAGTGTGGCGTAAAGTATCTGAGCCTGAAACTTGCAAGTTAATGACATTCTTCACTATGCACTTCTTCTTTTAAGCCACTTGCGGCGGTGTTGCGCCTTGTGCTATGGTCGTGCAGACCGCACCATAGCTCTTGTGCTCGTCACCGTTACTGTGGAACACAATCTCGTAAGCAACGGTACGATTGACTCTGCGGCCAGCTGGTCAGATCGCCGGTGCCATCGCGGCGCAGTGACCTCTGAAAGGCCATTTCTGCTCTTGTCTGTGCCATGCCGCTCATTGCAGACCATGAATCGTTCTACAGGACCGCAAACTATCCCCTTGTCCATGACTGTGACATGGAAGCAGATCTCAAGGAGGAGGCAACTGATCTGTGCGTTGCAGCCGCTGAAAAATACAAAGACAACATAGAGAAGGCGACTCAAGTGCGCTACAGGAAACATGCTTGCTGCGCTGAGCTCAGACACCCTGGCTTTACACTCGGCTGAATGTCGGCCTTCACGTCCAGGTGGCCAAGGATGCCCTAGATAAGAAGTTTGGAGGCAGGTGGCACATCGTGATGGGCGACGACTTTGCATATGAGGTCACTCATGAGGTGATACCCCAGGCTGTAGGCTACTCATTCGTTGCCCTACATGATGAGCAACGGTCACTCTGCAATGTATGTGTTTGTGCTTCAGAAAGCGAGCTGAAATTCAGAGCTAGAGCTAGAGCTTGTGCTTGCAGTGCAAGAGCCTGCTGCATGTGTATGTTGGAGGCAAGATGGGCATCCTCGCATGGAAGCTTGCGTGATGGGCACAAGAGACAGCATCAGCAAAGCTCATGCTAATGCACCTGTAATCGATTGCAGATCTCTACAACGCCACAAGCAATGCAGCTGTATCACACTCTTGTCACTGTTGAGATGATAGACCTCTCAGCAAAAGTATGGTGCATGCAGATTGTCAAAGGTCCTCCAGCAATCCTGGGAACCAGCACCCTCCATCGCTCATCAGCAGCCAGCAGACACTACAAAGAACACTTCTCAGAAGCCATATGTATACATGCAACACCGCGCAATCGCCTCTCACCGAAACGCATCGCTCGCACTGCTGACAACTTCCTGCCTGGCATCAGTCTTGCATCTCAAATGATCCTGTCTTTTGACCTCTTGACTGCAAGAGCTCCGCACGCAGGCAGGTCTCCTAGACATGTACAAGCTTGGAAGTCTTTGCGCTTCTTTCAGTAACATCCACTCAGACGGGAACAGCTGCTTGTTCTGCAGTGTACACAAGTCTCTCCCCACTCTCACCACCAGCCTATTTGGCAATGTCAGAGCGCTGCACATGCTGTGGTTAAGCAGCTGCTCTGCCTTTATGTTTTGCCCAAGGCCCTCTCAATGCTTTTCGGCTGCCGCTCATGATACAGAAATGACAAGCCCTCACACCCCTGTTCCAAGCCAGGTGACATTGTACAGAGTCACACTTTACCCAAGTATAGTCCAATTCTTCAGCGCTGATGTTACATACAGTCCAAAATCAAATTTGGGCCACGCCTGCTGTGTTCACAAAGTTTGCTCTCATCAGGCTACGCTCTGAATCAGGCGTGGTACAGCAGCAGTGCTGTAGTCACTGCTGGCATCAACTACATGCCATGTGCTGATATAAAAAAATTCCAGATCAAGCTGCGCTCTGAATCAGGCGCAGCGCAGCAGCGATGCAGCGGTCATCGCTCGCGCTCGCCAGCCCGCCATGCGGGTAGTCAGCGCACGCCACATCGGGGTCAATGCCGCCCATCCTGCTGATGTCATAGCCGTCTGGTCCCAGATACTTCTCCACTGTCACCTTCAGGCCACTGCCATCGTCGTCCATTGGGAAGTAGAACTGCACCACTCCTTTCCCGAAGGTTTTTGTGCCCACCAGAATTGCCCTGTAAAGCATAATCCCATGCCCAGTCATACAGGAGGAGATTGAGGATTCTGCTTGAGCCTGAAGGACATTGGTTTGTAGTCGTCTGGACAGCTTCCGCGACAGGTCCACCATGCCATTAACCATGTCACGGAGGCCCTGCTGCGGAGACCGTCAACACCACTGCAAGCTTAGATAGCAAGTGGCATAGCAGTCTTGTCAGAAGGGAGAGTGCCAGAACACCCAAACATGCCTAAGTGGACACCTCCTTTGAGTCACACATGCCTAAACCATGTCCAGCTCTTGCCACGCTTGCTGGATTGTGCAGCCTGCATCTCATCACCAAGCCGGATACTTCTTCACATATATGGCGGCTCTTGGGTTTTCGGCATGCCTCCGAGAAAAAATCATCACCTGTGATTGCCCTTCAGAGCTCCAGAGAAGACCTCCGCAGCGCTGGCAGTCCCGCTGTTGACCAGGATGACCACTGGCTTGGACGTCAGCTGCGACGGCTGCTTCGAGTACACCTGTGGCGCCACATGCATGAATGCTCTGGGCCCTCTTCATGCCCCAGAGACACCTACTCTATCAGGCTAGAATGGGCGACACCACAATTCTCACGGCTATGAACTTCAACCTCTGATTTCTTCTTCACTGGAGGTCAAAGTCCATCTTCGCCACAGGAAATATAGTGTTGCGTGTGAATCTGCTGCAGCAGCACTTCCACGAAGTGTGGAAGAGCACCACTATGCTATAGCACCAGAAAGGGTGAGTGGCAAGGGTAGCATGTTCCAGAGGGCAGGGCCTTGCCTGTGGGGAGAGGCTGCCAGACTCCCAGATGTTGTCAATGATTTCCGCATTGCGCACCGTCTGGGCAATTGGGCTGCCTGGTTCCAAGAAGTACGCAGCTTGCGCCAGGGCCTCCTCAAAGACTCCGCCTGCACAGGCATCATCCAACATTGTCATGCATGTCCTAGTGACAGGCATGTTACTCAGCGGGATGCTGAGATAAGCAAGCTTCATAATCACCTCAATTGAGCAGGAAGCCATCTGCTGTCACACACAAGGAGACAAAAGCACCCTGTCCTGTTGCTCCAAGGCCCTTCCCGCAAGATGTCTTGGACAGGCAGTGTTGGACAGGCAGGGTGGGGCAGGCACCAGATTGATACAGCCAGGAGCTTGTTTGACAGGCAATGTCACAGGATACAGATTGAAAGAAGCTTCATGGGTAAAACTTCCCTGTCCACCAAGTCTTGCAGGAGAAGCTGGTTCTGCCATTTAGCCGGTCCATACCTGGGTTATTGCGCAGGTCTATGACAAAGCCAGCCACATTGTCGGCCTCTCCCTGCCGCAGCCGCGCTGCAGCCTGCTCGGTGGCCTGGCTCGACACGTAGAACATCCGCATGTAGGACGCCGGCCGCTTGTCAGAGCTGAGCAGTATCCTTGCCTGCATGCGGTGCATCAGCTTACCGGGTGACTTACAATATCATTATCTAGACATTGATGTAAGTGCTCTCTGCTTACACCTTGTGTACTCTTACTGCAGCCACAAGCTCTAATAACATGATCTCCTCACCCCAGGTGCTGGGCAGCGGACTGTCATTCGGTAATGCTCAGCAGTGCAGACAAATTGGACCTGCAAGGAGCCATGTGTCGGCTCAGTAGGTGTGTAGGCCTCAGTGCCTTCAAAGGATGGTCAACAGGAAATTGAGCAAAGAGGTGCACACCTCTTTCAGGGGTGGCTGAGTCATGGTGCGCCGCTCCAGGTAGACCGCTCGGTTGTGGGTGAACCCCTGCCGGGAGATGCTCAGGACAATGGATGAGCTGGCAGGGCCTCTCAGCAGCGAGACAACCTCGGGCCTCACCAATCCATCAGCAGGATAACCATCTGCGGCATCAGCAAGCCTCAGACCTGACAGCAACACCAATTTCTGGTGCGTTGAGGACTCACTGACTCCAACCTTCTCCCCCACATGTGGCAACGGCACAATAAGCTTTGCAAGAAAGGATCCGAGTAAAACAAAAAAGCCGGGTTCCAGGAAGATCAGATCTGCTTCACTGAGAGAGAAGAGTCCTCCCAGCTGAGGGTCTGACAAGACTCAGGCAGTACATGGCACCTACCAATTTCTCTGATGTGGTCGCCAGAAAGGATGCCAGCTTCCTCTGCAGGCGAGCCAGCATAGCATCCATCAACCGGCCAGCCCCCATCGCTGCGCAGCATAAGGCAGGAATAATGCAGTGGCATTGCTCTGACAGACCAGGTGCAGCACAACTCATCTCAGCCCTGCCAGTCCAAAGGCTGCTGCTGCCTCACTTGACACAAGATTTGCTGAACGGCTCTATGCAAGCCTGCTGGCTGTGGCGGTGGGTGGTGTCACCTGGCTTGCTGCTGGCCAACGAGGACTCCCACGCCTGTGAACTGTGCTTCCAGGTAGTCCCTCTCTGCTGGCATGGGCCGCGAGAGGGCCTGCCTGAACTGCGCATTTGCACGACATAGGTCACATCACCTAATACTCTAATCCAATATGAAGCTTTATGGGGCATAATGTCCCATGCGTGGTATGAAAAGCATGAGAAGGCGTATGAAAGTGGGACAGGCACCTGTGAGGGCCAAAGGAACTCTGTGTAGGGGTCTCCCAGAGAAGCCACCATGCTCCTGAGTGCCTTATACGTTGCTGCTTTGCTATGCAGGCAGCCCCCCGCCCCCTGCAATGGACATCTCCCATGCTTGACTGAAGACCCAATGCACCTGTCAAGGTTTACACTACCCATATGTACTGGCTGCAGAGGATTGTGTTTTGGCTGTCGCTTCCTTCGTGCAACTCAATAATCCTCGAGCTCAGCCAGAAGCATGAGGCCTACCCCTCAAACGTTAATTTTTAATCTGGCAGTAAGCTAAGGGGCCAGGCATGACCTTCAGGGTTCCAAGAAGCTGCTCTGCCCAAGACGCCTGTGAGAAGTGCCCCTTGGCATCGTAGAACTCATTTGCGATGATCTGCCAGGCCTTCTCTAGGAGCAGGCGGTTGTCCACACAGACTGTGTCGTCCTCCTCGACTGCCTCGAGCCCCTCAATGTAATTTACATAGTCCGAGATCCTGCACAACACACCATATCGTTCACCAGTCATGAGAGCACATGGGCTTACCGACAAGGTCAATGCACTTCGAAAGTATGATCCTGCCTCCCACAAGCCTTGCATAAGAGAAGGGATCAGCTGATCAGGAGTGTCCCAGACACCAAGAAATGGATTGACAATATACTCACAGCCTTGGAGTCAAAGCAGCTGGATGAGTGGGGATTTTAATCGACAGAATCAAAATCCCCATGGGCCCAGCTGAGCTTGCTCAGCATGGCGGTGAGTATCTCCTCACGCTTGGTATGGACTTAGATCATGGCAATATGACATAATGACACTGTCCAGGACCACTTCAGAGCATGTCTCACAGCAGGTCATGTAGTTGCAGCAGCCGCGAGATGCGCATACGCAGGTGACCTGCAGCCCTACAAGGGTCCTTAGCTTACTTGAGCATGCCCTGCCAGGCGTCATCAGTGAAGAGGTCGCGCTTCTCCATCGACAGCAGCGCCTCTGTCTCTCTGGAGGATGGCAGGTTGCTGGGGCGCCCCTTCCTGTGGCGCCTGGAGGCGATGGCGTCATAGGAGAGCGGCACATTGCCATACCTCTGACCCTGCACACACACAGCCTTCTGAGTGCTGTATGCTGCATAGAATCGAAGTCCAGGCAATGGCATCATGGGAGTGGGACACATTGCCCTTTTTCTGACCCAGTTATGCACACAGCCGTCTTGACATCGTGTGCTCAGAGACTGGGGAGCGTTTGTGATTTAGCAGTAGCACACGCTTTTGCCAGGTGGGGACACCCTGTTGATCATGACATAGGGGCAGGCTGCAAGGTGGGGAGTGGTCTTGCCTCGGCTGCGAAGCTGATCCCTGGATCAACGAGCAGTATGGCAGCAGCCAGCCCTGCAGCGAGGCATGCTGGCAGGTGCTCTAGGAAGCCCTTTCGGCCTGCTGCATGAGGGACAGCTATGTGGCGCGTACGTATCCTTCCGCTTTGCGGCGCAAATGAACTTCTATAATTATTGTCTTTTGGTAGTGCAACCAGTCCTGGAATAGTACGCCAATTGGTTGCGGTAGAAATTACAGATGGTTCATGCATCTCCTGTTAGGAATGTCTTGAGCATGAGCATAACGCGCTTCTTCGATGCCAAAACCTGAGTACAGAGACTTCAGGTCTGTTCAAGCATCCCAAAGTCTGGATTTGAGACATGCAGAGAGGAGATTGTTTTGGTCAATGCGCATGATGACTCAGCTGACTAGGGCCATACTGGCCCGACCACATTGCTCAGTCAAAACGAAGGCAACGTCAATCCGCGTTTCAATATATCAGTCAGAAGCTTGCACGCTGTTGTTCCTCACCGGTATACTACTGTGTAAGGGGCATGCCTGATAGTTGATCATCTCGCCAAGGTCCAAGTGGAAGGTCATGTTCAGCTTTGGCATCTTCAAGGCGGTAAGCTTGGATTACCCTTGGGTAGTATCTGGTTTGTTTTGTGCAGTCCTCGTTGTACCCTTATCACCGACAGTGCATTGAGTAGGAGATCTGGGAGCCTGCTTATGCTTTAGGAAGTCCCTCAAGAGCTGCACCGGTGAAATCTCCTTTTCCTCTGTAGCTCGCCCTCTTCTTGGGGTTTGCATATCCAACGTACGCCAGCTACAAGGCACTGCTGACACCGGGGACCGCAGATGACCATCAGGTGATACACGTTTTTTGTGATGAGTGCAGCTGTGCTCTGCGTTTTGGAAAGCGCCCTTCATCAAGAACTGGTCAAAAGAGGGAAGGAACTGAGGGCTCTTCTGGGTTTTGCAGTGGCTTACATACTGGTGAGAGGCACCTGACCCATGCTTGTCAATGACTGCAGTCCAGCATTGCATGCCGGGCAAGTCACAGACAGTGTGCATGGCCCTGCCCAGAGCTGTTGCTGAGTGTCACTTGCTTGGGGCAATTGAAGCTCATGCTGACCTACCATTTGGCACTGCACTAGGGTCGTCTACGGCTTTCTGGAGACAGCAGAGTCAATCATTGAGCAGTTTCTGTGGATCCCCTTCTACTACGAGTTTAAGTGCATCTTCCTGCTCTGGCTGGTGCTGCCGCAAACAAAGGGCGCTGCGTACCTGTTTCAGCACTTTATCTGCCCCTTCATGAAGAACTACGCCTCCCACATTGACCCCATTTTCGGCAAGGCTGATCAGGTAAGCTCTCTTCTGCTGAGCCTGTGTGCCTCAGAAAGACATTCTGTATGGAGTGGCATTGTGTTGCCTGTAGACGTGACAGTGCCAAAGTGAGGTACTGGGAAAGCATGAGGGCAGAATCCAACGCGTTAGGGAATCTGTGATTGCAGATCATGCAGAGCAATCAGATGAACACCTTTGTCAACATGAGCCAGCAGTACGGTCCCAACATCGCTCAGCAAGCCATGGCGACCGTAAGCCTCCTTATAATCTCCTGCAAAGTCTCTTTTAGAGGAACTTCTGTTGTCTTGCCATCATCTAGCGCTGCTGGGCAACTTCATGTAAACCTGTCCAGCCATGAGCGCAGCCTGAAGCATGCCACAGAAGCTCATAAGAGGTGCATGTGCCAGAGACAGTATGGATCCAGCAGGGAGAAGGCATGTCTGCAACACACGCAGCATGTGGAGCCAGCAGGAAGGACTTTTTTCTGCAGACATGAGCCAGCAGTATCTGATGCATGCAGGCTCAGCAGGAGGCAAAGCGGCTGGCGCAGTCACAGGGCTCTGCACAGGGCCGCCCGGGCGCCGGCTATGGGCAACGCCATAGCAACTTTTGATAGCCCGGAAACCAGCGGTGCTGTATATGCTCATGCTGCATTTGTGTTTGGCATCTTAACTCATTCTATATAGGTAGCTGGCTCATGAGTGGTGAAGTAACTTTGAATTGCCTGCTGCTGTGTGCTTTGGAAGTTCCGCTGCGTGCTCTCAAGAGGCGACCAGCTGCTCCCAAATGGAGCATTTGCGGCTGACTCTGGCTTGCGGTCAGAAACATGCTGTGTCTGGTCTTTGTGTAGCCCCAAAGGTTGGGCAGGCTTAGGGAGGGATATATGTGTTGTTGAGACACAAGTTGCCGGCATAAAAATGTTCGTTCTCAGATATGCACTTGGTGTGGCATTGGTTGGCTCATCTAGGAAGTTCATTGCAATTTTGGCTCTACGCGACAAGCGGTATGAGGCTACAGCTCAGCAGAAGAGTGCAGCTCAGGAGCTATGATAGGGTGTAGTGTACCATGCTCAGCTCCTATGCTTGAGCTGTGCTTGATATCGCTGCATCTCTGTGATGCATGGACTCTCACTCTTCTTAGCAACTCCTGTGGCGCAAAGGATGCCTGCAGTTTTGCTTTGGATAGCCATGTAAAACCCTGACAGCACCATGAGGACAAGGAAGCGACTGTTGCGCCGCCATCCCTTCAAGGTTGTGATCAGCCTTGTGCTCTGTAAAGTTGACAACATGCTGATCGGCTTTGTAGCATGGACTCTCACTTCTCCCTGCACACCAAAAGGCAATACGGGGCCAGATAACTGCAGGTGTTCGTGACAAAGCTGCCCAGCCTGCCTTGCTTGTAGTGGCTTGGTTCCAGACAATAGCTTCTGTTTACATCACAGTGAGTTCCCCAAGACTCTGGGGATCCCCTAGATGGGTGCCGTGCATAAAATCCCCCATTCAGCAGATGTCCTTGTGTTCTGCTGGCAGACTGGCAGACGTCAGGCGCAGTGATTCTCAGTGTCACCCCTCCTTTCCTATTCAAATTTGTGGCCAGATCCATCTCTGATGGGTCGACAAGCTTTTTGCTTAGAAGTCACAGCCACACCTGCAAGCATTGGCTTTGCAGGACGCTGCCTCAGAGGACATCCTGCGTGTTGAGTCCCTGCAATGGCCAGCTGCCTCTCATCTGCAGTCTGCCTTCTGTGCGCTAGCGCCTAGCGGCAGATATGTTCCACAACAGTCGAGGCGGCTGCTGAGGACATTGTGCCAGGTGCGCATTTGCAGGCTCAGAGCGCATGAACAGAGCGGTGCCTTGTCCAGGCAGCACCGAAGGCCTCCTCAATTCTTGATGCTGCTGATGTAGAGCACTGCAAGCAGCAATGCCATGGTAAGGGTCTGCACAAGCTTGTGAAGAGTACAGGAGGGGTGCAACCTTGCCACTAGCAGCCAGCATACCACCACAGAGGCATGTCAGCAGAATCCTCATCCTCACCATTATTTCCCCGGATGAATGCGTCCCCATACTTGTTTTTCAGCTGGCCATTGACATACTCCTGCATATACCTGAGACGTCAGCCATGCCCCTGCGTACAGCTGAGTGTGAAAGAGCTGAACATTTGCGACTTAAAGACAGGCCTTCACTTTGTGGCGCGGGAGATATATCAGAAAGTCTCGTAGCTTGCCTCTGTCGCTTCCATGGCTATGTTCATGTACCCATCCAGACAGGCAAGGATACCTGCACCATGCAAACGGTACATCAAAAGCCTGTGATGCGCTTGAAAATTATTCATACAAGTGCAGTGTTTTCTTGAACAGTACCTCGGTAGTCCACGCCGCTATTGAGTTTCACAACGACTGGCTTTCCCTTGATGGTCCTCAGAAAATCTGCTGGTGTCTTCGGACCTGATGATCCATCAGCTCCGTCTGACATAGCTATAGCTTGACAAATAGTGTGTTAAGATGGCGCTGCACTTGGAGGCCTTGACTGTACAGCCTCTGTATGATGATAGCAACTCAAGCACTCCAAGCGTCTATGCTCTCAGAGCGCACAGGCCAGAAGAGAGATGGACGTAACAAAAGACTACAGTGCATGAGAGCAATGTGTTGAACGCAGCCCCGTCACCTGAGTCTAGACCCCCAACGTTAGGAAGCTAGGCCCTCGGCATGGAAGCTACTGGTTGGCACCTCATTGCCATCTACACTGAAGCAGTAAGATGTCGCTCTACCTCTTGTTTCACGGGTTGCAAGGTACTTGAGCACCCATGCAAGGCTTATACACGGAATATGAGCCAGTTTCATCAGTGGTACAATGCAAAGCATGACTAAGAGCGATGTTTCAGCCAGGGAGGCTGCCTGCATAGCTTCTGGCTTCAGGCAGCCGCAGTTCTACCGATCCCCTGTGCCTTCACGAAGCGCATAAGCCTGTCACGTCCAGCTGCAGAAGATGACTCCCTGCAGCCCCAGGGAGGATGGGGGTGAAGATTAAGGGCTTGCAACTCAAGCGTCCCTCAGAAACCGTTTGTCCAGCACACCTTACATATGTACGCAGCATGCGAGACAGCAAACTTGACGGGCTCAACAACACTCACGACACTCATGTACATACCACGTCTGACGGGCCTAGGCCCCATCGTGCAAAGCAAGTAAACACACATGTCAAGAGTCCCTTACACTACCCCAAAGCAAGCAGCGCCCAAGATGTTACACAACTTCCCAGTGACTGTATAGCAATGGCCCAATCAGCTTCTGTACCCCTTGCGCATCCATCTCTTGTCCCCTTCCCGTCTGCAGTAAGTTAACATGCCCTGACTTGGTGGAAAAGGCTAGGAGACAGACTGCAGCTCCAGAGTTCAAACATCCTATGCCATGCTTCTGTCACACCATGCAAACTCCATGCAAGGAATGCACCATTGCGGATTACGACTTCTACTGAAACTCATGCATGCATCCATGTTGCTGTCTCAGATCTACAACATACGTCTGCCTGGTTCTCATTCGTTTGCCAGAGCAGCCCGTGCATGGACGTTGAGGATTGCCCAAAAGCAGGCTGGCAGAACGGGCATGCAAGGTGCATGCCTGGCCGCAGCTGTTGAGGATGCAGTTTAGCGTAAGCTTAAAGCGCGCTGTAGTGCTTGAAGATGGTTCTTACGCCAATCCAATGTCAATTTTGTGCGCTAGGGATTCGCAGAGCGTATGAAAATGATGAAAACAATCATCGTCCTGGTCTTGACCTGCTTGGTCCTTGCACTACATTGTCAGAGCCTTGACCTACAAATGCCAGCTGATCACAAGCATCTGTGCGACTCTGACTCAGCTATCCGTTTTTAATTGGGGTCGACATATAACTGCTGACTTCCATTGCAGAGTGAGACAATTGTTTGCAGATCAGGTTATAAAAGCTCCGTCAAACACCGCTGCACCTTATCCTTTCAAATTGGCTGAAGATCAGACAACACAGGGACCTTAGGGTCCCCCCTCTATGACTGCTGGAGATCATCTACACTGAAGACCAGACTCATTAGGAACCTCAGGGTCCCCCCGCTAGCACTGCTGTCTGGCCAATAAAGCCCCTTTGGTACAAGTCCTCGCATCAGGGTCCCCCAGCAAGTGAAGCGGCTGTTATAAGCTCTGCATCAACATTGCTGGCCGATTCATAAATGGGCGAGGGATCTCTACCCACAAGATCCATATGGTGTGGTGTGGCTCATCTGGAATACTTATTGTGATCAGATGCTTTACCGCGCAGGAGGGCGCTGGGCAGCCCACAGTGAGTGCCCAAAACAGGCAACACCCGCAGGGCGCACAGCTTCCCGCGGCGGCTGGGTAAAGGCGATTTGACGTGCTGGGAGGGAGCAGGGCTGGTATGGGCTGCTGTCAGGGTTTGGCCAGGTGTCAGGCCCAGTGTTTGCGCCGCTGAGACGTCAGGACGGTGATAGATGATGGTATGCAAAGCCCTATCTAGGGCAGGGAGCGCATGCTCATGGCAGAGCCAGACTCGGGCATGGTCTCCATGGCCAGGTTGCTTGACGCTGCTTGCTGCACAAACACAGACAGCACGTCAGTGTTTCTCGCAACTGCTCCCCAAGCAGTACATCAGACGCTCTTCCTACCGAGCAGCCTGGTCCGTATCACACCACCATGATAAGGTACACCAGCTCACTGCTGTCCAACACTGAGAGACGCCAGACGCAAGCATGTGCAGGAAGGACAGTCAATGTTCAAGGAGCATAGTGGCACTGCGGTCACTGTCTTAGCCTGGCAATGGCAGGAACGCTGGGCAGTGCAGGTGCTTCTCCGGATTGAGCTGAGAGCGTACCGAAGGGCGAATGCCGCCGCCCTGGTTGGTGGAGGAGGGCATGACGTCCGCAGAGACGGTGCCCTCTGCGCGCTGGCCGCCGCCGATGACGCCGGCGTTGTTGGTGACGCCGCGCATGGAGTTCACATTGGCTGCACACGTTCGACCCACTCTCAGACCATGCAGAGAGTAGCCGCTTCAGCACATGCACGGGTATGGGTGTCACATGTGAACATTTGGATGGCCACATGCACGCAGTCCCCCTATCACTAATGCAAGAGGACCCAATTAGCAAGAGGCAAGTGGGTGCGGCCAGCCATGGGCATGGCTGAGAGCTAGGCACCATTAGACTAGATGCCACTGCAACCTTATCTATCTACATGATGTGTACAAGGCTGCCAGGTTGCTTGAGAATGAGAAAGGTGCAAAAACGAGAGGTTCAAGCTCTGGCGGTGGGTATTAGGGGCACGCAGGGTTAAGGAAAGGAGTGGTTAGCGCACCAGCATCGCTGGAGGTGCTGTCGATGGAGACCTGGCCAGGCTTGGTGCCCGCATTGCCCAGGGTGCCGCCCAGGGAGCTGGAGCTGCCAGTGGTGCTGCGCAGGCCGGAGGTGGAGGACAGGGGCTGTGCTGAGTTGGTAGATTCGCCCTGCATGGGCACATGCAAGCCTCAGCAGGTGCTCTGCACCACGTTGGGCTGTGCAGATGCAGCAGACTCATATACGCCTCACATGTGTGGTGGTGCAAGCAGACTCCAGACTGTTTTTGTTTCCAACCAAGCGCCCCACAGATCAACCCGCCCAGTAGTCCGCCATCCAGAGCATGGGCAGCAGGGATATAGAAGAGGTGCTCATGCTGCCAGTGTATGACTAAATAGTGTAAAGTGTGGGGTTGTCAGAGGTGCTGAGTCAGGAAGAAGATGCTTGGAAGCTGGAAGCTGCTCCGTAGCTGTACGGTATCAAGTAATCATGTGGTGACATGGGGCGGGGCTCACCGCTGCAAAGCCGCGGCCGCTGGTGGCAGCTACAGCGCCACGGCTGCCTGAGCCGGTGACCTGCTGCAGGATGCGCCCATGCTCTGCTGTGAAGGCCTCCTCACTGCACAACACCAGCAAGTCTCAGCCTCCAGAGCACCTTGGATGCTGCCATAGAACGCTGTTGGCGCGCCATGCTCATGCAATGCCATGCACCGCATCAGGGCACTGGGCGCTGTGCAATCTGGGCACATTCACAGGGCACACCATGCAAAGACCAGCACTGTTGCAGTCTGCAGAGTCAAAAGGCGACAAAAAAGCCCGAGGGGTGACTGTCCTAGAAACTCTCTTCCTGCCTGTAGCAGTGGCAGTAGTGTATGAGAAGGGCAACAGATGGGATTGCAAGGGGTGCACATCGAAGCAGAGACGGTATCAAACAGTCCGAAATGTCCTCAGATGTCTAGAAACATTGGTCACAAGAGTGTCAGGGTCCGCCTGGCAAGCTGAGAGGTCACCTTGGAACAGACTCAAGCTGCACAGGCGAGGTGGTGTCCAGGTCGCTGAGGAGGCGCCTATTGGCACCGAGTGCTGGCTGTCCGATAACCAGTACGGCGAAAAGCGTCACCGCCGCGAGCTGCAGGCCTGCAAGCATTACGTTAGGAGAGTCAGCCGAGCGAGGTTCCGGAGCTCGAGGACGTCCTTCTCTCGAGAAAGCCCACATGATATGCCGGGGATACGGGCTGGTACGGCAGTGCATCCTAGACGCCCACCATATGTCAAACGTCTCAGCTAAGACAACGATACGCCCCTGTTTGCACTCGCCAGGTGGTGTTGCAGGAGTGACCTGGCCAGGCTGCGATGTCCGATGCGAGGTACGTGATGACAATTGCGAGATCTTCAAAAGAGTCACCTGAATACATGTCGCTGCTTGGGAGCTCTTGTCAGATGGTAGACCCAAGACGTGATAAGCTTCGTTGAACGGAGTGCTCGAGTTGATGGGCTCGGTCCTTCTGATTGTAGGCTCACCCTTGCCTGCATATACCAACGAGATATTCACGCGAGAAAACTTGCAAATTCACGGAAGCTATGACGTCAAAATGCACATGGCGTCATACGATCCGGTTAATCTCAAAATGTATATAGGTCTTCCGAGACTCTGATTGGTTCGGTCCTGAGCCTGATGATACTTATACGGTGCACTATAGTAATATCAAAAAGATGAAGTCCTCCAACCGAATGCAACATCTATCCTGTAGCAGCAAAATCCCAAGACCTAGACGGCACTTGGCATTCAGGACACAGCCCTCATGTGTCATATGCAAGGTCTCGAGCATTCTTGTGATCGCCTACAATTCCTCACTACTGTGTTTCCTGACACTTCACCACCAACAACCCAACGCAAGCTGCTCCCCGGGAATGTGCTTGCGTGTCGTAAGGCGTTTGACTGCTTACCTTGCGTATATGCCTCTGTTGGAAGGCCTGCTACAGATAGCTCTAATGAGTAGTTTAAGCAATATCTCTCCTTTTGCACGAGTTTGTAGCGTATGCGGTGATAGCAGCGAGCATGGCCTCCATTTGAGACGCAGGGCTTAATCAGGCGCGGGGCCCAAACCCAAGGAAGACGCTGGAACATGCGAAGATTGTGCGACACGTAACCAGTGTCAATCTGTCACTAGCTTCTACAGTAAAGGCATGCACCCACGTAGACAGCTTCGAGAGTGTTCTCGAACATGAACCCATACCTTTTCAACGTCAGCAGCTGCAGATTAGGTGCCTCCAGCCAGGACTGTGTTTAATGTGGGCTGCCAAAGTCGTCCGACGGGTTTGGAGCATTCAGCCGCATGAGAGTGGTCAGGCCTTCTCCGGTCACCGCCCACAGCTCCGGCACCTCAGGATAAGCTGGTCAATAAACTTCCGGAAGGTCCCCACTGGCCGCAAACAAGACGATACTGACGTATCGCGGTCCTCATGCTAGATAGGAATGCAGGGGAGGGAGGCCTGTCATCCTGGGGCAGGAGCTTGCAACGGCGTACGCATCTGACTGCTTTCTGCCGTGTGTTGATCAGGGTGACCTTTTGCATGTATGTGCTCAAATCGCAATGCTTGCTGCTGCAACAGCAGTGTCGCAAGCAGTAGTCTCCTCCATAGAAGGTCTCAGCAACCAGACAAAAGACTGAGGACTCTCCAAGGAGGATGGTTAGGGCGCTGCTCACATACTTTTGGCGAGCCAGTTAGCCTTGAGCAAGGGACAATTGCCCCTTTATGACAATTTCGAGCCATGAGTTGTTGCCGCTCATGAAGTGCATTGAAAGATTGAGGAGGACACATCCGAGCTGTGTACCTCGTCATGAAATGAGGCTCAGGCGAGCAGGATAGAGACAGTCAGACAGTGGCTAGCGTCCTAAGGAGCGGATCGAGCATATCCCTCTGCACACGTGGACACAGCAGGTAATGCGCAACACGGTGTGTCACACCCCTGGCCAGACACCGAGTGCTGGGCTCCATCACACAGCGCTGCTTCAGCCTCTCCGTATTCACTTTCTCGCGCTCCCCCTCCATGCGGTGATCGAGCAACTCCCGTCCATGCAAGCAACATTCTCGCATGAAAACCTGGACAGCACCCTATTCTCTATGACTATGCGGAGGAGTGCTAGCAATGCGCTTGACCTTGAGGGCGCCCCGGGTGGCGATGCCTCTTGCCCTGGTCCACAGTAGGTCAGCTCACTTCACCTCTCTTCCAGCCACACCAGGCTGATCAGATGTTTGAGCCTCACTTGATGGGTTCATCTCAGCAAGCATACTATGATATCAAAGACAGTAGCGCTTGCTGCGCGTCAATGGGTCTTAGAGTGCAGGACTGCTGCAGCCACTGCTGATACGTGGAGCCTGCTGGTTGCCAAGGAAGTGATCAGCGCCCAGAGCCAGCAGCGGGGGCAGGGAAGGTGGCGTGTATGATGCAGCTGCCTTGCGTGTCTAGTATCAGCAGAGCCTCAGCCATGAGGAAGAGCACAAGTCCGCATGCCCAGCCCTTGGCAGCTGCAACCTCTCCCCTGCCGGCCACTCGTGGCCAGCTCTGATTCTGTCTTCAGGCAGACTGATATCAAACGGGAAGCCTGTTTGAAGTCAGCACTCCTCCAAAGCACACTGCCTCTCAAGAAAAAGGACCTGCTTGGCAAAATAATGCCAGCCCATTCACGCAGCTTCCAAGGCTGAGGTAGCTGCCAGTGATAGATCGGGCACTGGGAGCCCCTCTTCTCTATTTCTATGATTGCAGGGCTGCTCGACAAAAGAATTCTTGGTCGTGATCTCCCTCTTTCTGTGGAACCCACGTATCGCAGCGTTCACCTGTCGAGTATTGAGGGGACAGTGCCCAGGTTCAGAACTGAAGGGTGTGTCATGCCGCTGTGCAGCGGTGGGCACCTGAGTAGTGCGTTTAGCATTCCTCATCTTCATTCCAAGCAGTCAGCAGGCTATACACAGCAGTCACTGCTCAAGTTTGGTCGATCTACAGCCAGGACAGGACACCTCATACACTCACAAGGCAGCAGCAATGTGCCGTGGAATAGGCGGAAGCACATCCCCAAATGGAGATCTGAGGCTCGTAGTAGAGATCACTCCCATACGGAGGCCGCAGACCGCAGCAGCAGCAAAAGCGAGCAGCCTTCTAACGGCGTAGGTGATGGGAATGCATCGTCCTCTTCACCTGAGCAGGAATCAAGCAGCAGTGTAAGGTTGTCAGAGAGCACGGAGGCCTCCGCGAGCCCTACTTCCTCCGCCAATGAGCCGGAAAAGTCTGCTCTCGAGCAAATAGTGGAGAGGTACCCTGTCTTGGGGAGTGCACTCGAGACAAAGGATGCCGTTGGAGCTGGCACAGAACACCCACAGGCAGTGCTTTCAGCCTTTCTGTTGCGGGCAGATGATCTGTGGCGCATAGGTGCTAGATCCATGGTCTGGACAGCAGCAGGCCTGATGCAGCTTGTCACGAAGCCCATCCTGCCTCGCAGCGCCCACATAGCAGAACTCAAGAAGGGACTGCAAGCTGATCCCACCAATGCCGACAAGTGAGCAGTCTTGCCCCAAGTCAGCATGTTAAGGACCATTGCAAGTAACACTGCACTTCTGTACAGACATGCCCTGGTGTTGGATCATGTGTGGCCAATGCACTGCCCACACAATGTTGCTGTCAAAGCTGCAATTGCAGACAAATTACTTCAGAAATCCACCAGGTCTTTGCAGGTATGGATTGCAAAGCGCAAGCTAGAGTGCTGTTGCAGCTGTAGCATTGGGACTGGGTAGACATGATGTCTTGCGATGCAGCTGCTGCAGTCACACTGTGGCACCTGTGCAGGTTTGCGGAGCTCTTGCAAGTGTTGGGTGGGAGGGGATCCTCAGAGGAGGTGGTCCAGCTGGTAGAGCGCAGGGAGTTTGCCCTGAACAGCACCAGCGCTGCAGAGTACCTGCGAGCGCTGCTAGAAACCAAGCGCCTTGACAAACTAGCCGAGGGAGGTGCCATTCAGTGAGTCCCCGCACTCTCCTTAGCAGTATGGTAGAAAGGCGAGGCCATTGCCAAGAGCACCTTTGCACCTTAGTAAGCTCCCAGGATGCTCACTCGGCGAGCGGTCCAATGGCTTACTGATCGTATGAAACATGAAGGCCCCTTGCAGACTACGTTCTACTCAACATGTTGGGCTTGTCAGTACAGGCCCAGCTTGAGCACACCACTACTTGAGTGTCTGAGGAGCAGACTTGATCAGTCATTGCAGCAGTCATGCAGAGGCTACCAAGAAGCAGGCATGCGACTTACTGGCTGCGCCTGTGTGCTGCAGGTCGGGCGAGGACCACCGCAGCTTGACAGATGTTCTGCAGGACCTCCAAGGGCAGCTCAGCAGCCAGGAGCCCAAGCTGACGCCTGGGCAGACGCTTTCGCGGCCCCTGCATGTGGTCTTGCAGGTGACATTACGTTGCTTGCATGCCCCTGAGCTCCATGGGATTGTCCCAGTGCATCTGCACATATGAGCTCAACTGCCACATCATCACCCTGACATACACGGGCCTGCATGATATGCCCAGCATGCTCTGTCAGTAAGGCCTGTACAGGCATGTCGAGAGTCCCAGTGTGAGGCCGCATAGACCCTGGGGCTTCAGGCAACATCTTGTAGGAGTCAGAAGTAGTTCTGCGGTGCATGGCATCCCTGATCAGGCAACGGTGTTTCACGCAGGCTCCGAGGCACCCGGGAGGCGTTTGGGGGTCTCTGCTCAGCAACCTGCTGAAGTGGATGGTGTACGGGATGCTCTTCTCAGTCATGGTGCTGGTCGGGTCGGCGGTGCTGCGCAGAGCTGCGGCCACGCAGAGCGCGGCCGCCAACGGCATGAGCGGCATGACAGCTGCCCCATCGCTGCCCGGCCCGGGCGGCTCGGCCGGCTATGCGCCCAAGGAGTACATCAAGGTATTCCTCGCCCGTTGCAAAGCTTTGCGCGTGCCTGATGCGGGCCATGGATTGCTGCGGCTTGACCTGGCCTGCTGGAGTGTTGTCCATGGTGCGTGTCAGATACCTGCATTAGTGGGCAAGAATGTGATCAGATTTTGAAGCGCTGTACAAAGGAATAGTCAGGCCACAAGAGATGCGAAACTTTGATGCAGCAGGCAGTCCCGAGAAATGGCTGTAAGCATCCTATTGACCTGCAGCATGGTCAAGGCATTCAGTTGTGGCATGCAGGAGAATGTCCCGGAGAAGAGCCAGAAGACGTTCGCAGACGTGAAGGGCTGCCAGGAGGCTAAGGCAGAGCTGGAGGAGATTGTGGCCTTCCTGAAGGACCCTTCCAGGTTCACCCGCCTCGGAGGCAAGCTGCCCAAGGGCGTGTTACTCACTGGGCCGCCAGGCACCGGAAAGACTCTCCTGGCCAAGGCTGTGGCAGGGGAAGCCGGCGTTCCCTTCTTTTTCAGGTGGGTCACCAATATCAGCATTGTCCACTCCTGCAGCCATGTAAAGCCCTGAGCAGCTGGCAAGACAGCAACCTTTGAGGAGACAAGGGCTCTCCTGAAAGCATGCCCTCCAGCGTTTTAGGATCCTCTTGGGATAGATGAGTTCTTCGTCTACAGAGGCGGGGCGGTCATTTCAGGAGGTCTAGTGCTGGCATGGAGTCAGGCAGGGGCTGGGGCCAGGCCAGGAAGATACCTGTGCCACACCAAGGAGCCGTTTCTCACTCAAATATGACAGTTTGTGCGGGCGCGCAGGGCGGAAAGCAAATCTAAGGACACTTTGTCGGCGTGGGCTCAATGAGGTATTTCTGTAAGTGGGAGTCCTCGAGGATGGATAAGCAACGCTCCTGTCTTACTAATGACAATCTGCATGCATGCGCAGGGCGGGCAGCGAGTTTGAGGAGATGTTTGCGGGCGTGGGCTCAATGGGTCCATTCTCTTGAAGGGCCTCTATGATAGATAGGGGGCGAGCACGGCTCGTTGTTGACAATTTGCATGCATGCGCAGGGCGGGCAGCGAGTTTGAGGAGATGTTTGCGGGCGTGGGCTCAATGGGTCCATTCTCTTGAAGGGCCTCTATGATAGATAGGGGGCGAGCACGGCTCATTGTTGACAATTTGCATGCATGCGCAGGGCGGGCAGCGAGTTTGAGGAGATGTTTGCGGGCGTGGGCTCAATGGGTCCATTCTCTTGAAGGGCCTCTATGATAGATAGGGGGGGAGCAGGGCTCATTGTTGACAATTTGCACGCATGCGCAGGGCGGGCAGCGAGTTTGAGGAGATGTTTGTGGGCGTGGGGTCGCGCCGGGTGCGCGCCCTGTTTGCGGCCGCCAAGAAGAAGGCGCCCTGCATCATCTTCATCGACGAGATCGACGCTGTCGGGTCGTCGCGGAAGCTCTGGGAGAACCACACCAGGAAGACCCTCAACCAGCTGCTCGTGGAGGTGCGTGGGCGCACGTCCTGGGTCATGCCTGGTCTGGCATGCTGCGGCACAGCAGCTTTCACCGGGCATGCTCTTCCGTGGGAGACAACAGTGATGATGTGTCACGACGTTCCTAACAGACAAATTTCATCCTAGGAGAGGCGATATTGTAGTGATGGCCAGGAACATGATTCCTGTCGATGTAGCACATGCAAGTGCTGTCGGTAGTGAGCTAAGAAAGGGCCTGTGTGTGTCATGACCCTTCCTCTACAGGCTGGCCCAGAAAATGGTGCTGATACAAGTAGCTGTGACCTGCAGATGGACGGCTTTGAGCCTAATGAGGGCGTCATCGTCATGGCGGCCACAAACATGCAGGAGAATCTGGACGCTGCGCTGATGAGGCCCGGTCGCTTCGACCGGCTCGTGGCTGTGCCCTTGCCCGATGTCCGGGGGCGCCTCGAGATCCTGAACTACTACTTGCAGGTCCACACTGCACTCTAAAACCTGCTTTCGCTCATGTACACTGGATACAGCAGAGGCCCCAATTCAACCCCCCTCTGAGCTCACTGCTGCAGGCACATATTGAGTAGAGCGGCTAGGTGGAGTGGTCACCAAGCTGAGTATCATAGCTCACATTGCCCATTGCAAACTTTGCTCGCTAATAATCTCATATATAATCGAGTGCTTTCTGTTGTCAATAGAGCATGACAATAAGGTGTGGCGTGCAGGATAAGCCTGTTAGCGTCGATGTGGACGCTGCCTCGCTGGCAAAGCGCACAGCAGGCTTCAGCGGTGCTGAGCTGTCCAATCTGGTCAACGAGGCTGCCCTGTCCGCCGGCAAGGGTGGGCTACCCCAGATAACGTCCGCTCTGCTGGATGATGCGCAGGACAAGGTCCTCATGGGCTCAGAACGCAGGTCAGCCATCTCAGACCCTTATCCATGCATCCAGGACTCGAGACGCCTTGTACAATGTCTGCACTGGCTGCCACAAGAGGGGGCTGCCTGCTTCTATTGCAGAACGCTTGATTGAGTAACACATCCCATCACCCATGCCCACTTCAAAGATGCAAGCTTGCATGGCCCTCTGTAAGGCCTCTCAGCCCCTCAAATGGCATCAGCAAGAAGCCATGTCAGCCATTTCCTCTCATCTTTTCAATGAAAGAGGCGGTGCGCCTGATGTCCACAGGTCTATGGTGAGGACAGCAGAGTCTCTCAAGAGGACAGCGTACCATGAGAGCGGGCATGCGCTGGTGGCCTTCCACACAGACGGAGCTCATCCCATCCACAAAGCCACCATAGTGCCCCGAGGCCATGCACTGGGCATGGTGCAGCAGGTAAACCTCCATTCATTCTTGGCTTCAGTTGCCTGCTCGTCACCTGCTGTCATACAACAGTTCAGCTCCGAGCAGCTGCGCCTGATGCAAAAGATGGGGACTGCTCCGGAGATTGTCTGCTGTCACATGCAGTATCAGCAGAAGCATCTCTCGGCTGTCAGAGGCCTGTGAGAGCCTGCTGCCCTGCATCAACTGCTGCGCATGAGTGTCGCCCCGAGTCATTCGGTGGTACATTGCCCTGCAGACGCCGGAGAAGGACGAGTACAGCAGGACGCGGCAGCAGATGACGGCGCACATCGACGTCTGCATGGGCGGCCGCGTTGCTGAGGAGCTCATCTTTGGTGCAGAGCAGGTGCGGCGCCTTGGGGGCTTTCCACACATCTGGCTAGCAGGTTGTCTACGGCTGGGGCAGCCGTATAAGGCTGATGCACAACTTTCTCACTGACAGCACCTACATCACTTTCATCCTATGCATGGGATCGGCAGCAGTCAAGAGATGGCATGCGTGTGTGAGAGGTGAAGTGAACATGCCACAAAATATGGTCAAGCCGGGTAGG
This sequence comes from Coccomyxa viridis, assembly GCA_963930925.1. NCBI lineage: Eukaryota > Viridiplantae > Chlorophyta > Trebouxiophyceae > Coccomyxaceae > Coccomyxa > Coccomyxa viridis. Next base: position 707,414 of record CAWVOJ010000008.1, on the reverse strand, counting down.
GCTTGATACGCTGGTGCCTCTGCAGGCAATGAGTGCGGCATGAGCAGGACATGCACCCTGACAACACCAAGCATCTGTGATCTGCCATCGAGGGTAAGATGCCTATGTGCAGGTGACGTCGGGTGCGCGCAGCGACTTCCAGCAGGCGACGCGGGAAGCGCGGCACATGGTGACGGAGTGCGGCATGAGCGAGGAGATCGGGCCGGTGTTTGTCGAGAACACCGAGTCGCCCGACATGCGCCGCCGCATCGACAGCGAGGTCTCGCGCATCCTGCGGGAAGCCTACCACCGCGTCAAGACGCTACTGGTCAGCACACCTTTCCTTTCTCATACAATAATTAATGCTTCATGCCATGCAGAGAACGGCCAACTCACACTGCTGCATTTCAGCACTGCCTCAAGACACGCCACTCTCAGCTTCACCCTGCAAAGCGCATCCCTCCCAGAAGCTAATAATGCCGAGGAGACTGCTTTGTCTTGCTGTCGCAGGTGTGCTTCTTTGCATGGGCTCCGGGTGCTATGGGTGCTATGGAATGCGCTGCTGCACATGGCATGTCGCCACATGTGGGTGCTGATGCGCATGCTGTGCCCTGCAGACGGAGAAGGAGGAGCATCTGCACCGCCTGGCCAAGGTGCTGCTGGAGCACGAGACGCTGACGCAGGGCGACATCCGGGACGTGCTGGCGGGCACCTTCAGCAAGACCCCCGTGCTGCGCGCGGCCGACCCCGAAGCCGAGGCGCTCCTGGGAGAGTCCAGTCAGCCCCTGGCCAGCGAGGGAGGCCGGTAACACTGCGCGCGCCCCCTCTCTCAGACGAGAGGGGACCTGTATGACATCTCATCCCGTGGGGAGGCAGTACAGGAGATGGAAGGAGGGTTACACGGGCTCTCAGCAGCAGTGTCTCATGCGTGTTGTAAACGGTGTGTCAGCGCCCTTGTGCTTGAGGGGAGGGCGCTATCCCCCAGGGAATGCTGACCATGCCAGGAAGATTCTTTTCTGGAGGGCGGAAGCCTCCTGATCGAACCAGCTATTGCAGAAGCTGGAGCGAGTCTAGACTGTGTGCTACAGTTCGGTTGACGGTGGCTGACCCTTTTTTGTTGCCTCCAATTGATCCCCATGGGGTGGGCATATGACACATTCCATTGAGAGGGTTTTGGTACACATGAAGAGCTGCAACAGCTGTTGTCGTTGAGAGTATGGCAACACTCACACATGAGCAATTGTAAGAGACTGTATATCCATGGACTGCTAGACGATCGACATTATACATTCTTGCGCGCGCAAATTAGGAATAGGAAGGACAGACCAGGGTAAGCAGCTCTGGCACATTCGTGACCTTAGCCGAAGACTTTTTCAATTTGACCTTTAAAATCAAGTTTAAATGGTGCCTACACTAGTGTTGCAATCATACAGAAAGCCCAATACCCTGTGACACCCTCCCAAGCCACAGCTGCCATACTAAGAAGACCTATCAGGAATGTTCGAAAGCAGTCTTTGAGTATTTCTGTCTCTTCAGTCGACTTTGACCCAGACTTCACCGACATCCCTTCGTACTTAAGGTCCCATGCTTACGACCCATGTGACAATGCAGTGTGGGGTGCCAGCAATGAAATCAGGATTGGGCAGACGGGCACTGCCCAAAGCGCCCACAACACCAGTGTTGTGAGTGGGCTGCGCAGCCCCGTGCCCGCTCCTATCCGAGATGCTGAAGCCGTCTGCCAAAGCACATGTTGCCAAGGATGAACGACATTTACCTGGCAATATGCATGTCCGCTGAGCCCTTCTAGCAAGGCCTGACGCAAAAACAAGCATGCTGAGCCTCTCCATCTCACGTCAGCATGGTGCTTCTTGCACGACTAAATAGCAGTGAAAGCGCCAACCATGGGACATGCCATCTCAGGCGCTCTGTTGTTTGGCAAGGACTCTGCCGAGTAAACACAGGGCGCCTAAGAGATGTCCAGCTTTGTCCCGGCAGTGCTGCTGTCCGACTACCGTTGCTGACCGCATGGTTCACTCTGCTGCCATGAGGCCCCAAAACCGATTGGGGCCATGGACAGCCGAAGCCTATGACTTGTCATCCTCACACCGACCTCTGAAATGGGGCACCGATCCACTAGCACTATGCGACTATGCTCACAAAAAAACATTGCTGCTCTCAAGATGAGTAGGCGTCTGCATCTGGATGAGCTCTATGGAATGCCCTGCAGCAGGGGCTCCACTGTACTTCAGGCGCAGGATACTCATCGAGGAACAGCTTAGAGATCTTGCAATCCAGAAAATACCTCTGAAGACATGCGAGCAGCAGGTTGCTCAGCAGCTATTGTTGTCCCACAACAAATCACACCTGCGGCCACTTGCCGCATTCACTCCCTTGACGTCCCACAAGAAAGAAAGAAGCTACCCCAGGCACAGTGAGGCAAGGCCAAAGGTCTAGACTCTGCCTTGCCTCAGAAGTGAGAGAGGACCCTCAGCCTTGAGGGTTTGAAAGAAACAGTGAAAGAAACAGGCGGTGTGCTAGTACAGAGAGACAGAAGGCAGTAGGCATGTTGTGCCTCCCTGAAAGCTCACTTATGTCAGTTATGCGTTCCCCTCGCAAGAATCCCCCCACAAGTCTGCTCTCCACAAATCTCACCCCTGGCTTCAGGCTGTTGGGTAATTCCAATTATCTCAGCGCGGATTCTGGCGCCTGCTAGCACAAGGAGGCAGGCACGCCAGATCACCTGCAACTACCTTTGAGAGGGAGGAGCTTCCTCATGTCTGTCAGGTGCCTCATTTCATTAGGGTGTAATTTCCCTGTCTTAGTTGGCAGCCTGTCCTAGGCTGTTTGCAGATGTGACCATATCAGGTTCGCTCTTATCAAGCGCTGGAGCGACATAGCAGATAGCCGGCATGTGATAGCAATCTTGCTCTGCCTTGCCAAGACGTCGTGACTTCTCGTACAGCTGTGCAGGCGCTCAGGATGTCCTCTGCCAGGTATCTCAATGCTGCCGCTGCAACCTGATTGAGACGCTGCCTATCTGTCAATGCATTTGGGATGGCTGCCGTCACGCTGCGTATGCCATATGCTGCCGCCTTCAAATCAACCAGTAGGCTGCGCTACCGCTGTGCAGCCAAAACAGGGCGCTGACATGCCGGCAGCTCATTGTACATGGCAGCCAGCTTGTCGTGCACCTCTGCAAAACTCGGCCGCAGCTCGGGGTCGCGCTGCCAGCAGGCTTGGATGAGGGCTCTGTAGGGCGCTGGTAGGTTGTCTGGCATGGCGGGACGCACGCCGTTGAAGACCTGGTACAGGATCTGCATGCAGGGCAGCGCCTGATCAGTATCACATGCTTGTGTCTTGTGCAGCTCAGCAGCTGCAGTGCCGAGATGAATCCTCAATAATAAGATCTGGATTGGACAGATGCGCCTGCGCATCTGTGCAGGGTATGGGGTGTGATGAAATGCTTTCAGGCTCAAGTGAAGTACACTCTTCGTCAAAGGGTCTGGAAGGCATGCAGTTCCAGCTGAGAGGCACGCTTTCAGGCTTCTGGATCTAGACAGGCCTGACCATCACCAGCTGTAGCAAAGAGGCTGTACACTGTCATGCACAGCTTGGCTGCATCAGGGCAGAGCCTGCACCTGTGAGGAGGAGAAGCCTTCAAAGACAGCCACCCCCGTGAACACCTCCAGCATGATCATGCCGTAGCTGTACACGTCGCTCGAGCGCGTCACGCGCCCGTCGTGCAGCACCTCCATCGGCTGGTACGACACCGTGCCTGCACAGCCACGTCACCGCATACTCACACGCGTCACCTTTACCAAAACTGTGAAGGCCATACCAACATATAGCAGCCATCTCCTTTATTTTCCAATCATTCTAGTGCTGCATATCGGCCTAAAAGCCAGCCGCAGAAGTTGCATGGCATCAGAGGCATGGCAGGCATATGCACCAGCATTTGCAGTGTATGTCAGGTCGACAAGATTTCGGCTCAGCAGCAGGGTGTGCCCATCAACCATTCAACATGGCCAGTAATGTTCTTTGGTGTAACAGCAAGGACACGTTGCTCACCGTGCGAGCTGGTCGAGACATGGGTCCGATTGGAGCCAAGCACACGCGCCAGGCCGAAGTCGGCCAGCTTACAGACGTAGCCGCGCGGGTCCTTCTCGGTGGCCTTCACGCTCTTGATAAGCACATTGGCGCCCTTCAGATCACTGCGCAGCAGCAGCGGGATTCTCACACCTATTTCAGCGCCACGCTGGCGTTGCATGACCCCTAATTCCCAGCAGCCCTGCATGCTCTGTACAGGGACAAAGGTGCATGCTTCAGTGCCTTTGGCACTGCTTACCTGTGCACAATGCCCAGGGAGTGCAGGTACTTCATTCCAGAGGCGATATCCATGAGGCTCAGCAGGATAATGCCCTGCAAAGGCGTGCCAGATCAACACACTTGCAGCTTTCTGCAACGCTTTTCAGTCCTCCATGCTGGTCCAGCATCTCTCTGGAGGTGACCAACTGGACAGATCCAGCTGGTATTCCACTTCATGTCATGAGTGGCATCTCCTGTCTGACAGCAGCCGACAGAAGCTGGAATGAGACAGTACTTCATCCTTTGGAGGAGAGGTTCCCTCACCATTGTGCGCTTGAAGCGGCTGTTACTCTTGATTGCCTGATCCAGTGGGCCTCCATCACAGTACTGCACATCCACCACACGCCCCCTCAACAGACTGCCCTCTTTCTGTTCCCATTGCACTGTGGCCCAAAATCATAGCAAGCACTGGAATACTGAGCAGTGAGCATGATTCGGTTCAAGCGCAGCTAACAAGCAGAGCAAGAGCGAGCGGGGGGCCGCCCGCACTCATAGCGCACACACAAAGATATGCACGACAGTGCCACAATGACTCAGAAGGCCCTCAGCAGGGTGGGGGGCAGCTTGGGCAGAGGGCAGCCGGCAGCTGGGCACACACCTCAAGCAGCAGCCACGTCTCGAGCATCTCCTGCTTGGTGGCGTTGCCCGGGCCCAGATGCGCCACGCTGTAGCCATTGCGCCGGGCGCTGGAGTAGCGCGCATCCGGCACCTCGTCCATCTGGTCGGCCTTCATTGTCGTCATCACCTTGTATGTGGTCATCTGCACGCACGCAGAGCATGGGTCAGGAAGCACTGCCGTGATCTTTTCCAAGCATCAGCTCATCCACAGTGATGGCATGTGCCTGGAAACGGGCCACTTCTGGCCATCAAGGAGTCTGGGAAGGCTGAGCCTTACCTCTACACCTTAGGGCCGGGAAATGCTGGCAGCCGCAAAAAGCTGTCATGCATCAAGTAGGCGCCCCAAGCACTCATGCCTGCAAGGGGGCATGAAGAGGGGGCGTACCACATGCTGGTGCTGCATGGAGATGCCAACCAGTGATTCGCGCAGGGTGTCCACCTTGCGCGCCATGCTGGCGTTGTGCACGATGACTTTCACTGCCACCACAGCTCCCTTCCAGGACGCTGCTCACAGCAACAGCACTGTCAAAGGAGCACAGCATATCCCATCTGAGCCACAGACAGTCAGGCCATCCACAGCATGCCGATTCAACCCTGGCAATGATGATGTGATACGTGGTACCTGGGATGATGAACATGCTCGTGTCACCAGAGCAGTGTGGGGGTGTACACTGATGCTGTCTGCCTGGTTGCACTGTGCCCTGAGCGATTGGTCCATCTCAGTGTGGATGGAGAATTCACCTTTGTACACGCGGCCAAAGGACCCTGTGCCGATGAGCGGCCCGAACTTCAGATCCGCAAAGTCGGACTCTTGTGTGCTGCTGCTGCGCGCGGCCCGTGGAGACACTGCAGGGCTGAGCCTGCTAGTTCTGGTCTGGGCCGCTGCACCCACACCTGACAGTGTGAGGTTACGCTTTCATGATGGCATGTCTCCACACCACAGTCCCCCGGAAAGCAGGGAGCTTTACGGGGTACTCTACAGCACTTGACCCTGCCCGGCGCATAGCACTGAGGGGTTTCAAACAGCAGGTCTCCAGGCTGCACAGCTAAACACTGGCAGTCTTGCACCATGAAGCTTGCGTGTCACCACCATCAGACACCTTTGCGATGATGTGGGTACTTTGCAAGCTGTGGGTGTCCATCTCTGATTGCTGTGACTTGATGCCTTGTCTTGATGTGGAAAGGCTTACCTTTCAGGGGAGCAGATTGCTTCTGGCTGGCCGGCATGCTGGCAACGCTGTCGAATCTCGACACTGCCTTCGGCGGCGTGGCCGCAGCAGGCGGCTTGTGCGAGGACGTCGGGAGGCTCGTCATGCTGTCGAAGACCTTGGCCGCCAGAGCGCTCGGCTTTGCTTCGGCCTTCAGCTTGCCCGCAGGGTGCGAGGCCCTCGCTTTGACAATCTCGTCACGGTCGCCTGCAGTTCACAGATGGCTTGGTGCTGGGAAATCCTCAAACCCTGACAATTGCGAAGGATTCTGATGGCTGGCTCGACAGCATCATGGGTTAAATTTTGCAGTGCTGCCCAAAAGCAAGTATGAATCAATCCGCTGCATGTATGCCTGTCACTGAGCTGATGAGTTTGTGTCCAGATTGAAAGGAGCACATATACTTTGGGATGACTGACTAGGAAACCACTTCCACAACAAGCAGGAGTCACAATGCCTCACCCTCTGCGTATGCGCTGTCATTGAAGCACATCTTGCTGGCTGGGTTCATGTCTGCGCCCGAACCTGGAGCGCTGGCAATGCTCTGGAGTGATCTCTGGCTGGCTGACCCCGCGCTGCTGCTGTTTTGGCTGGTCAGGCAGGACTCAGAATTCACCTTGAGCATGCTGCTGAGGGCCCGGTCAAAAGGGCTGCTTACCATGGGGCCCTTCTCGAAAGGGCTCCTGCATGAGCGCCCTTCATTAAGACAGGTACAGGTGCAGCAGGTGGGGCGCACTTGCTGGCCAACAATGCCTGCCGGTATCTCAGCCCACAGCAGCAGAGGCAAAGCACTATATAGCTGCTCAGACACAGGTGCTACGTTGTCCAGCTGTACATCCTTGGATATTCCGGGAGGTGAGTGACTTGGGCAGTGGGAAGAAGGCAGAATGGCTGTGCGGAATATTGCCCGGCTGCATCTGGTGGCCTGGCATACACAGCCATTCCCAAGGAGACACCTATGCATAGTCAGATTGTAGAAACCATTGGTAGCAAGGAGGGGCAATGGGCACCTGGCTGCTATAGGCTGGGATCCTAATCCGGAGGTGACCCTGGTGAGTAAGCTGCTGACGCTGCACAGGGACGTCCGAGATGTCAGGCTGGCCTGCTTTGCCAGCTTCACCAGCTGCCTGCGGGTGCCAGAAAACACATGTGAGACAGAGCAGGCGATACCTGTGTACCTTGGGCATTCTCAGCAGGGCACAGGCCCGCATCACAAGCAGCAATCAGAGCAGCCACAGAACCGCGCGTGCATCTGGACTGCGGCCAGGTGTGATGGGTAGCCCTCTCAGGGACAAGACACTTCAATCCTAATAGTGAAGTGGCCAGGAGGCATGCATGCCACATGTAAACACCCCTTCATCTGGGTGCATCCGGGAGGCCTCCAAACTGTATAGTCACACCTGCTGGACAGCTGCGGCTTGAATGACAGGCGGGGGGTCGCAGACGCCAGGAACGGCGAGGGAGGGCACGCCAGCTCAGACAGCTCTGCCACATCAGCGGCATCCACAGCGCGTTCAGATGCAGCGAGAGGCCCCACCGGTGCAGATGCGCGCCCTGAATTGCATGCCAGCAAACGATCAATATTGTCTTGCAATCCTGCAACAGCTGCTGTGAGGTAACCAGGAGGAACCTCTCATGATATAGCCCACTCAAGCGAAGGACACTCGCGCTGTTATGTTCCATTCTGTGGGTACTGCAACACCGATTGAAGCCTATAAAAGATAAACCTTGTACGTACCATGGGTGAGTGACCTGGGTGGCTGAGGGGCCCCGGAGGCGCTGCGATCCAGAGCGCTGGGCGCCGCGCTGAATGACGCTCGGCGCTGCTGCAGCGCCCAGGGGAATGACGGCTGCGGGAATCGTTCCGGGCTTGCCGGCGTGCTCGCCGTGGCAGCTGGCAGGAGCGCCAATTCCATGGAGCCTGCACAACGATTCATTCCTACACGCCATCAACATCGAAAATCAGATGTGATGTTGTAGCGCGCAGGGGACTGATGCTGCACAGACCGCTGCGCGCTGGACGCCATGCTGGCCGTCAAAGCTGGTAGCGGCTCCGTGGTTACTGAAAATGGAGTCAGCAGCAGCAAGCGTTAGCTGCCTCGACTGAGGCGCCTGGCAAAGAGGCCTGCATATGAGGCTAGCTTTCGATCTCACAACTCAGGTCTTGGGGTCCTGAGTTGTCTTGAGTCAGTGCTCCAGCATTGCACCCAGCAAATTGGAGGGCAGTGCAGCAGTGCACCCACCTGGCGCAGAATCCTCGCTGATGCAGTAGCTGTCCTGGGGCGCTCCAGGATGGCCTCCCTGGGTGCTTGTCGCGCTCCCTTGGGCCAGCAGGTAGCCGGCCGGGGCGCCATTCATGGTCTGCCCATTTGCAGACGAGCTGCAGTCCAGCACACACCAAGCTCAAAGTCCTGACACCACAACCTCAGCGCGATATACTGCATGTCGCTGTTGCCCGATTACTCTATTGAGAACCACTTCACATACAGATGCCCAAAAGCAATTGCAACACCCACCCAGAACCAAGATCGTTCCTACTCTGGGGTCCTCTAGAGCTGCTGGGAATCTGGACATGTGCAGCATGCGTGCTCCTGCTATGGATTGCTGTGAGGTCTCATGCAAGCTCTACGCAGTGAGCATGCACATATGCTGGGCATGTGCAGATGTCAAGCACCTGGGTCCTGAGCGTAGCATGGAGGCGGCCACTAGGCCCACTCGCATGTCCTCGAAGGGGCTCCTGGGCACAAACGGGCTCGCTTGGGCAGCCATTGTCAGGCTGCTGCTGCTGCTGACTGGACCGGATGTTCCCGCGTGGCTTTCACAGTCATGCCCTGTGTCCTTATCGCCTTTCTCCCGAAGCACCTGCAGTTGCAGTCACTTGCTGAGCCAGCCACAGCAAAGCCAGGGGACCGTATGAAAGGGAAGCCGAGCAGGACTAGCAAGAAAGAATTGTGCTGAGGTGTGCTGTGTTGGGCAAGGCTGACCTCTACTCAGTAAGGACTATGCACTAAAGAGACTTCTGCGCTACAACGTCAGGCGGACACTCTGTTATGTGGGGCTGCTTATTGCATCTCAAGTGAGCGCAGCCAGACAGCAATGATGTGCTGCTATGAGATGCCGCACAGCCCCATGCTGGTCCGCTAGATAAGATTACAAGATGATTTGCACCGGCAATCTTGCATGGCAGTTGCAGAGACGTGCATATCTGTCAGCTTCCTCAAGGCGCACCTGGCAGATCTTACGGCGGTAGTGCACATGGGAGCACATGACTGCCAGCGCAATGGCAGCGGCTGCTACTGATCCCACCACAGATACAGCAATGACCCACTTCTCCGTCCTTTTGCTGCCGGCTGATTGTCCAGGAGCCCCTGCACTGGTGATTCTCATCACACCTCTGTATTCTAGTTCTGCAAGATTGCTGGGTTGTCAATGCAGCGCACTTGTTGGCTTCGAAGAAGGCACACCGATATGGAGATGTCATGCAGGTCTCTGCATGGGCTGCAATGCCAGTCTCATAGCAGCGACAGACAAGCTTGGGATGAATATATCAAAATCCACAAACATACCGTTCCATCCATGCGAGCGGCTGAATATCAGGTGCCTGGGCATGGCCCACAATTCAATTGGGCAGGCTGGGCAGGGCTTACCGAGTGCTTGGGCAGCCTGGGTAGACAGCGGTCCAGCATTTCCGCCCAGCCCAGCATTAGGATCGTCACCTCCCACTAGGTAGTCTGAGGGGAGGGGCACACACAGTGTCCTGGTGTCGGTCTCCTCTGACAGCATGTACCCCACTGCATATCCAGCGTCCCTTTATAGCCGATGTATGCACAAGTGAAAGGAGTGAGCGGGCTGTAGTGGTATGCAGTGCACTTGTCGCAGGATTGTAAATCAAAGGACTGTTTCTGAGTCAACAGTGTGCCTTGCATATGCAGCTGAGCTTTTTGTGCAGTCCATCAGTACATGTAAGGAAGCCACAGTGCACAGGAGTATAACGCTGCAATTTCCTGACTTTCTGCTGGCTGGGCGGTCAGCGTCAGTGGAGGAGCACCATCACATCAGCAGCCCTCACCTGTTGCGTTGGCAACTCTGTCGACCACAGGCTGTGTCAGGCTGTGAGAGCCGCTCAAGTGCATCATCTCCTGCCTGTAGTTGGGGTAGGTGATGTCCTGCTTTACACCATAGGGCCCTAGGACATTCGCCACATCCGCCCTGAAACTGTCAGAGGCGTCCCCCGAGCTTGACCACGTGTAGGTCAGCGTCGAAGTCTTCACAACCTGCAAATTTAGGCAGAGATGTTTGTGGTCGACTCCTTCCCTAACATCTGTGCCAGAACATGAAATGTGCTCTGGACAGGGACAGTTGACCTTTCTGAGAGACATGCCATGCTACCCAAGCATGCCTACCTCCTGATTACAGGGCTCTCAGAAAAGACATTTCGAGGGAGATGAGTGTCTTGCGGGAGCATACCGTTGCATTGGGCTCAATGGTGATGGACGGCCAGCTGGGCAACCATGGGACCACATAGCGGGTGTGATTTGTCGTCCTGAGGCTCACTGCGGAAGCAGGATTGGAGAGCTGCATGCGGCATGCAGCGCGTCATTGGGGGAAGCGCAGCGCATTCAAAGGAGCCAGCTTAGCGTTCTAGGTCAGATGAATGCATAAGGGACATGCTGCGAGTAGCAGCTCCCAGCTCCTGTAAGATTGGGTGGTTCAGGAAAGGAAAAGGCTCACAGTGATGTTCACAAGCTCCAGGGTAGCGCCTGCGCTAACGTGGATGGCATCCACAATGTTGTGCATGTCCAGCATGACCACCGCCTGGTCATCTGTGACAGGTCGTGAAAAGGTCAGGGCAACACCAGTGTGTCTTGGCTGCTAGGATATTTACGGCAATAAGGCAGGGACACCACGCGTGACTGCCCCTACCAACTGTAGGGCAGTCCTCCTGACACAAATGCGTGGCCTGGACCTAATGTCATCGTCCATCCGGGACACATATAAGGTGTCCAGGGAATAGTACAACAACATGATTGAGGTCCTTTCCGCACCTCTCCGTGTCAGGGTAACCCGTCGCCCTGATGCAATGACGATCTCCCCCTCTTTCCAGGCGGACCTCTGGAGTCGTACACTCCCTGCAAAAGGGGTCTTCTGTCAGGGGCTTGGGAGGTTCCGAAAGCCAAACGACCCATCTGAAATACATTGGCATTCCCTCCTTTTAATTGCCTCCGATGAAGCAGGTACCTAAACGCCGGTACTGCCTCGGTGCGCTATCCACGCCTGGGGCCGACCTTCCTGGTATCACTCAACTGAAAGCCTAGTGACGCACAGGCCCTCACCGTTCAGGACGATGGTCTGGATATCCGCATTCTTCAGCGCCAGCATCAGGCTCTGGCTGGATTCCACAATAACTGCTGGAGCAGGACTCGCCACGGCCCCCGCACATATCCCCGGCAAAATGAGTGTCGAAAGTGTGATCGCAAGGCCCAAGAGGGACTTGATCATACTATGTCACGCCTCTACTTTGAATATCCGCTCAATAGCTATTGGCGGGGCGGTAATACCAGCCTCGCGGACATGACTGTGATGCCCCCCAACGCCACGCCGTGATACGTGCTCCTTCGGGAAGGATGTACGGGCTTGAGAGCCAGCTTCGACTCGAGCCAACACCGTCCGGTCTCACAGCACCACAGAATACCGTTCCTATTTATCTGGCTGAGAGTGCGCCTGAGTGGGCACGGACGCTGGTCTGACTCCGAGCGTTTCCGCAGGTACTAGCGCCACCAGATAAAGCTTAAACGTGCTTGAGCGATCCGCCGGGAGGCCGGCCTGGTGAAGTCAGGAAAAGCCCGTGCATCTGCACTGCTTGTCACATCCCGCCTCTCATCAGTTCCGTGGCAACGCATCAGTGATGCGGTTGGTAAACCGAGGACTCATGTCACTGGATGGTGACTCCGCCGCTGACGTCATTTATCTCACAGCCCAAGACGGGAGCAGGTGCTCGGCCAGACACAGCATCTGTTCCTGGCTGGCAAGCTTAGATGCAAACGCCATCGAGCGGAAGGCTTGGTGCGAGGATACTAACTCGCTGACATTGCCCAGCCAGATGGAAGCAGGACATACCACATGCCCAGCCAGACGCACCATCTTCTACGCGTGGTAAGCTCGCATGTGGAGCTACTGGGCTAAGGGCGTGGTAATAGGCAGCTCAACAGGCGATCGGCAAAGTGCTGACCGCCACCATTAGTACTGGTGATGAGCACTTTCAAAGACTTCCTGATGTCGCCACGATCGGCCACTGGTTGGTGACACCGGGCTCTGTGACATCTTGGAGGTAGTGTCTACTCTAGCAACCACGATGAGGTGTGTGAGAGTAAGCGCGGCCAGCATGGTTCAGAGCGTTGCCATTATGACTCAGTGTGGCCGAGGGTGTATTCTGCAGGGTTGCCCTTTGAGCCCTACCCTCTTTGGGTTGTTTGCTGATGGCTTACATAGGTATATCAATGTGCACTGCCCTACGGAGGGACCTGCCCTTGATCAGGACACCAGGGTGCCCATTCTGGGCTATGCAGATGATTTTGTGCTCTTAGCAGACACTCCTGAGGGCTTGCAGAAGCTCATTAATGCTGCTGCAACATTTTGTGACATGGTGGGCATGATCGTCTGCACCGTCAAAACGAAGGTTGTAGTGTTCGGGCCGCAGTCAATGCCACCAATCCCTTGGTTCTGCAAAGGGGAGTCCGTGCAACAGATGCAAGAATTCAAGTATCTTGGGCTCATGTTTAGTGCCCAAGGAGGTGTGCAGGCAACCTTCCCCATCCTGAAGCAAAAGATGACGGCTGCTTGGGCGCTGCTCAGGCGGCAGTATGGCAGGTTATCATGTGCTTCATCGGTTGGCCTACTGCTTAGGGTGTATGATGCTTGCGTGCCACCGACTGCATCTTATGGCTGTGAAGTCTGGGGTTGCTACAGCTTTCCTGCAGCTTCTAGTGTCTTGCGCGCCTCCCTGGCTCAGCAGCACCTTCAGACTCTTAAGCACATCTTGGGTGTGCGCTCGACGGTGAGTACACATGTCTTATGGCAGGAAGTGCCAGTCAAGCGCCTTGAAGTGGTCTGGTTGCAAAGGACGGTCAAGTTCTACAACAGGCTTGCTGCAGCCCCCCAGGGTGACCTGTATAGACGCATTGCGATTGCCTCTTGCCGGTCTGCACTGTCACAGAACGTGCGCAATTGGGCTTGGTCACTATGTAGGAGTTTACAGGGCATTGGCTATACATTCCAGATTCGGGCTGATGACTTGGACCTCGTTGTTGAGCATACGTTGGACATCAAACTAAAGGCCAAGTACGATGCAATTTGGCAAGACCTCCCGTTCAGTCCTAGGACATGCCCTTCTCAGGGCGCCAGTCTTTGTACGTATGGTGCATGGTTTGCACGGCCTGCCCACATCCATCCCAAGGCAATATTCAGGCTGCCACTGTCCGCTGGGTGTGTGCAAACCTTGCTCAGGTTCAGGATGGGTTGCCATAATCTTCCCTGGGATCTTGGTCGTAGGCAAGGTATCCCCAGGCTGCATAGGGTATGCACATTGTGTGCTGGTGAAAACCCGGGTGATGAACAGCATGTTGTGTTTGAGTGCCCAGGGTTGCAGGATATTCGTGACAGATATCAAGGCTTGTTTGGAGAGCATGCAACTACCATGCTTCAATTCATGTGGCAAGATGACATGCGTGGTGTTGCGATGTTTATCAAGGAATGCTTGGGAGTATATTATGGCACTGACCCTTATGGGGGTCAGGCATCTGATCAGCCCTAGGTGGCTGGAAAAGATGTAAAGTTTCTCTCTCTCTCTCTCTCTGCTGCGAAAGTGATCAACAAGAGGCTTGGAACAGAAAATGGTCTGCAGAGGTTGAGTGGGTAAAGCACAGCTGAAGACCCCACCTCTGAATGCCCTTCTGGCCACAGTTGTGACAGTTTATGTCACCTGATTCCTTACAGTCCATAGTAGATACCAATCGTACTGCGCCCGCAGCTGGGTCAAGCTCTGAAATACAGCTAATCGAAGCCAGGCCAGAGATTTTGCACGATGTAATCCCTACCTGGGGTTCATGACTGTCAATTCACTGTCATGAGGCCTTATCACTCAACTGACCCACTCCTGCTCTGTCTGAGATGACATCTGTGCTGCAAACTATAACATGCCACCTCCATGGCTACTTGCCAATCAAATCCCAGACTGTAATCAAATGTCCTTTCCTGCTCGCTCCCATAGGAAGTTTTGGATCTGGTGTGTAAGCGCGTGCCGTGGAAGCTTGCAGGAGAGCCCAGCACTCCTACCTCAATACACACAATTCTGCACAGAGTAAGACACTGTGCCTAGCGCTGCTTCCAAGTTTTCGAGAGCTCTGCATTGCCTATGCTGTCACTGCTCTGCATGATCAGGTGCAGGGCGCTGCTGAGCATCAGCCTGATCCCCACTCTCTCATGATGGTGCTTTTATGTGCTGCAGCTGTAGCGTCACACCCAGACTTGCTAAATCTCTTGACTCATATCCGTCTTTTCCGCTGTGTTTGCTGTTCAACAGTAAATCTGAAGTGATGGCTGTCCCTCTGGCATTGGATCCTGCAATGTCTCTCTCTAGGCCGCAACTCAGGACCCTGATATGCCACAGAAGGCGCTTCTTCCCCACACAGTGCTGCTTGCTGACTGCAATTCTACGAGCCGGGCAGGCAAGCTAGGAAGCATGGACTGGAAAGAATTGGGACAAGCAAGCTGCCCAGCCACACGTGCGCCCAGGCCCCGGTCAGCAAGGGCACTTTGGGCACAGGCATGACAGGTCCAGCCGTGCTGCTTTGGGGCTTCTTCCAACACCCACAGGTGCTGCATGCTCTGGTCTCAATCTGCTGCGAGCATCATAAGCAGCACCCTGCTGTAGGCCTGAGGGAATATGCTATGCCTCCGTGGCAAGAGGCTCTGAAACAGAGTCAGCTGCTGCCTCAGCAACATCTGCGCTGCCACGCTCAAGAGGCGCAGTTGCAGCCAGAAGCTTACGCCCGGAGGGAGAGGCGTAGCTGACTGCCCAGGCAGGCGAGCTGTACGTTGAGTACCAGCTTGGGGAGCCCCCCGTGTTCGCCCAGGCCGGCGAGCCACCTGTCGAGTACCAGGACGGGCTGTTGCTAGATTTGGGCGAGCTGGGCGAAGTCGGGCTGGGCGATGACGAGCTGCCCGGAGAGCTGCCCGTTTGTGCCCAGGCAGGTGACCCGTAGGTGGAGTACCAGCTTGGGCTGTTGCTGGACTTGGGCGAGCTGCCCGTCTGTGCCCAGGCAGGCGAGCCATAGGTAGAGTACCAGCTGGGTGAACTGCCAGATGGGGAGGATGAGGACGAACCCCCGCTGCACTTCCCGCACGTCTTCTTGCAGTATCCAGCTGAGATCATCCAGCTTTGAGAGCAGGCGTTGAAGGCTTTCTGCACACAGAGCATACCAACCTTCTTAGATATTACCTTATGCCAGCAGAGTGCCGCATTGATCGCCTCTCAGAACCCGATGTGCACAGCTTGTAGCACTTGGCATTTGTGCAAAAGGCGCCGTTCAGCATGGTGAGCCCTTGCAGAAGCTGCGCTGCGCAGAGAGAGCGCTACATGGACGGCACTAGCTCACCTGCTGCTCGCAAGTGTATGTGCCACTGGGGGGAGTGTCAGTGCAGTCTCCCGAGCCGCCAGATGGCGAGCTGGCTGGCGAAAGGCTGTCACCCTTGGCTGTGCTAGTGCTGCCGCCACTCACCGAGGCCGTAATCTGCACAGTGTCATGCATGAGGTCAGCTAGGAACATGTGGGGGCGGAGCAGCCTCCTTTGTACAGCCTCCTTTGTACAGCACTCCAGAGCAGCATCTCGACACCAGATGCGCAAGCACTGCGAGGCGCCCACAGCATGCGGCACTGAGAGCGGCTTTTTGCACCTTTCATGCTGCAGCAATACATGTCGCAACCCTTCAAATTGAGCAGCGCAAAGTCTTTGCAGATGCCGGGACCTCACCGACTGGTCAGACGGGTTTGAGATCTTAAATTGCACTTGTGTGGACATCTTTCCAGTGGCGCCTTTGGCCTGAATGACCTGGTATGCTGTCACCTGCATGTCAACATGCGCCTTTCAGGGGATGCTCTTCTAGGCTGCATGCTAGGCCGCCATAGCCAATCAGCGCTGCACTTAATGCCAATACGCTTTGACGGTAGTGGTCTCCTTTGCTTTGAGGAGAGGAAACTACGGCACAACACTGGTACACTTTATAATATCAACCATGCCGCACTACTGTGCAGCCACAGTGTGGGTCAGCTCTGATATGTCAGGGCGACAGACTGTGCCTGCCCTCAATTGATAGGCGCTGCATGACAATATAAGGGCTTGCGACAGCGCAGCGCACCGCTTCGCCGTCTGCGCCGACGATGTTGATGTCGAGAGGGAACGCCGGGGCATTGGGGGTCTCCCAGTCCGAGCCCCACTTATTAGTCAGCGACTGGAAGCCGCCTGTTGATCCCGAGGTGCGCACTTGCACATTCTTGACTGATGCCAAGCCTCCGGCTTGCTGCGTGACAATGGAAGCCTCTCAGCGCCCTGTTCTGAAATTGGTCAACCAACATCCTCTGCAGCCCCGACTGCTCAACCCTCAGAAGTAAGGTTCTCGTCGCTGACGCCATCCCAAACTTGCTGCATGGAATCCTCTACCCCAGAGAATGCTGCTTGATCAATTCAGAACCAAGAATCTGATTAATACATGTTAACCCTGCAGCTTCCTGCATGGTATTCCCACACACCTCTCCGCACTGCACACAGTCCTGAGAATGGTGCTGGCCTGTCGCTCAGACTCAAGACGCTGTTTACATTTCAGGACCCTGGACTGTCTAAAAGCCGTTTTATGCCAGGAGTGAGGCTCACCTCCACAAACAACCGCAGCCACGCTCCTTGCCCGCCATTGCTGTCGACACTGATAACCATGGGCTTTGGAGGTACGCACTCCACACGCCTGCACAGTCCGCACTCACGCTGATGTGGCGCTCACGGCAGCCTCTCAGTGCTGCAATAGCGCACACTGCGCTCGTATGCATGGCCGAGCTTGCCAGATCTCAGCCCCCAAAAGACCCACACAGGCTTTGCCTGGCTTGTACCTGCCACAATCTATGAGAGGCTTCATGCGGCCCCAGGCTTGGGCATGCGGCCTGCCAAAACATTCCGCGCACACCGTCCTGGAGGCATTGCCTTGGAGGCAGAGAGTGTGTCTCTCTGGACAAGTAGGCATGCCATGGGGGTGTGGACTCTGGGGATCCTCACCTGTACTGGATGTTGATGCGGCCAGTGTTCATGGGCGCCAATTTGTTGAAGGTCAGGGCCTGGATATCTATATGATCTGCTGCGCACTCAGGGCAAGCATCTGTGATCTGAACAATCACAGAGACTGCGCTGTCGCCAGTGATGCAGCGGCCTGTGAATGGCGCTGTGTCCATGCACTTAATCTCGAAGCACTCCCTGTACAAGACAGAGGCAGCCATGTCAGAAATTGCGGCTTCTTGACAATTCTCAGCATTCTGGCAGGTATAGCACACATGGCAAAATGATGAAATCTGCTGGGGACACACGCATACTCAGTGTGCATTGAGTACACCACGTTTAGGTCAACAAGATATTTGCCGGAAAGAGGCAACGATCCGAAAGGGCGTCATTGCTCCATCTACGTGTTTTGCATCGATGCAGAGCCTAGGTACGCACCCACAGCCTTGTGCCGAGACTCCCTTCGAAAATGAACTAGAGGATGACAAGGCTGCCACACTCCAGTAAGGCCACTGCCCCTTATCCAGCTTTCCATACCCACAACTTCCCTGCACCACCAGTATAAATCCGTTCTGAGCATTGATCGAAGAGGCTGGACGGACCTTCAGCGGCAACAAAGCATTCCGAGGTATGTGACGGTACTAGCCGCCTCTTCTCCGTTCGATGGCGGTGCGCATCCAAAGAGCGCAAAGGTACCTTGTAGTACCTACAAAATACCTCATGGGACGATGGACTTACCGTGATTGTTCCCCAGCTAGGATCATAGGGGTTTTTCCCGTCAAGAGGTCCGCCGTAATTTGTGGCAATGCCTGACTGCCAACTTGTCAGGGGGGTCACGGCTTCTCCCAGAGGAAGCTGTAGGCATCCAAAGAGCAGGCACAGTGCCGCACAGGTCAGCGACCTCCTGCTGCTCCACCTGAAGCCTGGCATGTGTCCCCGGTATGCAGGACAGTGTCCCCTGCAAGATGCAGGATGGGCATTATAGTTGTCAAGGACGTACTCCACCTTCCTCCTGCCTACATCAGACCTCATCGCATGATAGAGTAGCCTGCTAAGCTCACACTGAAGTCCAGTTGGATGCACCATGGCTGACGGTAGGGGCGCAACGCCATGTGGGAACTCGTGCTGCTTACAGTGCAGCTAGCACAGGAGTGCATGCTAAATGAAAAGATGTATCATAGGAGCCCCACAGCTCAGATCTGTTCACCAAAGAGGGCCCTTGCATGACGCCCCAGAAACTGATCGCGATAAGACGCCTCTCGTAGTGTAAAAAGCACCCTTCTTGCAACACTCGAGACTGCAATAACGCATCAAACACTTTTCTTCACACGCTATGTCCGTGCGAAGCCCAGCCGAGCCCTTTCAAGGGCTATCGGCTTGGACGCGTGACAATCTGTGACTTTTGAGGCTACCTGCGCTGGCCTCTTCTGGGCCCACTGCACTCCGGAGCAGATGGCACGCTGCAGCAGGCGGGCTGTTGGCGATCAGAATGCTCCATATCCAGCTAGGCCGGCGGCCGCGCGAAGGCTCGATCGAGAGAAGGCGCTGCTACTATGTCGACGTACGTTCGTACGCGAATTCAGTGCATGGGGCTCATTGGCGCCGTCTGGTATCGCTGAGATGAGGTGACGGCCAAATGCTGCTTAGATGCCCAGCAAGCGTTGCACTTTGGGCAATGATCCTCAGCCCAACACCCCGGCTGTACGTATCGAAGGCGACTTACTGGCAAGCTAGCCCCTCCGGGATGAGTGAGAGTCAATGTGTGCTTGAGGCTACAATCCGAATGTATTGCACGCAAGATTTGAGCTTCTAAGATAGGTGACGGGCCCTGGATATCTCCCGTCTGTCTCTCGGCGTAGGTTTTTAATAAAATTAATCCCGGGCAATCTCGGGCACGCTGGTCACGGGCGAATGTTCCCACATAGTAGCCCTACGTGGCTGGGGGAACCTTGCTGTTTCTCCCCCCTTTTGCTCCCCATATCAACAGCTTCGCACACAGCTGGACATGGGAGGTCAATACACCTTGCACAGCCCTAGACAAGTCAATCAACACTTCAAGAATCTACGGTAGACCAGAGCTGCTCAAGGCTGGTGAAGGCTGCTGCCCTCATGTGGCATGACAGCCCTGGCCTGTACAGCCTTGGCCATGTTGATGGAGGTTCTTGAGATGACATCTGTCTGGAAGAAGTTTGCCACGCTGCTGCGGAAAGGCTCTGATTGCGCCGCAACCTTGCCAGACCTGTCCTTGAACGCCTGCACGAGGGGACAAGCAACCTTTAGCGACACACCCTTTCCAGACATTGGAATGCTGAGAATTGGCAGCCCGTGTTCCTAGAGCATGTGCGCCCTGCATACGCATGCGCACAGCACTCTCACCCTTCACTGACATTTGAGCGGACGCTGAAGTCCTAGAATCGAGGGGACAAAGCGCATCAGACAAGCAGCGCAAGCGATGAGGGATGAAGCGTGTGTGGTACTGAGAGTGGGCTCTCACCTTGAAGTACTCGCCATTGAGCCACATGGGAAGCTGCACTGTGTCTGTGGCGCTAAAGTGGGGCGCCACATCAGCCAGGCGCTGCCGCAGCTCCTTCTTGCTGTCGTAGGGCAGCGGCTTGCCAAGGATCTCGCTCAGGGCCCTGATGATGGTCCAGTCCTCCCGGGCATCCCCCACGCGTGGCACTGCCGCCTGCCAGGAAGCAGACCTCTCTCAGCAGCCTCTTCCATGAGGTGACAGCAGCACTGGAAGACCTAACAGCGCTCTTGTCATAGTTGCTGCTGACACAGCTAAATATTGCAAAACAAACCTTACATGCATCTCTTTCCTTGGAAGCCCTCCAGAGCGCTATGCAATGCATCGGCTGCAGTCACTGCAGAGGTGTGCGCTGGCCACCAAGGCTCGACCAGAGTATATTTTGCGGGAGTGGGGCCAGAGACACACCTTGGTGCGTTGGGGTCTGCCCTCAAAGTTGACAAAGGTGGCGCTCTTCTCTGTGTATGCTGAGCCTGGCAGGATGATGTCAGCCCTCTCTGCTCCTCTGTCACCATGATGGCCCTGAATGCCATGAAAATAGTATTACTATGCTGCAGACAGAGTTCCCGCACATGCTCCAAAGAGCAGCCGGCTTGCCAACAACACGTCACAGACGTCAAGCACACATGGCAGACAGCTCCCAGAAAGAGTGCTGAAGCCAGCAGATTGACAGGCCAATTCTGACACAGAGCAATCGCAGCCCTGCACAACTTGGCTTGGGCACAATAAAGCGGCCCTGTCAATGTGTCAGCGATGTTTGGGCAATCAAATCTCCGACACTTTGCGAACAAGACGACACATCGGGCCTTCTGCAGGGATCAGCAGCGTACCTGGTAGATGACAAAGGCGTCCTTAGGCACATCCTCCTCAGAGTAGTCATCCGAGCCCAGCAGGTAGACCACCTTGGGCGCGGGCGCTGAGCTGGCGCGGGCAGAGGGCAGGAAGCCCAGGTCGAGGGCCGCCACGCGGGACGCTGAGTCGTGCAGCACATTGTAGCCGTTCCAGTCGTCGCGCACCACGTTTGCCTTCTCAACCAGCTCGTGCACCTACAGCGCAATCCAGAGTCAAAAATGCCTCACAAAGTGCCCCAATCAATCCAGTTCGCACAGCATGGCTCACATAGCCTAATCATGCACCCTCCCACGGCCTTGTCTCCCTCCAAGCTCAAGGCCAGACCCACAGGCTGCCCAGGATGATGGACAAGACCTGAGAAAGGCAATGATTAAGCTACATGACTTAGATTACTGAGAAATTGAGGACCTTGCTATCCTCATGGCTGTCAGCATGTAATGTAGACTATCCTACAATCTTAAAAACGCTTCTGGTAAGGCAATAATGATCACCTGCTGGAGCACCGCTGCGCGGTCCAGCCTGTTTAGGAGGCCAGGGCCCACGATGATAGCAGGGTACTTGGCTTCCTGGAGCCTCTTCAGGATGGGTGCACCCTTGAGCACCTTGGTCAATGCCTCTGCGCCCTCGCCCAGGTGCTCTGTAGGATAGGTCAGGTCATACTCCTCGCCTATACTGGCCAGGTGGGCGCCCTCCATGAACACCTTCCGCAACCTGCCAACATCAACCGTGATGTCATGATGTACGTCACCTACAGTCTGGCACATTAGCACTGTACGCATCTTTGAGCCTGAGCCATCCTCGGTAATAGCTGAGCACAAACTGCATGCATGCATGCATCACCAGGACTACCCTGACCTCTGAAGACAGCTGAGTGCAGCCTTGCTCGAATGATGCATGCAAATGAGAGATGTGCCGCCCTTCATGGGGCCACTTCGTCACTCTCTGTGCTTGTAAGGTAGGATAGCTCCGTTAAAGCCCACACCATTACTTTGGCCTGCTGGGGAGGGGCACTCAGGGACACTCGCCTGGCATTGAAGACGGGCGCTTCCGTGCGAGGGTTGGTGCCTATGAGCAGGATGACGTCAGCCAGCTCCACCCCAGAGATGGTGGTGTTGGCCAGGTAATTGGAGCGTACATCCGCGTCCAAATCTGGAAAGCCGGACTCTACCTTCAGGTTGCCGCAGCCCAGCCTGTTTGCAAGATCCTGCACGAGAAGCATCGTGTCAGTGACACAATACTCAGCACCCCAGTTATTGCCAGGAAAGCGTGTTAATGGGCTGGCAGCAACTTGAACTGCAAGTCTGCCTCTGCCTTGACATTGCTGCTGCTCAGCCTATTTGTAAGATCCTGTGCTGAGGAGCCATGTCAACAGGTATGGGCTATCAATCCATGACATTACTTGCCTAGCATGTCAGAGTGAGTTGGCACTTGCAGCATTACCTACCTTTGCAGCAATCAGGGTCTCTGCATCTGCCAGCTTGCCGGCAATGAAGCTGATCTCATTGCCCTTCACCTTGCCCAGCGCCTCTGCTGTGGCCTTTATAGCCTCCTCCCACTGGGCTGACTCCAGACCCTGCAAGCATCAAAAGCCCTCTGATCTCCATTCCCTTCACTCGTGCAGGAATGCAACAATGCCCCTTCATCACGAATGAGGACCTCCAAGATGTGGAGAACATACTGCGCTGCTCAGGGCACTCTCTGTGGATCACGAGGCAAATTCTGCTGACCTGTAGAAGGCATCAGCAGCTTCATCCAAGTGCAGATGTGGGCAGTCATACCTCCTTGCCGAGCACCAGAGGCACATTGAGGCGCTGCCGCTTGAGGCCATCGTACTGGAACCTGGCCTTGTCGCTGATCCACTCCTCATTCACCGCGTCATTTTGCACAGGCACAATCCGCATGACCTGCGCGCAGAGCGGACTCTTCATGAGAGGAACACCAGATGGTATGACGATCCCAGCAGCACACTTTGATGGCGCTGACGGTGTCAGGGAACATCGGCAGAGGCAGGGCGCTTCTCGGGACCTTACAGTGCGGCGGCAGGGCAGCCAGCCAGTATGCCTTCATGCACTCTGGGATGAGGTCTTTGAGGTGGGCATACCTCATGCCCTCTGGCATCCACCCGGATGTTTGACCCCAGAGCATCGCTGACGTCCACGGTCTCTGTGCTCCGCAGCTCCCAGTTCCGGGCTGTGAAGGCGTAGGGCTTGGAGGTCAGGGCTCCCACAGGGCACAGGTCAATGACATTGCCGCTGAGCTCGGATGACATCATCTTCTCGACATAGGTCCCGATCTCAGAGGCGTTCCCTCTGCCTGTCATCCCCAGGTCCTGGACACCTGCACGCACATGCGCATGCTTCAGCACCCAGTGCTATCAGCACGTGGCTGTGGTGACATCTGCACTGTAAGGGCTCCAGTTGCTGCCTGGACTCCCATTGACAGCTGTTCTGTGTGCCAACAGGCTGAGGACGCAGATATGCCGCTCCAGAGGTGCCTTAGAGTTGGAACGATCCCTGTCAGACCCCGAACAATGGGACCAGATAATGAGAGCGCGCCAAACAACAGCAGGATCTGGGGACTGACCTGCAACCTCTGTGGCGAAGCGCACGCAGCGTGTGCAGTGGATGCATCTGGTCATCACAGTCTTTACCAGCGGCCCCAGGTTCTTGTCATGCACAGAGCGCTTCAGCTCTGTGAATCTGCCTCTATCGCTCCCAAAGTGCATGGACTGCGGACAGCATCGAAATCAGCATCAGCAAACACTGCTTCTGACAATGATGATGCCAGATGCAGCATTGTCTACAATGCAAAGCACAGGCCTGCTCTGTCAGATCAGCAGGCGGAGCAGGCTCTGCTCGCAAGAGAGGGCCTGACCTGATCTTGGAGGTCACATTCGCCTCCCTGGTCGCAGATAGGGCAATCAAGAGGGTGATTGATCTGCACAGCAAGAAAGGGTTATTCAGCACCATACAGCTCATGCCCTGCAGGACAAGCAATTCTCTCCCTTGTGCCATGTCAAGCTGGGACATTCTATAATGCTGCAGGCGCACAGACAGCAGGCCTCAGAACTGCTTACCAGCAAAAACTCCATGACACCCTCTCGAGCCTTCTTCACCAGAGGCGTGTCGGTCTTGATGTTCATTCCTGGGGCTGCAGGCATGGCACATGAGGCCACAGGCTTTGGACTCCTTTCTACCTGCAGAGCAAGACCAAAGGCAGGTGATTGAGCGTGGCATCTAGTGGCGAAAACGTATGATTGCGTGGGACAGCTTTGGCTTCCACTGTTCTGAGATATCCAAAAGCTGACGTGCTTACCTCTACAAGGCACATTCTGCAGTTGCCTGCTATTGATAAACGCTGATGGTAACAGAACCTGCATGGACAAACAATAGCTTGGGTGTATAGAAGCGACCGCAGAATCGCACTTACTGTACAAGCTCACATCCTGGGGATCCACGTTGTGCACACTTCATGCTTACTTTCCTAAAGGTATCTTTACCACCCCACTGCATCAGATGTGCAATGCAGCAAAAACACTGCATTGAGTATGCCTAGCTGAATGTGACGATAGTGACGCTCGCAACGCGGGAGCGGTAAGTATACTAGGGAGCCCTACCTTGGTATGTCTATGCCTGCTGCAGAGCATGCTGCCATGACCGTAGATCCCTTGGGAATGGATACCGAGTTGCCATTGACGGTGACTTCGATGTCGTTGCTGGGAGCGGCAGCGGGCTGCTGCGAGGCTGAAGAGCTGGTATGAAGTGGTCTCTCTGCAAACACTGTGCTAGATACAGGTGCAAGGCGAGCAGCCCGCAGGCTCTGCGCGGCGTCCGACAGGCGCCGCAGCACCATGGCAGACCTTCCTGACGCCATTTTATTGGCTGTATTCCTATATCTGCATCCCTCTTGCACTTGTGCCAATTGGGTTTATTGCCACGTTGTCTACCCCATCACATGGGTCACATGTGATCAGTATCTCGCGATCACTCTACGCTCATATCAGGAGCTCTATTTGTGCCAAGTCTTATACGAAATCAACTCTCTTGGGTGAAGCAAGCTACCCTACTGAAGCTGCCGAGGAGGGGCAAGAGCTGCCCTTGATAGCGAAAGGTTTGCGGAAGTGCTTGACCGGTCCTGGCTAAGGCTTTCCATGGACGACATTTTACTTGATGACTCCCTTCTGCAGTACTTAGGAAGCGTTGACAGGCCGGCAGACCCGCGGCGACCCGCCGTCACGACACCCCTGGCTGTGCCCGGAGATCCCCTCGACATCGATCTCCAGGGAGCATACTTCGACATGAAGAATGACATCCCGCTTCCTGAGAGCCGCAGATGGTCCCATGCGCATGCAAGGCAGCCGAGCCTTGCGGGAAGCTTCAAAGGTGACTCCAAACAAAGACCCTACTGCAGAGCCCCAAGCTTCACTAGCAAGCATTGGTGTCCCTCATGCCCTGGTCAGGGCTACATGTATACATTGATAGGCAAGGGCTCTCCTGTGGCCTGCATGCTTGTCCGCTTCATTTATATCTGCCAGGAGCGGTCTTCAGGACTTCTCCTGCTGCAGAGTATGGAAACTCTCCCCAGAGCAGCGGGGACAGGAACGCAGACAGTGGAGGCGGCAGCGGTCCCAAGCGTGGCACCCTGGACGGCTGCAACAGTGGATCACCCTCCAACACAGGCTCTGGCAAGTCCTTTAAGCAGGTCCTGGCAGAGAGGAACAAGCAGGCGCAACGCCGCTTCCGCCAGCGGCAGAAGGTGCAGCCCCACTCCATGCTGTCTTTGGCGATGATCTAGGCCCTTCGACGCCACTCCAGGCTCTTCAAATAGAGCATCTTTGGCGATGCAACTACAAGAGACACACTTTCTGGGCAGAGCTTTGCCATGCGGTCCCTCATGCATCACTCTAACCTCAGGTCCTCTCCGGCTGTCGCAAAGATGCACAGGACCTGCTCCTGAGAAGACAGGTTTTCTGTGCTCTGCAGTGCTTCATCTGCCTTGACTACTGGCTCCCGGTCAGTTGCAAGGCGAATGACCAGACCGTGTGATCAGTCACAGCTTCTGTGCATAGCAAACAGTCACACAGGAAGATCAGCTCGCTGTGCGGCTGCAGAACACCACAGAGGCCCTGCAGAGCGAGCTGGCGGCGGTGCAGGATCAGCGCAAGCCCTCGCGCATGCTGACAACGTGCACCGGCAAGCTCTGATGTGCTGCGGGCTGCTTAGCGGACAATGATGTCTCTGTGCGGCTGCAGGACAAGATAGAGGACCTGCAGAGCAAGCTGGCGTCGGTGCAGGAGCAGCGCACGCAGCTGCGCAGCCGCTTGCGCATGCTGGCGACGGCGCTGCAGCTGCGCAAGGAGGAGCTGCGCAAGCTGCGCGAGCGCCAGGCGCAGGTGTGCCCTTCAGCTCAGTCTTGTGACAGTGTGAAATGGTTGTCTCTTGGCTCAGCATGAGCATCAGCAGAGCCAAGGCAACCTGCATATCCACTCCCTACGACACTTGGTCCAATACTGCCCAATCTGGTGTGTGCTTGGCCTGTGACCTGCAGTAGTGCTCTGTTGCCACATGCTGTGGCACACAGCTTGAGCGCAGACCTCTGGGAAGTTGGCTCACATCCTAAGCTCTGCTCTGGATGTGCAGGCTGTGTCATTGGATGAGGAGGATTTGGCACGGGAGTTCTCTGGCGCAGTGCGGCTCACTGTGCATGTGCAAGAGGAGGTCACCCTCACCCCTGAGCAGGCAAGCCCTGCCCAGCTGCCGTTCCCCAGACCTGATGCCTTTCCTGCTCTCACATTGGCTTGGCCGGCGGAACTTTGGAGGTAAAGGGAGCAATCTGGAGGCAGGACACGGACAAGCCATTGCCCATTTTGCGACAGATTACAGAGAGGGATGAAGAGTGCAGGAAAGGCAAGCAGTGCTGCTCATGCAGCTTGCCACGCCCGCACATCACTCATCATGATCTCGTGTCTGTCCAAGTCGAGAAGATGCCGCATGATGTGAAGGCGCTGGCAGTGGTGCCAATCAGCCTATACAAGTAAGCTGGTGTGACAGCGCTTGAAACATAGATAGTGCTGGTTGCAGATCAAGAAGATGACAGACAGGGACATCGCGCGGCTGTGGAGCCAGTATGTGAAGGAGCTGGCTGTGCTGCTGGTACGGGCCGAGGGGAATGACCCCCCGCAGGAGGTCATAGCCCGGATGGAAGAGCTGGTCTGCAGAGAGCTCCTGCTCCTGTACATCAGGCAAGCTGCTGGTCTCATAGCAATGTTGCTGCTGGCATGCACACCCCTTTCTGCATCACTATCGAGAGTGTGTGCACAAACTGAGCATCTAAATTGATGCTTGGTGGTGACACGAGTCTTCCGCTGAATGTGTGCTGAAAGTTTAAACAGTGCATGCTCCACATCATGGCTAGACAATGCGATGCTATGCTGTTCACCGGAGACACTGTTTTGCGCAGTCCAGATGTGCCGTGTCCTGCTCCAGATGTGGAATGCGGGCATGCGTGCCTGATCAGCATTGCTATTGCACACTGAAGCTGCCCTGCTGCTTGTGCAGGGCAGCTCTGACAAACATGAGCAATGTGAAGCGCTTCATAGCGACGTCCAAGATCGAGAATGTGCGCATGCCGCTCAAGGACGAGGGAATCCGCATGTGGCGGCATGTGGCTGAAGCCCTGAAGCTTTCCCGCAAACAGCTAGACTCCACATCACAGCTGTGGAGCTCCTTCAGGTACAGAGGGCATACTGATCAGTCTAGACATGCCTGATACTATTCGTGGCAGATGAGCACAAATGATGTCCCATCATCCCTTCAATCTGCAGTCTGTGACCTTGCTTGGCTAGGAAGGAAGGGTAACTGCACCAGAAGTAGTGTGACGTCAGTATGTAAGACATGGCTCTTTCGCTTTCAGACCTTTCAGGGCAGCTTGAGCTCAGAGGGTGGCATGCCACGCAGGGTGCGGCTGGCAGAGGTGTTTGTGGAACGCAAAGAGCATCACAAGGGCATTGCTGCGACAATGCCCAATGGCATCCTGGGCCAAGATTTTGCCATCCAGCACTTGCAGGTGAGACTGCAGCACACCCCTTTGCACACCCAGCTGCACCTGTACTTGCTCTGACCGTACCTGCTCTGAGGGATTGGGGCTCCTGCAGGAGGGGCTTACCCTAAGCTTTCAAAGGAACACCCTCAGCCTGGCCGTAGCAACAGGCACTAAAACATGGATGTGTGCTATGCAGGCGTGTGAGCTTATGGATGCACTAAAGAAGAATTTGCGCCAGGAGCATGTACTCATCCACGAGTTCCTCTCCACATTCTACACACAGGTAGCCTCCTAAGACATGGAGTTGTCCTCATCTGAAGACCAGTGATTGGCCGTTCTTTGAGCTTATTGTTTCGCAAGAGCGTTGACAGCAGCTACAGACTCATGACAGTAGCGTGTCGCTGGCAGAACACGCATTGCTCATTTTCACCACGCTCTAGGTGGGAGCTGTGCTGACGAGTGCGGTGTGCCTGCAGACGCTGACGCCCCTTCAGGGCGCCCGGCTTCTGGTGAAGTCTTTCCCGTGGTACCCGGACATCCCGGCAGTGTGCATCTGGATCAGCGCCCTGGCGGGCAACAAGGCTGCACTGAGCGAGCTGCGCAGGCTTCTGCCTGATGAGACCATTGAGCCCTGAGGCGGGATCAGAAGCCAGAAATGCGTCATTCTGTCATGCAGCCGTGATTGCAGTAAGGCCACTCGCCCCAATCAACATGGGCAGCCAATACTTACACTGGAGATTATATTCTCCTGGGTAGTTGATGGCAAGGTTGTGCTAGCTATTCTGAGCAAGAGGCAACTGCTTTCATGCTGCTGTCTGCGCCAATTTTGCAGCTGCACCAAAACTGCTGCTTAACTAGACTACTGACGATGATTGAGGTTGAAGCTACTCTATATAGACCTCAGCTGCAAGACTCAGGCAGGTGCCAAAGTCCTGCTGCTGACATCAATGCTGTTCAGGCGTCAGGCAATGTGCCATCATGCATGAAGGCCAGCCCCTTGGAAATGCTTCTAATAAAGGACTTCGTAACTTGGCAAGCAGGGCCCACGTTGCTGATATTTGCCTACAAGTCCCCCAATTGAGTCCCACAGTGAATCAGCATTGCAATGCTCATGTTCTACCAAGACCCTAAGCACGCTCGAGCCGCCCCCCTCTCAGACCAGCAGGACTTAGGTGCTGGGCTGCATGGACAGCCTTGGCTCAGCATCAGCGGCTGCTCTCTCTTCCGCTCTTGCCATGAATATTCCGCAGTATCATGACCTCTGGCTGCTAAAAATCCAACTAAACAAAGATCAGTCATATGGCACATAGTTGACTGCCAGCTCACGCTGTATCTCAAGACATGGCAATACATATATTTGTGCCTGCTGGGCTGGCGATGGACACTGACAAAAAAAAACAAGTAAAGTCATGCAGCTCTCTGTGCAACGCTGCTTTTCAGACTGCCTGCTGAGTTCACTAGACACTCTGCCAGATTCATGGCGTTCGTCAGTGGAGAATTTCTTGATATCACTGCAGGGAGGACTTGAGGCGGGCTCCCTTAGATTCTTTAGAGGCGGCATCTCTATAGGCACACTGGTGGGAGGCGTCGCTACTGCTCTGTTGTCAAGGGCATGGCCTCAGGTTCAGCTGCAGTGCTTCGATTGCCGGACACTCCTGGCCCCTCAGGTTGCCTCTCTTGCTCTGGCTCAACCCCTTCTGGCGCACAGGGAGTTCCTGGGGCGCTCTCTGTGACATCCTGCACTCACATTGGAGAGGTTACCACATGCAGAATTGGACTCAAAACTTTACAGAAAGCAGGTATGGGCTGTGATGCCCATAGATGCATGACTGCAGAGCAGCAGGTGCGCTGCTGTCGACAACCGCAGCACTAATCTCACAGCGGCTACGAGCCTGACTGATGTGAGCATCAGAGCTGCCAGCGACGACGCTACGGACCTGCTGCTCTGCATCTGAGGGACCTAGACGCTGGCCCAGGTGTATGAGGGATCATGATATGTTTGAAGGATGTCTCCAGAACCCGCCAGCTTTTGAACGTCCAGGTGCAGATGAGGATATCGACATTCCACAATATAGCCAGTAGACTCCAACATCATGACTTTTGCCCTCGAAGTTGGAAGAAATATAGCACCTGCTGCTTTCCTTCGGGTGAACCCAGATGCCGCCCTGGGGCCGTGAGGATCATGTTCTGCCGGAAGGAGGTCTTGAGGACCTGCCAGCTGCGCCAGCCGGGCTGCACAGGCAGCTCAGTGCTCCTCCTGGCCTCTGCAGCACCTCCAGCTGCAGGCTCCTCCCTGTTGCTGACTGTGGCACTCACCTGCAAGCCCAATGAGTCTACAGGTCTGCTTGCGCGGGGGGTTCGTCAAAAAGGTTTGTCCTGGGTCTACATGCCACCCGATATGCAGACGCCAATGCCAGGGTCAAGAAGTTTTGTCCTGGGTTTCAATGCCACCCAATATGCAGACGCCAATGCCAGGGTCAAGAAACTTTGTCCTGGGTCTCAATGCCACCCAATATGCAGACGCCAATGCCAGGGTCAAGAAACTTTGTCCTGGGTCTCAATGCCACCCGATATGCAGACGCCAATGCCAGGGTCGAGGCATTCAAATCGCGAGCTGCTGTTGTACATCAGTGCACGCATGCTGCCTTACACAGCTCAGCTTGGAGTTGCGATGAGGCGTGCAAGCTCACCCAGGACACTGCTCTCCGCAGCAGGGCAAAGCGCGGCATGTTTGGGTAGAACGCGCACAGCGCAATCTCAACAGCTCTCAGAGTAGTGGCCAGCACTATGGAGAAGACCTGCACAGACATTACCTTCAGCCAACACATGCCTTTCTCTGCATGAGTTGTCTTCCATACTTATTAGTAAGGGCGCCCTGATCACTGTGTCTACACCTTACAACTTGCAGAGTCATAACAGGGCTTGCAGTGCTATAGGAGCAAATTTGACAGTGCATGTTGGAGACTTCGTCTGTACGCCTGACCAAGTGCACGTCATATACATGTGTCCTTCGCGTCTTGCAACCCCTAGGGTCTCAGCAGGCCGCTGTCGCCACACAGACTGAGATGGTTGCATGAAATCAGCTCAGAAGTATGTATAGGCTTTACCAGGGAAATGTGCAGGGCGACATAATCCTCCCTGAAGGGGATCCTCATGGACTGTCCCAGCCGTGCTTCCTTCCTGCAATCCCAGTACACAGTCTAATGGAATGCCACCTGCTGCCAGTCGCTGCACCAGGGCTTAAGCAGGTGGTCAGCTCTTCCAGCGCCAGGGAGGTAACATTAGGCAAGGCCAGTCTCACCAGCTCTCATAGAAGAGCTCCATCTTCTGCATGCACAGCTGCTGCTGAGCCAGCTTCAGCACATCCCTCTCCAATGGCTGCATAGCACATGCTTCCCGTAAGCATTGCCCCTTACCTCACCTATTATGCATGCATCCCGAGAAGACATATACCTTGTCAAGCTCCAGGCAGATACACAAAATCCATGAAGTTAATGAAGACGCAGCGTCTTCATCGCAGTCACAGACTTTGCGTACCGGGCAGCACTGTACTACGCACCATGCAGCTCACTACAAGAGGGTGCAAAGCATGGGGTGGAAGCCTCACAAGCAGCGCGAACTGCAGCTGCACGCTCTGCAGCTGCTGCACCGCCTTCGAGACGGAGTCGTTGAGGGCCTTAATCTTGAGCGCCAGCACAGACTCCAGCACGTTCAGGTGCACCATGACGGCGGCCAGGTGGGGGCTGTCAACCGCCCACAGCAAGGCTGCGCTCCCAAAGTACACAGTGACGGCCAGTGCCCGCACCTCCCGTGCAAAGCTCTCTGCATGACCACAGGACTTGTCTCACAATCGTCTCAATCGAGCCTCTAGGTGCCAGCATGCAATTTGAAGCTGCTCCCGTGCAAAGCTCTCTTCACAGCCACAGCATTCATCCTTTGCGTTGTCTCAGTGGAGCCTCTAGGTGCCAGGATGCAACTTCAAGCTGCTCTTGTGCACAGCTGTCTGCATAGTCACTCTGTACTGTCACATCATTGGGCGCCAACACACAAACAGAAGTTGCACCAGTCTGGAGCTGTCCAAAGTCCAGCAACCACATTGCCTGACACTGAGCAGCTCCAAATCAGGCAGGCTTCTGCCTGCAGGACGCCCCTCTTGCTCAAGGCCCTAGGTGTGCCCAGCAGTGCGTAGTGGCCTGGCCAGTATGCTTTGAGGAATGCACAGAAGCTGCTGGCAGTACGCCGCATCCGTCAGGCATACTGGCTTAGGGCCGCCCGCTTCTGCTCAACATATCCCACGAAAGGCGCAGTGAAGGGACTCTGAGAGTGGCAGGGCGCACTTCTCATGTACTTTCGGCTGTCGGCGTCAAATTTGAACTCAAGGCTGGAGTCCGAGATCTCTCCAGCAGGTGTGGTGTCTTCAATCGTCTTGAAAAGCGATGACATGCCCTTCTGCCAATTGATCAAGCTGCTGTCAATCCTTTCATAGTCGCTCAGCTCGTTGGCCTGCTAGAGGACATAACCCCTTGAGCTCAGCTGCTGGACATAAGAAGCTGCAACGTCTGAGGCAATTGCAGGCTACTCCATTTCATTGGCGATTCATCTGGCAATAGCTTTATATGAGACTGGGCAGCTAAATATGGTCATGGGAGCTGAGCCGCTATATGCCTGCGTTAAGGGTGCCTTCTGCATGTCATGAGCATGGGAGATAATGGCATGCATGGGGGTTGAGCAGTCACCTTCTTGGGTATGGTGATGGGATGGTGCATGCTGAATTCCAGAGCAGTGTTTGCAGCCCCATCAATGTGTCTCAAACCATTCTGCAGCTTAGCCTGCACTCACAGCATGCTTTGTAGCTGCACAAACCTGCTCTCCATACATCCTCCCGGCCACAGCACTGCCTAGAATAATCTGGGGTGCCCAGCTCACAAAGGCAAAGCCAGGCATACATTGTGAGAGTAAATACAAAGCCACATCATGAATGTGCAGCAGCAAGCCCGTCATATATGACCTGCTTGTTGAAGGCGTTTCGGCACATGCCGTTAGTATTGCAACATACCAGGGAGGCTAGTGCAGAAGGAGAGACAGCTGCTACAATAAGCGTTGTCCACCATAGGGCTGACCACCATCTCCAATCCGCACCAAATCTGTCTTGCCTGTAAGCGATGCAGTTGCTCTCAGGGTGCTGTACCAGGACATGACTTCTCAGTGTACATCTTACCTGCACATCTGGGCAAAGTGCTGGACTTTGCAACCTGACTTGAGATATCGTCATATGACACAGCTAAGAACACACCAATGAAGGCATTTAGGACACAGGAGGTGTCCTCACCAGTCCTTTTGGCTCGCAACTGGCTTCTCTGCATCTCCTGAGATCCTGAAGGACTTAGACCTGTTCATCGTTTGCGATACCTGTCAGCAACACTATTCAGAGTGCTGTCCGTCGCTTGCTGGCAGGGTATTGGCGTTCCTCAAGCAAGCTTCCTCGGCTCCATCGAGCACCATCCCGCACATGGGGGGACAGCGGTTGCTGTCGTACTCATGCGGAGCAGTGTCTGTGATGTTTGTAAATCTCCTACGTTATGTGCCGTTCTCTCGGCACCACGCTAAGAGGCAGTCGGCCCAAGATCTTTGTCTCGGAATGATTACCGGAATGACGACAGCATATCTAAGCCATGCTGTGAATGCATCAGCAATTCCTCCATCCCTTGCCCTTCCTGCCCTGAGTATAGATGAACATTGTGGCATTCATTTGAAAACATCACGCTCGCACAACAAGGCGCAAGCGCGGTCATTAGAGATCTGAGAAACGAGGGTCGGACATGAGCCCTTAAGACTGTGGGCTGCAGCATTAAGCGCGCGATGAAGGGCCTGATGCAGGTTTTCTGCCAATATAAATTTTATACATGCAATTCCGCGAAATAAAGTGGCCCACAAACTTCGAGACCTGTGTCTGCATGTACCCCATAAGGCATGACAAGAGGTGACCCGCAACCCCCCTTCAGACTGTCACGAAGAGATATGGTGCGCAGGATCACCCTCTTCTGCTGACTGGAGTCCTCGACTATGCAGCTCGATGGCACCCCGAGCAGGTACATTTCTGGATTGCCTGCATGCCACTTCTGTTGCCATATCGCTGATGAAAGGCAATCAGAGCCTTGCTGCATTGCAAGCATTGTTGGTCTGCAGGTGGTTGTGACAAGAACTGTAGAGGGTCCAATAGTGAGATCTACATATGCTGAGGTACATGAGCGAGCAAGGCTCTGTGCCCTGGCGCTGAGGAGGCTTGGGATCACACAGGGCGACAGAGTTGCCACCTTGGCTTGGAATACCTGCCGTCACCTGGAGAGCTGGTCAGTGCTCTTCTGCTCGCTCCTTCCTGAAGCACATGCTTGGGCTGCCCTTCCTTGCTTCTTTTGAGAACCGCCTCCTCTCTGAATCACCATTGCCTAAAGACACACTGGCCTCCAGCTGAGACCAGGCATAATCTCTGCATCTCATTACTGTAATACATGTACAAGCATGAAGGCCCTACAGCACCCATATATCAGGACGCAGCACATCCAACACAGAGCTCTCTGTGACAGGCTGCAGCCCATGCAGGTATGGCATCATGGGACTGGGGGCTGTGTGTCACACCCTGAACCCTCGGCTCTTCTTGGCAGACCTGGAGTACATCATCAATCATGCAGAGGACAAGATCCTGATGCTCGACCTGGATCTGGCAGGCCTCATAGCCAAGCTGCGGCCAAAGCTGCCCACCGTGCAGCAATTCATTGTCCTGACAGACAGGCAACACATGCACAAAGTGGTGAGCATACCTCGAAGCCATCATATCTATTCTGTGGCAACTCCAGGTACTGCTGGTCCCCTGCATGGTGAGGGACCCTGCATCCTGCCTTGGACATGTGCAGAGTGTCTTTGGGGCAGCCGCATGCAGGCAGCTGCATGCATGCCTGTTGGCCCCCAGCACACTTTGCGCATGTCTATTTCTTAAATGCTGTACTGAAAAGGAAAGCAGATTGCACCATTGATGCAGAAAGGGGCAGGCTTGTAGGACTTGCGCTGCAAGGACCTTTTACTCATGCAGGCAGTACGTGTGATTGGTGCATATTGGATGCAGGAGGAGGCAGGCTTGCAAGGCTGCTTGTGCTATGAGGACCTTATAGATGCAGAGCGGCAGTATCTAAGTGGGTTTCAGTGGGTGCGAGTGGACGAGAATGATGCATGCGGCCTCTGCTACACCAGCGGCACCACTGGTAGACCAAAGGTGTGGTCTCATGACTATTGGATTGCTAGGTAATGGATCTTAAGCGTATAGATGCTGATTTGTCCCACCTGCATGTTACCTGCCAGTCCTCTTCCAGCATACTGAAAGATGAGCTGCCAGGGGACATGCAGACGGGTTGCAGAGATCAGCCGCTGTACTGCTGTGGTTTGCTGCAAACACTTTCCCTGACGTTAGAATGCATGCATACTCCAATGAAACCCTCAGCAGGACCTGTACAGATCAGGCTATAGGCACAAAAATTTAGTGCCTGGCATGCTGACCGCATTGCGTAATAAAGCAGGATGTTGTGATTATTGGATGTGCGAATGGCCTCTGCTTGTCTCTGAAGACATCATCGTACTCAGAATATCTATGCATGCAGAAGCGGCTACCATGCTTGACGACTCACATCTGTGCAGGGGGTACTATACTCCCACCGGTCCAATTATCTGCAGTCCTTTACAATGTCGATGCCGGACGCCTGCTGTCTGACGAGCGCTACCACAGTGCTAGCCATTGTGCCAATGGTGGGCTTCACTCTCTCTCAATCTCAATGAGGGAAACACTTAGGAACCATGGCGGACTTGATGCTGCAGACCTGCCATACCTTTTCTGTATGGACACACAGCCAGCACAGCATCACACTTGTCAGAATATCGTGACCTCTATGTCCGTGTCTACTTGGGTCTGTCCTGTAGGGCATGTCTGATTGATGCTGAGGTGTGGCTGCTTGTGCAGTTCCATGCAAACTCATGGGCTCTAGCGTTCGGGGCACCAATGTTTGGGGCCAAGCTTGTGCTGCCAGGTGGGTCATACATGCCATGACCTGCTTGCATGCCCCATCCAGCGCTGGACATTATGATCATCTCATCTGCCATACTCTTCTCATCAAGCCTTAGGATTCTTTGCTGAACGCACAGCATGGTAGACTCAGATGCCTGGTAAATACTACCAGCAACAGGTCAGCACTGCCTGCACTGCCAGCTTTCCTCAAGGACATCCTCAGAAGCGCTAGAGGAAGGCCTGTGATGGATGAGCAGGCTGCTACGCCACTGCTCATTGGTCCAGATCTATCAAATGTGCAGGTCCCTACTTGGATGGGGAGTCTCTGTACAGTTTGCTGGAGAGCGAGTGCTGCACAATGAGCGCTGGCGTGCCCACAATCTTCACAGCGCTGCTGACGTACCTGCGGGAGACCCAGAAGAGACTAAGCATGCTGAAGCTGATCACCATTGGCGGCGCGGCCTGTCCTCCGCTGCTGCTGGAGGTGCCTTCCCCTGTGCCCTGCTGGCCTCTTGCACCCCTGGGTTGATGTGAATCAGTCTGCATCCTGTGTTACTGCGGCTCACAAGGCTTCGTGGGAATGCCCTCTGGCAGCATGTGCACTGTGCAGCATGTTGCCTTGTCTGTTCAGATGGTGTCGAAGTGCAATGCAAATCGTGTTCTGGGTTGTCCAGTAGGGCCCACACCCAGGCAGCCGGCAAAGATTTTGTCGAGTGCTGCAAGATGGGCACTGAGCAGCTTCAACATTGACATTGTGGTTCTGGTTGTTGTCCATCTTACAGCACTCTGCAACTGGCATGGACATCAGGCTTTGCAAGCTGATACATGCAGCAAGGACCAGTGCAGGAGCAGTGCTGTGTGCATGCAGGCCTTCCAAGGGGAGTATGGGGTAGAGATGCGGCACATGTGGGGCATGACTGAACTCAGCCCCATCGGGTCTTGTGCAGGCTTCAAGGTGGGGCCCCTGCTCTCACATGCACCCTCACATGCGCCTCCATGTGTCTCCTCATCAAACACTAGAGATCTGTGTCGTCCCAGCATTCAGCAAATGGAAGTAAAGCGCGCATGCAGATGCCTGGGAGTCTCAGACCATCTAGCGCCATAGGATGCACTACCTGGGAGGCTAGGTAGCTTGATGTCACCTGCGTCGTACAGCTGGGTTATAGAATGCATGGGGGTAAGATGAGGTCGTGTGTGCAGGGCACTCTGCCACCCATGAGCAAGAAAGAGCAGCTGGCGCTTCAGCTCAAGCAGGTAAGCAGCAATCATGCTGATCCTTTGCCAGGTCTGAAAGTCAGATACACTGCATGAGTGACATCAACAGGGACTGCTGGTGCAGACAGTCTCACAAGTGTGGCCACCAACCGGGCAAGGGCGTGGCCACATCTGAGGGGCTTTGTGTACACCAGCACTCCCTGGATGTCTAAAAATTCAGGCCGATCGCACATCCGTGCCTTTGAAGGACCCTGAGACGTCAAATGCAGGGCAGGCCGCCCATCTTTGTGGACATGCGCATTGTGGACGACAGCGGCAAGGTGCTGCCGCATGATGGCAAGGCGTACGGCGACCTCCAAGTGCGAGGGCCGCATGTCATCTCCAGATACTTCCGGGTGTGCAGCTGCCCTCAGCATACCCTGCATTCCTCATGCAAGAGCAGCATGACTTTGCACTCAGAATCCTCGACAGCCACATCATTGCAGCACAATTGCTGGCACTGGGCAGCGTCTGCGATGGAGGGCACTTAGTAAGGTGGTACAATGTGCAGCATGACAAGGACGCCACGCTGGAGGACAACTGGTTCACCACTGGTGATGTGGCGACGATAGACCGCTACGGGCACTTCCAGATCACGGACCGCAGCAAGGACGTCATCAAGAGCGGCGGAGAGTGGGTGTCCTCCATCGAAGTCGAGGGCGTGATCATGTCCCACCCAGCGGTGCACCCACACCTTCGCCACTTTCGCGTGCCACCTGCAGCTTGCTTGGCTTCAGTAGACGGCCCAGTGGCAACAGGTTTCTCTCTTGAGAGCATCTTTGGGATGCAACGCAATGGAGCACTTTTGGGTTACCTGAGGATGCTGTTGTTGCGGCATCAGTTCTGCTGTGTAACAGCTGAGCTGCTGTGCAGGTCTTAGAAGCAGCTGTGATTGGTGTGCCGCACCCCAAATGGACTGAACGGCCTCTGCTGGTTGTTGTGCCTCACCCTGGCCGCCAGCCCAGTAAGGATGAGCTTCTAGGCTACTTCCGGGTGAGCTCAAGTAGATGAGACCCTTCCCATATAGCATCCTCTGGGAATTGTGCTCGACAGCATTGACAGCACTGGCTCAAGTAATACCTGTTCTTGACCAATGGCAGGGAATCTCTGTCAAGCCTTGAAAAAGGTCAGGGACTTCTCTTTCCCGGTAGGAAGTGCAGCTTTGCGTTCAAAGTTTCTGGCAATGTATGCTGTGAGGCTGCTTGGATGCAAGCGCACTTACCATCTGGTGCAGGGCAAGATAGCCAAGTGGTGGATCCCTGACGATGTGGTCTTTGTCAAGGAGATCCCGCACACCGCCACAGGGAAGGTGTCCAAGCTTACACTGCGGCAGCAGCTGAAGGACTATCAGAGCAGCCAGTCGAAGCTCTGAACCGACCACTGTGTACAACTTTACAGCTCCTGTGACGAGAGCATCTTCTCTGCATACATGTGGAATAGTCTCATCAGCCATTTCGTGCAATTCTGTGTTCTGCACGAGAGTGGAGTGTGGTTTCCAGGAAGTTGAAATTATGGCAAAAGTTGTACGCCCAGCATTGTCGCTCAGCCAAAGTGACGCCCTCAGCAGACTTCTCTGTTGTCTTGGCCAGAGAGCCAGGCTGCCAGAGAGCTGGGTTCAATTTTTCTGAGGGGACACATGATTTCCCTTGACAATGATGTGGGACCTGTGGCTTCTGCAAGAGCATGCAGACACATCATGGGCTTTGAAGTGATGCTGAGGTGACCTCGGGAGGAGTAGCATACAAAGACATGTGAGTTGGCGGTGATGTATGAATCAGACTTGTTCCTCGTCTGAAGAGCTTACAGGGTGCCCAATGCCCTTACGGTAACCTCTTCTGCAAGGAGAAAGAGGCAGAATGAATCTGGCAATGATGGTCAGTCTGCAGTAGATTGCAATGAATTGATCATGATGTATCCGTCTGCACACATTTCAGCTTGAGCTCACAGCTACCTACTTCATCCAGTCATCCCCACTCTTGAGCCACTCTCATCCTGACACTTCATGATTGACATTGATTTCACCGGAATTGGATCTGTTCGACATGTGCAACAGCACCTACAGCTTGCTATATAGGGAAGCTTCCATGAAGCGGATCCATCGCATCGACGCATGTCCCTCTACTCTTGCATGTTCCAGCATCTAACAGCTGCATCCCTTCTTGGCTGTAAGTGAGCAACATCAGATACGAGCAGGGACATATGCCCATAAAGGCCTACTGTGCTGATGTACACAGGCACATGGCCTACAATCCGAGCATGCTGCATGAGATTATGTTGATTGCAGCTTGCCTGCTGCTCTCGCTGTGCTGTGGATCTCTTGAGGGCTGAGGAGTATCAGCAACCTGACACTCCCGGCAGTGACGTCGACATGGGTCATTGAATCAAAGGCCAAAGTAGAGCAGACTCACAGGAGTCGATCAACTCTCCACAAG
Organism: Coccomyxa viridis; assembly: GCA_963930925.1. Lineage (NCBI taxonomy): Eukaryota > Viridiplantae > Chlorophyta > Trebouxiophyceae > Coccomyxaceae > Coccomyxa > Coccomyxa viridis. The sequence continues at coordinate 667,772 of CAWVOJ010000008.1, read as the reverse complement.
CAGGCAGAGACAGCTTCAACGCCTGCTGCTTGGGGATCATACGCTCTGTGTATCTAGCAATAGTGCTGATGACAAGCTGGCTAGCATGCGTGCCAAGCTGAACGACGGGACTTGTGACCAACACTGCCCAACCCACAAGATGAGGGCCAGAACTTTTGCACAGCACGCTCATGCCCATGAATCTAGTCCAGCTGCTGAACGCCAGCAACATGAGTAGGAGGGGGAGAGCGGCTAATGCAACCTTAAGAGGTGTGCCTTCTGTCCTGCATAGGTGTCACAAATGGATGTGAAGAGGGCTGGTGTGTGTAATTTCACAGTCAGAGGCTCTGACTTAAGAGCATGACCTTCCCGCCATGAATCGTATTCTGTTTGCTTGTGTGCTGGCCACTTTACTCTATGGACTCAAGCTGGCAGCACTGCATATGATATATTGCCTGTCCAATGCCAAAGGCGTCTGTGGCTTCAGTCCGAAATGGCGCATCACAGCTGTGGCCTGCTCTGACACATGCTCTGCTGCATGCTGGAGCTGCCCATAGCAGCCGGCACACGGCATAGCACAGCCTGGCAGTGCGCTGCACCGGGACTTCTACCTCTGCAGACAGCATGACATAGCCTCCTTGCTCAGAATGCCCTTTGATGGGGATGGCGTGACACGCCTGATATAGCCCAGATTAGCGATTGGGGCGTGCAGTGTAGATTTTCGGTGCGGCATTTCTCCTCCCAGCTGTGGCGCTAAAGAGAGCCTGTCTTGTGCCTGTATGGCTGGACTCCATGGCCTTCAGGCCCGCAGGCGAGGCCGGTGTCAGCATGGTATGCTGCTGCGATCTCCCACAGCGCGTCATCGCTCCATGCAGGCCCGATGAGGGTGATCCCAAAGGGCAGCACCGGCGCAGAGTTGCCTGTTTTGGCCAGGTGCTGCGCGCGCTGCGCCACCTCACCTGCAACACATGCCGCAAGCTGATTGCCCGGAGACAGCACCACCATGCTGAGGCCCACCTTCACATCCCCCAGCAGCTTGCACCTGTGCAAGACTGCTTTAGCTGCATCGCAAGCACCTTGCATATCGTTAAGGAGATAAGCTTGTATGCGAAAGGGGTTGTATGCAGCGGTGACTGACCTGTGGAGCTCGCAGGAGCAGGCTTGCATCTCAGGATGCCGCTTGGGACAGCAATCGCAGCCATGTCCATGAGATTGACAAAGTTGGTGAAGCGCCCCAGGTTGCCGTTCTTGTCCCAGGTCACAGTGGATGCTTGCTTCTCGTCAGCGTCAATCTCTGCACAAGCAGGACCATCATGAGGCATTACAGCACAGGGCGTCAGCCAGCATGTGAAGGGCACATAAAGGCTGTCAACCGCTGATGACCAGGGGCATTGTCACGTATGTGTTACAAGAAATCCTATCTGACAACCCTGTACTGACAACAGGAGGGAATGGCCAGCACGAAAGATACTGTACTCTTGCCAGCCACATCCATGCATAGTAAGTGCTTGCAGGGTGATTTGACACAAGCTGAGAGATAGGACTCCCACCGGCAACAGTGTAGTGGTGGGCCGCACTGGGGACAACCAGGAAGTCCACTTTGGCCATCTCCACACGGGCCGCGCACTTCAGCTCGTTCAGCTGTGTGAAGGCATCAAAGGCATCCGCCGCTGAGAAGGAGTGTGAGCCTGATATAATGGCCGCCGTCACCCGCTCCATCCGCCTGTCGCTTGCCACGGATTCCTTTGAAGTCGCCTTCCCCTGCAGGAGTCAGTTTAGCCAAGTCACCAGTCTGCTGCATGCTTTCTCCTGCTTCCTGAGAGACATGGTGATAGCTTGTGTGCAGCACATGTCTGCCATGCTTTGCCTTGGTGGATCCCTGGTGAGGCTGTCATCTAAGCAGCACAGCTGATGGCGTAGAGCATATAGACATTGGCAATACCTTGCTCTCCAGGAATTGACGGATGCCTGCATAGCGCTCGGCCAAAAATGCGCTCGTGTACAGCATCCCCGCAGTCTTTGCAAAGGAGCTGAAGTCAATCACGACTGGCTCGCCACCCTGGTCGTGCAGCCGCTCGCAGGCCTCCTTGAAGAGCCGCTCATAGCCTGCGACACAGTTTCACTTGTGCTGAGCCACACATTGAGCTGCCTCGCACTTTTCCTGAGTGGCGTGAGCTTGCCAAACCTGTGGCCTCTGAAGCGAAGGCCTTGCAGTAACATTGCAGGCCTCCGACGGGAGCAATTTCACGACGCGATGAGCCGCAAATTAGCCTTGTATTGAGTGGCGTAAGCTTGCTGAACCCTCTGAGGCAACGGCCTCGTAGCCCTCCACCAGGAAGCAACCTCTCAGTGCAACATGCCAGGGGCTCACCGTCAGCAAAGTCATCACCGCCTGGTCCCGCAAAGCTGAGATACTGTGCGCTGGGGACGCCAAATCTGAATCTGGGCTTGGCGTGGCCATTGGTTGCCGGCGCAGAGGACGCGCCTCGCTGGGTAACAGGCGACTGCCCTGGCGTTACCGGTCCATTGGAGCTCTTGTGTGTGCATGCGCCAAAGCGCGGCAGAGAGGCGGGGCGGATGCGCCAGTTGGGGTCTTCCAGCTTCCTTCCGGCTTCCTGCACAGGCAGACCAGTCTTGGAGACATGCAAGTTGGTTCTGGTAGGCTCCATTTTCACTGCGGCTCCCCGCTCTTGAATCAAGGCTGCGTTTTGACTAGGCAGTACAAGGCATGGGCAGAGTATTTCCCCGCTAGCCCTGTGATCGCTTGCTGCAGCAAATCAGTGCCAATCTGTGTCATGTGCATGCCAAAGATCCTGGCCATATATTGTGGCTAATGGCTTACCTGCATGAGGCGCGCCACCTCAGCGCCGTCCTCCACGGAGCGCGCAAAGATGGAGACGCAGTCGAGGGCACGGCAGGCCTGCACAACCCCCGTGGTCGAGAAGCGCCCCACGGTCGGCTTGATTCCAACGCAGCCGCAAAAGTGCCCCGGGACCCTCCCTGGCAAGCAAAGGTTATGTCTCACGTCAAGGGAATGACTGCAAAGGGATGATGCTGCAATGCATCACTCTGGTGCCCTTAAGGACAGACAGGGACAGGGACAGGGACAGGGTAATGGTGGCTGCTATACTCTCCCATGCAGAGACTCTGTTGCTTCATCAACCCAACAAGTACAGAAGCGGCATGGTGCTCTTGCAAAGCATAAGGCAACGGTGCCGCTTCTGCAAGTCTTCAGGATGACAAAGCAGCAATTGCCTGCCTGAGCGAGGGATAGCACCACACCAACATCTTATTTTATTTTGTGGGGACCTCCATGGCTTGAAGCAGCACCAAGCCACTGCCCAGGGATGGCAAGGCCTCATGTGGGTATACCTGAGCCTGCAGTGTCTGTGCCGAGGGCGAAGCTGAGGAGGCCCCCGCCAACAGCTGCCCCAGAGCCTGAAGAGGACCCGCCCGGGATGAACCTGTCGTCGAAAGGGTTCCGGGCAGTGCCGAAGGGTGTACGTGTGCCCACAAGGCCTGCTGCAAACTGGTCCAAATTTGTCTTGCCCACCATCACACCGCCTGCAACATTGCAGGCATACCCTCAGGGCCTCCGATGACACATGCAGAAAGACAGATGACAGGGTGAATTCCACAAAGACATCCACTGCGCACATCAAGTTGCATGATAATCACAGGAGCAATCTCAGAACCGGTCATGTGCATCTAGGAGGTATGCAAGAGCACTGCAATGAGGCTGACAAGAAAGTGGCAGCACTGTTGGCCATGCACTTCTGAGGGGAGCTCCTAGGCACTTGCCAGACACACAAGCTTGTCAGAGGCTACACTCTGCGTCTCTGTGAGGACTCACCGGCATCGATGAGGGCCTGCACGGTCGGCGCAGACTCTCCTGGAACATACCGGTAAGCATCACAGGCTGCGGTGGTCGGTAGGCCCGCCACGTCGATGTTGTCTTTGACGCCGAATGGGATCCCGTACAGAGGCCCCCTTGCTGCAGCAGGGAGGCTCTCTAGCTCCCTGCATTGCAAGCATTCCTTGTTTGGCATATGTATGAAGACTTGCATGCATCTGGTCCTAAGGCATGTATTTACTGAGGATAATGTAAAATGCTGTGATGAAGAAAGGACTCCTGCTCTCATCAGTGGGCAAGTACTGCCTCTCCCAACTTCATACACAGCAACACGTCAGCTGGTGAGCGTGTTATACGCCACATGCCAGGCTAACAGCAGAGTTGACTTTGTACTACACCTGCAGCGGTCCAGCAGATCCTCCAGCGGCAGTAGGGTAATGAACATGCCATGTTCTGCAGCAATGCGTGGGTACAAACATTGGATGACTTCAGAAGGCGTGAGTCCAGACTTGTATGCAGTTCTCAGATCCTTGAAGTCCAGAGATAGGGCTGCCATGGTCTGGGGGGCCGCTTTGGAAACCCCCTACTGATCGGCTTGCTCTTCAAGACCTACTCCCTACGGATTGGCACGAGCGTTCTTTGCCTGCCCTCGTAATGCGAACGCAACCTCAACCTTTCGTTATCGAGCAGTGATCAGGCTAGCCAGACTGCTGCAGGTATTGACACTTCATGGAAGTGGCACGTGCAGCTGCACAGGGAATGTCCCACCTCACTCAGACAAGTGTACCGCTGCTGTGCTTGCCCCTTTAGAAGGAGGTCGCCTTGATGCCTGTACAACGTGACCAGAGCCCGTGAGCCTAGGACGCGGGCCTAATGTCGAAGAGCAGCATAAGATTGGGACCAGGTGGACTGCCCACACATTAGTGATGTCATGTTACGCACATGCCAAATTCACATGGCCCACTGCCAAAATCGTATGGTCAAGGCACAGCGTGACGGTCGGCTGGCAGTGTATAAAACGTTTGTGTCGTTCATAGAGAGGGCATAGTGCAACACCCAGGGCAGCCAACGCCTTGTGTCAGCACCTCCCAGCCACCAGGTTTTCGAGCCACGGCCGTGCAACGCTTCCACATCGGCCGCCAGCCAGCCTTGGCAACCCTTCTCAGGTGATCACTTCCATCCACTTTATCCATTGCATGTCCTGGTGCGCCGCAGTCGCCATCTCCATAGCATTCTACTTGCAACCGGCTCGGCGCGTAGGGCATAACCTCTTGACGCATGCATGCACCACATTGCCCGACACATGCAGCGTGTGTTGTAATCTGATCAAGCGGTTGTCGGCTATACCATAGCACTGTACGCATAAAGTCTTGATTGTGCACTGTCTAGAGCCTTTCTTTACCGGGGATCCTCCGTGCATCATTTGAGACCGGTCCGCTTCTAGCTCCAATGTTCCTAGCAGGGCTCATTCTGTGTGGATTTCACACCTTGCTGATGCGTGTGATGCGCAGGCGTCAGCCTTGAGAGACCGCCGCGATGCCAGTACACCCAGATGTGCCAAACCTGTTTGGGCTGCACCAGTTCGATGGGTACGCCGCCACTCCAATGCATGACTGTGATGTCAGATACTTTCCTTGATGTGTGTCCTGCTAAGTATCTCCTCATGCACGCGCATATCACTGGTACTAGGGCTTCGTGAGATTTTTCAGGCGCCAGCCGATTTGTATGATCTGCCTTCGTCCGGTGTAGCCCGCGTCGCCCTGAGGGACGCTTAGAGCCACTTGTCACTGCAGGGCGACCAGTTTCTTCGCTGGCATGCCTCCCCTGAGTGAGGGTGCTGGCTATGCTGTTGTGGTTGGCTTTGGAGCTTTCTTCTCCATCTTCACAACCATCCTTGTCTTCCTCGACTACCGTTTTGGAGGCACAAAGCAGACCAGTGAGCAGGTGTGAGCCTCCTCACGTTTGGTCTTGCCGTCACATTATGGTCCTTCTAGACATTGCATTTGTCAACAAAGAATGCCCTAAGGCTCAAGCTGCTGCCGAAAAGAAAGACTGGGCTCACAAATCTGCTGCCTGTGCAGTTCAATTGTGGTGGAAGGTCGATCAAGCAAGGGCTCATTGCTGTTGACATTGTCAGTCACTGTAAGTTGCTCCCCACCACAGACACTTGTCTCTGCATTGACAGGCTGCTGTGACTCTTCCTTGCAAGGTGTCTGTCCACACGCAAACGCCCAACTCCCGATGATCCTCCTGCGCAGGGACCTGGGCTGCGACCCTGCTCCAGAGTTCCAATGTTGCATACAAGAATGGCGTGTCTGGACCCTTCTGGTGCGCCTCAAAACCCTGCTCCTTGCTTACGAGCTTGTGTAGGGACCGTGTTGATCAGACCATACTGAGCATCGTGTTCTGCGGCTCTAGCGGAGAGGGATAATCAATGATACATTTTGTATCAGGGCATCCTATTAGCGTACTGCTTGATGATGCAGGCCTGTTGCCATGCTGTTTATTGGACTCACTCTGGCCATGCTGTTTATTGGACTATGTTGGTGCATCGTCAGCATTGTGCTGCATGGCCCCTGCTATGCCAAGGTGATCAAACGACTTGTGTGCCTGCAGGTATGCTGCTGGAGCAACCATCCAGATCCTACTCTTTGGCATTCTTGCCATTGAGGTCAAGCGCAAAGCACCCACCGCCCACACCGTGCTGGAGATCATCAGTAAGTTCTCTCCTGACCGAAGTCCTATGATGCCACAGACTCTGCACATGCCGTGCCTGGCAAGAGAGCGCCGTGTCTCTTCCCTCATGCCACAGCAGCATCGAAGAGGGAAATGCAGCGCTGCCCAGTACAAGCTGTGGCTTTGCGTGTTGTGGCGGGTGTGCTGGCGCGCCAACATGGCGGCTTACTGATGGGGTGACTGATTGCAGATGCCCGGTGGGGCAGGCCTGCGCACATCACATTCTTCATCTTCTGCATCATGACCAACATCCTGGTCACGTCCATGCTCCTGCTGGGAGGGGCCGCTGTCATGAACTCCCTCACCGGCATGAACATCTATGCGGTGCGCCAGTCCTTTCTGTCTCCATGCCTTAAGAGTCCTCTGTGTGGGCCAGTCCTTTCTGTATTCATGCACTAAGAGTCCTCTGTCTCTGTGCACTAAGAGTCCTCTGTGTGGGCGACCCTATGGCCAGTGCATGCACGTCCACTTGCTCCTTTGTATGAAGCGCTCTCTGCTAGGCGTGACTGAGGGCAGGCATGTGCGCCTCACCAGACAAAGCCTTGCGATGTCACTGATTGGTCGTATAGCTGACACATGACCTGCGCATCTGCTGACTTAGGTACAGCAACGTCTCTAAGGTGGCTATGCAAAGCTTGAGGCTGACAATTTTGGCTGCAGGCGGCCATGCTGATCCCCATCGGTATTATACTGTACACGGTGGCTGGAGGGCTGAAGGCCACCTTCATCAGTTCCTACATTCACACAGTCATCATCTACGTGGTGCTGTGCCTGTTCAGCTTCATGGTGTACACCCCCTCGTCCGTCCCTACCCTGGGATCTCCTTCCAAGGTAGCGTCGCCTCAACGCCTGTGTTGCAAACCCTGCTGCATGCTCTCCACTGAAGATCTTGCCCTTGTCATGCACAGCAGCAGCACGTGAGCATCATTTGTCCTCCGAAATCATGGCCCTGCCAGGCACACTGCAGGCTGCAGCTTGCACACAACCGAGTGGACACCGACCAATGCATGCATGGCGTGCAGGTGTGGGAGAATTTGAAGGTGATCAGCGAGCAGTTCCCAGTTGAGGGCAACAAGGGCGGATCATATCTGACCATGCTGTCCAAGGGCGGGTTTGTCTTCGGCATCATCAACATCATCGGCAACTTCGGCACTGTCTACAATGACCAGGTGAGAACCATCTCTGCAGCACATCCTGAGAGCTTGCTTGACAGCTCACTGACTTCTCTGTAAGGCTGCTGTTGACAGCAGCCAGCATGGCAGAGCCCGGGCTCGCCTCCACAACATCGTTGGGGTGCCCGCTCCCAAGTAGGCATGCAGTTCTCTGGCGCCCGTCCCAAAGCTGCCTGCTTCTGCATCGAGACGCAGAGCTTGTCACAGTGTCGCATGTTGCCTCACTTCCGATGTCCTGTGCGGTAATTGCGGCAATCAAATGTTAGCAGGATGCAGGCAGGCATGACCACGCAGATGGTACCCTATTTTATAGACAGATTGCAGTTGCTCATGTGTACTTGCGGCTGTAGGGCTACTGGCAGAGCGCCATTGCTGCAAGGCCATCGGCCGCGCACACCGGATACCTGCTCGGAGGCGTCATGTGGTTCTGCATTCCCTTCACCTTGGCAACCACCATGGGCCTGGCTGCTCTCGCTCTGGACCTGCCCATCACCCTTGAGGAAGCCGGCTCAGGTGACTGGTCTTGACAGCCGCCCCTCACAAACATCATGGCATGCTGATGGTGGTGGTTGATGTATGAGGATTCTACTCATCAAGCATGCATGCACATAGCTGCTGCTGGCACTTCTTCCTGTGGCATGCAACTCTTGTAGCAGCGCCAGTGCGCTAAGCTTGCAGTGGGCCTTAGAAGTGCTCACAGCAGTCCTTCTGCGCAAAGGCCTGGCGCCTCTGGCTATATCCCTTGTGCTTGGCCCCACCACGGCTGCTTCTCAAGGCCTACGTCTGAAGATGCTTTCCCGCGACTCATGCCAATGAGGTCTGTGTGCATGCAGGCCTCGTGCCGCCAGCAGCTGCGGTCTTCATCCTGGGACACAGCGGAGCCATCCTCATGGTCACCATGCTGTTCATGGCCGTCACCTCTGCCGGCTCAGCTGAGCTCGTCGCCGTGTCCTCGCTCTTCACCTATGACCTGTACAAGACCTACATCAACAAGAACGCCAATGGTGCGCCCTACAAGTTGCCTAGTGCGAGCACATGTCCCTGAGGTGCTGCGGACAGGCAACACTGGAGCAGGCCCCTGCACATGCACCTTTGCGGGTGTATCTCGCAGGCTGTTGCATGGGCCGAGCTTCCTGTCAGGGACTGATAGGATCGAGGTGTGTGCAGGCAAGACTATCGTCAGAATGAGCCAGTATATCATTGTCGCCTTCGGATGCTTCATGGGAGTCATGGCCATCATCCTGCTCGAGATTGGCCTCAACCTTGGGTAAGGCCATCCCTTTTGTGCATATTACCACGAGCTTGCATGACACTCTGCCACACAGCACAATGGCGATACGTGGGGTTGCTAAGGGTGAGCAGGAGTAGCTGACAGCTCCTCTTGCAGAGGTTGGCTGCAAAACTCATCAGCAACTTTACCTTTGCTTTAATCAAGGCCTGGAGCTGGTGAACGCCTCACCTTGCTGAATGCTTATGTGTGACTGTGAGTTGCGCAGAGCTGGCTGAGTGGGTGTGTGATCCTGCAGATATGTGTACCTGCTCATGGGAGTGCTCATCGGCTCAGCCGTGGTGCCCATCGCCTGCTGCCTGTCCTGGAGCAAGTGCACAGCCACTGCTGCCATCTCAGGCGCCTGGGGCGGCCTGGCAGCTTCTATCACCTGCTGGCTCGTGTACACCAAGTGCGTGTATGGAGAGATCTCCCTCGAAACCACCGGCAAGGTAAGGCCCTGCCAGAGCTCTGCTCCGAAGCCTGCCACTCCTGCCCGCTCATGTGCCCCGTGACACATATGGTTGAAGACCTCCCTCAACCCTGCGCACTCAAGTGAGGCCCACTTTGTAAGAACATGCCCGCCTGCATATCTTGTGAACAATGGTGCAGTGCACACGTTTGGGTCATAGGATTGGGATGACAGTGCTTTGGTCCAACAATGTAGAACCCCATGAGAGATGCTGCTGCCTGTTGAACCTGTCGCAAGAGTGCCGGGGAACGCTAATCATGCGAGCTATGCATGCAGGACTACCCCATGCTGCTGGGCAACCTGGTCGCCATCCTGTTCAGCGCCCTCATCGTTGTGGTTGTGTCCCTCATCAAGCCTGACAACTACGACTGGAAGACCACCCGCGAGATCGCCATGGTCGATGACTCTGAGACAGGTGCACATTACAACCTTGGGCCATGAAATGCATTGTCGTCAGATCGGTTTCCCCCTGTGTGTGTGTACACGTCCTGGTGAAGGTAAAGGCTCGACATGCCTGAGTGCACATCCGTGAAGCTCTTCACCCGAGGCCCAGTGGGTGAGACGCAGACGCTGAACGTGATGTCTTCGGTGCACTCAGGGAGGATTGCCTCAATAACTCGTCTGGCCTGCCCTGAAGGAATTGATGGGTCTCACATGCTCAATTGGCTTCGGTGTCATGATGGCGTTGTCTGCAGGCTTTGCCGAGGACGGCCCAGACTCTCCTGCTGCCATGGAGCACGCTTACAAGTGGATCCTCAAGTATGGAGGCGGCCTTGCTTTCATCCTTATCATCGCCTGGCCTTGCCTGGCGCTCCCTGCTGGCGTCTTCAGCAAGGGTGAGACCACCACTGACCTGTTGAAAGCCCCTTGTGGCTCACTGAATGCCTCATGCAACCTGATTAGGCTGTGCGCTGACCACTGCCTGGCCCTGACTGGCGCTGCGCTCTGGCTTCTCAGGCAAGGGTGAGCGCAAAAGCCCTCCCGATGCCCCTGTGCAACACCTTGTTGTGGCTCGCATTGTGCGCCTGCAGAGGCTTTCATATTAGTGCCTGTCTGCCACTTCCTGTAGGTCTCAGACAAGGCTCAAGGGCAATATTTACTCTTGCTCCAGCACACCCTGAACTTGCGTGGAATGCTGCGCCATCTGTCATGTGTGTGTACGACTAGGCCTGCCATGCTAATCCTGTCTGCACGGGCTAGTCATGGTCATTGCAAGGCTCTCAGGTCGTTTCTGTTCCTTGTGCAGGCTACTTCACCTTCTGGGTCATCATCAGCATCATCTGGGGTCTGGTGAGGCCCCCACCTCATCATATACAGTCGCTTTGACTGGCTCCTGATGCCTGCTCTTATAATGGCGCCGTAGCTTTCACTGGTGCTGGTCACACACGAATGCAGCTGACCCCGCAAAGCATCGAGTTGTGCTGCGGCCCACAGAGCTAGTCTGAATGTTGCGCAGACACTCACTAGAGCTGCTTGCCATGCAGATTGCTGCCTTCCTGGCCACCTTCCTGCCGCTGTGGGAGTCTCGGGAGGTCCTGGTTAGGATCTTCGTCCAGGCCGTGACCTGCAATAGGGCCTCGCCTGAGGCCATGGCGAAGTTCGGCAGCTTCATGGGCAAGCCCGGCGTCCCTCGTGTGCGGGTGAGCCCCTTGGTCACCCGCTTCGTCCTGCACAGCAAGATGCCTTGAAGGCATGTGTTGCTTCATGGTGTCGACCTGAGGGCAGGGGCCTGCGCGCCTGACAATATGGTCTGTGTCAGGCGGCTCATGATACTAGCTGCGCCTGGCTGTGATGAGGGGACTCCGAAATGCTGCATGCATGGCATTCCAGCACTGCCGTGCATGCAGAATGCTCCATGCTGCGGTCAGGCTGCTTGTGCATCCCTGGCGGAGCCCTTCATGCGCATGCACATACCGGGACGTATCAGAGGATGCATGCAGCACACTCCTGATACGGGTGCTCATTGTGCAGGGCGGCAGCGCCTATGTGCAGCCTGACAAGACCGTGCACGACCCCAAGACCGCAAATGGAGATCTCGAGCTTGGACCCAACAAGCCCGTCACCGCGCCTGCCGAGCAGAAGGCCGTCCCCTGAATTCATTGATGCGCACGAGCCTAGCTGTCGCCGGGCGTCATGCCTGTTGAGGCATGTTCACAACCTCAAGACCGGCACCGTCACAGCCTGTGCCACTGTTGTCGGGATGGAGCGGCACAACCCATGTTGCCAGCAATCAGATGTGCCCGGTATTCTTTCCAGAGTCTGTGCCAGGACACAGGCTGTCATGAGTTTGCGACAAGACTCGTGCCTGGCCCGGCTGCAATACACTTCTCCTGAATGTTCCATGCCAGACTGGGGCTTGTCCTGACGCCAATGGTCACACGGGAGTCTTTACACTCTGTTATGCTGCTACTTGTACTGGCAAAGCTGGGCCAAATCACCCATGACGAGAAGAATCTACATTGGCGTAGCAATACATCCTGACAAAGCATTTTTTTGGGGCAATACGGGTTTTTGAAGTCGTCTGCAGCGCACCTACCCTGCAATTGTACAACCAGATGAAAGGGAGGTAAGTTGGACGTGACAAGACTAGTCGGGGCATGCACCAACATATTCCGAAGGCATTCTGAGCCTTTATGCTCGGTGGCTCTGAGCCAAGACAGCACGTATGGCAATACTATTTCGGTGGTAGCCCATGGGAGCCCACCACACAAGGTCAGCCATGAATATGGACCAGTGTTGAACAGTTCAATTTGATCAGTTCAAGTGGCACATGCACATGTGTTGTACATTGTATGGAGCACAGCTGTCAGCATGTACGGCAGCAATGCCCATGACCAGTTGGCATCTATGTTGACGCAGCATTAGGCCACAAGGTCAACGCCTTCAAGTGTCCAGGGCAGGTGTTCCGGATGCACCGTGCGCAATAACATTGGTGCTGCCAACATGGAGTCAAAAGGAGTCCCGTAAGATACGTTTTTCAAGCTTGGTCAGAAGGCCTTATTATTTTTTGAAGATTTGTAAGCAGTTGCTCACAATACAGATGTACAGGCTGGCGCTCATGAGCTGCCATGCTACAGGGCGTTGTGCACTGTCCATCATGCACCTTAGCGGTCATTGCTCTGATCACGGCCATGCCCTATTGTGCTGCAATTGTCAGGAAGTCACTGCAGCTGCACACACTTCTCTGTCTGCAATGACAGGTGCCCTTTCCCTTGGCATGAGCTCCCTGTGGTGTGTTTATTGGTGCAGGAAGCTTTAGCGCTTCTGTGTGCATGGCCACATAATGCCAGTATCTGTCTTGTTCTTATTGAGCACAGGTCGGAGTCGACAGGGGCTGGCTGCAACTGCGACACCTATCACTTCTCGAGCACATTTTTGACTGAACTGCAAGGCGAAGCCCGACGGAAGTGTCCAGAATATCAATGGATTGACCGTGTCTTGCTGGGCAGCATAACGATATTGAGCACGGGTGAGGCTGTCATTAGGCCCTTTGATATATAGAATACCGCACAGTGGGAATTGCTCCTTCTGCACTCCTCACTATAAAGCGCCATCACGTTTTCGAGCTGTGAGACAGTGGACGGTTACCGATGTGCCTAATCGGGACCCCTGCTGCGTCAGAGAAGGGACCTCTCCCAGATGTGATAGATGTCTTGCGTGTAGCCGCCCTCAGGAGCCCCGCAAATTGTATCAGGTCCCTCAGAGCCGGGCCTTAGCCAGTGCCGCTGCCATTGTGGTGGCCAGCCAGAGCGACATGGCAATATTATAGTCACGTTTGTTACGTTGCACTCAGACACCAGCTCCGTTCAAAAGCGCCTGAACATATCTTTGTAGGCATCTGTATACTATTCGGTGACGTCAGTTCGCTGACCAAGGGGTGGCTGGGCACACAAAGAATCAGGCATGAATGGCCGGCATGATGAAAGTGACGTGATGGACAATGTGGTACCACCGTCATCAGGGCCAGCCACCGTATCCATCAAAGCAAGGAAGGGTCAGCCTGCCAACCTGCTGATCCAGATCTCGGAAGATGAGGGAAGCAGCTCCTCCATGTCCTCGGTCTTCACACTTTGCAACTCTGCAATTGGCGCTGGAGTGCTTTCCCTGCCCTATGCTTTCAGGAAGTCAGGTGAGACCTATCTGCTCTAGCAAAACATGAGCTGAGCATGACCATAAACAGTTCATCTCCATAGTCATGCGTTGCTGTACTATGTGCCTGTATCCAAGGGTTGCAACTTTTTTGCCCCAAGTAGGAAATGCCTGTAGGTCTGATTGGCTGCTTCCTTCTTTGCATCATCCTTGGCGCCTGCGAAGCTTTCACGATGTACGTGCTGTCGAAGTTTGCTGAGAGGTATCAGGCCCCCACATACAGCGGCCTCATCAGGAAGGCCCTTGGGCGCAAGCTCTCAGCAAGTGAGCGCTCATCCAGCCAAGTAGACCCATACCTGCAAAGTTTGTGGGCAAAGACAAATGCTTGGGCAATCCAATCACTGACGGTGCATACACCTCTATCACTCTAAGTACTGTGGGGCGGGCTCGCTCGCTGTAGCATTGGCATTGCTAGATGCTGATATATGAGGGATGTTCTCCTGCAGCAGCCTGCATGCTACAGGCGTTCAGTCATCATGTTTAAAGATTCCCATGTGTGCAGGCTTGTCTGTGATCCTTATTCTTTATCTCTGGGGCTCTTGCATAGCATATCTTGTGATTATCGGAGATTCTTTCAGCCCGCTGATATCACTGGCAACAGGTGAGAGGCTAGACCTGCTCTGTGGGCGCTCTCTGTCAGACATTCTTGATTCCATCCCAGATGGATGAGGGTGCAGCTTACCTTTGGTACCTCAAAGGTGCAATCAAGGCCACCCTGTTGAGCTTGATACATCACCTATCTACCAGCCTCTTGGCTTATCTGCCATGCATCATGAAGTGCATGCAGCGCAGCATAGATCATCCTGCAAGGGCCTGCTACTGTCCATGTTGGCACTCTTTCTGCAGGCAGGCACAGGTGACTAGTAGTAGTATGCTAGTCCTCAGGCGCTGACTGTCAGGACGGCTGTTCAGTTTTCTTCCCTGCCCGACAGCATGAGCAATGTAGCGCTTGATTTCAGGTGCTGACAGCATTCTTGCGGACCGGCGACTGGTCATCACTGTGATCACGCTGGTGGTTATCCTGCCGCTGTGCTTTCCGCGTGAGCTGGGCGCCCTGGCATGGGTCAGCATGGCAGCTGTATGTCCCTCTCCCAGTGCCTGAGCCCGTCCTCAAGATTTTGTCTGGCTTTAGTTGCAGCAATCATGTACTCTAGGACGCAGCAGTGCCTGTGCAAGGCTGGTATGTTCAGCATTGATCTGGCCTGACCTTGGAGTCTGATATCCGGGTGTTATAAGCAATTCTAAACTGACCTCTCCAAAATCAAAACTTCCTGTCCTCCTTTCTTATGCATACAAGGTAGCCTGTGCTTTCGGGAATCTAGTGGGTCCAGAATACTGTGAAGCCTTCATGCTGAACATGCACAATGTGGCTTTGTGTGCCTGCTCAGGTCGTGGGCTTCATCTACACAGCTGTGGTAGTGGTGATCCGCGGGTCAGAGATTGCAGCAGACCGTGGGGACTTCTCGGACATCAAGCTCTTCAATTGGAGCTTCGATGCGCTCTTCGCCATACCCATCGTGGTGTTTGGCTTCAACTGCCATGCAAATGTCGTGACCATCTTCACGTGAGTCCCTGAGCTCTCTTCCTCAGTGTCAAGATCATCAACAACAAGAGCATGACAACTGTGGCCGTGGCAGTGCGTTCACATGCTGCCAGCAAAAGAAATGGTCACATGTGTATGGGCTGCAGACAGCTTTGCAGGGGCTGCTTTGCATGGTGTGTCTCGCAGAGTGCTTACGACTGCATATGCATATGCCTGGCGCATGTCTCTGCAGCTATATACAGTGACAGTCTTGCGGCAATGCAGGGAACTTGACAAGAAGCCAACTCTGCTTATCAGCGCGCTGCCACAGCACCCAAATGACTACGCTGCCCTGCCAGCCAATTTTGGCCCACGGCCGCGTACAGTGAAAATGGTGCGTCTCTTGTGTCTGGCCTCTCCTTGACGACCCTCAATACTCTTTCATCCCCAGGCCACATGCATGCTGATGCAGCCTCAGCGGCAACCATTCTAGTCGCTGAGTGCGCGACTGTTTCTAGAACCATGACTGCAAGATGAGCCCTCCTCAGGAGGGGTGGCACTTGAGCAGCAAGCCTGCATGCGCATAATTGCTTAGGGAGATGAATACGCGCCTGCAGCAAGTGCCAGCCCCCCCAACAACCAGCAGCACCTGGCTTGAAGGAGCAGTTCAAAAGCAAGACAATTTCACAAGCTCAGCTTTAGTAAGGAGAGCCTGCATGTGCATCTTTGCCTTACAAAACGCTGAGCCTGGGAATTTGTTCTGCTCCTTGAGGGCTTCTTTGATGCAGGAGCTGGTGGTTGTGTCTTCACTTGTCCTCCTTTCCATGCATCTGAGAGCTTGTCTGGCCGTGCTGTGCAGATCGGGATGCTGGGAGTGATTGTGTCTGCGATCATGGTGATCATGATCGGGTATCTGATGGTGGGCATCTCAGGGTACCTGGCCTTCCCCACCACTGTGGAGGGCAATGTGCTTAACAGCTTCACCAGGGGCGACGTCATTATGCAGGTTGGTGTCTACACTCTCTCGGGGCATGCATCACAGCGTCTGGCCACACTGTGGAGGCATGTACTGTCCTTCTTGCGCCTGCCTGTCTACAGCATGGATGTGGCACCCCTGGTTTGTTGAAATTCTGTGCTGCTGGGGAGTGCTCAGTAACAATTGTCTTTAGAGGATGCTACTGCAAAGGCTTGCGCGCTTGAAAGGATCTGCTTGCAGATCACATGTGGCCCAGACCCTGTTGTGCATCACTGGGAAGCATCATAATTCCAGGTCTTCAAAATCTCTCAGCAGACTGAGAAGCCTATGTGAGTGCAGGTGGCCAGGGGCGTGATCGGGTTGGTGGTGACAGGGCACTACCCGCTGAACCACCACCCTGCCAGGCTGGCGGTAGAGCACCTGGAGCAGTACTCCTTTGGCTGGAAGGAGATCTCCCAGTGGTTCTCCTACCTGCAGAGCATCATCTTTGTGCTGTCCACCACCGCTGTGGCTGTCGTGGTGAGCTCCGCCTCGTGCAATCCCTTGCCATGAGCAGCTCACTGAGTAGCAGCGGCTGCTGTGGCGACCACTCTGTCCTGGAATTTCTTCTCATGAGCAGCAGTTGACTGAGTGAAAATCCGGAGTACCACACCATAGCTTGGCAACCCTATGCTCAAGGAAGCCTGCCGAGTTTGGAGGCAGCGCATACAGTGCAGCATTTATTGCAACTGCTGCTTACAGAGCAAATGCTGATGGCGACTGACCGTCACCACGCCTAGCAGGAGTGCTTGTCAGGTCTGTCGCTCAGTGGCGGAATTCAAGTTTTGCAGGTGACGGATCTGGGCCAGGTGCTGCACATGGTGGGCGGGACTGCAGCGTCCTACATGATCTTCTTCCTTCCCGGCATGCTGCTGCTCAACGCAGCCATTGTCAAGCGCACCGAATCCATGGCGGATCTCGAGGCTGCTGAGGTAAGTTTCAGACACTGCACTATTGCCTAGGTTGTCCCTGCACATGGCAGGTTATATAGCGCATCTCAAATGACTCTTGCCTGGATGCACATCGACTCTGAGTCGCACATCCTGCTGGAGGAGGCCAAAGTGCACGCAATGTAATCCCATTCTGTACAGCTGCAGCAGCATGTGCCTGGCAATGCTGCAAGGGCTGAAGTGCATCTGAGGCTTTAGCCGGGGCCGTGTGCACCCGCAGCATGGCGGTCCGGGTGGGTCGTCAGATGACGGGAGCTACGAGGCGCCTGTTCAGGACCCGGTCCTGGGCACGCCCCTGGTCGCGAGCCGCCACGAGCAGGGCATCAAGCGCGTGGGCATCATCTACTCCCCGCGCAAGAGCTGGTGGGCTGGCATGATCCTCATGGTGCTCAGCGTGCTCATCTTCATCATTACCATTGTGACGGCGGTAGTGTAGTACATACACAGGGCATACGAGCTCTGGCATCATGAAGAATCATGGTGACCTGAGCATTGCCCCTTGCGCTGTGCATGCGTCTTGAGAACACACCGGCTGGTGAACCAATACCAGGATGCAGCATAATCTTGACGGTGCTCAGCTTGCTCATCTTCATCATTACCATTGTGGCAGCTGTGGTGTAAGAACGGACACGTGCTTCACATCTGTTGGGACTGGGGTGGCCTGAGATCTCTGGAGCAGACAGAAATATGCTGTGGCACAATGCCTTTGAGTACTGGATGGAGCACATGCGTGCAGGGCCACACTCTGAAATCATACCTGAATTTGTGCCAGCGCTTGAGTGGTGACATGAATATGGCCGTTACTGTTTGAGTGCATGTGAGACACTTCACACCTCCCCGCAAACTGCTCGCGGAGTCCTTCTTTGATACACACAAGTATGTAAGACCTACATTGCAGCCACAAGCCATCAAATGCTTCCTTTAAGCTCAAGCCCAATATGCCGGAGGCGACCACTGGGCAACTGGACATTTGGCCTTTGTGACATGTACAAGGCCTTTTAGCTCCCCCACATCACAATGAAGTCTTCAATTTTGTAGTCCTCCCTCAAGCTGATCTTGGTCTGGCTGTAGAATTTCTTCAGCTTTCTTCTTGCCTTTATCAGCAAGCGCATTTCCCGTGGGTCCCATCTGTCCCGATTAGCAAGGGTTACGCTCTGCAGCTCTGGCAGCTGACAAGTGCTTGCAAAGGTCTGGAGATTGCCAGGATTCCACTGATCTCGTAGCAGATACCTAATTGTCCTGAGATTGGCTGGTAGCTGCTCAGGAAGGCGATCACGGTACCCAAAGACCATATCCAATGACCTCAACTCTGACATCAAAGGTAGAGTCTCGTAAATGGGGTCTTGGTTCATCTGCAAAGAAGACTCCATGTCGTAATGGAGTCGGGTCAAGCCAAGCAGGTTGCTAAGAGGAAAGCCTTGAAGCGAAGTGAGGCGGCAAATGCCCCTACATAAGAGCTCCTCAAAGGGTGCTTGCAGGAAGAGACACTCTCGAGCTGTGCAGCGGTACAAGGTAAGGCTGCGCAACCTAGGGCACATCAACTCCAGACGGGTGACTGTTATCTTAGCAAGGTGCAAGCTCATCAGGAATGGTTGATTCAGGGTCCACACATCTTCGATTTCCCTGAGACGATCTTGGGGCTCTCTGCAGACCTTGAGACTGGTCAAGTTGGTGAGCTGATTGAGCGCAGCCAATTGTATCGGTCCATCAGTTGTGAAGGAAAGCTCCACTAAGCTGGATGATAGGTTGGCCCAGTAGCTATCTTGCATGAAATGTGGGTGTGTGGCGAGGATGTAGCGCCACACATCTGCACAGTGCATCAGATTTGAGTCGCTAGATTGCTCAGGCCTCAGGGGATCTGCCAACACCGTTGCCATTATGCGGGAAGTCTTTGCCAGAAGTCATGCCTTGCATGTAAGGTGTAACATATTTCCCTTTACTTGGTAGACCACCCTGTGGTCTACCTTCAACGGACAGTGTTCTGTGCATGCTACTGTAGGCTGACCCTTATGGGCAGGTCTATCTAGTAGTCTACCTGCCAGGCCTGTCGGCACTAGCGTTCCTTTTGTCTTGGTATATACTCACAACACCCACACCAGTACTTTTAAGCGCTATCAGACCTGGATGTTACATAAGGGCTATCTATTGAGACGTCTGGTATGTTGCATCTGTGCATGAGCGCTTATTGGGCGCTCTTATATGCTCAAAGGTGCACCAATCATCTGACTGCTCACCTGAGGTGATGGTCAGGATGAGGGGTGCATTGAGGCTGCTCAGAACTGGGAGCTGCATCACAAGCTTTGCAGTAGCCTCCGTGAAGGTCTGAGATGGATTGTTGAGGGTCCTTCTATAGCAATGTTGGTCCGTGTTGCAGACCAGGTGTGAAAACCCAGGTAGCCTCTTCATGAATTACCTGCGCCTGACAGGAGAAGTTTACTTTCAGCCAAGCCAGTGCGGTCTACAGCTTGCTTGTCCTCAACATTTTATGCAGAATGCCTCTTGATGGATCAGGGCTCTGACAAGTGAAGCAGATGCAAACACTCATGTTGCAGGTACAGTGTCTCCTCAGAGAGCCAGCAAGATCCGTGCACTTGCATGACAGCTACCTCACGATGCCGTCCTTTCTGTCGAGGCCCTTGTGCAGTCCCAGGTCTGACATGAGGTCGCATTTGCCCCATAGCCCCTCCGATAGAACAGGGCTGCTGAGAATGTTGCGAAATCCCTGGCAAAGGACCTCCAACGAGCGCTTATCCTGGAAGCTGAGTGGTCCAATGTCTCTTTCAGAATGTCATCAGGTAACGAGTACACAGTTGCAGCACTCCTACTGGTCCTGTGCGTCCTTCCACGCTTGGCCATGATGGCAGAATACAGTGACTCCTACTGTGCAAGCTTGCTATAGGGTCTACAGTGCAACGTCAGCCACACTACCAGATTGAGTCCAGGAATGGCCCCTCAGCTCCTGAGACGGCAGACACGGACCCGTCCTGATGGTATCACAACGTTTTGAGGAGGAACATTGTGTGCTGGAGCACAAACTCGAGTGCGATGATTGCCTGCGGCTGCCCAGATGATTCTGGGCTGCCCTAGAAGGGCAGCCTTCTGCTTGCTCCGTTCGGACACACTCACAGTGCTAGCCACTTTATGATGGTGCGCCACGGGAGCCGAAATTAGACTGGAAAGGCCAAGAAAATTTGGGGCAGATGGGGAATTGCATGTTTTGCACTAGCTGTGGTCCTACACCGTAGTGAATATTCCTGCAGTACATCAGAGCGTCTGCCAATCATGGAGTCGTGCCACATTCCATACATAATCCAACCATAAGATATCTCTTTATGGCATGCTTGGCCCAAACAGCACCAGCTTGCGCAAAACTTACGAAACAGTTGCACATTTTAGACTACAGCATGAAGGTCTCTGGTAGGGGTAATTAATATCTTTCTAATCTAATTACCCCTAGTCTCTGGTGAAGGGCACGTGGACACAGTGCTCGACTAGGGGTAATTAATAATTACCCCCTATGCTTGGCTCTCTACAGGCGAGTACGATGTTGACAGGTGAGCAAGGTTTGCCAACCCAACAACCAAATGGACAGCAACCACAAACATGTAAGCACAAGGAGGTCATCGGAGAATATGCATCCAACTTGATGCCACAATTAGGGCTTGCACCAGAACATTACAATGACTCTTCCTAGAAAGAGGAGCCTGAGGTCCAGGGAAGCATTTGCACAGAGAAATGTTTTCCACCTTTCCTTCAACAAGCTCAGCGATGATGGTATAGCGACTCAGCTTTTGCGTTTGGTAACTATGTGTCTGGATGCAAATCCCTTTGCAAGCATTATTCAGGACTGGGCTCAGCCTCAGGCCTAAGCCGAGTTCGCGATGAGCACTATGGCGGCAAGGTGGCTTATGATGCAGCTATTGAACTTGAGCAGCACTGGTGTTCCAGGGCGGAAGCTCTGTCTGGACATCACTCCTGGTATGACATTGACATTAGAGAAGCATTGGAAAGCCCTTGTGTCCGCATGCCAGCTGCCGAAACTGCAGAGCATACTATTAGTAATGCTGTCTCATAGATCTCACTGGAAGTTAGAGGACCGATGTAGGTTGGAGAAGGTGAAAGAAAGACTAGGGTCCAGGTTTTTTTGAAGGAGGATATGACAGAGGCTGCATTCAACCTGCGCCGTATACCTCTTTTCCATCGGAATCGCAGAAAAGGCAGAGCTCAAGATGTGTGAACCCGGGAAGCCTCTTGGTTATGCACCTGCACGGTTCCCAGGTAAAATTCTTTTGGGACTGAGTGAACAGGCAGTCAGTGGTGCTTGACTTGCGGTAGCTACACAAACATAGGAACACAAACGTGACGACTGGGGGCTATCAGCAGACATACAACTTGAAGATGATTGAGGCATAGTTGACAGCTACCTCAGGATGTCTTCCATTCTGTCAAACTTGTCATCGATTCTCAGGTCGGACATGAGCTTGCATCTGCCCCAGAGCTCCTCTAGTGGCAGAGGATTGCTCAGAAGGCGGTGAAAGCCTTTGCAAAGCAGCTCTAAGGAGCACTTGTCCTGGAAGCTGAGCGCCCAAAAAACGGGCTTCAGAATACTGTCGGGCAGACGATGCAGAGTGGCAACCTTGTCACTGGCGTCTTGTGACTGGTCTTGGTCTTGCGCGCTGTCAGATGGCAAGATTTTCTGTACCAGCAGCCATTTGAAGGCTCGACTGAAGAGTAGTCCTAGTAGGATAGCGATAAGCAGAGGATCATCTTGCTCCTGGTTCCCTGTGACCTTGCACGCTTCGCGTTGATGATATTGTTCTGGGGTTAGCAGTGCATGATTGCTGCCACTGCCCAGCCCAGACGATTCCGGGCTGCCCAACCTGACTTGAGCTGCCTGCAGATATAGTGCGCCATGCAGGCACCTGGATTTTGCTTGGCTTTTGGAATGAGAGGCAGCGCCTCCTCGTCTAGGTAGGCAGACATGCTGCTGGCTATGGCTTCAGGTTGCAAGTCAGGCTGGCAGGCCCTCAGAGGTGCCAGGCTGTTCTGACCCTTGGAAGCGGTGTCTCCTTTGGTGATGGGGCACGTTTGCCTGACAACTGGTGAAGGCAGCTTGCCTGCACAGTCACGGGCTCAGATTATGGAGGCATGAACCTAGTGCTCTTCATCCTTGGACCCCTGCAATTCTCAAGCACCCATGTGCACTTCAGGTTGGTGGTGCCATAACACACCGTTTATATTGAGAGAGCCGCAGTGTGCTGGCACACAATAGGCTCCATGCGAGCTGGAAGGCGTCTCGGCACATTTGTCCTCCTTACTTTGCAGCAGGGCCCTCATCCGCTCCAGTCTTGCCCCAACTATGTCAACTGCGGTGCAGATTGTGAGCCACCTCTCCAGCTCCAAAGGGAGGCCAGAGGGGATATCAACACTGGCCTTGAAAAGGCCAAACAGGTCTGCAGTAGCACAACGCCATCTGTGCCACACAGTGGACACACATCCTGATTCCCACAGAGGCACAGCCTAGCATTGCAGAGGGCATGGTGCAGGACATCTGGGGCATAGCACGCCGAAGACACTGCCAGAATCACTTCCACGACTCGGCTCGGAGCTCGTGGCTTACCCATGCGCCTCTCTTTCAGCAGCTTCATACACCTCGAGCGTCCACGATTGAGCACCCTCAGCATTATCTTATCGCTCTCCCCGTCATCTTGGAACTTATCGAGGTCTCTCAGATCGAACTCAGCATCCCTGATGTACGCCTCAGGGCTGTGTAAGGGCTTCGCAGGGCGACCGTCTTTATCAAACGCCGCCATCTTGTAGGCAGGAGAGTTGCTGTTCCAATTATTTATGAGGATTATCTTGCTCGAGCAACTGCCGGAACCTGTTCAAGGGGAAGCTTCTCCAGCAACTGAGAAGCCCGAATTGGCAACGTGCCCGGAGGGATTCCAAAGTGGTTCTGCCAACGTACATAGGCCTGAATCAGCCGTAACCTCATTCTTCACAGAAAGATGAGAAAGATTGGGACATCCATGCACTGGTGGCATGTGTCATACGGCAGTCGCATTTGGCCGGTGATGCTTCAGCGGTGTTCCTCAAGCAATGGCAATGACCCCAAGGGACCCAAGGTCAACTTGAAGTCAACTTGAAGTTAGATGTGGTGGCTATGCTATGAATATGCAAGCCTGGCATGCCTTTCTCTGTGACTCTTATAGGCATGATGCATGCCTTTCTCTGTGACTCTTATAGGCATGATGCATGCCTTCATTCAATTTATAACGTCATATAGCTCAGCACTGACTGCACATAACATGTCAGAGGGCGATTGCGTTGCGACAGCAGCTGCTTGCTGCGAATGGAACAACAGCTTTGCTGACACGTCAACAACCTGACGATGAAGGCTTTGAGTGCTGGTAGAGCACATGTATGCAGGGCTACACCGTGAAGAACCGTTGTGAAGTATATGATCTCAGCGTAGTGACACAGATGTTGACAGTCCCGATTGAACACCTCAAGCACAGGGTCTCGGATTATCATGGAAATGGTCATTTTTCAAGTAGAATTCACACATGTATGTGACACCTACATCAGCTCGTGCTAACCGTCGCAAGCTGGGCAGACAGCACAGCAACAATGCGGTTACTGTATAAGAGCCATGGACTCCGTCTGCCCTAGCTAGGATAACCCGTTTTTCTGTCCCATCTAGCCTACTAGGCTAATTGTCAAAGTATAGGCTGAAGAATTGGTGACCGGTCAGTTTGAAGGACTGATCCCATATCATGTTCTCCTTCAAGATAACCTGAGCTTTGCTGTCATCTCTAATCTCCTGTAATCTACTCCGGGCCTCTGGCTCCCATCTGAGTTGACGAGCAAGACTTATGCACTGCAATTCTGGCAGCTTGCAATTGTCCTCAAATGACTTCAGAACCTTGTCCCAATCCAGGCCCGAACAGTCGCCTAGCCAATACCTGATTTTGAGTAGGCTGGCAGGCAAACTCTCGGGCAGGCCACCATCGCTGATGATCAACTCCAATGTTCTCAACTTTGACATTTTTGGCAAGATGCTGTAAAGCCCATTCAGACTCATCCCGTTGATTTGACGAAACCAACTGGATTGGTTTTTGCAGTGATAGTGTAGGCTAGTCACACCAAGCAAGTTGCTAAGCGGGAACCCCTCATGCATGCCAGGGCCATAAAAGGCCCTACAACTGAGTTCTTCAAGGGGAGCTTGTAATGACAGGGTGCCGAAGACTAGGCAATAGTCCAAGGTTAGGCTGCGCAACCTTGGGCAATTTAACTTCAAGTCCGTGACTCTTTTTGCCATGTGCAAGCTCTCTAAAGCCGGAAGATTCAACTCATATGATGGCGATTCCCTAAATTCCTCATGATACATGGGCCACACACCACATATTTCCAGCCTGGTCAATTTCGTGAGCTGAGTCAGCACAGACATGTGTACCAGCTCATCACTTACAGCAAGACGGAAGGAAAGCTCTACCAAGCTCTCTGACATCTTTGCCCAATAGCTGTCTTGCTCAAGAGATGCGTGCTTTGTGGACACAAGCTTGTACGCCACATCTGCGCAAGGTATCATTGTAGACCATAATCTTGATGCCCCATTCTGAAGACGATTGGGATGTCAGAAGCTCACAAGTGTAGTTTACGGAGAAGGTTCATGTTGCACAAGATTCCTTGAGGACATAAGGAATTTTCCGGCGGGGTTTTATTTGGCTATTCTTTAGCGTACACTTTGACTTTGCACATCTGTCAGGACTCATACCAGGAGTGATGTCCAAAAGGAGCTTTGGCCTTGCTACACTAGCGCGGCTCAAGCTTGGCAGCTGCATTATAAGCCATGCTGCCGCCTCTGTTGCATGGTATATCTTGACTTGTCCGTAGGTGCCATAGTAATGGCAATGCTCATCATGGCATGCTGACTTGCAGACCAGATTTGTAAATCCAGGAAGCCTCCTGGTAATCCACCTGCACCGGGTAATTTGAGTGGCACGAACTCAAATCACAAACAATCAACCAATTTCGACCTACACAGACATCTTGAGACAGGGAGTGATGATCTAGAGGCGCCAACAGACATGCAAGGTGCACTGAGACCAAGACCCAAGCAAGAGAAAGCCACCTCATGATATCTTCCTTTCTGTCAAAGTTGTCATCCAGTTTCAGGTGTCACATCTGCCCCATAGTTGCTCCGGTGCCAGAGGGCTGCTGAGAAGACCGTGGAAGCCTTTGCTCACGAGCTCCATGGAGCACTTGTCCTTGAAGCTGAGTGCTCGAATCACCTGGCTCACGACACCATCAGGCAGGGTCCCCAGGGTAGCACTTTCGCAATGGGCGTCCTGAGTACATGAATGGTCTTGCGTGGTGACATAAGGCGGTCTACCCTGTCGGAAAGGCCTACTGAGGACTCGGATGAGTGGTTTCAGAATATCGACAGGTAGTGAAACTACTGTGGCAAATTTGCTCCTGGCGCCTTGTAATCTCGCATTCTGTCACATGTTGATGACAGAAGACAGGAATATTGCAGCAAACGCCTTCCCTGAGGGAGCGCGTCATCATGGATGCATGCCGGGCGAGCAAAAGGATGATTGCCTGCCGCTGCCCAGACGATTCTGGGCTGCCCGAGAAGGGCTACCTTCTGCGTTGGTAGCTTTGTGCGGGCACAAACACTCTGCTACACGCACTGAATGTTATTGCGCCACAGGCGCCAGCAAGCTGAACTGGCAGGGCTCAGCAACTGAGAGCATATATTGCATTGCACGTTCTTGCACCAGCTGTGGAGCTGCAGGACCACAGTATGTCTCACAGAGTCTCCAGAGTCCTTACATCGTTCCTGCAACGCATCAGATCATGTTCCAATTGATGTAATTATGCCACACCCAAGGTGCACACCAGACATGGCTCACATCACCTCACATCAGCAGCTATTCGTCATACGGCAAGCTGCCCGGCAGGTCGCCTTGCAAGCCCAATTGGATGTGAGGCATACGTTGTGACCGTCTTGCCCGGACAACACTAGCCCTGGCAGTCGGACATAAGATAAGATACAGTTCCGCAAGGCAGTCTACGGCATTTGAGAAGCACAGGATACCCACAGCCTGTGTTCTGAGAACCGAGACCCAGCCGGACTTCTCAGATCATGCTCAACTATCACATGATGTCAGATCTCGGTCTGGAGGAGTCTCAATCTACTTGCTGCATGAAGGGGCGCTGCAACAACAGCGCCTAGTAACAGTCGGCCTTAAGAATTATGTCCTTTGACTGAATCGCCTCATCCATCAAGCTGAAGTCGTCACCTTCCATATTTTCTCTCAGGATGACTTGGGCCTTGGTGTCACGTCTGACCTTCCATAGTCGATACGATTCCCATGACCCCCATGTGTCCCTTTTAGCAAAAACTATGCTCTGCAGCTTTGACGACTGGCGACCGCGGCTCTCCCAAGTGTTTGTAAAGGGTTCAAGAACATTAGAGGCCCATGTACCGTGCACGAGACACCTGAGAGACTGTAGGTTGGCCGGCAAGTGCTCAGGAAGGTCATGGCACTGGTGCTCTAGATTCAGGCCTAATGTCCTCAAACCTGACAAAAAGGGCAAGATACTGTATAGTGCGCTTAGGCTCATCTCGCACCTTGTGTCATAGTATAGGCGAGTTAAGCTATAAAACTCGCTAAGCAGGAAGCCCTTTACCGCGTCAGGGCTATAGGTGCCCCTAAAGAAGAGCTCCTGAAGGGGCACGTGCAGCCAGAGACGGCCTTCAGACCGGCAATAATCCAAGGTAAGCTTGCGCAATCTGGTGTATTGTAGCTCCAGATGGTTGACTTTTAGGTTGGTGAGGTGCAAGTTTCGCAACTCCGGAAGGTTTAGAACGTACGACCGCGGTACCTCTGGATTGCCTCGACCTCTAGGCCTGTTGCAGACCTTGAGACTGGTCAAGTTAGTGAGGCGGTTGAGCTGAGCCATGTAAATTGGCTCATACTCATCATCCATTGTGAAGGAAAATTCCACCAGGCTGCTTGACAGCGCAGCCCAATACCTGTCTTGGATGAGAGGTGGGCGCCGCGTGGCCAGGAGGTTGTGCACCACATCTGCGCAATGTGCATCACATTATCCTGCCAACCAGGCATTCAACAAAAGAGACCTCCACATACCATGCTGACTGTTCTCATGCCGTCAGAATATCACCAATAGTCAACATTTGGTGTAAACCAATAATGCCGTCAACTCCCGCCACATGATGTGTTACGGGCGCTTGTTGGATGATGCTCGCACGCTTGAGGGCGCAGTCAGTCACTGTCTGGCAGATAAGCTTTGTCAAACTTGATGTGATGTTCATATAGGGCTTGCACCCTGAGACATTGCCGCTCTTCAGTATAGGTAGCTGCATCACAAGCCATGTGGCAGCCTGTGTGGAGTTGTAGAATGTGCTCTTCTGACTTTCTTTATAGCAAGCATGATGTTCCTCTGTGTTGCAGATAAGGTGTGTAAAGCCGGGAGGCCGCTTGGTGAGCCACCTACAGTTTCATGAATAAGAACGATCTGGTTTGCAAAATTGCTCGACTTCTCTCCTGGCAAGGCCATCAGACAGCAAGGCATTGTGTGTCAGTCAGACAGGCAGGGGTCTAATCACAGTGAGGTCAACGTTGACTAAGAAGTCCCAAGAGTCAAGCAAGACGGCGTAGGATGACAGCTACCTTTTGGTCAAAATTCCCATGCAAGCGCAGGTCTGTCACGAGGTCACATCTGCCCCATAGCCCCTCTGATGGCCGAGGGTTGCTCAAAAAGGTATGGAGGCCATTTTCAACCACCTCTAGGAGCATCTATCCTGGAAGCTGAAACTGCGAACAATTTGGCCCAGGACATCATCAGGCAGAGAGTCCAGAGAGACACTTCTATCATTTGCAGTTGCAGTGTCCCCACTGTCTGCTGAGTCGTGGACTGCCAGAGCTGGCGCTGAGCTGGCAACATGAGGCTGCACATCCTCAGTGCACGCACGGTCCGCAACTTGCACGATGGCAGAAGGCAAACCATTCTTCTGGAAGAGCCTGCTCAGGGCTCGAGTGGCTCTTTCAAGAGTACCGATGGGCAGAATAAGCTGAATTCCACAACCGCTCCCTGGCGTCTTGTGACTTGCACGCTTTCGCATTCTTACAAGCTGCAGAGTATCACATCGTACGCCTGTTGTGGGATGGTATACAAGGTGAGCAGCAACCTTCCTTGCGAGTAGCTGGTTGCCTGCCCTGCCTGGCAGACGATTACCGGCCGCCCTACTGGCCTGGAGACACTTGTCAGGGGCCTTTAAGCAGCCTGATGAGCTTGTATAGCTGAAAGAGAATGTGGCATGGTCTGAGCAGATCTCAAACATGGAGGCACCTCCATTCCTTGACGGGCAGATAGCGGGGGTGCTCACTGCGGCATGAAGGGTAGGCAGGTTGGTTTGCGATGTGCTTGCCCAGCAGCCTTAAAGTGAAATTGCTATGTCTGGTTATCTTGTGGTCCCAGATGGACTCCAGGTTGGTGGCACTGAGTGCACATGTGAAGCATGAGAGCGGCCTGAACGCAGGCCACACCTAGGCCATGAATTGCAGCCAATCACTACATGTACGTCCTGCATTGCCGTTGATGTGGCCATGGAAGTATGGTGGCAGAGTTATCCACAGGAAGCCTCGTAAGCAAAAATTTGCATGTGACGCCTACGTTGCTTATTAGTGTGAATCAAGCAAGCTAGGCAATACCGCAATCACGCTGCTGCTATCCCACATGCAACATTATGTTGGCCCAAGCCAGCTTCATGATATCAGGAGCCTGCAATGGCTTAGGTACAAGTGGAGGCTGCACCCCTCCAAGATGAGCCACTAGAAACATAAGACACACATCGATCTAGAGCCCAAGACGTTATTAGAAGTTGCGAATCCGTTCTATGAGGCATTCCTCCTGCCCTGCAAAGACCTAGCCTATTGAGTTGGGTACATGTGTGGATTCCAGATGCTAAGGGCCGCGGCTCTCATCTGTGCATATGTGCAAGGCATAGCTACTTAAAGGCCTGGACCATGAAGGCGTAGTCTTTTGCTTCTATGTTCTCCTTGAAAATAAATTGGGCCTTACTTTGTTCCTTCACCCTTTCTAGCATGCTCTGCTCCTCTGCCTTCCATCTGCCCCATCTCAACAGAATTATGCTTTGTAGATTTGGCAGCTGGCAAGTTTTAGGAAGGAACTTCTGATCCCTGCAGCTGAGAGATAGACTATGCTTCATAATAACATATCTGATTGCCTGTAGGCTGGCTGGTAGCTGCTCTGAGTCAAGAAAAACATCATGGCTGCCACTATGGACAAAAAGCTCCAAAGTCTTTAGCTTAGACAACAATGGTAGGTACTTAAGTAGCAAGTCTCGGCTTGACTGCCCAAAGATTGGATCTATGTGCAAATGGGCGAGACCGAGCAGATTGCTCATTGGGAAGCCCACATGCATGATTGGGCCATAGAAGCCCATCCAAAAGAGCTCTTCAAGAGGAGCTTGCAGTGAGAGGCTGCCTGATATGTCAAGAGAACTGCAACGGTCGACGCTAAGGCTGCAGAATCTGGGGCAATGCAGCTCCAAGTGGCTGACTACAAAATGAGCGATGCGCAAGCACTTTAGTCCTGGGTGGTCCAGAACGTATGAGTAAAGTCCTTCTTGTGCATCATTATGAGAGAAACACATGTGGCACATTTTGAGCCTGCTCAAATTTTTGAGCTGGGTGAGTACAGCCATACGTATTGGTGTATGCCAATCTATGTCCAAAGAAAGATCCACCAGACTTTCTGACAAGGCGGCCCAGTAGCCAGATTGGGCAAGAGACGCATGCTGAGTTGTGAGAAGCTCACGTGCCGTATCTGCAGGGGAGCATTATAGTAGATGAAGCCAGATAATTCAGATGCTTGCCATGCATTTCATAGGAATGATGACAAAGCCCTACCACAAGAATTCCGTGCACTGTACATGTGCAAGGAAGGCACGCATATACAGCAATTTCCATCAACAATCTGAGCTAGAACATAGCTGTCTTTTGCATACGCTCAGAGATCAAGTGACAAACCTGCAGGGATGGCCAGGGTAAGCTTTTATCCTGACATGTTGTTTTTGCTCAGCTGTGGAAGCTGCATCACAAGCCACACGCCAGCCTCTGTGGCGTAGAGACCCCTCTCTCTCATATTAAAGGGGAGGCGTCGCTGCGTGTTGCAAATTAGGTCTGTCAAACCAGGAAGCCTCTTTGTAAGCCACCTGCATATATCACTGGCGGTGGTCACTGACCTTGGCAAGGAGGACGCAATCATAATGACAGGATTGCATTGGCCTTTGCATACTGTGTCTCATTGGTATTGGAAACAAGGGCACTGGACAGAAGCCAACTGTAGATAGGCAGAGGGCACTTCAAGTGATCACGATGTGATCATGATGTGGTCTATCAAGTCACATCCCTGCGGCATCATGTATGTGATATCATGTGACAACCACCTCATGATGTCCTCTCTCCTGTCGAAGTTGTCGTCCAGTTTCAGGTCTGACATGAGGTCACATCTGCCCCATAGCCTCTCCGATGACAAAGGGTTGCTGAGAAGTGTATGAAAACCCTTCCCAGCGTGCTCCAAGGAAAACTTGTCCTGGAAGCTGAGTGGCCCAACAACTCGTCCCAGGATATCATTAGGCAAGGATCCCAGGGTTGCACTGGCATTAGGTGTCCACGCAAGATCAGCCATGATGGCAGACGGCAGGGCCACCTACAGCACACACCTGTTATAGCATGCGCATCAGGTATTATCTTGTATTGCCACGGTGTGTCAACAGACCGTCGGACCAGTGTTCTCATCAAACCTACCTTTCCAGGAACCTTGTATTCCTACGCGCTCAGAGCATCAATTGGCCGAAAGAGCAGCTGACGTGAGAAACGGGAGCTCTATGGTTGCTAAAGGGTCGACGCCGCCGTCTGTGCGTGTCATTATGCACATGCGCAACCCTTCTGTGCGATCATTGCCTGCCGCTGCCCAGATGATTCCGGGCCGCCCATATTTGCTGAGCTACTGCTTGCGCGTTCATCGATGCCTGCAATGCGGGCCTCTGGGCAGGTACATTGGGTGATGAGAGGCACCTTGTCTTTGAGTGTCCAGACCTCAGGTCCTGTTGTGCTTCAGGGAGCAATGGTCTCACTTGTTTGAGGGGCCACAAACGATGCAGGCATTCATGTGGCAAGAGGACTTAATTGGAATTGTCAGGTTTGTCAATGCTTGCTTGCATAAGGTGAGTCGGTGGAAAGCACGGAGAGAGGGTAGGACCCAAACTTTGGAAAAACGTGAAACTAGCAAATGTTGTCGAATATTTGAAGCCTAGCCAAGGCGTACGCGTGAAGGGTGGTTCAGGTCGAACATCTGATCAGCCTGGTGTGGCTGGAAGAGATGTAATCTGATCTGATCTGAGCCTCTGGCATGCTTGCCAATGCACGAATGTGCAGGCAGCAGCACAGCCAAGAGGATGCATATGCATGATGCAGCAGCAGTGGCAAGGAAGAAGGGCAGTAGAGTATGCAAGCCCTCTGGCTATCCTGTGCATCACACAGATATCACATGGATAGCAAAAGGGAACTTTCTTTTGTAGAAAAGACCTCCTCGTATGCAACTTGTATCAATTGCGCTTTCAGCAGCTGCACGATTCAGCCTAACTCTGCTCCGGGAAGGCAACCAAGCCACGCTGATAGCATTTGAAAGGCACGCCACATCTGAGCATGCAGGCCAGCCAGCTCAAATCTTGCAGCCATCTCCAAGCGACAGTCAAACACACACTCATGTTTGCAGTCTCAAGTGCCCAGTCACTTGATTCTGTAAATCATCCCTGGCCCATGTATGTATATACCCACATGGCCCATGTGCATGATGCTCGTCCATCATGGCATGTTTGGCAATCTTAAGGGCCCAGTCACTGCTTGAACCTGTACCCCAACCCTAGGCCACCTTTATTCACTCGTCCATGTTGGCAATCTCAAGGGCCCAGTCATCACATTCAATGCTCTCCCTATTGCTGGGGTCTACCGCGTGCTCGGCAAAGCTGCGCCCGAATTGCATGTCGTACACCTCATCCTCCTCCACAGTCTCGAGCACCAGGTGTGACCTGGGGTAGCCCACGCACATGAGCGCGTAGCCTGCCGCCTTCAGCTCCGCTGGAACGCCCAGCGACTGCACAGACATTGTGGCAGCATCAGAAATGAGCTTTCCTGGTACTTGGCAGGAAACCACAGCACGATCATTGTAGACTTCTCCCATCCAATAACATAGCAGGGTCAGAGCTGAGCTGTTCTCTGCAAGCATGCCTTAGTGATGAGCATGTGCAGTACATACTACTCTGTGCCGCTCACGGCCTGCTCTGGAGATACGGCGGCAAGACCAAAAAGGCAACCCTGGGCTGCTGCCCTGAGCTACAACAGCATGGTCACGTACCCAACAGCAGCAAGCATGCTTGGAGCAGGCTCATGCGAAAGTCACCTGTGGCTGGCACATCTCGCTCTCCTTGATGCGAACAGCGCATGCTGTGCAGCAGCCCATCCTGCATGCGTAGGGCAGCAGCAGCCCTTGCTCCTCAGCCTCCCACAGTATACACCTGCGCCAACACGCTCTGCTCCTGAGACAAAGAGAGCACCATGAGGACTGGTGCCAACAACCTTGGCTCTACTCCCAGCCTCAAGCGCTCAGACCCAAGTATCTGAAGAGAGTCCATACGGTAGCCCGAATGCAGAACCTTCTGGACGGCAGCAGATAATCCGCAAATAGTCTGTGCAGTCTGCTGGCAGGGTTCACGCCATCGTGGTCACATTATGCAGCAATATAGCGTCTACAAAAGTCTTAAGGTATGTAATTCTGGGACTGCTAAGACCCAATCATAGGAAATACAAGGCATACTGAGGCAGCAGGGAGAAAATTTGCATGATCATATGGCACCCAGCGTTAAGGGGTACGGAGATGCGGGGTGCGGGTGTGAGGGTCTGGCACACCTGTCCTCAGAAACCTCCACCTCCACTTCCTGATCTGCATGGTGATTGAATTTCTTTACGCGGTGCCTTGTTGCTGCCCCTGCTGACTGGCTCTCGCCGCTGCCAAAGCCTCATCCCGCCCTCCCTGCAACAAGATATGACCATATAGACCCTTCAGGCTGAGCTGACATCTGTCATTGGACACATGATGGCTCGCGCCAATCTGTCTACCCAAGCAGCCATCTTGAGTAGGCATATAAGCGTTATTGCCATAGTGATGTGGTATGACGTAGGAAGCCGCATGATAGCTGCATGATAAGAGTCATCCATGATAGAACCGACCATAATGAAAGCTGCTTCAAAGCCAAAATGACTGTTTCTATACGTTGCCCATGTTCAAGCTCTGACAGCACCTCATGCTGTATTCTGATGTACTTTCCCATCTGTGGCATTGGCTTCTGGGTGATTCTTTCCTGTGGCGTGCTTACAGCTTGAAAGATTTTAGGCTATGAGCTCATGATATTCTTGAGAGGCTCCTAGGCAGAAAAACAGAGTACACACTGTGCCTCTAGTTCCCTGTGACTCGCACAGTCCCGCATTCGTTTCCAGCCGCCTAGGGGTAATCATGACAACAACAGGGTGTCCTGCTGAAGATGCATGATTTGGGGAGGGCGTTACGACATGCCGTGCAAGCAACAATCCCCAGTATGATGATTGCCTGCCGCTGGATTCCGGCGTGCCCAACCAACTGAGGGTTATTTTTCTTGTCACAGATACATGAGATGTTCGGGACACCTATGGATTAGTGTGACGCAGAGTTGGTCGCGATTGATCCGGTGTTGAGCAAGACTTCATGATCTAACAGATCTGTGACTCAGTCGGGGGTGCTCTGAGCTCATTCTAGTGCACTACCAAAACATGAGAGTCTCGTGAATGCATGCCACACCGACACCATGCTACAACCCAGGTCGGAATCCTGATCCAAGCCAGGCTACACTCAGCTCACTCATCCATGTTGGCAATCTCAAGGGCCCAGTCGTCGCGCTCAATGCTCTCTCTGTTGCTGGGATCTACCGCTTGCTCAGCAAAGCTGCGCCCAAATTGGAGGTCGTACACCTCGTCCTCCTCCACAGTCTCGAGCACCAGGTCTGACCTGGGGTAGCCCACGCACATGAGCGCGTAGCCTGCCGCCTTCAGCTCCGATGAGACGCCCAGCGACTGCACAGGCAAAACAGCATGATCGAACTGGAGCGTCCCCGTTCGAGCAGACTCCCATCACCACGTCTGATCCGGGGTAGCTCAGACACACGAGTGCATAGCCTGCCTCCTTTGGCTCTGCCTGGACGCCCAGGGAGTGCACGAACGCAGCTTCCTGTCGGATCTCGAGAATGCAATGGATACTCAGTGCTGCATGACATTTGTGTTAGCAGCAAAAGCTGAGCTACCTCGTCCAAGAAATGTCCACATGGGTTGTCAATCACATCAGTGAAGAACACCAGCAAGACACATCATGCCTTGAACGGCTGCAAGGGCGACTTTGCGCTGCTGCACAAAGCTACGATAGCAAGAGCTGTTCCCAGCTGTGCAGCAAGCACACGCTGACAGCAAGCTCATGCGGGAGTCACCTGCGGCTGGTACATCTCGCCCTCCTTGATGCGAACAGCGCATGCTGTGCAGCAGCCCATCCTGCATGCATAGGGTAGCAGCAGCCCTTGCTCCTCAGCCTCCCACAATATATACCTGCGCCAGTATGCTCTGCTCCTGAGTTTGCAGGCATCAACAATGAGCCAAGACGAGCAGCTGTGCTATCAGTTCCAATGGCCTGTCTTCAAGAGACCTCACTTGCTCGACGATAGGGCAGCTGACAGGTGGCTACCAAGCAGACGTCGTACACTGTCCACATACAACCACAGCAAGCTGAAGAGATTGGACCAATATCATATAATCGCATGGTACAGCAATCTTGCATGCTGCGGGGGAGGTGCAGGTACACTGTGGAGCTGTCAGCCTGTGCTGAATGTGTCGGCAAGATGCGATGGTGGCAAGAGTGTGGGTGAGTAGATGGCTTGCAGCTTAGAGGGGCTGCGCATGGCAGAGCAGAAATCTGTGTTGGCAAGTCAAGTATACCTGTCCTCAGGGACCTCCACCTCCACCTCCTGGTCTGCATGGTGATTGAATATCTTGACACGGTGCCTTGTTGCTACCCCTGCTGACCGACCCTCTCCGCTGCCGAAGCCTGCCACTCCGCCCTTATGCACATCACGCCCTCCCTGCATGCAGTCACGTGTCTAAAGACTGCTCGACATGCAGCATCAACGAGATTCAGGGCCTGATGACTAGCCCTCTCCACTGTCACAGCCTGCCACGCCGCCCTTGTGCACATCCCGTCCACCCTGCATGATGAGACAGTCATACTTGAGTTGGCTCCACTTACACAGACAGATGGAGTTCTCATGAACACTCTCACTCGTCCCTCCGCTGCTAATTGTGCCCCACACCCCTTGTGCACATCCTGCCCTCCCTGCATTCCAGCAGACATGTACCCCGAGTTGAGCTCATAAGCATGTGGACCATTCAGTCTGAGCTAACAACCGGCACTGGGCATATAGTGGCTCACATCAACCACACCGCTGAGCAGCCATGTTGAGTAGGTCCATTGTGTTATTGCCGATGTGAGTGGCACCGACGTGGCATCAACGAGGGAAGCTGCATGATACGGCAGTAAAGCAAGGCGGGAGTCAGAGTCAGATCCATGATGCAATACTGAAGTCAGTGATGCTGTGTGCAGGGCCGTACCACAAGACGAGAGCCTGAGTTGAACTCCTCTTGCACCCAGAGGTCCACATAGCCGTCTGCCTCGTAGGCCTGCTGCCATTCGTCTGTCGTCATCTCATGTATGCTCACGCCTTGCTCAGTGACTTCACCACCGTCCAGCTCTGCAGGGAGCAGGCATGTGTAACGGAGGTGCACCGCAAATTTTTCATCTTGATGACTGCTGCACTTGGGCCGCCATCGATGATGCATGGGTGTCATGACAGCATGTACCTGGTTCGAGGGAGCTGCTGCCGCCAAAGCTTAGAGCAATTGGACCCAACTCTGGCCCACTGCTAGATCTTGCGGAACTGCTGCTGCTCTGATTACCCTTGCTGTTCCCAGATGGGCTTGCTCTGCTATTGCTTGTTTGCCTGTCATCACCATTCCTCTTGTCCTGCAAAATATTATTTTAAGCTTTTGCTCTGTGTTCGGGAAGATATTGTAGGGCCAGTTGCGACTTCAGGAGTCGTCAAGAGATGTCGCTGTCACCTGTTTGTCGTGTGACTTCCCCAGGGACAGTCCAATGGGGCCTAGCAAGTCACCTAAGCCTGTGCCCTTGGTGGGCTTGTCTTGCACCGCAGAATCAGCGCCTTTCTTGGCTTGGGGCACCAAAAGCTTTCTCTTCAATACTGGTTCTGCGAGCGCGATGTGTCGCTGCCTCGCGTGTTTGACTATGTGCAATGACTTTGTGCCAGATGTGAGGCTTGATGAAAGAGACGCTTGGGGTAATGACAGTTGCATTATGTATAAGTGATAAGTCACGTGGTCTTTGCTATGCTTTTGTACTGAGCGTCTAGGCAGCGTGAGCCTTGCACAATTGTTTGGGATGAACCGGCTGATCTCGTGCAAAGCACTTTTTCCGACATCATCAGCTTCGTAGTTCCGGGAAGCCGGCCAACTCTGCTCGGTTGTTGCCGGATGCGCAAACCGTGATGCAAATCTTGACACACAACTAGTGGTCTAAAAGCACATTATCCTTTCGTGACAGTGAGTGGCTTTCATGTACGAGTAGGAAGGAAAAACCAGGATTACTAGCACGAAGTACTTCTGGGCGACTGTATGGGATACGTAGCATCTTGATCGATTCCCGAGTAGTTTGGAATACCAGTTGAGACTGCGATATTACGTGGGAAGCAGCGCCGCTGCCATTCAGGCGGTACTGCTAGAGAGCCCCTCTTTGAGGCTGCAGCAGAATGCGCCGCAGCAAGAGACTGGCACAGCAGCCTGAAGGAGACAATGAAGAGGACGTTAGTGATGTAGCGATTGCTTCAGCAGCGGACGGCCGAGGAAGAGCTAAAGGACATGTGGAGGCTGGCCCCATTTCAGAGAGTGGCCTTGATGGGGAGGATATCGATGGCAACGATCAGCTGTCAGACGAGGACGACGATACAGAGGATGACACAGGAGAGAACCCTGAAGGGCTTCCCGAGCTGGATGACTTCGAGGAGGATGCCAGGGCAGCTGTAGATGCTCTGCAGGAAGCAGTAGCAGAGCCTGCTGCATTCCTGAGGCCTTCAGCCACCATTTGTGAGCTTGCAAGGCATGCAGCCAAGGCAAGTGTCACACTCTTTCACCTTTCCTGCAGGGGCCAATACCCGTACCCTTCTCAGCCTAGATCGATGCAGACCATGGCAAGGCCCTGAGCGGTCCCAAGCTACCCAAGCAGGATTGCTGAAACATCTGGCAACACGTTGCCATGCGCTGTCTCCTGCTGTGGGTTTCCAGAGAGGTTGCCTCTACTGCAGGCTTTGTACGCAACTGCCATGGAACACACTTCAGCCGCCAGCCAGAGCGCCACAGTGCTGCCAGAGCTGTACACGGAGGGATTGGATGCCGAGCAGATATGGCTGCAGCTGGACATGCAGCTGGGCGGCGCGCTGAAGCGCGCGCGGCGCCTCCTGCGCAAAGCTGGCGACACGGAGCAGCTCATCAACCCTGCCATGGAAGCCGTACTTGATGGTAAGATGATACGACCTGCTGCCCGTCTGCAATAATGCCAACGTCCAATTGTTCGTTCTCAGCAGGCTAAGGATGTGAATTCCGGGCAGCTCATTTACTCTTTCATGGGAGCTGTACTGAATGATCGCCGCGCTCTAGACCTTCTGCATGTCTGCACTGTGTCCAGAGTGTTTGAATATTCTTCCACAGCGGAAGGTCTGTGCCATGGAATGGCTCATTCATTACACCTACTGCGCCTATGCATGCTTTCCGCATTTACAACTGAACATTTGCGCATGCAGATCTGGATGAGACGGACTCTGAAGAGGAACCATCCGGCAGTGATGATGAGAGTGACGAGCTGCACAACGAGGAGCATGCGGACATTCCTGGCACAATGGAGACTGACACGAGGTACAGGCGCCACACATCCATAGTGGTGGAATCTTAAAGGGTCTAACACCATAGGAAACGTCCCCTTGTGGGATGCACAGCAGCTTTGCATGCCTTGAAGCTGCCATGCTGCTGCACCGGATCCTGCCTTTGCAAACTATGTGGCCCTTTAAGCCCATATAGGCTCCTCAGCATGATGCTCCCCCTTGCTGGAGGATCAGGCTGGGGAGGTCCTTGTTGGTCTGCAGTGCTTATTAATTTGCAAACTTTGCCCTTCAGGCTGGCCGCAATTCCATTGTCTGCCAAAGAGGTGGGCCGAGACAGGTCAAAGAGCCCAGAAGTGAGTGTGAGAGTTGGCAAGGGATACGCCCTGATACAAGGTGTGACTGTTTGAATACAGGGATGAAGACCAGGACTGGGAGGGGTTGGAGGCTATGGACCAGTCAGATGAGGAAGCAGGAGCGGCATTCAATCAGAGAGGCTTGAAGCCCACAGAGGACCGCTTCATGCGCTTGGACGACATGGAGCGCTTCGTGCGCGCGGCCGAGCAGCGCGAGATGGAGGATGACGAAGATGACGAAGACGTGACGGGCGACGAGTCAGGTGTGCAAGGTCATGCCTGTTCAGGAAGTGCGTCCGCGCTGTCTCGGGAGTGTTGCTGTGGCTCCAAGGAGTCATGAGTTCATGAACCAACCTCATCTTTGCTCTAGCATCAGGATGCCCTGTAGCATTGTCCGGCCTTAGAGCCTCCTGTCAACATTCTGGGAGGGCTGTATCTAGAATTGTGTGTGACATGCAGATGATGAGGAGCGGGGTGCGCAGACCAGGCGGGGCAGGACGCAGCCTCAGGACATGGACAGCGAAGATGAGGCGGCTCTGGATGATCTGCTGAATGAGGCCCGAAGGCAGTCAGGCAGCAGGTACACACTCTTACGCAGATCGAAGGCTGCATTGCGTTGTGTCATGATGAAGCAGGAGGTCAAGTGCGCAGATGCCTCATCAAAGAGGACAGAGCGGGCATCAACATCTCAGCGCAGACAGAGAACGGTTGCCATCTGTCATGTTGATGCGGGGAGGCAGGTGTTGAGCATTGCAGACGTTGGGCATTGCAGATTGGTCTGTGCATGCGCTGCAGACACGCAGACCTTCCACATCGATCTCAGAAGTGCTTATTCTTGCAGAGGGGAGAAGCGCGTGAAATTTGAGGAGGAGGAGGGCGAGGAGGAGGATGACAGCGGGGAGGCTGAGGACATCCACTACAAGGACTTCTTTGATCCTGCCCAGCAAGCCCCAGCCGATGCAGCCTTACAAGATGCTTCAGGTGATGCTACGAGCCATCATCAGGGTCTACATGATGTGATCCGGCCATCTCCTATCCCTGAGCTCCCTGCTATTAAGCTGATGCAAGCTTTTCAGGGCGCACGCCCAGTATTACCTGACAAAATATCCTCTAGTCGCTCACAAAGCCTCTTGATGCCCAGCCCCGGGCTCAAACCTGTGTGCTGTCTGTGCAGATAATGAGGACGAAGGAGGGGAGGATGAAGCTGAGGAGGACGATCAGGAAGCTGCAATCGATCCGCAGGAGGGCTTCCTGGGAGAGGCGTCTGTTCCGCTGAGCGCTGCGCAGGTACGGATGCCTCCACCATGTCATGTGGGCAATATAATTGTCCACATTGGGAGCCTGAGATAGCCACGTCAGAAGTTTTGTCTGGTAGGTCATGACTGCGAGAGCCCCCTCCTGGCCACACAGTACCTACACGTCAAGTGCTGTGAAACAAAGTTTAGCATTGTGTGCAGGAGGCGCGCAACCTGTCAGCGCACGAGAGGCGCATGCAGCGCATGTCGGAGCGCGCCCGCAAGCTGGAAGCGCAGAACGTTGGCGACAAGGAGTGGTTCATGCGCGGCGAGGCCGACTCAGGTCAACACCTATCCTCAATGCTATACAGAGGTGGCAAGCTCACTGCGTGGAAAATGATGCGCCTTCACTTACAAGCAAGAGTCAACCTGACAACAGGCATCCGCACCTCCAGCCTGGCTGGGTGTGGTCAGATTGATCAAAAGCATTAGGAGTGCCTGACTCAGGTCTCACAATGAGACCTCACTCAGGCCCCCAGGCATGCAGGGGCACACAGCAGTCACAGTGGCAGCAGATGAGTATGTCTCCATTTACGTGCAGGCGCCAGGCCATTGAACAGCGCCCTTGAGGTGGATCTGGACTTTGAGAGGGCTGTGAGGCCGCCCCCGCAGCCCACGGAGGAGGTCACGGCGTCCATCGAGGACCTGATCCGCAAGCGCATCGCGGACCACAACTTTGACGATGTGCCCCGCGCTGCCCTGCCCGCGCCCGAGAAGCGCCGCAAGACCTTCGAGCTCAGCGACCAGAAGAGCAGCAAGGTAAGAGCGGCATCCTTACGCTTATTCTTTCTGTGCGCTGAATGTTTATGAAGGGGTGCCCTCATGGGTCCCTGGTCCACCAGAAGTGTGATCACCATGACACTGCTGAATGCTGTGTAGCACTGCGGCAAGCCCAGGACATTCTCTCAAAGTTTGTGCTTAAATCAGGCTGCATGTACTGGTTATGGCAACAGGGCCATGCCATCTGTTGTACAGGTCCGTCTAAATTGCATCTTGCGATAATGCAGAGAGGCGTCCTGTAAGTCCTCAACTGGACTCTCAAAGATGGGCATGGCTGTGTGCAGGGTCTGGGCGA
Source organism: Coccomyxa viridis (assembly GCA_963930925.1). Taxonomy (NCBI): domain Eukaryota; kingdom Viridiplantae; phylum Chlorophyta; class Trebouxiophyceae; family Coccomyxaceae; genus Coccomyxa; species Coccomyxa viridis. The sequence goes on along the minus strand of CAWVOJ010000008.1, from coordinate 626,798 downwards.
GATTTATGAGGAGGAATTTGTGCAAGCCACAGCAGCCGTCACGGGCACAGCGCTGGATGACAAAGAGGAGAAGATCCGGGCTGAGGCGCGCGTGCTGACTAGGGAGCTCTTTGCCAAGCTGGACGCGTTGTCGCACTTCCAGTATGCGCCCAAGCCGGTCATCGAGGACCTCAGCGTCAAGGCAGACGTGCCTGCCCTGGCTATGGAGGAAGTCGCACCACAGGTATGGCCGCTTACCTTACATGGCATCCTCAAGCGTCCTCATTGCTGATGGCATGTATCGCGCTTCAGTGACAGAGAGCTGAGGCACCTAGCCGCTGCCATGGATGTTTTCAACTGCGTCTGGATCTGGTTGTGGCGGGGTGTGAAGTGGCTGTAAGGCTGCCATGTGGTAGACTGCTCAGATGGCAAGGCCGCCGGCATCTCCTAGGATGAGCTGGCATGACGTGATCTGGACGGATATGTCGCTCACAGACTTAATGTGTGTGCAGATTGTGAGTGAGGCAGCAATGCGGCTGCCCGAGGAGGTGTACCGGGCGGATGGCAAGGGCGCCCTGAAGGCCGAGGGCGAGCTGACGCACGAGGAGCGCCGCAGGCGCCGCGCGCAGCACAAGCGCGCCTTCAAGGGCAAGACGCAGCAGCAGGTGCGGTTCTGCCGTCTGGTGCCCAGGGAAGAGCCGTTGTCTCAAAACCAGATGATGATCTGCGCCCCGCATAAGGTGGACGTGCCGCAATAGGACGAGCCTCCTGCAACAAGGCTAGCTTGAGTGCTCTTACTCAAGAGTGGTCAATTCTAGTCCACTAGGCATGTGATTTCAGTCTCACTTGTATGTGAAATTATCAGCACACGACATGGTTCTGTGTGGTTGACAGGCGGCTGACAAGGCGTCGAGGGCAGTCACACAGGGTGGAGATGCTAGCCTGCCGGGCAGGAAGAGCATGGTGGCTGATGTGGCAGCCACTGACGCAGCCAAGGCCCAGAAGCGGATGCAGAAGAAGGCCCGCAAGGACGGGGTGTCAGCAGGTGCAGGCAAGTGCTGTCCTCATGCACCTCTTTGCCGTCAAAATTTGCCCTGCCAAGAGCATGTCTTCTTCCAGCTTATGCTCATGGCAGACATGTCTCGGCCTGCGGAACGATCTCAATTCCTGAGCCTCCAAGGCAGAGTAGTCACAGCTCAAGTGACGGATACTGTGCAAGGGTACTAGTGCATTCGGGCCTACCTTGTGGCTAAGGCAAGCTGTGCGGAAGGCATGGTACAAGCGTGGTGTGGTTGCCAATGCAGGCAAGGACATGCGCAAGAAGTCCAAGTACTCTTCTTCGAGCGCTTTCTTCGGCCAGCTGCAGGACCAGCGCGAAGCAGCAGCCAAGGGCGGCTTGATCAAACCGCAGAAGGCTGCCGCAGGTCCCTCTTCAAAGGCGCTGAAGCTCTAGTGCAGAGAAGGAGTCAGTTTGCGCTGCAAGTTTGAGTAGAGGGACCTTGTGAGGAGAGTGTGGGCAGGCAACATTGTGCAACTTATTGCGCACTGGCAAGCGCATCACTGCCATTGCAGCTGCATTGGACACGAAGGCATTGTTGAGTGTGCACATGTGAGTCTATCTAAGACAGTATTATGACAACGTTCCTGGCAAGGCAATAGAGCTTGTGCCGCATGTAAGTATTGCATATGATAGATTTACCTTTGCCAATTGGCAACCCTTGAGTAAGCGGAATCTGATACGGGGTACCCTTGCTGCTCAGCAGTCTGCAGGAAGAACGCTTCAATTATCACTTATGCAAGTTGGAGCTGTAGACGCGGCCTGAGCTCAGCAAAAGGCTGTGCCATTCCTCTGTGCCTTGGGTACAGTGTATCCTGTATGATAAGAGGCATGCTTGATGGGAACAGAATGCTACATGTGAGACATGTTGCCATAGCCCATGTTGCAGACTCTCCTACCTTCAAGTATACCTTGACAAGCAGCCACAATGTCCTCAAGTGTCTTGACACAGCTGTTATCTCGGTTAGTGTAGGTAGTTCTCATGGCTATTTGAGGCAAGCCCCCGCACCGTCTGTACACCACGTCAGCGGAGCTTGTGGCTGCGAGGAAGTCTTTGCCTTTGACTTTGACCGGGCAGGGCAGAAACGAGTTCCACTCGGCCATGCTACTTGGCTGTGGTTGGGGCGCGGTTATAGTGGTAACCGTCGACTTCCCCGCAGAGCTCACAGCAAGCAGACCACCCTGATAGCAATGCTTGCAGCCACAGCGAGCGATCTTTTCCCGACTCACCGCTGACGCCAGCAAATCTGAGAGCAACGCCAGGGCTGACGCTCGAATTAGGTGTTTGAGCAAGCACCAGCACCCGACGAGATCTGACGGCTCCTAGCTCCTGGATAGGTTTGAAGGTACAGATAACTGCAGTGCGTCCCAGCGAGCAGACCGCAGATTTTTCTGTTGGCTCCGTAGATGCAGCGCAAGAGGGCCAAGGTCAACCGTCATCAGCGCGGCAGCCAGCAGATGGACCCGGTCAGCAGCACATTCTTGCAATGCAACGAAGTTTCAGCAACATTCTGTGACATTTCAACTCCGACCAGCTCCGGTCGACGTTCGTCTGATGGCTCAGCTAGGACCGTACAGGCCATGCCACTTCAGCCCCTTGAGGTCAACAGCCTGTGGACGATGGAGCAGCAGGTCTACATCGGGAGTTCACACTGTCCGATAGATGGCTGGTACCAAGCCTGCAGGTGCCCTTCGCCCTCAAGCTGCTATATTTGCGCGTACTGCAGCCGTGCTGCCAGGAGGTGCTGCTAGCTATGTGGTGGCTTTGGCTAAGTTCTGACGGACAATGAGAGGTGCCACTAGCTGTTTTATATGCTCTGAAGCACGCTGGTTCATTAAGCGTGGTTCCTTTCTGTGCAGGGTCTGCAACCTATGGACAGCAGCAGAGCTTGACGTGGCGGGAAAGGTCATCCCGCTGTGCAAAGGGTAAGGCTCACACTCCTCTTCAGAAACATCTGCTGTGCCCTTAATATCCTTGCTGGAGTTCAGCCTGCCTTCCAACGTTCAAGTCTCTTGTCCGCACAAAACGCATTGTCAGAACAACACTACCACCTTGCGCAACTGCATGGTAGCTTGCGCTGACGCAAGCAGTATCCTAGCATGCTAAAGGGTCCCATGCCATACAACCCTTTCAGCGTTTGCCGTCAGGGCTTGGGCACATGCCATGCACAGCAATTCATCACTTGCAGTCTGCGTGACAAAGAATAGAAAATCCACTCTTCCGCTTACACCTCCCGTGCGACCTCTCGAGAGCCAATGTAAAGGAGGAGGCCTATGCATGCAGGTGCCAGACAAAGTGCCACAACGCCTGCGCCAAAGCTGGTGCAGCGGGAGGTAGCACCATTGCAGCCACCTCATCAGCACTGCTGGCCCTTGACCAGGCTTGGGAAGACTACCTCAACAAGATCCGCGCTGACAACAACATGGCGCTCCGGTGACGGACCTCACAAGTGTAAATCCTCCACACACCCCTCAATACCTCATTCTCGATGTCAACAACGATCAATTGGAGGTGTCACAGGTTTTCTTTACATGGGCAGCGCGGCAGGTGTGCCATACAATGCAGAAGTACTGTCTTAGGATTATTGACTGTTGCTGCAGAGGCCTCAAGGAAATATGGAAGTGGCAACAGCAGCGCCATCAGCTGCAGATCTCGGTCTTAGCAGCCTGCTCTCCTATGGAAGGGCTGGTCACACATGCTCTCAGCATGAGCCAGCAGCTCAAGTACAAATGCAACCGCAGCCTGCCGCATTACCATCAGACCTCCACCTCTGTAGTTCTCACAGAGTGCACCCTGATCCAGGCTGCAGCCTGGCTGAGGCCTGTGGCATGTCAGTGTCAGCTCTGTTGCAATTTCCCTATCCTAGTGCCTTGCAGTGCCCCTCTCGAAGTGCTTGCTGTAAATCACCGATGACGTGCAGAGCTGCAATCAGCAGCTTCCAATTGCATTCCAAGAACTGCTTAGGGTATCGAACTATGCTATAGGGCGTCCAGTATCAGCAGCATGTCTAGAAAGTGAGTTAGAATGTGGTGGCCTTGGCGGGTTCTCTCAGCAGCTCGTGTACTTGGGGATCTGATGCAAGCTCCATTGCAGTCTTCCCATCTTGACCCTGCGGGTTACGTACCAATGGTTTATTCTGCTGAAGAAAGGGCTGTGTTGACTGGCACAGCTAGGTTGAGTCAAGTAAGATAGGACCGCGTGGATCCTGCCAGTGGCTGATGGTGCCATAGACATCTTGCTTGAATGCCATACCAACATGCCAAGAGCATGTTTTGCTGCCTAGAGCTGATAAAGACAGAAGAGAGTCAAGATGTGTCTGTGCGCATGGGCTCACTGTGTAAGGGACGTTCTGGGTCCTTGAAAAAGCAAAGGCATACCTTGGTGTTGAGGTCGGCGCCTGCACGTATAAGCTCTGCTACCCTGGGAGCATCATTCTCCTGTGCAGCCATCAAAAGCAGCAGATCTACTGGCGCCAAGCCTTCTGCAGGCAGCAATGTGTAAGGTCTCAGGAACTGAGCAGGACCTGGTATGCAAGTGCAAGCAGAGAGAGTAAGATCGTAGACCCATGACAGAGCTTGGACCACTACTACTAGCTATCAGCATCCCGCAAGTCCTCATAGTGTAGCGTGCTGAGAAATCATAGAAGGGAAAGCACCACCACGAAGAAGGAAAACTCACGATTCAACATGTCGTTCAGGCGGTCATATGTGCCCTGCACGGGGGGGATTGTTAGGCCTGTGACAGCCATGAAGCCCACAATGCAAAGTAGAGATGTGTTCAGAAAGGTCATTTTCAGATATCCCAGTCATTGCCTCTGCTGCTCACCTCAGTGGCTAGCATACCCATGTAGTTGAAATAGTGCTCAACATCGTCTGCACTGAAGTCGTCTCTGGTCTGTGATGCATAGACACCTGTATGGGTGTCAGGCATGTTAGCTGCCATCAAATGCGGGATATGCGATGCTAGAAAAGTAATTTGCAAAGTAAATTTGCAAAGTGAAGATATTGTCAAAGCGTAAGGCACACCTGCGTCTTCCGATGACCCCCTGAGCGGATTCTTGAAGTTCTTGAACATGGCTGTGCATTTGGTACCATTGGCTGCACCTCGTCTGAGGCGCCTGCCGCCGATGTATATTGCTGAAGGAGACACTAGGAAGACATGGGGCCGCCCAGAAGTGCAGCATTGTTGCGATGTTGATGCCAAAGGCAGCATCATGATTGTACTTTCGCGACTCCTAGCTAGCTGCTGCGTGTGCTCGTATCTCTTCTACCAATATAGCTTGCCCCACTTCGTTCTGCGATGCTCAGAGGTGTGACGGTATGACATTTAATACATTTCTATGCACGACCAGATCGAGCACTTATCGAAACAGGAACGCCCCAGCCGCCAGCAAAACTCCGAAACAAATGCCACTGGAGACAACTTCGCAAAATGTAACAGATTCACACTTCTCTCGAGGCCAGGGAATAATAGCCGAGCATTTGCGTGCGTCTCCCTATGTTACGAGGATGCCGGTGCTGGGCATGATGGCATGTGGATGTTACCATCAACTTCCCAATGACAGTAGCACTGGGAGGCACAACTGTTGATGAGTATCGCTCAGACATCAGCAGTGCTGGGATTGGCAAGTTCGACAAGTCGTGCAATCCTCTAAAGGCCTCATTTAGATGACAGTCATGCACTGAGCCGTTGAAGGCCTGTGATATCGATTCATGCAGATGCCCATATGGCCATATCTATGACAGCGTACCGGTTGTAAGTGACACGATGGCAGACTTGAAAGAGCCGAAGTCCTACCCTGTCAATGACCTGTCGGACAGTGATACAGAAAGGCATCCAGCAGAGGTTCTGATCATTAGGAAGGCAGAGCAAGCATCGTCTTCGGCATCAGCGCAGGCACCATTCCCCAGAGAGCCTGGTGAAGCAGCGGTAAGTTTAAGCCTGTGGCTGGGTAGCCTTTGCCGCCTGCATGTGTCCAGAGAAGAGTGCTCACTTCAAGGCAGCTCTATTGCTACAGGCACAACAGGAGCATCAAGCTGGCAAGCAGCCTGCAGTACTCATTGCTGCCAATCCTGCGCTAGCCAAGGCTAGAGACCCTGGGAAAACATCTGGGAAAGCTAAACGAAAGAAGAGACAAAGAGACAGCCGAGCAGTGGAACCTGATCCCGGTGAACATTCGCCTTGTCTGACACGTTTTGCGACAGGACTCTGTCTTCAGACAGAACAGCTGACAGCCATGTTACAAACAATCATGGGAGATTTGTGCAGACCACAGTCGTCCAGTGCTGATGTATACTGTTGTATCACACCATGTCCCGCGCAAGTACTATCATGCTGGAATGAAGTGCTGCAGTCGTACCAGCCCAGTGCATTGCTGTGGCCTCAAGTCACTCCTGAGTAAGCTGAGATTGGGCCTTGTAGCACGAACGCAGCCGATGAGTGGGTCATCATTGGGGCTGCGCAGTAGAGATCAGCAATATAATTTTGTGTCCAGGGGATCTCTTTCATGCGGGTCGGGCTTGCTGTGCTGCTGCAGGGCCGCGCAGGAGGGAGAGCGAGAGAGCTGAGGCTGTAGAGGCTGAGCGTGCAGAGCTGGCCAGCTCAGACAGCGAGGAGAATGGAATAGCACTGGGAAACGCTCCAGGCGCCAGAGGTGAACTCTTCACCCTGGGCATTGTGACCACACGGGTAGTGACCCTGATGATGGCAGAGTAGGAGGCATGGTGTGCGTGTTCTGGCGGTATGAGTCATGCCATTTAGAGGCTCAGGAGGTGCAGGCAGGCCTTTCTCGTGTGACATGAGCGAGCAATAAGCTGGCCTCTGGAAGGATATCTGGCCGGCTGAGTTGACGCAGGCAGACATGGAAAGGAGTGTGGCTACAGCTTTGAGGCGTGCACTCAAAGCCGGAGCCACACTGCTTCCCTCGTCTGCCTGGTTTAAGACATGCGAAGGAACAGGCAGGTGTGTGAAGGCTCTTGTAGGTACCTACCACCAGGGGAGATGAGGGCATGAGGGCGTTCTGGGCTGCGCGCAGGCAAGAAGCAGAGGATTGTGGAGCCTGTGGGAGTGACAGTGGTGGAGGAGGATGAAGAGCCTGTGGGGCATGCGCCTGAGATGCAACGCCTGCTCAGGCAACCCAGGTGCGCCATCCCGTCCCCTGTCTGCCTCTTGGCATCCTGACATCAATGGAATAGCTGCTCAGGATTCATGCGCGAGTGCTCCAATCTGGAGCAACCACTATCTTTGGTCCTAACAATGCCTGTACATGTGGCTATCAAAATTTGGACAGAGTTTTGCGAGTCTAGTGGAGCCAGCAGGGGGTCTACATGACACAGCTGCATTTGGCCAGAGCCCTCCTTTTGTTCAGTTGATGGATAAGGATTCTCGTCACTCCTCTCCTGCGCTCTTTCCGCTGCAGTGAACAGCTCCTCTGGCGTTTGAGTGAGAATATCTCGATAGAACAAAACTGGCTTCCAGGTACTTTGATGAGGACTTTGAAAACTCCTCCATGCGCTGCTTCCGCTGCGGGGGCAGCGGGCACATGTCCTACAGCTGTCCCAACGCGGAGAAGCTGCGGCCCTGCTACCTGTGCGGGCAGTTTGGGCACAGCCGCGGGCAGTGCCCCAACAGTAATGCGCCCCCTTTGTGCACCTTGGACTGCCCTACGGTGTTATTCTGCGCATGTTGTGTCTTTAGCAGACCATGCATGATCGTATACTGCATCTGTCTGAAAAGACCAGGTCCTTCCTGCTTGCATACACACCTGAGAAGTACGTAATCCTCTCTGCGCCCCTGCAGTGCTCTGCTTCAAGTGCAACCAGCCAGGCCATCTTGCCCGTGACTGCCCAAGCGGGCAGGTCTCTGCCCAGCTCCTCGCCCCAGTCTGCCTACGGTGCGGGCGCCCGGACTGCCCTGCTGCCCAAGCAGGGGACTATGTCAGGTGCCACCCTTGCTCTGGCTTATTCTGTTTGCGTGTGTCAGGGGGCAGTAACCCTTGTCCAGCTGTCCAGGAGCGCACAAGCGGCTTGCCTTCATGATGTTGTCCTACAGAGACATGGCACATGCAATTGTCAACGGTTTGCACTGTCGTTCATCCAACTTCTTGCTCTTCAGAAGGAAGTGGAAGGTGCAAAGCATTTAGGGTGCGTACCATCCTTAGCATGCTTATCAACATCCTAAGCTAAAGGCGAAGCCGCTTGCGCTCATTTATGAGTGCAGGAATTATGCCAATGATGGGCGCTGAAGACAATGTTTCACAAGCAACATGGCTGTGCAGGGCGGAGGGTAGCTGCGCATATGACTAAGTTGATGAAAACATGGCGCAGGCGCGAAGCATGCGGTGCCAGTGACAATGCGCATGACAAGGCGCATGGCTGTGCAGGGCGGAGGGCGGCTGCGCGTTTGACTATGAGGACGAGGACATGGCGCAGGTGCGCTGCATGCTGTGCGGGCGCCGCGGCCACTTCTGCTGCCAGAGCACGGCGCAGCTGCCGCCGCTGCAGGCCTCCTGCTACAACTGCGGGGACGGGGGCCACACAGGCATTGAGTGCTGGCGGGTGCGGCTCTTCTGAAGCGTCCCTGTGTTGATGTTTCTGCAGTGCTCATGAGTGATGCTGCTCCTATCTGTGTGTCCTCTCCAGTTTATTGACTAGAGGTGCATGCATTCAATGTCTCAGCAGATGGGCTTGCTCTATGAAGGATGTTGGTTTGAGCTTGCTCTAAGCAGCAGCAAGGCAGAATTTGAGCTCGGGAACAGTGCTCCTCGTATGTGACCACTCAAGTGAGGTGTTCAAGTGCAGGATCGGCCAAACGGCGTCGTGAACGAGCGCAGGAACACAGCAGCAGCGCGCGGCACAATTGTGCAGCGTTCCGTGCCTGCGCTGGGCATGGACCACCATTACTATCAGGGATCCACTGCTGGTGAGGCACCTTGCAGCTTTAATGTCATGTGCATCTAGCCTTTACGCATTCCCTCTTCCTATGCTGCGTAGTGGCTATCCTGCCAACACCACCACAGCCTATGCATTCAGAAGGCACTGAACTCAATGCAGATATGAGAGCTTTTGATCGCATGCCGTGCATGTTTATAAGCTCGGGTACCGGAGGTGGCTAAGTGGATGCTCGCAGCTGATGTGTCAGAGACTGCAAAAGGCTGATCAGGCCGGCAGTAAGCTGTGAGCCTGGCTTGCAGGGGATGCTGGGCCTCTGAAGCACGGGGGCTTTGGGCCTCAGTATGGAGGAACCTCCTACCAGGAGCGCGTCTCCAGGATGCAGGCTAGAACAGGCGAGGCTATGAGGGCGCCCTATACACATGCCAACACCCACGTACGATTTGATGCAAACGGGGACGGAACAGAAGTAGCTGGTGGCAACAGGAACTCTCGCAGACGATATGGCAGGAGATGACAGCCTGCAGGTAGCTTGATGTCAATTGACTAGCTATAGTCATTTGTCAGCGAACAGGGGCTGGTGAGACGAACAGGAAGCAACAGCACAACTCATCAATTGCTGAGAAGACACAGATACTTCATGCTCTAGACTGAGGAAAATAAGGTGGATTTGACAAAAGGGGACCTAGATGCACACATCACCTGGAAGGATGTTTTGTGTGACATGTGCGTCTATATAAACAATGAGCTCGAGACTGGCTGTGGGAAAGGAAAGGCATGACGAAACATAGTCACAAGCTTTCACACAGCTGCATGTCTGACTAAGCTGCTCGACAAGCATGCACCGTGCATGCTTGTGAAAAGCGCTGCATATTTGCACTCTCGCAGTATAGAAGCACGGACTGATCCTGCATGACTTACACAAAGCTCCTGAGCCCCTCACACAATGCCTTTCTGACTTCCTGAGAGGCTGCGCCTATCTGACTGTCAAGGGAGCATATAGCACATGTGTCAGATCCCTCATTGACGAAGGCAGGGCTGATCCCTATCATCAGGCACAGTGGGCAGACTATGATTTTTCAAATTCAGCCCTGTGTTGGGTAGTATCGTGAAGTCCAAACCTCACCAAAGACAAGCACCATCCTTACTCCAGAGATACAGCCGCCCACTCCCTGTTGATACCCTCACACGGCATGGTGTTCTGCTCAAGCCAAAGGCTTGGTGTGGGGCTCGAGAGGCTCCCCCCTGAACCTGGAACCTCTCTCGCCATCGTCCTCCATGTCTCCCCAGTTGACGTACTGCTCCTTTGTCTTGGGGAACTCTGTTGGCGACCCACTCACCTGCAGATGCACCTTGAGAGCTCAGCTCAGCTCCTAACTAGCAACAACATCACTGATTGAGAAGGAATCTCGCTATAGTGGCCTTCCACAGGTAGTTCTCGACCTGACAATCTATCAGGCCCTATAGCCACAGCACAGCTACACTGACACCCAGCCATGTCCAGAAACTGCACAGAGTGCTTGCATCTCTTGCTCCTGTCCCCGGCCTGCAGTAGGGTTGGCGGCTTCCAGTGCTGAGCAAATCTTACTGCAAGCCTGAGACAGGATCTGAAGATGCAAGCACAAAAATGTCCTTCCTTGCCCAACTCCTCTGAGCATTGATGGGCAGCACGCTGCTGCCCTGCAAAGAGAAAGTGAGAGCCGTGCCTTGAAGCCAGCCTCATCGCCTCCTATGACATGGTCGATTATACCATACTGCTTTGCCTCCAGCGGAGACATGTACCTATCTCTGTCTGTGTCCTCGTCAACCTGCATGCCCACATGCACCTCATGAACTGATGCTGTAAAAGGATATAACGATAAGGAGGCGTGCTTGAGGCACCTGACTTTGTGACTGAGTAGCACCTTACAGGAGATGCGGGGTGTGGGTGAATGCACACCTTTTCGATGGGTTGTCCTGTGCACTCTGACATGATCCTGTTCAGGTTTGCCTTATGGTACATGATCTCCTTTGCCTGCGCACATGCATGCAGCCTATGTCACCTTGCATGCATCATACTTACTGCAGTATACTACAACGAGAGTTGTGCCTGACTGTAGGCAATAGAACATCCAGAGATAAGAGGTACTCTATGACGATTGAGTGAGAGAGGGCCCCGAGCGCTCTTCTGGCAATGGGCAGGGTAGGAGTGTGACAGCGGCTACTCTGCCAGAAGAGCGTGAAGCAGAATCTTGCACTCAACTCGTCAGAGTCTACCCAATCTCACAGAGGCTGCCGTCATGCCCGCAGCCCAGCACAGAGGTTCAACTAGGAAGAACCACATTCTGTAACAGCAATGACTGACCAGCAACGCCTTCCAGAGCAGATCACTCCAGAATCATGGCACCATGGGCGGGCGCCAGCCTCACCTGGTCTCGTGGTTCACAGCCTGGGGAGTAAATAGGCATGGCAAGATGGGGCTGGCGGCCTGGACAAAGGCTCGCCTGAATTCTAGTGTCCAGTCAGGAGTCAGGGTGAGGCTGGTGGCTTTAAGAGGCTCACCTGGATCTCAATGTCCACAGCCTGGCCGCTGGCGCCTCCGAGGGGCTGGTGGATCATGATGCGCGCGTTGGGCATCGAGTAGCGCTTGCCCTTGGCGCCCGCGCCCAGCAGGAACGCCCCCATGGACGCCGCCAGGCCGAAGCAGTATGTCTGCACATCTGCTCTGCAAAGCTGCATGACGCCTGCGAGCCTCAGCTTATGCAAGACAGATCAGCAAAAGATGTCTTCGCATGCAATGATATGCGATCTTACCCTGCAGGCAAGAGCATATAAGAGTTGCAGGAGGGAGGCTCAGCGCTTCTGAAATAGCAATGGCACGGCGCATCATGCAAGTCATCAGGGTGCTCTTGCAGATGGCTCTCAACTCGGCCTGTAGGGAGTGAGCATACCTGCATGGCGTCATAGATGCCCATGCCAGCTGTCACAGACCCTCCAGGAGAGTTGATGAAGAGCTTGATGTCCTGCATATAAGCATCACATCATAAAATGTAGTATCGAAGAACATCATCTGGCAGAATGGATGGTAGGCACCCTTGCATCTAGAGCATGTTGGCTAGCGCTGTACCTTGTTTGGGTCCTGAGAGTCCAGAAGGAGAAGCTGACTGATGATTGCATCTGCTGCAAAGTCGTTGACCTGCAGTGGCACCACAGACTGTCAGACCCCATACACCTCTTGTGTACAGAGTGCAACTCATACTTATAATAAATAAGAGACGAGGCTTGCCTCTCCACCAAGGAAGACAATGCGTTGTCTCAACAGCAACCCAAATGGGTCACCGGCCATGTCCTGCGTCCTGCAGGTGCTTGCATATCTCAGTCTTCCATCCAATGTGGCCATCAACGCTCATCGGAAGCATACATGTCGAATATCAAGCCACAAATGCGCGTGCTAGCATTGACCCTGCTGTCCCACGTCTCCAGATCCCCACCTCGGTGCCAACATGGGCTGCCCTGCCACTATGTGCATCTGCGAGGAGCATCGTGCTTTTCTCGTGGTCTGCGTGCTTTTGGGTAGGCCAATGCTTATGCTTCGATGAGGCTGGAATGCGGCTGGTCTAGTAATGACACTCTGCTGGGACCGCGTGCTGGACGCGCTATGGCAAGAGCATGAAGCTCCAAGTGATCCCAAAACTCCTGCCATGCTTTCTTTTCCGTGATATCGCAATCCCACAAACAACATTGGAGTGCAGTGTGCATTCGGATGGGGATTACGGGCTTTACGGATAGCGGTCATTCAAACCGAGGACCGTCAGAATAGCGTGGATCCTTCTCGAGACTCACTCCCGCGTCCTCGAATAGAAACGTCACATCCCACGATGTTCACTTCACCTATATTTACAGTAAGCTGCCTGTCGAACGCTCCCCGGGTCCTTCATCAGCCGTTCAGAGCCCTAACACTCCGTCGATCGATCCAGGCAAAGCTCAGCATCGCAGCTATGGCGTCTTCAGCTGACGTGAAGCTCGACAAAAATACATCTGAAGACCAGTGGAAGCAAGTGCTGTCAACTGAGGAGGTATCTCCCCGCTCATATGTGAAGAGGCCTTCTTCGATCAACTTCACAGACTGCACCTGGACGTGTCCATTCAAGTCGGTCGCATTGCCGTTTTCGAGTAGCATTAAACAGTTTTATCCACACCCTTATGCACTGGCTCGTACCTAGAAGCATCTTGACCTCTCTGCTTTTGGGCAGTACTAAGCTGTGTCCTGTGGCCGTGCAGTACAGAATACTGAGGCAGAAAGGGACAGAACCTGCAGGAAGCGGCCTCTACAACAAGCACAAGGTACCCTCCCTTGCAATCTTGCGGCACCCTGCCTGTGTGATTTAGCTCACCAGGGCAACTGCCTTTCCCTTCCAGTTGCGCTACATTCTCCTGAGCACTGATGTTGTCGCAGGAGGAGGGCACGTACCGCTGTGCGGGATGCCAGACGCCTCTCTACACGTGAGTGCAGTCTATTTTGCAGAAGCCATGGCCGCATGCTGGATATCTGCTTTCTGTGTGCTAAGCCCTGTTCAGGGCATGCACACACATTGGCGTCACAACCTTTTGCACACGTGGCGGGCTGTGCATCTTGGAGGTATGGTGCTTGGCTTGGGATTCACAGCGTGCTGAACGGGACCATGCGCCCTGTGCAGCTCAGAGACCAAATTTGACTCCGGCTGTGGCTGGCCTGCGTTCTATGCGGAGATCCCTGGAGCTGTGGACCGCCATGTGGACAACGCCTTTGGCATGAGGCGTGTTGAGATCACCTGTTCCAACTGTGGTGGCCACCTGGGGCATGTGTTTGAGAACGAGGTGAGACACTACACATGCATGGCTGTGAGCCCTGAATGTGGATGCTAAGGATTAAGCCGCAGCAGCTCACTGAGTTTTCGCTGAGCCTCTGGCTGACTGCTGTTTTAAGGCTTGAGAACGGATTCCTATGTGATGCTACTCTGCATCTGTGCAGGGCTTTCCCACTCCTACTGACCAGAGGCACTGTGTCAACAGCAAGAGCGTCAAGTTTGAGGGCGGAAAGTAGGATGTACAGTGCAACTCACACTCACAATCCTGGCTGGCGCCAAGTCTGGTGTACATAGCGTAAGGAAAGGCTATGAGACTCAGAGTTGGGGCTTTTTGTTCACAGCACATTGCTGGTTTTTACATTGGTTGTGGTCGCTACCATAGATCCATAGATGTTCGAGAAGAAGAATTCTCGCTGCTGTAATTGAGAGTTCGCGGACTTCCTTAAGGCTTGACAGTGTTGAATAAGTCCAAAGTATGGGTAACAACATATCTGCCACAGCTCCAGCTGATTGGGCTTCGATTTGGCTCCATGATGTACAAAAATAGCAATCTTCGCGGAAGAGGTCTGATGGGTGATTTGTCATGTGCTACTGATTGATACAATTGCTGCTTCTTGACAGCAGTCAGGCAGCAGCCATGGCCCCTAAATATGTCTTAGACTGGACAACTGTGATAAGTATTCACTCAGCTTTTGGCTAAATCCGTGTCCAGATCTACTCTTCATTGCAACCTCTTCCTGCACAGCCAATGACCTCGTCAGACGTCTCCGGTGACAAACCTTAACTCCCAGAGAATAGTACCCACCCAAGGTGCAGTCTTTAAGCACACTGCAACATCCTAAGAGTTGCTCAGATACAGCGCAGCTTGTCAGCTCCAAATCAGGTTGCAAGAGGACAACCAGATCAAAATTGGTTTGCCAACTCCTGCATGGGCAGAAGCAGGGCATTGCGGTGTGACGCTCGCTAATCCAAATTAGCAAGCACCTTCCGGAAGGCCTACAATGAGAGGGGCCTTTATGTGGGAGCAGAGGGCATACAGATGTCATCGGGATGAGGACCTAGTCTTTTCGTGCCTCGCTCCACACGCAGCAGCCAGGAGGGGTCCCGCAGGAGGACCATCTTGGGGTCCTGCTTTGGCATCAGCCTGCTCATCTCTACCAGGACTTCACCAACTGCCTCTGCATCCACGAATCTGCGCAACAGAACCCTTCCCCTCAACACTGGTGCTGATGGTGCAATTTAGTGCCAGCCTGAGACTTGACATTGGATTATGTCGCACTTCGCAGAGCTTGGTGCCTTCCTGCTATGCATGACTGTGGTATCGTGTGGAGAGAAGTTGTATTGTTACCTGGGATCTGTGGTGACAAGGGACTGCGCCACCTGGGCATCCACCCCCAGGAGTTCTCCCAGCTTCTCAATGCTGCTCACCACCACGTCTGCCTCCTGCACAGTCACACAGCAATTGCAATCCTGCTAAACTTTCCCCATCTAAGCCCTGGCTCTGCCCATGACCTAAGTCATCATCTTTACTATGCACAAACTCAGCTTGTATTCTCTGACACTCCAGCACACAATATGGACATGAGCTTATCATGAGGCTTGGATATTCAGCAGCAGAATTGCACCTCCAACAGGAGGCTTGGCTGCAGAGCGACCATCTGAGACACATTTGCATGCGGCAAAGCATCCCTCAGGCGCACGCAGCGCTCGGCCACCAGTGCCGGGTCGCTCAGGATCTCTGCCAGCAGCGCTGGCTTGATCGAGGCCACTTTGTCGCCTGCATGCATCACAGCTGGTGTTTACCCTGTGTCAAGTGGGGCTGGTCGACAACAGGGGTGCGCATGCATTGAGCAGCATTGTTGCCTGGATGCACCAGAGGCATCGCCCGCTCTATGTTATTCAGCAAATGCGCATGCGAAGTGAACTTGCATGCAGCTTGTGGAGGTCAATGGCATGCAAGTGATGAGGGCCTTGTCTACAGCACCCCTTACTGCTGAGCACTGCCAACAGGGTGATGAGGAGGAAACTGCACAGGGTGGGGCACTGTAGAAACTCAAGAAGGCTGCAGTCTGCATGACATGCAACGGGTGCTATCTGGGTCTTACTTAGGTCTGGCAGGAGCAATGTGATCTGCCTCAGTCTGTAGGAGAGCATGTCATCATCCAGACCCAGCTCCAAAGCTGCAAACTTCTTCACCAGTCGTGCCTGCAGGTAGCATGAAGGTCCCTTGGATACAGCATCGCAGTCAGGAGGGTCGACATATTTGCAGTAAAGGACTGCTCTCCAGGAAAGAAAGTGATGCCTCACTTTGTTCTCATCCGTCCAGATAGTTTCCCGCTCTCGTATGTCGAATGTGATGGCCCAAGGTATGGGACGCTGTGTGGGTGGAGACACATTCTGAGCTGCTGCATCCTTGGACTGGCTACTGCTATCACTATCAGACTGGCCTGTAGCTTGACTCCTAAAAATTGCTCGCACAGATTCTCGTCCAGGATAATTCGGAGTGAGCCTGCAACCGTGGTATTTACTGTCAGAAAAAGGGGAGCTCAAGTAACCCGTGATGCATACCCTTCATATTTTGGCTTCCATTGTACTAGATACCTGGCTGGCGATCCCAAAAAGCATTTGGTCAAGCTTTGGTGCATGTTGGGCCCCCAGCATACCGCTCTCAGATCAAGTGATGACCAAAGTTTCCGGGGTCGACAGAAGCATAGACAGCCAGCTGATTATCCTGAAACTTGGTGGCCTGAGCATGAAAAGAGAGGGTACAACAGCTCGCTACTGGCGCAAGAGAAAGATCTTTTGGAGTGTGGATGTCTCTGTAGCACACAGGAAGCAAAGATATAAACTGCCACCGTGGATCACATGGACAGCCACCTCAGCGCCCAAAAGCTATGGCAAGAGATTGGGAAAGCCTGCACTTTTTAAGGGATTGTACTTGTGTTTGTTGTGCTGAAGGCCAGCTATCGGTGCACAACCTCCAAGGGCATGTTGTTTCTTCAATGCTTGCGAACTTGACTGGCCCAGTGCCCGCCGTGACCTGCCCTCTTCTTGGCGCCTCTACAGCACAAGTATCAGTATCACCTGCAAAGTTTTTGAGAAGCGACAGCATCGCATCGTCTCCTGCTTTGGCCTTCAATAGCGCAGGTCCCAGCTTCATTCCAAGGTCTAAGAGAGCTAGACGACACCGTTTTGGCGTCCGGCCACAGGCCGTCTACACAGGAGGTGCGCGGTGCACCAGCTGAAGCTTTGTCATCACGATCCTCTTTCGCATTGCCTGTCGCGAAGCAGCCCACTCGCATGGGTGTTGTCCCACGCTACCAGCATTGACGTAAACCTCATGACCTGCAGTCTTTCCCAATCCTGGAGGCAGCAATGTCAAAGTGGTCCATGTAGACAAGTCCAAAGCCAAGCGAGTCCTAGCTGAGGTCACAGTCCATGCCAGCGTCAAGGAGGTGAGCAGAAAGATATCAGCATCGCTCTGCTAACTGGCGCTCTTGCTCAACGGGGCTTTCATTACCTGGTCTTTCGCAAGCGTCGAAGACAGATCGATGCTGGCTTGCCAGGAAATATTTGACTTCCCAGCTGAAGATGGTGAATGATGCAGGTGTGGAGTGTGCTCACAGACTACAGCAGGCTTACAGAGTATGTACCCAATCTAGACGTCTGCGAGCGCCTGAAGGGCGGCACCAAGACTCGCTACAGGCTCAGGCAGGCGGGATGCAGCCAGAGCCTGTTCCTCCGCCTGGAGGCGAGCGCAGTTCTGGACGTTCAGGAGGTGGAAGGCACCATGGGCCGCAGAGAGCTGCGCTTCAGCATGATCGAGTCGGAGAACTTCAAGGTGTGGCCATCTCATGTCTCTGGGCATCAGTAGGACCATTGAAGGCTCCAGACAGTGGAGCACTTCGAGTTGTTGTGGAATTGTGAAGGCAGCTCCTGGTGCCCTAAAGCCTCAGCCACTCTTAGGGAGACATTGGCGGATCTCCCTGCACAGTGCTCTAAGCCATGCAGCAGCGTCCCTTCCTGCTGTGCTGCACCCAGCATGTGCTTGACGCACAGGATGTCACTGCGGCTTACTAAATGCCTTCTGCAGTGCTGCACCGGGGCTCTGTCTGATGCCACAAGGTGCCAGAGCGGGTCATATGCCATGCAGGAGTTTTCTGGCAAGTGGGTAGTGGAACCAGACCCAGCAGTGAGGGACGGGCGCTCTCTGGGCGCCACCAAGCTGCGCTATGAGATAAGCGTGGTGCCAAAGTGGCCCATCCCCAACACAGTTGTGTCTCACCTGGTCAAGGCCGGCCTTCCTGCCAACATCACTGCCATTGCTGAGCGCGCCGAAGAGGTGCGCAACTCTTCTAAGTCTGACATCCAGCCTGCTCTCTGCATTCCTCGCATTCATGTATGGTGCTCAAGCCTGTACTTAATATCAGCCCTGCCATGTGCCCACACAGGCTGCACATGCATGTGGCGGTGATGCAGTGGGGTTGTATATCTCTCTCAGACCTCGCTTTGTGTGTTCCACGCCCGGGTGTTCGTATGGCCATGCTGGATTCTAATGAGGTGAAGAGGCACTGTGCGCTCTGCAGATGGCCAGGAAGAGGACAGAAGCACCCAGGTTCATTGCCGGGTCGCTGAACGACGATGCCGTGCTGGGCAAACTTCCATATGCAGAGCACAGAGGTCTTCGGGGAGAGGTCCTGCCCGCAAAGGGCCCGGCCCGGGCGCCTTGGCCCACTCTGCCCCTCCAGGTCAGCCATACCAGCCATGCTTCTAATTGTGCTATCTGCCTAGTCTGGCTGTCTGGACCTCAGCACGTGCAGGCGGACTGTAGGAAGCAGCCTGCAGGTCTCTTTAGGGCATGTCAGAGAGGCAGACTGTGGCAGATAATTCCCCTGCTGTGCACAGCAAAGCTTTGGATGCTGTGCTCCCCTTTGAGAGAAGAGGCAGTGTCTACTTCATGTCCTCAGCCTTCAGCTGAGGGAAGAGCTGCAGCTGTGAGTGCTCTCATAGCAGCAAGGCAAATTGCTGCAGGCGCCTACCATAGACTGGAAAGGGGCTCAGGCGGGCAGGTTTGGGCCTGGAGGCTACTTGGGGGTGACTTCTGTGCCGCTGCCTGGAAGCAGCAGCACAGTCCAGTCTGATTCAGCGGCTGACAGAAGGCAAAGAGAACAGTCCGTCCAGGTCTGACACCCCTTTGTTTGTCTGTATAGGCATGCAGGCTATGACCATTATTAGTGTCCATATGATCGCCCCTCTCCTCACATAAAGTGGCACAGCCAGCCAGCTAGTGACAATGGCGGGGCATCTTTGCAATGCGGTAAGGCACATGCGTCAGCTGAAATGCTGTCTCACAGCTTGCAATGATGCTTTCAGGCGTCGTACCCTGCAATCAGGCCCAACAACCAGAAGTCTTTACTGGAGGCCCTGACAGAGGTCCACTTGCGCCGCCTGGACACAGCAGACGTGCTCCATAGGCGAGCAGTGGCCACCATAGCTATTGAGGCCACACCTGAAGAGGTGATGCTTCTTGCATGATCGTGCATTTCTGGCGCGATGACAGCTGGGACAAATGTGACATGCCATGAGGTATGCATACGCGTCATGAGTGCTTGCGGCAAGGAGAGGGTCTTCTGATTCTATGTTATTAGGCTAGCTGCTCAGGCATACAGAGTATAGGTTGCCGCAGACATCCCATACCTATGTGATGATATGTATTGATGGGTGTACCCTGTTTGCAGGTCTGGCAAGTACTCACTGACTATGAGGCGCTGCCAGAGTTTGTGCCCAATCTGGCGCTCTGTGAGCGCCTTCCCCTGTCAAGGGACATGGCCTCTAGAATGGTCAGATTGCGACAGGTAATGCTTTGTCCTGCTCCAATATTGAGGACATCAACTCCACCAGAAGTAGTTACGCCATCGTTTTTAGTGGCACAGGACATGACTGGTATGCTATTCTGCACCGGGTGAGGTCAGATGTGCACTGCAAGCATTGTTGGGCGCCTGTCAGCTTCTGTTGTTTTGCTGTAACCCTCATAAGAGGTTCCACTAGTTAGCCTCATACCGTTCTGAAATGTGGCGAGGCTTGTTGCAGGTCGGCTTCAAGGACATGCTGTTCATGCAGCTGCATGCAGAGGCCGTCCTGGACCTCTCTGAGCGGCCCTGCCAGGAGATTCAATTCCGCGCAGTGGCTGGCGACTTCATGATGCTGCGCGGGAAGTTCCTACTGAGTGAGCCACAACTAGAGGTAAGTTTGGGCTTTTGACCCGGATTCTCCCTGACTGTGGCAAAGGTAAATGTATGTAAAGCTCCTTTGCAAGGCTGTGGCCTTCCTCCTTGCATCGCAGAGGTCAGTTTTGTGTACAGTGACGACCTTTGGCAAGGCTGCATGGTACGGAACGATGGGTCTTCCCAGCTGCTGCAGGATATCCTTTTGAACAGTACAAGCTCTAGCTATGTAAAGCACATGGGCGTTGCCGAGGTATTTGTTTTGAGGGGGGTGCATGGCCTTGATGCAGCAGGAGGACAGGCTCAAGAAATCGTCTTGACATTTCAGGAAATGTGAGAGGGATAGATGGCTGAGAGGGAGTGCCTGTCTGCAGGGGCGCCCGGCGATGCTGCAGCGCAAGGAGACGCATCTGAAGTATGCGGTGGAGGTCCAGATCCCCCGGGCCACCCCCATGATGGGCATGCTAGAGTTAGTCATGGAGCGTGTGGTCTACGAGGACATTCCCTTCAACCTGGCCGCCGTCAAGCAGCGCGTCGAGGAGCAGAAGCTGCAGCGCCGCATCCAGGAGCTGGAGGACCAAGGTCTGTTGCAAAGCCTATGCTGGTTCTTGGCAGCTCTGCTGCTACAGTGCTAGATTGCAGAAGGCCAGTACTACTTGGACAGCATCCGGGATGACAAGGACCAAGGTCTGTTAGAGATTTGAAGTGTCATGGGCAGAATCACAGTGCTGACACCCTCACAGTGATGCTGCGCATGTGCCCATTGTACTGAAATCCCAGAAGAGCAGTCCCCATTGTCTTATGAGCCTGCGCTCTTGAGGCTGTTGCAACCTGGTATAACCCTCGAGACGGTCAGGCTCGCACATGTCACTGTGGCCCGCACCTTCCCTTTATGTGTATGGCCCGCACTTGACCTTGTTGCGTATGGAGGCCTGCCTAAAGCCCTGAGCTTTCCTGAATGAAGATCATGGATGGCTGCAGGGGAGTTCAACAGGGCTGAGCTGCTGCGGCGGCGGGTGGAGAGGCCGCGTCTGGCAGACATGGCAGAGGACTTTGGGATCCTAGCGGCCGAGCTGGAGCGCTGCTTTGGCGGGACGGGCACCATGCCCACGCGCGCCCAGCTGCGGGCAGTGCTGCGCTCGGACCTGGAGAAGGCCATTGCCGCGCACGGCGGCCCAAAGGCGGTGTCAAAGAAGCTTGGCTGGCGCCTTGCCTATCAGGTACACTGCCTGCTACACCAAGCAGGCTGTCAAGGAAAGCTCACGCTGCCGGCAGCTGCATGTAGATGGTTTGTAATCCTGGCTCACGCAAGTGCCCAATCTGCACAGCAAGTATGGACGCTCAAGTCTAGGGCATCCTTTCAGGGGACCTGTCATGTCCTCACTGTCTCCAGTTCAGACAGTCGTGCTCATATCTGTGTCGAGCATGTTCAGTCCTGTGAAGCTTTCTCAATGGTCGCTGTATGCACAGGGACGGAAGCCAAATGGCTATTGGGACAGGCTGGCCAATGTACAGAAGGAGATTGACATGTTCTGCACGGAGCATGACCTCCCCAAGGGCATCGTCCCTTCACTGGCAGATTTTAGGCGCGCCAACCGCTTCGACCTCAAGCATGCTGTGGAGCGCTGGGGTGGCTTGCGGGAAGTAGCAGACCTGCTAGAGTATGAGGTGAGAATGATGCCAGCCTCCTGTGTAAAGCCCATGTAGCAGGCTGAGATGGGTGACAGCCCTTATGCTTGGTCATGAGGATTGTCTTGTAGGGGGGCAAGAAGCAGACATGCTTGCTCATAGTGTGACATACTGCTTTAACTGCCATGGACACAACATCTGTGCATGGGCCGCCCCGGGTTATCCCCCTCAGGATAGGGACTATAGCCAGCGCGCCGCTCTGCCTTACCTCTACACCACTTTCTCAGACCTTACCCCAGCAGATATGGTGTTTAGTGCACGCTGCACCATGCCAGTGCATGCCCAGTTGAGTGACAACATCTGCGCTGTGTTGCAGGTCTTGACATTCCGTGGAGACAATGACTGGAGCCAGCACGTGGCTGAGACCGCAGCGGAGACCGGTCTGTCTGGGACGAATGGGCTGTTCGAGGTCGCCTCAAAGACCTACCGCGAGAAGATACGGCAGAGCCAGATGTCCATGGATGAGGCCGACTATGTTTCGTCCAGCGACGACGAGGGCGCTCCAGCGCAGCAGAGCGCTAATGGCACTCAGCAGATCAGGTCACGGAATCTCAGGTGAGCCGCAATGTATAAGTACGGACCTTCCCCATGAAGGGGCTTGTCACTTGTGTGTGCATGCTGGTGGTAGGCAGAGCCTGTATTTTGCCTTGAAGGAAGAGCTGTGCCAGTCAGCTGCTGTAATGCATCTGCCAGCATGTGAAGTTGTGGTGATCCTACCCGAGCAGCTTGCTGCAGCTACTTTTATCACCCTCGGCTTCGGCTGATCAACTGCTTGTGGTGTAGGAGAAGCAACAGCATGGCTGCAGAGCAGGCAGGTGGTCTTTCCAATGGCTCGACAACTAGCAGCAGCCATAAAGCAAAATCCAGCAAAGCTAGAGAACAGAGCCCCTCTGGGCAGACACTCAGCAGCAGAGAGGCCGTTCAGCAGGCTGCTCTCAAACAGCAGCAGCAGGCGAGTCAGAAGCCTTCAGCAGCTCCTGAGCCTGCTCCCAAAGCAGGCATCAGAAGAGGCAGGGGCTCTGTGCCGGCTGTTCCAAAGCAGGGCAAGCCTGCGAGCGGGCTGGAGAGAGACTTGAGAGACGAAATCGATGCTTGGTAGCCTTAACAGACCTTGTACATCAGACTCACATGCAGTCAAGTTTCAGCCCCAGACAGCTGACAATAAAAGAGCTTCAGTCTTGTTTTGGGAGAGCGCATTGCACTGGTATTGGAGCGCGCACAGCTAAGTGACTGCTTTCTGAGAGGTTGGCCTCAAATTCTTTCGGAAAATTATGGGAAGTTCAGCTAGCATTGGACTTCTGTACAACCTGATCATGCCTTTAGCTTTGGATGCACAAGAGAACACCAAGAGGCATTAGACATTCAGACTCCTACGGGGCACATTCGGAAGCAGAACAGAGTTGACAAGGGCACAGGTGCTCTGCCATTGCAGGGCATGAAGTATGAATTCTATTTTCCATCTCTCGCTGAGCTGTGCTGGTGCAATTGCAAGGAGAAGTGATTCTGAGGTCATCACTCGCACCTTAGCATGTTGACATTGCTTACTCTTTCAACACTGCTGTGCCACACGGTAAGAACACTTTCAAGGATGGAAGTAATGTATAAATTTTGTGCATACTCGACATGCGTAGGGATCTCGGCACCTTGGCACTGAGATCGCACATCTCACACTAGTACTACATAATGCAGACTGCATGATACCCATTACACTGCTTCTGAGGGGCATGTCTGACGTGATGTTGCATGCATTCTCGGAGATTGTGGGCTCAGCAAAATGCTTTTCCTTCCCTTGTGTTCACTGGTGCGCATGCCTTGAACAAACAGTGTGAAGTCAACAAGTGTGAGTAGGTCAAGGGTAGGGCAGAGGGGTGAGTAGGGCAAATGGATGCATAGGACAGCTATCCTCGGTCCAGTTCCGACATTGAGAGGTTTTGCGCACTGCGTGGAGCTCTGATTTGTGTCTGTTGTTAGCTGGGACCGCGAAAGCAGGAAGCAGGGCTGACAGTAGCTTCGACTCTTTGGGCATCAGCTCTTCATGTCTCAGCAGCGTAGCAGAGGGAAGCACAAGGCAGTGCCTATCACTTTAGAATGCCTTCCAGACGATCTATTGTTCCAGATCATAAAGCCCCTGGATCTGCAAGACAAGGTCGGGCTTCAGCATGTGTCAAGAAAGCTGTATGATCTGCTGCTAAGGCCCCCGCCAGAAGAAGGTCTGTGGGGCGAAATCAAGCTGTCAGGCGAGGACATCACCCTCTATGCGACGACACGCCCGTGGGGCGGACGCAGATTTTTAGAGGACTGGGAGGAGGAGAGGGATGAAGGCTTCATGCACCCAAGAGTGTAAGATACCCGTGCACCTCACGCTATCAGTTGCAGAAGAAAGCTGTCTCACTAAATAGGCCTGCATGACGGTGCAAGGACTTTTCTCGTCTTCAGCAGACTGTGTGACATACAAGAAATGCAAATCCTGCACCAGGGTCAAAATAGTACACCGCAGCTGCAGGTGGCTTGTCAAGAGAGCCCCACACATGACGCGCATCAGCTGCTACATCGCCATCTCTGAAGAGAAGTTCTATATGCTTTCTGGACTGCTGGCTGAGCTGAGCCGTGTCATTACGCCAGCAACTGAGCTGTCCATACAGCTAATCGAAAGTGCGCTTCTTACGTGCTCCAGATACGTGTTCCATGTGCGGTGTGAAGCATGCCGCCTGCTCACGGTGGACGGGTTGATCCATGATTGTTCAGCGTGCTGCATGCATGCACCTAGATTGCAAGAAGCTGCTTCAGCATTAAGTCCTGATCATGCCAATGCATGCTGCAGGGTGTACTATGGAATTGCTGTACTGTGAGGCTGGCAAGCAGCCAGACAAAGGCATGATTGACTTCTGGCACACCTTGTCAGGCCGCCTGACGGTGCTCGAGATTGACACGTCTGACAACACGCCAAACCTGCAATTGCAGCCCCAGCTTCTCAGACAGCTCACAGCCTTGACAGCACTAACCTTCCATGCGGGGGGAGGTCCTGATGTGAATGTGTTGGTAAACAACACTCTTCACCTTCCACAGCTCAGGACCCTCTCCATTGACAACTACTGGGCCAAGGATCTTGTCTTGGACTGCCCAAAAGTGACCGATCTTATGCTTGATTACTGGGGAGGCACTCTTGAGGAGGATGTGGTGCATCTCGTGTTCCTGCAAGCACGCCTGGAGCGCTTTCATGTCAGGCAGTCTGAGAATTTTATGATGCATGCTGGGTTTCCAGTGGCCAACTTTCTGGACGTGGTCTCGCTGAGTATCGCGTGCCTCGAGGATGTTGGCGAGGAGGAACTGTTCACAGCGCTGCCTCTGATGAAGAAGCTGCAGACCCTGGACCTTGTGGTCCATCAGGGATGGCTGCTCAGGAGCCTTCCGCAGAGTCTCTGTGAGGTAACTCTGGTGTACACCACTGCGGCAAGGTGGGATGAGAGAATCGTTCCAGCGCTGCAGCAGCTTCCAGAGCTCGAGTGTCTAAAGATTCTTATCAGGTGGAGTGGCGAGGACACAGATTCTGAGGACAGTGATGCTGAGGAAACTCCTGCCACGTTGTCCTGCGATCTCAGGCCCTTCACGGCACTGCGGAAGCTGCGCACTTTTCAGGTGGGACCTAGAGGGGCCTGGGCACCAAGCTCTCTCAGAGCGCTAGGGGAGCTTCAGGACGAACTGGTGAGGTCAAGCGGCAAGCGTCACTGGAAGTTCTGACAATGAGGCCATTGCATAAGCATGGTGCCAAACCTTGCAAGACAGTCATAGATTGACAGGCACCACGGTCAGGGCAGTGAGGCAGCTGATGAGCACTGATGGCTTCAATGTTCAACTGTGACTTTGCTGGGAGCCTTCGGAACACCACAACCACGCAGGTGGTCAAGAAGTCTAATGCACATGTAAGCGCCCTGGACCCATAGAGAGACACAGAAACATGACATCTCCACCAGCCATGAAGACTGGTCAGAATACCTGACTCCTCTCGAAGTCAATCACGGTCAGTGTTATACTTCGCGCCCAGCAGATCGGATCAGATTACATCTCTTCCAGCCACATCAGGCTGATTAGGTGTTTGACCCATTGGGTTCATCTTATGCAAGCATTGATAAATTTGGCAATCTGGCCCAGAGTGCTGAGTAGGACAGCTTCCACTTGGGTCAACCTTGCAACTTGCCGGGAAGCTAGATGCTCCCTTTCCATCGCTGCTGTTTAGTTGCCAGCAAAACTTCACCAGCGACATTCGTAAGTGTTTCCACGATAAGTTACATCGTGCTGCTATCGACAGACGAGGAGACATGTCGGGGAACGCGCCAGTCCCGGGGACCGCTGGAGTGTCAGGCAAGGCCCTGCTTCGATGCACCACACGAGCCTTCCTACACTATAACTTGTACTGCGCAGATGACCCACCCTTAGTGTCTCATTGCCAGACCCCTGCTTAAGACATGGATGTCCGACCGAGTGCGGACATGCAGGCTCATCAAGGGGTCTTGCAGCTTTGTGTAGGGTGGTTGGGGCAGCATTAGTGCATTTGGTCAGTTTTCTCATTTCCTTCGGGCGTACATTGTGCATGGCTGGCAACAGAAGGTGCCTTGCACACGCTGGTCGAACACCCATGTGAATGTCTACTCCTCTGTGCAGGCGGTGGCGCTGCAGCTTCTGACGTCCATGGTCTGAAGACAGGAGCCCAGTACCCCTCCGACACGACCACGGCCGGGAACACTACCGGATCCACTGGCACAAATGCTGTCCCAGCAACAGCAGGCTACAGTGGTGTGTTAACAGCTCTGCTGGTCTCACAGGCGTGATGTGAACTTAGAGCTGAGCATGCCCTTCTTTGCGGAGTGCAATTGGCACCTGTGCTATGCTCTCCCTGAGATATTCTGGCCAGGTTAATTCCCGCCAGGACAGAAGCAGCGTCTTTAGGTGGTAACTTCTCTGCTTCACTGGGCAAATTTCTGACTTCTTTTTTGTGCAGGCGGCGGTGCGACAGTGAGCGACGAGCATGGCGTGGCAACTGGCAAGCAGTACCCGGGCACCAATCCTGGTGCAACCACCGGATCCGTTGGCACAAGCACCGTCCCAGCAACAGCAGGCTACAGTGGTGTGTTCCTTGCTCTGCCAACTTACAGGCATGATATACCCCTTACGTTTTGGAGTGCAATTGGTTCCCGGCAGTGTCAAGATCCTGCATTCCCGCCAGGTCAGAAGCGGCATCTTTAAGCGATGTTCCTCCCCTTATATGGGCGGACTTCTGACCTGACATCTGTGTACAGGTGGCGGTGCGACAGTGAGCGACGAGCATGGCGTGGCTACTGGCAAGCAGTACCCGGGCAACAACCCTGGCGCAACCACAGGTGAGCAACTAGCACGAGCACCCCCAATCCCTCCTTGTCGACGTCACTCTATTGAGTCTGCGCCAGCCTTTAGCAATGGACCGAGGCTGTCATAATGCGCTTTAATCTTGAATGGTGTGCATCATGTAAGGCAGTTCAACAAAGTTTGTGTCTTCCGGCGAGCTGCTCGATGGTCACTGCCACCTTTGTAAGCCTATGCCAGCTGTTGGCGTTCTCTTCTCCAAGCTATGTACTTATATAGCGCTTTCAGTATGATTTTAGAGAAAATTCATCAGCTTCTCAGGACAAAGAAGTGGGCGCAATCTCTTGGTTAGGAAACATTTTCACCTTCTCGACTCTTTGATGGGGGTGCTATTGACACCCTACTGCAGCCATGCATAACGGCGCAGGTGCTTGCCTCATGCATGTTCTGCAGAACTAGCAGGTGCACCTCTTGTAGTGTCATACACTCTCACAAGCCTGCCTTGGGCAGTGAAGGCTTCCTTCTTGTACATGGGTTTGCAGTGCAGCCCTGATCCTGTTTGGAAGATGGATTGATTGACTTGTGCAGACGATCCGGGTCTGCATGAAACATTCCAATCTAGCCCCCTGTGTCAGGCCAGCTGGCATGCTGTCATCAGTGCAGGGTCCGGCCTTAGGGCTGTGATGCCATGCCTACAATTGTCAATGCATGTGCAGGAGGCGCGCAGGGTCAGCAAAGCTCTGTCATCGGAGCTGGCGCAGACAAGCCCGTCTCCACAGTGCCTGTGGCAGGGGCCAACACAGGCAACACAGAGGTACCTTGCCTGCCATCATGCCTATGATGCTGTCAGGGTGCCAAGATGGCAAAGAAAGCCTGTACTGAATCAGATTGCCATAGCGGCAAAGTGCCAATGACCAGGCCACCAGGTCATTGGACCTCGGCAGTCTCTATGGCAATCTGTCCCCTGCCCTGGGAAGGCTTACCTGTCAGAGGATACATGCAGCCGTCTGTAGCACACAAGTGCGTGGTGGCATGGGTGCCTGACAAGCAGCATACGGTAGCAGGATGCAAGCTACCCTCCAGAGTTTCTGCAGATGTGCCGGGCTGAGGCTGAAAGCGCACTTGTGCGAGAGGGGCTGCTGTTTGCAGCTTTGCAGATACAGGTGAGCTGAGGTGCTGAGGCAGATTGCCATGTCATGCAGAAGCCGTCGGCACAGGACAAGGCGCGTTCCAAGACGGCTGTGCTGGCGGCAGGCGTGCAGGAGGATCTGGCCAAGATGAGGGAGAAGCTGACCGTCAAGGATGTGAGTCCCAGTCTCTAGCTGCAATGAGTTGTCCCTTTGAAAGGCTGTCCATCTATCCATGTAACCTCTTGGGCTTGCGCTGTAGA
Source organism: Coccomyxa viridis (assembly GCA_963930925.1). Classification (NCBI taxonomy): domain Eukaryota; kingdom Viridiplantae; phylum Chlorophyta; class Trebouxiophyceae; family Coccomyxaceae; genus Coccomyxa; species Coccomyxa viridis. The sequence goes on along the minus strand of CAWVOJ010000008.1, from coordinate 598,406 downwards.
TATAATACGCCAGTCGGACTTCCTTGAGTGTGAAGCAGAGACTATGTCCGAACAAATCTATATTGACATGCCAACAGCATGGCTCACCTTTATGGGGCATTTTACATGCATGAGATGCGTATGCTGGGACCTTGCTATTGAACTTTTCTCCACACCTTGGGTCTATGCTTGCCTCCTGCAAGCTCTGAAGATGTGGACATGCAATGCAGGGTGTCCAGGCGCCTCCCCCTGGATCTGCAGGCGCAGCTGGAGGAGACTACCACCCTCCTGCAGAGGTGCGGCAACTCGTCACAACTTCAGACCTGAGACCTATGTCATCTTGCCCATGCAGCAGAAGCATTGCTCGCTCCTGCTGAGAACAGTCTGGGTTCATGTCTTAATTTGCCGTATTGAGGAAGCAGATGCCTTGTGCAGTGTCCTGTCATCTTCTCTTGGATCAAAAGATGAGACTTTGGCTTGATTGGCACATCAGCGTTCGCAGGGTTTACTGCATTTTGCTCTTGACACCGCTCATTGGAGAGCCAGCATTTGTCTGACATGGCTCCTCGCGCTACTCAGGCTGGACAGAAGACAAGCTTCACAGACAAGGCAAAGGCGTTTGCAGTGAAGGCCATTGACCACACCTCATCAGCTCTGGAGAGCGCCAAGCAGAACGTGAGTCCCACTGCCAAGTCCGTACACAAGGGCCTGCTTTGTCATCTTTATGGCAGTACCTTGTGCGGATCTGTATAGGGCTCTGTCACCAGCTGTATCATTTATTGCAACTCCCACTGGTACGCAAATGTTGCAGACTCAGGCTTGCTCTGTGTCATCTCTCAAACTTCTTTTCGAGTGATTGCTGGTTGGCTGCAGACCTCTGCATCCCCCTGTTGACACTGTGTGATAAGACATCAGGAGACCCTCAGCCGGGATAGTCTTGCCAAGGACGCACTGATGACTCTTGATGACATGCAGGTGACCAAGCAGACCACAATGCCCGCACAGGGTGGGAATGCTGCTACCACGGGCACATCAGGTGCTGCAACAGGTGCACATGGTGGCCCAACCACACAGTAGAAAGAATCTGGCTCAAAGGACCCTATGCCTTTCTGGTGACTCACATGGAGCAAGGTGTTGTGGAGAGTGGAAGGTGGTTAGCCCTGATGCAGACCCTGGAGCAGCAATCCCTGGATGCGATGCCTGTGCTGTAGCATGTGTCTTCTGATGATCTGGAGCATAGCGTTACAGGTATATATGCTCGAGCAGCCAATGAGCTACTGAAGCCAAGGCTGTCCATCAGAGTGAGACACATTGTGGAAGGTACAATTCTGTAACTTGTAGTGAAGGTTACGTTGATCCTCACGTCGGCAAGCTATAGCTAGGTCTATGCATTTCAATGCAGACCAGCAGTATTTTACTATCCCGGTCCTCCTCGTTTTTTCGCCACATGCACTCTCATGTAGAAACTGCTGACCACATTGGCAGTTGGTGCCCCAGGACTGCATACTGAAATACTTACCATTGCTCAGTCTAATGCCTCTGTGAAGTACATGATGCTCTGATATCACACAGCATTTGCATGTTACATTGCGGTGACCAGAGGCGCTCAAGCAGCTGCCTGTGCTGCTGCAAGGGCAGCGCCAGAAATGCACTTCTTGGCCAAAGCAAGCCAGGTATTTGCCCGCCAGATACTCTGAGGAGCGTCTCTTGACAGTGATTGGTCCCATTCATAGCACAACTTTGCCTTCCTAGCAGACAAAATGCCCTTGCTCATCCTAGTATCACATAACAGCCGCCCTGCAGGGCTTCCGCTCATGTCATGTGTAACCCGTGCTGTGAGCGCATCGAGGCAGCTTTCAAGCTTGGGCTGATCATCCATCCCACTTGCAAGCATACGTTACCATTGGCTGCGCTGCTCGAGGTTGACCACCTCAGGTGCTCTGCCGACCCCTGCCTCCAGCGAAAGGGGCCGGAGCGAGCAGCTGCCAGAGCCAGCGCAAAGTACCTCATACGTTTCTGGCCCAATCTGGGACTACTCCCCCTCAGTAGCAGTTCCTTTGATTGCTTCACATCCCTGTTTGCCTCAGCAGATCAGGTCTGCAATCTACCTCAGGTGCATCTTGTTACATTCCCTGAAAGGGTCCATCACAGATGGCCGTCATGCAGGGCAATACACCCATCCTGCAGTGTCCATGTGAGCTGTTGACAGAACAGGCTACCTGGCTCGATAGACACGTTATCCATGTCCTGCACACCAGAAGCACATTTGCCTCGATGCTGACTGGGTCTGCAATAAGTGACTGATAGTTGTCCGTGTGCTTGTATGAAATCTGATCAGAACAAAGAAATGCTTCCCAGCACAGATGTGTGCATACTTCCTAGAGACTGCCATGCATGAAGACCCTGAGTTCTACCATACCAGGCAGGGCATCATTCTGACAAGGTGACAACTCCTCACGTGCAGCCTGAGCCTGCACACAAGGGTCAAAGCACCAACAATACATGGATGACACACCTCCTTACGGCCACTGCTGTTTTGAGCGCCTCATCGCCTCCACAGGGCACGCGCTGCCCGGGTGGTAGGCACTCTGGCCCAGGAGCCTTTCCTGCACGTCACCTTCTGACGCCCCTTCACTGGTGCCACCGAGGTCCCCACCTCTTCATGGACTGCAGAAGGCTGCGCTCCTGCAAGGCAGTCTACCCTTGAAGGGCATGGCAAATACCATGGGCGAGGCATTCTAAGCAACGCTGGCTGTCATCAATCCCTGGCATTTTGAGCAACTCCTACAGCAATGACCAGCCACCTTGAGCATGGCAGCATGCTCATCGCGATGAGGTGCTTTCCCTTGATCACATGCCTTTGATGAAGTGACTGTTGACTCAGGTATGGTGGGCCAGGCTGATTGTCTCCTGGATCACGACGTCTTTGTGCATTGATGCGGCATCTGGTCTATCCTTGGCCAGCGTACCTGTTGCCAGTGAGCGCTCTGGCGCACGTGCACCAGCTGCCCGGGTCCTGGGCACGCTGGGCACGGCAGACATCCTTGCCATCATGTTGCGGCGCCTGCTCACAGGCGCTACAGGGTGGGTGACCTCCACATTGGCGGGAGACTGCATCCCTGCAAGACAGCTGCACAGCTTACACTTCATCAGAGGCATCGTAACGGGGCCTGTCCTCCATCAGATTGGCTCTGCATGAGCCCTGCTTGAACGGTGAACACCTTCAGAGACTTGATGCCAGCTTCAAACGAGCAGCGTGCATCTTGTACAGCAGGCACTGGCTCATATGAACATGCTGCGTCACGGCATTCACAGACATGGATGCACAGTGCGATCATCTGGATGTGTGCGTGCATTGGCAGGACACTCACCTATTGCCACGGACTTGTCCTGCACAGCATGGAGCCCAGCTGCCGGATGCCTGGACGCCACAACAGAGCGTGCGACTGGCTGCCTGCTTGGTTGCCTTGTCTGGCGTGCTGAACGGCTGTGGCGCTGCCCCAGACTTGCCCGCTGACATGCTACTGCAGGCTGCTTCGGGCCAGTCTCCAGGGAAGGTGTCTCAGAGCCCGCTGCAGCCACTCTGCAATGCGCTGCAGCGCCTGAAACGCTTGATGACTGCGCACTCCAGGCAGAAGCGGCTGCCCCCTGATCTGGCGCCACACTGCCAATGAGCTGCCGGCGCACCCTGCGCTTCACCTGGGGGGCGGCTGAGATGGCGTCCGAAGCTGTGGCCAGTTCAGGCGCTGGCGCCAGGCTGGCGCCCTCATCCCAAGCGCGCTTGGCAGGGGTGAGGCGCTCCACTGCCGGGGGGGTTTTGGGCCTCTCTGCACAGTGGCGTTCCTGCTGACTTGATGCCAATCCTCTACACGAGGTGTGCTCCATCACTCGTGCGCATGCACTCTGACACAGTCAGTTGCATGGATGCTCAGCCTGCTGGGCTGGCCTGTTGCCCACACAGCATGCATGGTCAGCACAGGGCAATTGCAAACAGAACCGCTATCTGACAAACAACGTGGAGGCAGCATGACAGCAGCCTCACCTTCATGAGCACGGATCAGCACCGCAGGCGGCTCAGCCGAGAAAGATGCACTGCAGGCAGCCCTGCCGCCTGCCCTTGCCTTGGGCGTGCAGGGCGCTGCGCCTGTGCCTCCCGGCGCTGCATGCTCATCAACAACGACAGCAGAGATGGCCTGGCTGCCAACGTCCTTGTCCTGTTCCTGCAACTCGTCATGAGGCAGGATCAGCAGCGCCTCAGATCTGTGGATCAAGGATACGGATGAGTGCAAAGCGCACGGCTATGGCGTAATCTCCTATCATTTTTACTCACAGCCGCAAGCAGGGATCAAACAGGCTGATGACGGCTGTGGCTGTACTGTGAGACATGGACAGGGGATGCTTTCGTGTCCAGCCGGGCAGCAGCAGGAAGGCTCACTACAGGAGGCGCCAGGTTGAAGGCAGGCAATGCAGCGCCCTGCTGGCGGTCCGCTTCACATTCAGGCTTGGACTGCTGCATGCGCTTTATTGCCTCCTCCAGCGCCTGAATAACCTTACTTCCCTGGTTCTGCAGCCAGTAGAGAGAATTTGTTGTCAAAAGCAGTCATAGAGTCAGCAAGCCATCACTAATGTATCCTGCAGCAAGTTTGGGCAACCCGTTTTGCCACACCTTCATCGGCAGTGGCTTGCAGCCACATGCCCAGGGAGTTCAGAGTGCTGCACCATCGTCAATTTCGCACCCTCCCACAGGAATGCCTCATGACGTGAGCCGCCATTTGGAAATCACCAGTTGTCTGGGTAAGGTAAGCAAGAGCCTGATGCTGCCTGTTGTCAGCTGCCTAGGATGGTCCACTGTGCAAAGACCCATGGGAAGGTGATTATGCCTACCTGGTAGCTCTTCAGGGGATCTGCCAGCTGCTGCTCCATGGCCGTCCTGCTGGCGGCCAGGTCAGCAGCGCGCTGTGCCTCCTTCTTGGCAGCGTCCTGGGCTGCCTGGGACTTAGGAATCAGCTGCTCCACCTCCTCACTGCAGGCCTGGCTGGCGTTCAGATCCAGGCTGCCCAGAGCTAGCAAAGCTACCTCAAAGTCCCGGCTGACCTGTGCGTTCTCAGCTCTGATGCGCCTGTTCTCCCCCTCAAGCTCCTTCATGCGAAGGCTCTCTGCCTCGACTCTCAGCTCAAGATCAGCTGCCCTGCGCTCGGCAGCTGTCCTGGCCTCCTGTTCTGCACTGACTGATGCCTTGCACTGCTCAGTGACCTGCTCCTTTTCAGCACTGATGCGCCTGTTCTCTCTCTCGAGTATGTGAATGCGGCCACCCTCTGCCTCAAGCCTCAGCTCAAGATCAGCTGCTCTGCACTGGGCAGCTGTCCTGGCCTCCCGCTCTGCACTGACTGATGCCTTGCACTGCTCAGTGACCTGCTCCTTTTCAGCAGTGATGCGCCTGCACTGGTCCCCAAGGACGTCTAGCTGGATCTGCTGTGCCTCAAGCTTCTGCTCCAGGTCAGCTGCGCTCTGCTCAGCAGCTGCCCTGGCCTCACGCTCTGCATTGAACAAAGCCTCAAGCTGGTCAGTGACCTCCTGCTTCTCAGCGCTGATACGCCTGCATTGATCCTCCAGTTTGTCTGCCTGGGTCTGCTGAGCGCTGAGCTTCCAACCCAGGTCAGCTGCTCTTTGCTCAGCAGCTGCTCTGGCCTCTCGCTCAGCCTTGAGTATGGACCCAAGCTGCTGGGTAATCACCGCCTTGTCAGCGCTGCGCCTGCACTGATCCTCCAAATCCTGCACCTGTCTCTGCTTTGCGCTGAGCTCCCGCTCCAGGTCAGCTGCCCTTTGTTCAGCAGCTGCTCTGGCCTGTTGCTCATCCCGTCTTTGGAGGACAACCTCTTGGGCCGCCATGAACACCTCTGTATGCGCAATCTTGGCAGCTGTTGCCTCCCGGTCTCTGGCTGCCGCACTCTGCAGGAACTGCTCCTCAAAGTACTGGCTCAGTCGAGCCAGTCTTGCAATCTGCGCGCGATCGTGCTCAAACTGGGAGACTGCGCCCGCCATGCTGGTGCGTGCCCTGTGTAGCTGCGCCGCAAAGGCGCGGCGCTCGCTGCGCGCTGCGCTGTGAGCGCTGTGCAGCTCCTCGCCCAGGCGCACGGCCTGCGCGCGCCAGCGCTGCGCCTCTTCGTGCTCTGCATGCAGCAGCCGCTCTGCCCTGGGCTGGCGGAGGTCCCGAAGAGGCTGCCTGAGCACAGGGGTTGCAGCAGCCTCCTCCCCGGGCAGGAGGGCTTCTGCGGGCTGCCCGGCGCTCTGATTGCCGCCCTGTGGCTGCCTCAGTGCTGTCTGGTGCTCATCGAATAGCCGCCTGCATGCCAAAAGGGTTTCTTTTTTCATGTTTTATGAGGTTATCAATCTCTGCTCATGAGGGAACAGCAGCGACTCCCTGGGGTGCATCAGGAGATGTGCAGTATTGCAGGAGACTCAAGACGCCAGAGATGGTGCTGATCTGACGCCTGTGAAGACTTTACATAAAACATAGTGCATGTTCCCGCAAGACCCCAAGCCAGAGGCCAGACCCGGGCTATGAGGTCAAGTTGTCAAGACAATCGTTCTGGAGCCTTTGGGTCATGGCTCTACAGGACTTGCAGGTCAGGCACGTCGCAGTCTGTGTGAAGATTGAGCAGGCAGGGATACTTACCTCTGAGTTCCCGCTGAGCCCAGCTTCTGCGGCAAGGACATCTGCTCCAGCAGCTGAAGCGTCTCGTCGCAGAAGTCCTTTGATGCCGGAGAGACGTTGAGGCACACAGACAAGCGCGTCCCCTCCACGAACACATCCTTCAGGATGTGTGTCACCTGCAGCCGCTGAGCAGGGTCATGCAGCAGGTAACACAGCACGACTCTCATGTGGCATCTATGCACAGCGTGTCCATGCTGACAGGCCCATAGCTTCTCCGCAGCTTCCACAGCACACCACAGCTCCGCTGCCGGGAATATATCATCTCACATGCAGCCCATGAGCATGGCCCAGTCATCTGTTACTTGTGCAGGCCAAAGCAGCGACCACCTTGGAGCTGGTGTAGGGAACCTCCAGGGGAAGCTTGGCGCCAGCCTGCTGCAGCCACAGGTGCCGGCTGAGGCAGGTCTGGATGGCGTGACCGCTCTCATACAGCCACGCGATGTCCTCCATGTCAAGAGCAGAGCTGAGGATGCTGTTGGCAGGCTCCCTGCCAGCCACGTCCACGAACGTGAGCTTCGCATGAGGTGCCCTCCTCTTTCCTGCACGGCAGCAGTGCATATGTCAGGATCTGCAAGTTGCGCAAGCACCCGCAATCTGCACGCTGCGCATGCGCTGCAGCACTGAGCTGTGACCATGTAGTGAAGGACAGCTCTGAACATTCCAGGCTGACAGCCTGAGCTTCTGGTCAGGCAACAGTAACAGTGGGTGGGTCTTGACCAACAGTGCTTCTCAGGACGGCCAGGGTAGTATGAGTGGCGAGCAAGGCAGCAAAGCGTGCACACATGTTAACAGTGCGTGAGCGCTGAGGCTAGGCCATCAGCTACATGACAGGCAGCGCCTCACCTGAGAGGGAGTGCTGAGTGACCTCGGGCAAGGGTCCGCCCTCTGTGTACAGGTACAGCGTCGTGAAGCAGTGCGAGTAGGACCTGTCGCGCAGCTGCTGCCGGGCACTCCGGGACTGCTGCAGCAGCTGCTCTGCCATGGCCACATCCACCACATGGACCTGCAAGGACAATCCTGAAGATTACCCTTCCAGAAGGCGCCAAAAGAAATTGGTTTATACAGGGCATTCAGCAGTCATCTAGTGCCCTGTCAGGTGGCAACCTGCAATTGGGCACCACCTGGCAGGATAAAGGCCACCGTGTCAATAAGGCACAGGAGGTCTGAGCCCCATGCCATTATGGAAGCAGCTACAAGGTTCTGAACTGCAGAAACTGCCGAGAGATTTGCATGCGCCAGACTGAAGGTCAGTTTTGCAGCATGCTCCAAGGTCTTGAGTCAGCGCACCTCAATGAGGCCATGAAGGATGACATGGCCGCTGGAACCTTCCCTGGCACTGACCCTCTGACGGTTGTTCAGGAGGTCATACACCCTCTCTTGGTGTACCTGCACCATTGCAGAATGGACCGTTCAACCGTTGTTGCACCCCCCACCAACCTAATATCCTGACAGCAACAGAGGTTGCACAAGTGTGATGGGAACTGGAAGTGTCTGTGGTGTGCCCTTAGGCGATCCCCACCGACCTAACAGTTTGACAGCACAAAGGTGGCATAAAGGCGTTGGGGCCTAGAATTGTCTGTCATGTGCACCTGGACATATGAGAAGGCTAGACGGAGCACTGATGTGCAGAACATACCTCATAGCGAGACATGGCTACGCTCGTCCCGGGAGGCGGGAGTCTTATCCCAAAGGGGCCAGTGTGGGATCTCTGCACATCCCGTCAGACGCTGAGCACTGGATGGCCTCCAGAAAGTTTTAGCAGGCAGGGCGTTGGCTTTTGTGAGGGTCAAAATGGACTGCAACAAGAGGGCACCCAATGCAATGTCAGGCGGTTGCTTCATCAGCCAGAGGCTAAGGCAAAGAGGAGGTGCAGCACACCTTGTGGCCGCATTCAAGAAGCTCCGTGATGGCCCTCATGACTATGCCAGGTTCATCCTGGTCATGGCCGCCCTGCAAGAGCTTCCAGCTTCAACTCAAGTGTTGATCATAGGAGAGTCCCCTAAGCGTGCGTCCCGAGAGGGAGGAGCACATTCCTCTGCACCTCTCAAAGGATGCAGGACTCTGGGTCCCAGACATCATGTGCATGGTCAGCAGCAACACTGTAGACTGCAGCATAGTAATACAGCAGACCTCACGGCTGCAAGAGTCCGATGCTGCACAGCCTGGGCATGTCTTGTATGAAGACAGATGATGCACTGGCATTCTTGACTGCCAGCTGAGGCGGCTGGAAGCAGGTGCATACACATGCTGACCTCCATCGTGTAGGTCTTTCCAGAGCGAGGGACACCCAGGGTGATGAAGCAGCCCGCGCCCCCTTCCCTCCTCACGCGCTTGACGAGCTTGTGTGCTGTGTAGTTGTAAGTGAACTCTTGGCCGGCATCCTCACTGACCACCTGGTCGAAGCAGAACACTCGGGGCCCCTGCCCCGCCCAAGCCCTGCCGCACAGGCCGGCCCAAGTCGCATGCTTATGCGATGGCACTTGCACATTGCTTGGCATCTTGCAGCTGTGGGTGACCAAGATGATGCTTGTCATGAGGTACATGAAAAGCATCCTATGGGGATCCTCTGGAGGAACAGGAGCTGTTGCTGCTGCTGCTGCTGCAGCAGCCCTTGCATGCCATGCAGTGCATGCACTGTTCTTGTGTACGAGCCATACTTCGTGATGGCTTCACAGATGAGCTGGGCACACCCAGAGGCTGCATCATTGTGTTACAACCTGCAGGGCACGGGGCCAGGAACTGGCCAGCGCCAGTCTGTAGACAGAATTCGTGCTGAGCGCTGTGTGTATCATGCAGGCCTAGCGCGTACCTTGTTGGCGGCTGGAACTCCACACAGTCCCCAGCATGGCACCCACGTCCCACGGGAAGAGAGAAGCAGACGTCATGCAGAAGGTGTCTTCCCTCATCGTAGGTATCCGATTGCTCATGTAGTGCTGAAGACCTGCCTCGCAGGCGAAGCGCAACCTGCTAAGGAAGGAAAGTCTGGCTCGTGTCATTTGCACTGGAATAGCGCAGAACCCTGCAGATTGCATGCAGCGCACCTGCACTGCCTGGGAACACTCAAGAATGGCGTTTGGCGCAGGGCATTCTCTGCCGTTGCCTTTTATTGTCGTGGCAGCCCTAGTCACCTCAGATGCTGACATCATGCTGCCATCTGAGCTGATACTTGAAAGCAAGTGCTGCCTGCTGTTGCCAGGCTTTTGCGCACGACACACGTCACATATACCTGTTTAGAAGCGCTTTGTATGCCGTCATTACCCCTTCGCTGTCGATAGTACCTTGGCAGACAATCTTACTATATAGTATTCCCTGCCAGCATCCGATGCCCTCAGGCGACTGTGCAAAATGTCTCTTTGCCTCATCTGTGTGCTTTGAATGCCTGGTCCGCTCTGCGTGTGAAGCAGGAAGGAGGCTGGCGGAGTCTATGTTGCTCTGCTGGAGCGTAGCGTATCCTCAGCTTCAGACGAGGTGACTGTGCAGACGGGGCTGTGCTGCAGTTGGGTGTAAGTTGGCTCTGCTTAGACTGCAGCGTTTGGGTTCCGCAAGGCTTCATGCTAATTATCAGATACATCGCCATAAAATTGCTGACAAGGCAAGCTAGATTCACAGGTGTCCGTGCACATCAGCTATCTCCCTGCCCTGCCTTGCCCAGGGGCCTGCCTTGGCCTTCACACACACACCTCACATCTTGATGGAGAGACTAGTAGCCAGTTGCCCACTGTACACGCTTCTTTCCCTATCTCTCGCAGATATGCAGATACTGCTATTCAGCACCTATGCGCACGTGATCACATCTGTAGTGGGCGACTGATAGAATTTTTTTCTCAGCAGTGCCCTGCATCCACGCCGCGACGTCTGAATTGCTCCAACTTCTCCTTCAGCTTCAGACTGCGCGCACGTGGCGTACTGCCGTACTGCCGGCGTCCGGGGATTGCCGGGGGTCTCCGGGGAGTGCCCGGTACAAAAGGAATGCGATCCTCAGACGCACAGCACAAACCTCCTTAAACCAGCGATCATAAGTTAAGACTGCCTTCGTGTATCTTCACCCAAAGAGGAGCCTGCGGTCTCAAGCTAGGGCTCATAAGCTGTCTATTCCGAACGACCGCACGCGAAACACAGGCCGTAGTGTGTGCCGTGCCAGTGCATTTACATCTTCGATGGTATATGGTGCTTGATTCCTTCTATACAGAGGACGTTGCTGGTATTGCTCTCTGCTAGCCCGGGAGCTTCGAGCTCCGAGCTCCCGAGTCGGTGCTCGCTGCGCAGGGAAGCTCGCAACGCCAAGATGATCGGGCGGCAGGCCTCGGCAATGACAATCCTGCTATTGATGTTGATGACGATTTCTGCATCGCCTTGCACTGCGAGCAGGCGCATTCTGGGCCCTGCCATCGTTGGCGGTAATGACACGCCAGACGTAAGTCAAGGAAACGTTGGTGTATCCCTTGACAGTTTTTCAGCTTCCTCTAAGTGCTCAATACCACAGCTCACCATACATACATTTAATCGCAAGTGGCCAGGACTGCCGATCAGCTGACACCACTGTCGGTGTGCAGGGCCGCTTCCCTTACAACGTTCGGATTGAGCGCAGAACGAGCGGCGGTGGTCGGTCCACATGCTCAGGGTCGCTCGTTACTCCTTCTATTGGTAAGCCGTCTTGTCATCAGTCAATCATGTGCTGTGCGTTACATTGCTCCTGCCGCATAATAGCCTGCCAGGGCCACCTGTGAATGCTTGTCGGTACGTATGCACAGCATTTCCTGGCATTCGCCAGCTCAGCTGTTATGCTGCACATGCTATCTACGCCAGCACATGCGCTGGAAAAAGCTTCTCAGCGTGGAGAATCCTTATAGCCACCACATGGTAAATATAAGCATTTTACTCACATTAATGTATGTCTGCTTGTGCAGTCCTCACAGCAGGACACTGTGTCTACGACACAGGGGAGGATGTCCTATACGCTGTCTCCACATACAACATCACTGTAGGCCAAGACAGCAAGTCAGCAGGCAATGGCATCAGGTCTACGGTTGCCGAGGCTGCGGGTCATCCCCAGTACACGACAGCAGATGAGATTGGGCTGTACGATGTCGGCATCCTCAAGCTCAGCACTGCGGTTCCCTCGAGTTATCAGCCAGTCAAGCTTAACTACAGTGCGGCAGCCCAGCTTTTCTGCCAATCTGCCTTTGGTGCCTGCCTGCCTACACATTATGCACATCCGAGGACAGTCTTCCCGTGATCAGTGGCCCCACAGCTTTGACTGCACATATCCCGCCTTGCAATGCTGGCAGAGTCTGACTTGTCTCCCTTCTAATGCAGTGCGCACAACACCGGCGGACGATGGCAAACAATTTGAAGCCGTTGGGTAAGCTGCCCTCAGCTTGGATGACAGTGATGTGCCAATACAATTCCTCCTGCAGCCGTTGCAGATAAGGCCGGTTTGCAGCCACACATGGCTAGGCCCAACCATGCCAACTCCCTGCTGCTTGCCTGTTAGCTTTCATGGCCGCGCATGCCCTTTCCTCAGGCCAGTAGGCTTCCTGTGTGGATGCTGTAGACTGAGTTGCTAGGCACTTCTGTACGCAGGTGGGGAAGAGTACAGGTCAATCCGAGTGCGCTCCCCAACCACCTCCAGCAAGCTACTGAGTACCTGCGCACAACTTGGGAGATCAACACAGGCTGCACAAATTGCAGCCTGCCGGTGTCTAGCAGCACCACATCACCTCTGCCAAACGCCCCGCCCATTCCTGCAGCCTGCCGTGAGTCACAGCCTCGCCCCTAGCACAGGTGTACAGGGAACATGGTGACTCTATTTCTGTGCAACAAATCGCCGTTAAAGTGATGCAGAATTTGTGTCCATGTAGCCCGTACCCATTCTGCAATCGATCAGGAAGATGTGCGGCTGTCACCCTTCACGTCATTCTATGCCTACTCTGCCTTGTTAGGGGTTCCCGTCTAGCTGACGCATCTGCTGTGCACAATGAGACATCATGGGACAGGTGCATCCTGTCACATGACGCATGATGCTGCAGCCAATACTCATAGCATGCTAGCAGCGCTGGTGTCTGTAGCAGCCGACATCATTAGATGCCTTTTGCCACCCTGTAGAGGAAGCTCGCCAAAGGAACAGCCTCGAATGCCAAAAGAAGCCCTGGGAATGTACATGATGATGGTTGCCTGACCCTCCCATGTGCCTACATGCAGAGGGAGACTCGGGAGGGCCTCTGTTGGTGGTTGGGGCCAGTGTTGCAGACGATGTACAGTATGGCACACTCAGCTATACCTACGGTACCGATTGCGGCCGGACCTCCCAACCTCAGGTGTACATGGATGTCACTCATCCCAGCATCCAGGCATTTATCAGAAACTACACATTGGGTAAGGGTTCACCCCATTGGCCGGCCTGCACAAGCTTGCCCAGTCTTCATACCTCCTCTTAGAAAGTCCTAAGCAGCAAGCAGGCTGGGACTCTAGGTATAGCCAGCGCAGGCAGGTTTCTTGTCGGGGCTTTACAGCAGACGGCCTGTGTCCTCTGTGTGAGGGGATCTCCTGCTTTTCTAGGGCCTGTTACACGTGTGCTGGTAGAGTGAAGGTAGCCATGCGTATGCGCAGGTCCCTGCCCTACAGCTTGCCCTACAGGCTCATTGGGCTTTGAGGGCAACCTCACCATCTGCCCAAGCAGCAACCAGAACAACATCACAGTATACTGCAAACCGGATGGCAGCACATACCTCTCGGTCCCCTCCAGTCCCACCTCCAACTTTGCGTGAGTTTCCTAAGCTTATGCTCTGGCATTTCATTCTTACACATGCCGTCAACCTATGTTAGCCCTTGTGTGCTGTGAGTGTGTATCTGAGAGCCTTGGGATGACATTGTGCTGGGCTCCTTTGCTCTGCAAGCAAGCGTCAATGAGTTGCAGGCATGTGCACCCTACGCCATTTGTCCGTGTCGATGAGCTTGGCTAGCTAAGCTGACAGAGCATGCAATGGTCACATGTCTACACTAGGCACATATCCACATTAGGCACATGCTCTGAGGCCAGTGCTGATAACCTGCGAGCTTTGCGCAGGACGTACGGACCGGCTGCAAACAACCAGTTCAAGACGTCCTTCACAAACTACACAAAGGTTCGCTTGAACCCCAACAACCTCACCATCAATATTGAGGACGTCACCTATGCCACCAACAACAACGTCCATGTGTGCTTCGGCCAATCCTGCTCCATGGTGTGGGAAGCCTACGGGACTGCCGGCGGTTGCCTTAGCTCTTGGGCAGCCATAGGCCAGGGCAACATTGATCTGAGGGGCACTGGCCTGGCCATAGCCTCGACTCAGACATTCAACCACTTTGACAATTCCAACGTGGGCTCGGTGACATATTCCAGCAACAACCAGGTTGCAGATCTGACTGGTGGTGGAAGCTGTGGTTTCTTTGCACCCACCACACGGCCCTACATCCAGCTTGTGTACAGCAACCCTTCCCCTGCTGCTGTGTAAGAGCAGAGGTGCGCAGGGTGTACAGAGATGAGCAGGTGACATTGTATTACTTGATGGCAAGATAATCCAGCGGGAGCTTTGGAGTCAAGGACAATCAAGCTTGGGAGGAGATGTACGCCACAGTCACGACTTTTGCGTCTAGATATACATGGCTACGTACACATGTGTATCAACGGCTGAAATCCTGCGAATCGTACTTGGACTGCTGATCAGAGGCCTATCCAGAATGGAATCACATGTCATGCCCTCATTCACTGCCCGCAGCCAGCATGCCAACCGGCAATTAGGCCAGCCCAGATGTATATAGGACCTTCATCCAAGGCATGCAGCTGCGCAAGGATCAGTCTCACATATGGCACAATCTACAACAGCAGATGAAGTGGCCCAAGCTATCTTGTACAAGCCTCATATGCTCTTACAGGGTTACAATGTTGTACTGCTTTCTCATAACATGTGTAGGCGGTTGATGCCCAAGGTCATGCCGTTCAGGCTCATTTGGTCATGCCTGGATTTGTTGAATGGTGTCTGTTCTTTGCGTCTCTTGTCTGGGGTGAGTGAAACTTTGCTTAAAAAGGCTCCCCAGCAGCTGCTGCGCTGCAGCGATGGCAGTCTGAGGCTTCGCGTCTCTTAGCCAGGGTAAGTTGGGCGTGTGCCTGCCAAATGCAAAAGAAAGCGTTTGTTGAGGTTTCGATGGTGGCTGGACTCACATTCAGCACCAATCTGCCCTCCTAGCAGGCAAGACGTGCTTTGTCCTGGTCTCAGCGTATCACGCACCATTGCTTTGTGAACTCTCTGACAACAATATGAAAGCTCTGTTGGGGACAGCTTTTGTCAACTGTGCTTGCTATGCTGCATGCGCATTGTGCCAGCGCTCAAACTCGAGCCAACCACCATCAGTATGCCATGCATGCGTTCTGGTCAGCCGCGCCAAGGAAAGGGTCTCTCTGCTTGCCTATCCTGACAGCAACTGCTGCCAGCAGTTGCACTGAGTGTCAAGCGCGCTTCACCTAGTTGCCTGAAGTGCTCACCCGCGCTCAGCCCAGATCCCAAAGCCATGGCTTGGATGTGTCTGGTGTTGAGTATACACAAAGTGCCATAGCAGACGGGTAAACTTCATGCAACCCCTCCACTTGAGGCCATAACAGGCCTTTGGCACTGCTGCTGGTACGTGTATGCGCAGTGACTGCAGTGCCCGCTTACAGTGCCAGCTGCATTTCTGGCAAGCTCGATCTCTGCTCAGTGCACTGGCCTTGGGAGGGCCTGCTGACGTCCTACAGGGACCAGGGCTTTGTCTGTCTGATTCTGACTACTGGACGCTTGCTCTGCTTCAGCACTGCACTTGAGTAACGGGAGGCATCTGTTGGGAGCGCACTGGCTGCAGAGGCTGGGCTGCACGCTCAGGCTGTCAGCCTGGGTTGATGTGGTGCCGGAAGAGTGGGGTCAGCTGCGATCTGCAGTGCCGCCTGTGAGGGAGGGCTCAGTCTGGCATGTCAGGCGACCGGCTGTAGGCTCCAGCAGTGCACCTCCCACATCTGCACACAGGATCAGGGTCTGCATCATGGCGTGTTGGGATCAACATCAGTGACACTCACTGTCAGGCCTCCTGCCTTCCTGCCAACGCTGTTGATCTACGCAAGGAAAATTTTAAACAGCTGTGTGCGGAGTGATCTCAGAAGTGCCAAGCATGCCCTCAGCATACACCCCAGCCAGAGGGTTAAGCGAAGGTGCCCTGACAGCTTCACATGCACAGTGTGAGCATGCACATTGTGAGTCACAGCTTGGCAATGATCAGGGGGCTGACCTCATCACAGCAGCCGCTGCCATAGTGCCGGCCATCAATGCCAACACCGGGCAGGCGCTGCCCGGGTGTTGGGCGCTTTGGCCCCTGTGGCCTTCCTCGCATTCTGCTTGATGCGCCTGGTTGGCGCTGCCACTGACGCCTGCTTCTCCACTGGAACACGCAGAGACTGCGCTCCTGCAAGGCAAATTCCAGATCCTGAAGTGCCTGCCAATCGCCAGAGGAGAGGTGTTCTGGGCAATGATGGCTGTCCACACACCCTTGACTCGGAGCGACTCCCATACACGGCTGACAGCCACCGCAGCCAAGCAGCATGCATCTCATGAGATGGATGACTCATATCACACAACTCTGGCCACTCTGGGTCATAGTGTTTACACTCAGTCTGCGTCATCTAATATACAAGCAGGAGTTCATACCTGCAGCCAGTGAGCTCTCAGGGATGGGAGGGAGCACACTGGGCAGCTGGGCGTATGCTGCCATTGAGCGCGTGACTGGCTGCCTGCCCGGGGGCCTGTTCTGGCTTGCAGCGTAGCTGCGGCGATGCCCAGGCCTTGCCGCTGCGGGCTGCGTCTGGCCTGCCTCCAGGGGACGCCTCTCAGGCCCCGCTGCAGCCACGCTCATCTGCGCTCTGGCACCCGCTGCGCTGTAGGACTGTGCAGCTGCAGCAGGAGCTGCTGTCTCCACGCCAGGCGCCCGGCTGCTGGCAACCCGCCGACGCACCCTGCGCTCCTCCTGGTAGATGGCGGCCGGAGCCGCAGTCAGCGCAGATGCTGGTGCCAGGCCGGTGCCTTCGTCCCGAGCGCGCTTGGCAGGGGTAGCACGATTCAGGGCCACTGGAGAGTCCACGCTGGCCATTGCTGCACAGGGGCACTTCCGCTGAGTGTGTGTCCAGAAACTACATCCGGTGCACTCTGGCTCATGCGCATGTCACTCAATGCCGGGCAAGATGCATGGAGGACCATTCCCAGCCTGCTGGCATGCTAGAACAACACCTTGCACTCAGGCTCCAGATTCGTTGCCTACAAATGCACAGGTGCTCAGCCTGCTGGGCATCCCCTGCTATGCATGCATTATCAGCGCAGACCCAGGCCAAACCCAACTATCTTGATTGAGAATGGTCAGGCGGAAGGACAGCAGCCTCACCTTTGCATGCATGCAGTAAGGCTGCAGACGGCTGGACCACACGGTAAGCGCTGCGTGGAACCCTGGCGGCTGCGCTTGCCTCGGGCGTGCAGGGCGCTGTCCTGAGTCCTGCCGCCTGGTGCGCTTCTGGCGCTACTGCAGCTGCTGGCGCTGCTGCAGCTGTTGGCGCATTTGTGCGCTCAGCGCCAGCGCCAGCAGAGTTGGCCTGGCTGCCAGCGTCTTCGTGATGCTCCTGGAATGGTCATGAGGTATCCTCATGACAGTGTCTGACAGTTGTAACTCCACACAGACAAGCACAGTGCACACAGTAATATCACGATGCTGTGCGATTACCAAGCGCAGCCACGAGCAGATACTCATGAAGCTTGCGACAAGTGAGGCTGCCTCTCGAAACACAGGACAGGCAAGATGACAAGAGTAGCTGGGCAGCTCACCACACGAGGCGGCAGCTTACGGGCAGGTGCTGCAGCGCCATACAGGCGCTGTGCCGCACTCCCAGGTTGCGCCTCCTGCAGACGCTTCCTGGCTTGCTCTCGGGCCTCTGCAAGCTTAGCACTCCTCTCCTGCACCCAACGCCCATGTCTTTAGCAAGTCGCCACTTGTATCCGCCTGAGCTGGTAGGGGTATGCCATGTGCATTTTGCTGATCAGTCAGCACTGCAGTGCTGCGAAGCCATGAGCATCACGAGGAGCGGTGACTAAGCCTACAGGGATGCCCCGTAACCTAAGCTGGCATCGTCAATCAAGAACGCTTTGAGCAGTGCATACATCATCCTGTGCTACCTGTTGCCAGCTGCCTGTATGTGTATGACAGGATAGAATGGGAAGGAATGCTATCTACCTTCTTGCTCTTCTGGAGGTCTCCCAGCTGCTGGGCCATGGCCGCCAGCAAGGCAGCCATGACAGCAGCGCGCTGCCGGTCCTTCTCGGCAGCTTCCTGGGCAGCCTGGCAAGCCTGCTGGGTCTTGCGCAGCACCGCCGCCATGCTGGCATTGGCGGAATTGCCCACTGCCAGCTGGCTACTCAGCTGCGCATTCTGCTCCTCTGCCACGCTACTGGCAGCAGCAGCCTCCTCCAGCTGGGCCTGCAGCTGAGTGATCAGCTGCTCAGCTTGCTCATTCCGAGCCTGGCTGGCTGTCAGATCCATGTCCAGCTCTCCCAGAGCAAGCAGTGCATCCTCAAGGTCCTCCCTGACCTCCTTGCCTGCGTTGATGCGCCTGCACTGTTTCCTGAGCTCGGCCACCTGGCTCTGCTCTGCCATGAGCTTCTGCTCCAGGTCAGCTGCTCTGCTCTCGGCAGCCGCCCTGGCCTGGCGCTCCTCGTTGCGCTGCGCTATATGGCGATTGCAGAGATTCAACAAGCTGTTAGCCTCCTTATCCAGGTCCTGCTTTGCGGCTGCGGTCTCCTGCGCCCGAGCTGCCTCGCTCTGGCGCAGCTGCGCCAGCGCATCATCCCGCTGGCGCGTGAGCGCTGCGACGTCCCCTGGAGAGAGCCTGCGCGCTGTCTCAAGGTGCTGAAGAAAGGCGTCGCGCTGGCTCTGCGCTGCGCTGCGGGCGACGCTGAGCTCCTGCTCCAAGTGCATGGCCTGAGCGCGCCACCGCTGCGACTGCTCCTGCTCGGCGTACAGCATGATCTCTGCTTTGGGCGTCCTCACTTCCCGCCGCATCTTTGCCTTCTGCTCTTTTCTGCTGAGGGGGGCCGCGTCTGCCTCCTCCTCCTGCCTATCGTGCTGGGGCTGATGCTGCAACACTGCTGCAGGCTCATTGAGCTGCCTGCATGTCAGAGGATTCCCTGAGCAAGCACTTATTGCTGTATGACATCTTCTAAAAGGATTGCAGAAGGGTACTGCTACACCCAGCCAGCCGCTATCCACTGGGGTGCATCAGAGGTCAATCATGCTCCATTGCAGGACAGTTTCAAGCACAGGCAAGACACTGGTCTGTAGGGTGGCAGCATGCAACATTACTCCTCAACACAGACGCTGTTCAATACCCAGGCAATCTGCCACGCCTCTGCATGTGATCAGGCTAAGTCCATGGCTATTCTTGCACCTTTAGCATATCACACTGTGGAAGCTTGGAGACTGAGGCACTGTAGCGTTACGGAAAGACAGATGCAAGGACTCATACCTGGAGAGGCCGGTCGTGCGCCTCCCCCCTCGCGGCAGGGAGAGCTGCTTCAGCAGCTGCAGCGTCTCGCCGCAGAACTCTGTTGCCAAGGGGGAGACATTGAGGCACAGCCCCAGGTGAGTCTGCCCCACAAAGACGTCCTTCAGCAGGTGCGTGACCTGCAGGGGCTCATCGTTGTCAGGCTATGTTCCAGAATGCAAGGCTTCTGCAGTCAGCGCATGTGCACAGCATGACATAATGACAGCATGAGCGCTTGACTTCTCTGTAGCTCCTACATCATGGGTGAGTGACTGCAGTGCAGAACATTACATCAGAGGCAGCTCATGGAAATGGCTCAGCTGTTCATCATGGGTGCATTGCCAGGCAGCTTGTCACCTTAGAGCTGCTATAGGGAATGTCCAGAGGCTCCTTGAAGCCGCCCTGCTGCTGCCACAGGTGGCGACTGAGGCAGGTGTGAAGAGCCTCATTGCTCTCCTGTAGATGTCTGATGTCTTCCATGGGGAGCTGCGACTCCAGGATGTCCTTGGCGGGCTCCATGCCAGCCATGTCCACGAAGGTCAGGCGGGCATGGGGCACCCTCCTCTCCCCTGCATGCCAGAACTGCAAGCGTCAGCGCAGCAGAATGTGCGCCTGCACATCCGCACCCGCAGAGCTGCTGCATTGCTGAGCTGGCCGCAATTACTCAGGAAGCTAGTTGTGGCGCGGACTGACAGCGCAAATAGACAGCCAGAATTTCCCCCAATCAGGAGACCCCACTGGTAGCGCAACCGTAGCATGAACGCGTGCATGCAGCCCTAGATCAAAATTATAGAAAGGCAGTCATAGCAGTAATCCATGAGACACACAGCTGCAAGGCCAGGCGATCAGCACCTTCAGTAGCAGTGCCTCACCTGCTAGAGAGTGCACATGGAATCTGGGCAGCGGGCTGCCCTCTGTGTAGAGGTAGAGCGTGATGACTGAGTGGCCAATGGAGCGGGTGCCCCTCTGATATCGCTGGCCCCAGGAGAGCGACAACACCTCCTCTGCCTCGCACATGTCCTCAATGCGGACCTGCACACACAAGACCTTCAGAATGAACCCTCGTCAAGCGGGAACAGCCAGAGGCCAAAAAACCCCTAAGGCCATGAGCACGTCAGATAAATTTTGCCTTTTTAGGTAGAGGCGCTCGCTGCCTAGCAAGGGATAGGAGTGACTGTCCATGATGAGCACAGGGGAGCAGGCACATCCGCATCACAAGAAGCAAGCATGCCAAGCAAGGGCAGCTGCAGAGTTCCCAGCTTCCAGTGTCTGGTGTCCGTACCATCCAAACACGTATCAGCTAAAATGGAGGCTGCTCAGCGTCACAGATGGAGCACAGAGCTTCATGCATTTTCCAGACAGCTGTGCAGCGCACCTCGCTCAGGCCGTCGGGGATGACGTGCCCATCCTCGTCCTCCACTAGCTTGAGCATCATGTTGTCATTGAGCAGGTCGTTCACAACATCGCCGTAGACCTGCAACAGATCACTCCACTCAATGGTACAGCCCTGGAGCCTCGCAGTCTTACAGCATCAGGGGAAACACAGGGGGTGTATGGGAGCACACATCAGGTGCTTGTTGCTTGAGATAGCATTACCTGAAGATCAACAGTCTGACAGCATCAGGGGGAACACACGGGTTGGATGGAAACAGACAGCAGCTGCCTGTTGCTTGAGATAGCGTCGAGGGAGGCGTCAGAGTAGGGAACATACCTCGCAGTGTGACATTGCGACGCTCCACGTCAGATGATCATCCGGCCTCGCTCCCATGTGGCCGCTGCGAGTGCCCTGCAGATGGCGCTCAGCCATGAAGCACCTGATGCCATCTGGACCCCTCTAGCAGGCAGGCCCTGGCGCCACAGGTGGCCGTACACAGCGCACCAGTGACACGGTAGTAAGCCAGAAAGAGGACGGAATAGGGAGTGTTCCGCACCGTGGGGCTATAGTAGAGCAGCTCCTGGACTGCCCGCATGACAATTCCAGTGTCACCCTGATCATGATCGCCCTGCAAGTGCAGTCAGCTCCTCAGGTGGAGCCAGACCCCAGACACTGATGGTTGAGGAGCGCCCAAAGTCTGTTTAATGAGAGGCAGGAGGCACACTGCTCTGCACCTCCTGAAGCATGCAGGACTCTGAATCTCAGGACATGATGGACATGGCAAGCAAGAAAGCAGCCAGTCCAAAGCTGACCTCAGGGATGCAGTGCATGCATTACTGCTCCTGTACTCAGTGCATTCAAGCCTGAGCTTGTCAGCATGAAGACAGGTGCTCTGCTGCTATGGCTTCCATGAGGGTCAGCTGAGGTGGCTGCGGGCAGGCAGCATGCTCACCTGCATCATGAAGGTCTTGCCAGAGCGGGTGAGGCCCAGGCTGATGAAGCACCCGCTGCCACCCTCCCTCCTCACTTGCTTGACCAGCTTGCCTGCTGTGTAGTCGTAGGCGAACTGCAGACCGGCGTCCTCATTGACAACCTGGTCAAAGCTGAAGACCCGCGTCCCTTGCTCTGCAGGAGCCCTGCAGTGCAAGCTGGCCCGTTTCAGAAACTGCGGCTTTCGGAGTGCGCTCTGCACATGCCTCACGACAGGTCATGGGCTGCCGGACGGCACCCTCCTTCTGTCCAGCAAGGCACGCCTCAAGCTGAACGTAGAGGTGCAGGATGTGAGCATAAGGCACACTGTGGACGGACGCCAAAAGAGCAGCAGCACAGGACAAGCTCTGCAATGACTCGTTTATGATTATGTGTGCGTATGCTCACCCATGGGGGATGTGCAGCTCGACGGTATCTTCTGTGTTGCGCCGCGATTCTGGGTATGGCACGTAGAAGCAGGCGTCCTGATTGGCATTGGCCCCCTCCTCTCCAACTTGCTCTGTGTCAGTCGCTCCGCTCTCTCTGAAACGGAGCGCCACCTGCAAGGGAGCTCTCCTAAGTTGTACAGGGTCTGATGGTCGAGCTTACTAGTTGAAGAGGAGCAGATTCAACAGACGCATCAATGACTTACCAGGATAGTCTGCGCTGCTTTCTTGATGCTGTTTGCAGCAGCGGAGGCGAGCTCCATCCCCCTGAGACTGGCCGTTTTCTCCAGGGGTTCCTCGCACTTCGATGGGGCTATATACTGTTTCCCTCTCCTTGCATGCGATCCGCACGAACGACTGCAAAAGGTCTCTGTGAAACACTCAATTCCTCTCTGCAAGCAAGCCGTGGTATGGACTCTTGATGTTTGGCAGACAATGGTGTTTCGGAAAGTGCCTGAAGCCCTGATACCCTCGGCAGCTCCCAAGCGTATCCTGCAGCTTCGCTGCTTTGCCCAAAGCATGGCCGGAGGGCGAACGACCGATGGGGCGGGCCGAGCTTGACGTCCTACATTTGTGAACGTGAATGTCCTAGCATGCACTTGAGGATGGTATAGTGGCCGCGCCAAGCACTTGGCGAAAGCAACGAAGCAGTGTATAGCATGATGAGGCTCACGAGGTCTCGCAAAGGGAGGGACATGGTGTAAACCACTGGTCATCGTCTAGCATCAAGCTATGGAGTCCAACATGGTGGTAATGGAGGCATGGCGAGCTGATTAGACTGGTTACAGACATATGAAACTGCCTTTTCCAGGAGCAATTCCCAATCCAGCTACAGCAATGGCTCCCCGCCACAGCACCATCCGGGCTGTCACATTCATGCTGATAAGTTCAGAATTCTCTGAAGCTCAACAGGTGATTTACAATCCGGCGACCATGCCCACAGCCGCCTGCCCGCCTCGGGCAATGACTTTGCAGCACTGGGGCCGGTGGCTGGCTACGTCAATCATACACGTCTCACAATGTCTGCCTGAAGAGCACTTCCCATTTCACCTTAGCAGCGTCTCTACCAAAAGTGCACTCTTGCCTGTCATACAGCATCAGAAATCCCGGAAGCTTAGAAGGTGGTTCTCAGCCCAGCGGCTTCGGCCGCATCCGCCAAGGCTAATCATGGGTGCACAGACAGTTCGAATGTCTATATCAGAGGGCGCAACTCCAGTCACGTTCCAGCAATGTCTCCCCTCATGGTCCCATTTGGGCTGTCACAGGGTACCCCTATGTTGTTGCGTTCAGAAGTCCCTGAAGCTCAACAGGGGATTTTCGTTCTTGCGGCCTCGGCCGCGGCCACGCCGGCCGCGCCCGCCCCTGCCGCCGCGGTGCCGTCTATTGACATAGCTGCGCCCGTGCTTGGCCGTGCAGAGCTTGGCTATCTGCTCGTCGCAGATGACGCAAGCTGTGATGTCCGTCGCTCCATCTGGCAGGGACGACGCTCCCTTCCTAAAATCCAACCTCAGCATGGAGGAGTCACACTCCTGTACAGCATGATTTACTTGTATATTGCCTCTCGTAGACTCTCAACAGACTCCTCTCTCTACAAGCCTGTCCTAAAGTCTCAGCTCTGAGCGCTTGGCACGCTCCTAGATGTTTCAACACCATGGAACGCGTCTTGCGTGTGCACAAAGGGCACTTATGTAGGGGGCTTGGGCTCTGTACATTTTGGGTCTGGCATACCGGGCAGTGCTTTTTGGAGAGCTTTGCGGAATGCAGTGTCTCTGGAAGGTAGATCAGGAAGCTGCACTGATTGCAGTCCAGCCGCCACTTGGGTCCAGAGACAGGGTCAAGCACCACGGTGCCGTCATCGCACTCTGGGCAGGCAGTGATGCCCATGCGCAGGAAGCTGTGGGGGCAGCCCGAGTGCGGGCACAGCGTGCATGGCATGCCCGCTTTGCCGCCTGCACCCTGCCCGCTCACCTGCACCCATAAAGGAGCTGTCACCCTATGCACCTACCAATGATGACCGCCTCGTCCCTGACAATCAAGCAGATGACCCTGGACTGTCCATTCAGACATTTTGCCATAATGAAGCATAATACACCCCAAGCTCGTCTTCTGCCTAGCACAGATGGTACTCGACCAGCAAGGATGCAAGGGCAAGGGCTGACCTTGAGAGCACCCTCAAAGGGGGGATTGTTGTAACAGAAGGGACACAGGGCATAGGTCTTGCCATCTGGACCGCTCAGGCTGAACAGCACAATCTCATAGCCGTCCAGCGGACACTCAAGGCCCTTGTACAGCTTGACCGTCCCTCCCTGTCAGCAAAAGAGATGCCACGATCAGCACAGCAGGACAGTGCACAAGCCTGTTTGAGCTCCTGCTGTAACCCATGCCTGAATATGCAGGCCTGCAATTTGAAGCTGCCTGATGCAGATAGGTGAAGAGCCTGGTACATCAAGAATACGCTAATTGAGTTGAAATTGAACTTTCACCTGCGGCAAGTTGAGGACTTCTTCGCATGTGGGGCAGTACAGGCGCATTGGCCTGATACTGATCAGCTTCATGTATCGTAGGCACTTCCCGCATTTACCCAGCACCTTGCCTGCATATGCCACCCCTCTCAATTCAGGGAGCAGCTGGGACAATCCATGGAGCTGAGGCCATAGGCAGCCTCTGATGTTTGCACAAGATTCCAACCAGTTGCTACATGAGAAGCACCCCCAAGTGTCTTGGATCACGTGATGAGGCCAGCAAACAAATTCCATCCAATTCCTACATGAGACATGAGGATTACACTGAAATTGCTTAGTTTACCTGATGAGGCCAGTGGGGAGAAGGATGCCTCAAAGAGGGCGTCCATGCGCGCGATTTTTGTGACAAAGTGCCTGAACTTCTGCGCGAACTGGTCCAGCGTGTGCAGCACCACTGCTTCCTTCTCGGCCTTCCCTTCCGCTATCAGCCCTATCTGCTGCTCCACATGGGCCCTCACCTGCCCATGACAGCACACCATCTGGGCAGCCCTACCAGCAGGGCTCTGGAACCTGCTGTGCATGTCTTCTAGCAGGCTTTGTATGCTGCCATGCCAGTGTGTAATGCAGGCAGAATCATATTCTATGCTCCGGTAAGGAATCAGGGATGTCACAAGATTCATGAGCATATCGAGAGCATACCTGCGGGAGGCAGAGCTCTGGGTCGATGAGCTGGTACCCCCGCACCAGAGTGATGCCCAATTCAGTTGGGACCACCTTGCGGCCCGTCTGGATTCCTACATAATTTCTCTCGCCTGCGTGCCAGCCATGCAGGTAAAAAGTAGCATGCTGACATTGCAGCCGGTGAATCTGTGACAAAGGGCAAGCGAGGTTAGAATGGCAGCGCAGTGGGAGGAGGGCGCACAAATGTTGTTGATGTGCACAGCTATGGAGGCGTCAGTGCCGATGCCGTGCTTCTCCATCAGCCCAATCAGCTCGCTCTCTGTGAGGTAGTCTGGAGGCGATGTCTTGCCCTGCAGCGCCACACCACCTTATGCCTCTGGGGCAATCAGAAGACTCATCAGGCTATCAATCTGGACACCGTTTATAAGATAGCATTGCTCGAATTGCGCTACATGTAGCAAACTGACAAAGACCACAGGGAGGTCATTCCGCCAGCACCATGTAGTTCTAAGATTGAAAAAGGCTGAGCCAAGAGATCTACCTGCTTAAGGTCAACTTCCGTGATGGGAAGTGACTCTCCTTCCTGGAGGGGTGGCAGAGGCTTGCCCTCCACAGCCTGAATAATGCCAGCTGTCCCAATCATGTTCAGTCAGTTGCCTGCTCTGTTCACAATCAATGCCAGCAGGATGTGTAGGTCAGT
The DNA here is from genome assembly GCA_963930925.1 of Coccomyxa viridis. Lineage (NCBI taxonomy): Eukaryota > Viridiplantae > Chlorophyta > Trebouxiophyceae > Coccomyxaceae > Coccomyxa > Coccomyxa viridis. Next base: position 572,496 of record CAWVOJ010000008.1, on the reverse strand, counting down.
TTGCATTCCGCACGTTTAGGGGGCGCTTCCAACCCACAGTAATATTTGCTTCTGGGTTGTCATTGTGGAGCATACCCGCCAGGGCATGATGGCGGTGAATCCCGGGCGTTTTGGCGAGGTTCCCGAGGCCGAGAATGCTTCATGGCCTGCGCTGAATGTGGCGGTGGTGCGCGCGAAGGTGCAATCGGGCGACAGGGACCCTAGGAAGTGGCGCGCAACGTAATCGTACAGGCGCCACATGTCGCCGCCGCCCAGCTCGTGCTCGGTGGCTGACGCTACGGGCGTGATGGGCGGGTGGTCCCCCGCATCATGCCCTCCCTGCAAGGCAGTATGCACTGTTTGGGCATCATCCTAAGGACATGATCGCATAGAATTAGATTTCCAGACGCACCATGCCCTCCCTGCGTGCTCAGCTGCTTTGTCTAGGCCGGTCACACAGGAGTTCTTCTCAGAATTCCTGAAAGGTGCCTACACTGCAATACCTGGCAGAGTGGTCCAATTTGGCTGGTGCCTGCTCTTGCAAGACCTTCATGAGCAATGTGCATTCCCAAATATTCTCTAAGGCTGTGGAGCACAACATGATCATGAAAAAGCTGGCTACATCAGATGCCTAGGTCAGCACAGACCTTTGGAGGCACGAAGTTGCTCATGAGGTGCTGGGCGTACTCGCCCCATATGGGGTGCCTCCTCATCTCCACAAGAACCTCCTCAAAGTCAAAGCCGGGCGGATATCCACTGCTCTCTGCACATGACGATCACACCGTAGGCTTGCTGGCTTGACAGCAGGCCTTCTCCGCTCGGTACAGGAGCCTGTTGTATCCAGAGAGTGTGTGGCAGGGCAGCAGGGGTCTGTCTGCTGCACAGCCTCAGAGAGCATAGCCTGCAGGTCTCAGCATGAGTCTCTCCTTTCTGCAAGCTGCTGACATGCTTCAGTCAGTGCGTTGTGAGGTGACACATGATGACTGACCTGTGCGCGGGTATGACAGGTACCCCGAAGTGTACAGGCTCTCTGCGATGCGCATGGCCTGGGCGGGCGCCATGCCCAGACCACTGCTGGCGATCTTCAGCATCTCCACTGTATTCAGCCCTGGCGCAGAGCAGCCAACATACCCCTCATGCATAACCTAAGTGTCTCACGCTTGGGCCCCGATGCCGTTCAGAGGCAAAATTGCTGTGAATGTGCTCAAGGTTTGGACATGTTGCAATCACCAGATTGATGCAGTGCAGCACACAGGACAGCCACATCTTAGCCAGAGTAGGCAAGGGGCATGCACTCTGAGACCTTGAGTCTGCGTGAGAGGAGCGAATCTTACCATGGGGCCTCTGCCGCCGCTCCTCCTTTGTGGTGACGCCTGTGCAGCGCATGCCGCGCGCCTCCTTCACCAGCACCTGGAACAGCTGAGCCGCATCCTGGTCGAACAGGCGCCCCCTTGCCCACTCCAGATCTATCCTGCAGGCGTCAGAGACACTCTCTGCCAGTCATCCATGTGTAGCTCAGTCACAGAGGGTGCATCGAAGTACTTTGAAAGGGATATGGATTTATACAGATGCCTACAGAAGGCCAGGGAAGACTGTGGGTCAAATGCTCCGTGGCACTCCTCAGTGATATGAGGGCGACACGCAGCTCTCAGATGTATTCATTGAATAGCATCTGATCAGCTGGGTGCCATATGCGATGCAGCAGGAGGCGGCAGAGCACACAAGCAGTACGGACCTTTGCCCTGCCTTGCTGATGTGCGGCCTGATGGACCAGAAGTCCTCTGGCTGGAAGGCTGTGATGACCTGGTGGCGCTGCACCGCGAACGTGAGGGTGGGCGTCTGGCAAGGCCCATAGGAGATCACGGACGCATCCAGGTTGCCGTACTTGCCCTGCACAGGACTACAGTATCACCAACATCGCAGATGGCGCTGGATGTCGCAGATGTCTTCAACCATTCACTGCCATGTCAAGCCTGTCTGGCCACCTTTTCAGAATCTACGTTGGCGATTCAAGCGCATGTGGACATGGCTGAGGATCTGAGGAGCACTGGCAGTGTTAGGTGTAGTGAGTTTCTGTGGATTTGGCATGATAGTCTGGGCGCACCTGGAAATAGCGTGTCTGGAAGCGGGTGAAGGCCACCCCAACCTTCAAGTCCAGCTCCTGCCTAGCATCCACCGCCAGCGCTTCGCACTTGTTGGGCTCCCCCAGCTTGTCCTGCAGTGAACATGCTAGCTTCCTCAGCACATAGCGCTGCTGGCGCTGCTGAGCTGATGGAGGCAGACGCTGGACACAAAGCCAGCGTCCAGCGCCAGCATTTCCTCACATTATTCCAGTCCTAGAGAACTCACATTGGCCAGCGGCGGAAAGCAAGCCTGGATGGTGCATGCAATGAGACAGAGCACGTCCAGCAATTGCCTGAACCACCTCAGCAGCAACCGCATTGCCTGCCATCAAATGGTCCTAAGAACACCACAGGGCCAGCGGTAGGAGGCAAGCTGGGATGGTTTAGGCAATGAGACAAAGCACATCTAGCAACTGCCTACAACTTGCTAGCAGTGCCAGAGTTCCTGGCATCAGCATGGGCCTGGAGAAATCAGGTTGGCCAGTGGGAGGACGCAGGCTGGGATGTGTACGCAATAAGACAAAGCGCGTCCAGCAGTCGCCTGGAATTTCTCGACATTGCCAAGATTTCCTGGCATCAAGACGGCCCTAGAGGACCCCACAGGGCCAGCGGCAGGGTGCTAGCTGGGATGGTGTATGCATTGAGGCAGAGCAGGAGAGGCTACCATGGCGGCTGTGATGTCTGGAGCGCTGATTGCTGAGAAGCGAGCACGGAAGATCTGCTGGCCTGCCGAACGCGCCATCCACTTCACGGTGTTGTCAATCACCTGGGCATCCGTAACTCAAGTCAACAGGATGATGGGAGCTTGCTTCAGCATCAGATGGGGTCCTTCGCAGATTGAGGGAGCGCTGTGAAGGAGGGTGTCACAATTTGTGGGCAATCCTCACTTGTTGGCAGATGTTGCCTGCGCACCTCAAAACAGATGTTCTCTCCTTCCCGATCACAGTCCAGCCATAGCACCAGGTGGGTGCAGCCCCTGGCTTCTTGCTGCAGGTGCTTGCAGACATGAGCCTGCACAGGATCACGCACAATGAGGGGCAGCTTCCATTGGTCCGAGGTACCAGCAAATGGCCTCCGCATTTGAGCAGTCCATATACCTAGTGCCTTTCTCAGAAGTATGCTGCTGTAGTGGGCCAGGAAGACTCATGCCCAATCCTGGCACTTGAGCGGACCTGCCTTGGGGTTTGCTTCTGATCTGATAGTAGGCGCATCAAACAGGGACGCTGGGTCGGTGGTCTCCCAGTTCTGGAATTTCGCTGGGAAGTCTATGCTCAGGACATGGCCAATGACTGAGGTCATCCTGAAGTTTGCGATTCGGCCCCTGAAGGACCCATTCCATTCGTGAACTTCCAGGAAGCTCCGCCTGGAGTGTGCCTGCATTTGTTCGCCTGGTATGATACAGTCATTCTGCCACTGCCTTGTCAGCGTCTTGAGACACATACACAGCGTTTCAAGGTCCAGAGGAATTATGGGGCCTGGCAGTACCCTTACCCTCCCACTTGAGAGGATATTGGCAATGCTCTGAGCCAGGGAAGGCTTCTCAGCAACCATCAGCACTGTGCACGACATGCTCCTCTGGAGCTGGGAGCCTTTATGCTTGCGGTCAAATCCTCAGACGCGTTTAAATATCGCCAGGAGATGGGATCTTATCTCGTGTGTAAGTCAGATGTGGCCTGCTGACTGGCATTGCATTGGGCCTTATGTCCGGCATGCTGCACCTTGGATTGGCAATGAGCGACTCACGCCTCTTTCTGAAGGCAACGCTGTTACCAAAATTGCTTGTCTGCGGCATCAAGCTCTGCATCCCTGAACGGGCTATTCCGGCATGCTATCACTTCTCCATCTCCTGCTAAGCAAGCTGCTCATAACGTTCACATCTCACCCTTTGAGAGTTGTTGGACGTTGTTCGAAGTTTCGGACGCATGTTCTGCTTGTAAGCACCGATGCACTCATTTGGGCAGCCTGGGAAGGAATGGGCCCAGACTTACATGTGACGTTGCCTAATCTGGACCAAGGCGCGGGAGCCCAGAGAAACAGGCGCACCACCTCTCTACCTCAGAACAGATTCTGTGATTCTGGCGTCAGCCCACCATACAACATTTGTGGAACATTTCTGGAGGAACTCTCCACACGGAAACGCTGCCTCTGACTCTAGCTGCCTGCAGCTGGGAAGATACCTGTTGACGCGTGAGAACTAAGATCCCACCAGGCGCCCCCGCCACTCGTCGGTGACCTCCGAAGAGCATCTCCTAGGACTGCTCAGACGATCACCATGGCGGCCGCGACCGAGACCGTCCCCACTGTTGGAGGTGAGACATGTGTCCTGGCTTCTCATAATAATGGCAAGGTGTGACACCAGGCGTGTTTCAATCGCTCGAGGCCATCCGGCGGGCCCGGTGACTGTGGTCTGCGATGAGGCTTGTATAGCATAGTTGTTCATGTGCCGCGCCCGAGGCTCTCATTGAGGTTGTTGTCAGCTCGTTCGGCGTTGTCCTCGAGGTGGTGGCAGCCGCCGGCGGAGCTACTGCGTGTGTGTAATGCAGTGGCTCAGGTGTATAACACCACCACTACGGTAGTCATGACTGCAGACGCATTTTGCGTGCACGGGTTTTCGTGCTCGGTGAAGTCGACCAGGAAGTTTTGGGTTGGTCCTTCAACTCTGTCAAAAGCTGTGTAGGGCGTCACAGGCGTTTGCCCTAAGCCCATCTTGGCAGTGGTTGTCTACTTAACCATAGGGGCTTAGTCGCGTAGCGTCGCAGTTCCGCTGCCAAATTTCGGCGACGCGCTGACCCACGTTGCCTGATGACATCTCCCAGCTTGGCTTCGGGCGTACATTTGGTGCCCTTGTACAGTGTGTAAGGAAGCCACTGCTTGCAATAGTCGTCTGAGGCCAGTTTCAAGCTGGCATTCTGCGTGGGCAACTCCCTGTCATTTTCAGGCTGCCAGCTGAATATTCCCTGTCTGCCTGCAGCTGAGACTCTGGAGGAGAACCAGACCGTGACTGCCCTCATGAAGCGCCTCTCAATCTCTGCGGAGGACAAGGAGCGCTCTGCTGCTGTGTCCGAGATTGTGGACCTTGTGAAGAAGGGAGGCGTTGGCGCACTCAAGGTGCTGCAACTGCACTTTCTGCCTTACATATTGCCCAGCCTGGGCATGTATACCAGGCTGTCTTCTGTGGCTGTAAGACGTCTGTCGTCCCAGTTGCGAGCTTGTCAGCATGACGACGCCCGAGTTCTGTGTGAGTGCCACCCACACTGCCTCACAGTTTGTCAAGTGGCTGACGTGTCGAGCATGTGCTTCCAGGCTGGCGGCCTCGGAGACCGCCTGGCTGAGTCAGCAGCCAGCGCCACAGACCCTCTGGCACGCCAGGGCGCCTTTGAGACCTACACTGCCCTCATGAAGGACATTGGCGCCCCCATCGAGCCCTTTGTCGCTGGAGTGCTGTCCACCATGCTGGACAAGTGCTCAGACAAGGTGCGCAAGCACCACCATCTCTGCAGTACTGTTACTATTGTGGTCTTCCGCCTGCTTTGCATAGCACACTGCTGCTGTCAGAAAGTATTGTCTCAAAAGGAAGTTGTACTGTCTGCATCATGGGGGGTTTTGAGATTGCTTAAACGCAGCCAAACTCCTCACAACTGCATTGGCTGGCTGCACATGCTGTGGAAGGCCTGTGCTGATACAAACAGGGATTGTCAGCTTATCTGAATGCTCTTTGCCATGCCACAGGTGAAGGTGGTTGCCACAGCCGCTGACGAGGCTGTCAAGGCCTTTGTCCAGCTGATGAACCCTCAGGCCGTGAGGGTGGTGCTGCCCGACCTGCTGGCCGCACTGGACACCAAGAAGAACTGGCAGACCAAGATTGCAGCTCTGCAGTCCTTCTCTGACCTCTGCAAGCGCGCACCCCTGCAGACCAATGTCTGCCTGCCCGACATCATCCCGGCTGTCACCTCCATCATGGGAGATGCCAAGCCCCAAGTGAAGGTGTGACACTTGTCTGCACCATTGCAGACAGCCCTTGTTGACAGTCATGCACCTGATCATTGCTCTGCTGCCCGTGCGACATGTGTCACAAGCGCAGTTGCCCTGGCATGTTGGGTTTTGCCGCATGTTGCACATTCAGAGCATGCTGCCTGGGCAGCATGTGGCAAAGCCCAGCGTCTCTTGCAACTGTGCATGTGCCTGACCTACCAGGTGTGCTTCACCTGCCATGAATTTGCCATGTCATGTATTCATGAGTCAACAGCATGGAGGCTGACTGTGCTGCACTGTGCAGACTGCTGGCACCAAGGCCATGAAGGAGATCTGCGGCATCGTGGGCAACCGCGACATCGAGCCCTTCATCCCCGTGCTCGTCAGCTGTATCGCGCGCCCGGCCGAGGTGCCCGACTGCGTGCACAAGCTGGGCGCCACCACCTTTGTCCAGAACGTGGAGGCCCCCGCGCTGTCCATCATGGTGCCCCTGCTTATCCGCGGCCTGCGCGAGCGCGCCACGGCCGTCAAGCGCAAGGCGGCGCTCATCATTGACAACATGGCCAAGCTGGTTGACAACCCCAGCGACGCGGCCGTCTTCCTGCCCCGCCTTCTGCCCGGCCTGGAGAAGGTTTCCCAGGAGGTGCCCGACCCAGAGTGCCGCTCTGTGGCCTCCAAGGCCCGCGACACCCTGCTCAAGCTGGTGCAGGACCCGGCTGCTGCTGCGCCCGCTGAGGCCCACGACTTCAAGGTATTGCTTCTGCTTCAATTTTGCCTAGTTGTGTCATCCCCCCTGTGTGACTCTGTCAATCTGCCTGTTGTTCGAAGTTGATCTCTCCTTCCAAAACGTAATCAGCCCACCGGACTGATTGTGTAGTGCTGCACTGACATGTGATACGAACACACAGCTGACAGTGCTCTCCCCGTTGCAGGTCGTGCTGCCCGTGCTGAAGGACATTGAGGCCAAGCACAGCAAGGCTGGCATGGGCTCAGTCTCATCTGCCATCACTACCGTCACCCTGGAGTATGTGGCAGCCATGTGCTCCACCCTCATTCAGGTCAAGAACTTCGACATTGAGGACTGGGAGACGGTAAGTCCTATCCATATAAACCAGATTTGCTGCACTAATTTCTGTACAGCAGGCATTCTGTCTATACTGGCTTGCTGTGCTTATGTCAGGCTGCTGACACAGGCCCTGTGTCAGGCTGCAATTACAGGGCAGACTCTGTGAGCATCAGCTAAAAGTGGAACTGCTGTGACTAGCAAGTCAAGGGCTGATCAGGTTCCTGTGATCTGCAGAGCACTGTGCCATACCTGTCCGAGTACATGGAGACGGCGGCTGCCAAGAAGGTGGCCCAGGACTTCCTGGACCAGTCCTTCCAGGTGACCCAGAACAAAGAGAAGGAGGTGATCGAGGAGGAGGAGGGCGAGGACCTGTGCGACTGCACCTTCTCCCTGGCCTACGGTGCCAAGATCCTGCTCAACAACACCCGCCTGCGCCTCAAGAAGGGCCGCCGCTACGGCCTGTGCGGCCCCAATGGTGCTGGCAAGGTGTGACACGCTGCCACCTCTTGACCTGTTCTGTGTTTTTCTGCAAGCCTTGGGGATAGCACCAGCCTGGCTGCTGAACATCCTGTCAGGTGATCAGCTGTCAGTGATGAGCTGCCAGGATGTCCAGCAGCCGCCGACAGGATGTTTAGAAGCAGGAGTAGGTGTGATTGTCAATCAAGGGAGTGACTGGAATGCTGACAGCTGTTGTGATGCTGTGCAGTCCACTCTCATGCGCGAGATCGCCGCCGGCAAGGTGGACGGCTTCCCTCCCAAGGAGGAGCTGCGCACTGTGTACGTGGAGCACGACATTGACGCTGAGGCGTCTGACGTCAGCGTCGCCCAGTACGTCCTCCAGGACCCCACTCTGGAGGGCGAGGTCGACGAGAAGAAGGTGGCTGAGGCCCTTGGCGACGTCGGCTTCACCCCTGCCATGCAGGCGGACCGCGTGGCTGCCCTGTCCGGTGGCTGGAAGATGAAGCTGGCCCTGGGTGAGCCTTTCCCCAGCTTCTGAGCTTTCAGCTTGTTTAGTGGAGACTATTTGCTGTGGCCTTTCATGCACCGTCCAATGTGCTGCCCCACTTCTGTTGCATGCTGAAGTCCAGCTATCTGTCTGTGCGCAGCTTCATTGCGCAGTGTGCTGACCTGTCGTTCATTTCCCTGCAGCCCGCGCCATGCTGTACCGTGCCCAGATCATGCTCCTCGATGAGCCCACCAACCATTTGGACGTCAAGAACGTGGCCTGGTTGGTCAACTACCTCACCGGCCTGACAGAGGTCACCTCCGTCATCGTGTCCCACGACTCCACCTTCCTGGACAACGTCTGCCAGTCCATTGTCCACTATGAGAACCGCAAGCTGCGCATCTACAAGGTGCGCTTGCCTTTCCTGACATCTCGTCGCACCCCTCACACAGATGTCTTTTCAGCACTGCTCCTGATGACTACCAAAATATACATGTGCTGGATGTGCGTGGCTGCCTCGGCTCTTTTTTGTATATCTTTGGGTCTGAACTGTCATGCTTCTGCTGCAGGGCAACCTGAGTGAGTTCGTGAAGAAGAAGCCCGAGGCACGCAGCTACTATGAACTCAAGTCTGCCCAGGGCCTGAAGTTCATCCTGCCCGAGCCCGGATTCCTGGAGGGCATCAAGACCAAGGACCGACCTATCCTCAAGATGATGAAGGTCGCCTATGCGTGAGTCTCCTACCACTGCCCTGCCACTTATACCTGTCAATGCCTGTTGTGTGAGTAGCGCGAGCCAGAGTGCACATGCTGCTATCACGCCACATCACACGCAAGCTGTCATGTGCACTGTGCAATATGCTTCCCACACAGAAGGTATTCCTAATGTACATGAGCTTGGATAATATCTGTTATCATAGAGAAGTGTAGGCCTGTAGCTCATGATCTGGTGTATTCTGCAGGTACCCTGGCGCTGAGAAGAAGGTTCTGGAGGACATCAGCCTGTTCTGCACGCTGAACAGCCGCGTGGCTGTGCTGGGCCCCAACGGTGCCGGCAAGTCCACCATGATCAAGGTCCTCACCGGCGAGCTGGAGCCAAACTTTGGAACCGTGTGGCGCCACCCCAACATGCGCGTCGCCTACGTGGCACAGCACGCCTTCCACCACATTGAGCAGGTGTGTGCCCAGCCCTGATATTGCCTGCTGCAAAGTGTATGACACAAGCCTGCCAGTAATTGTCACTGACTCCTTAGACACAGCCCTGTTGTATACCCTGCGTGTGTCACTGTCGTGTGAGAAACAAGGTCTCACTGTCTCTCCTGTCCCGTGCAGCACCTGGAGAAGACTCCCAACGAGTACATCAGGTGGCGTTACGCCATTGGTGAGGATCGCGAGAACCTGTCCAAGGTCACCCGCAAGGTGAGCTCTTCACATCCTTCTCTCTCCCTGCAGCAGTGGAAGATGCCTACCTGGGACTGTTCTCCTTGTAGGGAGGCCATGTGTTTGCCATGTGCTGCTTCCAGTGCTGCTTCAGCTCATCTCAGGAGGTGTGACCTGCATGGATGCTGAGCATGTTGTGTGGTGCAACAGATCAGCGACGAGGAGCTGGCCAAGATGCAGCAGCAGTTCAAGATGGAGGACGGCACCAAGCGCGTCCTGGACAAGCTGGTGGCCCGCCGCAAGCTGAAGAAGCAGTACGAGTACGAGGTGCAGTGGAAGGGCTTCGACCCCACCCAGAACACCTGGATGCCCCGCGACAAGTGAGCTCCCGCCTTCGCACCCCTCTGCCTTATTTTGTGTACCTTTTCCTGTCATGCCTGTAAGGGCGGAAGCTCTTCCACCTGACTTCTAGGGAAGAGGCAGCCCTTTGCTGTCCAGCACAGTGAGTGTCTTGCTTCTTGGATATGAGGTCTGCGGAGGAGTTGTGCGCTGCGCATCCCTTCTGAGGGCGCCTGAGGACCTCATAGCAAACGGGCAGACTGCTCACTTTACTGCATGGTACAGGGATGCCGCCGTACAGAGAGGTCGAAGTCCTGCACGCATCTTACAGTGGGTTCTCTGCACAATGTGCTGATATAGTATGTTGACCACAGGCTTGTGGAGGTGGGCTTTGAGAAGATGGTGAACGAGCTGGATGTGAAGGAGGCTGCCCGCCTGGGCATGCACACCCGCCCTCTCACCACTGCCGTCGTGCAGCAGCATCTGGCTGACCTGGGCGTCGACCCCGAGTTCGGCACCCACTCCCACATGCGCGGCCTGTCTGGTAAGCCTCTGTTCCTCTCAAAACTTAGGAAGACTTCATTGTTGCAGCTTCTCTGGCCATGGTGCTCTGTGCATGTGTATACCATGTTCAATTGATAGTGAGGCGTTGCTGAGGGAATGGCAGAGAGACCCTGCCGACATCTGCTGTAGCGTAGGGATTATGATGGTAGTTCTTTCCATATCTCAGAGCAATGCTATCCCTGCACGTCCATGCCATGCCCTTTATGCTCAGGTGAAGGGATGGCACTCCCCTGAAGCAGTTGAACAACAATATCATTGTGGCTTATGTCTAGAGGCAGCTCACAGCATGGCTTTAGGTACGAGTTGAGGTGTGGAACTGAATCTGTGCATGGTCTGGTGCAGGTGGCCAGAAGGTGAAGGTGGTTCTGGCAGCTGCCACCTGGATGAACCCCCACATGCTGGTGCTGGATGAGCCCAGTAACTACCTGGACCGTGAGTCCCTGGGCGCTCTGGCCGAGGCCATCAAGGAGTTTGGCGGCGGTGTAGTCATGATTTCCCACAACTCTGGTGCGCCCTCTTTGCACTGCAATCCTCCTTCATGGATCATCTGCTCGCTCTTGCCTACCGGGTTGGTTCAGTTCTCACAAGGGGAGATTGATTAAGCTGGTGCATGCACAGTTTCATGCTAGGTTTCTACATTGTCCTCTCCAATTTTTTTTTTAGAGGCAGTCGATTGGGTGTGCTGACAGAGCTCTCTACTGCCTGCAGAGTTCACCAATGCTCTCTGCGAGGAGAAGTGGCTCATGGAGGCCGGCAGGCTGTCCGTCACCGGCCAGTCCGCAGCAGCCGGCAATGTCAAGCTGGAGTGGAAGCCCGAGGAGGAGACCACCGATGCCTTTGGTGAGCCCTCGCTTGCAGCCTCCCACCTCATCACCTTGGCCTGCCTTGGAATGCTCTGCATGACCTGTACATGAACCTGACTGTAACCTTAAGTGCCCTGCGAGGCTAGGTGCTGCCTGCTTTCGATGCTCTGTGTGACCTGCATATGAGCCTGATTGTATCCCCAAATGCCCTGCCAGTTCAGATGCGGGCTATAGAGATGATGTGGCGTGGAGGGCTGCTGCTGACGTGCGCTGCTGCGGCTGTGCAGGCAACGTGGTGAAGGTGAAGCAGCAGAAGAAGACGCTGAACAACAAGGAGAAGAAGAAGGCCAAGAAGCTCAAGGAGGCCCGCCGCGAGCGCGGCGAGGAGGTCTCCGACTCTGAGGACGAGGCCTGAGCCCTTTACTGCGGCTCAAGGGCACTGACAGCCGGCTCTTCCACCTGTCCTCCCTCGGGAGTGCATGTGGTGGCCGGCGACCCTTGCCTGGGCAGTGGAGCACAAGGACTGGAAGCCAGCCATGCTGGGCTGCAAGTCTACTGTGCGACCCTGCTCATCACGAAAGCACCCCTGAAGTCCCACGTCTGTTCTATCAACAAGGCAGCTGTGAGGAGAACATGGTACAAGCCAGGATGTGAGGCCTGTGGCGCATGGTCAGTGGGCTGCACAAGTCTGGAGGTTGGAGGGCCATCAGATGACTTTTAACCTTCCTGATGACTGCCACACAAGAGGGCCCCACGCTGAGGATCATTCCAGCGTGTGACGGTCAGGCTGTCACTGGAAGACTTTTAAACTTCCCAGTGACGGCCAAGCTGCAAGCAATGCCCTGCGGGGAATGAGAAGAGTCGTTGAAAGTTTATTAGACACATTCTTTAGGTTGGTCACCTGTCTGGACTAGGCCGCCCAATGCATTAGGTATCGCTTACATGTGCATGGTTTGATCAGCACCTGCCCATCCATTCTGAGTAGCGCTGCTGTTCTTTCTATATATTCTTTGGCACCTCGGTGAGGGAAGCCATACAGAGTAGGAGTGCTATCAACTGGGCATCCTGTACATACAGATCGTCAGCATCGGCTCGTATAGAACTTGTGGTGCCTTTATACAGAACGCATTAGACATATGTCATGCATGCGACGCTTAGAGATACTGCAATCGTGTGCAAGGCAGTTGTGCTACGCAAAAGGGTGGTTGTAAGGGGGAAGAGGGTCTGTCATCGGTCCACTTCCTTCCAATGCTGTGCACTTTCAGGAGCTTGTCTGATTGTGTGTATGCATTTACTGAGCAACCCTAGCGCCTTGTGAACACGATATGCTTCACTTTCAGTGACATCTGCCCACATATCAGTACCTGCAATTCTGTGCATGCTTTGCGCAGTGCCTGCCTCCTCAGGGAATATTTCAAATACATGACATTCCAGCTGCATGAGACCTCATAAATAAGCCTGAATATCTACTTTGTGTCCTACGCTCTTACTGCAGCTGCTGCATAGAAGCCTTTCTATGAGACTGGTGACATGTCATGACACCTCTCTGAATGTCAGGATGAAGAGCAGTGCTGCCTAGGACACCATTGCTGACTGCCCCTAGGCAATGATGGCTCCTCCACACAGAAGATCCACATGATCTAACACCGCAGTCCACTCAAGCGCTTGCTTGCTTCTTTTGAGCTGCTCTGAGGATCTCCTGGACCTCGCCTGCGCATGCAGTCCGCTTGTACAGTGCCTCTCAACAGTGCAGTCACAGGTGCTCAAGGCAATATCACCATCTTTCTAGGACCATTAAGCCTCACAGCATCCTGCTCAAAGCAGCCTCACAGAAAAGGCTGAAATCATCGGTACAGTGTAATGGCTCCATAGGCAGGACTCCTTATCTCCACGCCAGCGATCCAGGAGCCCTTCACATGAAGACAGGAGTCCCACGCATGCAGATCTGGCGCCAATTATGTTCTCACCTGGCCTGAGCTCTCCATGCTGCATTCTTGCAACAAGGCCAGTTGCCTCAGGGCGCCGCAGCAGGCCGCGCACGTTCTTGAGGCCCGTGCCGAAGCAGACGCCGCACACCCGCGCTCCCCGGCCAAAGCAGTTTGGGCACTCCACAAACTCGTATGTGTCCTGCAGCAGCAGCACCAGCTCACTCTGCTGTCTGCTGTGTCTATGTACAAGCTGGACATCACCTAGGTTGACCGGGCAAAGCCCGTATGCCAAGTCAGAGGCGCACATAGTAACGTCCAGAATCCCTCACATGACCGAGGAATGTCGAGGATCAAGGCAGCATACTCTGTGGATGACAGTGCTGTTGAGCAACAGCAAGCCGGTCACCGACCACAGCTTTCTGCAGAGGGGCGTGGAAAACAAAAGGGCAACAGTCTAAAGTGCCTGCCTTTGTGCGCTTCCGCGAGAGTGCCCTCCACTTTCCGGTGCCTCCACACATGTCGCAGGATACCACACCAGAGCCCAAACACTCCTTACAGAGGGGTATGTCGCCGTTCTGTGATGCAATGCGTCCTGCCAAGTCTCCTGCACACAATATAGTTTGTTCACACCATTTACATAGCTGGAGAACATAGCACTTGCATCCTCTTCAAGAGAACCAGAATCTGCAGTCCTAGACCTCAAAACAGCACCAGGGAATAGCAAGGCACGATGTGCACCATTTGCAAAGGCTCCCTTCAACTTATCCACAGTATAGCAGCAAGCCAGGACAGTGGTGCTTACCATCTGCATCAGCATGTGAGGGGCCAGCATGCAAGGCAAGTAGGCTGGCTGATGCTAGCACAAGAGTCTGCCTCCTGTTCGCTATCAAGCGGGTCTCTCTGCTGCTGTCAGATGTGCTGGTGCTAGGGGCTGTTGAGCACCCAGCATCTTCACTGTGCTCTGCAATGCAGAATGGCCATCAAAGTGGGCAGGGCAGCACTAATCTATCGTGGAGCAAGCACATAATCTTCAACTTTACAGATCGGCAGCTTGATGGGTGTATATATGTAACTGTCAGGCACTGTGATGCGTGTCGTACAGAACGGGGAGAGCTTACCGGCGTGCGCTCGCACAAGAGCAGGCTTTGGCAGACACTGCCGTCTGCCCTGACATGCCTGCATGGATGACACAACTCGTTTGAAAGGCTTACAGCTGCAAACTCTACATTTTAGTGCTGCCATCGGTGCCAATGACACCTTATGAATGCTGCATAAGGTTGCGTGCGTACCGGGCAACCATGTGCTGCAACGAATGCGTTAGTGAAGCTCGCGGACTGCATCGCAACAGACGTAGTATTTCGCTTGTCTACAAACAGCAGATAAAATCTTGCTCTGAGCAACACTGTCAATGAAATTTGATGATGTTCGTCGACCAGCTCAGATACTTAGTGACATCTATCTAGCGAGCGGCTTTACTGGTTATGCCATGGTTATGACAGGTTTTGGGTTTAGCCAGGGCGGAGAGATACCGACATTGGACAAGAGCAGGTCAGTATGTCCCTTACGCAATTGCTAGCGCATCCTGTCAATGTCACGCAGTGAATGGAAAATCCAATACAATGACGAGGGGGCTTCTAGTATGACAAGCACTCCATGCCTGAGGCTATGGTGTGCCTCTCCAGGCCCATACATTACACCTGAGGTGACGCATCAGATGCTTGCTGAAACTACTATTGACATCACACAGAGATCCTACGCTCATCAGCACTTCGTCCTGCTCTTGCGTGCTTTGAAATCTCATTCACCCCTTCCGTTGTCACAAGAGCTCGCTTGCTCCTTGCACCTGCGCAGGCGCCATGCGCTTCAACAAGTCGTCTTTTACCATGTCTGCGCATCAGCTGTCAAGAGTCCTGAAGCTGTCCGAACACATCATGACAGGTGGCTTCGCAATCACACAATTCTACATTGAGGCGAAGCTTCAGGCAAGAGTTTTTGCTGCGAGATTCTATAATGCATCGCCTTGGATCCCACCACATGCATGCGCTTCACACCTTGATGTCCGGCATGACAGCCATCGGTCGAGGTCCTACATCGAGGCCCAGCATCTGAGCGCTGGCTCCTCTCAGGCCCTGAGTCAGCAGCTGCAGCAGCGCACCCTCCGACCCGAAGCTCTGCACCGCCTGCATCAGCCACCGGCAGATGCTCAGCACCTTCTAGTCAGAGCTCGCTCCGTGCAAGCCCCTCAGCTGGCGTTCTGATTGGCACCATGACCACCCCACAATCACGATTGCCCATGCAGAGCATGCTGGAAGCTTAGTAATAGGTGGGGGATCTGGATACTGCTGTGAGTATACATACCAAGGAGTAGAGCAACCATTCCTCCCTCGACATTAGGTGACTCGTGGTGCAAGCAATTGGGAAAGTACCTGGACAATGTCTAACACTGCACCACTAGCAGAGGCACCCCCAGTCAGTAGCATGAGCGGGGACATCTGCTCCCGGGACAGCTCTATGAGCGCAACGTTGTCGCCGTCCGGGATCTTCAGCTGCTGCTTGGCGATCGCGACTGCCCTGGAGAGGCCGCCCAGTGCATCCACCAGGCCTACCTCCAATGCTCTCTTCCCGCTCCATACTCGCCCCTGCACATGTGCAGGAAAGACTCAGGCGACTGCCTTGCAGCTCCATATTCCCACACAAATGCCTTAGATCTTCCCAAGGCTGCTCTGTTATTGTGAGATTTGAGAGCTTTCCTCTCCGCATGCACCCCTCGACACACATGTGCATGGAGAGTCCACATGATTGCCTTGCACTGTGCATTCCAAGGCTCCCCCGGTGTGTGATCTGATGAGCGACAACCAGAATGACTGCAAGAGATGCTGATGAGTATCTGGAGAGCGACAATACGCCTCTTCCTACCAGGACACATTGCCTTAGCAGTTGTCTCGCAGGATCTTGCAGGCAGATCATAGCCGTGCTCTGAATAGGGTACAGTCTAAAAAGTCACCTGTGCAAACTCCTGCATCTGCTCATTCTGCATCCCTCTGGACAGCGCGGCCTTATTCCTGAAGCTCTCATACGCGTACAGCGCCTGGTCTGAGAAGTAGCTGTCCTCCTCTTCCGTGAATGTCCTGTTGTCTGCCAGGAGCTCGGCATACCTGCACAAAGCACCTGCTCATCACCGAAGGCCCGGTGCATCTGCCTCACAGTACACCTGTGCTCTGCATGATTGATGCATACAAACTGGTGCCACTGTACCGTCGAGTGCTCTGGACAGATTGAAGCTTCACAGTACACCTGTGCTCCGCATGATTGAGGCATACAAGGCAGGTGCCGCTGTGCCTTTGAATGCTCTGGACAGGTCCCATATGTACAGCTGTCTCAAAACCCAGATGAAGAAGCATGGGCAGCACTTTCAGCACCATGTGACACGTATGGCATGGAAACCTATTCTGACTCACCTGCCCCTTGATATGAGCTCCTTTGAATAGCCAATCTTCTTGTACAGCTCCCCAAGGTTGAACTTGCCAGTGATCACTCCAATGGAGCCAGTGATTGTCAGCCTCTCTGCCACGACCTTGTGAGCTGCCATCGCTAGGTAGTACCCTCCTGCATTCGTAATGCCCCTGGGTCAGCATGGTCACGCGCTTTGTCAACAAATCTGGCGCTGGGCACAAACAGCATCAGCATCCGCTGACCTGGCTGATCATGGCCAAGGGCTTCACGAGCAGCCTACTATAATGCAGCCTATTGTACCATGCGCGCTCAGAGGAAGCAGCGACAGCATGATTGGATGAAAAGAAGGAACGAGGGCCCACCTGATGCGGCAACATCACCCATGGAGGCGATCACCGGCTTCTTCTCGGCCAGCACCCGCAGCTCACGCCAGATGAGGTCTGACGCAAGAGCATCTCCCCCTGCGGGCATCTCCTTTTTCAAGATACTGCTACTGTTGCTGGTACTGACAGCCTCAAGCGACAGTTATGCATCCACACCCTGATTTAATGTGCTACAAACGTAAGAGCCCCATATGGCTCTCCTTGTGCACAACACCAGGACCTGCTTGGGGAGTACTGCAGTAGGTATGATGTGATGGCTGCAATCGAGCTGGGCCAGGCAGGCGCACCTGGCGAGTCGACTCGGAGGATGAGCCCTGAGAAGGCCTTGTTCTTGCCCACCAGGCGTATCTGCCTCACAAGCTCTGCTGCTGTGATGGTGCCGCCCGCCCTGCATGGTACCATCACTGTAATGCTGGCCTACCAGATGCTGTATAGCTGAGCAGCTGCCAAAAGATGTTCACAGCTGAGGCATACTGACGAGGGCTATCGCAGCCGCTATGCATGGGTTGTATGACTTACGGGCTGCCACCGGAACCGCCCACAATTGCCCCTGCTGCCCGGATGACCGCTAGGCGCTTCTTGCCCACCAGGCCAAAAGCTGTGGGAGACACTGAAGCGTACTTCTTCAGTCCGACCTGCATGCCAGCACAAATGCACTCATGCTCCATTCAGGGCTTGCATTTCTAGCAATGTCCAGGCTGCCAGCAATCCTGCACCATAAGAGGATGCATGCCAAAGCGCATCAGCTCTCCCGAGGTATGTGGAAGTCTCAGTGGGACTGAGCGACGTCACTTGCACTAGTTCTGCAGCTAAGAGACACACTTACCACATACAGAGCTGAGCAGCTTGCATACGCTGGATGAGCGTTGGCATGAGTAACACAAGCAATAAGAGCAGCTCAAGGCCCTACCCCTCTGAGCTTATCGGGCTTGCTGTCAGTCCGCTTCTCCAGGTCCTTGATGACCTCGTCCTCGTACTTCAGCGCTGTCACCCAGCCGCCCTCCACGTAATCCTCCATCCTGTAGATACCCTGATCGAGCATCGCCTCCACCTGCACTCACAGATGCACCTCATGGGTCTGCCATGCTCTAAGTGTAACAGAAAGGGTCCATCCTGTAGATGCCCTGATCGAGCATCGCCTCCACCTGCACTCCCAGGGGCGTTCGTCACGATCTTATTGGCTTGTCACGTCAAAGGCCATGGGTTCAACCCATGTCATTCCTGATGCAACTGTGTCTGTGCTAGTTTGACGCCACTCCTTGACTGCTGCATTTAACCGTATGGTACTTGTGCTGATGCACTCTCTATCCACAGCACCAATTTCACACATATAAGAAGTTTGATTTTAGTTGCGTGCAATCTCCCACTCAAAGCGGTGAGAGCAGTGAGAGCAGAACTCGCTCCTGGAAAAGCAGAGGATGGTAGCTTGCGCAAGTGATGACAGCCTTCAGCTCAAGACCCTGAAGGCAGTGTATGCATTGTACGGGAGGCCGAAGGAGAGGGCAAGGCTACTGAGCGGATCAGTATGCTAGCAGGTTGGAGGTCATGGCACAGCACACCGCAGGCATGTGTGCAAACAAGCAGCCGGCTTACCTCTGCTGCAGACTTGCCCTTTGAGGCAGCAACATCGTCTGTGAAGCCTTCATACAGGTCGTCCAGGATAGCGGTCAGCTGCTCACGCTGGGCCTCTGACATGTCCTTCCGCAGCAGCTGGTCCCCAGCTGACTTGTACTTCCCTATCCTCTTGATGTTAGGATCAACCCCGACCTTCTCTAGCGCGCCTCGAAGGAAGGTGCCTGCACATAGGAGAGCAGTACCTCACACGCTATTCAGCAGGGCAAAGAGAGCTTTGTGCTTGCAGCTACCACTAAATAGGGCATGGGACCTGCCTGCCAAGCCATTCCTACATATTGTGAGTTGTCGGGGGTCAAAGCGTGAGGCATCAGAACAGCAGTGACAAGGACATTCTGGCTGAGCTTTAATATGTCTTAGCTTTAGGATCTTACCTGCAACAGCCAAGCCTCTCAAGCTGAGGGATCCTGAGGGAGGGACGTAGATCTCCTCGCAGGCGCTGGCCGCATAGTATTCCTTCTCACCCCCCTGTGCCATGTACGCTACGCTGAACTTCCCGCTCTTCCTGCGACCGTCCCTCACAGGTCATGATGAATCACTCCATGCATCTGCCATTGTCAAGGCTCATCTGATATTACAGGGTTTGTCGCAGTGTGCATCCTTTGCCCTTGCTGCAGAGGACTTCTCTGCTACGCTGATCCATGACAGGTGTTTGTCAGACTATCAATGTGACGGGAGGAAGAAAAGTAAAATTTACCAGTAGGTGTTTTGAGGCACCTTTTCCAAGCTCAGAGCGCCAGGGGAAGCCTGAGGCGATCTGTAATTTTACCTGAAGAATTCAATGTACTGCCTGATCTCCTGCAGCTTGGCCCAGCCCGCCGAAAGAGGGGACACCTTCAGCACAATGCCGCTGATCCTGGGATCATAGGCCGCCTTCTTGAGGGCTGCGGTGATCTGCGGCATCGACTTGGCATCCCCAAACCTGCCCTGCCGCTTCTCTGTGATCCCGCCACCCAACTGCACACACAGTGCAACCCACTGAGCAGGGGATTGCACTTGTAAGAGTCCTGTAACAACATCATGTAGTGCTGTTTGGATGTCCCTTCCAAGGCGCCTTCAGCATTGAGAGAAACAACAGACACCGCCAATGTCGAGGCAGACAGCTATGACAGTCCTTCGAGAGCAGCATAGGGTGACAAGATACCTCGATGACCAGGACAGAGCCCTTCTTGAAGCGCCGCCATGGCAGCGCTCTGATCAGGCGCAGCGAGGTGGCAAATTTCTGCATGCCTGATGGCGCCTTGTACACAAGATCCCCGCTGGGCAGCCCAACTGCGCCATTCTCTGAGGCCTGTAGCCATGCAAACATTTCGGTCACCAGAATGTGCAACCTTGAGCAGGCCCCTGCCGTTTGCTGACCGAAGCGTTCTGAAAGGCTTGTCCGTAATCTCGAAAGTCTCTTAACAGGTCCCAGGATATACAGGTGTCGTGCACTGACACAGGTCAGTGAAAATCGCCCTGCACACCTGCTGTGGCGATGATGGGGGTGCCGTTGATTGTGTGGTCTCTGCAGCTGGCGACTGTGCTTCAGCGCGGCACTGAAGGCTTCTTCTCATGCGTACGGGAGCAGATATTGATTTCCCTGCATCAACGAAGGGCTTGATCTGGGCTTTCATACAAGGCTGGCGCAATACAGTCATGAACGCAGCGGGCTTGGCTTTACCTCGGTGGTCTTGACTTAGGCGTACATACTTTCTGGTACCCACTAGTCGCCCTGAAGCCCCAGTGTACAGTGCGTGGGAGCGTGCGGTGCATGTCGGGACGTGCACCTGCATCTGCATCTCTGCAATGGAGAAAATAGGATGCTAAGGAAGGCTTCCTAGATGCCAGGACTTTGTACCTTTGGTGTCTCTATGTGCTCGAAGTTGTGAATTGCTGTCCGTTTGGCATTTGGTTCCGGACCGATGTCGTGGCGACTTCAGAACCCTTCGGGCTGCCCAGATGGGCAGGTGTAACGGGTGAAATCGGATGGTGCAAACTTCCCACATGGGTGTCTGCCAGGAGCTTCCACTGCATGCTCACAATGAAAAGCTATGGCCCTAGAATTGCACAAGCTGGCAGCCTGTGTAGCCAGGCCCTTCAACTCAGCATCTTGACTCTACAAGGTATCACTTACATAATGTAAGTTACATTGCGGCTGACCGTGACGTCAGATGTACAATGAAAGATATGTGATGTTCTCCTAGGCGCTTTGGGCCTCTATGGCAGTACATTTCCCGCTATGGTACAGTTGCACATGCACACGGCCGATAAGGATGGCTACCCAAAGCTGCAAAGCAGGGGTTTCCCAAACCTGGCTACTTGCTCGGGCAGGTCTCTACGCATGCCTGCAGCCCCTGACACTCAGCAGATTGACCTACCCGCACTCACATATCAGCGTACACTCCCATCCCCCACTCAAGCACTTGAGATCCGTACCAGTCGCACACTATGCTAAGTCAAAGCGTTTGCGGGGTAACTTTCTGAGATCTGGAAACCCACTAGCACCCTGAGCGCGCCTGCTATCCCTCAAAGGCTGTGCAGCATGAGCAGCTCTGGGCAGGAGGCTGAGCGTTTGGGCAGCTTGGTGTGAGTGCCCGACCGCGTGCGCGGCAGCAGCGTGTAGCCCAAGTCCAGCGTCTGAGCTCGCAGCAGCTGCATGGGCACTTCAACATCAGCACCTTATTCACACTGACATGCTGAACCAATCAATGCTAGCATTACGCATGTGGCATTACCTGACGCCGTCACTGCAGCGTACTGTGCAAGCTCTGGGAACATGCAAAAGGCGCGGGGTGTCCCTGCAGCCTGCTACAGGAAAACAATGCACTGAGAGGGTGCCTCACCTCTGGGTGCACAGAGGGCTCCTCCCTTGCAAGCTCCATAGCCCGTGCCTTGTCCCTAGGGTACGTCCAATGCAGCGCTGCGCAGGTACCAACATCATAAGGCCATCAAGCAGCCTCTTATACAAGTGTCGTTTATCCGCAAATAAGCGGGAGTGAGAGGCATTGGGAAGTTGCCCTTATAATACCAAAAGCATCATTGGCCAAGTGCTGGGCCAGGAAAATATCATGGAGGTGCCACAGACATAGGAAAAAGCCTCACCTGAGTACACGATGACGCAGACTGCCCAGGGCACAGCCATGCACACCAGCAGCGCATTCCCCAGCGCCAGCGCCTTCTTTTTGTTCATGTCAACATCCTGAGGATCCAGCTCAGCAGCACCCTGCAGCACACAGCGACATCCTGAGGATCTAGCTCTGCAGCACCCTGCAGTAAAGAGGGATATCCTGAGCATCCAGCTCTGCAGCACCCTGCAATAGATTGTGACGTCCAGATGTTCCTTTGCTGCTTGACTCTTAAGAGTACTGCATGTGTATGGCAAGGCAGTGCTCTCCATGTGCCACCTCTCCAGGAATCTCCAGACCCAGTGTGTAGAGTACAGGGAGATTCCCACCGTGAAGCCAAACAGCCTCTCAGCCAGAATCCCGACCAGAGGCGCTCCACAGGCAGCAATGGCGCCCTCAAAGGAGCGGTCAAAGGCGTATATCTGCGCAATGCATGCCCAATCCTGTCCCAGCTGGCTACATGAGTGTAGATATTAGGAGTCACCGCAGGCTCAAGTGTCTGCAGAAGTACATTGCAAGGCAGGAAAACTCTAGCGTGCGGCATTACAAGGTGTAAAATTCCATAGAATCCGCGAGGTGCATGTGACTCCAAACCCACCATGTTGCGAAGCTCTGGCGGCACAATCTCAGCAAAAATGGGGTTGTTGCATGCTGGTGCAGCAGCAGCTATACACAAGCCCATCAGGAACAGGACGATAGCATACAGCGTTGTCACCCCTATTGATGTCCCATCCAGCGGTAGACCCTGCATACATTGGCTAAAACATCACCTGCTACATCAAGGCTGATCATTGCTCCTATCATGTACACATCCATAGACAAAGCCCAGTGGCAAGTGTGGCACCCAATGGATCAACCCCTTATAGCCAAATGTGCCAGAGACAGTCATCTCGTCAGTGCTCATAGAAGGGGTGCGGTCCTCACCTTGAACAGAAGTACTGAGAAAGGGACACCCGCAAACACACTGGCCTGACAAACAAAGATACGCCCATGCCTAGGGGACATCTGCACCAGCACAGCTGCCTCTTTATTGATTACAATGTGAAGTGTAAATTGATTGGTTGGTGGAAGAGCGGCGGAGTCCTCAGAGTACACAGATTCAACGTTAGCTGCAACAAGAGTGTGGTTGTTGCCTCTGCTGAGAGTTCCAATGGAAGGAGGACAATGTGTTGTGCCAGTCACTTGGGTGGATTACAGCTATGTCTGACTGGCGTGAGGCACTCAATTGATATTGAGTGTTTTCCACTGTAGAGCAAGTGCCTGCTGCATCAACATACCTGAGCAGCCTTGTCCCCAAGGTACCCACCCAGCAAGCCACCCAAAGCAGATCCACCCAGGAAAAGGGCCATCAGCGCGCTTGCTGCCGCATCATTCATCCCCAGCAATTGCAGATACAGCGTCAGGAAGACTATCGCATTCCTGCATGCCAGACCCTCCAAGTCAGAGGTCGAGATATCCTGCCAGCTCAATCTGAAAACATTTCTCTACTGTGCCCAGCCTTGTGACCAGGTGTGATCGCCCAAATAATCCACACAGCGCACTGTAGATGCATGCATGCAGGTTTTGATAAGCAGAGGTAGGCACTCACCAGGGAGCTGAGCCGATGATGCCCTGCACAGCATGATCACAGGACTCAGTTGCCGCGGGAGAATCTCAGCGCCCTTGGCAGAACAATTCTGCTGCCTGGCAGAATTCTTGGCAGAACACCTTACACTTTGTCACTTGAGCCGGGAAAGCTGGCAATCGGCCCTTTTTGACAAGCTGCAGTTATGCCGGAGGTTGCTGAGCATGTAAGGGAAGCGAATGAAGACATGACAAACGGCAGAACCTCGCTGAGATAGTGCTGCCGCGAACACTGTCAGGACTGAAAACTTGATATCATACGCCGTGCCAGCAGCGCCTGACCCCTTGCATGTGTGAGTACTCTCTAAGCTTCTGTTGACTGGTGTCTGATATACATTCAGGGTAGATGGAGCCAGTCACCTGGAGCACAATGATGAGGAAAGTAGGTATGGTCACCACCACACCAAGCTCTTCCACCAGATCCCAAAATGAAGGCTGGCCATCTCCATCCTCATCTGCAGGCACACTCTATTCAAACTCAATCTTTGGAAGAGGGCAGCCATGCAGCCTATCTAGGCCAGAGACCGAACTGGGGATGCGATACACGTGCATGACTCAGGTACAGAGTCGCCGAAGTCCTGTTAATATGTGATGTCAAATGGGATTGAGGAATGAGGCTCGGAATGCAGGCTCTGAAGAGCTGCAGCTCAGGCAGCTCACAGGGCCTGAGCAAAGCTGCTGTGAGGATGCAGTATAAGATACTCGCACCGCTGCATTGCTTTCCGGTAGGCACGCCAGCACCTGACCGACCGCTGAGGGGGCCATCCCTTCATCATGTTCGGAAAGCAGGTGGGATGTGAAGCTTGCCTGCCAGCGCGACATTGCTGTCGGACTCAAACCGTGGGTCATGCCCCAAGAAGAAAGTCGCTATGCCAATCAGAGCACTGCAAGCACCAGGCAATGTCAGAACCGTCTGTTTTCCTCACAGGTGGTACCCCCCAGGAATGAACTGTCAGATGTGCCCAGTGCCAGTCTTGCTCGAGCAGCTAAGCTTGTAATTCGTGGAGCCAGAAATTACCTCAATATGCCTACAGACAGGAATGCAAACCGCCAGCCCTCCATGCCCAGAGGGTAAAACGCGCCAATGTTTGTGGCATACAGGGCCCCTGCAAATACAAGCAGTGCATCAGCTACCTCGCAGTCTCACTCAGCATAGTGGAAGAGTGCTGGGGCCCATGCAATGGTGGCTTCTGGGCGCACCAAGCATAGCGCCCAGGGCGCCTGTGAGATACAGCGCTCCAAAGGCAGCGCCCCTGCGCTCCTCTGGGTAGTAGTCAGCCACCATGCTCTGCCCGCTGGGGATCACCATCGACAGCCCTATGCCATTGATACCTGCGCATGAGGTAAACCTTCAGTCGCTTGCTGGAGACTTCACTCTGCCTCCAGTTGCTGCAACAGGATTGTCAGCAGACATTCCATTCTGACGAACTGTCATGGGTGATGAGAACTCATGTACTCAATCTGCTGAGCAATGTGCACGCATGGCGCACTCACTGCGTGCAATGACATCATAAGCAGACTTTGGTATATTCTGCAGATTCCAAGTGCACGGGCACATGGGCACTACAATGACAATAGCGGAATCTACCATGCATAGCAGAGCAGGGCTTACCCCAGAATATGTAGCCCTGCATGACGGAGTTGCATTGGGAGAATGCAACCGTCATGACTCCCCACATCAGGCAGCCAGCTGTGATGACCCAGATCCTGTTGTAGTAGTGCCCTGCACACCACGACCGCAGTCAATGTTGCAACGAGGCCAGAGGCAGCCACCGAGGCTACTTAACACACACTTTACATGAAGAGAATATGCACATATCATCGTGTGAGAGTCACTGCTGAGAAAGGGAGACTCACCCAGGAAGCCCCCCACTGGTGATACCAGCGCTTGGACAACAGCTCTGGAGAGAGTCAGCAGGCCCAGCTCACTCGGAGATGCCTGCACAGGAGCGTGCCACTTGTAGGCAGAGCCCTCAAGAACCATCCCACTTCCCAATGATGGCAGGATGGCGAACGTGGTCAGGCAAGCCAGTCAGAGAGTCAAAGATGGTGCACTATGCAGTTTTGCAGGCGGCAGACCTGGAAGCTGGCTCCCACGAATCGGTATACAGCCGGCAGCAGCTGCTCATCTGTCCGTTCCATGATGGCTGACAGGTTGATGAGGATGGTCGTGATGAACCGATTCTTCTCCTCTTGGGAAGCCTCCCGTCCTTCTGGTGCTTCGCCGTGAGGACCATTGCGAGTATGCAGCTCATCGTGCAAGCCAAGTCCAGCTTCATGGTCCAGCAGTGGCTTGGACAGCGAACTGCTAGGCGTAGCTGAGTCCTGCTCTATGTCAGCCTCTTGGATGGGTGTCACTGGGACGTCAGACAAGTCCCCCAGTGCTCTTCTTTGCACAGGCATGCTGGAGGGGGTACTTTACCAAAGCACTGTCAGATTTGCCCTGGACATCCTGCCTGTATACGGGGACACCTTCCTTACAACTGAATAGATACAAATTGATGCTAGCTTCGATGCCTCGCTTCTATGTCAATTGCACTACAATTGCGGAAGTCTACGAGTAGTGATCTTGATTCAGGACAGACAGGCAGTATGCAAATTTGCATCTAAACACTCCATACGTGTGCCCAACCTCCCGATGCGTTTTACTAAAGCCTTCAGGGCAGCTTTCGTGAAGCAACAAGGCTGAGATGTCCACCTCAAGGCGTGCATATGTGTATACGAGCCCCGTGACTTGCTTTGTGTCTGCATCTTCGTCAGCACAGCGCGGGGCCAGATTTGGAACTCTGCCTTTCGAAAGCCGTTCGACAGCTGCGCTTTTCGCACGAGCCAGCATCGCCTATCTGGGATATGATGTGCAACAGTCTGCGCGGGCAACATACCTTGTAGGAAGCATCTAAATGCTATGATGTTGTGCAAGTGTAGCAGGCACCGTAACGCTTTCACGGAGCAGCAAAAGCGCTCATGAAGTGCATGCTGAGCAAACCTGTGGCGCCCAACAACCTTGTTCCGGGCAGCGATCTGCTTGAATGGGAAAGGTGTGTCGCTCATACTCATCAAGATCATTGCCTAGGGTGTGTGTGTCCGCAATATATCACATAGCAGAATAATTCTGACAGGGTGCTCCCATGCAGCGGCCAATTACACAGTCGAAGAAGCAGCCCCTGGGACAGACGATCAAGAAGTTCTTTGATCGAAAGGTCGAGAAGAAGGTCCGCCAAGCTGCAAAAGCTCGACTTACACTTGGCACATACCTGTGTCCTGGCTCATCGACAGGCCTTTGCATTTGCAGGTTGCAACACCAAGAGAGATAACAAACGTGATAGATCTATGCGACAAGGAGGACGGTAGGCTCCGTTGTCTTTGGCTGAATCACTCTGTATCCATTTGCGTGTATGCGCACTTGCAGCTCTGCTCATCCCTGAGCCCAGCACAGATGCCTGTATGCTTCTGCAGAGTCTACAATAACAGCAGCTGCTGTCCCGCAAAACAGTGGATATAGCAGGAGCCCATCGCCATACAGTGCTAGGCCTGTGAGCAGCAACTCTGCGCCTCTGCTTTCTCCAGGCCACGGAGTAAGCCTCCAAAAATGTTTTCCCCGATATTACGATGACCACAAAGTCACTTCATGACATGGGGTCCTGATCAGTACAATGTCTAGTGACTGGCTATGTCCCTGCATGGAAAATATGATTGTCAACAAGCTGACCTGCAGTGGCAGCAGGCAAATCAGACACGCCCAAAACGCAATGCATTCGTGGACATAGCAGCTTAGAGATTGCTGGACCTCTGCCAGGTGCTTCAGGAGGTGCAGCAGCCTGCACAGCCAGACTCCGAGGAGCAGAGAGTGGTGTACAAGAGCTCTCCCACACAGAGGGCACCTTCAGAGCCGCCGATAGCTGCGCCAAGCCTCTCGGGGCGCCAGCTCAGCGCTGATGAGGAGACCCTGCGCCAGCGAATCATCTCAGCTGTGCAGCGCCCCAGCGGAGCAGACAACAACGCAGGCCAGCTGGCTGACAGCTTCTCTCTCAGGTGTGAACTGTGCGTCAGTTTCCCCATAGGGCTGGCACCTTCTGAGAACTGTTAGCAGTGCCTTTACAACTACCTCCGCCGGAAGTTAGTTGCCATATTTAATCCCCTCAGCCAAGCTCTGGCTGCGGAAGTGGTTACGCCTGTAAACTCATACCTGTCATGCGTCACCTGGCTAAACCTGCTGTAACAACATTCATGGCGCCAAAGACCTTGAAAGGTCACACACATGCAGATGCTTGGAGGAGGACAGGACTCATCAGACCTTGGTGACGTCCACGCCACACTGCAATGTCAGGGCTGTGAGGGCAGCTGGCAATGGCAGCGGGACTCCCGGCAGAAAGCCCTCCAGATCCAAGTCATCCTCAAAAACTCCTTCTGAGCATGTCAGGTGAGCCCCCTGCTCCCACTTTCGACTATTGTGTAATCTAGATTGCAATGCCAGCCAGAAATAGGCGACGGTACAGCGCCTTTCGATACCACTTAGATACTAGCGGGTCTTCACATTCCCATGTCTTGCAGGTCTGGGAGCGCGGTCAAGCGCAACCAGACGCTGGCCTTTGGTTCGCCTTTGGGCAGCCAACAAAAGCGCCGCAGCACGCCAGTCAGGAGAGCCAAAAAGGGAGGGCAGAGGAGCAGCTCTGGAGCCAAGGTTGGCCCCAGCACAGCCAAGCGGCAGAAGCGCAAAGCCTTGCTGGACATCCTTGAGAGGGTAAGAGATTAGGACTCTTACTTCATCTCTGACTAGACATTCCTTGTGCTGAGAGCTGTGCAGGGGTGATTTGGGAGGGCCCCTGTCATGTTGCTGGTACCTATCACAGCTGGTCATTGCTTACCTTCAAGAAGTATCACAAGCCACTGCGATATCACTGTCTCTCCCAGTACATCAGGCGCTCCTCGAAGGACATCCACATCTGACCATCATCATGAAATATGAAAATGGTTTTGCAGGTGGAGGTGGCTGTGAAGGAAGCAAAGGAGGACAACACAGAGGATGAGGCCACAGAGGAGGCACCTCTCAGGAAAACCACGTCCTCCTCATTTGAGCGGGTCAGCCAGGAGATTGAGAAAGCCAGCCAAGAACTGCCCCAGGCCAAGCAGGCCCTGTCAAGGCAGTCGAGCAGACCCAGTGATGCACTGGCTCAGGACTTGCCACCAAGAGCACATTGTGAAGCCAATCTCGCACCTCAGCGCCAGCCGGCGCGGCCTGATCATGCGCCTGCCCAGGGCGCGCGCAGCAGGGCAGAGCATGCACAGCGCAGCGCATCGCAGCGGATGCCTCTGGAGCCGCTGGATGAGCAGAGAGTCCAAGTGCATCAGCGGGCTGGCTGCTCCTCTCAGGACCCTCCGCGCCTGTCATCCCAGCAGAGTGATAGTGCTCTGAGTAGGGGAACAAATCAGAGCATCAGTGAGGCAGGTCATCCGCTATCACTTCAAAGCAAGGTGCCCAGGCAGCCACCAGGACAGCAGCAGCCTCCCGCATCTGTGGGCGTGAGGCCGAATGATGCAGGGCACATCCTGCCTGGCAGCCATCAACTAGGGAGCAGTGCGCCTCATGGCACAATAGAACAGCGGTGTCCTGCGCAGCATGCCGCAAGGGGCCTCCAGGCTTCTGGCCCTGAGCACAGACGGCCGCCTGGCAGCTCATCACAGCAGGGATCGCGAAGAGGTCCACCCCCGCACAACAGCCACGCCAGGCAGAGGCCGCAACCCGCAAGCCAGCCTGCGCAAGCACAGAGCTCAGGAAGAGTTCTTGCCCCTCACAGAGTCAATTCAGAGCTGGCCTACTCCGGAGCAGTGCAAAGAGGCCCCTACCAGGTGCAAAGTCAGCGTCACGAGGTGCAGCACTCAGCTACAGCACAATCCAGCGGCCGCGCTCCCAACAGACCTGGTCAGGATGAGTCTTTTGCGCCTAGACCCATGATGCAGCCACTTGACTCTCGTCAAGCACAGCAGCAGGTGTGTGGGCCTCAGTCATCTGCATCCGGGCCCAGCATGCAGCGTGCCTCCCAAGCACCGCAGCATCAGTACTATGGGCCAAAGCCGCCACAGGAAGGAGTCAGCACGCAGCCTCTCAGAAGAATGCATGCACAGCAGCACGCACAACAAGAACAGCAATCCTCGGGGCCGCCTGGCTTGACCAGGCACAACTCCGCCATGCTGACTGCCCCAGCCCCTTCAGGCGCGCAGACATGTGTCTCAGGAGCAGCCCTTCCATCCAGCAAGGCACCGTCTCACACGCAGCAGCCTGGAGCTGGGAGCAATTGTCCTGCACCGTCTGCAGCCAAAAACACAGGGGTCTTTGCTGGCAAGAGCACAGGGGTGTTTGCCAATGATGACGAAGAGGAGGAGGATGCTGACTGGGATGCTGAGGTGGCCAAGCTGCTTGAGAACGCTGCCCTGTCCCGACCCGACCAGGCAGCATGGAAAGCAGGACCTCAGGTGCCCACATTGCAAGCAACCTTCTGCATGCAGATCTTGTCTCACACTTGGTGGCTCTTCAAATCCTACCATTGTGCTATATGAGCTCGGTCTGGCGTTCAACAGCGGGAAAAACCCCCCGCCTGAATTGCGCCAGCTATGACATGGTGCTGGGTTTTCCACAAGGCATGAAGTCCTACAGCAGCATTCAGTGGCAATGCTGTAGAAGCTCAAGATGCAAGCCTTGCTGTGCAGGAACAGCCATGCTTCAGCGGGCGCGCTGAAGTGTCGAGACCTGCACATGTGGCTGGCCCCACTGCAGCTAATGCTCCATCACCTGAGCGGGTGAGCGACTGGAGGCTGACCCTCCTATTGACACGCTTAGATTGTCGATAGCAATTCTGTCATGGCTCATGCCTTTGCAAGATGCTTGTGAGTGTGACATAACCTGTGAGTCCTCATATTGCTGGAGCCGCGGTGAGGTGACTCTCACAGATAAATATCCCTGCAGGCCACCCCTGTGCGGTACAAGGTTCAGGAGATCATCACAGGGGAGTATGAGAAGCAGCTGATTGTGAGCGAGGATGCATGTGGAAGAGGCCCTCCATCTGGCAGGAGCATCAGGGTACACCTCCAGGACGGCTGGATCGACACGCCTGCGGAAGTGGGGGACCTTGTGCACGTGCTGGCACACATCCAGGAAACAGGCGGAGCCGCTGATGACTTGCGGCACGCCACATGCAACTCCCTATCAGGTGCGCAGACCGGTCCTGCCAAGCTGCGATGTTCAATGCACTGTCCTCTGGGGATCCTAAGCCATCCATGATTCTCTGGCGTCTATCCTCTGGCAGGTGTCAAAGGCCTGTGCTGGCAAGCAGGGCTGTCGTAGGCCTGCTGTTGAGAGGGTGCAACCAAGAGTTCCCTAGATACAAGGCGTCATGGTAGGACGACCTCTAGTATGAGAATGAAAATGCAGAATCTACATCGTCACTTGAGTTTGAGAGAAAGGCTACCATAGACAGTGAGTGCCTGGGTGAATGCGGGCCTCCAACAAATCCCTCCGCAAAAAACACTGCTAGACGGAGCCACAAGCCTGCATACTAGACTTTCAACGTTGTATTGCACAAGATGAGGTCAAATCATCGGTCATGCAGGGCTGCTGATTCTGCAGCCGGACGTGCTGCTGTCTGGGACGCGGGTTGCTGGCAGCTTCAAGTGCCCTCGCCTCAGCGTCCTGGAGGAGCGCTTCGGCGGGGACAGCAACGCTAAGGCCGTGGAGGGGACACTTCTGCACGACCTCCTACAGGTCAGCTCGTTGTGCTGTGCAGCATTTGTCGCGTGTGAGAAGGAGACTTGTGCTGGCTGATAACACTGATCGCATGGGAATTGAGCTGATGCCAGCATGCCTGCACTACAGCAGGCCCCACCAAGCACTTTACAACACCAAAACATGTTTGCATCAATCGCTCCACTGCATCACACTCCATGTGAACGCCCAGCTGCATCTGGACATTGTGCAATCTTATCAATGCGATCTGGCAGGCTGACGCCACCCTGTACTCACGATCGCAGGCTGCTCTGAGGGAGGGGCGCGCCACAGCTGAGAGCTTGCACCACACAGTGAAGCGGCTCATCCGCGCCAATGCAGAGAAGCTATTGGAGGTTGGAATGAAAGAGCCAGAGGTATGCTCTGGCTACCCTCATCAGAGAGTCGCAGGTCTGCCTTTGACAGGAGTGGGAGACAATGCATGCAACTGTAGTGTTTCACCAGGTCTTCTGCGCAATTGCTGTGCTCTGAGTCGCTCAGAGAAGCTAACCTAGACAGCCACATGCGCAGGCAGAGAGGGTAATGAGAGATGCCATTCCTGCGCTGCTGACCTGGCTCCAAACATTCCGGCGGGATGCGCCTGATCAGGCAGCCACCCTAGAAGTGAGGGACCAGAAGCATGGCACCCGCATGGAGGCAGTCGCGATACCTGAGGTGGTTGACATTGAGGAAAGCATCTGGGTACCGCGCTATGGCCTGAAGGGCATGATAGATGCCTCTGTGCAGCTGCGCTGCCAGCCTGTCGGCGCACATGGACCCATGCTGGCTCTTCAGGCAAGCCTCTGCCACTGGCTACAAACACTTCCCTCCCGCTCTGCACTGCACCTGGCCTGACCACAGATCATGGAGAGGGCCACGCTGCCGTAAATTGTGGGCTGAGTGACTTTTGTGTGCTCCTCGACTGGCTTGAGCACCTGATGTTGTGGTGCAGGACTACACCGCTCCTCTTGAGTTCAAGACTGGGAAGGCTCATCAAAGTCACAGAGCTCAGGTAATCTTCCTCAAGTTGCAGCGTTTCCAAGGTTTAAGTTGTACACTCCGCCACATACATGGCAATGCCTGTCTGGACCGTGGTCCAATTCTAGACAGCCTCTGACAGCCCACAATGCGTCTCCCAACTCACAGGCAGGCATGCTATTTGCACAATGCGATGCATTACCTCTGCAGGTGACCCTGTACCAGCTTCTCATGGAGGAGCGCTATGGGCAGCACATTGAGCGCGGCCTGCTGTGGTACCTCAGAGACGCCTCGCCTGAAGTTGTTGCCCGCTCACCATATGAGGTGCAAATTTGTCTGCGGTCGAGCCTGCCCCACATGTCCTGAATTTGCCAAGCATGCCTCTGATGTGCTGTTCATCTGGCAATCCCCTCCCCTCTTTTTTTCCCACTTAGCCATGGCAACGCTCTTGTTCAGGGCAGATTCTCTTCAAGTGAGTGCTTGCGCTGGCTCATGGTGTAGGGCAGTCCCCCAGGCTGCTGACTGGGTGCAGTAGGAAGGACCATGACAGACATGTGCGGGACATGGTTGCGCAGGTGGCCAGCCTCATCATGCAGCGCAACGTGCTGGCCGCCAGACTGGGGCGCAACAGGTCTTTGCCGCCGGTGCTGGGCGACCCGCAGGCATGCAGCCGCTGCTTCCAGGTCTCCAACTGCAGCCTGCTGCACAAGGTGATTGCCTTGCTTGCTGACTGAACAGCCTAAATTGCCTACGCTGGTGTGGCAGGGCTTCATGTAGGGCAATCCGGCTCGCCCCCATTTGTGACATGGACTCATTCTTGCTCATTGACGTGCGGGGAACCAGTGACCCGTCCTTACACTACTGCATAGGAATTGCTATCTCACGTGCACATGTGGGTGAGATACACAGTGTGAGTCCCACAGTGCGCTGTAGCTGTATTCAATGTCTTCGACATGTGTGCAAGGCAGGGGAAAGCAGAAGGTCAGGGTCGCCAAACGTCTGCAGGCTGTGGAGGGCGGCAACAGCGACAGCGCTGGGATGGGTGACGCCTTCGAGCAGCAGACGCAGCACATGTCGCCCACGCATGCGCGATTTCTGGCGCACTGGCTGCACCTTGTGGACCTGGAGGAAGGCGATCTGAGTGCTAGAAGGGCCGAGATCTGGGCTCTTCCAGGTGATTTTCCAGTACACACATCTACTGATAACTCCCTTGCCCCATGGTGCAGCAGACTTGTCCTCAACAAAACATGCCTGACCAGGTGCACCTGCTTTGCAGTTGCTGTCAAATACGCCCTTGACCTTCAAAAGGGCTGCTTGTGACTCACAGGTCATGAGCGGCAGAAATTGATGTTGCTATACTGCTGATACAAGCACTGAGGCAGTGCACAGTTGGAAAGAGGATCTGCAACTTAGGTCTGAAGTACTGAGGCCGCTGCTGTTATTGTGCAGGCAAGGACAGGGAGCAGAAAGGGCGCTGCGTCGCAGGCCTGCAGCTGATCTCTGAACAGCGCGCCCCTGCCACCGGGCATGCTGACAAGCCTGCGTGGTTGTACTGCTTTCGCCGGGAGCCAGGGACAGGGCAGCCATCCACCAGAGCAGCAGCTGCCCTGCAAGACAGCTGCCTGAATGAGGGCGACATGGTCATCCTCAGCATAGAAGGTGTGCCCACAGCTGCTTTTATAAGCAAGGGGCCTGATAGCATCTCAGCTTGATTATTGAAGCCAGACAGAAGGCCTATAGTGCTTCCTGTATGTACATTGATTCCATCACAAACGCAAATGTTGACAGGGTAGATCTGCTGCAGAACAGTGGTATCTCTGGCAACAGGTATGCAGTGCAGAACGGGCAGGGTGTGACTGTGCAGGGCGCCATACTGGTGTGGGCAGGGGCTTTGTCAAGCACTTGACCGGGGAGGAGATCACTCTGACACTGGACAAGCGCCTCAGGCAAGCCTTCCGTCCAGAGGAGCAGCACAGCAGTGCGAGCAGCTTGGGAGAGGCAAGGAGCAGCAGTGCGCCCCCCATCGACGAGCATGGCACGAGTCAACAGCACAGCTGGCGCCTGGACAAGGATGATGTGGCGTCCGTCTTTGTGCGCCTGCGCAGAAACCTCATGGGTAAGTGCCGACTGGGCAAACGCCCACAGTCCCTGACACGTGCCAGGAAACGGGCACATATGCCGAGCGCCCAGCCGCTTGCCATAACAGTATCAAAGCATGTGCACAGGCAGTTGATAGGTGGCGCCTCATGCACTAAGAGGCCCTACGGCAGTGCAGCATCATCAATGGCATTGCATGGATGCAGGTCTCTTCTCAGCGCGGGATAGCAGGACTGAGCGTCTCCGGGAGCTCATTGTGGATCTGTCACCTCCCACTGCTGCACGGGCATTGGCTCCGGATACAGCAGCAGCAGCAGAGACCATTGAAGCGCGGCATGGCCTCAATGCAGAACAGCAGGGCGCAGTCAAAAGGTAGTCCTCACGATGCTCTCATCCTATCCACCTCAAAGTACTCGGCCCAAAGAATGAGGTTTTATGAGGAGCAAGGCGCACACAGAGAGCCTCTCAGATGTGCCACATCATGCATCACGGCACTCTCCAACAACTCACAGTCCCCTATGGATGCTGGGGCCATACTGTGCCAGCATAAAATTGTTGCAGACAAGGTTCTTGCCCTCCCTGTAAAACTATGCTGTGCCAAGGACGATGACGCCCCTGTGATCCTCAGGATCGTGGACTCTCAGGACTACACGCTGCTGCTGGGGATGCCGGGAACAGGGAAATCCAGCACAATTGTGGAGGCTGTGATTGCGCTTCTGGCCGCCGGCGCTAGTGTGGTCTTGATGTCTTACACCAACAGGTGTGCCCCATGGGTAGTGCAAAATTGTCTGCTGCTAACCCGGCGCTCCTTGCCGCCCTCGCCCTCACCTCAGACGTAAGCTCTGGACATGTTGATGCTGCCATAGCTCATCAGCAGCCCTATGAGTCATTGGCAGGAGCCTCTCATGTGGTTGTGAATGTCACCAGCACCTCTGATGTTGAGCCTTCCCCGACAGCAGGCACTTGTGACGGAGACTGTGTCTGTGCAGTGCTGTGGACAATCTGCTGCTGAAGCTGGCGGAGAAGGACGTTCCCTTCCTGCGCATCGGGCGGCTGAGCCAGGTGGAGCAGCGTCTGCACGTGTGGACGCCAGGTGGCAGCCACTACCCCGATACCTCAGTGAGCGGCCTCAGAGCCACCGCCCAGGCAGCCCGCGTGGTCAGCTCCCTGCCTGTCCTGTCATGTGTGGCAGCGGTTCTCGCCACTGTCGGTGTCAAGAATAGCCAAGTTGTGAGGCCCTGCCCTGAGTGACTAGACACACATGCATGTATGAGCTTTGGTCCCAGACAATTGCGGTGCTGTGCGGGCAACAATACCAAAACAAGTGCCCACATCTAGATTTCTGGACCTTGAAAGCAGCGAGACTCTGTAGACATCAGCACAGCCCAGAGGCCTGCGACCAGGCTGCTGTATAGTCACAGCGCACGTCAGCTGACGCTGATGCTCTGCAACTCAGGTCGGCTGTACATGCCTCAGCGCGTCGCATCCCCTGCTGCAAGACCGGGTGTTCGACGTGTGCATCATGGACGAGGCCGGGCAGATCACGCTGCCCGCTGTGCTGGGCGCCATCATGCGCGCGCGCACATTCTGCCTCGTAGGGGACCACCACCAGCTCCCCCCTCTGGTTCAGAACCCTGCCGCTGCTGAGCAGGGCCTGGACTGCAGCCTGTTCAGGCGCCTGTGTGAAGCCCACCCCCAGGCACGCTCTATGAGCCAGCACCAAGTGTTCTATTCAGCTATGCATAGCAGTTCTGCCACTGACCTGATGTGAAGCCAGGCCATCCATCTTGCCTCATGGTGCAACCTCAAAATTGACAGGAAGCAGCCTTTGCCAGATATGGAAGTCACTTACTTGCCTGTGCCACGCCTTTCAAGAAGAATTGAATTGTACTGTGCAACTACTTACCTGACATGCCTGAAACTGTGCAGGCAGTCGTGACTTTGCGGACGCAGTACCGCATGTGCGCTGACATCATGGCGGTCGCCAATGAGCTGACCTACGAGGGGCAGCTGCGCTGCGGAAGCCCTCTGGTGGAGCAGGGCATGCTCTCCCCGACAGCCGCCATCCCTGCCTCCCTGCCTGGCTGGCTGAGACAGGCAAGTACACCTTGCACTAGGCGTCAGAGCTCCTACTTCATTGCCACGCTTTATCTCCTGAGACTTCTGACACTTGCTTTGGAGCTATCACTGCTGCATCTAAGGTGAAGGTACTCTCTCATTTTCAATATTCACATGCATCCGCCCTCTCCCTGCACTTCATTGCAACACAGAGGGACCAAACGAGCATTCTTTGGCGAAGCAGGTTCTTGAGCCAAAGCGGAGAGTGCTATTCCTCGACACAAGCGCCATGCCAGGAGCGGCCGAGTGCCAGGCTGGCGACCAGCTCAGCAACCCGGCTGAGGCTGACATGACCATGCGCATTGTCGAGGGCCTTCAAGCAGCGGGCATCCAGGCAGGGTCCATAGGGGTCATATCTCCCTATCGATC
Source organism: Coccomyxa viridis (assembly GCA_963930925.1). Taxonomy (NCBI): domain Eukaryota; kingdom Viridiplantae; phylum Chlorophyta; class Trebouxiophyceae; family Coccomyxaceae; genus Coccomyxa; species Coccomyxa viridis. The sequence continues at coordinate 535,882 of CAWVOJ010000008.1, read as the reverse complement.
GCAGGTGAGCCCTTACTTTATATGTTTGGCGGCGCTGGCCACATCTGTCAGCTGTCACCACATGTGTCACTGACTGTTTTGACATTGCGACATTGCGAGTTTCTGTCTGGCAGGCAGCAGAGGGCTCCAGGTCACCAGCACTCATATGGTCCAGCATCAACACTGTAGGCCTGCCGTGTCTGCGAAATATGTCACCGGTGTCACTTGTGGTGTCACTGCAGGTGGCCCTCATTCAGAGGCTAGCTAAGCAGCGGGGCTGGGCAACCCTGGAGGCATTGACGATAGATAAGTGCCAGGGCAGGGATAAAGATGTCATAATAGTGTCCATGGTGCGTTTCTGTATTTGCCTTTTTGTCATTGAATTCATGACTGCCACGGAACTTCCATGCATCCTGAACCAGGGTGTGAGACTTCACGGACGACCAGCTGGCAGGATAAGACTTCACCCTGTCAGAGGATAGGAGCTTTCAGGATTGCTGTCAGAGGTTTGTGCATCTTGTGCATGGTCGCGTAGCAAGCTTGATGTCAATGAGTGGTGGCGTCCCCTTGCAGGTCCGCAACAATGAGAAGCAGCATGCCGGAAAGATCTTGGCAGACGAGAGGCGAGTCAATGTTGCGCTGACAAGAGCCAAACTGAAGCTGGTAATGTTGGGAGCGCAGCGCATGCTCTGCTCGGTGCCTGTCATGCAGCGTCTCTGGGAGTTTTGCAGCGAGAAGGGCTGGACCCTGCCAGTGCCTTCAGAGAGCTGAGGCAGCCAATTTGGTCTCGCGAAGGGCACACATGTGTCCTGTTAGGAGCCAGATATGGAACAATGGTGTGACTGGTTCCAGTAGCTTTTAGGGGACGGTCTGCTGTCTATAGAATACATGTTGGTCTGATCACGGAAAAAGCAGAAGGAGTATTTCCAGCAGCGACACCTATACCGTGTACAGCATTGCCATATAGGAGTGATGAACAAACAGCTGCAGATGAGTGCTAGACCTCAAGCTTAAAGCTTAAGCTACTTTGGATACCATGGTGGCCACTGCTCTGAAGCTCAGCTTCTGTATACCCCAGTAAAGGTTCCAGAAATGAACAACTGAGCAACCTCCATCGTCTCTATCTGCCATGATGTCAAGAAGCCGCCAAAGTGCAGACACCGGAGGACAGGCTGTCTGTACTTTGCCTTGTAATCCTCATGAGAGGCATCAGCAGTTCTGCATGACACTGCCCACGCAGCAGCAGCAGTACTCCCATTCCACTCGAATTTCATGCAGCAACTTGACAGGCTTTTATAGGCTGCCGCTTCCTCCTTGCGTACAAGCTTTGCAGCGGCAGCTCTTTGCCGAGATGTACATTGCAGGTGTCGTTGGAGGTCACATTGAGGTAGCAAGGTGGTGTCTCTGATAAAAGCTCACTGCAGATGAGATATGAATCATCTTGATCCCACCGCTACGGAGTCATGCACCTTCTTATCATTAGAAGGGCGTCTTTCAGTTGCAGCGCATCTGGGCTACACCGCCCTCCTTGCTTGAAAATTGACCGGTGACTCCAGCTGGGCAGAACGGGCAGCTTCGCGTGAACGGGATGCCTTGTCCCAACTGAAGCGGTCTTGGAAGGAGAACAAAAGGCGTAGGAGAGGTGTACGCTATCGACTTCTACTGCGCATTCTGCTGTCACGTCAAGTGTCCCCCTATAAGCTGGGACTGCCTCGAGAGGCCAATTGTCAGTGCTGTGGTGCGAAAAGCAAGATAAGTACAAGAACAAGGGGCCATATAACGCGTGCAGACCATGGGATAGGTGCAGTGATGTCTCGATGCAGCTGGCGTCGGGACCTGCCCTGGCAGCTCCTGCAGCTGAAGGACTCCTAAGCCATGCGCGTCACACGGGCTTGGCTCCTCTCAGCGGCTGCATGGATCGCTTTCGTAGGCGCGCAGCAGGTAAATAAAAGTCTTGCTGTCACAGGGTAACGCGAGGTCGCTGATCAAGGCCAAGCTTGTCACCCTGCCGTGGTCCTTTTGTCACAGGCACCTCCACCCCGGGCTTCTCAAGGGGTTGTAAGCCGGAGCCCCTATGCCTACGAAGCTGGAGATAAAAGTCCAGAATGGGCATCTGTACTCATCAGTGGCCGGTCAGTGAGCGAGCAGGCCAGCTGTCCCAATGCAGCTGGCTCTGCCACAGTCCAAGTGACTGTGCAAGACCTTCCTCCTGCGTTCGCCACTGCTCCTGTGTCCTGTAAGTACGTGCCATGGCGCACTCTTCAGGGCCTGAGGAATGCCTCAAAGCAGGTGAAGGGCACCGTTTATTATTATAAACCCTGCCAGCGATGAATTTTCCCCTGTTGCACATCAACAGTAGCTTGAGTGAGCATGACTTTTGAGAGCTGCTTGGTTGGCATGCAGTTTGAGGGAAGGGTAACAAAGGGGAATGCCTCAGAAGCCTTGGCTGATCTGGTTGATATTGTCCACTCAGCGGAAGGGTTCTCGGCACAGCAGCGGGTCACTGTGAGCCTCAAGACACGCCTTGTACACCAGCGCCCAGAAGTGCATGTGCTGATGGTGCACTTTGATGAGTCGCAGCTTCATCTTGTTCTTTTGTCATGCAAGGCTTGCAAAGGTAAATGAGGTGTATGTGGGGTATCACAGCAGTCCCATTAGCATATGCTTCATCAGAGAAAAGCATGCGCTGTCATCCATGCAGACTGGGTGGAGAGTCCCCTGGAAAGCGAATGAGTTCAGCATTACCTGCCCTTTTGACAGCGCGCCTGGCACTGTTGCAGTTGTCCTCATGAGTAGAGTAGACAGTGGCTCCAATAAAGGTGACCCTCTCCAGTATACTTGCATCTGAGTCCTGAACCTAAAGTGATTCCCACTGCTTAAGGCAAGAGAACCAGTCCTGCTGCACTCTGTGTGTCTGCCCTTGTTAGTGATGCTGGGCTGACGTCTCTGACATTGTTGCAGATGTACTTTTGTTGACCTTAGGCAGTACGCAGCTGAAGCGCTCTGTGGTGTCACTCATTACGCCTGAGATTGGGCCCCTTGGTGGCGGGACTAATGTAGCAATACAGGTATCCAGACTTGCCTTGAAGAAAGAATGCGCCAGCCTCGTGTATCTGGCAGATTTGAAGCTGCCTTACTGACTGTGAGTTTTGGCTGTTTCACGAGAAGCAGGAAAGCAGGCAGGAGCACAGAATTCTTGCGGCAAGGGCTCAGGGCAGCAGAGCTGAGTGCACGTGGACTCTGTGCAGGGTGAAGGGTTGGATGAGAACCCGACATGCGCATTTGGGAATGCAACTTATGTACAGACGGTCACAGCGCAGGTTTCTGATGCTGGGAACGTCACTTGCACAGCCCCTGAGTGGCCACTCATGATGTCCGATGCCACAAACGGTAGGCATCACCGCCTCCACACAAAGTAGACTCAGTGAGGAAGGTCACAGCAGCAAAAGTGAGTAAACCTCATTTTTCTCGATATTTTGTGAGCACTGGTTCTGAGAACTGATGGCACTGGCTCTATTCCGCAGGCACAGCTGTGAATCTCAATGTCAGTGTCGGTGGCTGTCAGTACAACTTCTCGTATGGGTACTACTCTGCGCCACTTGTCAGGAGAGTGCACCCAGAGTGCGGCCCCCGCTATGGCAGCTTTCCTCTCACAGTGGACCTGGAAGACAGCCTCGACACCGTCAGTCATGGAAAGGTGCGCGTCAGTCCATGCAAGGGCACCTGCATGCTGTGCACCTGCTGACCGCACTGTAGCTCTGGAAATGACTCGGGGGGAGTGCATGGCAAGTGACCTATCCTGAACTGGACTGTGTCTTCAAGCAGCCGACCCTGCGCCTGTCTTCATGCATGCAGCACCAGTCCAGAGCTTGACAGGTGATACCGTGACATATCCCTATACATAGATGTGTTTCTGTGCACCTGCTGAGCGCACTGTGGCTCGGAAAATGACTCGGGGGGAAGTGCGCGGCAACTGACCTATCCTGAACTGGACTGTGTCTTCAAGCAGCCGACCCTGCGCCTGTCTTCATGCCTCTCCGCTCCTCTACATGCAGCACCAGTCCAGAGCTTGACAGATGATACCGTGACATATCCCTATACATAGATGTGTATGTGTGTGTGGTGGCAACCCGCAGCCAGAGACCATGGGGCACTCACAGACCTGTCTACAGCCAGACTCTGGGGCCGTTCAACATGCACAGTTTGCAGCCTCGTCAACTGGGAATCAACTCACTCCTAATCACGGTGGCCTGCAGGGCAAGCTTTCACTGAAGCCGGTCCTGAAGCTGGTGGGCGCTGAGCTGGATGGAGGGGACCTGCTACTGCATGCAAACGTGAGCGCAGACAGGCGGAGCCTCGTGGCGCTGACTCCGGCCTCTCAGCTGCCTCTTAGCGCCGGGGACCATCCCCTGAAGCTCTCCCTAAACGGGCAGTTCTCAGAGCAGGCGCAGAAAGACCTTGTGCGCTCCCTGCCTCTCACTTTGCCACATCCTGGATGCATGCTGTTCTCTGACTTCGCTAGCATGAATGCTAGTATCCCGCATCAATGTGTGCAGCTGCATCACCAAGTTGAAGGGCTCACCTGTGTAGTGATCTTGCCTGCTGACCCTACAAAGATCCCGGTCTTGAGCACCTTCATAGAGGCCAGGCATGTGCTGACCGTGCGCTGGTGCTTGTATCTGCAGGTGCTCTCTGTGCAGGGTCCATCCATCAGGATTGCTCAGCCCTACGTGCATGCAGCAGCTGCTGTAATAGAGGTTCCAGTGACCCTAACAGGCCCCAACATGCTGCCTGTGACAGCCAACATCTCTGTTTCCCAGAGAATTCTGTCCCAAGGTGAGTTGCACCCTCATATGTCTCCTTCATGCGTATGCCAGTTTCTGCTCGCCCCCTCTGGCTTTGTCATTTAAAGGTGCTCAGACCAACCTCAGAACATCCTCATACGGCCAGTATCTAAATCTGAAGCGCAGTGTTGTGGGTGAATGCAGATGGAGCTTTGCAGATAGGTTTGCCGCCAGCAGAGCTCACTGCAGCAGCACAGAGCACCTCCTTGCAATGGACGCCAGGCCAAAACGGAACTCTGAATGTGTCACTCCCTCTGGCGGCTATGGGGAATGTGCTCCAGCAAGGCGTGCTGGTCGTTGAGCTGGGGAATGTCACCAATGCTGACCTCAGCGCTGAGCAGGACACCTGTCTTGTCTCAGCGCTGCCTCGGGAGAACCTCACAGTGGTGCTAGCCATGCAGGCCAATCAGGTAATTAGCATATTTGCTAGATTGATGCCTTGTCTCTCATGTGTACCATCGGCTGAGATTACCTCAGCGTGAATAGATGCTTGAATTGAGCAATCTTCAAGCCTTTCATGCCTGCAGCCTTTCTCAGCTCAAAGTTTCAGGTGTGGTTTGATATCTGCAGGTGGCCTATGACAGGCAGCCTGTAGTCATACCATTCGCAGTCGCCAGTCCAGCATTGCGGGTCCCAGCTGCCCTTCCATACACAGTCACGTCGCTGACAGGCGAAGATCTCACTCAGTACATCTCAGCGGAGAGCATCACTGGCATTCTGGAGTGGGACCAGCAGTCCGGGGCAGAGCTGAATCTCACAGTCCCTGTGAACTGGACAGCCATCCCTCCACAGGCAGAGTATCGCTTGGGGCTGACATTTGGGGCTGCGTGGAATGCTGTGCTGAGCGGGAACCCCAACCTGACAGCGGTGCACATCTTCGGCGTATTGCCAGATCAGTGCCCTCCAGGAACATACAGGTGGGTGCTGTGGCTGCTCGCCTCATTTCATCATTGCTTGACGATGATCCTCTGTAAGCATTGATCAGGCAGAGTGCCTGAGTAAGATGTGCCTGCTTGCAGCCACAACTTGCTCACGCGTCATCTCCCTGCAATGCTTACAAGGCGGATAGTACTCCATAATCTTATATATCTTTGCAGAGCCCTAAGTTCCCGTTGTGCAGCCAAAGGGCTTGGCTGCCAGTATGCAGTCCTGTCGAGTACAACAGACACTGCACCATGAGGTCTCAATGCTGGGATTTACAACATGGCCATGCCTGGTGCAGGTCCCATGCAACAGAGCCCACCGGCGTCAGTAGGCAGCGGGCAGGCCAGGGCGTGCAGCTGCACGGCATAATTGTCCACGGCCCCAACGGGACAGTGTATGACCTGTCCAGCGCCTTCAACCCAGATGTGGACGACTATGGGACATCTGTCCCGCCATCCTTCGTCAATGGCAGCCTGTGCATACTGCCTGGCAATGGTGAGGCACCTGCAGAGGATGTTATCTCAGCTCCGATCTTTGCTCGATGTAAAAACTCTCAGTGTTTCACCTGCTAGCTCGCGCACAATGCTCCTCAACCGTCAAATTACCCTGCAAGGCAAAGGGCGTGTGCCAGAGTTGTGGGTCATATGCAGTGTATGTCTATACTATCTTGAGCTAACAACCTAATGCCCATGCAGATGCACAGGCAGTGCATGTGTACACACCAGATGGGATGGCCCTGCAGCAGACCAAAAACGCATGGGGAGGAGCAGCATCCCACAACAGGCGTTCACTTTCCCAAGCCAGCTCAGCTGGTGCGCTGCGCAGGATCTCTGCTTTCACCCCCTGAAATCTTGGAGCAATATCGAGTGTGCAACCTTGTCTTCTCTGGGCTGCAGCCTGAACAAATATGGATGACCTACACCAGAATGTGACGTCCCTACATGCGGCAGCTGCATTTGAGAGGCAATGCAGAGGGCACTTAAAAGCGGCCCCCTTTCCTAGGAAGGTGCTGTAAGGCGAGCAAGGCGTTTGTGCGCATGCAGCAAATGCTTTCTGCTCTTTGCAGGGGTGCTGTCAGCAGCCTCTGGTCCTGCAGCCTTTGAGGGGCTGCCACCCGCAGCAGAGATGTCGGGCGTGTCTGCCATGGCGTCCTCGAACGCCAGCACAGCCATGAGGAGCCTGTGTAGGCAGCACTCCTGGCCCCTCAACCTGGATCCCGGCCAGAATCAGTTCACCATCTTCGTCTCAGCTTCTCAGGCGTGCTTCAGACTGCAGCACACACATTTACCTCACCCTCAACGCATCAAACCAGAAACGCCAGAAAGCTTGCTTCTGCAGTTCTCCTCCTGGAGCCCGGCCAGGGCGTCTTGTGTGTCCCATAGTCTTAGGCACCTCTTTCTGACCAAATCGGGTTGAGCTCAAACACGCCTGCATGCTCTGAGGAGAGGCGAAGAGGTTCTCCTTGCACGCTGCCTCCTGGGATATCTGCTGCACTAGAGTGTGTTCAGAGCTGTGTCTTCAGCTCAGCTCAGAGGTCTTCGTGCATGCAGGGGGGATATGAGAGCGCGGACAGCGATGAGAGGTTGCGCCTGGCCTCTGTCAGAGGAGCGCCTGCCCTGAAGAGCACTGTATCCCCCAGTACTGCACACGCGCCCTCCACTGCTCTGTGGAACCCCCACGCTGCCCTCTCAGCAGCGGCCAGCCCGGGACCCAGCAGCGGTGATGGCGAGGACAATTCGACAGAGATATACAAGCTGTCCATTGTGCGGCTGGCGAATGCTGAGCATGCTGAGCTGGCATATCTGAACGCCTCGCTGTCGTCCAATCGCAGCATGGTGGTGTGCGGCGCCCCGACACGTGTTGCGACTGTGACGCCGCGCGCAAGCAGCGCTGCGAACGTGTCGGGGTCGGTGTGCACGCCTGGCACTCCCATGTGGCTCAACGTCACGCATGACGTCGACTGGGTGAGCCCTTTGAGCACCACAAGCATTGCATGTCAGGCGATGAGACACAATTTTCTGTCCCTTGCCAGGTTTTTTAAATTTTATTTTTTGGTATGTACCCGGGATTAGTATCCTGAGCTCTATTGACTGTCGATTGCACGATCTGGGCAAGCACCATATTAGGCAGTCCATTGCTTCCAGAGGTTTGGCCAATATGTTCACCCACCTATCAGGTGATCTGACTTTTGAGTGACCTGGGGTGCAGCGACGATGAGTTGGGTCTCATATGTAGGGCGTATGTGAACGACAGTAGTGTCATGAGTCGACTTTACCTGGGCACAAGCTGCACGAGATGCAATGGCCTGACGTGCACACTGCTTTTGGCTCAGGTGAGTCTGCGGCCCGGTCTGCGGTGGCCGGGAGTCACAGGGCTCCGGGTGGAGGTGAATGGGCAGGTGCTGAGTCAGGGAGGGGATGTGGCTGCAGACCAGCTTGAAGACACCAAGGCTGAAACGCATAGCAGGTCTGAGGGCGGTCCTCCTTGGATCACCTGTATCAAGCTTCCAGTCCTTCATAGACTTGTGGTCACAGCATTATACATGGCTCACATAACCCTGGCTCCCTTGAGAATAAGATGTAGGGCTTGTGCACAGAGAAGAGCCTTATGTTGATCATTTGGCATGCAGGGCTTCTGCGGATTTCCTTCCGGTGGCATTTGTCCTGGGCCTGGCACCTGGGAAGGCCACAGAGGTGCCCATAGTGATCGTGGCCGAGGACGGCGTCACATCTCTGCGCTACTACCTCAACATCTTTCGGGCTGAAGCCCCGAAGAACAGCACAGACAAAGGGGGCACCAGCGCATGGAGCCTGGGCAGCTTGGGCAGTGCTGGTGCCCCCTCGGGCAGCCTGGACCTGCGCAGCGGTGGCAGTGGGAGTGATGCTAAGGAGAGCATGCCGCCCAGCATGCTCAGCGCCAAAGCCGCCAGGCAGCCAGGTGTGCTTCCCCAGCTCTGTTACTGTCTGTGACTATGTCAGCGGTACACTAAAGATCACAGAAGATGCAGAACTCATATGCTCATGCAGGGCACTCAGTGCACATTGGTGCCAATGTGGTGCCAATGGGCACTTCGAAGCCCGCAGAGAATATGAGTCATGCAGGACACCCTCACCGTCTAAGATGTAAAGGCCTGTCAAGGCATGAGCCTGAGCAGAGCCTAAGCATGTCGGGTGATGTACAGGATGGCCGGTGCCCCCTTCGCAGCAGCCCTGGTGCAGCACATGCCCCGCTGGATGGGCCAGCACGGGCACAGATGCGGCCAAGTGCCAGATGTGCATGCCCGGCAGCTTTGCGGCCACGCCGCAGAGCCCCGCCTGCACCCTGTGCAGCAACGGCACCTACGCCTACTCCTGGGGATCCACCCACTGCAACCACTGCATCATTGGCACATATGCTCCTAAACAGGTATAACGCATACCCTTCACCTCTTTTCCTTGCCCACCAGCCAACATGCATTGACCTAACTGAGGCAGATTCAACATCATGCAAACAGGCTGATCCTGGCTTGCCCTGCTGCTGTCAGTAACCAGTGCACAGTGAGTGTATCACACTGATTAGTGGAGAGGTTGCCTTGTTGTGGCTGTTCACTGCAGGAATACTGAGAGCTAATGGTGCTCTGCACAGGGGTCAAGACTGTGCTTCATGTGCCCTTCCAACACCACCAATCTAGAGGACGGCTCCTCCAGCTGCCCGACATCTGTGCTGCCCGGGACCAACATGACTGCCCGCTATGCTGTCATTGTGTCTTTTGGGGTCTACCTCAATGGGACATCCCTGGACGACATCGCTCAGAAGGTAGGGAGGCAATACTTTGACTAGTCTAAGCATCTGGCCACTGTCTCTTGCTTGGTAGAAGTTCGCTTAAAGATGACGTGCCGTGTAGAAGTGGCCTAATAACCCAGCACCCTCCCTTTTTCCTCCTATGGGAGAGACCAAATCTGATAGAAAATCAAGCCTTTGTGCACAGGCAGGGCAGCCAACACCTTTGTGAGGGGTTGTCGTGTCTTACTGCTGTGTATGTGACATCTTGATTGCTTGTGCAGGTGGGGGTGAATGCCTCTAGCCAGGACGTGCTGCAGCACCTCATCAAGGCCGACACTGCATCGGCCTTCAACATCTCTGTCGGCGATGTGAATGTCACTGGCATCTCACAGGTGTGCCCATTGCCATGATACCTTTGGCCCCCTATTCCACGGGACCTCTTCTCTGTAAGGTGTGCAATAGAGATCCATAGCTGGCCAGCATGTGAGTGTGCTGATGAGGGTGTCCCTGCCAGGTGTCGCGCCGGGTGCTGTATGTCAACGTCACAGCTACGCTGGGGGTCAATGTGCCGCCCAATGCTTCCCCAGATGACGTTCGGAGCGCATTGGATGTCACCAATCTCAGCGCAGACGATCCCATTGCCATGCTAGCTGCCAACCCCGACAGGTTCTTTGGCCGCACCACAAAGGTCTGCTCTTAGCCTACACAATTCTACAGCACTCACCCGTCAAGTGCTCAAATCCTGCGCATGTGCCGCCCTGCTGCTGCACTCGTTGAAATTCCCAGCGCATCCCAGAGGGAGTATACAGCGCCTGGTCGTACTTCAGGCGCATATGGTCACATATTCTCCATCTGTCCTCTGGATGCGTGCTGAGTGTACTCGGCGCTATGCCCTTGCCAACCTGCTGCAGCAGTATCAATTCCTGTCAGCACTCACATTGCACTCAATGCTGCAGGCGCTGGACGTGACTGCGGAGACAGATGGGCGCTCCCCGCAGCGCACGGAGTACCGCCCCTTCGGCAGCGGCTCAGCGCTGGGGCAGGCCTGGCCCGCCATAGGCGCGGTGCTGCTGCTGCTGATCATTCTGGGGGGCTGCCTGGTCTGGCACTGGCGTAGGCGCAGCCGGCGGCTGCAGCGCATCTGCGACGCCATCTTGGAGCGCTGCCGCAGCTGCCGGCAGGGCAGCAGTCGCTACCCCTCCATGGTAAGTCTACAATTGGGCTCACTTCATGTCTTACGAGGTTCACATACTGACCCACACACGACCATGAGACTGTCAGCGCTGCTGTTGTGCGCAGCACTTGTCTGTCTGCCAAGCCATACCATGCCTACTTAGTGCCTGGAGCCTGCAATGCGCGTAGAATAGTGTACCAGGGAATCGACAGAGATGAAAATGCAGGCATACACAACAAATGGTGGGGATGCACCGAGCTTGGCCCTGAGCAGCCCTGGCCTCACGGTGCGGTCGAAGCCGGCTTCCTTCATCCGGGTGCAGGACGCTGAGCCCATGTACAAGCAACGCATGTACTCTGATGGCCAGTCGCGCAGGCTATAGCCTGGATTTTAGAAAATGGGCTTTTGAGGCGCCATCATCACTTCTAGGCCCCATAAAATGATAGGGTGGACTCTCCAAAGGGGACGTGGCATGTTATGAGAGTGCTATGATGTCATAGGATCTGCCACATGGATGACTATCTGTGTGGAGGTAGCAGCTGAAGTTCTTGCAGCGCTGGGCTGATGTTACTGCAGGCTGTGCACCTTGGATGTGCATGGTCTACAGCAATTGCCTGAGAGTGGCGACAATGGGCTGCGCATTCTGTTTGTGGTTTTGCTAATGTTTCAGCCCAGAAACTGGTACTTGCAATAAGAAAACTTCCCCAGGACTGCGTCATACAATAGACATTTACAATCCCTCTCCTAGATCAGGGGCTGACAATTGAACACATTCCTAGCATGCGTCAGGTGAAATAGTGATGCTGTAAACTACACAGTGATGTGGGCCACATTTTGTGAGATCAGCATCCGAATGGTGCAATACAACTTGCCACATGTCAAAGCAAACACACAGGCCCTCATTACACTTCAGGCTTGCCTCCTTGCTGCTGCTCTCGCTCGCGTGCTTCCTGTGCCTTCGCCTGGGCCTGTTGGATCTGGAGGTCGCTGATGCTGTTACCACCTGTCCGCACCTCTGTCACCCTCTCCTGCTCCTGCTGCCCCATGATATTCTCGTCACCCAGCTCGCCAGGATCCCTCCAGCGCCAGTAGCCGGCAAAGGCAGACCCCAGCAGCGAGTGTGTTGTGGCTGAGATTGCGCATGGGATGGCTGTCAAGGGGTCGGCGAAGTGCAATGTTGCCAATACAGCTCCCAGTGCGCTGTTCTGCATTCCGACCTGCAGGCAGCTATCATGAATCAGAGCATCAAGCAGCTGTCAGATGCACGCGCCACATCTCTGTGAGAGAGGGCACGGAGACCGGCCTCCTATGTGTCAGGCAGGCTCACTGGGGAATCGCTTGATATGCAGGAATTCAGCAGGTACATCATAGACAGCAGATGCCACACAAGCAGACACTCCCCTGCGTAAGAGGAAGGCATTCGGTACCTCTATAGAGTTTGTTCTGGCCTGACGCTCCTGGAGGCCAGCCATGCGCGACACTGTGTACCCCATCACAAATCCTCCTGCAGACATTTACAGCTCACAGCCTCAGCAAATGGTGTCATATTCAGATCAAGTAAGGCATGAGGAGCTCTCTAGCAGCCAGTAGCGTATCTATGCTGTCATTTGTGCAGCATAGTCTAGTTATTTTATGGATTCCTTCCGTGGCACATGTACAGTGCTGTTCCGCAAAGAAAGGTGCTGACCCAGGTGCAAGGTGACCACGGCAAAGACGAGGCGCAGGCCGGCGCTCCGGATGGCGGCGGCGTTCTGCGCCACGATGCTGGCGGAGATGAGGATGGTCATGCTGGCGGCCAGCAGGGGCGCAAAGGGGCTCAGGCGCTTCATGACCCCTGGGAAGGACATGTTGAGCCACGCGCCCAGCGCCACAGGAGCCAACACCACCTGCATGCCGTGAGCATCTCAGCCCCACAGCTACTGGACCTTAAAGCAGATCCTATGAAGGTGGGCTGACTTGCTTACCATGCCTGACACACCTTGCACAGAGCATGGCAGCTGCTGGGTGGGCTTTGTTCATATGCCTGTGCATCCTGTGCGAGCCATGTACGACATGACAGCAAAGCATAAATTGCGTGACTTCACGATGACAGAATGGGGCCCATGGACACACTGCAGTCATGAAAGAAGAGTAGGCGTGCCTGTAGTGTGGAGAGCAGAAGGCTGCCAGCATCGACCGGCACCAGCTTGCCCACAAGCAGCTTAGCGAGGGCGGGTGTTGCCACAATGGCAGTCAGAGTGGACACAGTGGTCATGGCCACCGACAGCGGCACATCGGCGCGTGCAAGAAATGTCACCACATTGGAAGCAACACCTCCCGGACAAGACGCCACCAGGCAAATCCTGCAGGCAACTGAAGCTCTTGCCACCCTGCCAGAGGGTCTTCCATAGCGTGATGGTATAGAAGTGTGGTACTTGCCTCCACAGGAACTGGGGCCTGCTACCTTGTAAAAGATACCCCCAAAGCCTCTATGTGACAGGGGCACAGCCAGGAGGAGATAGCCCCTGTTGCACTGCTCACCCGACAGAGTAAGCGACAGGCAGCTGGAACAGCCGGGTGACCAGGAAGCCCATCAGGGGCATGAGGGTGTATTGCAGGGTAGCACCCAGAGCCACCAGCTGTGGGCGCTTGACAACCTCCACAAAATCCTGCGCAAAAGCGCAATCACCCTTAGCGCAGCGCTGTATCCTGCTTGCAAGACATGCTGCGATCAGCATGCCCTGCACAAAGCTCTGACAATGACAGACAGGATAGCACACCTGAGGGCTGAGAGTGGTACCCATAGCCAGCATGGTCAGGGCGAGCCCTTTCGTGATGTATTCTCTCTTAAACCATGCCAAACTAGGCGGGTGGACCATTGCTGAGGTGGCTCCAATAACCAGCCAGAGAGGGAACAGATTAGCTGCACCATGGGCCAACTTGCCCAGCTGCCTTTCCAGAGAAGGACCCTGTTGAACCCGCCCTGCATGCCATTCCCTGCTCTTAGGCCAACGGATGCTGTCAAGGGGGAAGCTATTGCTGAGAGACTAATTTGCGCTTGCCCTGCAGCAGTAAGGGCACACTCATGCCAGTCAAAGTTGAGGGGGCAGCATGAGTATACCTGAGGGTGTGCCTGCTGCACCTGCAGCTACCCTGTGCCTGATGACAGTCCTGCATCTAAAGCGCAGAGGGGAGCATGTTGATGCAGGTGCTAATGTTCTGAGCAAGCACTGGTTTCTATGCCTTGCTAGCAAGCCAGGTACAGGCCTTGTAGGGACAATTGTTCTCCTGCAAGTATGGAAGGTCTGAGGTGCTGTAGTGATTTTACTGACAGTGGGATCTACGGTATCATAAAAAGAAGCTGCAGCACAAAGAAAGAAGTGCTGCAATTTTACCCCGTCATCGCCGACTCTCACTGCAAAGGGGCATAGGTTGCACAGCTACAGATCCCAAACACAATTTTCATGTCTGATCCTCGGGACAGCCGAATCAGACCGCCATTCTGCCTTGGGATATGTATCGTTTAGATCTAACTCGCAAGGTAGTGCCCTTCGCCAGAGGTTTGATCTTGTGAACTCAGAAGAAGTCTCGTGATAGCTTCCACGAGCAAGGCAGCTGCATCTACAGACACCCCGCATTATTCACCTGAGCAATTCGGCATTAGCGGTCACATCCGTCTGACATCAACGTCTGCTATCTCTGTGTACTCCTTGAGAGAATTCACTGCTCCACATACGTATCGAGAAGACGAAGTTGCTGAAGGGGTCATCTTGAAATATACATTCGCTATAAGACCCGCGTAAGCCTCCCTTCTGTCCGGCCCAATTTTGTAGGCCATGCATAATCTGTTTGACCATGTAATCAGACTTGTTGCGAGCTAAGTACTTCCCACGCAAAGGATGCTGTTCGCCTGCTTGCTACTGTGTAGACACGCCTCCCTTCACCTGTCTGTGACGCTCGACTAAGCCTTTGCGCAGGTACCACAAAGCATTCGGCGACATGCTGCGCCACGGGGCACAAGCCCTTTTGGTACTGTGCGGACTGGCGGCATGCTTAGGAGTGTCAGCTGACCTACAGCAGCTCAACCTTAATGGTAGGTCCCCACCCTCTCTTACCAACGATTGACCTCGGAAACATTGCGGTATCAATGTTGTCACGAGTAAGTATGGAGCTCCAGCCATTGCCTGCAGGGGCAGAGATGAACGCTCTTAGAAAACAGGCAGCAACGGTGAGCCACTCTGCTCATGTATGCAGACCAGTCCAGGGATGCCTATGTGTTCCATAAGTCACCATCCCATAAATCTTGCAAGAGCTGCAGCATGCTTTCGATGACACACTGCCTCTTCAGGGCAACTCAGAGTCTATTCAATGCCATGTGACGTCCATGCTGACTTCGCTTGTGAAGAGGTTAACATTGTCAATTCCAGACAAAGCCTCAGAAGATAGGGTTGCGCTCTGAATGCAGCCGCCAGTCCCCTCGCAAACTGTGAGCCCGTGCAAGGCCATCGACCCGCAATGCGTAGACTGTGCCAACAACGTGTGCACAGCGTGCAATATCATCTTCACTCTGGATGATGCCACCAAGAAGTGCGGTGAGCCTCTCCCGGTGCTATGTGCCCAAGGTAATTCGGACCTTGCAGCAGCCCGCCATAGCGTTGTAGCGCAGCTGTCTCATACTTGCAGTTGCCAAGCTTTGTGGAATACCCACGGCGCCTGCTTCAAAAGCGATTACTGCGGGGACAGGAGGACAGCACGTCAAGGCCGTCTGCAGCAGCTGAGTTGGCACACATAGCCCGGTTTAGGCTGACTATTCTGAGAGCGTATACGCTGGATCCACGCAAGGCAACTTGGAGGCTCTATCATCACCAAGCTGCGGCACGAACATCCTGAAACATTGTGCAACATGTGCGGCCCTGTAAAAACATCAACATGCTGTGCAGTGTGCCCGGACGGCCAGCAGCTGGCACAGGACGGGACCACCTGCATCAACATGAACCTCGTCAATGTGGGCAAGTTCCTGTACAACAACACAGCCGTTCAGGACGGCCTCTACAAGGCTACGGTGTGTTCGGCTGAACCTCGCACCAACCAGCATGTCAACCCTACCCTTGCTCTAGTCTCATAAGGCCTTCACGGTCCTGGTATCGGCTCTTCTGGAGCTGCTTTGGGCCTTCCTGATGCACGCTCAGCCCCACAATAGATTTTCAGCCCAAAGTTCTGATGTCCCAGAATGTTTACGACGTGCCATACCAGTCCTCCCCTGTTCCTGCTCTGGGCACAAGTAACAAATAAGTAACAGCACAAGCACAAGTAAGTAACACTGAGTTGGCTTGGGGCTCTCTTGCTGCGACAGTACTCAGAAAACATCCTGAATGTAAGTCTGGCTTGCGGGTGCTGCAGATGAAGAGCGTGCACAACAACAAGGCGGTGGACTCCTTTGTGGCCACCACCGCAAAGTCGGCTGCCAATCTCCTGCAGACGTGTGCCTCTGCCCTCCTTGGGCTCTCTGCTCTGTTTGCTCCCAGCACCACTCCGTCTCCTCTGCCTCGTTCTCCATGGGTACTAGGATAGCATGTGATGAGAGAGCACTTTCTGCTCTCCCGCACAAGGTATGCCTGGGATCACTGGCAGTACGCCTGCGGCCTGGCTGAGCGCATGTGGTACGCATGCAGGGGACAGAACTCCATCAAGCAGAGCGCAAGCAAGGTGCTAGCCAGCGCTCTGGCGCCGGTCGTGCAGCCCGCAGAGTTTGTCGCGGCGCCCAAGCAGCCCCTGCCGGAGTCTGCCCCTGCGCCTGAGGTCGCTGCGGGCGCGGCCATGGCCGGGCAGGGGCTGCCCCTGCCCTCTGGGCCCGCCCTTGCGCCCGGAGACTCGGCATACGAGCAGCTGGTGGCCGAAGGAAAGGCGCAGCAGGTGCCCCTCTTCCCGCACTTGAGAGCCTTTGCATGTAGCTGATGCTGTAAGCCGTTATATGTGGCCACAGGGCGGCTGACAAACATAAGGCTATCAGCTTGTCAGTGATGTGAAAGGTGACACGTTGCCAACAAGCAAGCATGCAATGGATCGGCTGCGAGAGAGTGCAATAGTGGGGTCAGTGACTGCCTCCAGAGAGGTGTGACATGACGTCACTGCCTGTCTGTTATATTGCAGGCACAGGAAATCCAGAGTGCGAGGGCCAAGATTCTGCAGGCATCTGGGCTGGCACCAGCGCAGGCCATCGCTCCAACTGTGGCCTCTGTGGGGAGCGCTCTGCAGCAGGCGCAGCAGACGGCGGCCGTCCAGCAGCAGCAGGCGCAGCCTAGTCAGGCAGCGCCACAGCAGGCGAGTCAGACGCAGGCCGCAGCGACGCCCTCGGGCCTGAACCCCATCAGCGCCCTCATCAGCCAGGCTGGCGGCCTGCTGCAGAACTACCTGCCCAACCTGGGCAGGCGCCTGCTCAGGGAGTAAGCTTTGACCGGGGCCGACCTCAGAGTTACCTCAGGCCAGCCTATATGTTAATAGCTGTCAGCGCGAATCCCAGAGACTGCACATGCATCCTTGTGTCCACACAAAGCACAGCTGAGCAAGCCAAAGCCATGCATGAGAGTGTGTCTGGCCATCAGAAGGTCTGAGCTCCTTTTGACACTGCAGCATGAAGGAGTCACAATTGCCAGGAGGCGACGGCTCAATAGGACGTCATAGTGATGATAGGCAACATGTCAACTGCCGTCATGGCACATGTAGGTGTTAGATCATTAGTGCAGTGCATTACAGCAACTATCTCCGCTTGCTCCAGGATGTCTACGTCAGACAGAAATAGTGAACTCATGTAACAGCCCTCAATGATGCCGTTGATAACATGCGCCACAATTGTGTGCCCTAGAGGCAAGGGACACATTCCAATGCTACAAGTTCTACTGCAAATTCTGATGGATAGCTAGCAGCAACTGACACAAGCGCATCACTGGCTGCCCTGCACGCCGGCTAGTACTAGCAAGTCTACTGCAGCGCAGCTGGTATGCTGCCCTGAACTTTTCACTCGCGCCCAACATCTAGGCAAGCGTTTGCAGGTCAGCTGCAAGCCCCTGACATGACATTGAATGCCAGCTGTGACTGCGCACTGGAGGTGCCAAGGCACAAGGCTTGGCCCCACGAAATCCCGTCACAATGTCCTACACTGGTTGCAGGCTCCCAGATTGCCGGGAACCACACAGCCTGCGCTGTCAAGCCGTCTACAAGGTCACGATGCGTCTCTATCTTCTCCTGCCAATGGCTTTGTCCCTTAGAGTCCCTTAAGGCTGGCAGCAATGCCGGCGCTCTCAGCCCACGTCTGAAGCGCCGAGACAGCTGTCACAAAGTTTTTCTTTGCTTCCTGGAGGCTGCCGCTCTTTGCTGATGATTCCAGAGCCCCAATACCCTGCAACCATTGCAAGCAATCAGGCAACACAGCCTCTGCTGAGGCTTTCCTTCCATACACTGCCCGCACCCTCACCATGCTTTGCAATCTTACACTTATGACCTGTCATGAGGTGCCTCTGTGGGAATGTCATCATGTCAAAGCCTTCCCGGGGCCCTCCTATAGATTGCAATCTCCCATATGACAGTATACGATATCTGCAAATGTACAGGCAGGAATACCTGGAAGATAGCATTTGCAGACTTCTTGGCGTCCTCGTTTGTGCTCAGCCCTGTTGAAGCCTTCTGGAACTCGCCTACCCATGCATCACTTCTGCACATGTGTCCACATTGAGTGACCACCATCTCACAGACACTACCAGGCACAGGGCAACTTCATGCGCATATGAGGTCAAGTCCGCTTGCAGGCACACACACAGATTCTACTGGCAGGCAGTAGGGATTGATAAGCTCACCCAACAGTGGCAGCCACAGCAGGCAAGTCGCCAGCAGCCAGAGCCTCCCCACTCTTCGCCAACTTGTTGACAGCCACCTGCGTGTCATGCGTCCTGAGCTTCAATCTTACCTGATCGTTTGTCTATTCCTATGAGCACAGCAGAAGGCCATGACGGCAGTCGTGTGGTCTATGTGGAGCGTGAACAGGCTCCAGAACTGTGGATAGCTGGGGATTGTGTTTCTTCCGGCTCATTGCAGCAATGACACTGAGCTAGTAGAACGCTTTGATTGAAACCTGCCCTGTGGTCTAGTCACGCTATGAGAGAGGCATTCTTGGGCTAGGGCTGACCTGCACTGCGACCACCTCGCTGTCTGCAAAGCCGCCAGTCTTGGCATACTCCTTCTCAGCCACCTTCTCAGTCTGCAGGCGGCTCTTCCTGTTGGCCTTGGCCTTCTCAATTAGCTCCTCGTCATCATCGTCGGGGATCAGGGCCATGGCTGCAGGCAAAGAGGAATCAGGTCAGGGTGCTATCCTGGCTTTCCACACAGTTGCTACCTCGAGAGAACGTTCTACGCAGCATAGTCACACTTCGTCGAAGTTCGACCTCAAATCCAGCTCAACGATCCATCTGCAGTACACCAAGCAGGGGGCACAGCTTTTGTTGCCGGTACTAGCCTTGCATGCGGCGTGCAAGGGGTTCTTCTCCCGCATGCTAGCAGGTAGACAGAAAATATGGAAATGGTTGCAGTCGCGGTCCCAGCTGCACGCTAGACGATGAAAGATGGAGGCTGGTGCACAGAATTCTGATGCTGAATGACAAGGTGCTTGGGTCTGATGCCAATGGTCATCGCGCGGCATCCATAGACCCACAAAATTCGTTCATTCAACTGAAGGCTCGCTGAGTCCCTCGCAGATCAGCAGAAGGGGCAAACCTTTTGGAGACAGGAGGAGCATGGGCACTGCTGCCAGGATGGCCGCAGCAGAGCGGCGTGTCATCTGTGCCGGCAGATCACACTGTGTGTCAGAAGTAGCGGCGCATCTGTGATGACGCTGTATTCTTGCAGGCTGGATATGCTGACAGAAGGGCGCGGCAGACAGACGCCTGGCTGCCGTGCTGGGTAGCATGACGCTGCTGGCATTCATCTCAGCGGGCTTGATACAACCTTTTGCCCTTATCAGAGGCCCCAGACGCGTACAGTGATTTGCAAAAGGTGTTTGGCCTGGGCTCGAAGGAATGGCCATCCATTTCATGCCAAATTTGACACATGGCTGTCGACCCAAGTTGCCCGAAATCCTTGTCATCACGAAGATGGTATCAACCGCTCCCCTCCTTCTCTCGGCATCCATTTACCGCTGAACCCCGCTGATATCATCTGCTAGAAGGGTAGAGTACCAAAGCAGACATCTCGGAAAGGGTTTCCTTGCACTTCGATGGCACCCATGGCGGGCTTCCTGCCCATCACCAGCCTCTTCGCGGGTCTGCACATCCTGGTATGGACAGTCGCAAAGATCCTTGCTTCTTCACTTTGCTCGACTTGCCAAGACTCTGGTGGTATGCCTACGATATGCCTGAGTACTGCGTCCGATGTTGTGGCAGGTGCTCGTGGTGCTCTCATTCGCTGTGGCCACAAACCGCGGTCAGGTGAGTCATATTAAAAAGGATCTCTAATCATTAATAGTTGCGCACAAGTAGCCTCCCCTACTGCCGTTACCCGTACGTTGTTGTGCAGGTGATGCATGCCAAGAAGGATCCCGAGAAGGATGCTGTCTTCAAGCGCAAGTCTGCGGTAGGGCCTTCAGGAACTCCGTTTCTTATCAGAGACATCGTAATGAACCAGACAACACGAGGAACCACGCCCTGATTGTCACGAGCAATGAGATATTCTGTTGTGCAGATGTGGTGTGGACTACCCATCGCCTGAGTCCCCCTATGCAGTGGGCGCTTTTCTCCCCGCAAATGGTCACATTCTGCATGGCATGCAGGCCCAGACGAACTTCTACCAGTATCTGCCTGCCATCATCCTGGTCCTGGCGTTCCTGGAGGGCAATGCAGTCCTCGCCCCGTCCTACCTGTACGGCCTGGGAATCATCATCACTGTGGCCCGCCTGAGCCACGTCACGCAGCTCTTCTTTGGGCCTGAGACCCTCCCCATGGGCTTCCGCATGGCCGGGACTCTGACCACCTTCCTTTTCCTGCTAGCCACCTCCACCCTGCTCATCCTCCTGGGACTGCAGGTGCGATCCTCTTCCCCGCTCCCTTGTGACGGAGTCAACTCCACACCTGTATATGGCAGACATCAGGCATCGCATGGCCCAATCAGCTATACCCAATTGAAACAGCTGTAGTATGAGGGCCACACTGTGCACACCGCCGAGGAACTGCAATGGCTGGCAGAGGACATTCTGATAGGCAATGATAGTACAGCAAAGTCCGCCAACCACCTCCTAGTCAAGAAAAGTGAGTATTTCTACTGCCTAGCTTGCGCTGTAAGATGGCGAAGAGGGTATATTGGCGTCTAAGATTGGCCGAAAGGCACCACAACAGGTATTTGAGATGCGGGGTGCCTCATCTTGAGTACTCTACGCAACAATGGACTGTCAAGAAAGTCTCGCATGGTGTGTGCAGGAGGCAGGCCTGCTGCCAGCCAACACCCTGGGCAACCGCAGGACATGGCTGGGATTCTCCAAGGACGTCGCAGCTGGCGCACAGGCTGGCTACGACACTGCCTCTGCCAAAGCCAAGACAGGCTACCAGAAGGCCAAGACCACCGTTAAGGACAACGCCCCCGAGTTCTGAGCGACCGCAAGTATCACAAGTGCTGTCAGCAATGTATGCTCTTTTGATTTGTATTGATACCAAAACGTCAACCATGACTAGGACCAATGTTATGACCCACAACTGAGTTGACTCACCGATTCTGGAAGGCACCGTTCTGAGTGTACATGGAGTGGTTGAGAGTGCTTCTGCATGGTGCTAATGTTCCCAGCTGTAACACGTCCCGCAAAGCTACTCATAGGCACAGAGGCACGAGCCTGGCTGCTTCACACGGAATGCTGGTATCCATTTGAACTTGAGATGCTTCCTGGGCGTTCTGAAGGTCCCAGCAAGCAGCATAGACAAGCCGCTATTCATCTCATATCTGACCATGGGCTCTACGGCCGCCTCTCAAGGCTGCCAAGGCTCTTGAGGGATGCCTGCCGGCTCTGTAGAGACTGCCCCCTGCTCTCGGTGGACACCCTGCGGCTGTCAAGTCCTCCGCCTTGTCTCCCTTCTGCACCCCGCTTCCCAGACTGCATGCCACAGGTCAGGTCACATGTGGCGATAAGCATGATGAGCGTCATGTAAAACGAGATTGTCCTACGAAAGGCACTGTCTGCACCGAGCTTGGTATTGCATCGTTCTACTCTGCACCGCAACAAATGCCGGTAAGATTGCTCGGTGTGTGGCTTGCATTGATCACATTTTACAGTGACAACATGCCTTGTCTTTTGCAACCTTGCCAAACATCTTGAGGCGGCTGATGAGTGCCATGTTGAGCTTGGCGGCTTTCTTTGGGGTTGCATAGCCTTGCATGCGCTTCATGGTCAGCTTCACGCTCATGGTGTCCACGCCCGGATCAAACACACCGCTTGCATGCGCGTGCGCCTGAACATGTGCTCACGACTCAGAGAGTAAGCTTTAACCTGAGAACGCAAACACCATGGCAAGGAACACCAGCTACTGTATCAGCCACAGGAAGAAGCCTGCTTTTTAGGATATCACCAGGGCTAATATGCTCATCTCCCGTCACACTGACCTATGATGCTGCCTTGATTGGCAGAGGTCATGCTGAGCTGACCCCAGATTCGGGACTTGGTGATATCAGCGCCCCACACGAGGGAGGAAAAGATTTGCGTGAGACTCTGGCAGATCAGAGTCAATGGCCATGAGCGCCCGCGCAGAGCTGTTTGCAGGTGCAATCGGTAGCTTGCCATCATGCACACCTATCATGGTCTTCGACTGAGCACCAATCTAGCCGAGCATTCTCCCCTCTCTGTTTCCCACTGATGATGATTCCACAGAGGAAGTATTGCGAGGGGGAGCAGGAGGACATGCCTGCGCCTCTGGCAGGTCGGAGTCCATGGCCATGAGGGCGCGCGTGAGCTGGTCGCGGGTGCAGTCGGGGCTCTGCAGCGTGGCGTCCAGCAGCGCCTGCTCCAGCTGCGCCAGCTGCTCCTGCCGCTCCGACATGAACTGGTCCCTCACGGCCTCTGCAAATTCGCCTGCGTGCACACAGACTTAGCTCAGGATCCAGCCTCTGACTGCGCATGCCAATATTGAGTCTTTACTCTGACAGGATATGGAAGTGTGCGCAGAAGATCTGTGGCTGCGATAACAGCTGATTCCCGGTCAAAGGCCTTTGCCTTGTTCACAGACCTCATGTGCACACTGAATATCCTGTCAGAGCTTCTGGACGCTTGAAATCATGTCTGGCAGCTCAGCAATGTAAGCTGTTGGTGGGGCATCATGATCTGTGACTACCTTGATTGAATTCACGATCCTCCTCAAAGAGCTTCTTTATAAGGGCTGTAGGGCCTTCTTGATCCTCATCTAAGGCCTGCAGGAAGCAGAGCAGGTGCTGAGACTGCTACAAGCTTGCCATTCTTGCTCTTGAGCTTCTCCCGTGAGGTGAAGATGTCCTCATGATGCCACAGCTGATGCGCCGAAAGATGACGTCAGGTCACACCTCAGGTCTACAGAGTGTGGGAGGTGCACCTGGTTTTCATTCACGGACCACATTACAGTGCTTGCGGCAGTAGCCCCAGACACAGCATCGAGCACGCCGACCTTGACACTTCAGTCAAGGCCATCAAAGGCCCTATCCCGGTGCTGTACAGGATGCAACCTATCCTTTTGGGGCAATGCCCAAAAGGCAAGGGGCTGATCATTGTGGGGCTTGCCTGCATGATCTCCTCCATGCGATTGAGAGTCTTGCCTCCAGGCTGGCCCACCAGGAAGAAGGCCTCCAGCGCCTCACGCAGCTCCACCTTGCTGAGCTCGCCCGTTTCAGCGCCGTGCAGAGACTTGTCTATGCTGGACAGCATCGCCTGTATGTCTTCCTGCAACATAATGCATACCTTCTCAGGACTAGGTACCACATTGCCTGTGATTATGGTGCGATGCATTCTGGATATAGTAGAGGTCTGTGCACAGATTGTCAGGCACCCTCACACATGGCTCAGGGAAGGGAGGGTTTGATGCGGACATGCATCTCCAGAAGCAGCACGGTGCCAACAGCCAGGAAGATGGGCTTCAAATGGCAAGAGCGAGGCTTGCCTGCAGCTGGACCTGCTGGGTGTAGACATCCTCTTTGATCTCTTCCTCAAGGATCTTGAGGAACAGCTCACAATCTGCGTCCCAGCTGTACTTCCACAGCCCATACAGGAAGTTGTACCCCGTCTGCACAACCATGCCTCACCTCAGCATCAGGGCGCTTGCTATAGGCAAGAACCTGTTGGTGCCATCATCAGGCTCACGTGCAAGCGTGTCATGTCCATTCCTTAGCTTGTATATTCATGCTCCTATCGATGCAGGCGAAATAATTCAGCGCACTTTGCATGGATGCCTCTGCCGGTGACCCTGGCATCACAGCTGCTTCTCTGATGACACGTTCCTTTACTGCTCACCTCAATCACAGCGCTCATGATGCCGACTTTCTTCTGGAAGTGGTTGCAGACAAAGTCACACAGGTCGGTGGCCTTGCCGCTCTTGTGCTCCGCCATGCGGCCCTTCCAGATCTCCTTAATCGTCTTCTCTGTAAAATGCTTTGTCACCTGCTTGTTGCGTATCTGCACAAGTGAAGTGAGCCCGTTCAGCTAAGGTACAGAAGAGAAATGGATAAGCACTTAGCATGACGGTTGGTCAGGTAATTCCGCTTTTGCTGATTGTAAGCCAAATATATACATGCTGAGACAGCAACTGCTGAAGGAATCACTGGAGGGCTGGGGTTGAGGAGCAGCATACACAGCCAGGAGGAACTATGAACAGTCCCCTGCAGGTCACTCAGGAAGCGGGGATACCTTGCCAGCATGGCGGAAGAGCTTGGGTATGTCAGGGGTATTGCCCATGCCTTCCAGATTGTCCTGCCAGGCTGACTCATCCGCTGCTGCCAGCTTCTCCACATACACCAGAATGGGGTTGCGCCGCCTCACAGCGTCCTGCTCCTCGCGCGTCTTCTTGTTCTCCTCCAGCAGCTTCAGCCTGGCCGCCTCTGCGCCAGCTTCATCATCCCGTATCCCCAGCTCCTGCCTCAGGCGCCTGCACAGAAGCTGCTCTATTGAACTTCCATCCTTATTTTGCAGCATTGCAGCCAACTCGCTGCTTGAAGGGCGGCTGCACCACGCAGAGAAGGTGGGTGGATCATGCACGCCTTGGCTCAGGTCGCAGCTTTGGGATTAAGGAAGCCAAGGATGTGGCCCTGATGCATTGCTGGATGCTGCGAGTACTCACTGTACTTCTGCCTCTGCAGCAGCCAAGCGCTCTATGGTCGGCTGGGTGGCCTCGAGAAGGGCTTGCACAAGCAGCTCGGTGGCTGCTCCCTGCAGCAAGGCACACATGCTCTGCAGACTGCCTTTAATACTCGGCGACAGGCTTTGTCTCTTGATCAACATCACAGTATTCTTAGAAGGGTCAGGTGCACACCGGCATGTATGGTACAAGGCAGCCATAATAGGCTGGGCCATACTTGAAGCCCTGCTGGGAGCACCCGGCAAGAAAGCCTGCTAATGCAGCTGCCTCTGCTGCTCTTGATTCTGGTGACTTCCCGGAGATGAGGCCTTGCAGCCATGTGAACTGCTGCCCGTTCATGTGCTCTGCAAGAGGCTTGAGTGCGCTGGCCCCAAGAACCTGCAATACATGCGCCCTCTGCAAGCATGGACTGGTGCAGACAATACATCCACACTGATGCTCTGGAGGAGTGGCATTCAGCCAAGGAATGCCTTAATACTCTCAGGGACTTCTGAAATGTCTCCATGCTGACCATCAGACGGTCAGCATGGATATCAAGGCTAGGATTGAGCCCTGCTGGCATGTGAGCGCAACAGCAGCGCCCGACAGTGCCTTTGGCTTTGCATACTGTTGCTGCAATAGGTATAGCAGGACAGTACATACCTGGATGATGCCCGCATGCGTCAAGCGTTGCTGGTTGAGCGGGCGCGCCAGGCAGCCAAAGGCAAAGCTCGCGCTCTGCAGCAGGCTGCCGGTCTCATCAATTGCGCCCAGAAGCATACCTGCCAGCTCATCTGCCGGCCAAGCCCTGCATACCAAGCACAACTTGCGAGGGATCTGATATATCTGTATATACCTGCACTGGGTGCATACCAATGTCATTCACTGCGATGTTTGCGCGCTCACCCCATGCCAGTGCACATGGGTGCTACCAACTCATGACATCATTGGTAGCTGCCATTTCAATCTGCCAGTCAAGTGTTTACAGAATATTCTCAGCACAGCCATCAATTGCAAAGCGAGTATGAGTCTCTGCTGGAGACGAACCAATTGGTGCAGATGCCCTTGCTGTCCATGTGGGAGGGAGCGAACACTCTACACCTGCACCCTTTGCCCGCTTGAGGCAAGCCGGTGTAGAGTGTGCGCCGCCCTTACTGGGCAGCATGGGCACCGCTCAAAGCCAAGTCAGGAAAGGCCATACAGCTGGACGGCAAGCGCCACCTGTGCTTGGTGAGGGCGGCAGCAAACTTCGCAGTGCCCTGGGGGCCAAGCTGCCTGGGCAGGGTCATGCCCGGGGGCAGGTCCGGGCGGGGCGTCATGCTCTGCATCTGCTCCCGCGCAGTGTCTCTCTCGCCCTCAGCAACCTCTATGCGCGACTCCAGCTCTATGATCCCCTCTGCCTGCTTCTCCAGCTCAAGTCCCTGTAGCAGCAGTACAAACATTTTGAGAGGAGAAGCAGCAATGCTGAAGCGGTGCTATAACACCGCTAAGTTGCTGAAGTAAACTGAAGCCAGCTGAAGCTGTGCTGATGCATGCTGATGCATGCTGAAGGAGGCTGAAGCTGGCCAGAAGCACCCTCAGAACCCTGTGTGGCACCATGGCCTCCTTCACAGCATCAGGCAGCAGGCTTCATGACATGTCATGCCATGCCATACAATTTAAGAGAAGCCCTGGCCCACCTGCTGAGTCAGCTCTGAGATCTGCTTCCTGCATGCCTCCATGGCGTCTCTCAGGTATGCATTCTGCTCTGCTAGGCCATCCATATCCCCATCCCTCATCTTTGCAGTCAGATCACTGTCCTGTGCAGCAGACAATACACATTGATATCGCCGCGCACGATTATCTGCCTGCTAGCATATGGCACCCCAAGCCCTGGACATTTGCTTCACTCAGGAAGCAGGCGCTGTAGTGCCTTACCTCGAGGCCTTTCAGCAGTCCAGTGGCCATGGATGAGATACGCTGCGAGCGGGCTTTCATGCTCTTGGCGCTGCTCAGCTGGGCCTCCGGCTCCTCAATCTGTGGCAGCGCTAGCGCAAAGCTCTTCAGGGTGCTCTTAGGCCGCCCTGGCACCCTGGCAGCAGTGGGCCTGGCCTGCCTCTCAATGCCTGCGGTCATGCACATGAGGTGGGTAGAGTATCGTGGCATATTTGCATGCAATTAAAAATCCCAGCTGTCACACCCTTTCTTCAGCTTAGCAGCCCTATTGCAGGAATGCTAGAAGTAGCTCTCTGTTACGGCACATTCCTGGAACTGCTGGCTGAATGCTTAGCCCATACGATCTTTAACAGGGGCACTGGAGCTGTATGCCTGATACAGTACATCTTGTGCACTAGGGGCCCATACCTCTGGGCTGAGTGCCTGGTCGCAAGCCATCCTCATCATCAGCGCTGAACAGCTGTGCTGCCTGCAAGGGTGCCTGCTCAGCTGCGAAGGCAATGGTAGCCTTTTGCCGTGCCATGGTCGGCCGGACAGCTGCAAAGCACAGGTTGATACATCACGATATGGACTGAACGCTCTGGTGCGCTTACACTGTACAGGTAACGCGAGAGCAGGACTGCCAGGGAAGGCTTTGCCTGTGTGCTGCTGCACCCGGGATTCAAGCGGCAGAAAATCATGTATGCATACACAGGTGATTGCCCAACATTTGGAGTCCTCTTACCTGCAACGCTGGGGCCATGCAGCTGCAGGCCCTGCCCTTGTCCCTGGTCCCCTAGCGCAGCCTTCTGCATGGCCTGCAGCGCGGCCGCTCTGCTGGAGGCCTTCAGATCCGCCAGCTGCGCGCTTGCTCTGCGCAGGGCAGGTACAATTCTCAGAAACCCTACGAGCCATCAGGACTCATTTTCTCACAGTCTCTAGGGACCATGCTTCCCCACACATCTGTGCTTGTGAAGGCAGTTTTGGGACACTGCGCAACCCAGCAAGCGGGCAAATCCCATCTGTCCATGTGTCAAATGCAGGGCCCTGTTTCGTGGTTTGTAAGGCCCGGAAGCTAGGAGGCTGAGGCAAGGACTGGGAAAGTGTAGGCATGTAACAGTACACACACTTTTCCAGCTCAGCCTGGAGGCGCTGAGTCTCCTGTCGGGAGGAAGCCTCACACGCTGCCAGCTTCTCCTCAGCTGACGCAACTCTGCACCATCCAGGCACTGTCCATTCACACTTTTCTCTTCTGGCGCAACCGCAGCTGCGTCCTGCCGTGTCATCTAGCAACATGTCCTAGG
Organism: Coccomyxa viridis; assembly: GCA_963930925.1. Taxonomy (NCBI): domain Eukaryota; kingdom Viridiplantae; phylum Chlorophyta; class Trebouxiophyceae; family Coccomyxaceae; genus Coccomyxa; species Coccomyxa viridis. The sequence continues at coordinate 507,684 of CAWVOJ010000008.1, read as the reverse complement.
CAGAAAGACTATTGATGGCAGGCAGCATACACATGTGGCTGCTCAGAAGGGGATTACTTACAGACATTCACCCAGAGCATGACAGTGGTGCGACGAAGTGCCGGTGGCAAAGAGTTTGTGCTCGCCTGAGTCTATGGGATACAGCGTCATCCTTCAGGTGAGCTGTAGCGCCCATGAGGAGGCTGCAATGTCCCGCCCACATCTGAGCCATGAGCTGAGCGCACTCCGCGCTCCCTGACGCCACCTGCAATTGGCAGAAGATGTGCCTTTGACACTTGTTGTTTCAGAGCGCTACCCAGAAGGCGGCGTTGCAGTCGCCCGCTCCCTACCTCATACGGTTTGATTGTGAGGGGTTGTTCGGTCAGTAAGGTAGCTGACTGCATCCATGTAGATGCCCCTGTGCAGCGATGGCTCTGTCTCACCGCCATATCCTTGCTAAGTAGTGGTCCGCCTTCTAGGATAAAAGAAGTGTGTGCGTAAGCCAAAGTTCTGTCACACCTGTAGAGCAAGCTCCTGAAAGGCTTGGCTGTAGATGGCGTCAGCCTGCTGCGCAGCCAGCAGCAGCGCCTCTGCCTGTGGCATCTCAACGCCCTTCCTGCGCTGCTGCCTCTCATAGCGAGCCAGCTCCACCTGTGATCAATGAAGCAAGGCCTCTGAAACGCCTTGACCCCACATGATAGCTGCATCTATGAGACATGTAGCAACGCCCTTTATCCTTTCGGATAGACACATCACTTTTATGCACATGCCCTCCTTCTCATGTAATCATTGCACATCAGTCTCTTGCGTTGTATTCACTGTGTGCAGGCAGAGGTATCTGAGACAGCCAAACAACACGTGTATGGGTGGAACTCCTTTTGCGCCACACCATGTGACGGAAGGCATCTCAAAGCTTACGCTGAGCCATCTCCTCAGGAGGTCAAAATCCTGCGCCTTGGCCGCTAAGTCTGGTATGGCCTTTATGCTCCACTGCGACCTCAGCAGAGAGTCTTCATCTTGCGTGCTGTGGGTGTCGGCTGAGGGGCCGCGCTGGGCCAACTGCAGGGCGTCATCCAGAGCCAGAAATGATCTCGCCTTTCCCGCAAGCGTCCCTGGCATCTGCAGAAATCTGTGAAATCTCCTGCTTGTGCTGTGGGACATCCATTGAGGGTCCGTCATTGGAGCTCAGATTGTGTGACTGGAACACACCGCCGCACAAGCTGATGCTGATAGGAGGTTCTGCAGTTGCTGCAGGGCATCCTTGGATCGCATCTCTGCATCGGCACAGCCATAGGTCAATATCCCAAGAAGGAGGTGTGCATGCAGTACTTGACTTGAGGGTCGGAAAGTTGCTCCTTAGAAACTACCTTTTGGGCCCACATGCTCTGGCTGTGCGCTGCTTGTTCCTCTTGAAGGTGCACGTCTCATACGTCAGCATCTGCTATATTGCCTGAATCCTTTGCATTGGAGTCAGAATAGTCAATAATTCACACTTCTGAACACGACTTAATCTTCAGGTTCTCCACGCGATGGCTTGACCTGTTTGCTACTTTGCTCAAAGGTCATAAGCCCCCTCTGGGAACACAAAAGCCTTGGACGTCCAAGTCTCGAGGATTGCCAGAGATGTGATTGTGCATATGTGCGTACGCATGTCTATAGCATGCGATGCGGTCGGCAATCCTAGGTCTATTTATGACATGCTTCGGCTACATGGGGCTTGATTAGGCTGCCAGGCAGCCGGGCCAGAATGCCCTGAAGGCCGCTATGCTGGAGATCAGTGTTGCCACGAAGCAGAAGGCTTCCGCATCTGGGGGCTGGAGGAGCCGGGTCATGCTAGGTTGAGCGGTTGACAGCTCGGTCCCGAGCGGAGGGAAGCAGCCAGGGGGATGGCGATGGAGATTGATGAGAAGCTGGACGCTCCTCTGGACTCCCTGATTGAGTCCGGAGAGCGGTCAGGTCGTGGCAGGGGTAGGGGAAGAGGTCGTGGGCGCGGCGAGAAGCGCAATCGCAACGAGAATGGTAAGCCCCAGATTTGTGCAGCCATGCTGATGCCTGCAAGATGTGCACATTTTCAAGCAATTCGATGTTTCCTACAAGCTTTTGGATAAGCAGATGTGCAGATAGCCCATCGCGGCAGAGCTTGGGGCCCCTCGCCGCTGAAAAGGCTGCCCTGATCAACCTGACGTCATTTTACTAGGACTGTTGTTTTGAGGGACAAGCTGTATCGCAGGCCCTGGCGGAGTAATTCGCGTTGCCAAGAGGATCTACGTGAGCAACCTGACATGGCGCACTTCCTGGCAGGACCTCAAGGACCATTTCAGGCAGGTCGGCAATGGTGAGGGCCTCCCCCTTAGGCAATGTCGTGACCTTATGCTCTCATGACGCAGATCTTATCAGAGTCCGCACCAAATCTTTGTGCAACAGTGTTTGTAATGTGCCACTGCACCGTGCAGTGGTCCATGTTGATGTGCTGCGGGAAGGGGGCAAGGAGGGCCGCTCAAAGGTACAACTCCTCCCTTTCAGCCTGCAATGCTGATTTGCAATTTATTTTCATCACAGCCACTGAACTCCAATGCTCTCACCTGGGCTCCCGTCACCCCTGAAGATACAGAATTCAGCAGCATTTGTGCTGGAGTGCAGGGCTGTGCCGTGGTGGAGTTTGAAAGCGCTGAGCAGGCAGCTGAGGCCATTAACACTCTTCATCTGTCAGAAGTGAGCACCTTTACACAACACCACATAACTTTTGTTGTGCTGCTGAGTGGCACATCCGGTACTGGCAACGCAGCTATCAGATGAGCTCCCTCTAACAAAACCTCTGTGTGCGCAGGTGGATGGCAGAGAGATCTATGTCAGGTGCCGATACACCCATTCTCAATGCCTCTTCTTGTGACCAGCTTTGTTGTCGTCAAATCCTTACTTTCAAGAAGTGTTGAGTGCGCCACGCTACATGCATACCGAGGGCTTAGCAGGGGAAAGCGTACATAGCTGCCATTTCAATAGTTACAGAGTGTCAGCTGGCTGCATCCCATTCCTCGTGTGAAGCCATCCAGTAGGTATAGCCTCTCACGAGCGGCACAGTGGACCCGGGTGTGCCCAAAACGCCAGCACTGCCAGAAGATGTGTTCAGCAATGTACCGACATTCTTGGACGTCAGCCTGCGAGAGAGGTGCCAGCTGCGATTGGTTCGCCGCTCTTCCAGGGAGGACCGCGAGGACTTCGACCTGAAGGCGGCGGAGGGCGCCACAGGGAAGCGGGGGCGCCCAGACGGCGCGCCGGCCGGGGCGGGGAGCGCCGGCGGCAAGCGCGTCTTTGTCAACAACCTGGCCGAGGAGACCACCTGGCAGGCCCTGAAGGACTACTTCAAGCAGGCCGGCCCTGTCGCGCATGCAGACGTGCTCACGGTGCGCCGCTCTCAGTGTCCGGGGCAGAACTCTTTCAGCAAGGTTGTGACATCTGTCATGTTTCACTTGCTTCTCTTAAACGTTCAGCAACCTCCGGTAACACTCTGCTTCGTAGAAAGAAGCCGATTGGCGGCTTCCCTGCCTCCGGTAAAACTTTGCTTCGTAGAAATAAGCCGATTGGCGGCTTCCCTGCCTCGAGCAACAAAGTGAAAGGTGTTCTGCCAAGCGTTCTGCAAGTTGGCAGAACAGTTCTGCCGAGGGCTCTGAGCACCTGCATGCAGACCGCTCTGCGCTTGTACAGCCAGTGTGCGTCTGCATAGTTCTTGCAGCCTGCCTGCTTTCCGGGCACATGCCAGCGATGCTCGGTGCCCTCATCTGCTCTGCCACCATGATTTCTGAAGCAGTTCTAGCCTTAATGGCTGCAGCCCTGGCTATCTCATGCAAACAAGCAGCAAACTTACTGGCAGGAACACTGGGGTGATGACGCTGATGCATTTGCCCTGTTGCAGCATGAGGATGGGACTTCCAAGGGATGCGGCATTGTGGAATTCAGCTCCGTTGCAGATGCTCGCCGTGCCATCTCCATGTTGTCCAACACGGTGAGCACTCGGACCTTTACGCAAGGCATATCGTCCATCTTTTCCAGCTGACAAACTCTCTCACGCCCAGTCACTGAAGCATTGCGCCTTCACCTCTCACGCGAATTCAGCAGCTGTGCATGCGATACCCCGTCTTGCTGTGACTGTGACTGATTGACGGCCGACTTTCACAGTCTGCACGTTGCAGAGCCTAAAGAGTGCTTATGTGGTACCGTAAGGTCTGGCCACAACAATTTGAGCTTGTGCCTTACGCCTGCAGGTGCTGGACGAGCGCAGCATATATGTGAGGGAGGATCGCGAGGATGGGGCCTCCCGGGGGCGCTCTCCCAAGGTGAATGGAGAGACCAATGGCAGCTTCCGCGAGCGCGGCAGCCGCGCCACCAACGGGACGGCAGCAGCTGACAATGCCAAGGTGCGCCTTGGCCTGCGCGCTACTACACTCCCATTCTTTATGCTCCAAGCTCATGCATCTACATGCGACTTCACAGTTACGATGCTCCAAGCTCATGATGTAGATGCTTGGAGCATTGTGGCTGTGAAGGCGCATAGGCACCGGCATTCAATAGGCATGCATGCGCCTTGGTGACATGATCTCAGAGGTGTACAGGCATGATGACGCTGCCTGTGCTTGCGCAGATTGTTGTGCATGGCCTGCCCTGGTCGACAGAGTGGCAGGAGCTGAAGGATCTGGCCAAGGAGCACGGAGACGTTGTCAAGGCTGACGTCATGCGGCGCCCGGACGGCAAGTCCAGGGGCTTTGGCACCATCGTCTTCAAGACCCCTGAGGATGCTCAGGCCGCCATCGAGGTGAGGCCTGCCTGCTTGCAGCGGATCGAGGCTATCTCAAGCAATTTTGTGGTGCGGCCTCCATAGGAGACGAGGTGGGAATAAATCCTGGATGAAGGCTGCAAAGACAGGGGTCATAGGAGTGGCAAGTGTGGTTTCCGGTATATCGACATGACTGTTGACTGTGGGCTTGAGGGCAGCACAGGCTGTCAGGTCAGACTCCACTCTGCTGGCCAAGTTTGTTTGAGTCTGGTGGCTGTAACCGGCCTTCGTAGCAGCACACATACTGTTATAGTACAAGTAAGAGGCTTGCAGGCTGATGCTAAGATTGCGTGCTGAAAAGGGGGAGAGGCGACTTGATCAAGCTGAGAGATTTGGTTTCACCTGCAGGGCCTGAATGGACTTGATTTTGAGGGCCGCAAGCTGTCTGCCAAGCTAGACCAGTACTCATGAATGCTGTTACGGGCAGCTCTATCTCCTGTTACCTGCCTGGGAGGCTCTTACATAGGCCTTTTTATTTGAAGTTGGACAGTGGTGGTGTTGGGTGTTGTTTTTTTCCCTCTGCTTGTCCACACTGAGTCAGAACCCTTATGTTGGGTATCTGTCCCGTTCTATTGACATTGCAAGAGGAGATGGCTTTTCAGCACATACACAGGGACAGATTCCTCTGCAATGTTACAGCTGGCGACAGTTGCCATTGGCCATGTGTGGAAGTTCAGGATTGGTGCCTGCCTGTGCAGACCCTATCCCGAAAGATCAGGCATCAGTTTGTATGAGGAGCTTGTCCTTTGTGAATCTGGTCTTTGGCATCAAATCTTTACAGGCAGGCGTGTTCAAGGCAGCTTGATGTCCACCTGATACTGCCACTCACACACTGAAAACCTGGCTAACAGAGAGGCTGCCATAGTTCTGCCAGGTCACACTGACAGGATACAGAGAAAGCATCATCCTTGGTCAGAGCAGCAATCTCCATCCCACAACATCGTGCATACTGCGGCTCAACACTTGGTCAGTATCGACCTGCATGCTAGCTCTCCACAATTGTACAGTCCACACAACATGCTGCTTGATCCCTGCTCTGCGCATACCTAAATCTCCTAAATCTGTGAGTCGAGATCCACACTGTACTGAGCGCCTCAAAGTGCCAAAGGGATGTCTCCTCACAAGAGCTGTATCCTGCCCTGAACATCTGACAGCAGCCAATCAAAGCTTTCCAGGAGGCCTGAGCCAGTCACAGCGCTGCAACCCAGAATCCTCCAGTGTCGCCTTCCGCAGCTATCCAACTCCAACACCTGCATACACTGTTCTGTGAGTCTGCATGCCTTGCTCCATTCCACACACCTGAGAGGGTCCTCCTGTCTCCACTGCTGCATGTGCCACAAGTAAGGACTGTCTCGTCTGACATGCTGCTCCTCTGAAATGCAGCTGAGTGTCTAAGCGCAGGTTTTGTGTATAGCACCACCATGGGGCTCATGAGCATGGCAGGCTGTCGCCGAGTGAGAATGGCATACCTTCTTGATCTCCGAGGCAGGAAGCGCCCCCTGCAAGTCCTGCTTGTTTGCGAGGATCAGAAGGGTGGCCCCCACCAGCTTCTCTTCCTTGAGCAGCCCATGCAGCTCGTCCCTGCAGATCTCAAGGCGGCCCACATCTGAGCTGTCCACCACCCACAGCAGGGCGCCCGTTCGCTCGTAGTAGTTCTGCCAATATGGCCTCAGTGTCGCCTGCCCTCCTATGTCCCAGATGTTGAGCCGGATGCTGCACATAGGCTCATCTTTGCTGAAGAGCCCACTGCAGCTGCATGCGCTGCATCAATCACCCGTGCAACGAGGACAGGTATAGGTGTGGTAGTAGCGTACCCTCTGAACTGAAGGGAGTGTATCTGGAAGCCCAGAGTTGGGCTGACTTGAGAGATGTCCAAGCCAGCGATTTTCTTGACTATGGTGGTCTTTCCCGCGTTGTCGAGTCCGCTGAAGACACGAGGAATCCCGTTAGCCCTCATTACATCAGGCTTGCAGGTCTATGCAGTGATAAGGCCGAGAAATTGCAGTGATCAGGCTACATACTGTAGGTCGCGTAGCTCGAAAGAGCGATGCTGCCGGCACAATGGTTGTCAAGAATTTTGGTTTTGGGTGATGGACTTACACAAAGAGCAATCGCAGCTCTCTCCTCTTTTGCTTCTCCTTTTTCAGGATCGATAGGAGCCCCATCAAACCATTGCAAAAACCCTTGAAATAGTGGCGAACGGGTTGGTATAGCTGCATAAGCACGTTGGAAGTGTTCCTGCGGAAAGATTGACCTTTCTGAAAGGAAGCATGTCAGCTTGATCTGGTCAAAGCGTTGACCAATGTGTCATTCCCGCCATGTCCAGTCTCGCACAAGCTGGCACCTGAAACGCTGTCGGAGCAGAGGTTTGGACAGAAATCTTTGTAGGAGCTTGCTAGCATACTAAGCACACCCATCTGCGACACACACATCTCGCCCCATTGTGTGATGGGGAACATGTGATCTGACATGGCAACCCTGAATAGTACAAGGCTGGAGGAAGCGCTGGCTGTCTTGTGCTTGGACTGCACGAGATATGATGCGTCAGACCAGCTGGCGAAGGTCCTTGCCATCGTGTCCCTGACACCATACTTGGCTATCTTTCAGGTTGCCTCGGTGAGTGGCTTCCATCCCCTTCTCTTCGGGGCAATGTCATGACAGTTGGTGTGAGACCAAGGCTCTTCCGATGCTTATCTCTTCACTTGACTCTGAGAACCCGGTTAATGCGCTCCAGGTAGTCTACAGCAGAAGGCAACTGCATGATGCCTGGACACTTGCGGGAATGATCATCTGTGCAGCAGTTGCCAAGTTTCTGAAGGCTGCCATCCGGCACAGCAGGTGCTGAGCACCTTCAACACCCGATTGCCTGACCTCTTAAGCACTGTAGTGGCTCAATTCATGCCGAGCTCTCAGAACAGCTCCGAGGAAGCTCATGGTCAAAACATGCTTCTTCTCTACTTGCGCTACTATTTTCAAACATCTGGGCCCTGTCTAGACCTAGCACTACTATGCAGTGGCATTGGGAGATCGCATTATACTGCAGCGGGTGCAGACATGTCGACTAATGTCCTTGCAGGCCTGCCAGCCTCTGTGAGCGCTTGGGCAACTGCAATGAATACGGGATGCCCTCATCCCACACACAGCTCATCTTCTTTGCCTTTGTGACGTACATGCTGCACATCACAAGGACGCCTGCTTCCAGCTTGCCTGCAGTAAGATGGCAGCGGGCGTTCCACATGGCTCAAGGAGCAGCGCTGGGGCTGCTTGCTGTCGCTGTGGCCTACAGCCGGACATATCTGGGGTACCACACCATAATCCAGGTAAGGGCCCTAGCAAGGCTTACCACTGTAGACGTCCTGCACCCAGAGCCGCTTGCAGATGTGATTGGTGGCCAAGCTGGACTTCAGCAGGGACCTATCACAGGGCGACTGTACATCGCCACCTATAGGGTGCTCCTGAGCTTTTGATGCCCAGCATATGGCCGGTAGCAGACACTTACAGCCACTCAGACCCATCCCATGCATGCAGGTGGTTGCAGGGGCGGTGATTGGGAGTGCCCTGGCTGTGATGTGGTTCTTGTTGGTGCAAAGGTGGCTGGCGGGAGCTGTCTTTCCTACTCTGCAGCGATGGCCCATTGTGAAGGCCCTAGGCTTCAAGGATGTGTGGAGGGAAAACCCAGATGAGGTGCTGTACAAGGAGCGGGAATGGTATGAGCTTAGGGGAGCTCGTAAGAGGCCATAGTGAATCGTGAGAGTCCTATGCAAAAAGCTGACCGCAGCATGAATAACCTTCCCGTCAAAATCCTAAAAGCCAGAGTCATTACCTGTAAATAATGAGGTGAGAGGACATAAACGCTGTACACAACGGCGCACACTAGCGATGCCATGTTGCACAGGGTGCAGGCACACAGTTTCACATCTTGGCAGTCATATGTCTGATTGCAACGGAACAATCATCAACTCCAACAGCACTGTGCATGCCTGCCGCCTGATAGAAGTGTGGGCGCTTTTGGCACAGTCTGCAGAGGTGCCAAGAGCGCCGCACTTCCACCAAGCGTCACCCTAACGTCACCCAGCAACATCTCATCTGCCTGTGCTGTGCTGGAACACACTAAACACAGCTACAGCCCCCTAGCCCTACTTGGCCAGAAGCAGACACAGCAATGCCGTTCGTTACCTGGCCAGAACATTGTACAAGTCACAGTGTGTCAGTCAGCTCTGCACGTCGAGTCAGCTCACTTGATAGGCTTCTATCTAGATCCTACAGAGTAACCCGGCAACCGAGCGTGGTTGATTTCCTTCACATGCTTATTTGTGGGCTGGCAGACTCAATCTAGGAACCCCAGACGCTGTCAAAAGCAGGCGCCTCCGGCAGAGGCAGGGCTGGAGCAGGGGCACCGGGTAGCATTGGGCCGGGCAGCATTGGGCCCGGTCCACCTGGCATACCAGGCATCTGCTGAGGCTTGGCCTTGCTCTTGTAGCCCAGGATCCGGAGAATGAACCTCGCTAGCTCCCCGTACAGTGATCCCGCCCTGCACCAAAAGAGCCGTTTACACATGATCCATTTAGCACCTTTCACCCTCGAGAGCGTCTGTGGTCATAGCACACATACGTCAAGCAATATTGCTGTTCATTGTTGCAAATGCATGAAGGCACTGGGCAGCCTGATCATCTCAGCTGGCATCAATACACTGCTCACCTATCAAGCAGCTGCAGCAGTGCTGCAATGAAGAAGTGCACAGCATGTGCATTCTCATCCACCAGGAAGGACAGGCGGCCAAAGAAGTGCACGATCCCGCTGATGGCGTGCAGCATGGACTGCCATGCACTGGGAGGCGGAGGGGGCGGATTGGCTGCGTCAAAGGGTGCACCTGGACATCTTGTAAACTTGTCAAAAGAGCTCTACCTGGACACATGGACCATCTGCAGCTTGAATCAATTCAAGCATATTGTGCTTTTGGGAATGGGCCTGATGATATGGTCTTGAGAGCTTCACAACAATAATTTGCAAACATTAGCATGGAGCCGTCACAAGCATTCCATAACCTTTGCAGCAACATCAGTGCTGGCATACAGCCTGCAGGAGAAGGACCGTCGTGGTGCCACACCAGGCATGTGCAGGTGCCCTTTCAATAATGCCACAACAAGGGGGTTCCTGGGCCATAAAGGACATACCAGGTTGACCTGGCAAGGCGCCTGCTCCATAAGGCGCCCCCATGTAGCCACCCCCTACACCGGAGCCATAGCTGTTGTAGCCGCCATAAGGCCGCCCGTACATGCCGCCCCCGTAGCTAGATCCATAGCTGCCCCCCATGCCAGAGCCGTAGCCCCCGTAGGATCCCATGGTGGTTCCCATAGGCCTCCCGTACATGCTGCTGCCATAGCTGCCAGCTCCGTATGTGCTGCCATAACCCCCCATGCCTCCTTGATAAGAAGATGCTCCATATCCCCCTCCCATTGTGGAGCCATAGTTCCCGCCATACATGCTACCTGCGCACGTTCACAGTCCCTCACATCCCCACCAACATTCCAGCAAGCTTGTTCGTCACACTCCTGCAGCATCCACAGTGCTGCACGGTAATGCTGATGCAAACAGGGAGCTAACAATTACATTTGTCATTGTGCACCTGAGGTAGGGCAGGAAAGTACCTGAGCCGTAGCTGCCATATGAGCTATTCCCGACACCTCCATAGGAGGTGCTCGCGCCATAGCCTGAGCCTCCTGCAGCCTCCCATGGCCGGGCTCTGTTCACAATGGGGCCAGCTGCTGCTGGGGCTGTGGAAGCTGCACAGCAGCCTGCCCACAATGAGTGCCACCGCAGACGCGAAGCGCCTATGCACAGGTACTTGTGGGCATTTCAGGAAGGTTTTGAGCCCTCGCATGAGACGATGGTGTTTTTATAGTGTCTCTTATCTTCAGGTTCCTGATGAAGTGCTTATACAACTTACCAGCAGCAGAACACCCACAGGGAGCCACTCACGGTGACTCAGCTGACCTCAGAGAAGGTGCATAAACACAAGGGGATGACACGTTGCAATGCTGCGTGAGGGAAGGTCACGACGCAACATAGGGAGACGGAGAGGTGAGGGGTCCAGAGAGGCTCACTTGGAGTGGTGGTCTCCCAGGGCTTTGGGGCACCATCATTGGCAGTGCTGGGCCCCAAGGGCGTTGTGGAGCTTGTTGTTGCAGGACCCTTCCGCTCCCAGGGCTTTGCAGGCGCAGGTCGCCCTGCTGGCAGTGTGTATATTCTCAAGGACTACAGAAGCCAGGAACATGACACAGATGCCATGGTGTTCACAGGCTATCCCAGCGCCTTGCCAAAAGCACTACACAGTACAGTTGCAGGGTCAGAATAGACTGCGGGGTCTCCATACCTGACATTCACCGGGTCTTTATTGGCTTACACTGTCATGCTGCTGAGCAGCACCCGGCTGCTCTTCTTGACTCGCAGAGTACCCAGATAATTCTGGTGATCAATGTGTCGGTCTGCGATGACCGTGGTCACTTCTAGACTGCTCCACTAGCCACCTGCCCTGGAGCGTGACTATAAAACACACAGTGCCTGCGGCTGCCCTGCAAGCCCGCCGCTAGCTCAGGCCTTCAGTCGATGGGTCTGATGGATGCCTAACGTGGTCTCTCGCTCTGTGAAGTGCCCAGTCTCGCTTCCAGTCTGCACTGTCTCAGAGCAGGCTGCTTATCCACTCCTGCTGGTTTTGCTAGACTAATTAACTTCGCCAGGCGCTTATGTTGTGTTTATCTTACACGGTGTGTGAGAGACACTGAAGAGCACGCGTTGTGCAAAATCACGTCTTATGTCCAGCTGGCAATCACATGATGCCACATCAGCAGGCGTTCGGAAGAACTGAGGTGCAGGCTCCAAACCCCTTCCCTACCGTTCAAGCAGCGTAAGAAAATAGTCAAACATATATTCTGGGTTATTCACAGCCTGTCAGCGTTATCTCCAGACCTTGAGCCGATCTGATACCACAGCTCTTACGTTGATGGCATTTCAGATGTAAATAGATATGTGCATTCTTGTGCCGCAACCACGGCACCCCCTCGTCTGCATCAGATAGTCTGTATTACATCGGTGCAGCGTGGATAAGATCTGAGCACGAGTACCCGGAATAAACCGGCATGCGCCATTATGGAGAGCAGCATACCAGAACAAGTACGTGCTTCCCTGAAGCGCTGAGCCTCTTGACAGAGACTTCTGTTCTTGCATGCCCGAATTCTGTTGCCCTCAAGGCAGCTCATCATGTGTATTGAGAGCTTTCTGTGCTTTTACGAGCCAGCTGCTGACACCCAGTGCACCCTGCAGGCTGTGGATGCGAGGAGAGCAGCAGTGGACGAGGTGGAGAGACTGCTGCAGCATCCAGAGGACCTCAAACGCCTGCCCAACATGCTGGAAGAGTACACGCAGAAGCACCAGGCCAACAAGGTGCAGCTGAGCGCCACTGTGGCCTCCCAAGTGGACGCCGCCAGATCAGGCATGGAGCTCCTGGAGAGCGCTCAGAAGACCTTGGCAAAGATGCAGCAGTGCTATGACGTAAGCGCTCCACACATCCCGCTCCTACATCACCATTGACCTCACCAGTGCTCCTGCAAAACCTTGAGAAATGCTATAACTACGTATACAAATCTCGTCCTTGCCAATCTACAGTTGGTTATCTGTGGATCAGGGATTAGCTGGGATCTGCGTGAAACTCTTTTCTGATTTATGCATAGCATTTATAGCTCTGGTGTGTTGTGGATGGTGTTGCAAATGCAGCTTTGGCATTTGCAAGTATGCTGAGCAGGGGAACTGCTAGCCAAATGATGAAGGCTCCCCTGGCATGGCAGGACATTGACAAGCTCTGCACGGAGTGCGCCAGCCTGATTGACAACCATGACAAGATCAAGGATCTCAGCGCGGTGCACTACAACCTGGGCAAGACGCTGCAAGATGTGGAAAACATTGTGGCGCTGCCCCAGCAGGCTGCAGAGGCCGAGGACATGCTCAAGGATGACACCCAGCTCTCAGAGGTGCTGCCCCCTGACTCATCACCCAGCAATCCTCGTCCTTATTCTGCCGTGATGTTGCCATCAACTCTGGGTGCTTCTGTTTTTTTTTGAAGGCAGTGTGACCTCCTGCCGTTAATAGCCTCTCTTGGCACACTGATGGTAAATCATACTATTTCAGCTTCAGCAAGTCAATGATCCCCAAGTCCTCCCCAAGATTGCAGATGATGTGAATACCACTAAGCAGCATAATGTGTGCAGGCGTATGAGAGCCTGGCAATCCTGGAGGCAACGAGCACCATGGCTCAGCGCGCGCTGGAAAGCAATTCCAAGCTCAAGGGCAACGACTCCCGCAACATCAGCGCCTACTTCAACAAGGTGCGCCTGAGCCAGTACCGCCTCCCTTGCTCTGCTGAGATCCATGACAGAGCAGGCTGCAGAGCATTGTGAGCGCTTGTTATATGAGAGGCCAGGTCAGGACAAGTGTCATGTGAGCGTGCATGGCAGGTGCAATTGACAATGGCAAAGGTGGGACAGTGGCCGTAGAGCAAGATCACCGTCATGGCCACTTTGGCCGCGACTATCCACCCATTCTGTCACTAAGAAGGCCAGGTAGCAGTATACGATTGAGTTCACATCTGCACAGGTGCGGACGACAATGAGAAGGTGGCGGAGCGGCTTTGGCGCACCGTCCGCGACATGGCCAGGCCAGGCCGTAATCATCCAGCTATGCTTGTCACTCGATGAGTACTGTTGAGATCATCTCCAATAATGGGTTGCTGCGCAGGTTCGGATGACAATGGGGAAGGTGGAGGAGCGGCTGTGGAGCATTATCCGCAACTTTGCCAACCTGGGGCGCGACCACCCCGCCGTGCTCGTCAACGCTGTGCGCATCATCGAGCTGCAGGAGCTGGTCGACCGCAGCCTGGAGTCCTCTGCTGGAGGTAGGGAGCCCCTGCCAGGCAATCATGTCTGTTGCTCAGGAGAACAGGGCCCTTTTACCCAGATTTGTGAGGGCGGTGCACAGTCATGAGGAGCAAGGAAACATTGCCCTCATGAGTCTGGGCGGAGGTCCCTGCGCCTCTGACTGCAGGCCAGTGGTGTCCTGTGCCTGATCCTGCACCATATGTTGCAAAAATGTCTCCCGGGGAAATGGGAGTACCTTTGCAAGGAGGCATCCAAGGACTCATGTGTGCGCAGGCACGATGGGGGCGATGCAGCCCAAGCGGTACCGGAAGCGCTGCGAGCAGCAGATCGGCATGAGCATCCAGGAGAACTTTGCGCCGCTGCTGCGCAATTGCGCGCAGCTGGCGGCCGCCGAGGAGAACACCGACAAGCGCACGGTGCGCATCTCCCTCTCTCTTTTTTTTGGCGTGAGATATACCTGCTGAGACCAACAAGTTGACGGAACAGTTTTCTTGATCAAATGAGTTGAGGCCATGACAACACCAGGCAGAACAAAAGAAATGTAGCTACTCTGGTATCAAGCACTGCTATATTAAGGCAGGAGATATAGCCTGCTTAGTACAGAGCTAGTCAAGATTTATGCACCTCTGGTACAGCTTACGGGCACATCCATAAATCCATTTGCCTCTGCTCTCCCAAGCAGATTGCATGGGCTTCTCTGATGTGCCTGTGAGCAAGGGCATCCCTTATCTTGGTAGCTTGTGTAGGTTGTCTCTGTGACAATGCTTGTTGCTGGCCTTGCAGGGCGACATCCTCGACTCGGCGCACGAGTTTGTGGTGCAGCTGGCGGACATCTTCGACTACGTGACGCCCTGCTTCCCGGAGAAGTACGGCATCTTCAAGGTCATCTTCAAGGAGTACCACCAGCATCTCTCCTTCATGCTGGACTGCATCGGCTGCTGCGCTGAGCAGCTGGCCAACTCTGACATCCTCAAGGTACACATACTGCCTGGACTCCCCATAAAATAGCCAGTGCTTCTTCACGTGGCCATATGCCTCCATGAGAAGTCACAAAATTTCTGGAGACAGCTTGCTTCTGGCTGCTGTCCGTGGTACAGAATCCTTGTTGAGTAGCTGGAAATCCCACGGCAACTGCAGCACTTTCATGAAACCACGCTCAGCACCGCCTGTGCAAAACAGCATGGACTGTAAAGGCACACCTGCAAGAATGAAATGACACTGCCATGACTGCCTTCCATCAGCATTTAAGGTACAAGGTAGCCTTGCTGCACAGGTGGTGGGGTGGTTGAGCGGCTACCAGGAGACGCTGAAGGAGCTGGGCTTGGAGGACAGCGAAATCACATTTCCCGAAGGACCCGACCGCGGCATGACGTTGCTGGTCGGCAAGTACATCGCCCGCATGCGCGGCACCCTGCACACCTGGTTCGTCAACATCCTCCAGGTGCGGTCGCCGCTGCTGCAATGTTGTGTCACAATATGACACCTTTGACACCCATGGTACACCCTTGTTGCAGATCGAGTGTCATTGCATGGTTGTCAATTCTTATCTACTGCAAGGAAGGACACATCAGGCTGGCGTGGCCTGACTAGGGTGTGCAAGTCACTTTCTCACAGCCCCCCGCCAGCTCAGTAGAGCTTGGGTTATGGCATCAAGCCTGCAGCGCTCATCTCTGAAAGTGTCAGACTTGCTAGTGCCACAGTGTCAAGGTACTATCTGAGCAGGAATGCGTCCTTGATGAGAATGTGCTGTGCTGCGGCAGGGGGATCTCAGCGGGGAGCCTAAGCAGGCAGACGACGGAAAGCTGTGGACGCCCGGCGCTGTGGACTTCTTCCGCATTGTCAATGAGCAGGTGTCGGTGGTGGAGGACGTGTCTTCTGGGGAGATGCTGCTGCAGACTGGCGAGGCTGTCATGGGCATCATGAAAGAGTTCCAGGTGCTGACCGCGCTCATCCACTTAGCTGGACTGTCATGGCCGTAGTGCACGAAGATTGTGAAAGATTGCTTTCACCTTGTCAGTGACGCAGGACCCAAAGCTCTTCCAAAAGCATGCAGAGCAGTCTTAGTGTATCCTGGTGAAGATTCCAAGACTGCTCACAGCCTGGTAATGTGGGGGAACACATATGCAGGAGGCTCAGGCAGCCCATCTCCAGAAGGAGCTCAGCGACGGGCTGCTGTGCGCTGTCATCAACAACAACACCCGCTGCTACAACGAGTCCACCGAGTTTGCAGACCACCTGGATGACGCCCTCGCTGGGCCGTACAAGGTCTGCCTCTCCCGCACTGAATAACACACTCTGGTGCCTTCCTGCCTGTGTGGGAATGTGTTCTTTTGTAACTCTCTTGACGTCGGAAGCACGCTCCCATAGGCAGCCAAGGCACATTGCTGCTGCAAAGATCACCACTTTGTCACAGTACCAGTCCATGTGTTCATTATGGCTCAGGATAGCAAGACATTCACGACCAGTGTGATAGTTCCCCCTGTCTTTGCCGTGGATAGTCGGACTTGCATGGCATAACAGTCCTAAGCTATTGGTGTCGGCAGGGAAATGCACCTACCAATGGGTGCCTATGCTTTTTCTATGCTACACAACCCAGCTGACTGGCTCTGCATATTGCGCAGGGGCGCCTGGACGTGGAATCGCAGTGCCGAGGATTTCTGGAGCTGTCCAAGGAGGCGGTGGCCCACCTGGTCAGCTCCATCTTCTCGGACGCCGCCTTTATCGAGCTGTTCCACCGCGCCTTCTGCAGCGAGGACTGGCAGCAGGGCGCCACCACCGCCTCCATCCTGGCCACTGTTGGGGACTACCTCGAAGACTTTGAGCACCTCATCGAGGCCTTCTGGTTCAAGCGGTGCGCCCTGCACTGCTCACTGTGGCTCCATCTAGCACCTGAAACATGGGTAGGCCTGGTTGTGCTGGCTGATTAGACCTTCACACAACTGCCTCAGTCCTGGCCACTGTGTGGATTTCCCTGGAGGAACCTGAGCACCTCATTGAGGCCTTCTGGTTCATCCAGCGAGTCTTGCAGTGCCCTGGGCAGGCACTGCTGTCTTCTGATTGGCCTCTTCCAAGCAGGCCGTGTTGTCCTGGCTGATGTAGTTCCCAACATCGCAAGATTGAAACCGTGATTATTTTCATTCTGGCCTTCGTCAACCAAGAAGGCTTGCTGGGTCCCAGAGGAGCTTTGTTGAATGTGTTGTGTTTGCCAGTCTGCGCTATGCAGGATACAGGCAGGTGTGAGCAAGAGCGCACATAAGTGCACATATCCCCACCACTACAGCCTGAGCAATTATTGAGGCGGTGCAGCCTGTGCAGGTTGGCAGTGTCCTGCCTGGAGGAGACGATTGCACATTACATAGCCTCGCTTCTGACGTACACCAAGGCGATTACAGACCCCTTCCTGAAGCGCATGGAGACCGACCGCGAGCAGCTATTCGACTTCTTTGAGAAGAGCTGCGCCAAGGAGCGGGTGAGACTCCTCCCTTTCTCCAAAGGGCAGCTGCTCAGTTTCCAAGTGATCCACTCAGGGCTATCCTTCATAGCCCAGGCTGAAGCAGGAAGGGGATTATCCCTCAACCGGCCCCTTTACCTGCCATGTAGCACTGGGTTGTACTGAGACAAAACGCCATACAGACAAGACAGACATGCAGTTGCAGACACAGGCACTGCTTGATGCAGGTCGCCAAGGTGTGTCAGCCTTTGGATGATCTGAGGGACCTGGCAGGCTCCGATAGCGTGGACACCTTTGTGCTCTCCTACACCTCCCTTCTCCAGGTGAATTTTGACGCCCCTGCCAATTCTCCTATACACCCATTGCTTGCGCTGTCATTTAAGTAGTACGTGAGGATACATACCTGGGATGAGGGAGAGGCCATGTAAGTCTTTGACGCTTTTGTAGGAGGCGGCTAAGGTGGCGTGCTGTGTTGTGCAGACTGCTCCGGGCATCACGCCTGCCCTAGTGGAGCGCTTGGTAGCCTCTCGCCAGGATCTCACCAAAGCAGACATCAGGGAGGTGGGCACTGCCATGCACAGCATCATGTTGCATGCGCCAGCTGTGCCGTCCCTCCATATCATGCGCCCATGCTCAGGGCACCTAGCTCACATCCCCAAAAAGGAGAGACCTATGGTGCGAAGGCACTGTTGCACATCATTCATGAGAGCAATGCTGCATGGGGCTAAAGCCGGGCAGGTGTGATACTGCAGGTGATGGACCAGTGCAGGGAGGTGTATGCAACGCGGCAGCGCAGCTCCTCAGAGGACACCACTGCGCTGCCCAAGAGCAAGGCGGGCACGGGCAAGGACTGGAGCGCCTTCCGCGTGGCGCTCATGGCCGCCAAGCGCAAGGTCAAGCCGCCTTCCGGCCGCATCTGATCGGCTGCAGCTACACATCCTGATGCCTCACAGGCAGCAGTCCCCCCATCATCTACCACTGCCTGCTGCGGTTGGGGCGGCAGCTAGAGCAGCCCGAAATGGCTCTGGGCTGCCTTCAACAGAGATGTTACCACGAGTTGTGTTGAGTGCTGTTGCACCCGGGTTTGCCGACAGCTATTGACTCGAGCAGCGCAAGATGGCCCCGCGCTATTGTTGACAATGTTGGTGCCAAACACTCTGACGGAGCTAGTCGCATCATGAAATGCCAGACAGGCCCCAGCTCCATCCGTTTGGCATGGCAAGATGCTGCTGTTGACAAGGTTGCAGCAGGGCTCTGACGTTGCAGCTGTCCTCTAAAGAGACCTAGCTGAATTGTAGATTCCACTTGCTAGCCACAGCAGCAGGTCGGCTACCTTTTTGGGTCCGCATGTTCCCTCACATGTGCTGCCCGAACGGACGACATGATTATGTTGAGAATTGTTGCAGGAGTGCTGCATTGATGCTGCTGCTGAGGCTTTCAGCCTAGGTTTTGTACCTGTCCAAGGATTTAGCTGCCATGCTGATTATGCGCAAAGAAAGATATGTGTGTGTACATAGACATTGTTGGCAGTGACAAGGCTGTGACTTGACCTGAGAAGCTTAGGCCTCAACCACTGTTGCTATTTCATTACACTTGCTTCACAGTATTAAAAATATCGACAATTGGCAATTCCTTGTCTTTGTCATGAAGGCAATTCGATGCATGACTTCATCCTGTTGACATTACAATCTCCCCCAGCACATGCACAGTTGTTGCAACCCGCAATTCTCGCAATTCTCCCATCCCACAGAGGCATGTTGGAAGCACGTCTCCTCTTTGTGGCATGAACCGCCAAAACATCTACACGTCTGCATGCTGACCTCGGTGCATTGGCTTCCGGATTTCAGTCTGTGCTGTTTCACGTCTCATTGTCTTTCAACAGCCCCGCATATGTATATTGGCTGGTCACCTTATGTTGGCATAATTCTAGAGCTCAGACCCAGCATTTGTGTCCATATAGAAGAATGCTTGCATATCCTGCACCGCTGCATCTTTCAACAAGGGTTTTGATTGTAGATCTGTGCCTTGCCACCCCTGAGAGCACCCCTGCACAGTAATACAAGGGCACGTTCATGTCTGGTCTGACTCAGCACTGTAAATAGATGATGTGCACACTTCTGCAATTTCCTGACAACTCGCATCCTATGCATGCACCCACAATGGACCTGCTACCCTAAGGGGTAAGTCCACCTGTGAAAGTGTTTCACCTTGCAACCACATCAGGCCTGCGCTGCAGTGACCTACAGCCCAGACCCCGTCTCGAGAATTCAGATGAGCAAAGATCAGCATTGTGGGATTGCTTGCAAGACCGCTGCTGCTCAGTGTGCCTTCACCGCAGCAGCTGATTGCAGGCCTGTCTCAGTTTAGGCTTGGTGGGTCCAAGGTCAATGCTTCCCAGAATAAGACTCATTCCTTGTGGAGGGCTGCGAGCAATATCACTCCTTCGTAGCTGCGCCTGCCTTGCTGCCCTGAAAGAGGAACAGGCAGCAAGAGCCTTGCATGGCTTTGCAGCAGTGCGACCTTTAAAATCTGACCCCTGGTCAGAGGCATGTAGTAGGGCCAAATCTTGAGGCTGTTCGTATGGTGGCAGCTAGGTGATCCCGTCCATCCTTTGCAGGCTGCACCACTATGGACAGCAAGCCTGTCTCTTGCGGTGCCCAAAACATGTCGTAGGGTCTCATGTTGCTTGGGCCCTGCGTTGGGGCGTCAATTGGCAGCACAGTAATCTAGGCTGAATGCCACTGATGAGCAGCTGCCCTGGCCACAGCAGTACACATCTTCTGGGGGCCAGCAAGGCCGCAGCCCTATGCACACTCCAGAGGATATGTCACAAAGAGACAGAATGCTGTGCACTTCAGCCAGATTGCGCCCTGAGGCCGAGCGCCCGCTCTGCACCCCATCATCACCCGATTCTGATCTGGTAGGGCCCAGCCTGGAGGCGATCCTTGGCGGCCTGATCTCCGCTGAGCGCGGCTATCCACAGCGCGCACGCCACGGTGTCGGGAAAGTAGGGCGAGCTGCTCACGATGAAGCGTGCGTTCTGTATGGGCGTCAGTGTCTGCGCACACAGACAGCTGTCTCAGAGATTGCTCATAACAGAAGTCCCCAAAGCAGTGTATACACCCCGCAGAATTTTTCCAGGACATGTGCTCATAGCTTAATGTTCCCTGACATCAGAGATCTCGACCCCAAATCACACTGAAGAAAATTGCATGCGCTGCAGGAGCTGCATTGGATGTAGCTCTTGATGAAGCCCAGATTTATACCCACATGCGATTTATATGCAGAGCAGACGGATGTCAGAGTGAGCGAGCCAGTGTGAAGCATACCTGATGGAAGGTGGAGACAAAGTCACAGATGACCACATGCTCCTGCCGCAAGTTGAAGACAAGCGCGTCCATGCCTTCGTGAGCCTGCACAGGATTTCATCCTCTCATTCCGCAACGTCTGATGTCCCATACAATCTTCTGTTACTTATGAAAGACCGCATGCATGAGTTGGTCATCTTCCACCTCATCTCGTCACCCTGTCATCACGTAGACCTGTCCTGCCAAGAGGAGAGCAATCAATAGACTGCATGGACGATGAACACACTTTCCTGATCATGTGCAGCACAGTGGATCCTCGGAACAAGGCAGAGCAGCCGGAGGCAGGGGCGGCACCTCGAGGGAAATGCCGGCACTGTTCCACACAGAAACATGATGTGGGTGGGACAACAAATGGCAGAGAGAGGACAGGGAGACAGGGAGAGCTGAGCAGGTCCTTCAGGAAGGATAGCACGCTAAGAGGCAGCAGGGCACCTTGAGGAAGTTGCGGGCGAAGTCGCGGCCCATGATGCCGTCGGGCATGGAGGAGGTTATGGTGGCGTGGATGGAGTGGCGGGCGGCCAGGATGCGCTGCATGCGCTCGTTGAAGCCCCGCCACAGCCCCGTCATGCTCTGCCGCTGCTCCCCCGACAGCTGCAGCCCCTCCGCCACCTGCGCAGGCAGCCGACAGTCATCACTCACTATTATTCATGAAGTGATGCAGACCCAACCTCAACTACACTGAAACTCTTTCCTATACATCGAGTTGTCGGATGCTTTCAGGACACAGAGCATGTTCATGGATCATATCATTGATTACTCAGTCCCACATTCAGCTGATTCAGCTGATACGTCATCGGGACGTGTCACGACACTCAGCCTCAGACTTGGCCACAGTAAGTGAACACGCGCCTTGAGCCAGGTGGCGGCTGTGCTGGCATCAGGCGGGGTGTGGGGGCCCTCCAACCGCCCGCGCGCCAGAAAGCGCTTCACACCGCGCATGTTTGTGATAGCCGCCCTGCATGATGTGTCAGAGATGTCAGTGAAGCCTACCAGATGAGATTGCTCACTACCTTCCACATGTATCTTGTCAACGCTTGGATCATGCTCTTCTGCACCTCCGGTATCACAGCAAAGCACACAGGTCTCATAACACCTGGGCACAATGCAAATGTGCCTTGGAGTGTAGTATAGATGCTGCGCGAGCCCAGTGTTTAGGGCTTGCCTGCAGGATGTACCAAATGCAAGGGTCTTGCCTGATGTGGAGGAAGAGGGCCTCTCTCTGCAGGGACTGCACGCGGCGTGCCAAGTCTGGCGCAGGACCGTGCGGGCGCGTGTCCGCCTCTGCCAGAAGGTCCGCCAGCTTGTCGACGTACAGCCGCCAGTAGTGCGCCAGGTCGTCTTCCGACAGCGCCTTCAGCTGCACCACACATGGCAGTCCTGAGCACGCAGGTCAATGCCACCAGCACACTGTAGAAGGCCAATCCCCAGTGTGGGATTTAATTTGTTGGTGCACCAGCACCATCCACCACCCCTGAGCTCCTGCCCAATGCTGATGCAAAGGGGACAACTCCCAGGGCGCTTTCCCCAACAGAGAGGGTGCATATCAGCCTGCCGTAGGAAATCTGGCACTGGTGGAGTGCACATGTGATTTCTTTTCGATACAGCAGGGTGGAAGTGCGAGGGGTGGATGCACAGGAGAGTGGCAGAGCCCCCACCTGCTCGGGGGAGAGGACCGTGGGAGTGTCGCGCACGGTGAGCGTGACGTCCCCGCTGAAGCGCGCGGTCATCTCCTCGTCCACCAGCGCCGTCATCGCGCTCTCCTCCGCCGCCCGCAGCTTCTTCAGCTCCTCCACCAGCCCCTGTTCACAGCAATTAATCAAGCATCATGCACAATAAAAAGCACAGGCTTCACAGTGGCGAGGGACTTGCGTGCCACTATGAAGCCACTTGTGAGGCGGCACGTGCTGGGGTCCAGTCTGCACTTTGTCAGAACGGATACAGGCTCCTCAGCTTTGCCCTCAGCCTCCTCAGCTCCCCAGAATCCCACCATAAGAGGGGCCCTGACCAGTGTTTCCGAGCCGCAGGCATTCAAGGCGCCCTAGCCCCGCAAGACGTCTTACAGCGATCAAGTCAAGCCACCTGATCCTGAGGTCAGAGGAGTGCTGTGCAGAGGTTTCTGCGATGGGTAAAGCTTTACTAGCAGCGCTAGGCCGCCATGGAGTATGCAGAGACAGGGGACAGGCGCACCTGCAGCTCCTGCTCTGAAGCGGTGTTCTGTTCAGAGAGCGCCTTTGCCTCCGCCCCAACCGCATGCAGGGATGCCTGCAGCTCCTCTATCTTGTCCTGCAGCAGGCCATACGAGTGTCTCAGCAACACAAGGAAGCCTCCATGATGAGCATCATTCACATCAATGGCATTGCAGCTCGCTTGATTTGTAGAGATACATGCACTGGCCATGCACAGCGCAAGAACTTTGCTGTGTGCAGAGGACATGCCCAGCTTGTAGCTATGATCTCGCCACAGGGTGCATCCGTGCAGATGCATGTATGCAGGTAGAAGGAGGTGGCCTGTAGAGCAACACAAGTGGGAGGAAGCTGCTCGCCTTCTCCCGTTTCCGGGACTTGCGCTGCTGCACGCGCTCTGCTTGCACGTCCTTGGGCTTTGCCTTCGACCCCTTCTTTGAAGGTGCTCCCCTCGCAGACCCCTCGCTGCAGGTGCACTTGGCATTCAGTGACATGCCTCAGTGACATGCCTCAGCGCAACCATCAACAATCGACGCTCACACATCCGACACACAATTGCTGCTAGCAGCTTGTCAAGGAGCCTCAACGTCACCTGGTTCCTCCACACAGGTGAATACTGCTGCATTGGTTGAGTCGTCAGTGATAGAGTGGCCAGTGGTGTCAGAGGTGAGTGAATTAGGTGGGTGGGCTGACCTGCCGCTGTCTGCTCTGTAGGACTCCATGCGAGCGTCCGGGTAGCTCAGGCTGTTGGGGTGCAGGTCCACTGGTGACCCGGAGACCATGGAGGCCAAGGTCCCCTGCTCTGGCATGCTGGCGCTGCCTGGCCAGTCCATCTGCTGCGGCACACACACCCTCTCTGTAGCCCACAGCGTCATGACTTTCCCATCATTTGTGGAAGATGGGGAGGCGCCTTTTTGCAGGCTGTGACAGGGCTCTGTGCATCACTATACTGCAGTTGACCCCAGCAGAGATGATGCGTTGGGAGAGTAGAGCGTCTGCCAGCATGTGAGGCTACAGCAGCACTACACAGGCTTGTAGATGTCGCGCAACGGCTGTGATGCCTGCAACAGGAGGTGGAGGTCTCACCGTATGGTAGTAGTTTCCTCCATGTGCTGACCCGTGCACAGAGCCCTCATCCAGGAAAGGAGAAGGCTCTGGCAGGGAGGAGGTCCACTCTGCTTTGGGCTGAGACGACCACTGCGCCTCTGGCTGCCTGCCTTCTGCAGGGGTCCATTGAGCTGCAACGCTGGCTAGGACGTCCGTGAAGGTGTCTGCGTGCAGAGGCTGCGAATGAAAGGCACCCAGAGAGATATCATTTCCTGAGCCTTGAGTCAGCGGACTCGTGACCTGCAGAGGTGCAGCTACAGAGGGTCAACACACGATCCCCGAGACCACAAGTACAGGAAGAGCAATACTGCCCATGGAGTCATTAAGCACATCGACGAAAAGCTCTGTACTGATGCGTCTAGCGGCAAAGGATCCATTTCATAGTCTCGTTAGGCCCGAGAAGTCGAGGTGCACTGAAACCCTACCAGCTCCTTTGCCGGTTGCTCCCATGTGCTTGCAAGTATCGGTCCATTATCTTTCCCAAATAATGCTTCCGCAGGGCTGAAGGGGCTGGAGGGCCTCGCTTTGCACGGACCGTTGTGAGGATAAGAGCTGAGGAGGTAGTTGTCGAGGATGTCTCCTACATCGGTGTCAGTGAGAAGACCCATGGAGTTCGCGGCTGTACAGCTCATCCCAACTTTTTCTGCTTTTGCGACTCTAGGCTGTCCATCGCCTGCACTACTCCATACCCCGGCAGGCCGCCGAATTTCTGTGTCCTGCAATTCAAGCAGCCCTCCAACACTCTTTCAAGACGGCCAACAGGGACGCTCTGAGGCACACTCAATGTTCTCGATGAGGCTTGTGTATACGATAGGGTGAACGAGTACAGAGGCTTGTGGGAGAGGATGCATGTGATCGAGCTCGTGGTCCATGTGATCGCTGACTCATCCCGGAGATTTTTACGGGACCTCGCTCCTTATGAATGGCTTGCGCCATCTGTCACTTCCAGGGGAGAAGGCGAGCAACGCATCATCTACTTACACAGGAATTCCGACGGCAGCAATGGTTGATTGATACTTCGCAGGCTTCACGCCCTCCGCTCTCTAACACTTTTCATAGCCGAAGCCTCCTCATTAGACTGGCCTCGATGTGGCTTCTTGAGGTTCAACAGCGGTAGCCTTGGGTGAACAGGCATGAGCCACTGGGTGGTCCTAGTGCTCGTACTGGCTGTATTCCAGACCCAAGCTGACACTACTACAGCTATCGCAGCCCAGAACGCAGTACAGGCACCTGCACCAGCAGCAGTCTTCCCTTATGACGATGTTGAGGTGAAGCTCGATGCTGTCTGTGCCCGCAGATCACGCATGAGTCTGGACGGTCCTTCCTGAAGCTGATTTAGTCATGCACCTTCCCCAGTACACTGTACCGCGCTTATTCGACGCCTCGAGCTATGAGTACCTATGAGTACCAGTGGAAAGGGAGACAGAGTCCATTTTGCCTGCAGTGCCCTACACTACGGGGGGTCCTATTCATGGCGGCTGGAATCTTCACTGTCAAGTGGTGATCAACCACGCCAGGTGTTGGCTCTTTGAACCTTCTTCAGGCAATTGTGCAGGCGCCTCTTCAAGCGCCAGCACCTGCATACAGCGTGGCGCAGGCCCCTGTCCAGAACCCCAAGAGCGACAACGCTGTAGAGACGGGCCAGGCGCAGCCCCAGGCAAGCCCTCTGTTATATCTTCCGTAGGTGGTCATCCAATCCCATAGGATGCTAAAGCAGACTGGATGCCATCTGAGGGCATGTTGCTACGTCTGCCCTTACTGGCACCTTATTCCTGCATCCCTTCCCGCCAGGAATTGCTCGAGTCACGATCTGTCTACCATTGGACCTTCACAGTGGCCCTTTGTTTTACTTGTAGTGGCCTCTGTCTGTCCTGCTCAAGCAACATCATGATGTGCTGGCAACTGCTTGTCAGGTCTGTAGCTGTGCACAATGAGCCTGGTGATGGGCGTCACCGTGCTGCGCGAGCGCACACTTACAGGCTTGTGGCGTCTCTTGCAGGAATCGATTCTGGGGGTGTCCAGGGAGCAGGCTGCAGCTCTGAAGCCACGTTTCCACATCACAGGGTCCACAGGCTGGATCAATGATCCCAATGGCATGTTCCAGAACAAGGACGGCATGTATCATGTCTTCTATCAGGTAGCCATCGCAAGACATGCCTGACCCCATCAGCTGCAAAGGAATCGTTGCCGCACCTTTGCTCTGCTGCTTATGTGCTTGTCAACAGGGTTGTTGGGGTTAGCAAATAGATACAGGAGGTCATGTTAGTCAAAGCTCCTGCTGACGACTCCCTGTCTTGCAGTGGAACCCAGTTGCGCCCGTATGGGGAGCGCCTTACTGGGGTAAGGATTTCAGCTTCCTCCTCTATGATTGACACCTCCCACTCAAGCCCAGACAGATACCCGCTTGCCTATGGCCTGTCACAGCTTTGTGAGCTACCAAAACACATTGCCCATGACATCCCCCCCCCCCAAAATACCCGATGGCATTGCCCGGGTAATGGTGCGGAAATGAAAGGCAAAAAATTGGATGCAGGCCACATTGTGAGCACTGATCTGGTGCACTGGGAGCGCCTTCCTCCTGCACTGATCCCAGACACAGAGTATGACTATGATGGGGTGTTCAGCGGCTCTGCAACTATATTGGACGATGGCCTGCCATACCTTTTCTTCACAGGTGAGCTGGCCAGAGACCCTGCTCATGCCATGTTCTGACAGGCAATGTGGAGCAGGAGGGCTTCGTTCCTTGAAAAGTCAGCAAGGGTTCCATCAGCTACCGCCTGATGCTCACAGGGCTGGGCTGACAGGCTGCAGGCGCCTGTGAGAGGTGAAATTAAAAGTTTAGCAGATGGTGCTTCAGATTGCTCAGGTGTCAAGTGTACAAGCTAGATGCGATCCCAAACCCACAGCTGCCTGGCAAGGTCCTGCTCGCACTGCATGCACATCACGCAAGAGCCATGTTGCATGCATGTCCTGCAGGTGTGTCTGGGATGCAGCAGCTCAAGTACTACAATCAGATGCAGGCGCTTGCTCGCCCAGCAAATGCTTCGGATCCAAAGCTGAAGCTCTGGATAAAGTCCGCCGCCCCAGTCATTGCTCAGCCTCCAGCAAATGCACTTTCATCTCAGTTCAGAGATCCCACAACAGCATGGCGCCAGGTCAGTTCCTGGATTGCAACCACTCAGGAAATCCCCGTCCTCCTGTAAGTGCGAAGACAGTCAGCAACCTGCACAGAGAAAGCTTTAGATGCATCAGCCTAATCTTTGTGTGAGTTGCATACTCGAGGTGCAACAAGTCTCCTGAACAGACTGGCCTCTGGGTGGTAGCCGGCTGTCCACCAGTACTGCAGCCATGCCATGTTTAGACACAGGCTTGTCATACTACTGCAGGACGGGCTATGGCATACTGTAATTGGGACCATGGAGTCTTGTCTTGGCACCGCTGCCCTCTACACCTCGCCAGACTTCAGAACATGGACTCCCGCAGGGGATTGGACAAATCAGGTGTGCTTGCGGCTCTCTGGCTCACATGCCTTACAGGTTATATTGCCACTGCTCCTGGTTGACAGCAGCTAGCAGGGGTGGTCATAGCCCCACCTTTTCGGCACCCTCTGAAGTGCGACGAAGGACTTCAAGCCATGTTGGTGCAGTGATACAAGATGCAGCCCAGCCATGTGCCCGTCACCAAGTTGGTGCCAGCTGCTGTAAGCTGTGCTGAGAGACCAGAGCCCGGCTGCGCAGGTGATGCTTGGGCAGGCCACAAATGGGCAGTGCGCACCCCCGGTCGTGGCGCAGCCGGGCAACGGCGTCTGCGACCAGTTTGGCGCCAGCTGCCGCATGTGGGAGTGCCCGGACGCCTTTGACGTGGGCAACGGCACCTGGGCCTTCAAATGGAGCGACCAGGTAGGCGTCTTTGCACTCGCATCTTATGGCGCCTGGCAACACCGGCAGAGCCCCTTGACAGCTGCAGCAACAGCACCCCATACAGATACATGGCGCTCCAAATGTCATCCTTCACATGCATGCCAGACTGGGTGTTTCTCGTTACTTCAGGGTCTGGGTTGGCAGTGAGGCACAGCTGCATTGGCTGTCGTGGCAGCTGCTCTCATCACCAGTCCATTGCATGCAGAGCAAGAACAGGGTGCCCTTCTCGCGGGACTGGTACGTGCTGGGAGCAGAGTCCTCCTTCCTGCGCAGCAATGCCAGCATCAGCACAGGAGGCGCTGAGCGTCCCCCGCCGCCCAGCTTTCAATCCAGCCAGCGCACCCCAAGGTAGGTGCAACCGCAACACAAGCCTGCTCACTGGGCAGGCCGTCGAACCTGAAGGGGGCGCTCACAGGATTGTCATCCAGTGTGCTGACAATGAATCGCAATGCTCTGATGTATCTTATGCGCTTGCTCAGCAGCATGTGAAATGCTATTGGACGGCGTTCTGAAAGCTTATGCCAGAGCTCTACATAGCAATGCTGCCGAGAATTGTCAGGAGATGAGCAACAGCCCTTCCAGAGCGCGACACATTGTGTGCTTGGACTTCAGGGTCAGGTCATGGTCTGCCTTGACTGGAGTCTGGTCGGCCGTTGGTTCTGGAAAGTGTCCTGTTTGTCTCTTGTAGAAGGGGCTTGTGCTTGCAGGGGTGTGGACTTTGGCAGCGTGTACGCCAGCAAGACCTTCCAGCTTCGGGATGGGAGGCGTGTGCTGCTGGGCTGGGTGTACGAGACGGCTGCAGGCTGCGAAGCGGAGTGCTCCACCGGAACAAATTTCACGTACAGTTTGGTGAGTGGTTGCAGCATTTCCCCTGTGTTGATCAATCTTCTTCTGTGTTGATACCTGTGCAGTCTCTTGACCCTCTTCAATCCTCTGGTACCAACAATCTATACATCTTGTGACAGGAATGGCAGAGTGCGCACATGCGGCGTGAGTGCTTGCAACTCTGACCATGTGTCGATCGATCGTCTTTGTGTAGTACTTGTGCAGTCTCTCAGCCTGCTCAATCCTGAGGTATCAACAATCTGTATCTGTTGTGACAGGGTTGGCAGGGTGCGCACACGCTGCCCAGGGAGGTCCAGCTGGACGCTGAGGCAGCCTCCCTGCACATGAACCCTGTTGAGGAGGTGGCTCGCCTGCGGCAGAAGGTGCTGTATAGCAACAGCACGCTGCAGCTGCCGTCCAACAGCTCCGATGGCGGCGTGCAGGTGTGTCACAGCAAGGCTTGCCTACTGCAGCTGTCTGCTCTATACTGCTTGCGTGGTGCTGACAAACTTGTCTGTGTCAGAAGGATGTATGAGGGCAGCAGAAGTGAAGCTTCTGTTCCTACTGCAATCTTTTTGAATGACTGACGTGTTGTTACATAAGACTTTGCAGGGCGCTGAAGCGTGCTTGCATCATGCAGGAGCTGATATTGAGCCAGTCAGCCTATCTGGGCAGGCAACTGGAGGTCATTGCTGCATTCGACATCGGTGCACACGCCTCCACAGGCAACAGCACGGCGCAGAGCCCGTTTGCAGTCGGGCTGCAGCTGACTACAGGGAATGGGACATACACACGTATCAGCATTAATGGCACTGCTGCTGCGCTGCAGACCGGAGATTTGCAGATCATGCAGGTGACCATTCAGCCATGTAGGCATGACGACACATGGCCCTGCTTCTAGTTTATTAACCGAAATGCAACAGATGAAGGGATTTCTGTGTTTATCAATGGGCTGTGGCTGGTCAACAATGCTGCTGCTTGCTTTTGATGATTGGACCGTGAGAAATGGCAGATGGCACTGACATGCTACAACAGCTATAGGGATTCACGGTGAAGCCCAAGTGAAATGCCATTCCTTTTACAGGCTGGAGTGTACGTAGACAGGAGCAACAGCGGGCCATACAGCAACAGCACCATGCAGGGCGGCGTTATGCCCCTGCCGCCTTTAGGGCTTCAGGCCAACGCTGTGACCCTCAGAGTCTTTGTAGACCACTCTATAGTAGAGGTGAGCCGCACTGCCTCCTGTGGCATGCCTGCATCTCCTTGATCATCTGTCAGCACAGCACGCCCAACGGACGACTACATGAAAGTTTCTGGGCGCCAAATGGCAAACTCCACCTTGTCATTGTGTGGCTTCAGGGATTTCCTGCGACTGAGGAGAGAAGAAAGCACCAAATGGAGGCTCACTTGCTCTCCTTTGCTGCCTGCAGGTGTATGCGCTGGAGGGAAGGGGAAGGGTTACGTCCAGGATTTACCCTCTTGGGCTGACCAATCAGTGGGGACTTGCTACATATGGAGCATTTGGTTCCCTGCCAGCCTTAGCCAACATTACTGCTTGGGACATGGGCAATGCCTTCAATATCACCCGCACCTGAACTGCAGCTTGAAGGTGTATGCACCAACGTAAGAGCAGCAATACCAGCTCATTGCGAAAGAAAGAGAAGAGCTGACAAATTTGCCTGGGGCATGGCAAGCCTCTGTAGACAGGAGCCACAGGATTTGATGGTCCTATGAGCTACAAGTGAAGCAGCAGAGCTTTCGCTCTGTGAGTGCAGCGAGATGGCGACTGGCAAGCTGCAGAGGCTCTGCATCAGTCCTGTCAAAGATTTTGGCAAATTAGTAGGTGAGTGATGCTCTCAAGAAAGCATGTCGCCTTGCTGCAGCACGCAGATTCTGAAGCAAACCCTTTATTGGAAATTTGTAGCTAGACGTGCCACTGCTTTCATCTTTCCTACACAGCAGTGAGACATCACTGTATTTGTAACTTTCTTTCAACCGGATCTGGGGAAGGAGAGACCTTCATTTGGCTCTCTGTAGACCTGATTTGCGGTTTTGGTATCTGTACAGCATGGTGGTGGTGGCAACCATAGCAATGTTTGTAGGCGTTGCTCAGGGTCTGGATCTCACATCCAGCCGTGGTCAAAACGCCGATCTGAAGAGCGCCCCTCCTTGCTAATCAGAAATGAGGGTAGCCAAGTAGCTGACTGTGCAGAAGTACTCGAGTGGCTGGCTTGTACATGCAGCAAGAGCAGGGTAGAATGCAGACAGGCCTGCGGTATCATGCATGCATACAGAGGAGGCTGACAACTGCAGAGCTTAAGAGCTGCATGGCCAGCGCTGCCGCAGACAGGATCCACTTCCATATGATGCTGGGATTGATGACAGATTGCGGGCGCTGTCAATGGCTACGACATCTGTGAGTGGCATCCTGCTGAGCAGACTTCCTTTGAGAAGCATTGAGAAGTAGCGTGTTTTGAAGCTTACGTGTGTGCTGGCTGGAATTTTGCCTGAACAGCAATGTACTTTGTGGCTCAACTCTTTACAGAATGGCTCACTCGTACCCTTCAATGCGTGCGTCTCGTGCATTTGAGGCTTGGCTATTTCTCAATCCTCTCCCATCATGTTGCACTACATGCTTCTCATTGATCTACCCCAGACAGTGCCTGACTTCGTATAATTGGCTATAGCTGCTCTGCACTAGATTTTCTTGTGCTGGAGTTGCCTGCCAAGTAGGACCCTGCACTGCTTGTTTGTTCTTCTCATGAGAGGTGTCACCTTTGAGGGACATCTGTGCTATACTGGATCTCCCGCAAATTTGCTATCCTCCACAAGCCTCTGTAAAAAATACCAGCACAAACATGCATGGTTGACACACTGGGAACAGGAGAGACTCCGCTCATACTGGCCACATGTGTGTAGCAGCCCTATGGATCTGAGCTTGCAAAAGCTGCCATGCACGCAGAATCTGCTGAGCAGCCGCCCTGCCCGCTCACCTGGACGAGCTAGGGTTGCACTCAGGCCAATTTCATAAGCTGCTGAGTCTGCATGGCAACTCAGTGCCCTCGACTTTTACGTACTGAGCTGATCTGCTACATTGTGTGCTGTCCTGGCATGGCCTTTCTTGGACAACGTCTGAGCTACCTAGAATATACATGACGCGTACGCTGCATCTGCCAAGACAACGGAATTGCACATGGCGCCCACACACAAGGACTTGCATGGCACCTGCTCCAGCACTGAGGCAGTAAGATACTGCCAGATGAGGGCCCGTGTGCCCATGCTACACTGCAGAGGCAGAGAGATGTATTGATGGGTTTACGCTGAAGAATGCCCAGGCGTAGCACGCTCAAGAGCCGAGCATGACCAGCATTGATTACTGGCTGAGCTGCTGGTAGTGCTCAGCAGCGTCCAGTGCCTGGCTCAAGCTGCGCTTCCTAGGGTTTGAGTCCTCCCTCTGCAGAACCCCATTGGCGGAGATGCCGTTGGGTAGGTTGATGGGACGCTTCCGCCGGATGGGCGTAGCCATCTGCACTGTCCCCCCAAATCTGCGCTTCACAAACTCCCGTGCAGCCTCCTGGGTTGCCCTGACCACGTCCGGGTGGCTGTCACGGGTGAACACCCTACACCACAGCTCCTGCAAGCAGAGGGTAGTCACCGTCACAGTCCACAGGGCTCAGAGCTTGCGGACCAATCTGTCCAAAGTGTGCTCTCACAGCATTGTGCATTTGCCCACTTCTCAGTCAGTCTCGCTTCCTATGCAGTCCACACTGCGCAAACAGGGTTGTAGGGCTTATCAGTGTTGAGGGTGGAGCTTATACATGCAAGGGCAGCAATTAGGCACCGCACACTCCTTCTCGACCTAGACAGTAAGCTGTTCCAAGATGCAGCCTTACATGTGCTGTTTGGCACTTGCACAGGTCTGGTGACGGGTGCAGAAAAAGGGCAGGAGAGGCGCAAGCACAGGCTGTAGGGCGGGCCGGCTGCTCACCCTGTTGCAGATGGGAAACATGGTGCTGATCTGGTGCGGCGGGACCTTCCGCTTCTCTGTGGACTCGGGGTAGTCGAAGAATGACACATTGTCCATGGGGTTTCTGTCACCCTTAGTCAGGTCCACCTTGACTTCGCTGATGATGATGTCCTCCGCCCTCAGCAGATGGCTGCCTTTGGCGGCAATGATGTCTGCCGGTGTTGGGGTCACCCACCTGCACGACTGACTCCCCTCACACACTCACACTGGCTGGTAATGCTGAAAGCTTGATACTCTCTATGTATGTATGCAGTGGCTGATGTTGCAACACCTGTCAGCAGGAGTGACTGCAGGCTAGCCTCCTTTCACTATCATGTGCACATGATGTTCACATTGACCACCACTCAAGCATCCTGACTGCAGGTCTGTCTTGACGGCACCTTGAGTCAGTGGAGCTATGGGCATTTTGTAGTAGATCCAGGCAGGTCACCTTC
Source organism: Coccomyxa viridis (assembly GCA_963930925.1). Classification (NCBI taxonomy): domain Eukaryota; kingdom Viridiplantae; phylum Chlorophyta; class Trebouxiophyceae; family Coccomyxaceae; genus Coccomyxa; species Coccomyxa viridis. The sequence goes on along the minus strand of CAWVOJ010000008.1, from coordinate 474,635 downwards.
AGTGCCTCAAGGCATACTCTCATGCCTGTTCGTGAGCCCCATACCTGTCATTCGCCAGGACATCCTGGGGCACCAGGAACTCCTCGACGAACTTGTACAGGTCGCGCTTCCTCAGGCGCTTCAGGATGGCCTGCGCCCTCCTCACAGACGTCTCCCCGTCATCATCCGCATCAATGGCGGCCGAGCCAAAGCCGGGCCGATTCGTCCCATAGTACTCTATCGCCTGCGCAAGCACAGCCCCTTGCACCCTTTGCACACCCTTGTTCTCTCAGGCTGAGCTCCATACCCTAACCTCATAAGCATCAGCATGATGCTGCTGCGGCTCCTCCGGTGCTGCCAAAAATATCCAGATCTTAATCTGCGTTCAAGAGCGAGCCCTGAATCTTGTTGCCAGACTATGAGAAGGCCACCCTGCTTCAGAGGGATCCAGGCATGAGATGCTTGCTGTGCACCTTGAGGATGGAGTCGTCAAGCTTCGCAAAGTCCTGCGCGTTCTCAGTGGCGTCTGCCAGCCTGAACACAGGGTCTGCGCCTACAAGCGCATCCACAATCATGTGCTCCACCGCATTCGCCTTCCTGCAAACAGGCGCTCGCCTTGGCAACCAGGACCTGACCGCCAATTGTTTGGCATGCACGCTCCTTGATGCCTGCTGGGGTCCTGCTGACTGCTTGCTGTCTGACAGCAGTGTGCAGGCTTGAACAGTATGCACGCTCTGGTCGGAATGAGAGCTTCACGCTGACGTAGCAAACAGGCGGATGCAGGGTTCCCATGGGGACAAACCTGTGCAGGTAGACGTTGCGGAACATGCGAGCCCGTGTGGCGTACACCTCGTAGATGTTGTGGTACTCTGAGTACTTGTAGCAGAGCTCGTCGTCCAGCACCTGCTCATAACAATACAATTTTTCACAGGTGGGACCCCAGATGTGTGGTGAAGGACTGATGTGAACGAGCTTCTTCAGGTCAGGGAGTAGCATGCGACAGGTGCTGTGAAGTACAGGTTGGAGACGGGACCTGACTGACAGCATGGGGCAAGAGACATGTCAGGACAGGACCTGCCACAGACAGAGCGCTAAAAGGGGGTGCAGCAGCACCTTTACAAAGGAGAAGATGCGCTTGATGTCCACGGAGATCTTGGTGTTGCAGTACATGCTGTCTCGCTGCAGGTAGTCATACTTGTCCACATCCAGCCCATTCCTGTTGTTTGCCACAATCTGCAGCACACCAGCTGGTCAGATGGGCCCATCTGCAGCAAAGCTACGGTACAGCACTGAAAGCCACTCCTGTGCTGAGGGACAGGCGTGGATGCATGCCTGCTGGCGTAGCCAGTTTGGACACACTTGTGCAGGAGGCCGGGACAGGATGACTTGCTGCCCATGAATATGACACTTTGAAGGGGAGGGGCTGACCTCATAGAGCCACCTTTTGCCTGATGGTGCGGGCTGCCCGCCCTTCTCGCAGGTGATCATCGCCTCTATGTGCTTGATCTCCTCGTCACTCAAGTCCCTGCTGATGGTGTGGCTCTGCTCTCCCCCGAGGATGTCCTCCAGCAGCTCCACGGACATCCTTTCGTGCTGCCTGCGTGCATGCACACACAGGCCCTCAACAGCAGCACACGCATGCATGTGAGTGGTAACCTGCGGCCGCCCATGCGCTGAAGCACAACCTGCTGAGGAATGGCATGACAAGCCACGCGCCATCCAAGCCTGCTGGGGCACACTGCATCCAGTCTATCAACAACGAGGGGACGCATGCATGCGTTCGGCGTTCATGTGAGCTTATCCACACAGACACCATAGCCTCATGCCACATGCAGAAGCCTCATGATTACATATTACAGAGCACTAAGGGTTGAGGGTGGCCAACGCACCAGTCACGGTTCATGCGCGTCATAAAGCGGTCAAAGACATGGCTGTAGGGGCCATGCCCCAAGTCATGCACCAGACCTGCACCCAAAAGCTTGCTTGAAGGGGTAGGACTGTAGAACACCTGATAATGACAATGGCTGTACAGGGCAGGGACCACCAACTAGCCTGCAATATCTTGCTACTTTTGAGGAGCTCACTACTGAGCAATGGCATGCTGCCCAGACAGCTGTCAGCAATCGTTGAAAGGACCAGGTGAAGTGAGGTAGCCACCTGCAACCTCAGCGCACTTGACATCGCTCCTGGTGATGTCCAGGTCCTTGCCCTGCAGCTGGTAGATCTGATTGGCTAGGGTGTATGCCAGGTGAGCTACGCCCATGGAGTGCTCTGCCCTGCATGCGCAGCAACAGATCAACCAGCTATCAGCCCACCAAATTTAAGCTAGCCCATCTCACATTGCTGGGCTCAAGTTGCACGCCCCTGCAAATGCCCTGGGACGTGAGGCCAGCCCAGTACACTGTGCATGGCACCTTGTGAGCGAGATGCAGATCATTTGCTGTGTGCATCTCTGGCAACGCCGTAAATGTTTGCCTGCCTGTCCACAACAAATCATAAGGAGGTGCATCAAGCCCGCAAATTGCTGAACAGGGAGTTTGAGGACACCTACCTGTTGTGAGAGGCACCGCGGAAGACATAGTACGTGCATCCTAGCTGCTTGAGATCTGACAGCCGCTGGAATTGTGGGGTGTCTATAATCTTCACGGCAATCGGGTCCAGGCGGAAGTGGCCATGCACAGGGTCATTGAACAGCTGCACGCCCCAAGAAATCCCGTCTCAGGCTGTTGCTGCGCTTTTGGGTGGTTTGCATTCGACTTATTGAGGCTAACGGAGGAAGCACACAGACTAAAGCATCACCTTCCCACGCTCCTGACTCCGACAGCCGAAGTCCTGGCTGTTCCTGCCAAGACCATAGTTGTGGTTTGGCAGCAACGATAGATCAGGCGCCCCTTGCATCCTTTGCGAGAAGTTGACTTGCGTGCCCTCCCCAGCATCCTCGGTGGGGATGTATATCCCAGAACTCAGGCCCTCCATTTTGAGCTCTTCTATCGTATCAACATGCACGATGGCATTCTGCGGTGTGCTGCCGCTGTGAAACACTGAAGAGTCAGGAAGTTGGTGACTTTACAGCTGGGCAATGAGTTCTGGCCAGAAAGCTCGGCTAATTTGCTTCCGGAGGTGGTGTACTATCCTTGATGAGTAGGCATACATGTCCAGCAATGCCCTATGAACTCATCCCTTGGGGCAGCTATGGACCTAAAGAAAGCTTCTTACGACCTCACGAGACTCTGAGTGCCTTCACCACTGCTCGAACAGTATCTCTCCGTGCTGGGCCTGCTTCCCAAGATAGGCAACCCTTTGACTTTGTTGACCGCAATCACTGGGATGATGCATCTGCAGGCAGAATGCTGGTTGTATACGCCCACTCCCGTTACTCAAGACGCACATCTTTGAGTTCAGGGTAGCAATTGAGGGCAAGTATCACATCGATGCTGTACTGGCTGACGTCGAGATACATGGTATCTGAAGAAGTGGCATAGACGGAACCGCAGCATGGATGAGCTTTCTCTGTTGCGATCTGAGCTATACACAGGCAGAAGAGCGCTATCAGCTTTGCAGCAGGAACTTACGCAGGTAGCACTCTGTCTTGACTTCGTACCGTTCACCACCATTTCCTATAACATCCACCAACATGTGAGAGTTACGCGCGCAGGCTAGTGTTGAAAGAGATGAGGCCCTGAACAGAATACAAGCTCTCGAGAGCAGCGATCTGGCAGGTATGCCTTTTGACATCCCCTTGCTGACTCGCCTTGGTTCACACAGATGACAGGTTACAAAATGTGAAGGCTACATGGTGCAGGGCAGATTGTGTCCCTGCAGACAGACTTGACAGCTGAGAGACAAGCGAGGAGGGAAGCAGAGGCCACATGCACAAGCCTATCACATGACCGGCAGCGCTTGCAGCGAGCGCGGGATGAGCTAGCTTCCAATCTTCTGGTGATGCTGCTCAGCTTCCTGGGTCCTGATCAGCAGTTGACTCTCATCCTGTGGTTAGATGAAATTCTTATGCCGAATCACGTTGTACAAACCTGTTTTTGTTGTAACACAGCCTGATGCGCTAGCCCTACTCGTACAGGAGTCACAGCAGCGGGCCACAGAACTGGAAGATGAGCTGGTGAGAGCTGATGAGAGGCTTGCTGCGGCCAATAAACAACTGCAACAACTGCAGGATAGCAGGGCAGCACCGAGCCCTCAGCCCCTTGATGGTCCTCAAGCAGGTTAGTTTTCTTACGTTGTCATGGCATTACACAATCGGCTCTCATCAGCTCATGCCAGGCTCCAGCCTGAAAGCACAGCTCTTCAAGAGAATGCCCTGCGCAGGGATTGGCAGCAGTGACAATGCTCACTCAGACCAGGCGCTCCCGGAGCAGCCCCCAATAAGCAAGGATCAGGAAGCACTGACGTCCCAGGTGTGCAGATAGTCACTCAGAATGACAATACATACCTTTGTGATCAGACATACGAGGCACACCATTGTGAAAGAGGCAAGGTGGCTGTTCCGCCTAGAGATTTTCTCTCAGAGGAAGGCGAGCATGCCGTATGCTTGTCTCAGCGTCCCTGCTGGGGGCGTGGCAGGGTTTGCAGAGGCTGTGACCCCTACAATGGCCGGCCGCAAGCCACAAGGAGCTGTTTCATGCAAGCGGGACCTGCATGAAGGACTAGCCTGCTGCCCAGGTTGCCCAGCTGAAGGCCAGCAGGGACAAGCTGCTGGTGGAGCTCGAAAAGCAGTTCCTGGAGGTTGACAGGCTTGCTGTCGAGAACGCTGCGCTGTCTCAGGTAGGTCCTCCAGTCACAAGCCTCTGTGTGCGGCCCCTGGTATTTTAGGACAACGGAAGGAGTGACTCTTCCAGTCACACCATAGGGCCCAGATGGGACCTGAGCCGCATGGCTCTAGGCCTCCGCACACTGCCTATATGCAGGGCCACCGCACGTCACCAAAGTAGATATGATCGTGAGGCACGGAGTAGGCCTAGGAGGCTGGTTGGATCAGTATAGACCTTGAATGCCATGCTGGACTAAACAAGGGTGTGAAGACATCACATGCCAGTGGGGCTCAATTCTCACCCACAGCGCATGCGGACACAGGGCATGGAGGAGGTCAAGGAGGCTGCAGAGGCTTGGGAGAAGCAGGCCCAAGCCAGCCTGCAGCAGCTGGACCGCCTCAAGGACATCCTCGAAGAGAGCGCAGCCTGGTCGGGCCCCGGGGCTGTCTCCCGGCCAGTAGCAGAAGCAAAGATGCCAGGACAGGAGGGCAGCACTACAGAAGAGGGCGATGGCCAAGAAGCAGGCAGCGAGTCCAAAGATGAGAGCAGAGACTTGGAGAAGAGATACCTGCAGGTGGTTCATTGTAGTGCACCACTGAGGGGGCTTGGTGCTCTGATGAACGGCTGTGGCAATTGCGATTTACCGCACATAGCCCTGCACGATTACAATGAGGTCTACACTGCATCCAGAAGCAATAAGGCGCAGAGATCATGGCAAGTATAGAGCTCTGCAAAATTCCATGAGCGCCTGCCACCGCAGTGAGACACTGAGATCAGGGAAGGTGTAGAGCTCTGCTGAATCCCGTGAGCGCCTGCAGGAGTGCGCGCATGTGGCGAAGCTGGAGAGCCAGCTGCAGAGCCTGTGCTCGGAGCTCAGAAAGGCCAGTGCTGTGCGCAGCTCTGTCAAGCACGTGACGCTGCCGGCCTTGCTTGGTGTTGAGAGCCGTCTGAAGAATCTGGTGCATGGTTCTCAGAGGAGCAGGCAGTGAAAGTTGAATTTGGGGATATGTGGACAACTGCTTTCACAGTCTGGGGGTGTTGTCACAACAAGCTGCCCACTGCCACTTTTCCAAGATCCTATGTCAAACAACTGCAGCCACCTCACAATGTATGTGTCTCAGAAAGTAATCCAAGCGTATGCATGCACTACAGTCTTGCACCCCAGTTGTGCATGCTCTGAGCTGTCTATAATGGTACAAGTACTGAGCTGAGGAGCCACCCATCATGCATATGTTGCACGTCAGGTGTGCTTTTGTCTTTGTCACAATGTCAGCAACGGTGCCTCCGGCGCATGCGCATCGCCACAGGCGTTGCCAACGTCTTGAGCGGCAGCGCATCCGAGTCTAGCTCCCCATACAGTGCCTCTGCAGTGGCTTTGTCAGCGCGCTTGCCCGGCAGGAGCTTCCTCTTGCGTCCCCTGTCAGTCAAGCATCTGCCTCTCAGAATGAATCCGGTCAGCGCCTGTGGTACACAGGGCCCTTGTGCACGCCAAAGCACTGGCAGCTGTGCCAGATACAGATACATCACCTTTACTCCTACAGGGATACCTCCCCGCTCCCAAGAAAGAACTGGGCACATCTATCTGAGGCTGATTGCGTTATACATTTCCAGCCGTGAGCATCTTCATACTTCATACAAAGCTCAATAGGCTGCAAAGGATGCCTACTTCTTTGCCGGAGGCTCCTGTGCACTGGCTGAGGACTTCTGACCACGCGCTGAGCCTGGCCTGGCATTGTTTGAGGTGTTCTTCTTGCTGCTTGCCCTACCCCGGGCAGCGTCGCGGGCCCGGGCAGACGCGGGTCCCTGCGGTCCTGCTGCTTGGGAAGGGCTTTGCTCATCCACCGCTGCAGATGTCTGCTCCCCTGAGAAATGCCAATTCAACATCGGTGCACACTCTCCATTCAGGAATTGAGGGCATATGTGCAATGTGACCAACACATCCACACAGAAGCCATCCACAGTCTGTCAGCATGACTACACTGTGACAGTGCTCAGCCTTCAAGATTTATGATGTCTTCATACCTACAAGCAATATGGCCTCAAGCAGTCTATAGCAATGACGGCATTCATCAGTGGGCGAAAGCACAGCGCAGACTGTACAAGCTCCTCTCTCACCTGCTGGGACGGCTGTCTGGTCCATCACCGGCAGTACAAAGCGCTGCCCGGAGGGCTGCCCCTGGGCACTGCTGGGCCGGGCAGCCAGAATTGCCCGGCGGGCAGACCGCCTGACCGGCCCCTCATCCTGCTCGTGGCTTCCCCTGCAGGTCTGCTCTTTCCCTGACGGAAGCCCTTGCTGACTGTTACTCTCTGGCAACAGCCGGTCATCGGCTGCTCTTCGGCGCACAGCAGTGTCATGCTGCTCTGCGTGAGCAACCCTCTGTCCAGTTGACTCACCTTTATCCTGGATGGCTGCATTTGAGAGCACCTGCTGAGCCCTGGCTTCTGCAGGTGAAGCTGCTACAGTCCTGTCATGAGCGCTGTCATCAAGAGGAGTGCATGAGGGTCCTGCTCCCGCATGATGCTGACCCTCCACCTCCCCGTCTTCCTCAATTGTACCCAGGGAACACAGCGCGGGAAAGGCGCCTGCGGAGCTGATTTGGACAGCGTCCTGTTCATGCGATACCGCTGAGCGCAGGACGCCTGTCTTGCGGCGGGCTGCCTTTGCAAGCGGTTGAGGTTCTGCTTCAGCTGCTGCAGCCTGATCTGGAGCTGTTGCCATGCTGGCGCCCCTGCGCCGCTTCGGCCTGCTGGCAGGCAGCTGCGCTGCCATGGATCCACCTTCTTCCTTGGCTGACTCAATCGCTCTGAGCTGAGGAGCTACAGAAGCTCTGCGTGTTTGCCTTGCTCTTGGTGCCGCCTCCTGCGCTGCTGCCACACACTTGCCGGGTCTGTCCTTTGCTAGGCTGGTCAGGCGCGAGCCTCCCAGAGCCATCCTATCTGCTTGAGAGGTTCTGGCAAGGGATTCTGGTGCATGGCTTGCAGCAGCCATTGTCTGGCGCCTTGTCCTGGCAACGGCTGGCTTCTGCGGCACTGGGCCGAGCAACTGTGCAGGCTCCAACCGAGCAGTTGCGGGCTTTCCTGGTATTCTGGACTTCCTCCTGTTCGCTCTGCTGGATTCTGGAACCGCTTGTGCTGGTGCTGTGTCAGCAGGTGTCTTTTCTGGCTCTGCTGTGCCCCGGGCATGTGGCTGGTCAGGCTGAGCAGCCTGCAGCTGTGCTGCACTGGTGGGCTCCAGCACTGTTGGGTCTGCATCTATGTGCGGTGATGCTCCATGGCCAGACGTAGGCATCTCTGCTGCTGCTGATGCAGGCACCACTGCTTGTTGCGAGTATCCAGGTACATCTGCTTCCTGCCCAGGCGTGGGCGCTGACAGCTGGATAGGTGGGGACTGCGTACCAAAATTAGCTCATGAGCCATTCTGTGTGGCAATCTCCCCAGACAAAGATCACATTAATTTTCTGTGTCGAGCACCATCTTATAGACAAAGAGCCAGCCTATATCAACCACACCCTGCATGCATTCAGTCAATTAAGACGGGTCTGGGACACACTTGAAATGGATGAATATACCTGCAGGGGTGACAGCTGTGATTCGGCGATAGCGCGGGCCAGGGCAATGTTGTGCGGCGTTCCTGCAGCGCCACGCCCCTTTGGCCCATCCTGGGCACCCTCCTGAGCATTCATTCCAGCCTGTTAGGGCATTGTCAATACGATCCACGTGTAACTTCACATACAAGATGCACCCCAGCAAAGCAATGTCTACCCACACTGCACCTTGCTGGTGTTTTATTAAGTGGATCAGCCCTTGTGTAATACAAATCGTCACTTGGACGGGAACACTGCAGCAAGAGCTGTGCCTTTAGGGCTTGGCCAACATGGCTAAAGGGGAGGACAGAGCTCACCGCAGCAGCAACGCGGAGAACGGCAGGGTTTGCCACGGAGCCCGGCTGGCATCTGAGCTGGCACCGCAGCGCCACAATGTCCTTCTGGGCGCGCGCCAGCTCCCTCTCCAGCATGTGCACCCTCATGCTGGCATCCGCCTGCATGTGCCAATCATCCACATCAGCACTGAATTGGGGCCTAACACCATAATGCAATCTGATAGTATTGTGCCCCTGCCCTATCATCAGCTTCAGCCCCTGCACTGTGCTGGCCAGCTGGTGCCCACGAGAGCATGAAGGTCCACTGTGAGGGCATGAGAGATGCCTAGCATGCTTTCAGATAGCGCACTTTCAGATAGCGCACACCTCTAGCTGCACCTTCATCTCCTCCAGCTGCGCCTGCTGCTCCTCAAGCCTGGGCCTCCCATCCTCCCGGGCCGCCCTGCTGGCGTCCAGCTCAGCCTGGTGCTCAGCCTCCTTGGCCTCAGCAGCCGCCCTCAGGCTGGCAAGAGCCTCCTTGGCCTCGTTAGCTGCCCTCTCCAATGCCTCCTTGGCTGTCGACTCCTGGCTGAGCCCCATATGTAGGGCTGCTATCGTCTTGGCTGCCTGTACCTTCTCTGCTTGGAGGCTTTCCAGGCGCTGCTCAGAAGCCTTCCTGGCTTCAGCCTGTGCAGCGAGCTCAGCCTCAAGCTCTCCGATCCGCTGCCTTGCTTCCGCCTCTGCATCCCTGACTGCCTGAAGGTCATGGAGCTTGGAATGTGCGCCTTGCAGACTTTGCAGTGCGGCCTGCATGCTTTCCCTGGCAATGCTCATATCTGCGTGGTGAGACTCATTGACCCTGTTCAGTACGTCTTCACCACTCTGTGTGGCTGCCACCTGAGCCTGCAGCATTGCTTCAAGCTCTGCAATATACTGAGCAGCATTGGCAGCTTCTGTTCGGGCACGCTCCTTAGAGGTTCTGAGCTCGGTCTTCATGTGTACTGCTGCCAGCTGCAGCTCTTGCACCTGCTGCCTCAGCGCAGTGTTCTCCTGCTGTAGAGCTCCGCCTGGAGGCGCTGACTCGCTGCTGCCCGGGCTGCCCGCCCTGCCCCTTCTGCCCTGCTTTCTGGGCTTGTGAGCTGCCTCCTGCAGCTGCTGCTCCAGAGCTGCAACTTCTCTCTGGTGGCGCTCTTTTTGTACTCTCATCTCCTCTGTGCGCTTTGCCTGCAGAGTCACACCCCTGCTGAGGGACAGTATGGCTACAACTGTCCTATCACTCTCGTCATGGCAGTCATAGAGCAAAATTGTGTATACTGCTAGCGCCATTGCACCCCCAAAATAAGCATGCCAAGGAAATGTCCTTGGCACACTCTGCAGTCTCTGCATCCAGCGTGTGCGCATTCGTAGCGATAATGGCATACCCAGAGAGCAGAAGGTCGCAACCGACCAGGGCACAAGGCTCAATCCCCAGTGACTGACATGCTAAGCGCTGGTAAATCCTGATCATGAGTGGCATACCCTACAAGCTGTTAAGCACTAGCAATGCTTCAAAGCTTACCTCATGCTCGTCCGCCATCTGGCCGATGACGGAGCGCCACTCCTCGCAGACCTCCCCGCGCACCACGTCAGCAATGACCACCTGGTGCTCCTCCAGGCGCAGCCGCTCCTTCTCAGCATCCGCCAGCTGCAGTGTGAGCATAGTGTGACTCAGACCAATGTCTCTCGTTTTATTGCAGTCCCCTGGTATGACCCATGCCGAGAACGCTTGCGCCAATCCTCTTGACACTGCCTGCTATGGGGACTTCAATGATCTCAGGCCAGGTCAGGGGTCACAATACTTTGGAGCATAAATACAGATGATGGCCCCACACGCTGTCTTCATGCATGCTAAGACAGCTACATCACGCTTATTCCTTCCAGTACTCCTCAGGGCAGCTCTACAGGTACACTGATCATACAGCATTGCATCCATGATGAGAGGACCTGTGCACCTGCTCTCTCAGTTCCTCAACCTCCGCTTCAAGATCCAGAATCCTCTCATCCTCCTCCTCCTCCTCCTCCTCAGAAACAGCCTCCATTGCTGCTGGCTTGTTTATATCCAGAATGCCGTCGGTATCCTCGGTGCTAAAGTTGAGCTCAGGCGACGCCAGGTGGCGCACACTGCCTGTTGTGGAGCCTTTGAAACGCTTGGTTTGGGCCCCCAGTTTGGGCCGCATGGACTGCCTCGCCTGCCTTTTCTTGGTGATGTTGGGAGTCTTGGCCCTGCACACAACATACAAGCCTTTAGGGCTGGCAGGCACACGTTGCAGGTCGAGGCAAGTGGCAGCCTCATCAAAGCAGAGTGCTGGGAATGGACCCACCACCAGGGATTTGGAAGAGGAGGCTTTGCAGTGCTTTTACAGGTGATTGCGCTACCCCAAAGCATGGGAGTATTGAGATAGTCATGAGTTTGCGGATTGTCCATCCAGCGTTCGACCAATGACTGACGATGTCACTGCGGTGTCAGCTCTGCAAGCTCTTGCATGTCGAAGGCGATACACGACGACTCTCACCTGATGACTCTGGCAGGGGGCTGTGCACGGGCGGTTGTGCCGATGCGGCGCGCCAGGGTGGCATAGCTCAGCGAGTCCACAGTCGCCTCAAAGTCCTTGGCTGTGGGCGAGACATTCACGCACATCAGCAGCTGGCCCCAGCCGTGGAGCACATCCCTCAGCAGGTGAGTCAGCTGCATGCAAGAGCAATGTCCTTGTCAGCTTGCAGAAAGTCTGGCTGTCAAAGGCAGCAAGACCAGCAATGAGCATGCCATGCAAGTCTGTGGTGACACAGCACTCCTCCTTTCTACCTTTCTACCTACAGAGCAGGATATATTCTGCAAGAGAGGCTGCACCTGCTCGTCAGGTGGAGTCTCATGCCCTCTTCTTGCTATCCCTCAGTTCAGTTATGACAAAAGTCACAAGTGCACACGCATTGGCCAGGGTGCACACAGCAATGAAAGCTTGCGTTCCAGGTGACCACAGAGCATCACCTTGGATGCCCTGTAGGGGACATTCCTGGGCTCCTTGTCGGCAGCATTCTGCTGGTTCCAGCGCAGCTCCCTGAGGCAGGCCTGCAGGTTGAAAAGGCTCTTGTTGATGGCCTTGCTCTCCTCCATGCGCTGCCCAGTGTTGCCTGTTCTGTCGGCGCGCTCGTTGCCTGCCAGGTCCACAAAGGACAGCCGGCCCCAGGGTGATAGTGTGCTGCCTGCATTCAGGGTGACCCCTGTGAGTACTCTGTCAATCTAGGTCGTTGCAGGCGGAAGGCAGCAAGGAACAACGCTCTGTTAGACCCCTGCAGAGGGTGATCAGCTTTTGTCCTGAAAGACAAGATGCCCATCAGGAGGGCGGCCCCTTGGGCATCCTTTGGCTGAGACACATTTGTAGGCGTGAGTAGGATGCGAAGGGAAAAAGGAGGCTATAATTGCAAGCTGACCACAAGGAGAGCGCCCTCTGCATCTGCAGGGTGCTGCCAAGCAGCTTGGGGCAGGGCCATGTACAGCGCCACATTGATGACACTACCAAAGATGATGGCCTTTGCATTGTTGGCATAAGTGCATGGCACTTTTTCCTGAGGCATATTCAGGGCCAGGGCAAAGAGGTGGTGTACTCAGATGGCTGTCCTGGACTCACCAGAGGTGGAGGCGGCCTGTGCCTCATCAGGCGCGCTGCCAGGTAGCTCCAGCTCAGGCATATAGAGCGCAACAGTGATGATGGAGTGCGAGCGGGAGGACCAGTCGTTGGCGCCTGTGGGCGCTCTCTTGCGCTCCTGGCGGCAGGAGTGCCGCAGAATCCTGTAGGCCTCGGCTGTGTTGCTCACCTCCACCTGCATGCAGTGCGAGACTTAGGAGACCAGTGCCTATTGAACCAGCGGCCTCTGCAAAGACATTCCCATTGCCTAGGAAGGCAGGGTCCATGGAGCAGTTCCTTCGCATTGATGCCTTGTTAAGTTACTGGCGCAGGAGGGACAGATGAGAGAGGATCTGCATGGGAGATAACTGATCTGTGATAATGCATATTCCCACATCTTAGGAGGTGTACCTCCCCAAGCACTTGACGGAGTTGTGTTCTCAGCATGTGCTTAATCTCTGCGATATCTGGACTTGCCGAGGTGGTGCAGTGCAGGTGCATACCTCTGTGAGACCGTCCACAATGACTCGGCCCTTGGCATCATCCCGGACATTTAGCACCGGCTGCGGCCCCAAGGGCTTGGGCCCGTGCCCGTCGGGCAGCACATTGGCCAGCAGGTCATGCACCCTCTCCCGATAGATCTGCAGCATGCAGCAACTGTATGGCGCCCTCCTCACATTGGAAATGGGAATGCCTCATAAGGCAGATGATATCCTTGGGCGGATTTACAGAGCTCAGCAATGGTGAGGTGTGCAGTTTGAGTTGCAAATGTATAGCATCCACAAACGACAGGACAGCCCTCTGCATGGTCTTACGGCACATTGTAGAGCAAAGACGGTGCTGGCCCCACAGCAAATTGAAGGAATTCCTGAAGATGTGAGTAGTGCAACAGAATGTCCTGCTGAAAGCCTTTGCCATCTGGCAGTATGCAGATTATACCTCATAATGGGAGATCTTGACTGTGGGCTTCTCCATCTGGTCCTCCCTGCTGGCTTCCTACACAGGCGGCAGTGAGACATCAGGACCACTGTCATGTGACCTGCGCTAATCTGCCGCCAGAGAACAGGGAAAAGGATTTCTCAGCCTGACATGTGATCTCCAGGTGTGATCAGGTTACTGGCATGAGCATGTTTTATGAGTATTTAGGCATTACCTCGAAGATGGACTGGATGGACAGGAAGATAACACCCCAGTCACCAGGAACACCCTGCAACACCACACCAATTCAAGTCAGACCCATGCATGGTAGGGCAAGCTCTGAACTCCAGACTTGACCTGCCCAGCAGTCCTTCACATATAGCCTTATCCATGGTGGTGTGGCTCACTCCTGCACTGAGTGCTCCCACAACCCATCAGCCAGCAGCATCTGCACTTGCACCTGCGTCGCCCACGGCTTACGGGCTAGCCATGTGCGATCAAGAATCTCCCTGCTTTATGCTAGCTGAAGGACGCCTCACCTCCATGGTGTAGGTCTTGCCCGCGCCGGAGACCCCGTAGGCCATCATGACGCTGCTGAGGCCGCTGTCCATGAGGCCGCGCACCATGGGCGCCGCAGTGGCGTTGTAGAACTCCTGCTGGCTGGCATCAGGCCCGAACACGCGCGAGAAGGTGAAGCTCGTGCAGCAGTCCTCTTCCTCCCTGTCCCCGCTCCTGTGCCTGCACAGCGCCAGCAGCAGCGCATCAGCATGCGGACTGGACACTTGCTCAACAAGTCTCGCTGAGCGGCAGGACTCCAGCAAACTCAAAACACCTGTGGAAGGTGAAACTGGTGGTAAGCCCTCCTCCTCCCTGTCCCAGCTCCTGTGCCTGCACAGCGCAGCAGCTGTTGCGCATCAGCATGCGGACTGCACACTCGCTCAACTTATCTCGCTGAGCGGCAGGACTCCTGCAGACCGAAAACACCTGCGGAAGGTGAAATGGTGGCAAGCCCTCCTCCTCCCTGTCCCCGCTCCTGTGCCTTCATGGCGCCTCTGCAATAGCGCATCCAGCGCAGAGTTCGCGCAATCGCGGCGCATGTGGTGGCGCGTACAGCATGCGGACTGCATATTAGTGACTCATGCCGGCATCTTCTTGCAGCAGATTGTAGCATCCCAACCCCTGCTGGGCTGCAGTACTGGCGCATCTTTGTACAGCCTGGATCCCATCTTCTGCACGATAGCCATGATGCAAAGCCCGTGCCCTCCAGCACCCCATGTATGCTGCTACATGGGTAGATGAAAGGACCTCATGTAGAGTGCTACATGCTTGACATTGTGACTGGGACAGATGGCTCTGCAGAGTAGGCAGAGGTGTGACAAAAGAGGATGGGCCGTTGCGGGGGTGCAGGATTGCTTACAGCTTTGAGCCCTCTGGAGGCGCCATGGCCAGGCAGCTCTGCGAGTATGCGTGTATGCAGCTCGCTTTCTCTGCTCCTCTTCCTGACAAGGGTCGTATGCGGACCACCACCTGCGTGCAAGAATAATGGTGCCTTCAACTTTGCTTCATGCAGGTCAGAGCTCAGCATGATCCATCTCGAGTCTGGCATACCTGCATGCGTTGAAGATCCAGGTCGACTGCGTGTAGACCACCCGCAACAAGGAGCTTGCTCGTTCCAGGCTTCCTGGCTCCTGCTGGCTTACTTTGCTTGGGAAAGAGCGATTCCCAGTTCCTGCACGTCAAGTACCTAGTCATACAGCGCTTCCACGGGGCCGCCAGGCGCATTTAGCAAGAAAATTAGTACGCACTTCGGCTGGATGTCTGATACGCGTGGCTCCTCTCCTGGTCCAATAATGTTTTCTTCATCCTCTAGCTCATTCACTTCTGCTGGCTGCTTTTGCTCCTCGTCTTCGGCCATGCTGGGCTCTAGTGCAATTCTTCGATACCCACTACAAGGTATGGCCCCTCTCCTGCTCTCCGATACTCCCGAGCGCTCACCTCATCATGTTATGTGTTCCAGCACTTTGAACATATGCTGCCAATGTTCCACCACGTACCGTCCCCATTTGCTTGCAAGAGTATTCAAGTGCACGACTACAAGAAATCGAGCCCCGCATGTGCCCCTCCGACCATTCTCAACCTCTTCCCTTGCTTCGGGCAAAGCAGGACACAGCATGGGAAGCTGACTGCATCCACCCGAGGGGCCTGCAGGATACGCTTCAGCTCGAGAAAAGCATCAGAGCACACAGACCTGCCCAGAGTGTTTCCTGCTTCACACGCAGAGCCACATAGGCTTTCATAGCAATCGACCGAGGCACAGCAACATTTTGCACGACCGCCTGAGCGCAGCGGGAAAGGCAACATAGTAAGATCATTGGTCGAGGTACAAGGACAGCAAACAGCGAGCTTGCGATAGACAACAGACTCCTGAAGGACCTTTTAGGACGCAATCTGCGTGCGGGAGCCTGGCAGCAGGAGGTAAAGTGCCATGGACAAGGGTCGAGGAACAGCAACTAAGGCAGCAGGAGCACCAAGCTATTCTGCCTCAACAGTTCAAGGCGACGACAGGGAGACCTGCTCGCCAAATGCGGATCCTGAGTGCTCCCAGGCAGTGCAGGTGCGCTGCACGCAACACGTAGGGTTCTGCTGCTTTCCCGTGCAAAGTCACAGAAGTGAGAGTTTTCCGCTCCAGCAGGTTGCGCTTCGCCTGCGCGGCACCTCTACAGCAGCAACTGAAGACAAGAATGTCTACGATGGAGAGAGGGACCTGTTGCATGACGGCTGCTTCTCCGGTTCCATGGGACGATGGCACCACGCAGAGGACTCTGTGGAGGTTTACCCGCCAGCACGGTAGGCGTCAGGCCCGGACTAAAATAGTGGCCTTGTTGCAAGGGCTCGTGTTATGCTGTCTAAAGGCACGCGTTGGCCTGTTCCTGGCTCAATGCCCTGCACATCCCTGCGCTGGTACAACAGTGATAGAGCCTTAGGGGTGCCTAGCTGGGAGGTAGAAGTACCATGGACTATGAAATGCACCTGAGAACACTGCAGCATCCCATACAAGGCCTGTTGCACTGGCATCGAGAGCCCCTGTCTGCAGAGGCGGTCCGCATAGAATGCCTCCTCAATTATCTTGCTGTCTTACAGTCACGCACTGCAGTAACTTGCCAAGCAGTGTATGGAAGCCCTTGTGACAGGGGCCACCCTGTGCTGCAGGGCCCAGGCAGGGCAAGGGGTGCAGACCTTTGGATTTAATCTGGTCATCAATGAAGACGCCGGCCTCAATGTTGCTCACCACTTCACGGCTGGCAAGCTGGTGGGGAAAGTCCGCAGAGAAGGTGGCACTGGATGCTTCATCGCCCTGGGTCTTCCCAACTCTGGAAAGACATACATGATGGAGGTGAGCGTGTCTATGCACCTTCTTGAGCCGCCTCAGCCTGTGTTTAGGACGCCGGCGCATCAAGGCACTCATTATAGTGTCAAGCTCAGTAAGCCCGGGCTGAAAAGGAACAGATTTCGAGGCAGGAATGCATGCGCTACAGCCTTGAGGTCTGCTGTGTTGCTGGGCTGAGATGCGCTGCGTCGCTGCCGCTTTTATGGTGTCCCCCAATTCAGAGTCCTGGTTCCCTTGAGAGGTGCATAGCAGTGTATGTCCTCCCTGTTGTGGATAGACTTCAGGCGCTTTCCTAGTATTGGCGCCGGATTTTGGGCTCAACTTGAGAAGCTGACAGCGCATGCAGGGGGACCATGAGCAGGATGACCCTGGCGTGGTCATGAGGGCCATCAAGGAGCTTCTCGAGTGCGGGCACTTGGTGAGGCGCACCTCCTCCTTAGTGCCATCTCTGGCTGATGCAGATCATTATCACAAGGGAGGCAACCTGTAGCCTAGGGCCATAGGGCATACACCTGGGAGTCTGGCAGCCTCAACCACAGGGGCCAGCACAGTCACCATGCAATCAGTCTGCAACCCAATTGCATAATGTTAGGATGGCATGCACAGCATAGTCTCCAAGGCATACTCAAGCCCGGGTAACATAGTATGTTGAAGCAGCCGCCTGACATGACTGTGGGTGCTGCTTTTATCCAGTCAATGTGGCCAGCCATAAGGCCAGCGCCTGCCTGCCAGAGTTTGTGCATGGTGTCAAGTGCTTCAGATCTGACCGGATCTGCAGGCACCCCGCATCGGTGCCTTTGGGATGAAACTCCCTCCCCCTGGGACAAGCGTAGCCATGTCTCAGTACGAGGTGTGTTCTGCATGTGACTGCTCCTGCTGCCCTTCTCTGTGTCTTGGTGCGCATGACAAATACCCTCGTATTGCATAATAGCTCTGCAGACTTTGACGCTGTCGGTCTGCAGCTCTGTACAGGCTTTGCCCATGTGGGTCAATCGTCCCGTCTGGACTGATGCAGGTACACCAAGAGAAGGTGTATGACCTCCTGAACAACAACAAGGAGGTCAGCATCAAGGAGGATGATAATGGCCAGGTCATCCTTGACGGGCTGAGCGAGGTGCGCTAAATCATGCCGATAATGTTCTTGCAAGCATGGAACCACTCTATGGCCCTGCAGAATCATCTGGCTGGTTTTAGCAATACCTTGCACCCCTGTGACTGCGCTCAAGGTATCACAAATTGCTGCTGATCCACATGATTTTGCCAGGTACTGCATGAACAAGATCAACATTTGAATAGGCTCCATCTGACCTACACCTGATCTGCTGAGTTGCACTGCTTTCAGCACGGTGTCTGATGCAAATCAGAATCCTCCTGTGTGCAGGTCCATGTCAGGAATGTGGAGGGGGCAAAGCAGCTGCTTAGGGAGGCTGCCAGCTTCCAGCGCCAGCAGGGCACCCGCTCATACGCCCACCGGTTCACCACGCTGTACCTCTACAAGGAGGGCGGCGCCATGCCCAGCGTCATGCACCACTCCCTCTCAGGTCACAGTCACCCTCTTGGTGGATTTGCAAGATTCAGATGGTACACCGGCTTGATTTCCTGACCTGACCAGGACAGTTCCTGTCAGCCTGCAGTGTAGCAGACTTGCTCAGCAAGGGTGTACAGCTAAGCGCTGTAGCACATCTGCCGTCTACAGCATCGGAGATGCTGACACGGATCACAGTACGCTCACAGTGCGGCGCTGGCATGCAGGGCAGAGGAGGGTACCTCACGCAAAGCTGACATTCGTGGACGTGGCTGGCCACGAGCCTGCCAAGGACATTCTGAGCTCCCGGCTGGACATTGAAGACATTGCGTGGCTGTACGAGAGCAGCCACGCCATCCAGAGCTGCCTCAGCCGGCACCTGTGGCTGCAGCAGGCTGGCCCCAAGCTGCCTCTTGACGTCCCCTACTCCAGCAGCAAGGTGATGCCTGGCCTGGCCTGCATACACAATAGGTAGCTGGCCAGTTGTCATGAAGCTTACAGGATAAGATGCTATGAACTGCAGTCAGAAGTGTCTGCACTTTGGAATTGCGGAGAAGACAGTGCAAGCAGCAGGCAATACTGCAGGGCTCTCCTGTGCACAGCGCAATCATGAAAATTTTGCTGTATTGCTACAGGTGACACACATCCTCAAGGATGTGTTTGCAGAGGGGACGTATCTGTCCTTGTGCCTCAATGCCTCTCCTGCGTCAAAGGACTTCCGTGGCGAGACGCTTCAGCTGCTGGAGCAGTTGTCTCTGCCGCAGAAGCCGCGCTCAGTGGCACCCTTCAGGTATGAGCCCTGCTTTTGGTACTCAGGGTTGCGTTGCACCATGATACGCGGGTCCTGCATGGCCATAAGCCATTGTAGGCATCTTCTTATGCAGAGAGAGGTCTTGGTTTTGCCTGGGCACCAGCAGCATCCTGCATGAGGTTGGATTTGCACATAGGACCAGCCCTTCCAGGACTCTGTCTCCTGTACAGCTGGGGACAAGCATGACGGGTTCCCCCAAAGCTGGATCATGCATACCATGACGAATAGGAAGCAGGATAGCAAGAGCGGCAGCCACATCCACCCTTCTCTGACCCCCAAGTGCTTGATGAAGCAGAGGTCGTTTACTATGAATGTCTTGTGGTATGCAGGCAGCAGGCTGGCCCTGCAGCAGTGCAGCCCCAGCCACAGCACGTCAAGCAGCCCGCCAGACCCCTGGAGTTGGGAGATGAGCTGTCCTCAGCCCCCGCCACCAAGAGACCTGCGCGGGATGTGAAGAGGCCCCGAGCAGAGGAGCTGCTCGACGCAGCGCAGGAGGAGGCGCAGCGCTGGCGCGCCCAGGCCCTGCGCTTGAGCCAGGAGCTGCAGAGCGCTCACAGTGCGGCGCACAGCGAGCACCATGACATCATCATGCAGCTCCGTGGGGCACGCGCCAGCCCTGCATGCGCTGATTGCCAGGTCAGCAGCAGCCACCAGGATGTCGCAGCAATCATCCGGCAGAGGGACAGCGCTCTGGAGCAGCTTCTGCGGAGCAAGGCAGCCAGAGCGGAGGAGGCCGCAGCTGCCAAGAAGGCACAGGCGGAGTTGCTCGCATCATCACAGGAGGCCACGATGCAGCTCAGGCAGGAGCAGGAGGCGCAAGCAGCTGCCGAGGGCAGAGCAGCTGACCTGGAGCAGACGGTCAGTGCACAGCTCGCCCAGGTGCAGGACCTCGAGGGCGAGAAGAGGCGCATCATTTCTGGCAGGAAGGAGCTCAGACATGAGACAGCACTGGAGGCACTCGGAGAGTGCGACATGGACCTGAGCGCTAGCAAGGCCAGCAACGAGCAGGCAGAGCAGCTGGTTGCTCAGCTACGCACCCAGCTCACAGAGGCCACCGCAGCCAAGAGTCTCGCAGAGCAGCAAAATGTCCAGTTGGTCAGCCAGCTGGAGGCAGCCAAGACAGCCAATGCCCGAACGGGGGCAGAGCTGCATGAGGCGCGGCACGCCTGCCGGATAGCCCAGGCTGCTGCCGAGAAGGAGGCCCAGCGTGCTGCTGACCTGGACGCCAGCAAGGCAGCTATGGAGCAGCAGCTGGATGAATTGCAGAAGATCAACAAGGTACAGAGCATCCCTTCCTATGCGCTCTGCCTAGCAGCAGACCATTCTGTTCATATATACAGCTGGTATACCCGGAGCAGCTGGAGGATGTATACCTTGTAGGCTGCTGACTTTTGAGACTTCTAGGTAGCCAAAGCTTCCTGTATTGTCTGCAGGAAAGGCAGAGCAGAGTCGCGCAGGCCCTAGATAAGGCCAGGCAGCGCGTGCAGCAGGCCGAGCCCCAGCGTGAAGCACAGCGCCTGCTCAGCGCTGCTCCACCTGCCCCTGAGCTGCTGACTCCTATGGTGAGCATTGTTGCCATTGCTGCACATCTCAGTCTGTGTATTCATGTCTGGCAATGCAGCCATACTGTTCACAAGCGTATCCACCTTCTGCTCATGGCTATGACTGGTAGTTGCAGACCAGAGTGTTATAAAAAGAAATTGCTCTGCGCATTTCACTTGCCTGTGTGAATGAGCCTCGTGCTTTGATGTTATGACAAGCCTGCCTCATGACCAATGCAGGAGCCTGAGCAGGACGCAGGCAGCCAGACCACGTCTGTCAATGTTGTGGATGAGGATGCAGACGTGCCAGCAGCTGCAGGAGCGCCAGCAGTAGACCAGGCGGCGGGCGGCAAAACAGCGCCCGGCACGCCTGAGGCAAGCGCAGGCGGCAGGGTTCCGCGCAGCGCATGCGTATTAAGCGAGCCGCAGGCTGTGCTGACCCATGTGTGTGAAGGTGAGGCTGCTGTCACGCTCCCGTAATTGTTCTCCCAGATTGCAGCCATTTCTGGGACAGGTCTCTGCTTCTCATACACATGCTGCATTAGCAACAGAGGCCCGGGCTGAGCACCTGAGCCAGCCTCTGGTTTCCAGCGACATGTGCATGATCCACAAGCGCAACTGCTGTTGAAAGCTGGCATGTATTAAGCAGAAGGGTGTTGTGCAGCACTGAAAGGTGTGGACTCTCGGATGGCGGCGCAGCGCACAACCCCCGCCAAGCGCGCTCGGGAGGAGAGCGCCAGCCTGGTGCCAGCGCCCGAGCTGGCCACAGCTCCGGATGCTAGCTCCGCCAACCCACAGGCGGAGCGCAGAGTCCGCCGGCGCATTGCCAGCAGCGTGGCGCCTGATGAGGACGCAGCTGCTCCCACTGCAGCTGCACGGCCCCAGAGCATAGCAGGCTCCACAGCGCAGATCAGCGCGGCTGCAGCGGGGCCTGAGAGGCGCCCCTTGGTGGCAGGCCGGGAGCAGCCCGGAGCGGCGAGGCCGGGGCAGCGCCGCAGTGGCGCTGCAAGCCAGATCAGGCACCCGGACAGCCAGCGCGTCACACGCTCTGTGGCGGCCTCCAGGCTGCCGCCAACCAGGCTGCCTCCCGTGCAGGAACACTCCCTCAAGATAGGTAGGCATCTGGCGGTGCATGCATAGAGCTATTGTCACACTGCAACCATACCCGCACCAATGCTGGGCCTTTATCTGAGCCGGAGGCTGTCAGAGAGAATTCCTGCTGCTCCTCTAGAGCTGGCACCAACCTTGTGCAGAATGGTTCCGTCAGGCAGGCCTTCTGTAGCACCGACATCACTGGACTCAGCCATCCCTGTGGTGTGTCCCAGGCCCTGTAAACAGTGCAATGGTCATGCAGGGGCGAATATGGAGGTTGAGCACTCTGCGGCGTCAGCAAACGGGCGCAAGAAGATGGTTGCCAGGAAATGCAATGGGGCCAGAGCACCTAAAAACCCGACAATTGCTCACACTGTGCTCCCTCCCGTTCCTGAGTGCACACTGGCAACAGGTAGGGTGCCGTTCTGACACTCCGGATGTTGCAACAATGCACAGATATGAAGGGATCCAGGATGACTATCAGGATTGGCCTACCATCACTGGCAGTGCTTTGAAGCGGTAGGTCTGGAATGCATGCTGCTCAGCTTGAGATGGCTGTCATCCCTGTGAAAAAGTTGCACTCAGGTCAAGCCATGTGAAGGGCAGACGAAATTCAAAGAGCTTCTCTTCTGGCAATGCCAGGCACTTCAGCACATGAAGGTGTCTTGCAGGAGCGCAGCGTCCTGCTGTCCCTGTGAGGCTACAGGTGGCACCGCGAATCGTGCACCACAGGATGGTGGCCAGGAAAAGTAGTGGGGCCAAAGCGCCCATGGCCCAGGCAGTGCGTGGCGGGTGGAGGTGATGAATGCCTGCCTCAGAGCAGCGGGTGCTGTGAGGAGGTGAAGCCTTGCCTGAGTGCAACTTCTGTGCTTGACATTGCGCATGCGCACACCGTGCAAGGAGGTGTCAGATCATCTTCATGATGGCCTGACTGGGTTGTATGCTAATGGTCTTGAAGCTCGGCATCCATGAAACCACTATGCGCACAGCTGTTCGACCCCCTTTGTATCAGTCAGAGCCTTAGGCAGGATTGCCCGGCATGGAGTGTCACTGATGAAACATAGGCCATGAGGCAGAAAGTGATCATGTTTGCAGGCATCGACGTGCGTCACTGGAGGCGGGCGCCCACTCCTTGCCAAGCTGAGGCCGCACAGCAGCGCTACAGATTTCGGCTGAGCTTAAAGTCCAGGCTCGTGCCAACTCAGCCCGGCAGCCTGCGCGGAGAGTTACGTCCCTTGTCTGACCTGGGCTTGACCATGGCTTTGCAGAAGCCTAGCCCCGCAGCGAGCACTCCACATTTGATATCAGGCCTTGCTTGCGCAGACTAAGACGGGCAGCATGAGCTCAGCCGGACTGGCTGTGTAGCAAAGACAATCTATGCACATCCACAAGTAGGAGCAGCACCAAAGGCCTGTTCTGGCCTCTAGTGGACGGGTAGAGTTGCACGATAGTGTTTGCACAGGCCCCTACTTGACTCGTCACCAGACCCATCTGAGCTATGGCTGCGGATTGTGAGGATCAATATGCCCAGCCAGAGAAACATTCTGTTGGTGCCGCAGCCACAGAGAGGGCATGCATTGCCCCTGGATGCTGGTCGGCTCACTTTGAGTGCTGGCTCAACGCGCATCATCAAGATGGCAGCCTTGAGGACGGCTGCCACAGTCCCTGGCAAAGATGTGCAACGCATGGTATGTATGAGCAGTATGAGCACTCAGGTTTGGCCTGCCAGGAAAGCAGCTTTGTGTCGGGCATGAGACCAGGTACTGTGTGGTTCTCAAGGGGAATGCCAAGTATGCATCTGGCGAGCACAGGCCGGCTCGCTACTGCTGGGAGAGGCTTTCCTTAAACTCCCCTTGCTGCAGCGCTGGCAGCTGCCGAAGCGCCTTTGCTCATTGCCGCTTTATTGTCCAATGCATGATGTCTGCTACAGACATCACACACAATGACGCTTATATACTGCCACCAACTTGTAAGGTATGACAGGTGTACAATACGCAGTCTGTTAGGCCTGAGCGAGGGGACGACTGCACATTGATGTAAAGATGCAGCAGTGCTTTGGCTTCAGGACATGAGACTTATAGAACACTGGAAGCTTGGGTTGCTTCCTCAGCTATTTATAGATTGTGATTGCAGTGAGAATGTCGTCTTGGCAACACCTGTGACAGAGGACTCAAGAACTACACTGGGAAGTGACCAGCGATATGTCCAAACTGATCTGGGGTCCTACTCTTAGAGAACAAATTTTCGCCAGGATAGGGCCGGGCGGGAACAGAGATCTGGATACACTGATCAGCACTCACTACCTGGCTCGATATTGCGACACATAGGTGTATCTCTCCCCCAAGGTGGGATACGCTATGTGCCAGCTTCGCCCCACTCTGAAGCTAATAAAAGGCATGCGGTCCTGATCAGGCTTGGTGCAGACGTCTGAACATCTCGCGACAGCTGCACTCTTGATTCTTCAGGTCAACTATCATTTACTTCTGCGTTGGGAATTGTTGAGATGGCCCCGGTCCGGCCCTGCAGCGGTGATGGTAGGCCTGGTGAGAGAGCAGCCCGGAAAGCTCGCGATCGAGCCGCGAGAGCCATCCGGTCCCAACGCAGGAACAGAGCAGTCCGGACCACGGCTTCAGGTGCTGTTGCTCTGGAGATCAGTGAGGAGAACTCCAGTGAGAAAGAGATCAGGCGGGCAGGAAATGCACCTGCAAGGGCAGACCGCATTAAGCAGAGAAGGGAGCGTGTGCAGGTGGACGCCTCCAGGTGATCGCTCCGCGCACGCGCCTCCGACGCTTCTATGCTTCCTGTATCGTACATGCTGCCATCTGGGCGTAGGTGTAGCTCTGTGATGAGAGCACACTACAAGATGTCTAATTCTGCACTTGAGCTGTCCTTCTTTGTCCTGCCTCGGTCATACAGTTGCTGGCACTGCAGGAAGCGTCCTGTGCCTGACAGGAAACACCCACTTCACCCTCGCCAAGCATCTCGGAGGACGAGTGTGTCAGCCCCACAAACGCCACTAGCAAGACTAGAAAAGGCTGCCCCTGGAGGCATCTCCCAGCCCCAGCGACGTCTGAGTCCAGGTGAGTGTCCTAATTCAGCATAGGATCTCTCTGTCAACCTGCACACTGTCTACTGTCCAGAATTCGCAACTGTCCATCTAAGATGTTTAGGGCTGCTGCTCAGCCCACACTGGAAGCACTCTGCATTTCCTCATCTTTATGCCAGGATGAAGTCCTAAAAGGCATGTGAAGGGGGTATGCTATGCAAAGGTAGCAAGTTTTTGTCCTTTGCTCCACCTCTGCACCCACTCCTGCTGGCGGTTCCTGGTATGTAGAGGCATAGAGCATCCTTGTGCAGGTGGCATGATGGCGTCTGCTGAGGACAAGCAGCTGGCGGTCTTTGGCCGGAGAGTGCACAGGCACCTGACGCAGCACCCACACGCAGCCAGCAGAGGTGAAATCCTTCCACATCGTTCCAGGGCTGTCCTTCCTATGTCACGCTGCACATGCCGGTTCCCAGAAACTGGCAAAATTGAACCTGGGAAGTCATGGGGGCAGGCTAGTTGCCAGTTTATGTGTGGCCCTGTGGCGGTGTACGCGGCACTAGCTGTGATGGCAGCAACTATACATCAGCGAAATGCTCTGCATGTGCAGAGCATGCGCCCCATGACTTGCACCTTCATGGCATCTTATAGGATGCGCATTCTTGGCGACGTTGCAGCTACCCTCTGGTGGTTGTACAGATGTGATGTGCTGCATTTCCACAGGCAGTGGAGCAGAGCGCGCAGGTGCAGGAGCGCAGCACAGAGGGGAGCCCCATCTGGAGTCCATGCAGTTCTCGTCATGCCACGCCTGTCCAGAAAATGCCCTGGCCCACACACAGGGAGCCAAGTTGCTGCAGGTGTGCTCAAAGTGGCAACATTTGCAATCACAGTACACATGCCCATGCCCTTGTGCCATGATCCGCAGCAGCTGAGCCCAACTTGACCAGCCTCACAGCGCTTTGTCATGCATCCCTGCTCATGTTTGTGGCAGAATCCAGCTGCATGTGCTAGAGTGGCATTTGCAGGCACACAAGTGACAGCTTTCACTTTCCAAGGTTGGTGCCTTCTTACATGCTGATGCATGAACGGGTGCGCAAGCAGCATTATGCAAGACTTACTAATTAGGAGGCAGGGGATGTGCAGTGTAATTGCCCAAACCACTCCAGGTGGCATGGCATGCCAGAAGGCATACAAGAATGACGTCTGGCTCCAAGTGCCATGCAGGCTCTTGGCAGCATGTGGAGCCTGAGGATTCAGAGAGCGCTTCACTGCTGATCACCGTACCTAGCGCCTACCAGGCAACCGCTGTAGAGCAGCCTGTCGACAAGAAGTGGCAAGACAGTAAGTACACGCTTGACTCACCAAGTGAAACAAACTGTCCACACGTCTCTGATGGAAGCTCTCTGACCTGGCAAGTCATATCTTTGAGGTTCTGCATGTGCTGACTTTTCACGGCATGCAGCCGTGGAGGACGTCATCGAGGGCCTTGATGGTATGCACACGGATGACGAGGACGATGAGAAGCACGGGAGGCATCCGCATCTCGCAGGTGGCCGCAGGACGAGAGCAGTTCTGGCGCCGGCCAAGAAACAGGTGGCGCCAGGATCACCGGAGCACCAGACGGCGCCACCAAGCCCCGGCCACTCCACCTCCAGCGCGGGCGGTGCTGTGGGTATCCTGAGCATGAGCTCCGTCTCCAGCAGCTGCATGGTAAGTTACTCCCAGAGTCTCGTCTTGAATGCTGTGACCATAGCATAGCGACACCATGCCACCTGCATATGTGCGGGACGCAGGCTCTGCATTGGAGCTCAGAGCTGCTTAGAGATGCATACATGAGGATCTGTGGGTCTCTGCCCGAGTACAACGGGACTTCATGCTGGCTTGTGTGCTGTGATTGTCATATACCCTGCAGCAGCTACTGCAAGGCCGAGGGATGTTTCGTACTGTGACCGGTCCCTACTGGTGTGTTACAGGTGCCGCTGTGGGAGCCAGAGGGGACAGACGGCTTCCCAGCCGCATCCCCCATGCAGCAGGTTGTTGTGCTCCCTTGTTGAGACTTCATCCCTGTGAGATGCCGCCTCATCTGGAAGGCTGAAGGCCTGATGGCAATGCATCTGAGCATGTGCGCAGACATCAGGCCTAGCTCAGGACCATGATGCACCCCACACCTGTCTCAAGAGGAAACAGCAGATGATGGGCCATTGCAGCCACGAGGGTGTAGGCTGTACCTCTGTCGGCCCATCAGGAGCACCTGCCTGGGAATGCATACTGTGATCCTGCAGCCTTGCACTGACCTTCCTGTCACGTCACAGGGGGACCACCGCCTGCCCAGCGAGACCGTGCTTGCAGACATGGCCGCCCTTCAGGGATGGGCGCCCCACGCCACCAAGGTAGATGATCTCATGGCTGTTTGTTAGCATGCCATTACTGCCCATGGAAGCCAGCTGAATGCCTACAGGTCATGACTGCACTACCGCATACGCTATCGGCGCATCTTGGGTTTTGGCCCATAAGAGCAAGCGCCCATGTCTTGAATCAGCATGCTTCAGCATATGACCACGCACATCACATATTTTGTCCTGCTTCGCAGGGAGATGGCGACTTGGAGGAGGATGAGAAGGAGAACGACAACACCCTGATAGATGACTGGAGGCGTTAGAGCCTCAAGAGCAGAGGCTCAGGGCCTCTTTTGCGCGCCGCACGGAAGCACGGCGCATGATCAGCACCTCTTGCAGATTCCACGCTGTGAGGTGACTGTCTTGCGAGCTGCTGCAAAATCCTGTGCGGCAGAGGGCTATTGCAGAAGCCCAGACAGCCCTATCTATTAGGGTGTTGTGTAGCATAGTCAAACTTAAAAGCATGATGGCATGTTATGGTGCCGCTCTCATGAAGGCCTCTGCAGCGCATGCCTGAGCTTAGCTCTGCCCAGCAGTGAGAGACGCAAAGTCATCTGTGCAAGCGGCCAGATAGGGCTGGCTGCTTTGATCTGCAGTGTGTTTACAGAGCGTCTTGGGTGGTTTGTAGTACACACTGTGTACTGTCAGGCACAGACCGTGCAAGGCATTTCAGGTCTGATGATAGTCTTCAAGAAGCATGAGACTGTGTGGCTTGGCTATCTATGGGCATGAGCACCCTGGAGGGCCCCAGCAGCCTACATTTAGCGCTTAAGTCTTGCGCTGTACAGATCTGATCTCAACTGGGTGTCCTCTCTTGGGGAGAGGAAATTGGGAATTCGTTTTGGTAGGGCGCCCAGTGGCGTGGACCAGTGCAGACCCGTACAGGAATGATATCGACCAGTGTACAGATGGAGTTTCTGCTTGGCATGACTTACTGTTTGCGTCCCTCCCACGCCACTTCATGATTGTGAGGTGCAGGGCTTTCGCGCCTATGCAGGCCCTGTGGCAGATCTGTAGACCTGAGCAAAGTCATGCCCACATGTACATACACGTTTGAGTGACTTTTGTGTATGTGATCTGTGCTTCTGTACCATTTCTTGTACATCCTACAGCAGATTGCTGGTAGGTCAGGTGGCTTCCCTTTTGGTTGCTTCCTTGTATGGGGCCCCCTTTTGGCGGCATGTGCAGATTGCCAGTCCACCTATGTAGCTCAGGAGAATTGCCTCATACAGTTCTTGAATTAGCGCAAATGCTCTCAGCCAAAAGAGCGCTACTCTCAGCTGCAGACAAGCAAGGAAGATATATGATCTTCCCGCTTGTGTACATGCACAGATCTTTGCAGATGGCTCTAGGGTTGCCATACGCTACAAGGCAACAACCTGTACAGTGATACTCATGTGATATTACATGCACTTTTGCAGTCTCTGAAAGACAGACCACAATCCTTATTGCGCATGATTACTCAATTTTGGCTGAACTCAGCCTCTTCCATGTGTGGAAAAGTACGCTGTAAACCATGCGCTGTGATCGGTCATCTCACTCATGTATCAGGCTCTTGTTCATTTGTGCTCAGAAGCTCATAATCCGTCTTTGCTGACACTGGTATACCATTGATGCTTATATTGTCACGCAAGCCCGTTCTGCAGCTGCAAGCTGTCTTTATTTGCGTCATACATTGAGAACGAGCAGCACCGAGACCTACTGGCTTTGGTACAGAAAGCATACATGGTGAAACCAATTCCAATTCCACCCAAATATACAGCCCTCGTTCAGCTGCAGCAAGTGCAACTACAAGTGCGATGGGGTACAAGAGTGAGGGGGATAGTGCTTTTCAGCGAATCTGCAGAATTTGCGAAAGACCTTGTAGTCTTTGTGCCCTTCCTCGGGTGCAATGCCCCCGTTGCACTTGATGACTCTATCGCGCTGATGTCTGGCTAGACGCGCCTGCATCAGAAAGAGTTTCACTAAGACCCACAAGTACACATGCATGTCCCTGTGGGTTCACCTGGCATTTGACAAGGGGCCAGGCAGTCGACATGCAGGCAAGCAGCCCTTGAAATAAATAGAAATGTGCGTGCTCCTGTAGGAACTACAATGGTGCATGACAATGTGCTCGAGCATACCATGAATGGTATGTTTGGGTCATCCTCTGGCTTCGTCTCCACCTGAAGGAATGTCTGGCGCCCGTATCTGGGACACGTCTGCTTGCATTTCTCTTCTGGCAGCTGCAAGGTCAGCGTTTGATAGTCTGCAGAGCCACCACCATGTCTCCGATGCAGCACCTGTCAAATCCACAGAAGCTGTTGGTGTCTTGCCCTCACAGCACACGTCTGGAGCGCCAACTGACAGGACGTGCATTGGAGGTATGCAGCAAATGGTGCAGCATTGAGCAACATGTCCCTGAGCATTGCTGCTATACAGGGCCCGGCATCCTATTTACCATAGCGCTTTGCTGGCATTACCAATATGCAGTTCTTGATATCCAGAGTTGATGCGTGCCTCCAATATAGGAAGGGCCAGGAGCTCTGCAGGGTCAAGACGCTCGAGAGTACTGCAGGGCTACAGAGTGCAGGCTACGAGATGGCGCAATGCTCACCTTCGTGTACAACAGCCAGGAGTGGCCATCCTCAAGAGAAGCCTCCCTCCAATCTGGCTTTTGGCGGGGCATGGTCTGCATTCAGGCCAGCACTCAGCACCAGAGCTGCTTCATGCACCATCCAACAGCGCTCACAGTGCATACACGACTGACTCTGCAATGCTAAAAGCAGTCGTGTGATGTACAAAGGCACTCCATGCAGAGTCCTCAGATGTGCCACTTGAACATCAGACCTGCAACTTTGGCCGGTGAGCGTGTGCAGAAGGATGTCACAGAGTTGATGCAGGACTGCTTTCGAGGCGCACCTTCAGGCGCCTGGGATGGAAGCTTTCCTCCGAGGCCTGTGCTGGCATCGCCGGCCGTGTTGCCCCATGGCTCGGAGGCTGCTGCTCTCTCCTGGCTGAGGGCGCGTCTGCTGATGCGCTGTCGTTGGCGCAGAGCGAAATCGCGCTGGCTGGAGGGGCTGCTGCTGGCCCGGCATGTCTCCTGAGCCTTGGTCCACGCTCCTCTGCTGCAGCTTGTGATGCCGCCTGCAAGCAGCATCTTGTTTGAGGCCACCCCATGGGTTGGGATGTCTGCATGTTCAGGGGCCTGTGTGACCGTCTGTTGGAATCAGGGCATGCAGAGAGGATATCTGATTGAAGTGTGCACACACATAAGTCGTACACATGCTGACTCAGTATACATGCCGCAGACTTGGTGAGCAAGCCTGTGCAGGTCGATATGGGCAACAAGCACTACAGGTAAGGGGCTGTGATCCCTGCGCACCTTAGGGGGCTGCGAATGCCCGTCGTCCCTCGAGCTCAGTGAATGCGCCTGAAGAGGCTTTAGCGCCTCACGGCTCGAGGGAAGCCGCTCTGGTCCGGCTGGGTGCTCCTGTGCTGTCGCAACCCTGTCGGTGCAGGGCAGGGACACGCCTGAGAGCGGCGAAGGAGCCTGGGAGGATCGTCCAAGCCTTGGTGCTGGCCGCACTGCTTTGGCTTGGGTCAGCCCCTGCAAGCAGCAACTCACCTGAAGCTTCCCGGTCAAGTCTTCTGGCAAGTTCAGGGCATGTGCGCTTGCTTGTCCCTCGAGGCCTACATCTCTGGGGTGGTACAGGGCTTTGTGCAGACTGTCTGCAGCTCATCTCGATTGGACTGGGCCAAAAGATGACACCTGACCTAGGTGAGGGCATGCACAAACAATCTTCCACATGCTGATTATTCCTATGGTCTGCAGTACGGCTGCTGAGCATATATGGCAAGCTTGGACAGAGTGATGACACCCGCGAGGGACTGCATTCTTGTAGAGGATCACCTTAAGGATATTCGGGTGCAGGTTCTCCTTGGAGCTGAGGTACGGCTCCCCAGCCAGAAGAGACTCTGACTTCCCGCGGCTCCGGGGTGGTTGCTCTGCAGCTGCAGGAGCTGACACCTGCAAACAGAGTGCCAGTTCTGTACTCCAGCATCCAGCTTTACACGTGCATTCTGGGCGCACCTGCTGGGCAGACCTACTGTCAGGTCACTACAGCCCAGCTGGCAGCTGTGTTACGTTAATCCTTGCGCTGAATGGGATACGCTGCATGTGAAGCTTCACAGCCGCATACTGTTGCTTCATAGCCGCATCCTGTCATTCCCATGACTATCGACTGCGCTAGCATACTACGCAAATCAAGGTCATCAGAAGAAGAGAAGAGAGCTGTTGGAGTGCCCTCCAACAGAGATAGCCTAGCGTCATACCTCGATGGACCTTTTGGAAGGCCCGCCACTGCTCATGGTGCTATGCATGCTGCAGCATCCAGAGCTGCGGCTGTGCTTTGCAGGGATCGCTGGAGACACCCCAGTCCTGCCTGGCTCCTGTGTGGGTGCTCCTCCCTGCCGCTGAGGCTGCTCCTCACCTGCAAAGTCGGCACACATCTGCGTGAAGGACATGATCCTTACAGGAAGTTGTGTTCTGCAGAGGGATGAACTCGGGGAATTGTATGCAATTGCCCCAAGCTCAGCACAGAGTTGCAAGTGCAGGACTGTCTAAGAACGCTGGTGAGTGTGAGCAGACTTCGTTCACAATGCAGCATCTGTCTACCTGCAAGGCTGCTCTGGGGAATGCCTGCTGCGGGCTCTGCCATGAAGGG
The DNA here is from genome assembly GCA_963930925.1 of Coccomyxa viridis. Classification (NCBI taxonomy): domain Eukaryota; kingdom Viridiplantae; phylum Chlorophyta; class Trebouxiophyceae; family Coccomyxaceae; genus Coccomyxa; species Coccomyxa viridis. Next base: position 442,949 of record CAWVOJ010000008.1, on the reverse strand, counting down.
GTGGTGCGGCTGCATGGCTGGAGGACGGTCCACAATGTGTGGCGATCCCAAGTCCTCCTGTGCCTGCTCAGGCGTGCCCGGGCTGCCCCTGGAATGCCTGCCCTGATTTGAACACTGCTCCATGTCGCTGCTGTCCTCGGCCCGCGCCTGAGCGGCGGGCATGTGCTGATCACCTGCAGCCATGCTGGCACGCATTGGCTGGTCGCCCATTGTGGGAGTGCTCCTACTCTCCGCCTACAGCATCGCAAGAAATCGTCAGCACTTCCTCACATGCGGCAGACACCAAAACACTTGGGCCATGGCACTCTGAGTATATATCTGCACCTACAGCTTGAGGCAAGACTAGTGATCAAGATAGTGTCGATGCTTGACCTGTAACAGATGCAGAGGCTGCGCCAGCCTTTTCTAGACAGGCGCAGATTAGGACCGCTATGGATGCTTCTGAGAAAGGTAAGGGAGGTAGAGTCACAGGTACACAGCAGGCTGGAAGTAGGTGTTGACCTGCATGGGAGGTTGCTGCTGGGCGTGCTCATCAGACTGGCTGCATGTGGCGGATGCGGATCCGTCCTGGCCGCGCTTCTGCGACAGTATGTCGGCGCGCTGTGCTCTGCCACGCGCCAGCTCAGCCTTTCGGGCGGCTACCCTGAGCATTGCTGGCTCTGACAGCCTCCTGCTGAGGCGCTTTTCTGCAGACTGGGGGGCTGGCTGACTGTCTGAGGCCGCTGCAGGGATCTCCTCTGCATGGGCATGCTTCTTGGGGGTAGGTGCACGTGCACGAGCTCCCCTGCTCTTCTGAGCATCTGGAGATGTTCCTGTGACCTGGAAGCAGAATGCTGGGAGGGGCGTTTCTGCGGCTTGGCTGAGCCTCGACACCGGGCTGCGCCTCTGCGCAAGTGTTGAGGCGCGCTGGGACATGCTCTGAGCCTGCTGAGCCGCTCTGGCTGCTCTCAGCCGGTCCGGCTGTGTGGGCTTGCTGCTGTGTCCAACTCTGAGCTTCCTGCTGCAGCTCTTCTGTGCTCGGCTGCGAGGCTTGCGTGTCTGCTGTGGGGCCTGCCCTACGGTCATTGCTGGCGCCAAAAGGGCCTGTGGCTGCGCACGCCGCTTCTGAGCCGTCGCCTGCACTCGCGCAATGCTGCTCTTCTGGGCTGCGGCATGCCTTGTCACCATGGTGAGGCCAGCCCTGACAGGGCTGGCTCCCTGCTGCTGTGCAGTTGCTGCCTGCAGATCAGCATTAACGATCTGCACGTCCCTACTGAAAGTGGTGTAGCTCGATTGAATATAGCAGATAGCAGCACAATTCACTTGTTTGAAAGCTTGTCTGCATCAGCGTCTCCTCACTAGTCGCAAAAGGTGGTGTGGGTGCCTCACTCACCGAGCTAACATATCTCCTTGCGGCGCCACGTAGACATGTCCGTGCTCCCCATAAGAGCTTGGTGCTGTCCAGCGGCATCTTCTTGTGCTGGGCGTGCTTGGTAGAGAGGCTCATCAGGGCTCCTGCTGATCTTCGAGCCCCAGATATCATCTGCAACGCGGCTAGTGGTGTGAGTGTCAGCTACGCTGCGACTTTACGTTTACCACAGGAAGCAGGTTCGCCTTTCAAGCGCTCTGTGCTTGTCTCAGGCAGGAAGAACAAACCTCGCTTGCTTTTGCTACTGCTGCGGGGCTCCCCTTGCTACCCTAGCTGAAAGCGAACCGTCATTGGAAGTCAAACGTTGGAGGATCGAGGCAAGTTGAGGCCTCTTTGTCTTGTGACTGGAAATATGCAAGCTTTCTCCAGCCTCGTCTCTTGAGTGCCGTACAGTTCTGTTTGCGCTTCCGTAGATGTCTCAAGTACTCTCCAGATCGTCACTAGGCTGAAGCAGCACTCAAAGCTCTGCGAATGGCTGCAAGACGTCCCCGAAGTCAGGTCTGGTGTATGTATCGGGTGGAATCGGCGAGTTTCGCCCTGCCCCGCTGCCCACTGACCGCGAAGCTGCAGGATACGCTCGGCAGCTGGCGAGGGCAGCAAAGCTCATCACTTCCGAAAGACTGTAATCTTGCCACCCGGGTCCTGTCGGAGCGAGCTTGCCCTACAGAGACGACGAGTATTCTCTCCTATCCTTTGCGCAGACGTGATGGGCGTGGGCAGACAAGTTGGAAACACTATATAGTACCATCACAGAGAGGTGTGACACAAAGTGGTGAGGGGCGAGGGGCGAGGTGGAACACAGACGCTTCGTCTGCGTACTTGATATTAGCCATCCTCCCAGCGTGCGACAGCCTGCCAAGGCAGAAGACATCCTCTTTTGAGAGCGAGCTTTCCATGGCTGCATGTGGAAGTGACTACACCACTAGCACGTATCAGGGGGGCAGATGGGTAGACGTTCCCCCAGACGCAGACCTTCGGAGCACTCAAGCGATACAGGTGCGCTGCATGCGTGAGTAGGGTTCTGTTGCTGCACGGCAGAGGGCAATTCCTCAGACCTTTCACATCTCGGAGAAGGTACCTGCGCAGGTGGGCGTTCGCATTAGGGGAGGCCGTATGGAGGAGATCATCAATCAGGAAGACTTCGAGGAGAAGGGGGGCAGCAGCCTCCTTGAGACCTGCGTCTTCGCCCCTCACAACAGGGGCACGGTGGAGGTGCATGTGCCTGAAGGGTGAGCCTCGTCCTGAAATGTGGCGTCTCCAGAGGAGCTTCTCCTCTGCCCTCACGAGCTTGCCTAAAGCGAGCACCATCCTTCTTGTCCCTGCAAATATGCAGGCTTGATGCGTGCCATGCTGAACAGTGTAAGGTGCATAAGGAAGGGCTGATATACAGCCCAGCATCTGCCGTGCACTGTGCGCAGAGCCTGATTCGGCAGCAAATCCCGTGTGAATGATGCCAACTCTGCACTGCAGGGCTCAGGCAGGACAGACGCGCATCTTCAGGGTCAATCAGGTGGTCAACGAGGATGCAGGTCTGGAGTTCGCCTACACTTACACAGCCCACACCATGGTCAAAACAGTGCGCAGACAAGGGGGCAGCGGCTGCTTCATCAGCCTGGGCCTGCCCCGCTCTGGAAAGACCTTCATGATGGAGGTGAGCATGATCAGCCACCTCAGCTGATGGTTGTGAAAGCCAGCACATGTAAAATTAAGTTAGAAGCGACTGCTCCAGCCCTGCTTGTGAGGAACCGTGTTGTACTGGTACAGATGACTTAGCAGATCCCCTCATGCTGAGAAGCCTCAGGCTGGATACTGCATAGAATTAGGATTTATCAATGGGAGAGATGATGCATGTGCTGTAGCCTGGGAGTCCGCTGTGTCGCCCGGAGCGACCACTCTCTTGCTTGCCATTTCTTGACGGTCTCCTGAACCCTCTAGAGTCTGCTATATCCTAGCAGATGCAAAGCGCTTTCTACCACTTACAGCTGCAGCTATTTCAACCTCCCAGAATCCACACAGGGCTCAGTATGAAAGGCTGACAGCATGCGCAGGGCGACATGGGGGATGCTGGCATTGTGATGAGGGCGATCCAGGAGTTGCTCTCTTGTGGGCACACGGTGAGGCACCTTTCTCCGGCCATCTGGCATATGACATGGCAGCTGACAGAATATTGGCTGCCCGCCTGGTGCAACTGTGCCATCGCCTGTCAATCAAGTGCCCGACCACCTCAGGAATTGGATGGGAGCTGGTGCTTGATGGCTGACCATGCTCTGCAGATCCCACGCACCGGTCCTCACGGCAGGAGGGGGCTGCGCCGGGGCGCTCCTACCTGGAGTCTTGCAATGTCCCACTATGAGGTACACTTTCAGCCTCAGACAGCCTCGGATCCTTGATGCTGTTGGAGTGCAGGGCTAGAGTGGCTGAGAAAGTACATGAAGGGTCCTTCTGCGCTCTTGCAGGTACACCAGGAGAGGGTGTACGACCTCCTGAACGACCGTGAGGAGGTTGGTGTCACAGAGGACAACAGCGGGCATGTCATCCTCGACGGCCTGACAGAGGTGCGCTGGCTGCATCAGGACCTTGGACGGTGCTGCATGCCTCACCTTCATCTGGCGACACTATTTGCAAGCAGCCGGTTCTGTCAGTCCCTGCAGCAGACAGACCCTGCAGCCACCCTTATGCCGTCATATCACCTGTGCTCAGTCCAACGCCTGCGCTCATGCTCTTGCATCCTGCCAAATTTTCTCCACCTGAAGGGCAGCCGTCATCTGACCTACGCCTGGTCTACTGCAGTGCCTTGCCCAGGCCATTGCCGCTGTTCAAAGGTCGCGCTCCAATTCCTGGTTCTGTGCGCAGATGCATGTTGTGGATGCGGCCATGGCAAGGCAGCTGCTGCGGCAGGCTCAGAGCGGGCGGCGTCAGCTGGGGAACAGGTCGTATTCCCACTGCTTCACAGTCCTCTACCTCTACAAGGAGGGTGGCCCCATGCCCAAGGCCGTGCGCCACTCCGTCTCAGGTAAGGCGCTGGCACCCAGCTTTACATGATCCGGCCTCAGCGTCCATGCAGTTTCACATGTGTGCCTTCGCTGTCCTGCCTGCCATTCAGCTTGGCGTCTGTCCCCTCTTCGGCACATAGCTACCACTGTTATAGTTGCCTGATCGGGAGACCTGCTGTCAGCCCACACTTCTTCCAGCTTCCTTAGCAGATTTGCGCAGGTCAGCAGTAAAGCAGTTCTGCAGATCGCCAACTGCAGCTGCTGACGCAATCCACCGTGCGCTGACATGTCTGCTGCTGGCATGCATGCAGGCGTGAGGAGGGTGCCCCATGCGCATCTGACATTCGTGGACATGGCTGGCAAGGAGCCTGCCGGTGACATCTACAGCTCAAGCCTGGACAGTGAAGACAACGCATGGCTGTATGAGAGCCACCATGCCATTGAGACCTGCCTCAGCCGGCATTTGTGGCTCCAGCAGGCAGGCCCCAAGCTGCCTCTGGAGGTCCCCTACAAGAGCTCCAAGGTAAACACTGGCCTTGAGTGCATGACAGTCAGTGATTGGGCCGACCCCATGGGCATAGCAACAGGTTGCCATAGCCTGCAGCACACTTGTGGGAGCCGCAGACAAGCTGCTGTCCTGTCAAGGTGTTCATGCTGCTGTTGGATGAAGAGTCTTGCACTGTGCATCCTGCATGACGGTGCCGACTTGCTGCAGGTGACACACATCCTGAAGGATGTGTTTGTGGAGGAAGCTTCTCTGGCGCTGTGCATCAATCTCTCAACTGCGGCCGAGGACTTCTGCGAGGAGACACTGCAGCTGCTGGAGGACCTTTCCCTGCCGCTGAAGCAGCGCTCATCAGCACATCTCAGGTATGAGATCATGGCCAAGCACCCACGGCTGTGATGCGCCTCAACCTGCAACATCTGCATGGGCACAAAAATTTGCCTCATCTCATGCAGAGGCCTTCCCTCTGCCGCCGCAGCAGCAGGAGGCATGAACAGTCATGTGACAGGTCTGCACATGGCACTAGGGTGTTCCTGGGCCATTTGAAGTCTTCTGTGGTCGAGCATAGTTTGGCACTCCCCTCAGGAGCCATCATGCATTCTTCCCACAGAGGATAGCAGGATGGCAGCAAGTACAGCCACCTGCAGCGGTCCTGCATAGATCATGTACCATGAACAACTTCTGGCATGTAGAGAGCAGACTGGGCCAGCAGGGTCGCAGCCCCAGGCGCAGCGCGGCGCCCAGAAACCCAAGCAGCACGCAAGAGCCCTGCTGCTGCCTGGGGATGAGGTGTCCGCAGCCCCGGCCACCCAGAAGCCTGCTCGGGACCCGAGGATCCCCCGAGCAGAGCAGCTGCTTGGCGCAGCGCAGGACGAGGCGCAGTGCTGGCGCGCGCAGGCCGTGCGCTTGAGCCAGGAGCTCCAGCGCGCACACAGCGCCGCGCACAGCGAGCGCCAGGCCTATGTAGAGCAGCTCCGTAGGGCCCGCGCCCACCTCAGACACCTCAGCGCGAACAGCGCTGGCGCAGATCAGGAGATGGCGTATCTGATGCGTGAGCTAAAGAGGGCGAATGCAGCCGACAGCAGCCTCAGGGCAGAGTTGAGCGAGGTCCGGGAGGCCTGCAAGGTAGCCCAGACAGCTGCCCAGAAGGAGGCGCAGCGTGCTGCTGACCTGGACGCCAGCCAGGCGGCCATGCAGCAGCAGCTGGCAGAGCTGCTGGGAACAAATAAGGTATTGAGCATACTTTTCGCATGCACGCTGCCTCTGAGCATACCCTGTTCTTTTGGCCGGCAGAAGGCAGAGATAAGGATTAAGCAGGGCCTACCCCAGCACATTGCAGTCTCTTTCCGGAAAGCAAACATGTAGGAACGCCTCTCTATTTGACCATCCAATGTCACCCTGCCTGTGCTGCATAGCCAACTGCGATGCTCGTTTGCTTAGGCAGCAGCTATTATGCCGACTATGTTTCTGCTCTGTTCAATGCACATGCATGTGTGGCTGGATGAGGATCCTGGCTAAAGGGGACTGTGCTGAGCCTCTCTTGGCACTGCAGGGGATCGACAAGGACGACAGCGGCCACTACGCCTCGGCTGTCTCCAGGGAGCGCTCCCCCTCGCCCGCAGCTGAAGCACACCAGGTGGGAGGCAACAAGACGGCACCCTCCACACCTGCACCGACACCTGCAGCACACCGGGCACGGGGCTGCAGGACAGCACCCTCCACTCCCGATGCAACCGCTGGGGGCAGAGCGTTCAGCAGTAGCCCTGTGCTGCGCCAGCAGCCTTCATGGGCCCCCCCTGCCATGTCAGCAGCTAGGGAGCGCTCAGCGGTGCTGCCGCAAGCAGCCAGGCCTGATCAGGCAGCGTCTGCGGCAGTGCCCAGCAGCATGGCTGGGCCGCTTGCATCTGCAGAGGGCAGTGCAGCTGTGCGGGGAGATGCACAGTCCACTCACGACGCCTCAGAGCAGCCCGCAGCTTCAGCGGCAGCTCAAATACACACCTATTGCAGCCCTGCGGAGGCTGACGAAGCGACCTCGCCTTGGCGGCCAGCTGCAGAGGATGACCCCGACGCAATAGTCTTGTGCCCAGTTTTAGCTGCCTTCCTGGCCGCAGCGCGTGCCCGCAAGGCCCCCCGCCCTGGAGCCACATCGAAGGCGCCAAGCAAGGCAGCCCAGGGATGCAAAAGGCAGAAGCGAGCAGCACACACCATTGGTGAGCCTCCTAGTCTGTGCCATATTGCACCTTTAGGGCATATTTTTGTTTGCAGTATAGCTGTTATAAAGTTGCAGCCTCATTCCAGTAGGCACTCCAGGCATCTACGAGTGTGCTTGGGACGGCTCTGACATGAGGGCGGCTCAGGAGTGTACCAGTTGTAGCCCTGTAGGTCCACTAAACAGGAATGTCTCCTGCAACAGGGCCATCTGTCAATTCTGCTGTGGCTGCGGAGCGCGCCACACCTGCCAAGCGCGCCCGGAAAGAAGGCGCCAGCCTGGCGCCAGCGCCTGAATTGGCCGCAGCATCGGTCAACCAGGAGATGGAGCGCAGAGTGCGCCGCTGTGTGACCAATGGCATAAAAATGCCTGATCAGGGCGCCGCCAGCTCTGCTGCAGCTGGCAGCCAGGTCAGGCTGCCAGGCAGCAAGCCCTTCACCCGGTCTGCTGCGGCGTCGCAGCGCCAGGCACATGCGTTCTCTCCTGTGCCAGAGCGCCTTCGCGCAAACGGTGGGTGTCTCAGCTGGAGATCAGAGGCTGTCACAGCGCATGCACATATCAAGCCTAGGACTAATCATCAAGTCTGTCATGTGTACATGTGGGAAGTGTTACAGCACAGATGTGTCGTAAGTCAGGGCAATCATTTGTGGGCTGTGTGCTGACCTTGCAGAGCTGACGCTTGGTCCTGAGTAGGATTGCCTCACCAGTCAGGCCTCACTGCGAGAACACTGCAGAAAGGCTCTTCTCAGACATTTGGCAGGCACATCAGGATAGAGCTGCCACGCAGGAGTGCCCTCTGGTGTAGGGATGGAGGTAGACCTTCCTGCACAGGCGCCTGCGAAGGCGACACAGAAGGTGGCCAAGCGCCAAGATATTTCATGGAGGTAGTGGAAGCCTCCAGCAGCCGAGCATTGACTGCTTTTCAAGGTGAGTCTTTCTTATACTGTGTACATGCTCAGGCCGCACCTTCTAAGGTGTCAGGCCAACGTTTATGTAGACAGATGTATGTATAAGAATCATCATGGTTGCCACATCCACCATGGCCGCAACGTATGTTGAGGATAATCAGCTAGGCATTCTGGAAAGGAAGGTGCTCATTTGATGGGTCGAGCAAAATAGCCATTCGAAATCCTGCAAAGGCGAAGCCACTAAAACAGCTATTGAGGCACACCCTGACCCTGTGTGCAGGAATGGTAGGGTGCATGTGGAGTCATGCAGCATCTTCCATGAGCTGACGGACCACAGCCGCGCTCAGGGGGACCTTGACCTCACTTCTTGCACAAAGACCAAGACCCTGCCCCATCATGCAGATCCATGGCTGAATTACTGAGAATGAGAAACATCATGATAGCGCCCTCACGAGCACAGTATTGGCAGCACCGGCACAGCAGCTGTCACAGCCCTGCTATCTATCCATGGCATGCCAGTTCAGTGCCAATTATTCAGGTCTGAAGAGAGTAGGGTGCGTCAAAAAAGGCATAAACAAAAAGGCATGAAGTATTTATCCTGCGGTTCCTCAGCGTAGCAGTAGCGCCAGCCCACTTGGCTGGCGCCTGATATGATTGTTGCCTCCAACACTAGCTACACTCTTGGACTGCATCGCAATCATATGTGCTGCAGCACGCGGGAAACTATCTCTGGTGCCATGAAGTGAGCAAAAACCGTCTGACGCAGAGGTGTACTAGTATGGTACCATCATTGTACATACAAATATGGCCTGAGACAGCTACCAGTGGCTATGCTTGCTCTAGGCAGATGCCCTGTGTGTCTCAGGATTCACGGCCATACAGGGATGTTGTACAGAGGAGCCTACTCATCCTGCAAGAGGCATAGGACACAGGGGTTTGGGTCTTTGTTACATCAAATATACGCTGCTCTCATGAGCAGAAGACACACGCATGACCGAAGAGGTTGATGGGACAGGAGTCTAGCTGCTCTGAGCAATCATCGGATGCATCATTGGCCTTGCATCCAATGATTGCAATGCGACGTGAAGCATCTGAACTTTGCCATGAAAGTCCTTCAAGACTGATCAGTAAAAGCTTGCTTATCATCGACACATGAGGTTACACAGTTGGCAGTGCGCATGGCATGCTCGCCTGGCCAGCATGGCTCTGCACCCTAAGTCAATGGCTCCCTGAACCAGTTCAAAAGCTTGAGATGTCAGAAGGCATTCGCAACCTGCCAGAAGCTCTAATACCTTCTGAACAGTGGACGTGCTACACACTTTCTTTCGTTTGTTTGTCTCACCAGACATTTGTGACAGTGCATTTGCATGAGCTGCAGTCTCAGTCAAATACCTACACAATATATTCACGCAGCAGGGACTGACTGCAGGGCTGTTGGAGGCGCCAACTGGTTCTGTGGCTTCCTATCTAGCTTCAAAGTGACTCTCATGCCTGACCACCACGCCATTAGCTTCAGCGCAGCTATTCTGAGCTCCACCCCAAAAGAGTCGGCAGCACACACCAGCCAAGTCTTGATGCTGGCATGCTGCTCCAGCCTCGCTTCATTCAGCGCCCGCGTGCACTCCCTAGCTGTGATGATGAAGGTGTTCACCGACTGCATGCACAGGATGCCCTCAAGATGACAGTGAATGGAGCAAAGTCGACAGACAGACACGGCACATCACCACAAGCTTTGTCTCAGAACCTGAGAGAAAAGGATATTCTTGCCTGGCCCAGACAGCCGTCCACTGTGCGGAGACAGTCGTTTGTCTTCAATAAGAGCAGCAAGGGTCTGGGAACACGCCATAGCATGTTCGTGATCTCCTTGGCAAACTTGGCAGCGTTCTGTTGCAGCTGCCGCCTGCCCTCCTCTGAGCTAGGCAGGTACAGGTGGTCCACTGATGACCTGCAACCACCATAGCACGTCAGACAATTGAAGGGGCGCAGGCGTCCCTGGCCATGGAGTGGCAGCAGTAACACCATAGCACGGGCATCCAGCAAGGACGCAGGCAGCATCACATAATGTGCCGGCTAGAGCAGTACACAGCGGCTGACTGCTGTAAGGAATGCTTAGGGAATGGGGATATGTGGGTCTCACTTGGTGATCTCTTCCCAAGGCCGCATGGTGAGCATGGAGGCGAAAAACGCATAGGAGTCAGCAGCATTCATAGCCGCTGCATGCTGCTTGATACCCTCAGCATCTCCGAAGACAAGGGCCCTCCAGAGACCTGTGCACACGATTGCAACATCAAGGTGCAAGATGCCTGTCACACCGAGGTGCCGGTTGATAAGGGCATGCTGGCAGCTGTGAAGACAACAGACGTGTACCCCCCACCCATGTACATGGGACTATGCCACCCACTGTGACAGACTCTCAACATCCCTTGCAAGGAGCGGGACAGCTCACCAGCATACTCTATTCTGAACTCATCGGTGATCTGACGGTACAGTCCATGATCCAGGAGAACCAACTCCGGCTTTCCGTTCTTCTTCCGTACCTGCAATAGGTGAGAGTAGATATAAAACCTTTTGGTAGAGCAAGCCAATGTCCAGGGCTGAAAATGATGAGATGCATGCGAGCTGCACAATAAGCATGAGAGCCGTAAAGGACTTGCTTTCAGGAATGCCAGGTCCTGAGGCATACCATCATGTTTGCAGCATGGGGGTCACAGTGGACCTGCACAACAGGGCAGTGATCACCTGATGTCCCCCAGGCAATCTGAAATGTCAGGCGGGAGCTACAGATCTCTGCAGCACAGTTAGTTCCCGTACTGGCAGCCATTGGGACATTGTCTCAGCAGCGGCACGAGTGCAACAGGAGATATGGAGGGGCGTACATCCCCGAAGGTGAAGATCATCTCATTGAAGGTCTCGGAGACCAGCTTGGCCACGTCACTGGGCTTGACGCCCATGCGCTGCAGAGCCTCCCTGTCACACACTCCCGCTCCATTCACAAACTCCATGGTGATGACGCGGTCCGTAGACAGATGGTGGAGGATATCTGGGATCTGCGTGCCAGTGGTGGACAACCTTAGCAACTCACATAATAGTCACCAGCCATGTATGGCCATGTCAGAGACCAAGGACAGGAGGTATGGAAAAGCCTTGCAATGGTGTTAAACGGCAGAAGCACGGTCCTCGCTGGGCCCAAGGACAGTCACACCTCTTATAAGTTTTCCTTTTGAACATGATAGACACCACCTGCCAGTGGACAGGCCTGAAGATTATCACCTTGACCCGGCCCCGAACATGTGACCTGGGTGACTGCAGATTCTTTCTGCAACGCTCAGCATTTGCAGTCTCTATTGTGAAGTCCAGTTCCTGCAGGGAGACGTTGAGAGGATCGAACACACCTAATTCGGATCCGTCAATGCACAATGCACAGAACTGGCGAGGCATACCATCATGAGCAGCATGGTTCTACGTTGGCACCAGCAAAGCAGGCACACCTTGGGGGTCGTATTTTTGATCTCCTCGACAAGCCATGTGTAGTTGAAGTCTGGGAAGAACCAGTCCACCAGTCTAACCAGGAACTCCACAGTCAAGATGTCTGCTGTACAGCTGTCCTTCAGCCCAGCATGCTGCACCTGCGGCAGCCTCCTGTACTGAGAGAATGCATATACTGCTGCCGCGTAATAGGTTGTGAGAAATGCGACGAGTGAGGGCCTTTCTGTGTTCAAGCACACTGGACACACGTGTGCATTCTGTGTCATGCGCATAAGAAGAAAGACAACCGCGGAGCTCACTTTGACTGCAAGCTGCTTGCCATCGTGGCCAGTAGCTCGATGCACCTGCAGAACAAAGCTTCAATATCATAAAATCTGAGCTTGCAGCACGCTTCCTCAGGTGCTCTGTGTGACAGGTGCAATTCCTGTCTGAAGCTGAACTGTCAGGGGCGCGCCTGTGCCAGGGAGGCGGAAGCAATGGGCTTCTCTTCAAAGGAGGCAAACAGGGCTTCTGGAGGACTGCCCAGTTCCTCTGTGATCATTCTGGACACCTCTGAGTAAGGGGACACCGGGCACTGATCCAACATGGTTCTGCGCATTGTCTGGACATACTCCTCTGGGAGGAGATGCTCCTGCAAAACAACAATTCGATATCTTTTGGAACCCCAGCTCAGCTGGGTCCACCAGCAACGTGGCAGTAGATGCACATCAGGACTCTGTGCTAAGGCGATTCTTGGGCGAGGTCTATAGCTTACGTGGCCACAGGGGAAGCCGCAGACCGGACATGAGCAAGGTGCAAGTGTGCAGACACAGTGCTGATGATCCAGGTGATGTTGGTTATCCCTGGACTGGTGAGCTAACCATTGATGGCGCTCCAGTGCTTGCTAGTGGGTGAAATCCTACCAGCTGAGCGATGTGCTGGCCAAGCTTGATATAGACACCGCGGTTGGCAAAGCACAGCTTCTGCAGCCGATCTGCACCCCTGGCATGGCATGCGCGCTTTGCTTGCTCATACTGGTCCCCGCTCAGATTCCTGAGGCTCCATTTGTAGTCTGCAGGACAGGCAGCTCATGGCGCCTGGAAATGCTGTGTGACAAGCACAGCATGCTGTTCTCGCAGTGGTGTAAGTCAGGAATTCTTGTCCTGACCATTGGCTACTGTACTAAGGACTGTCGAGTTGCTGGAATTTTCCTGTGCCACTCATCTAGCAGCTTGACAAAACAAGCAAAGCACTTATAGGACTGTATCCAACACTTGTATGCAGCTGCCCAAAATGCTTTATGAGGAGTAGAATCGGCAAAATGTCCACGTACTAGGGCGTGCGTGGAGCACACCTGCAGCAATAAGCCCAGCACAAGTTATATCCCTTGCAAAGCGAACGGGGAGCTGGAAGGCTATGGCCACTCTAGTTGCCGGATCTTTAGAAGACGCTACCCAGGAACCAATCAGGACAGTCGGTACCGCTATCCCGACTTTTGCAGCAGTACTTAGGCCGGGCTTTTTCGACACTGGGCTGCGCTGGGCAGCTGTCTCTGAGAACGACCTGATGCCATATGTCAGGAAGCCCTGGCTCAGTTGCCTCAATGAGGACGACCTCATCAGCACGTCCGCCTCCTAGCAACGATATGGCAAAGATCGACAATGCTTGGGAACCTGCCGCACAGTGATGAGGTCATCCCATCAAAGCATGCTGCGCAGGGGTATATGTGAGGTGTGTCGGCGTTAGGAGTGACCGAGACCGTTCTAAAAGACTCACAGCTTCAAGCATCTGATCGACGTCTCCCATCATGCCTCTGTGCTTTACAAATGGGCCGCTAGCGCTGGCCAAGGTCAGACACATTCCTAGAGCTAAATCCCACTCCATACATGCCTGTGAGCTCAGGCAGACACCTCAGAAGACGACCCTCCTTAACACCTTGCCTTGTATCTGGCAAAGATACCACGCTGTTGTAATCTGATGTCAACATACACACCAGCCCCAATTCTCTCTCTTGAATATCGTACATGTACACATAAGCCTAAGCCTGTACACATGCACAGCGTTGCATGACAGACTCTATGATACAAGTTACGTCCTGATCAATGAATTAGCAGAAGACTCTGGTGGAGTCGTTGACAATGCGTCAAGCTGACCTCCTCATGTTTTACGCAAGTCGCTACCTGGCAAACTACAGGCACGCTCAGGCCGGCGTCAAGCCAGCAGCAAAAATTGCCAGACGCCGTGCACAGACAACAGGGTCTGCCTGAGGATTTCCTATGACAATAGTGACGTACAGCAGAAGGCGTGGTAATGAAACATCTAAGGCGTAAAGCGCCTGATACAATGTTACTGCAACTCATATGCCGAGCCCCAACAGCTCAGATGAACAGGCGCTGGCGCCTCAAGATCTCCTTTCTGCACACTGGGCAGCGCGACAGCCGGCGGCTGCATCTGCGGCACATGCAGGCGTGCCCGCAGGGGATCAGTGCGACCTGCACTTCCCGCACCATGCACACGTTGCAGTCCCGGCCCGGCACCCCGGGCGGGCCCTCTCCCTTGGCATACCGTCTCCGGCTCCCCGTTCCCTCTTGCTTCTCGGGAATGTCTACCACTGTTTCAGCAATCTCGCCTGCAGGTGGCACACAATCTTGGCATGCGGTTTCCAGGGAGGCAATCGTGATCACAGCTGGCTAGGCGCAACGTGTGAGACATTGCATTGGACCTGCACCAGGGCAAGCTTATCAAACCTCATGCGGAGATATGCTGCGGGCTGAAGGTCTACCTGATTCCTCATTGGCTGCGCTGACCGGCGCTTCACCCTCCAATCTAGCTGTACTTGCATGCCGCAGATCGTCTGAGGGCCTCTGCTGCGCAGATTCTGGCTCATCTCTCTGCTGAAGATCCTGCATGCTGCTGTGCGAAGCAGTGCGGCCTGCATTGCTGTTCAGCAGGCTCGGGGACTCCATGTACTCTAGAGCAGCTTGTGAGGCAGCGTCCTCGTCGCGGCTGTCCTCGCCCTCTCGCTCCTCCTCAGCCGCAGCAACTGCAGCGACACTCATCCTGTTAAGCCCTGCTGCATGAGAAGCCAGACTTGCAATGCCAGCATGCATCCCAGTGCAGCACACTCCATGTGCAGGGGTTCTCATTTTCCTATGCAAGCCCCAATATGCTTTGAGGAAGATGCAGGGTTTGAGGGCTGACATGCACCTGCAAGGGCATCGTCTACCAGGCGTGCAGCCTCATCGGCTTCGCTGTCATCGTCCGTGGTGTCCTCTGAGCCCACGCTGCCGTCGTCATCCTCTCCCCCAAGCCCAGACAGCAGAGGCTCATGCATCTGCTCCCCCTCCTCTGCGTCTGCAGCTGCACAACAACACAGCCTCTCGCATGGCTCCATTGCATGCAAAAAGAGGGTTGCTGTATGTAGGCAAAAGCGAGAGAGGCCTGCAAAGCATGCTCCTGTAAGCGAACGCAGCCAGGAATCTTATGCAAGGCAGCAAGCAAGGGAGAGAGATTGAGGGCTGACCTATGGCGCGCATGTGGAAGAAGCGGATGAGGCGATTCACGATAAGCATGAAGAGGCAGAGGGTGGCGCAGGAGCACATGATGATGAGGGAGATGAGCCACTGAGGCAGGCCCTGGTATCCAAACCCAGTCTGCACGACAATCCAAGCTCAGGCAGCGATGACCACAGCCTAGCCAGCCTGCCATGACAAACACATCAACAGAGCAGAGCAGTGCTTGCGCTGAAGTGGGCAGGAAATGACACCACAAGTTGACATGCATATCGCTGACTTACCTGCACACCGCAATCTGCGCCACCCCAGCCAGGCGAACATTCACATGCCCCTGTCACACACATGCCATGCCCCGAGCACATGTTGAGGTCGGCGCACTCATCTATCGGCCGCACAGTGTCTGACAGACACATCTTGCAGCAATTGGCGGGTGCTATGGGGACAAACTGCCCCATTCTTGTCATCCTGCACCAGGAGCATTGCACATTATAAACGCAGACATGAAGGCTGCAATTCCAAGGGCATTGACCATTGATGCACTTCATCACAATTACAGAGAGCCCTCTCGCAGACGATCACAAGCACGCCTAGCAGAATCAGTTGGAACGGACATGTAAGGCACCGTTCCAACCTGGGGCGCCGGCTCACCTCCAGTGATCAAAGCCTGTGAGAAACCTATGGGTGGATAGGCCACCACAGTTGGTGTCCCCCGACTGCACACAGTCACAGCGCTCCAGCTCCCACGCGGAGCCGCTCTCCAGCAGCAGAGAGGGCGTGCAGCATGCAGCGCTGCCTAGGGGGTAGTACGCATCAATGCTGCTGCTCACCAGCACAGCCTCCGCCCAACCTGTACCGCCAGTGGTCAAAAGTCAAGGATTCATGAGTGTCTATGGTGGAAATGGTATTGTCAATGTGCGCACTAGGATACGTCTGCCAGAGCACTTGCAGCCATATGCTCCGGTCAGACTGACAGAGACATTCACAAACAGATGTTGGTGCTTGATGCCATACTTCTGTCACAAAGCGCTCGCTGTCATGCGCCTGTGTGGCCAGGCGCCACGATTGTACTAGCGAGGCAGCCCACCTGTGACAATGCTGTCACCCCTGGACTCACACTGCAGGGCGAAGGGCCCAGAGCCAGAGGATGCATGGCAGCCCATGGACATGATTGCGACGGCCTTATCGTCCTCAGAGATGGGCGCTTGCGTGGGCGGCAGCTCATCTGGCATGCACAGCCGGCAGCATATGGCATGCGATAGCGGCACCAGGCCTCCGCCGCTCAACTGCGGTGGCACATCAAGCGTGTGACTACCATGTGGGCTGCCACGATGTGTGTCTGCAGAGTATGACTCACAGCAACAGAAAAGGGCAGCGCTCCAGGCCAGAGACTGCAAGGACAGGAACTGTAAGGAATAGCTCACCCAGGAACCTTCTCGCTGGAAGCCTGATATGAACCAGCCCTCTTTCTCCCCGCACGATAGCCCACTCGGGCTTCCGTTTGCTTGTTGGCACTCACAAATTCTCAGGTGTGTCCTGATGTTCTCGACTGCATTTAGAGTATATAAATTCAATACAGTCTGAAGTGGCAATGACAGTGAAGCATAGGATACCGTGCGCAGAAATTGCAGGGTGGACAATGCGAGCCTTTGTTCGATAAATGGCCCATACAAAGCCTCACCCTGAACCGTGACACGATGCTTGTCTTGAGCAGGTACTCACCAGAGGAGTTTGATGGCAGCATACGTGCTGGTACATCTGCACTGCCATCTACTGGAACAACGCCAGAGCCCACATCTGGCGAGGCGTGGGAGGACCAACAGAGGGTAAGTATCGCGAGCAAGGCCCGAGCCCCTCGCGACTTGGCTCCGACCATATTCACTACGTTATGGTGGTTTCAAAGTATTGCATGCTCGCATCGCTACGCAGCGAGCTCAATTTCTGGGCAAGATTGACACTTTTACCCGGCGATCAATGTAGGGCTTTACTAATGGTCTAGTCAGGAACATTTACCATGCAGCCAAGCAACCGACATGAAGATATGTCTGCAGAGACCAGAATGGACTAAAAATATCTTGTGTGCTGATTAGAGGGAGTGTCTGTCGCCACACACACGGCCTCTGCTCTTCAGGGGGCTTGGCTTCCCACATGCCTATGGTGGTTTGGTATGCAACACAGTGTTGTGGATAGAGCCATCTTTCTTGAGAGCCTTTGACACCACAGTGGTAGCATTGTCACACCTGCTGATGCGGGTGTGGCTGCCGTAGCTTATTCTGCCGCTATGCGGCGCTGATCTCACGTTAAGGAGTACTCGGCTCAGCATGACCAGCCCTGAGCAGCCACTGCCTGCGCCAGAGAAGGCAAGAACAGGCCGAGATCTGCAGAGATACAGCACAGACGGAGAACGCCTGCTGGCCGGGTACGCAGAGCCATAATGTCAGACGCACCAAAAGCCCCAGCCACCGTTTGCAAGGCCTGCAGTCTTCTGATATGACTGCATTGCTGCAGGTGTATCCCGGTCAGGAAAAGATCGGCTGCCAATGGTGTAGATGGCGTCGAGGTACTCCTGGTCAGCAGCAGAGGAGGCAAGGGCCTGGTATTTCCAAAGGTGAGCCTTTCCAGCTGTCAGACGTCTCAGAGATGCTGAGAGCCAATCCACATGTCCAGCTCAAGCATCTATAAAGTTGCAGGGAAGAGGTGCTTGCGTCCCTGGATGCAGAACATTGTGAGCAGGGAACGGACCAGGACTGAGGACTGCTGTGCAGGGTGGTTGGGAAACGGATGAGGATGTGGAGTCCGCTGCTGCTCGCGAGACAGTTGAGGAAGCAGGCGTCAGGGGTAAACTAGAGGTAAGGGAAGGCAATAAGACCAATTTTGAGCTCTTGTCCAAGTGCAGAACAGCAAGCACATGAAGAAGTCCAGTCATCTGAGCATCACCCAGCAACAGCTTCCTACTGCTGAAGTGAGTATCTTTGCGCTCTGCAGGTCCCCATGCTTGGAAAGTTCAGGTACATGGGGAAGCCAGACAAGCAGCACACGGCACCCGTGAAGTGCATTATCCACATGTTTGTGATGCACGTGGCAGATGAGCTGCCAGTCTGGCCCGAGATGGCACAGCGGCAGCGCTTTTGGGTGAGCACGCACCTCCCCATGAGGCATCTCCTAAGGATGCTAGCCACAAACTGCCTTTATCGCATGTCATACCCACTCTGCCTAGGAGCTGGGATATCCTGCAGCAGCCGGCGCAAATTCCCTGAACACCTGCAGCTATCTGTGGAGGAGGCATGCGCGAAGTGCCGGCATCCCTGGATGAGAGAGGCCTTGCAGATGTGGTTGGAGCAGAGAGGCTGGTCACCCAGGCAAGACTGCAGCGGCCTCGAACCACAGACCAACGGGGTTCCTGTAGCATCATGAGTGCACCCCCCCTTACTAGTAGGGGTGACTTGCGTCGTGCATGTTCCCCATCTCTAGGAGATGTCGCAGTGCCTCTGCACATGAGAAGAGAGTGTGAGCCTTGGTTTCTTGTATGTGGGGACATAACACGCAGGAAGGACTACATGCAAGGGGTAAAACAAGCAGCCCTTGGTGTGCAAGCCCTGTGTGACTTGAAAGAGCATGGTGAGTAGGTAGGCAACTGCGTTTCATGTTGAAGGCGTCCCTGTCATGGTCATTCAAATTCAGATGTATCTTAGATGTGCTGAGCAGAGTTGCAAGTTGGGCCCCTGCCAGTGTCTTAGAATTATGAAAGTTGACACATTGCTATCACCATTGCGGGGCAAGTTTGTAGACTTGGACTCAGTTGTGTCCAGCCTGCCGTCAATTGATGAGGCAACCTGAGAATTGAGTGGTACTGAGCTGTTTTATTGAGCACTTTACCCTGTAGACTTAGCAAGGTCCACCAAAAGCAGCGTAATGTCCGTCGTGCGCGTGCATTATGTCAAGTATACCATGCATGCATCATATGAGAGTGTTGTGACCCTGCTCGCAGAGGTTGCAAAGGTATGCACTGTCGCTAATGCTACTGGCACTCTGAAGCCCAGAAGTCTGCATGTGAGCAAGCTGTCATGTGCGGCTGCGTGCTGTGGTGAAGAAGACACCGCTCTTACATCTGATATCGTTTGCACTATGGAGCATTGTGGTATCACTGCGCCTGGGGTGTGACCCTTATACCTAAGTATCTGTGGGCACTCAGCGTCTGCCTACACCGCTGCTGTTGCTTGTCTTAGCAGGCTCGCCACCCGGGAGAAAGTCTCATTTGAAAAGGGATTATGGGTGGTCAGCTCTAGGTTCTGCAACACATGCCCTGCCTGCAATGCAAAAGTGGATGACATCAGCCACAAGTCAGCACCTGCAAAGCGCAGAGGAGCCAGCAAAGCAGCACAGGGACTCTGCAGAATCATCCAGAATATGGAATGGTGTCATCAACATGCTCCCTTATACTCTCCTTGCTCACAAGCTCATGACCCAATCTGTCAAAGCATACGGATGGAGACAGCGCCTCACTTTTTTGTGCCCAATCAGCGCTGCACTGAGGTAAGGCGTGCTCCGGCTGATCTGCAGCAGCCGGGCACCATACCCCTGAATGCCCCGAAACTCTTCCATCCCTTCAAGTTTCGCCTTGCACACAGATGTCACGGGTGACGCCAGTGCCAGATATGACATACCAGGCCTCATTGCTCAATTTCTTGAACGCCGGTCCATAGGCCATGTATCCTACTGAGAAGGGTGTAGGGCGCCAGGTCACACCTCAAGGGAGGAGTCCTGAAGCAGAGCTCCCTCCCTCAAGGCAGCAGAAGCAAACACTCCAACACCCAGACGTGCAGCTGCTCGCATGAATGTGAGCTGCTGTGCTGTCCCATCCACCTCTACTGTCTGATACCGCTGCTCCCAGGCTTCTGTCATGCCCGCATTGATTGGCAGCTGCACATACCTGGGCGTGCAAAGTCCACATTCAGAGAAAGGTGCATATGGCCTGGCAGAAGCAAAACATCAAGCCCTGCTTGCCTGCTTACACTCAATGTGAAGGGGCCCTGTCTAGGCAGCTAACCTGAATCCATGATTCTTCCCACCAACACTCTCTGCAAGCTGCACAACCTTTTGCAGCTGCAGGCCACCTTCCTCCACTGGCTTCCTGAAGCAATCCCAGGTAGCCATCCCATATGCCTGCACAGAACGGAAACCTGCCACTGCCGATCAAGATCATCTAGGCAAATTGCGAACGGGGGATGCAATAGATGGATGCTCGAGTCCCTGGCCTACTCCAAAACATACCTGTATTCTACTCTGTGACCTTGCTTTTTCCAACCACTCAAAAGCTGTCTTGAGACGGTCCATGAAGGCCTTGTCCCCCAGCTGCGCTCGCTGAGACTCCTCAGCGTTGTGGAGGTACAAGATGTCAATCTGCAATACGGTCATACCTAAGCACAAAGCAGGTCTGGCAGGTGATTGCTGACTTTGTTACAAGCACCAGGCACTGACTGCAAGGACTCTTTGCTCCAGCTAGGAGTATGTACATCTGATCAAAGAATGCAGTAGGAGTTGGCAGGAGCCAGCACTTCCAAAGTGCTGGCTGAAAGAGTTGGAAAAGACGCAGGCAATAAACATCCCTGATCAGCCAAGCAGCCAGGCTGTATGAGGACTCACCCCTAGGATGTGCATTGCGGCCAGGCTTCTGCTGAGGCTGCTCTTGAGGCAGTTGGGGTGTATGCAGTTTCCCCCCACAATGTCGCCCTTTGAGATTCCACCATACTTCTCTGTCTTGAGAAGCAGGTTGTCAGCGATGTCGTCTGCGATGAACCCTGCCTTTGTACTGCACTTAGCACCACTTTTCAGACAAACGGCCTATATTGATTGTTCAATGAATTTCGTCGTGAGCAGGTGTGCACTGACAGCAGGCCCTTGAGAAGGGAAAAGCAAATGTTGTTTTACTTGAAGTCAGGCCCCAAATGCCTTGCATGTATCTTAGGAGACCTGGCAACTGTACGACATGAAGGTATTGCACCCGTCTGTTGAACACGCTCTGCGATGTTGCAGTGGCATGCTTACCTGATGAATAGCATATCGCGTGAGATGCCCACATTAGCTGTGAAGATGCTTCTCAAAGCATACCCTACAGCAAGCTCTCCTCTCCCAGATCGATAATTTGAGGCCGTGTCAATGCAATTCCAGCCCTTGTGTACACTGCACAACCCTTCATCTGTCAAGTAATTGTCTTGATGCTTGACCTCAGATAAAATTATCTCGCAAATTGCAATATCATGCACAGGAATTACCTTGCAACGACAGCGGTGGCAACCTGCATAAGCAAACAATCAGCGTCACACTTCAGTATGCTGGTCAACGCTTGTACCAGCCTTGCATGTCAATTGTGCACCCAACTGTGGCTCTTCCAGATGCAATTCTGCTTGCCTGTACATCTGTTGCATCATCAGCATCTCCAAGGTAAGTCCCTATGCCCAGAGAACTTAAGTGCAACCATGGTGCACCTCTCATTTGCTGACCTGCAGGATGCAGGCTGGGTAAGATCGGCTGTCCGTTCGGGTGAGGTCAGTCTTGTGTCATATTCATATCTCTGTAGAGAACCAGAAAGCACACTCTGCATTGATGCAGAAGCAACTTGACATGCCCATTGCCCTGTACTGTATGTCCAGCGCCATGCGATTGAGCTCACCTTCTACATAGTATGTGCCCATAGCTGGGTCTCGCCTAAAATGCTGCGCAGCATTTTAGTTCAATCAGGCTTCATGCATGCAAAAAGTAATTCGAGAGCCCCCAGAGAGATGTGTGTGAAGTGAGAGCCAAAAATGCTTGCCTGTTCTGCTGCGTCGTAGGCACCGGGGTACATCACAGAGAACAGCTCTGCATGAGCAGCATCTCTCTTAATTACTCTGGCTCTCCATGGTCGTATCTGAGGCAAAGAGTGCAACACCATTCATGTGCCAGGAGACCCTCTGATGCCATATTGCTTACTTGTGCCATCAGCTGTGGCAAGGCCCTTCCATGGATCATAAAGGGAATCCTTGCACACAGGGACGACTTCGCACGACTTCTGACAACTGCTTCTCATATAATGGGCATTGTATATACATTGGCTCGGCATTTGCTTGGCCCATTTCTCACAGTCTGCCTGACGGTCTACGCAAGTGTCGGCTGGACGGAGGGTGTCATACAGCTCGTATTGACTAAACGCTTGCCCGACAAGCACCAAGAGAAGCAGGATCCTCATCTCTCACTCTGCTCAGTATGGAAAGACAGCATCAAAGCTTTACCCCGACCTACAGCTGCCCAGGCGCGCAGTATCAGGCATATGAGCAGCTATGGTTGTATCAAATGTACAGTATGCATGAATGAGTGCTGTCTTCACTCCTTTGAGGGCCGATGTCCAAGGATGTATGCAGAGCCAAATCGGGCTCCTCAGGAGGTAGCAACCTCCTCAACACCATGCAGCGGGGACGGTCTCCGGTGTCAGGCCTGGCCGTCGGCAACAAGTCAATCGCAGGTGCCGAGGTGTCATCTGCTACCATGCCGGTGCCGTCAACGATGCAGCTCCTGTGTGATTTCGCTGGCCAAAACTTGACAGGTGCGTGTAAATATAATGGCCCTTCTTCAAATGACCTGACAACCACCGGCATGTCAAAGCCATCATGCTGTAGACCTGCTACTGAAGCAGAGGCTCCTGACTGTAGGCCACGGCTGACCTGCACAGAATTGGGATTTGAGACAGCATGCAAGGTCTAGCACTTTTGGGTATGTGTCAGTGCTCACCTTATCAGGCTGAAATCACAAGGCCATCATATGGAGTAGGAAGGGCATGGCCGCTCTTGGCATATTTTGGGCTATGTATGCCTTACCAGCATGCGCTATTCCAGCGCACATCTGCACCGCAGCGCGGGCCTATCAGTATGCCTGAGGCTTCAGATGGTTTCAATAATGAAATTGTATTACACATGCTCTCTTGAACACTTTACACTCGTGCACAACACTGCTGACCGGCGCCAGGCTGCTCAAGGTATCCATGGCTTCCCTGACATCTTCACAATGCAGGTGACGAGAGGGGACACTGAGCCGCGCTGCCTTGCACCTATCAGCAGCATTCAGCGGTTTGGCATGGGAAACATCCCAGCTTCTGAGGCCGGGGCGCATGCTTTGCCTCAAAGTGACAATGCGGCAGAGCCCCAGCAGCCTCAGGCGCGCCTTCACTCTTTCCGGACGGATGCGACACGGATGGCTTGGTTGTTGCACAACTGGCTATCATGTCTCACTGGAGGCTTGTTCGGAAGGCAGATGACTTTGATGCATTTCAAACCCAAGATGGGCTGCATCTAAGCAATCTGGCCACTGTTGTAGGGTCAGAGAAACAGTGGTGAGACCACAAGGGCGCTGAACAGCCTGAGGCTATTCGTGGCCAAGCAAGGGAAGGATCTGCCCCTCGGCTGGCAGGTGCACACCAAGCGGCGGAATGGCTCCAGCAGGGTGGACTACCATTTCCTGTCCCCAGAGGGCCAGCACTTTCGGTGAGCGCTTCACTTTATGCTCTACAGCACCCTATCTGGGCATGGCAGCAGAATTGCAGAAGGACAGCCACCGCATGGTGCTTGTGCTACTGCAGGTCCAAGTTTGATGTTGCCCGCCACCTAGGCATCCAGGTGCAGAGGCGGCCTGGTGGCCGCGACATACCAGATCTGGACATGGCAGATGCGGATGTGGCTGCTGTGCTGATGTCTATGCCTCATGACAACGGGTAGGCACCCGGCCGAGACTATCCTGCCCTGCCCCTCCCCATGCTACTGCTGTCATACCCTGTAGGACCATTGATGGCAGCTCATGGAACTGTCCTTGTAGGCAGATGGTACCCTGGCCAGTCTGATCTCCTTCCCCTACCTCTTGCCACAGAGTAGAGCTCTGTGCTATCCGATATCCTACTCTGGTTGCATGCCTGATCAGTGCTTGTCATGATCAATGCAGGCCAGCAGATCTGCCCAGCCGAGGGAAGAAGGCAGCGGCTGCAAGCCCCACAGCTGAGGATGGGGATGCTGTCACACCCCTGGCCAAGGAGCCTGAGCATGCAGACCAGCTTTCTCCCTCAGATCGCAGCCTGCCCACAGGGCTTGCTGCCATTGCGGACGCTGCTGAGCATATCTCGCCCTTCTCATCAGAGCACAAGGTAATTCATCGGCTTCAGGTGCACTAGCACCCTTGTCTTTTGAGCCTGAAACACATCTTTGCGCAAATATGCACACAGCCAAGGTCAGTGTAGTGTTAGCCTCACTGTTTGTTTGTGCTGTTTCTGCCGGAGAGTCTCTGTCCATGCAATGTTGCCAGAGTGCAGTGTGTCCTGATGCAGGGAGGTGCTCATCATGGCTCGTCATATGATGAGGCCATGAGCGCTGAGCTTCAGAGGCTGCAGGCAAAGCAGCTGAAGCGGCTGCACCAAGCTGCCGAGGCGGCGGAAGTAGACCTGGGCCCAGGCTGGACTGCTGAAGTCAAAGTGCGCCAGCAAGGCACTACAGCAGGTATGGTGTCCACTCACAACAACATGTCTAAATGTTGGTGAATGCAAAATCCTGCGGTGTGAAACAGCCGGCGGGATAATAGAAACGCCATTTGGGTGCACAAGCGCCAGGGCTCCTCTTAGGACCGGCCGCTTTGCTCTCACAATGCAGCTTCTGTACTTTGCTTGCCTTCCGCAACAGCGCTTGATGTCCGAGTACCTCTGCAATGCAATGCTCATGTTTGCGGTGCAGGCACCACTGACACTTACTACAGGAGCAGTGCCGGCAAGCGTTTCAGGTCCATCAAGGCTGCACTTGAGCACATGGGAAAGCCAGTGGTGCAAGGGAAGAGCAGCAAGAAGGATGCTCTCCCAGAGCCAGCCCCTGAGAAGCAGAAATCATCTAGTCCCATACGCCATCACACAAGCAAGCTCATCATCAAAGGCAGTATGCTCAGAGCAGCTACAGGACCAGGACAGGCAATGCCTGCAGACACAGCCAATGCGCAGGCTTCTACACATGAGGCCGCTCAGGAAGACAAGCAGGCAGAAGACGCTCCTGGAAGGGGTGCTCCCAAGATCGCTGTCACGCAGACTGCCAAGCAGAGTCAGAGCACTGCAGGGCCCACAAACCCAGGCAAGCACTTTGCAAGCATGTCTGCACTTCTTGGTCCAGAAGGAAGCAGCGCACCAGGGATCAAGCAAGCAGCAGCACCAGAAAGCTCTCAGGGGAAGGCCGGCTCTGAAGGACCTACACCTGGACAGCCTGTGCCTTCACCAGCAAAGCATGTCACCACGCTTGACCCCCCAGGCCCGTCTCAAGGTGCAAGGGGCAAGGATGACTCCATGGACGTCAAGCAGGAGCCTACTGGTGACAGTTCCCAGGGCAAGACAGGAGTCCCGGGGCGAGGGAGTGCTTCAGCCCAGCCTGCTGAGACGGCGGCTGCTGGCACGGCTGCTGCCGAGCAATGCACAGGGGACACAGCTGCCGATGAGAAGCACACACCTAGCCCGGCTCTGAAGACCTCGCTGGGGACAGGCCGCAGGAAGCGCAAAAGTGCGTTTCCAGCCCTTATCAAGCGCTTCAAGTGCTTCAGTGTTATGGCCTGCTGTCCAACGTCATCTAAGCATGCCATTCACCTTTACGGACGCACTCTTTCACGGGCTTGGGAGTGAGAGTAATGGCATGAGAGATTGTGTGACACCTTACACATTGCTGATCAAACTCCTGTGGTGTGGCAGGGGAGAGCCTTACATTGCACAACAGGCCGAGCAGCCTTGAGAAGGGGCCAACCAGCCCCAAGTCACCGCGGCGCAAGAGGACAGCCAAGATGGGACGAGTGGACTACGCCACAATGGAGGCTCTGGCTGACCTCAACTACGCCATGAACAGAGGTCCACATGCTGCACTGCTCCCTGACTCAAACTGTTTCAGACCTGAAGCTCCTTGGGTAGCATTGCATGACTGCATCCAGGAGGAGTAATAGAGCCGCTTCATTCCTTCACATGTGTCTTGCCATGCTGCTGGATGATGTCAGCTTGTGTGCAGAGGCACACAGGGACCGTGGCAGGCGGAAGGGCAAGGGAGCAGCTGCGGGCGCTGCTGAGAGCCAGGGCGGCGCCAGCAATGAGCAGGGCAGCAGCGCAGCCGTCAAGACAAGCAACGGCACACTCTCAGAGCCTGCAGCGCCGAAGAGGGAGCGCCCGCCCAAAGTGAAGACCGCCTACACCCGGCTGGTCACTCGTGCCCGCACCCTGGTATCCCGCATAGGGTATAGCCCTTCTCCCTAAAGATTGACGTGTCAATGTGCTTTTGCATAGTCAGAGAGCTTTCTTTCTGAACGCAGCTGCTACGGCTGTAGTGGTGTAAGCCATATTCCAGAGCTGGTCAGATCATCCTATCGTGCTGATATATGCTTGCACTCGTCATGGGCTCAAAGAGTTCTGGAGCGCAGATGCAGGCAACTTGTGACTGCTCTCAGTACGTTCTTGTGGTCACAGGGTGGAGCAGGCGTACATTGATGCATATGAGGGTGAGGGCTGGAACGGAGCCAACAGGGAGAAGGTGAAGCCTGATGGCGACCTCAAGCAGGCACATCTGCGGGTAGGTGGCCACCTGAACCATCAAACATGAGGCCCTCAGGAGTTATGCCATCCTTGGCATGCAGGTGTTCATCACAAAGCTGCGTTGCTCTTCTGGCAACTCATGCGCCAGTGTGTCTGGCATTAAAGCAGAGGATGAATCATGCAGATTGAGAAGTGCAAGCTGGGCATCCGGGAGGCTGTCAAGGAGTGCGAGATCTCCAGCGGCGACCGCCAGATCCTTGCCAGGCACTTTGATGAAGACGGGGAAATTGACCAGAAGTGGATCTTCTGCGCCAAGTGCTGCGAAGCAGAGTCGTACGAGGTGGATCACAAGCTTGCTCTGGCAACCATGTCAAGCGCTGAAGCCACTGTACTGCATTTCAGGCTCACTGCTATTGCCTGGTGCATTCTGCAATGCTGATCTTATGGGTGATTGGTGAACACATGCTGCCATGCAGGAGAATGACATCATTCTGTGTGATGGGAACTGCCGCCGAGCGTATCATGAGAAGTGCCTGGAGCCTTCTCTGGATGCATCTGCTCTGCCAGAGGATGAGGGCTGGCTGTGCCCCGCATGTGATGCCAAGGTGACCTCTGCATGCATCTGCCTGTCATCTCACCTATCCGTGCCCAGTGCAATACAATCCCGCCATTCCTAGTGATGTCCCTGGTCCTGTGCTTCCTCCACCAGTGCTGCTTGGTAGAGGTCTATTCAGCTGAAGATTGTGCGCCCCTGCGTGCTGTCAATGATGGGTAGCATTGCAATCTCAAGATGGCCCCATGCCTGCCTTTGAAGATATTGACCCTTGACATCCGCTTGCGTGCCTGCAGGCGGAGATCTTGACTCTGTTGAACGACGAGTATGGCTTTGAGTACGAGCAGGAGACGCCATGGCATGCAGTGTTTGCAGAAGCACCCCAGACGCCACGACATCCTGAAGCAACAGCCCAAGCATCGCCTGTGCAGCACAAGTCAATGGCTGATTTCCTGGCAACTGCAGACCTGGCTGACTCTGACAGCAGTGACTCAAGCTTCAGGTTTGCAACAAAACCTTATACCACCTCCCCAGGTCTGTGTCAGGCCACATGTCTCTCCTGCAGGGGTCGCCACATGCCTTTGCTGCATGCTTGGGCGGCTTGATGGACATGCAACAATGTCAGTGAGATCCTGCCGGGCTCTGGCCACCAACCTCATATCTGAATGCCATGCAGAGAAGACCAGTCCAATGATGAGGAGGATGCAGCAAGCAGTCACGAGGACTCAGAAGCATCACATAGTGACAATTCAGGCAGTGAGCCTGAAGCTGCAGGGTACAGCTCACTGCTACCTGAAGTGCCTTTGGTCTCCTTTCCGTGTCGCTCTTTGAAGATGCCAAGCTGCCAAGATAGACTATCTGGCAAAACAACAACTCTTCTTGACCAGGTGCTGCAAGTGTTGCTGTTGCCCGGCTTGACAAAAAGGAAATTTTTTGGCTCTCGAGAAGGGCACAGGGTAGGGGGATCAGAGGGTCCTGCATGCAATTGTCTCACTGCCGTTGATGATCCAGACTTGGCAGTGCAGGCCTGTAGGAGAGACAGAGCAGACGCCAAGGCAGCGGCAGCGTGTGCTGCGCTCCTCCCAGAACTGTGAGCATGGGGCGCCAGAGCTGCCCGATCGCGAGGTGCCACTGAGCAGTGATGCACAAGGCGATGAGAGCGATGAGGGCCCTCTGGAGATGCTTGGCAAGCGCAAGAGGGCCACAGTGGACTACAGGAAGCTCAATGCCGAGATGTTTGGAGATGTTGAGAGCTATGAGGGAGAGGCAACTGAGGACGAGGACTTCTCTCCCCGCGCTGAGGCGCGCGCAGGAGGGGAGTCCTGACTGGCTGGCTGGCCCTTGCATTCCCAGTCGCACTTGCGTCCTGTGGCAAGCATATGCATAATGTGTCAATGCAATATTGCTCCATCATGATGTGTGTGCCCCTAAGTGATTGGGGAGTGTTCTCGCTGTATAGCAGCTCTTCTCAATGCTGTTCTTGCACGCGTGGTATTGCATATTGACCCACATGTCACTGCAAAACGACCCAGTACACTGCACAGGTTGCACGCCAATGCCATGCCCTCATGCCTCTGCATATATGCATGCGCTATACCTAACTTCACCTTTGCCCAACAGTGCGCATGTCCAGTGATATTCAAGCCTTTAAGGTCTCTTGCGTGATCAAAGGACCCGTCTCATACGCAAGCCACCTGGTCTTGACAATGTTGCCTTCAACAGCATGTAGCATGAGACACACCAATGTGCAACACGCTGACTGGTGTAGCTCACGGAATTGGCATGTCATGGGTGTAGCTTTAAAAACATGTCTCCGTATGTGTGAGCCAACATGCATCATATCACGCTCCACCTCATCCTCAGCAAACACCCTGCTGGCCTACTTCTTTCACCTTCGATGGAATCTGCTGAATGCACATCAACTTGACCACAAATTGCTCAATCATCATGGCGCATAGCTTAAAGGGTTGCGCAATCATGACCCAAAACATCAACACACATACCAATCTAACTTGTCACTGGTGGAGGGCTGCCTGGAGCTGGAGTCATATCAAGAAGCATACAAAAGGATAGCTGCTTCAAGCCCTGTCAAGGTTTCATGTCATCTGAACTGCAAGAGGAAGGATGGCTGTTGCAGGCTGACAAACGCCGCTGTGGCTGAATGAGCTTCCCACGTACAATGGCTGTAGCATGACTTCTGATACTCCCTGCCTGCTTATCCAAACTGTAGCAGCCCACCTCTGCAAATAATGCCCTCGTGCAGGAGATATTAAGCAGAACTGCTGTAGGGTGTGTGGACATGACAAACGAGCAAGCTGATAAGCCGCTGAAATAGAGGACGCTTGTGTGGCCTATACCACGGCCCAGTCTGCTCACAGCTCGGCTGCCTGAAAGCGCATAGGCAGGATCAATTGGTCTCTTCTCAGTGTCTGGGTCGCTTCATGGCATCTTGCCAGGAGCTCTCGCTAAACACATCATGCAGTGATGCGCATTGTGCGCAAAGATCAGCCCGTGTTGAGCACCACACATTCACGCCAGCATCGTAGTGGGATGCTCAGCGGCGTGGTGAGGTCCCAGTATGATGCAATCGCAAATGGCGCTATGCGCTGGCTACTGGCGAGGATCTGATAAGGCGCTCATCAACGAGCTGGCACATCAGCTGACGCCGTGCCTTAAGCGGTAACTGTCACAACTGCAGCTATGACCCGATTGCTCACTTGTGCTTGTCCCAAGATATGCGTGGAACAGGAGCCCCCCTATAGACATGCCGATGTCCTTTGCACATACTGGCTGAGGGATGTGCTGACAAGCTCTGCTGGCATTGCTCTGTATCCAGCTGCCCTCTACATGGACCCTTCATCAGCAGCCGCTATAATTGAGAACTCCACACAGCCCACACACTATGGACTCAAGTTGCAAAGGACAGGAACAGGGACGGGGGCGTCCCTCTGCATCCTCAGGAGATCTGAAGCTCTGCGGCTCATTGTAGAGTGATGAGGGAATCGTGGGGGTAGATGGTGGGAAGGTAGAGCCAATTCTCAGCGTCACTAGCTGAGCCTTCTGTCCTCCTTCGCATCCAGTCGCAACTGCAGAGCAACTGACTCTGTTTAGGAGCTGTGGGTTGCATTGTCCCAAATACAAGATCACTGGTACAGCAGCGCACCCATAGTATAGAAGCTGGTTTTTTACGAGCTTTCCTTTGGATTGAGACACATGCTGAAGCCTGCCTGTAGCCCCATCACGACAGCAAAACACCATGGCACTGGTATCACCGTACCTTGTGGATAGGATAGCCAGGTAGACGATCAGATGGTTGGTGGCGTACTCACGGCCCACACAGTAGTGCGGCCCGCAGCCAAAGGTCAGGAAGTTGCGCTGGAATTTGATGTCCTCCTTGCGCTCATCGCTGAAGCGGTCTGGGTCAAACTGCTCTGGCTGTGTGAATGCCTGCAGTCAATCATATCATGATCAGTTTGATATATCACACCGCTGAGACTCACTGCTGCCAGTCAGAGGAATGCTTGCAGGTGTGTCTGCTGACAGCGTGGGGTGGGAGACCCTGCAGGCTCACCTGCATCGATGATGCAATGAGGGAAGGCATGAGCAGGGCGCCCTTGGGTGCAATAAAATCTTCTGTCAGCTGGAACTCCCTCTGTGTGATCTGCGCACAATCAGACACACAAGGCAACGTCAGCTGCGCAGACCGCTGCAAGCAGGTCATAGGCGGAGCTCTGCAATGGGCCACACTCGAATGTAGTGCTATCTCCCTATCAAAGCCCTCAGGGCTTGCGCGCCCTCAACACCGGCAGAGTGGAGCATGGTAGAGCATCAGAGGGCATGCTATGCACGAACGGGCCTTAGTTGTCAGGTCTGTTGGCCAGCAGAGCGTGACTTCTCTCACCTGTGGAACCATGGGTGCCGGCGGACGGTAGCGGAGGACCTCCTTCACAACCTGCCTCGAGTATGTCATCTCGTTCAGGACGTCACCAGTGATGGTGGCACTGAGGTCTGGACGAAGCCGCATCTGCTCCTCTCGCACCTGCAATGCCAGACCTGGGGGTCAGGCAAGCTCCTGGAGCTCTATCATCTCGGCACAAACCAGCTGGAGTCTCCTCTCATAGGTGCCTCAATGCCTGCTATGGCAGCTCTGCAAGACTGCCTTGATGGATGAGGCTCAAAAGAAGGTGCTCACCTTGGCAAGGATGTCTGGGCGGTCGGCCATGATGCAGGTCAGCCAGACGAGGGAGGCTGTGGAGGCATCCTGGCTGGCAAACAGGAAGTCCATGATGGTGTCTGCCATGGCTGTGTCAGTGGTGTGCTGAGGGTGCGGCAGCCCGGCCGCATCAGCTTCGGCCATCTCCTCAAGGCAGCGCTGCGCCCAAAAGTCCATCAAGCAGCTGGGCTCGCCTCCTCTCTGCATAACAGCAGGCTCGCTCAGCTTCATCTGAGATGCCAAAGCATCATGTACCTCCAGTGCGATGAGAAAGGGATCAGACGTGAGGGTCTCTGTTAGTACTGTAGATCAACATCCCAGCGCGGGCTGTTTTTCAGCGCCTATCTCCGTCCTGCTGCTCGGCGTGTGGGAACAGGGCAATACCTGCATGTTGACTTTGCTGCGAGCAGCCGCCCTTTTGAGGACGCCGATAATATAGAGGCGGCCCTGTTTACCCTTCCAGACTGAGGTGCCAGGTATGCACAGCGGGAATGCGAGGAAGCCCTGAGTCATGTCCATGAAAGCTGAAGAAAACTTCTCCTTCTCAAGCGGATCATCCAAGTAAGGACCAGCAAACACTTCCTGAGAGGTTGCGGCGTTCAGATCCCTGCAGCACACATATTCTTACTCAGAACTTGTCTGTCCGGTCCTTCTCTTCACTTCTGAGATTAAGAACATGCCTACTAATGCCATACATCAGCTTCAGAAGGGCGTCTGCAAACCTGATGAACGGTCTGATCTCATGCTCCCCTTCTGACTTCAGCCACTGTGTGATGTGGCGCCGAACAATGCCGTCTTGCAGTTCCACATAGGTCTCCAGAGCCTTCCGAGTGAAAAGCGCCAGGAAGGACTTCCTGATGGCCTTGTGTGGCGGGCCATGCATGAAGGCCAGGTTGTTTGGGCC
Source organism: Coccomyxa viridis (assembly GCA_963930925.1). Classification (NCBI taxonomy): domain Eukaryota; kingdom Viridiplantae; phylum Chlorophyta; class Trebouxiophyceae; family Coccomyxaceae; genus Coccomyxa; species Coccomyxa viridis. Next base: position 410,722 of record CAWVOJ010000008.1, on the reverse strand, counting down.
TGCAGCATACAACACTCAGGCTTGGACCTCAACCAGGACAACTGGTACTTCACCAGGGCTTTCAACTTTGTGTGGACACAATCATTTTTACAGGCGCACAGTGCTTTGGTGGGTGGAAAGCCGGTTGCAAAGCTATGGCATCGGCACTGTCACTCACCTAGAATGTTCCTTGCGGATGGGTGCACTGCCATCAGCAGGGAGCTGGGATCATTGACGGACAACATCTTCCGAGACACATCTGTGTCTGTGCTGAAGACCATGAATGTACCCAGTATGGAGTTGTATGACAAACCTGCGGGAGAGGCAACAATAAAGTGATGCAGGTGCGTCGGCTTCAGGTCAAGCACCACTGCAACCGCAGGCATGGTGCGCTGTTTCGCGCCTTGATCCGTCCAGAACACTGTCTGTCACTTCTGCACCTGCTTTCAGGCACTGCAACGTAACGCTGCAGACAAGCAGCTAGCTTGCAAAACTGCAATGCAGGGGCGTTCACTCGGAACGAGCGCCGCACCAGGGAAGGAGGCCTTGCGCTGGTTTTCCCAGAATTTGTATGGATTCAGCACCATCTCCACAACACCTCCAACAAGTGGAATAGCGAATGGAGGGCCAGGCAACAGCTTTCCACTCTTTGTCCTCCTGCATGCATGTGCGAGCTCAGACCTGACACCCCAAAGACTGGGTGGACAGATGCAATAGGGCCTTCAGAGGATACTGTCGAGCTAGTATCACCAGTTTCAGGTCGAGAGATTCGATAAAGATCAATCTTTGTGGGAGGCACGAAGCATCCCACAGAAATAGACGGGTTTGCATTATCACGCAGCCCTCGTGACATGTCATCGCTGATGGAGCCAGCGTTTGCCCACCTGCTCGCCAGCATGTAGCCCTGTTCCCATGCTAGGTACGTGACAATGAGCAACAAGATGCCTTTGGCATAGCTGAAGGCTTCAGGCACAGCGGCCGCAAGAGCTGTTTTTGTCAAGAGGAACTCCGTGCCGTTCTCGAATGCGTATGACGCAGCATCCTGCACAGAAGATGGTACGCAGGAAATGTCAGTGCTTGCTCCCATAGCATGCGACTTCATCGGACACACTCGAAAGTCAACTCATAACCACACATCGCGCTCGCTAAATCTTCGTCCTAGATACATGCCAGTGTAGCTCGGTATTGCGTACCAATGGGCCGCCTATTGAAATATTGGCGAACGAGACTCCAGGCAGCATGGCGCCCTGCGGTCAGAGGGCGCCTCGACACGGGGTGGCAGCAGGTCTGCCGAACAGCGTTATCGAGTCACGATCAGCACAGCAGACAAGCTGAGAACTGAACTGGCGACTCCAGCATTACGAGACGATACCAGGTACCTCTGCCCTGCGTCACGGCATTCTGCCGGTGGTCTTCGGTCAGCTCCGGCAGCCCGTGAGTCGGTATCGTAATGTGGGGTAGTAAAATGGGACGCCAAATCGGGCAGGTCCCATTACATCAACCTGCCCGCTTTCCATGCCTGCCCAGATGTGAGCCTGCGAAGTTCTTACGTAGAGCTTGGACACAACGCACAGGACCAGAACTCGCGTTGAGCAGGGTGACCCGGGGTTTTTGAGCTGCATGTCCGCTGCTCTACTGCATAGTGCTGGCTATCCTGAGGTGTTCGTGGAGGAGAGGGACGGTGCTGAGATAAGTACTGCCTGAGAACGTGTGGGAAGAGTTGCTTTGAGAACGGGACAGTCCCCTGAACGGAGGTGCGCTGTTGCTCAACACCTGTGCTTTCTGACACTGGCAGGTATTGAGTCGCACCTCTCTCACAAGCAATGCCGCAGGTGCCCTCGAGATGGAGAGCGCAGAGGCCAGGAAAGCACGCTTGAAAGCCCTGCGAGAGGCCGCTGCAGGAGCAGACGAGGCAAATGTAGCAAGCGCTGCGCCTGAGGAGCCAGTACTGAAATTCAGAAACTATGCTGTGAAGGACCAGAATAACATAGAGCATAAAACAGTGGATGCAGCACAGGCTCCGGAATTTGTGGCACCCGTGGTGGAGCCCAGCGTTGTACAGGAGGTGCAGGGCGAGGTGAGCTTGCACCAAGACTACATGCAAAGCTACATCTTGCTCAGCATACCAATCGCCCCCTCTGATCATGTATAAAAGGTCACGCCATGCCTCTGGAGCCTATCTTCCCAAGCTGTGACTCATAAGAGTTGAAGCCATGGAGATGCTGGTATCGCTTATTGTTCACAAAGCGAGGCCTTACAGAATGCTGCCCAGATGGGTTTGCCAAAACCGCTCAGGAGCCTGGTCATGTTTGTCTGCAGGGTGATGACATTATCAATGTGGCTCCCAAGAAGGCAAACTGGGATTTGCGGAGGGATGTGGGCAAGGGACTTGAGAAGCTGGAAAGGAGGACAAAGCGCGCTTTGGTAGCCATCATGCAAGAACAGCAGCAACCATTAGATAAAGAGGGTGCATGAATGAGCTACGAGATAGCGCAAATGGACACATTGCAGAACGCAGCATGATGTATCTTCAGACCTGACATCTGGGCAGTCAATCACATGAGATTGACTGCAGAGCATGCCAACAGCAATCGCCTCTGGCTCACGGGTCAACGTTATGTTTTCCAAGTCTTGCGCCAGGCAGCTGTCTCAGGCTTGTAAAGCCAGTTTTTCTCTGTCAGGACACATTTGCATCTGATGAGGAGGATGCAGCAAGCAGTCACGAGGACTCAGAAGCATCACATAGTGACAATTCAGGCAGTGAGCCTGAAGCTGCAGGGTACAGCTCACTGCTACCTGAAGTGCCTTTGGTCTCCTTTCCGTGTCGCTCTTTGAAGATGCCAAGCTGCCAAGATAGACTATCTGGCAAAACAACAACTCTTCTTGACCAGGTGCTGCAAGTGTTGCTGTTGCCCGGCTTGACAAAAAGGAAATTTTTTGGCTCTCGAGAAGGGCACAGGGTAGGGGGATCAGAGGGTCCTGCATGCAATTGTCTCACTGCCGTTGATGATCCAGACTTGGCAGTGCAGGCCTGTAGGAGAGACAGAGCAGACGCCAAGGCAGCGGCAGCGTGTGCTGCGCTCCTCCCAGAACTGTGAGCATGGGGCGCCAGAGCTGCCCGATCGCGAGGTGCCACTGAGCAGTGATGCACAAGGCGATGAGAGCGATGAGGGCCCTCTGGAGATGCTTGGCAAGCGCAAGAGGGCCACAGTGGACTACAGGAAGCTCAATGCCGAGATGTTTGGAGATGTTGAGAGCTATGAGGGAGAGGCAACTGAGGACGAGGACTTCTCTCCCCGCGCTGAGGCGCGCGCAGGAGGGGAGTCCTGACTGGCTGGCTGGCCCTTGCATTCCCAGTCGCACTTGCGTCCTGTGGCAAGCATATGCATAATGTGTCAATGCAATATTGCTCCATCATGATGTGTGTGCCCCTAAGTGATTGGGGAGTGTTCTCGCTGTATAGCAGCTCTTCTCAATGCTGTTCTTGCACGCGTGGTATTGCATATTGACCCACATGTCACTGCAAAACGCGTCAGGATGGTGGGGCCTTTGCCCAGTTGCCACCAAATTTTGGCTCTTCCTTCAGGAATGGCAGTTCAATCTCCTCTGCTGCTCCATAGAAGCTCTCCAGGTCATAGAAGTCACGCTGCTCTGGCGTTAGGACATGGACCACCACGTCCCCGTAATCTAGCACCTCCCAGGCACTCCTGAACACAGGCACGAGCTGCTTCATTGAGTATTCAGCCATGCCCACTGGCTCAATTGGCAAAAGGATTTGGACACTGTCTCTTGTAGGATCTCAGTGAAAGGACTGTGCATATGAAGCACTAATGCAAGTGGGTAATGTGATGACGCACCAAGGAGAGACAACTCAGAACAGGGGAATAAAAGGCTAGACACGCACTTTCCAGCAGGAGTCACACTGGGCTCCCTACCAAGCTCCTGACCTCTCCGCTGCATTCTCACCAATGCTGCTTGAAGCTGCGGTCTTGAGAACACGCTCACTATCAGCTGCACATCAGTCCAGAAGCTTTCATGATGATGCTGGCTGAAGGACTCTGTGCTTTTACAGGGCAGGCAGCCATCGGGGGAGAGGTAGGCTCAATTTGCATGCTCAGTTCATGGGTAGCCAGGCACCACAGGTGATGCGCAAGATGTGACAGGAGCGCAAGGCAGGTCCTTTGAGCAGAGGGCTGCTCAGTCGTGACAGGAGGGCTCACCAGATATGATGTCCAATACACCAGCTCAGCCACATGGAGGAGCCGTATGTCACCTGCCTACGCTGACAGCGCACATGTCAAATCATCGAGTCCAAACCTGGGTCAAGTTTGCTTTACCTGCTGCCACATCTCCTGCAGCCTACTATCCCACCAGTGGCATGAGAGAAAGATCAGTGCCAGGCTTCTGCTCTGGGCAGCCGTCTCACCTTGACATCATTGACAACCCTGGCAAGCTCGATCCCCAGCTCCTCACCATCCACGCCGGTGCCTGCCGTCGTTGAGCTGCTGCTGGCAACTTCTTCCGTGGCCCTCATGGTGTCGGAACTGACTGCGACATCATCCAGTGCAGGGCCTCTCTCCTGAACATGCAGCTGGCTTATGAGTCACCTAGACAAGCATATGATGCTGGCGTGGTCTCGTGCACTGTTAAAATCTTGCACTCGTTCCAATGCCGGTGACAGGTGCTGCGGCGCACCACACTTATCCTCTGGGCCACCTTGGCTCGTACCGCCTCTTTCCTGTGCTGCCAGATCTGCAAACAATCCCCGCACATTAAGTACAGTCCCCTCAGGATACGGCAACATAGGAGAAGCTCAGCACTGGACTCAACGATACCTTTCCCGGTCCCCATGGCTGTCCTCGCCTTAAGACAGGATGGGCTATGCAGTCACACTGGCGTGGGATAGAAGAAGCGGCGGGCGGAGCGAAATGTCCCGACATCGCAAATACTCAAATAGTACGTATGGTGATTCTTCTTGGTAGATGAGCACCGTCCTAGGACACTGCTGAGACCTGGCTCCATTACTGCGCAGATGGGCAGCCCAGTGCCCAAAGCAATCGAGTCAACCCTCGCACCGGCTCGCAGGCTGACTCCTGCACAGACGTAATGTGCATGCGCAATTTAGAGCAAGAGAACCCACAAAGCCTGGCAAAGCTGGTCCGAGGTGTCCTGTGACCTGGACATGAACCATCGGATTTGTTTGACATGAGGCCAGGGGTGCTTTCGAGGCTGCTTCTGCTCCTTTGCTCCCCTTTTGCGGTGTTATGTTGCGCACATGCTAGCACGGTCGTACAGATAGTGGATGCTATCATTCCAGGTACCATATACACTCTGCCAAAGTTTCACTCTCGACGCCAGGCACACACCGTACTCAGTGTACATTCCCTGGTGTGCAGATCTGCTGCCAACTTTCTCCTCGGAGGCCTTCACCCCGAAATACATCGTCGCCGTGCAAAATGGAAAAACACAGGATGTGGGATTGGAGGGGGTATTGCCCATGAAAGACAAATATGGGCGACCATACTCCTGTGTAATACCAGACGCAATAACTCCCGACACGCAAGCTCAAAGAGCTTCATCACTGAAGGTGTGACATGTGGCATGCGACCTCAAGCATACCTCAAAGCATGCCATGATCAGCCAGCACCTTATGCAGAAAGCCTAGCCCGATGAGGCTGTCCTTCAGTCCTCAGGATGTAAAGACCCTGCAAAGGTATTTTTGCAATATTGGTGCCTATGCAGTGCTTTAACATCCCTCACTTTGTGCGTGCTGCCAGGATGATGAGCAGAATATGCAGAAAGACCCAAGTGAGCTGTTGTCAGCACTGGACTCGCTCTGTCTGTATCGCATTGAGGACTGGTGGACATACGAGCTCTGCTACAAGAAGCATGTACGTCAGTTCCACAAGGTATGCACCCACTCTCATCAGCCGCCCTTACACGGGGAGTGCAGGAGATGGGTCATCCACAAGGTGTAGAACGTGTTGCACAACATGCTCAAGTACAAGAATCCATGAAGGAGAAATACAGCAGGGAGCAGGAATTGGAGGCCTCAATATGGTCTGCGTCTCAACCACGGTTGCCTGCAGGACGCCGAGAATGCCATGTCCGAGTATGACCTGGGACAATACGACGTGGACCGGTCTGATCTGGACACGATCCTGGACAACGGCACACTTACTGGGGCATCCTCGAAATATGTCAGACAGGCAAGGCCCAGCGATTTGACCAGACCATGCTTCAGAGTCACATCTGCTTCCATGGCAGAATTGCTCTCAATGAGCTCCAACCTTTCTGCCATCCAATGTGGACAGGCTGAGCAGGAGTCCCACAGATCTTGTGCCTGTGGCACAGGTGTATGCTGGCGGTGAAGCATGCGACATCACCGGCAAGCTGAGGGAAACAGAGGTGCACTTTGTGTGCTCTGAGGAGGGCAAGGAGGGGATAAAGAGCATCCGGGAGCATGCCACGTGTCAGTACACCTTGGTCTTTGCAACTTCCCAGCTGTGCAAGCACCCAGGGTTCCAGATACCCAAGCAACCAGTACACACCATAGTGTGCAGTAGGCCAGGAGGCAGCCAGCAAGCAGACAGCACAGTTCCTGCGCAGCCGCAGGAGATGGATCAAGAGTCTGAAGGCACGTAGAACACCGCTCCCTTCCAGGCAGCCCCAGTACCTACCACAGCCAAACCAAGCTCACAGATCAGCATTGCCAAAGTGTGCTTTGCGCAAGGCAAATGATACAAGACATGCTAGGCTTCAATTTGGTCAAGCTGTTTCCTTACCTCAGTGTCGACTCTAATTGCACAGGACTGCAGACTGAACAAGTCCCTTGGCTGCAGGCAAAGATTCAGTGGCGAGCAGCGAGAGCATGAAAGGTGATGCTCCAGTTGTGCAGGATGAAACTGGTTTGGCGGAAATTCTGGATCTGACCGGAGCATTGCAGGCAAGTGCTGCTTTAGTGACCCCTTGCAATGATGTGTACCTACACTAGCATCCTTATAGTGACAGAGTGTGACTCTCTACACGTGCTGCAATGCTGCAATACTGCCGTGTTGCCTGGGCAACGGCCCTGATGAGGGGTGAGGACGCTGCAGGGCAATGGACTGAACGTCAGTGCCTTTGAGGCAGCATCAGCTGACTCCGAAAGAGGTGTGGAGGCAGAGGCGGATCAATCTGGCGGCCGTGGTCAGCAAGAGAGACGCAATTCCGCAGGTAGGCGATGACTTCGGCTGCCTGTCGCCTACAAACGCTGATTTTTGCATCCCATGCTCTCTGGTCACTGGGGCACTGTGTGAAGTTCATGGCAACAGGCATTTCGCACATTGACTGCCATAAGCACTGCAAAGCTGCAGAGCCTGCGATGCTTCAAGGAAGCTGCCTAATGCTAGGATACCCGCATGTTCCCCCTTGCAGAGGTATGCTTATGAGCCGGCTGTGTGTGGGTGATCAGGAACGGAGGGAAGTGAAGCAGGAAAGCCCTCAACTGATAGCAGGGGCGCAGAGGATGCAGGGAAGCGAGATCGCAAAAGCACTGCACCCAAGGCATCTGGTGCGGTCGGACCTCCTTCAGCTGCTGGATCTGGGCTGGCAGAGAGAGAGCTGTACTATGAGGACAATGGAGTTGATGAGGAGGCTGACTTAGAGCTCCTGGAAGAGGAAGACGATGAGGTTGACTTCTCCAGAACGGGCATGCATGCTGAGTTGTGATGCAGGGCAGGGTTGTTTGGGATTACTTGAGCTTGTCCTCTGGCACGTTGTAAAGAGGGTATGAGGGGGAAAACGTTACATCCCTTCCCCCATCGGGGGCTGGACTCGACACCATGGTGCTACCGGTGGACATGTCCTGTATAGGTGCCATCAACGACGCTCTGAGTGACAGGTCAGTTGCATCTGCAAATTGTAAAGGCGGATGCTTGAGTATCTCCGTTGATATCAGTACCACATTGGAGAGACACTGCTCAAGATGGAGACAAGCTGCAGTCACCGATGCATGGACAGTGTCGGAAGATTCACAGGCCTGCGCAGGTGGCCATACCAATCATGCCCAAGGAGAAGAATACTTAGGCAGGATAGCAGACAGCTTAGAAACGGAGTGTGCTGCGGGACTGTCAAGTCGATGCCCATCTTTCCACTCAATTGCGTGTCATTCCCTTCGAGTGCCATGCCGCTGAATATATTTGAGGCCAGGTTCGTTCACCTGCATTTGCCCAACGCAATGTCATCTCCCTATCTTCTTGGACGACTAAGCAACGATACGTGTTCAATTCAGCAGTATGGGACGGCAAGTGTGGATGCAAAGCTAGCGTGCTGTCGCAGGTACCGGGTACTATTCAATACCTTGTTATACACTCCAGGAGCAGAGGAGTGAGTCACCCTCAAGCTAGGCCTTATAAATGCCACTGACTCTGCAGGGCCTTGACATGAGCATGTAAAGACTGTGTCCTGTGCAGTCTGGAGGAAGGCTTGGTGCAGACTGAAAGCCCATTTGCTGGCACTCGACAATTCGGCATGTGCTGGGTAAGTGCTTGCAAATCAAAAGCGCAAGCTTTACAACAGCCAACACCTGTCCCATGAAGCATGACTATTGGACACTGGACCAGCCACACTAATGTCTTGTGGCGTGCTGAGCGCCTTGCGTCTGGGTGGATGGTACATCCTGTGGACAGGAGAGGTCTGGTATGCAGCCGTGCATGTTCTGAGCTGTAGCTTCTGGCTTGCAGACGGACAGCAAAGGAGCGATAGCAGCCATTGGTACCACGCTGGAAATTAAGAGTCATGTATTGTTAGAGGATGGCCGCATGGGCATTGAGACCATAGGTCAGCACACTGAGCCAACTTGACCTAATATAACTTGACTTGTCATAGGCTCCTTCGGGCTTTGGTGTCTTCTCTGCTCAAGGCTTGGAGTTCTGCCTTCATGACGCTGCTTTCAGATCACTGTCAAGCCCAACAAGTGCTAGTGGGCTGCAACAGGACATGCGATTGCAAGAATGGCTTCATCCTACTCATATGTCATTGCAATCCAGCCTGAGTGGACCTGCGCAGGTAGAGAGCGCTTCAGGATTCTCAGCGTCAAGCAGGAGAAGCCTGTGCTGGTCTGCGAGATTGAGCTGCTGGATGAAGATGATGATTCCTCCACCCAGGCAAGTCTGTATGTTGGAGTGCGAGCAGTCACAGGACAAGATGCCTGCACGTGGTCACCATGGCCCTTAAGGCATACAGATCTGGCTCTCACTGTCTGTTCGCATAGGTGCTCTGCCCTGCATCCGCAGTCCTTAGTGCAGCAAGAGGGCATGTTGCCTCCATGATGTAGATAACTGGAGGTGATGCTGTCCACACTGTTCATGCAGTTGATACAGCAAGCTGATGAGGTCCGGGAACTCTTTCGCGCGCTTATACAACTTCACACCAAGAGGGGAAAGGTGAAGGTAGGTCATTAAGCAGAACTCACCCGATGCCTTCGACCTGTGTGTTATGCCAACCATGCCCAAAAAAAGTTTGCAGACCACCCTTCCACACAATATTCGGCGCAGAGGAAATCGCAAGGTTAGCAGCGCCAGGAGTCTATTGCCTGAGTGGTTGCTGTGGCATCATCATCACAGGTTGCCGACGGGAAGGCTATGTCCGAACAGTGTGGTTGTTGTGCAGCCTGAGGATGCAGAGCAGTATGAGCCCGAAGAATTGAGGCAGCTAGGGCCCCGAAACCTGTCATTTTGGATTGCATCCAACTTCAGGGAAACTCCACAGCAGCAGCAGATCCTCTTACAGGTAAGTCATGCATGGCTTTGAGACAGCCTCTGAGTGTGCCTAAGAAGAGTCATCTGGGCAGCTGAAAGCTCCACCACATTGCAGTGATGTCTCGCATCTGCATCTGATTGAGGGCAGTATGCTTGCGTGAGAAGTGCAGGGTCCACATGTAGGATGCACATGGTGCAAGCCTTGTCTGCTGTTTACAGGAGAACAGCACAGCACAGAGGCTGGAGTATGAGAAAAAAGTCCTTGATGGGAGCGTAAATTACTTGAGAGCCAAGCTGGCAGTTGAGGGAGCCCTTGCGCCAGACGCCGCGGGTAATCCTGAGGAGCAGCCGCCTAATTCTGACTAAATATTGCATATTCTTTGCGGGTCATCAGCCTATTGTGGCCAGCATAGGGAAGGGTTGACATCATTGTAACAAGACATATGTGACTGTTGGTTCCTTGGCCCCCTTCAAAACGAATTGCCACAGTAGGTGCTGGATGATACCAAGTGTCAATGAGCCTATTTGGACAGGAATCTTGTGTCCACAGTGTGCCCTTCCCAATGCTAGGCCACATTAGTCACTTGATGGTTTACACAGGGAGCAAAGAATGTGCTGAAAGCTATTCCACATCAACAGCATCCAGGCACTGCCAATGCGGTAGAGAGGACAATCTTGCCAGGACAATCTTGCCCTTTTACAGAGGACGAGGCTTACATCCCTAGCACATGGCATTCGCACAGTCATCAATACGACAGCAACAATCTCACAAAGCAGGCGTGAGCTTGACTGCAAGGAAGGTCTCTCGAGTGTCCACAGATTTCACCTGGAAGGCTCAGGCATTGCAGTTCCTACCCATCTGCACACACTACAGCCCGACCTCTGCCTGGCAGGCTGACACTTATATTGTTGCATTATGCTAATCTGCAACTGTGCTACAACCATATTGCAGGATGGAGAGCTGGCTATTGACTGGAGTACAGAAGTATCATGTCAAAGCTGTAGGACGCTCGTATAAAGGGGCGACTACTATACATACAGGTGGCACATTCAGCGTTTGATTGGCATCAGCATGCTCCAGAGCATGACTACCAAGTTATTGTCCTATGCTCTGCACCCACAACTTGTACAAATAACTGTTGCAAAGCGTCACATTGGCAAAAGGATACAGCTGAGAGCAGACACCAGCTGCTAAAAGCTCAGCTGCACCATCACACTGGACCAGTGTCACTGGTTGTGCTGCTCCCGGGGCTTACTGTACATACGTGGTACACTGCAAAGGGTACAAGGCTGTGACAAGGGGCAAACATTTTTGTGTAGTGACAGAGTACAGGCTTGCGTTTGGCGCCAGAATGGCTACAGATCTCTGCTGCATGAAACACTGGACAGGACTTGCAGATTTATGTGCTAAAAAAAGAGAAGGATTCAGCCTTCTTGGATCCGTTGGCTGCTGCATAAGCAGCTGCAGGAGGCAGCACCTGCATGTGCAGAGTACATCAGATGGATGCAGTGGCAATCACATGTCCATTGGCACATTCAGGTGAGCAGCAATGAAGCCCACCACGTTTGGGCGGAAGCAGGGGAAACAGCATTGTACTGTCGTGCGACAGGAAATGTATACCCAGCATAGACGCAGCATGCCTCCTGCTGCCCTATGTTTGGAAGAGGTGCAGCCCTGGTAGCTATGATTGCATGTATCTGCCAAAACATCCACTCACCGGTGCTGCGTGAGCCTCAATCAGGAAGGGGGCGCTGATGCTCAGACCAGACACTAGGCCAGATAGCGAAGCTCCCAGTGTTGCCGCTGCTGTATCATCGTGGTACACCTACAGAGGGAAGGATTCAGCAGGCCGTCGACACAACACAGAGAGTCGGTTCTTGATGTTGCGGCCAACTCTTTCAAACAAATCAATCTAGGTGCAGTGCAGCATCACAGGTGTCATGCCGCATAGGGTACAATGGTGTAGCCATTGGAGAATATTGCGAGGTAGCAAGCACAAAGGCAGACCTGGTGCCCCGCATCTCCTGCAAAGGCTGTGTAGCCATTGGCAGCGGCAGCACTGCTGGTGGGATGCAGTGCAGAAGACAGCCCCAGCAGGGCAGCGGACTGCCCGGCAGGCTGTGGCGTCAGCAGGCTGGCCATGATGTCTGTGGAGGCCTCGTCGCAGCGCTCGTCGAGCGGCTGCGCATGCATGAGGCCCTTCATGCTCTGGAAGGTGTGGAGCAGACGCTCAGCCATGGCATCCTTCTCTGCCTGGACAGCCTCCCTCACCAGCTGCAGCACCCAACACTTAGGTGACTCGCAGGATCATGCCAAGGCGAGGAAGCGCTTGGCAGCGAAATGGCCAGCCTGCTAAGGCACCTGACTTCTTTGAGGCCACATCCTCGCTTGACCAGCAGCTCATGCTGATATGTGCAGGAGTTGCATCCACTTACAAAGACATCACAGGCAGCTCTGGTCTACCGAAAGTCTGGCAAGATCACCTGGGCCTGATGACAGGCAGCGCTTTGCAGGAGCTGCGCAATCTCCTGCTGGTGCGCTGTCTTGGTGCGCTGCATTGCTGCTCGTAACAACTGGAGCTCAGCCCTCAGGGTACTCGCCTCCTGCTTTGCAGCAACTGCCTCTGCTGCAGAGGCTTCTGTTTGCGCTCTAGCTGCCGCACAGCAGCTTTGTCCAGTGGCTTTGTTTACCGCATCTTCAAGTGCTGAATCTGAGTTGTCACGCAAACTGCAGTGCAGGATATTGGCCACACCCTCTTCAGGTATGGTGGGGATTCCGGCCTGCTGAGGCTGAGCGACTGAGCTACAGGTACTATACATCGCCCTGCCAGAGCTCAGGCACTGTTCTGTGCTCCCACTGAGCGTGCCTCCTGCATGGTTCTGCTGACCCATATACATGTGGCTGCTGCTGCCAGACCCCACACTACCAGGAATGCTGGGGCTTGACATAGCTGACCCTGCTGTGTGCTGCCTGCTATTCTGCTGCTGACATGCAAGCCCGCCCCCAGCTACCCGGCCTGCCCAGGATTGCGCAGGAGCCGAGGACATGGACGCTGCGGACTGCCCATGCTGCTCTGGAGGCGTGTCTAACCTGGTCCCTGGCAAATGCTGGTGTACTGAGTTGGTGGGACCATTCGGAGCCGCCCGGTGTCTTGCTGCGGGAGTCAGGGGCTTGTGGTGCGCTCCAGATGGGTGCACGGTGATTGCACTGAGCACACTGTGGTCCGACTCTGCGGACTCAGCTGTGCCCGAAGACTCTGTCAGGGAAGCCAGCGACGGACAGCGCTTGCAGGCCTTTTGACTTTGCTGCTGGCTGCGTTTGTGCTGCTGCGGTCCAGATGGCGCTGCACCTGTCAGGACTGCAGCCGCCTTCGGTGCCATCTTCCGTGCTGCCTTACCAACAACCTGCGTGCAGCTGATACGTCATTGCGGCCCTGCACTCTGGCTGTGACCAGACTTAGCTTGCATACTGGAACCCATCACATGCACAGTCCTAGTGTGCAGGCACCGTAGTAGACAGCTGATGTGCATCTTTGAATACCTCTCCCTGAGTCGCAGAAACTCCTGTGTCTCTGGCTACTGACCTTCCACTCATCCTCGGAAGTTGTCTCGCCAGCCAGGCCCAGAGCCGGAGCATGGATGCTCTCTTGTTCCCCACTGCTGCTGCGAGCAGGCCTGCCGTCTGTGTCTGCTGAAATCCCTGGTGCACTCTCGATCGGCCGGCTTGCTTCAGCGGCACTGGAAGCCAGATCGTCCCTCCTGGCTGCGTTGTTGATGTTCCTGCCTTGCTCCTGACAGGCGTCGTCATCATCAGACTGTGCAGATATGTGCTCCGAGGCGCTGTTCTCGGGACAGGGGGTACACGTCTCGGCCTGGCTGCTGGCGTGCTTTGGAGGCTCAGACTGCGCAGCTGGCTTTTTGGGGCGCCTGCCCTTCTTCTCCTTCTTGCGCTTCGCCTTGGCTTGCTGCTGGGTGCCTTCAGGCTTCTCGTCTTCTAAGCTTGCCAACAGAGCGGCCTGCAGCTTCTCGGCTGCCGCCTCCAGCACACTCATCCTGCCAATGCACAAGCTTGCTTCGGCAAGCGTGAGGCTCGGGGCAGCAGACATGCACGGTGACCTTTCATCAACACAGCTGCAGACGCAGACAGGAGCAGCAACCTGAAGGACAAGTGTGGCTCACCGCTCCTCTAGCAGGGCGCGGACAGGAGTGTCATCGCCAGCATAGTCCAGGATCCCCTTGTTGCGCCGGTCACGAGCTGCCAGGGAGGCGCCTGCATCCAGCAGCACTTTGACTGCGGCTCCTGCTGAGCTGCCGGCGGCAAACATCAGCGCTGTCCGGCCCAGGGCATCCTGCAGCGATGATGCGCAAGTGTTTCACGAGTGTGCGCATGTGATCCATTAGACATGGATGTGCTTATGCAAGCATCATGGAATGCTGCATGCGTCCGCAGCAGAATTAGCAGTTAGATAATGGGTCAGTACCTGGAGCTCGATGGTGGCGCCATGTTCAATGAGGAGACACAGTCCCTCAGTACAGTCCACACTTGCAGCCAGCATCAATGCCTGCAAAAGTATCATTGTCAAGGGCAGCTTAGGTGTCCTGCGTTTCCCTGTCAGATGCATCCCATGTTGATACTCGCCAAACAATAGTGGCAGCGTCCAAGCACATACCGAGCTGCCATTTGGGGCCCAGGTGTCTGGTACTGCTCCAGCTTGTAGCAGCCTCGCCATGGAGGTGACTGCTTCATCAGATGAGATCGATGCGCACGCAAGCAGCATGGCGTTCAGCACCTGAATCACGCATACCCTCGTCAGGTGCATCAGGGGCAATAGCCACAAGGTAGAGGAGCCAGTAGTAAAGGTGCCACTGACAGCACCGCATCAGGCATGGAGAGGACCGTGTGCAGGAAATACCTCGCCCTTGTCGCACTCTGCTGCTGCATCTGCAGGCGTCTGACCTGCACCGTCCTTCTGCAGGCATGTCTCTGGAGCTGCCTTTGCCAGGTTGTAAGCACACATGGGCTGCGCATGGATGGCAGCATAATGCAGGGGTAGCAAGCCCTTCTCATCTGCAGCCCCGACATCAATACCCGAGCTTTCAAGCAGAACATCGATGCACTCCTCGAACCCAAAAGCAGCTGCGTGGTGCAGGAAGCTCCTGCCTGCAACAGATGCAAGGACCGACTCAGCCAGAGCTTGATTTCCCATGAAGCAGATGGCTGGTCGAATTAGGTTCGCTGGGCAGCAGTGCCCTGGAAGTGCACCAGCTTATCATGGCTACAGGTAGTAGACCTCCACAAATGGAGCCAGCTCTGGGTCTGAAGCTGTTTTCATGAGCTGAAGACCTAGTCAGGGGCCACGAGCATTGCTGTTGTAGAGTGCGCAAGGGCTTATAGAGAGAGCAAACAGAGCTGCATGACACCTGGCGACAATGCTTGGTACGCCACACCTCTGGACTGAATTAGACAGTCAACAATCCTGAAGTCAAAGGGCCTGTAGGCATAGTCCGCAACAGCCACCATGCACATGTGCTGCACGCGACGCGTTGTTTCCATCAGAACTATGGCACCCATGGCAGACCTTGACAGTGCATATGAAAACGCCAGCCTGCCTTGTGATCTAAAGCGCGCGCCTAAAGAAAATAGCGAGAATGAGTGTGTCCCCGGTCCATACAGGACCCCCATCAAGGTGCATACCCTGATCATCTCTATTGTTTACAGACTCGGGGCTGCAAGCTGCAAGGCACTCCTTCAACTCTCTCGCCATACCCAGCTTCACCAGGTTTGCTGCCTGGAGAATCTTCGGATTGTCAGCCATTGTGCCTGTCCCCCGCCGCATGCAGCCTTTCCGGCGCCGCACAGACCAGCTGCTGTGAACGTATGTGCTGCGCCGGCTAGAAATATAGAAAGTGTCATACATGACTGATGGATGACTGTAAGTCACTTGAAGGACGGTCATGACCGGGTCACCTATAAGAGACGCAGCACCTGAAGTGAAGCATTGCAGCACCCCTTGCAGCACCGAGTCATCAAAATAACCGCCTCGGGCCTGAGACGACCGCTGCAGTTCGCAGAAGCCGAGAACAGCTGATGGCGTCGAACAGTCACAT
This sequence comes from Coccomyxa viridis, assembly GCA_963930925.1. NCBI lineage: Eukaryota > Viridiplantae > Chlorophyta > Trebouxiophyceae > Coccomyxaceae > Coccomyxa > Coccomyxa viridis. The sequence continues at coordinate 394,895 of CAWVOJ010000008.1, read as the reverse complement.
AGTGTGGCAGCTGTAGTCCTGCAGTAGGCATGGTAGCACACATAGTGAAGAAGGATTCGCCTGGTGAGTTGTTGGAGAGGCTGCAGGCACCTGAGTCCTCGGGAAGGCTAAGAGCTGTGAGAAGCATAAGAGACCAGGTCATCGGCAATAGGAGCAGAAAGCTAGCGTACCTAAAACTCGGAGCGGTCGACAGATTGATAGAGCTCCTGTCCGATCCCGAGGCCGAAAGCTTGATCCGGATCAATTGTGCAGCCACAGTGGGCAGCTTGGCCTATGGCATTGAAGATGGCCTACGCGCTGTGATTGCAAGCGGCGGTGTGACCCACCTCATACGGCTGCTTTCTAGCGTAGATGAGCGGGTTGTTGAAGCCAGCGTCAGGGCCCTGAAGATGGTGGTTGCCCACCATGTGAGTCCTTTGCCCATGCACCCCCCAGCAGTCTGCGATTCAGCACACAGCCAGGCCCTCAGTGCAGCCTTCCTGTGCAGCAGCAGACATTGATACACCCTCAGGGGTCTAAATTCACAAGGCATTGATGCAGTCACAGGTGGCGCAGCAGGCGCGCACGCTGGACCAGGATGCGCTGCAGCGCTTGACAGAATTGCTGTGTTGCGGGAATCAATCTGTTGCAGAGGTGGCTGCAAGGATAATTGCACGCTGCTGTCACGATGGAGGCACGGTAAGCCCTTGCCTGTCGTCCCACTGCTGTGCTGAGACTGCTTGACCGCAATGAGAGTGGTCATGGACAGACTGCCTAGGACAGGGCACGTCCAACATGGGGGAGTATGCCCAATCTCACAGGAGATCACACCCGCAGAGGCAATGCATCCTCAACGGGGGAGGCATGAGAGGGCTGGAGCACCTACTTCAGGCCAGAGAGACGCCCCGGCAGGAGGCAGCGGTTGAAGCACTGGCCGCTCTCACCATGGGCAATGCAGATGTCCTGGACACCGTAGTAGCTTCACGTGAGGCGCCTGCCCCTGCTTATGCTGAATGCTCTGACTGATACCAGGTCCCATGTAGGCGCTACTGCAGTCCCACGGCATCACTCAAAGAAAAGTACACGCCCTGGAAGCTACCATCGACTTGGTCAAGCAGTACTGCATCGACTCGAGACGAAAGGAGTTTGAGTCATTGCAGAGGTCGTTCATCTATTGACGTGAGACAGCATCGACACAATGGCAGAAGCGGTGACCGAGCGCGTCTGGTATGCAGCCAGCGCAGTACCATGCATCATGGCGATGCTGAAAGCCCCAGCGCCGCATGTCCGCCTCCTTGCAGCCCAGTGCCTCATTAATGTTGCCTCAGCAATGCCATCCACCTCAGCAAGCACTGGGCCAGATGCCCCTTTCAAACCCTACAGCGGCCGCTCTAGTCCCTCCCCAAGTCAACATGTAAGCTCTATGCTGTAAGCTGATTGAAAATGCAGGGACGACCTTGTTTCCTGACTGTTTTGGGTTGACTTGTGTCGCAGATGGTGCCAAAGTCAGGTGCTGCAACAGCTCCAGACATGATCTTGGATACATGGGCTCCCCGAGACTGGCTGTAATGGTGCTGCAGGATGTGAGAAGGGCTGTCCTACCTGTGTTGGCCAAGCTCCTGAGCGATGACAGTGTGAGGGAACACGTACCTCATGTCCTTGCTGAGCTGCTGAAGGAGAATACAGAGCTTCAAGCTTCCGCAGCTGATGCAGATGCTGTCCCCAAGCTTGCACTTATTCTGCAGCAAGACAATTGCTCGCTGCGCCTGAAGGTATAGCTTGCCCTGCTGTCAGGGCTCCAGACAAGACAAGACAAAGTGACCCCAATGTGCATGATGTTCATGTTGGTGTCGCTCTGGGTTCTGTTGTTCTGTGCACTGCTGGAGAAGGTTTGGCCTCTGCCGATGTCTGCACTTTGGTTCAGGAAGGGACTTTGCGTGCGTTGAGCACCCTTTGCTCGGACAGAGAGTCAAGCAGGCGGCAATTAGTGGAGTCGAGAGCCATTAGTTCCATTGTGAAGTCGCTCTCAGATCCACATGAGGAGGTGAGCTTTGCCTTTGGCGCATCAGAGAAGAGCCAGGCTGCCTCGCATCTGGTAGTGTGCTACGCAAGAAAGCTTTGAAGCTGGGCATATTCATGAATGAGAGATGCCATATGCCCTGCAGGTCCGCTGGGCAGCATGCTCTTGTGTCAGGAGTCTTTCTCGCAGTGTAAAATCACTTAGAGCGAGCCTGGTGGATGCGAACGTGGCCGCACCACTTTTCAGGCTGGTTGAGGATCAGAATCCATCTATCCAGGCCACAGCATCTGCCACCATCTGCAACCTCGTACTGGACTTCTCTCCTGTCAAGGTAGATGCTGCACTGCATATATATCCCTGTGCGTTCAGAATGTTCATAGCACCTGCATAAACAACACGTAGCATTGGAGGGAGCAAGCTCGTCGCGCTGAGCCCCTGAGCACGCTGTGCAGGAGGCAGTGCTATCAGCAGGATGTATACCAGCGCTCATCAAGCTGGCCAGCTCAGCAAACGACGAGTTGCGGCTGAATGCTGTGTGGGCCTTGCAAAATCTTGTCTACCAGGCCAGCTCAGATGTCAGGAAGGCCTTGCTTGACGCCCTGTCTTGGAGGCACGCAGTGGAGCTGCTCAGCGACATGCGCTCAGAAGTCCAGGTGAGCGCCATCTGCGCTGGCAATTTTGATCCGTTCTGTGCAACAAATCAGTGTCTGGGTCAGGAGGACCTGCAGTGTAATCATGATAGGTTCGGGGTCATGTGTACAAGGCCCAAGTAACCATCCCTCTCTGCTAAGATACGTTGGGAGTGAAAGGTCTGACACCATGTTTGCAGGAGAGAACCCTGAATATGCTCAGGAACTTGTTGGCACATTGTGAGTCGGGAGATGTGAAGCGAGTGCTCGAGTGGAGTCAAGACCAGATCTGTGGCCAGCTCACTGCTCGTGTCAATCCGGGGGCAGCACATCCAACCTCGCAGAGAGTGCATGCACTGTACTCGCTTGTCAACATCGCTGCTGCAGGTAAAGACAACCACATCTACCTTGTCCATGCCCCATGATTGTGTGTGCTCTTGGCTCCCACCCTATATTGTCTGAGGAAGCCACACATCATACAAATGCTTCAATGCCCATTGAGAAGGTTGTTGGAAGGTGATAGTGAAGCACAAAAGTGGCGGTCGCAGGTGAAGAGCCAGGTCGGGATAGCGTTCTGAGCGATGCGCTCGCTGGCTACCTAGCCAGCACACTGAGTGGCACGGACGCGGAAGCAAAGCTGGCTGCTGTCTGGTGAGTATCATGAATTGCTTGGCTTTCAGTGACTGCTAAACTTTGCACTGCAAATGCCATTGCTCTCAGGCTGTAGCGAGCTTAGACGCTGGCCTGCTCACTTTTAGCATGCTTCAGCTTCTGCGTAAGTATTACGCGGTGCAGGGGAGACCAGAGACCACCTCCCTGCATGCAGGTGCATCATTAATCTAACCAATGGCGGTATGGAGTGCACTGGCGTTGGTAGGAGGGTTGCCCTGCTCAGGGACCAGGGTGTGAGCCGTATCCTATCAGAAATGCAAAAGGACAGGTCTCTTGCCATTGACATACGAGAGCGCACCAAGACAGCCCTTGAGAATTTTGTAGCCCTGGACATGTTCACTGAGTAGGTAGGTAGTCACAAACTCATGCAAATCTGCAGCTGCACAGGAATGGTGATGTGATGGAACTCATGCTGTTAATGCCTTAGACAAGGTAGTGAAAAGTATCTGTCACATCTGCTATACAAACAATTATTGACAGGCGTAAGGTGACGCAACTTGAGTGCACCTGCTAGAGGGCGCTTATGGGCGACATGAATCAATGCAATCATGTGAATCATCAACAACGCCTTATGACTACACGATTCTCGAGCGGCTTAGGGCCCCCCCCCTCCCCCTGTTCAGACGTCTGATGTATGTGTCCATGGGCGGCAACCCGCGGACAGAGGCCACGCCAGTCGGACATGCACAGTCTGCAGCCTCGTTGATTGCAAGATGACTTACCTCTAAACAGCCGCCTCTATCTATCTCCCTTTTCTTGAGGAAGAAGCTTTACATGCCCACCATCCTTGCCAACTACAGCAACAATATAGGAAACCTTCAGGATTGCTTTTGCTTTAGTCTTTCTCCGGCCTTACATGTCGGCCATCCATGCCTGAATGGGACGAGGCCTAGAGCACGTTGGTGGCCTCTAACCGGCGGCCGGCTCCTGAGGAATCGACGTACGACTCTAGACTTCAGCCGAAGGCATTTCATGAGGGGAAGAGCCATCGAGCAGTGCGGGCTCCCACACCCTCGGCCTCCTCCTATTCTGTGAGCGAGGGTCCCATTCACACATCACTCGAAAATTCCCAGGAGGACTTAGGGTAGTGGAGGAAATCGTAGGTGGGCATACAGGATGGATTGATTGATTGACGTCTATGACTTGAGCACGTCGGTGGCCTATCACCGGCGGCCGGCTCCCGAGGCGACCTACGACTCTATACTCCAGCCCTCCAGCAACGCAACACCCCACGGGCGACGTTGAAGGCAACCCATGAGGGGAGAGCCACCGAGCAGTGCGGGCTAACTCCCACACCCTCAGTCTGCACGGCTCTTTCTCTGGAACAGGCACCCACTGGGCAAACTTCCTCACCGAGGGTGCCACGCATTTGGTCTTGTCAGCCAAGCCGGTTTGGCCTCACCCGGCATGTGCCCTCCACCCATGGGAAGCCTCTGGCCGGCTGCCTGGGCACACAGAGCGCGACCATGCCCCCAACCAGAGGACTCCCAGACTGTCAGAACATCCCGGCACAGCCGGTCGCAGCAGCTCCGTCAGCTTGTAGTTCTTGTATGCATCATCTGGGCTGCACAACCTGGGGTTCGGTCTAGTGGTTAGTCGCTTTCCGGCTAACTCCATCCGGCCACTATACTCTCGCCATTTTTGGCTATATCATTCCTCCACCTTGTACCTAGGACTGTCTCCCGTGGGCGGGTGCATGAGGCCTTAGCATGCTGCTCCAAAGCAGCGTTTAAAGGCTTGCTTCTACAACACTACCGCTGACGGCACGGACACTGTGACTACTCTGCCTTTCCACACGAGGTGGGCATGCATGTTTGATTGATTGCTTGCTGACATGGATCGCTTAGATTGCCCAGTGGGCCGTGCAGACTGAGGGTGTGGGAGTTAGCCCGCACTGCTCGGTGGCTCTCCCCTCATGGGTTGCCTTTGACGTCACCCGGAGGGTGTTGCGTCGCTGGAGGGCTGAAGTATGGTGCGTAGGTCGGTTCCCTCGGGAGCCGGCCGCCGGTGAGAGGCCACCGACGTGCTCTAAGCTTAAACGTGTCCCTCCCATTCAGGCATGGATGATGCATGCCTGGTGCCCTGCGTGATTGGATCCTGCCCCCTCGGGAGGGAGGTCCCATTAGGTTGTCATGTTGTACAGTACCTATCGCTTGCCATGGAGAAGCAGCATGGACTGGGACCCCACCAGGCCTTGACATCCTCGCCACCTGGGACCTCGCGCACAGGCCGGCGACGCAGGCACAGCCTCAGCCTCAGCCACAGCTGGCCCTCAGCCCTCACCTCGTTGGTGCCTGGTCAGCTGGCGTCATCAATCCCAGATCTAGGGGCTTCGGCAGCGAGCCTGCCTATGAGTATGTCGTCAGGACGCTGGCCAGCCGCTTGCGCACGCTGAAATGGATCATTGCAGGCCTGCCAGACGCTGTCAGCTCCATGCGGCCGGCCAGCAGAGTACGGTGATGAGCACAGCGGCATCCGTCGCCTTGAGTCTCGTTGGGCAGCAGCATGGGATCATCGCCAGCAGCTCCAACCCCAGACAGGTGCCTCCGGATCTTCTCGCATCAGAGGAGCACCAGACCCATCCACTGACGCTCCGTGGATGTATCGCTCTCAGCCTCGTCCAACTCCTGTTCGCCCTGAGCATGTCGTTGAATTAGGGACTTTGCTAATGTCGGTATCATCGCTGCGTAAGGCGGCACGCACGCGCTGTCTCGGCGTAAGCTCTGCTGGCTGAGCTGGTGCTGCAGGGAGCGGCTGCGGTGGGCGTCTGTCTCGATCTTGCCAATGACAGCCCCACCATGACCGCTGAGGTGTTCCAGAGGATAAATTCTGAGGAATGCCGCAGCCTTACACGGTCCTGCCTGCCCATGTGCTCCAACTTGGCTCACGACCTCCACTCCAGAGGCTTCCCATGGGTGAAGGGCACATTGCCTGCTTGCTGACGTGGATTGCTTAGACTGACCGCGCTGCCACAGCACTTCGCCCAGACATGCCTGAGCATGTCATTGAGTTAACCACTTTTCAGTCGAGTGGCTGTCCCTGGACCATGCTTTTCAGCAGGGTCCTCAGCTTTGCCACAGTGTACCTGACTGCCATAGGTCCTTTTTGCCAGCCTTAGGTGGTGCAAAGCCCTTTCGTTGTACGCACCACATGCAGCCTTACTGAATGCACCCGCCCAACATTGCTGTCATTTGGCAGAACTGGCAAGGGCCTCTCATCCGCGGCCTTTTCTTTTTCTTTTCTTTTTTGGAAGGGAAACTTCACATGTCGGAAGGCAAAGTGATCAGACTCAGATGGGAGTGCAGTCCCTCCGGCTCCAGACTGGCGGATTCCCGGCTCATACAGCCGGGCCAATGGTACCAGGGTGCGATTATGCCCCCAACCAGTGGTCTCCCAGACTGTCGGAGCATCCTAGCACAGCCGGTGATCAGATCGGCGACAACATCTTAGTCCATCTGGAGATCATAGCCCCGTGGAGTCCTTCTCTTCCTCGACTTCGAGAAGGCCTTTGACAGGCTGGACAGGCCTTGGCTGCAGCGCTGCATGGCAGCCACAGGCTTCGGAGCAGGCGCTCAGCGCTGGGTCAGCCTCATGCACGCCAGCACGTCAGCGAAGGTTGGCTGGCACATACAGCGATTCCCAGTGCAGTCAGGCGTCTTCCAGCGCAGCCCGCTCTCGCCGTTGCTATTCGTGCTCGGGGAGACACCTTACATGTCACCAATGACAGCAATACCAGCCTGGTGCCATGCGTGATTGGATCCTGCCCCCTCGGGAGGGAGGGCCCATTAGGTTGTCATGTTGTACCGTACATGTCGCTTGCCATGGAGAAACAGCTTCCCCCGGAGTGGGTCGTGCTGTGTATCCAACAATCCTAGAGGTTTCCTTTATCTGTCTGCTGGTATTGCTGTCATTGGCAAGGTTGGCCAACATGTAAGGTTTCTTCCTCCAAAGAAAAAAAAAAACCAGCAGACAGATAAAGGAAACCTCTAGAATTGTTGGATACAGCACGAGGAAGCTGGCAAGCGATAGGTACGGTACAACATGACAACCTAATGGGACCTCCCTCCCGAGGGGACAGGATCCAAGCATGCATGGCACCAGGCATGTATCATCCATGCCTGAATGGAAGGGACACGTTCATCGTCCTTATGCTACCAGCACAAGCGAACACTCGGTGAGCATAGGAATCGGGGCAGCGCACAGGCGCCCCGGTCGTGGTTACATGTTTGGTGTTTAGACAGTCAGCCGCAGGGGCATAGATGCACGACCGGAGACGCATGAAGAACATAAAAAGAAGCAGAAAGGTAGAATTGTTCTGTTTCCTAAAGAAAAAATGCAAGGTAAAATTCTCCACCAGTTCAGCATCGTCCAATCTGTCATCCAATCACAGTCAGCCTCCATCCACTCACAAACACAAGGCAAGGTTTGACACAGGCTCGAAAAGAGCCTGAACACGATTATTACGCTGCACACTTGATCAAACTTGCAGCAAACTCCCTCCTTATGCTCCTGCAGGAGTGCCTGCCAAAACAGGCATCCTGCACCTCACTTCAGCACGTGCCAGCACGTGCAATCACGTGCAAGCACATGGCATCCTGGAATGCAACGTCCTTCTTGAACAGTAGTTCTACAGCCTTAACGGCTGAGAACTCTACGTTCATCGTCCTTATGCTACCAGCACAAGCGAACACTCGGTGAGCATAGGAATCGGGGCAGCGCACAGTGCCACAAAGATCAGGTGCCGCGAAACATGGCCTTGGTGATACTGGCCTTTGCCTTTTTGGAGGTCTTGACATACCCCACCGCAGACCTGAAAGACTTCCAGCCCCCATGCTCCATCCAGAGCCTATCAGGGACTCCAGAATTGGCTGCCAAAGTGGCTCCTCCAGATCTCATAGAATGGGTGCCAAACTTCTCTTTGGGCAAGCCCACCTCCAGAAACACCTCCAGCATGGCAACCCTCAAACACCCGTAAGAGATAGGGGTGCTGCCATAAACCTCACGCCCCTGACACCGTGTGACTGCAGAGAAAAGTGGCCTGCTGCCATCCACCAGCCCAGCATGGCGAATCAGGATGGCTACGAGCTGGACCGGATCAGCAAAGCCATTGACTGCTGTGACAGTGATGTCACCGCCACTCCTATATGGGCTATTCTTCCTCGTTCCCAGCTGAATCTCCAAGGATTCCAAATCTGGAGACACTGTGATCTGCTCCACCGTAAGGCGTGACAGGTCATCATACCTAAGAAAGCCACAGAAGCCCAGGCTGATGGCTGCAGCCAGGGAAAGGTTACGCAGCCGGCCGCTACTAGCCGGCCGCTCGGCAAGCAGCTTGCAGACCTCCTCCACCTTTTCCCAAGGAAGAGGCTCCTTCTTGTTGACACCATCAGGCAGCTTTCGCTTGGCATGTTCCCTGATGGCATTCACAATGGGGGCTGTGGTCACCTCAGGCTGTGACGCGAAGCTGTGGAATGCCGCGATGGCTGCAGAGGCCATCTTGATGGTTGAGAAGGAGTTCGCCTTCTGCGTCAGCATCAGCAGGTACAACGCGACGGTCAGCGGCGCCGCTGGCAGGAATGACAGATCATGTCCTGCGCACCACTGTTTGAAGTATCCCCAGGATGGGCAGTACCTTTTCATGGTGCTGGCTGCCTTTGCACTGGACAGTGCCCCAGGCATCAAATGCATGAGCTGCTGAATGTCTGCGTGCCGGTTGCCGGCGAGCTCCTTTGCATCAGCCCTCAGGATGGGCATGACATCTGTGCACAGCACTGCAAAACTTCAGCCTCAGGTGTCACTCAGTCCTTGTTACAGCCAATCAGTACCAGCTCATGCATCATTTCTGAAGTCTACACGCAGGGCAAACACAGCCCACTTGGGTGCTCCCACCACAATTGTGTTGGCTGAGCCAGGGCCTGGCAGGAAAACATCAGCCTGCCTGTTGGTGTTGAGGCACCGCACACCGACAACAGACGGTGCCCACTTGGTACCGCTGCGCGCACGCAGTAAAGGCCACCACTCTCTCTTGGGCCATCTAGGGACAATGACAGTCCCTACTGCCTTGCAAGCCTTCATATGGAGCAGCACCGTCCCCATCAGACCGAATGGGGGATTGACCCAGTTGTTCTCACAAGACCAATCATAAGCAAGTGCATTGACACCGGCTGAGCCAGGGCACCAAAACCTGCTGTTGAACTGCTCACACTGCTTGTTTGTTGCTGAGGTAAACCTGTCAAATGTGTGAGGTCCCCACAGCTTGTCTAGGGTCCTGAAGTACTTGCTATTCAGCATCCAGTCATCTCTGTCATGGTATTTGGACAGGGCATCTGCCAACAGGTTATTCTCACGAGGAACCCACTCTATCCACAATCGGATGGATCTCTCATGGCAGAACTCGAATATGCGCCTGACAATGTCCTGAATGATCTTCTTTCGGCTCCCCGCAAGCCACACATAGTGCACGGCCAGGTTGTCAGTGAACAACCTGACAACTGTAAGGGAGACATCCCTCAGCAGGGACCACAAGGTCCTCTCTATGGCAATCAGCTCACGCCAGGTGGACGACTGAGCTTGCTCGACAGGGTCCAAGTACCCCTGGGCCACTTCGCTGCCCCCCGCAGCAAAATACTCCTCCAAAGTGGAGGGAACTCGCAAAGTTTGGCCTCTGCCGTGCTCCACAAGGAAGCCGCCCCAACCATGGGCACCAGCGTCGGTGAACAGCACCGTCTGAACATGGGGATCTAGCCAAAGTGGTGCCCCATGCAGCTTGTCAAAGTTGCTCTGCCAGAAACGCAGCTCGTACAACGCACCCTCGTCCAAGGCAACGTGCCAGTTCCAGACGTGGAGTGGCTTCTGGTTCATCAGGTCGTACAGGGACCTTGTGAAAATCCGAATCGAATGTCCCACAGCATAATTCATCGACTGCAACAAGCCTGTGACCCGAGCCAGGTCCTTGACATGCGTTCTGCGAGGCCTTGCCAGCAGCTGTCGCAGGAGGGCTTCCAATTTCACCACCCTCTTAGGGTCTACAGTCAGCCTGTTAAGCCCCAGGTCAACAACATAGCCCAAGAACTGGATCACCTTCTGCGGGTCAAGAACCAGCTTCGGGACTGACAGGGAGAAGCCAGACGCTTCTATGTCACCGAGCACCTGCTCCTGTACGCTCTTGAGAAGAGAATGCTTGCCATCAGGGTCAGGAGCCACAGCAAAGAGGAAATCATCAATGTAGTGGATCACTCTGATCCCCAGGGCCCTCCAGCGCCCCACAAGCTCGTTTGTGAGCTTCGTGAACACCCAGCAGGCAGGACTCAGGCCAAAAGGCATCACAGTAAAGGTATACGTCTGGCCCAGCCAGGAGAATCCAAGGTAGTCCCAAGTGGACTCATGCATGTCTACATGGTGGTAGGCCTTCTCTAGATCCACAGAGAACATGTGGTCATCAGGCTTGAAATAGAGAGAGGTCTGCCTGATATCCTCATACCTGAACTTCATACCCTCCTTTCTGATGTAATAGTTGACGTACACCAGATCCAGGATCAGCCTGAGCTTTCCGTTGTGCTCGACCACATTCAGGGGGTTGACTACCAGGGGTGGCTTATCGGTCTGTATGATGGACCCCCTAGCCAGAAGGTCAGCAACTTCCTTACTGACAAATTCCTGGTGCCTCAGAGCACCCTGCTGGTTGGCATAGGCATGAGAGGGTGGAGGGCCCCACTCATTCCAGGGGATCTGGTATCCATCTGATATCCATGACAGCACCCATGTTGATGTGCAAAAGAGCTTCCAGAATGCCAGCTTAGCTTTAAGGCGACCCTTGATGTACCGGGGAGGCTCTGCCGTAGCCGCGGCGGTGTCGGCATCTGCCGGTGCGCAGGAGGGACCAGCCTCAGAGGCGTCCGAGTCGATGCAATCCATGACAAATGTCTCAGGCACATCGTCATGTCCAGCCAGCGTGCCTGCCAAGCAAGGCAAGTCTTCAATGCATGTGCAGCCCAGGCAGGCTGTGACTTGTCACCGCGCGCACGCACTAAGACGGATTCGGGCTTAGATAAGCAAATTGAGTAGCAGGCTTTGTCTGTCCAAAGGATCTGCATTTGCTCAGATATCCAAGCAGGCCATATCAAGCGCTGCCTGCTGCAGCGCATGCGCAGGATCTCTCAGTTTTCCCAGCTGGGCACAGCATAGAGGAGACCTTGGTCTATTGGAATACAGCCACTCTGTGAGGCACATCAGTACGCACAGTCAGCCAGTTTGCATCAGTACCAGCCAAGGATTGTGTGCCTAGGCAAGCTACAATCTCAGCATTCTACTGCGCGTACGCATGATTCTCAGCTCAGTACAGACGAGCCCTGTGCACAACTCAACTAGGTATGCACCAACAGGGTCACTCGCAGTGACCGGGCTTTTACGCAGCGATGCTAGCATGCATATCAGCTGCCCTACTCAGCCCAGCAGCACATCTCTGTGCTCTTCGGCATGTCCAGTACCAGGTAGCACAACAGCCAGGTTCACTACCTTAGATGTGGTGTCCCACATGACCTCTGAGCCCCAGGTGCTCACTCACAGCCAATTGTCTGGAACAATGCCTTACCAGTGCACAAGGAGGCAGCTGTTGTTATCAACACACAGCCTACATGCCTGCACCCTTGGCCATAGGGCAATGAGCAGCAAGGTGGCCAGGCTGCCCGCAGCGAAAACACGATCCGGGCTTCGCACCCGGTGCACCCAAAGCCTTCACCACCTGAGCTGGCCCTGGGCCAGGGGCTGCCACAAAGTACCCCCCAGGTGCTGCTGGCATCTGAGGAGGGCCATACCCCTGAGGCTGGTAATACCCATAGGCATCATGGCCTGGCCAGGTGCCAGCATGAGAACCATAGGCATAAGCATGCCTGCCACCCTTGCCTCCACGGCCACCACCTCTATACCCACCAGAGGTAAACTCAGCACGATCCCTCTTGGGCTGCCTACCCTCTTTCTCAGCCATCTTAATGGCAAGCTCCAGGTGCTTGAGAGAGGCATCATCAGTGCCATTGTTGACCTTGAACCAGGCCTCAGCCACAGGGTACCCATGCATATCAGCGATCTGGGGGTACTTGAGGAGAGCGTACGAGAACTTCAACGCTGCACACAGGACAACAAAGGACTCAGTGCCTTTACTCAAGAGCCAGGTGCTCTATTCGCTCATCAAGGGCACCAGGGCCACTCATCAGGGCACCAGGGCCACTCATCAGGGCACCAGGGCCTCTCTTCAGGGCACCAGGGCCTCTCTTCAGGGCACCAGGGCCTCTCCCAACACATGCACGCAGCATGTGGTTCGCAAACCATAGCCTCTAGGGGCAGAGCTGGGCCATACAGGCCAGACAACGGCATCCAGGTGCCAATATACAGCCACACAGGCAACGGCCAGCCAGGGACCACGCATGCCAAGGACTTATAGCGCCTTGCATCACATCGCTGCTTGCACCAGGGCAAGACAGAGACCACACACACCCACGCGCTTCCGCCTAAACGCGTCACACCCCGGAAGCTACCCTGAAAATATGTGAAAAAGAGAAAGGCTACGATGCTCACCCTCATCGATGTGATCACCCACGCGCTCGATCTCCTCTGGGGTGGGTTCCGCACCCATGGTTGTGTGCTGGCGCTTTGCCTTCTCCAGCAGCTCTGTCAGGGACAGTGTTCTGGTGTATGCCTTCTGGCAGCCAGGCTCCTTCAGAGACGTGCCTGGGGCGATGCGAGCTTTCTTGGCTTCCTCAGAGAGGCCTGGCTGATGGGCCTGAAACATGTGCTTCAGGGAGGCGACTTCTGTCAGCACGGTCTCGCCCATCTGTTGATTGATAAGGAGATCGCTGTTGCGCTTGTTGGCGGCGTCCAGGGCAAGCCTTAGCTCCTCATTGGTTCTAGCGTTCTCATTGTCTCCTTCCGCCATGGTGCGTACAGGCAAGGACAGAGTATAAAGGTTTGACACAGGCTCGAAAAGAGCCTGAACACGATTATCACGCTGCACAGTTGATCAAACTTGCAGCAAACTCCCTCCTTATGCTCCTGCAGGAGTGCCTGCCAAAACAGGCATCCTGCACCTCACTTCAGCACGTGCCAGCACGTGAAATCACGTGCAAGCACATGGCATCCTGGAATGCAACGTCCTTCATGAACAGTAGTTCTACAGCCTTAACGGCTGAGAACTCTACGTTCACTACCTTAGATGTGGTGTCCCACATGACCTCTGAGCCCAGGTGCTCACTCACAGCCAATTGTCTGGAACAATGCCTTACCAGTGCACAAGGAGGCAGCTGTTGTTATCAGCACACAGCCTACATGCCTGCACCCTTGGCCATAGGGCAATGAGCAGCAAGGTGGCCAGGCTGCCCGCAGCGAAAACACGATCCGGGCTTCGCACCCGGTGCACCCAAAGCCTTCACCACCTGAGCTGGCCCTGGGCCAGGGGCTGCCACAAAGTACCCCCCAGGTGCTGCTGGCATCTGAGGAGGGCCATACCCCTGAGGCTGGTAATACCCATAGGCATCATGGCCTGGCCAGGTGCCAGCATGAGAACCATAGGCATAAGCATGCCTGCCACCCTTGCCTCCACGGCCACCACCTCTATACCCACCAGAGGTAAACTCAGCACGATCCCTCTTGGGCTGCCTACCCTCTTTCTCAGCCATCTTAATGGCAAGCTCCAGGTGCTTGAGAGAGGCATCATCTGTGCCATTGTTGACCTTGAACCAGGCCTCAGCCACAGGGTACCCATGCATATCAGCGATCTGGGGGTACTTGAGGAGAGCGTACGAGAAGTTCAACGCTGCACACAGGACAACAAAGGACTCAGTGCCTTTACTCAAGAGCCAGGTGCTCTATTCGCTCATCAAGGGCACCAGGACCACTCATCAGGGCACCAGGGCCTCTCTTCAGGGCACCAGGGCCTCTCTTTAGGGCACCAGGGCCTCTCTTCAGGGCACCAGGGCCTCTCCCAACACATGCACGCAGCATGTGGTTCGCAAACCATAGCCTCTAGGGGCAGAGCTGGGCCATACAGGCCAGACAACGGCATCCAGGTGCCAATATACAGCCACACAGGCAACGGCCAGCCAGGGACCACGCATGCCAAGGACTTATAGCGCCTTGCATCACATCGCTGCTTGCACCAGGGCAAGACAGAGACCACACACACCCACGCGCTTCCGCCTAAACGCGTCACACCCCGGAAGCTACCCTGAAAAAATGTGAAAAAGAGAAAGGATACGATGCTCACCCTCATCGATGTGATCACCCACGCGCTCGATCTCCTCTGGGGTGGGTTCCGCACCCATGGTTGTGTGCCGGCGCTTTGCCTTCTCCAGCAGCTCTGTCAGGGACAGCGTTCTGGTGTATGCCTTCTGGCAGCCAGGCTCCTTCAGAGACGTGCCTGAAGCATGGGAAAATGGTTATGCTTCGATCAGTCATAGCGCAAGTCGTCAGCTATGAGCTTGGTAGGACTGCAGACCTTACGGAATCCGTGATCGCGACTCGCAAACATACCCGAGAGGGACACATTCGACGCGAAAGCACTGTAGAACAGTTCTGAACCATCCCAAAATAACATATGAGGCACTATGGGCACGCAGGATGGCACGCATGGCTCCCTTAGGCATCGTCAGGCACATTCCCTCTCTTTCGAGTTTCTGAGCGGGATTTGCAAGGGAAAATCGCTCTTCGTACCACGCATACTGCAGAGTTGCGTCTTCATATAGTGATACGAGTGTTCACTCTGTTGAGAACGCAGGAACAGGGCTTTCCTGGGGCGATGCGAGCCTTCTTGGCTTCCTCAGAAAGGCCTGGCTGATGAGCCTGAAACATGTGCTTCAGGGAGGCGACTTCTGTCAGCACGGTCTCGCCCATCTGTTGATTGATAAGGAGATCGCTGTTGCGCTTGTTGGCGGCGTCCAGGGCAAGCCTTAGCTCCTCATTGATTCTTCTAGTGTCCTCATTGTCTCCTTCCGCCATGGTGCGTACAGGCAAGGACAGAGTATAAAGGTTTGACACAGGCTCGAAAAGAGCCTGAACACGATTATTACGCTGCACAGTTGATTTATTTTTTCTTGGGAGGAAGAAACCTTACATGTCGGCCAATCTTGCCAATGACAGCAATACCAGCAGACAGATAAAGGAAACCTCTAGGATTGTTGGACACACAGCACGACCCACTCCGGGGGAAGCTGTTCCTCCATGGCAAGCGACATGTATGGTACATCGTGACAACCTAATGGGCCCTCCCTCCCGAGGGGGCAGGATCCAATCACGCATGGCACCAGGCATGTATCATCCATGCCTGAGTGGGAGGGACACGGCTAAGCCCAGAGCACGTCGGTGGCCTCTCACCGGCGGCCGGCTCCCGAGGGAACCGACCTACGCACCCATACTCCAGCCCTCCAGCGACGCAACACCCTGCGGGTGACGTCGAAGGCAACCTATGAGGGGAGAGCCGCCGAGCAGTGTGGGCTAACTCCCACACCCTCACTCTGCATGGCTCTTTCTCTGGAGCAGGCACCCACTGGGCAATCTAAGCAATCCATGTCAGCAAGCAGGCAATCAATCAATCAGTCATGCATGCCCACCTAGTGTGGAAAGGCAACGAAGTCACAGTGTCCGAGCCGCCTAGACCTGACCTGAGAGTGCACTCGCAATCGTCAGCGGTAATGTTAAAGAGGGTAGCTGTGACAGAACATCATGGATAGGAAGCAACACGCAAACGCTGCTGAGGAGCAGCATGCTAAGGCCTAAATGCACCCGCCCAAGGGAGACCGTCCTAGGTACAAGGTGGAGCCTACACGATTTGGATAATATGTCAGGTTTCCTCTCGCCCCCCCCCGAGGGCCTCCCAAAGTCTCCGCTCCTGGCCACTAGACAGCCGTACTTTCGCCCAGACGCTGAGGGTCAGCTCCTCCACAGCTACAAAGTGACACCTGCCCTGCTCCGCACGACTGACGCTCCGGGAAGCTGTTTCTCTATGGCAAAACCAGGACCTTGGATGGACCAATATTGACCAAGGCTCTCTCTTTCCCCTCTCTCTGTATCAAAAGGCATTCCGTGAGAAGTTACGGTGAGCAAGTCGACTGTCAATATCATGAGAATGGCTAGACCTGACAGGGAACCTCGTAACATCATCACCCTTCTTTGCAAATGATAAGATTGCCCTCATCAGTACTCGCAGCTATACCTTAAGCAGATCTTTGGCCTGTAGAGGTGTCTCTCATGGCAATGGCAGCTCTCAACACAGGAAAGCAGGATCTCATAGTACAAAGTACCTGTTGGCTGGTGCAACAATCTGTACATGTGTACAAGGTCCATGCGGATTGCTATTCTGCCATAGGCAGCACTTTCAACTTGTCCCAGTCACCCTCACCAGTCATTAACTATATGGTACAGCCTTGGCTACCCGCAAGGCACCACCAGCAGTGCAAGAGCATGGTGAGAGGTCACTGTTGCAATGATAGCAAAGAGTGAAAGTCACTGTGTAACTCTGGTACATCAACAAGACGGAGGTCCTCCAGTCCTAAGTGAGTGAAGCGGCCTGTCATAGGGGCATTGCTCATGAGGGTGTGCAGTGGCACGCTTGCATCAGCCTGCTTGCTCAGTAAAGCGGCTTTCAGACCAACTGGCACCATCTGTTTGTAGAGGTCCATCAGCTGCCTGACATCTCCAACGCAAAGATCCTGCAACCACAGGGATCCACATTGGCAGAGCGCACATGCAGTCCAAGAACAACCTCTGGGGGGTGAGACTCAAGAAGGGCAGTCTACACGGCACTCACAGGGATGTAGCACACCTCAAGCCGGGAAGTTGAGGCGGTGTGAAAGGACCTCTGGCTGTGGGAGCCATTGTTCTGCCCCGTGCTATCTGCTGCCTGACTGCACGAGAGCCCCAGCCGCTGCCGCAAGGCTTCCAGCTCCTGCTTCTGCTGTGCGCCTGCCAAGGCAGAGCGATGATCATGCGATGATAAGCAAGGCCCTCTCAGAACATGGCTCTGCAGATGGGCATGAAACCTGCAGAGCCATGGCATCCTTTACCTGACCACCAAGCTGCGCTGGATTGATGGACACCAGGCAACCCTTCCCCATTCGACATGTCTGCAAGCCTGGATCTTCTGCTTCCACCAGCCTCCCTGGCATCCTGGAGCAGAAGTCTCAGCACTTACAGATTCTGCATGGCACAATTCAAAAGGCTTGGAGGTAGACATATCGCATTTTCTCAGACACCCTTCTGCATGATAAATCTTTATCACTGCACCGGCTTCAGGATGCATACCGAGGGTGCACGAGAAGCTGCAAGCTCGCTGCCATGTACACTCCCATTGAGAGCTGCAAGTGAGGTACCCAGATCAAGGGACAAAGCGCTCAGGGGTGTAGAAGATCCTTGGACACCTGAATAGAAGAAAGTCACACTGAGCTACATTCTGGAACACACTGCCAGGCGCTCCCATGTGTCTCCACTGCTTTCTACAGGCGCAGAGTTGTTGCATCACCTTGCATGCCAAAGGACGCTTTCGCAGCTGTATGAGTCGCTGAGGACTCAAGCAATCCCTGCGCATGAGGCCCTGCCAGCTCAGCTGCCAGACGTGCATCTTCTTCAGGTTCCAGCCACCATGCGTCCCCAAAGCTCTGCTTGCCATTCCCGCCTGCATGTAAGTACTCATTCACTGCATGCTGGAGCTATCCGCAATCACAAGCCTCACCAGGTATCTATGGTCATTCTGGTCAGGAGGATTGCATATCAGGCTTCACACGCACCTCCTAGTAGGAGGAGTCTGCCCCCAGAGACAGATGACACTGTGTGGAACTCGCGCGGCTGGGGCACATCCCCCTGCACAAGCTGCGGTCGCCACTGCGGACCAATACTGAAGTCCACGCTGACCACATCATTGTGGTAGGTCTCTGTCCTTGATCTGAACCACCCCACCTCTGAGGTCCGCCCTCCCATCACCAGCAGGCAATTGTCCACAGCTGCATGGCATGTATGTCTCAACCCCACATGTGAGTACCACAAGTGTGGCCCCACCATGCACTCTTCCGTCTGGCTTTGGGTTGGTGCATCGGCACAGACATGCTTCACACTCAGCTTGCAGCAGAGGACCATCTCTGCAGGGACTGCCAAGACTCTTGTAGTAGTGATGCCTTCGAGAGAACCCTTCTAAGGAAGCAACACACAAGCGGGTGGAGGAACACCTGCAATGGCAGCGCCCTTGCGAGCTGTAGGGGCCTGCCCCTGGAGTTCAAGCTGAACCCATGCCACAGACAGGGAGCCCTTGGAGGCCAGGCCTCTCAGCGTCCACACATCCGCGAGCAAAGCTACAGACAGATGCGCCATCTGTCAGTGCTCCAAGCCTGAAGCCACACCAGGCAGAAACCACACAAGAGGAGAGGCATGCATGAATTGACAAGCATACAATGGGAGCGAGTATTCACAGGTGTTGCTCTCGCCACCAAATAGGTACACCCGGCCATTGCAGCTGGTGAGGGAGTGCGCATAGCGAGCTTTTGGCCTGACGCCTTCCGGCTTCAGCTCTGTCCAAGTATTCCTGCATTTGTCATCAGCAAAACTCTTGAAGTCTGCCCATCGGTACCAACAGCTCCTTCTGGGAGACTGCCTGGCTACATGTGATTTTTCAGCAATGAATACATACGAAGCTGCGGTATGATAGTACTGCAACCTCAACATTACCTGCATGCCTGTGTTGAAGGAATGCATTTGGGATGTCATGGGCACAAAGGGTAAGGCCCTGGGGCATGGGCAGGTTGAGTGCCACTCACTCTTTAGCATCGTATAGCCATGTGTCATCCACGCGTTTCTCTGTGGCATCAAGGCCGCCGAACAGCAGCAGCCTGCCTCCAGGCAGGCCAACCATGCCTGCAAAGTCCCTGGAAGATGGCCGCTGTGCATCCTTGGGGATGTCCACAACGGTCCACTCCCATGTGTCCTGCAGGCATCTTCATTGCATCACCTGACAGTTAGGCTTGCCTGCCAAGGCATGGGAGGGATGGCAGGGAGTCTTGTCACGAGGGGATGCTCTTTATGCCCAGAGTCTTCACCGTGTCTAGGCACCAAAAGTCGTCAAACTTCTGCAGGCCGCGTGTTTGCTTGACCCATACGTGTCCGCCAAAGATGTAGACCCTCTTTCCAATAGCTGCCCCACAGTGGAACGCTCGTGCTGGAGGGCTTGTACTGTTGGGGACTTCCGGGTGAAACCAGGCGACAGTTCGAGCCTGGAGCACCTTAAGATCACCCAACGCATATTTTTCCTCGCTTAGGCCTCCAAATATGATGAGCAGCTCCTCCCCCCATGACTCAGTGGCATCCACCGTAACTGCGGTGTGACCCATGCGGGGTGAAGGAGGGCTTTGAAATGCTGTCGAATTGCATGGTAGCCACCTCATGCCTGAGTACATCTGGAGCAATCAGCACGCAGCACAAAATAAAATCCTCATCTTTACATATATATGCCGATGTCCAGGTGAGCCGTATGCAGATTGCTTATTGGCTCATCAGGTTCACGATCGTGCATACTAGCACAACGTCATCATCCCCTAACATTGCTCCCATCTACTTGACTGTACAGACCATCGAAGCGCTTTCGAGCGTCTGGGTGAAGTTTACGGAACTTCCGGAGCAGATGGTGAATTGTGCGCGTTCGTTGGCCCCGACACTTCAAGCTCACAGCAATGTATTGCCTTTGTCACAAGGCTGGCAGCCTCTCTTATAACAAAGGGGGTGCAGCGCACCGGGAGCCTCAGATGAAATCGGCCTGACTGCCAACATGGCCTGAAATGCACCTCGACGAATGGTACATTTTTAAGATTCGGCTTTCGGAGGAACATGCAGATAGAGAAAGCCTCCTCTGCGGTGAGACAGAGCTTGAACCGAAAGATGCGTAAGATGGACAGCACAGAGGAGCAGGGTGTCTTGAACGTTCATTACCACGAGACGCTGGAAGAATGCAAGATCGAGAAGCACAGGCTCAGAACTGTAACTCTCATAAATCTGGCTGGGGTGATGGAGAGGATGGACGAGCAGGCGAGTCAGTACTTTTTCTAGTGACATCATGCAGGATGCCCTGACTCCTCAGCACGCGTCCTGCAGAGGTCTTAGCCCTCAAATTAACTCCCATGCTTGCCACTCAGATCCTACCAGCTGTCTATAATGCCCTGGGGAAGGCTTTCGATGCGTCCCCAACGTCATTGGGCTACCTCACGCTCTCAAGGGCACTTGTCCAGGCATTTGCATCACCCATAGGGGGAATTGCAGGTGAGAGTCGCAATCCACAGAAGCAAGCCTGGACCTATGCTAATGATTTGAATCACTGCTGACAAAGACAAAGTGCCGGACACCTTGCCCTGTGCTACCTTAGCAGGCCTTGCCATGCAGGCCACTACTGCAACAGGATCCATGTCACAGCAGTGGGCTGCTTGTTGTGGGGCCTCATGACTGCTAGCTTTGGCTTCTGCTCCTCTGTGTCTCAGGGCATCTTCTTCTGGGGCATGAATGGCATAGGTAGTCCCTTGTTCCACAGAGACGCTGAGTTTTGAGCGCCCTCCATTGGCAGTGCTTGGCCTTTCTCCTGACCACAGCAAGCCAGAAACGGTCATTTGATGACAATGCCTGCTGCAGGCCTGGCGCTTGTCATACCTTCAGGACAGAGCCTGGTGGCTGACTACTACAGTGCATCGAGTAGAGGGAGCGCCTTTGGTGCTTTGTATCTGACCAGTGCTCTTGGGGGCATGGGTGGCTCCATCCTGGCCACAAACCTTGGTGAGTACCAGCAGCCTCCTGATCTCAGGGCTGTTGGTATGAGTCTCAGGGGGTCTCTTGACATTCAACAGGGTGGTTGTGCTGCTGCAGGGGAGATGACAATCGGAGGGCTTCCAGGGTGGAGGGTAACCTTTTACATGGTAGCAGCAATCAGGTGAAGGCCACCTCCAGAGCTGTATGGGGGACCTGTTGGTGCTACGCCAGGGACTGAGCGGCAGCATCCAGATGCATTGGTGACCATAACCCTTTGGCTGAGCTGTCATGCTTTCTTGCAGCATGCTCATTGGGCTTTGTAATCTCCTGTTCGGAAAGGATCCCCTCAAAGACCTTCCAACAGCTCAGCACAAAGCACCTAAGCTGGTCAGCCTGGCGACGCTCATGGAGCTCATATGGAAAATGATGCAGATCCCCACCTTTGTGCTCATCATTGTTCAGGTGTGTCCCTGGACACTGCTCTCACAAATGCAGCAGGCTTCCGCATGCATGGCAGTGCTGGCACATGGCCTCATCAGACGAAGACAGTCTGTACACTCCTGACAAGACACACATGCCATGCAGGGCATAGTCGGAAGCATTCCGTGGACAGCTTTGGTATTCTTCACACTGTATTTGCAATTGCTAGGGATGACTGACGCTGCGGCTAGCGTGCTGATGGCGTTGTTTCTTGGGTCCACAGGTACGCTGGCTGCCATGCAAGGCCTGAGAGGCTTGCGTACTCTCAAATGCGGCCAACGTTGTTACAACCGCAATCGACATGCTGCAAATTGACATGACAGTATGTTGACATGACAGTATGCTAACAAGCCTTCTCTGCAGCCCTTGGCGGGTTACTAGGAGGATATGTGGGTGACTTTTCGGCCAAACGGCATCCGCAGCATGGGCGCATCTTTGCCTGCCAATTCAGTGTTGCCATTGGCATCCCATTCTCCTTGCTGATACTGAAGGTGTGCAGCCCAGACACCATGTCCCATATTCATGCTCAGGGTTCCATGAGTGTCAGCAATCTTGCCAACAATTCCCTGAAGTGAGCAAGACACGCCTATGTGCAGGGGCTGCCTGCCAATGGGAATCCTGAGACAGTCTATCTGTATGCGGTGGTACTCGTCATCTTTGGATGCCTGAAGAGCTGGGTGAGGCGATCCTAAATGACCTATAAATTGATGTCTCTCTAGCTATAGCTGTGCAGCACCTGTGGCGCCTCTGACTCCTGCGCATCAATGCTGCAGGCCGGTCCCTGCTGCAATAACCCTATCTTTGCAGAGATAGTGCCGCCAAGCATGCGGAATATGGTGTACGCCTTTGACAGGTACACATGCCTCTAGCCTTAAGGTCAGTATCATCGCAATGCATGTGACCTGGCTGTGGTGTCATGGCTCCCTGGGATGTAGTAGTCATGCCGTGCCTGCGGAATGTTTGCAGAAGCTCATCTCCCCCCCCCCCCCCCCCACGGCACATGATGGCCCCTTGTGAGAAAGCATCACTTCTGCCTTTGCAGGTGCTTTGAAGGGGCTCTTGCAGCATGTGCGGCCCCATTGGTGGGGATGCTAGCAGAGCAAATGTTTGGTTTCACAGGGACTGCCACCCGGTCTGGGGATCCAGAAAAGGATCTGGCGCAGGCTCGGGCTCTTGGCAGCTCGCTCCTAGTCTTCCTGATTGTGCCATGGACCCTGTGCCTTGTGTTTTATTCAGGTGCCCCTCCTCTTCCTTCCCCTGACACAGTCCCAGACACCAGTACATTTGGTGAGCAATGGAGTGGCCTTGCGCAGCGCAAATATACAGCAATCCAGCAGAAATGTTTCAAAGAGAGTGAGGGGTGGCTGACTATCACATGCTCCGCAGGTCTGCATTTCACGTATCCTCGCGACAAGCGCCATGCCGCTCAGGAGGCTCGAGCGCTGTCTGAGGCAGCCCGGGAGGTTACGGCAGGTGTTGGCTTGGCCAGATCATCGTCATGGTCTGCACTGACCAGCACAGGAGACAACGAGGAGAGTGAGCTCTTGTCAAAGGACAAAAGGAACAGAAGACTTCTCTGACGCGAAACGTCTCTAGGCAGTCAGAAGTGCGGTCATCGCCTGCAATAGATTTGTCTTGTATAAGAGCAGGCACACGGTCTTTTTGCTCTCATTGATGGTCAGGGCATCTCCTGGATTGCAATTAGCCAAAAAATGGTGTCACTTGTACTTTATGCTTTTGGGGTTGTAGAAGGATTGTGTAGCCAGCAATCTTCTAAGGCAGCCTTTTACTGGCGCCATGCAGCTTTACCCAATGCCCATAGAGCAGGGCATTTGGCACAAACAAATAGTTCGGCTATCTTTCTCAACAGTGGCTGGCTGTCATGACTTTGGGCCTGCTGTTAACCAAGAAGTACATATGACTTGACACTAAATTGGAGTACACAGCACTCAGAGTGTGTCTCTCATGCGCGAAAAACTCCAGTGCGCACATTCACCATCTTAAAGTATTTGGCCTTGCAATTAAGATGAGACACCATCCCTGTCTATAGTATCCTAATAGACAGCACTGAGATGGTGTAGAACCTGGACACTTCAGGCTGACCATGTCCTCAACGGCTCACAGCTAGCCAACTAATTTCCCACGCCCAGGCCCTCACTTCTGCAAAGCTCTCCACTCGTCGATCCACTTCCTGGCTGCATCCTTCCTCTTCTTGATTCCCTCATCACTGTTGTCCTCTGCACACACCACACCGTCCTGAGATTGAAGATGATACCTGGAAAGCCATCACCCTGGCAATGGCATGGAAATTGACCTTGTGGAGAACCTGCAATGGGAAAAGAAGTTCCAGCAGCATCTCGATGTAGCATGACTATGGCTGCCAAAGGAAGGACAGGAAGAGAAGTGAAACACACATTCCCCTGGGCCAGCTTTTGCTGCATCAATATCAAGTGTGGGTGCTGCAGGTAGCAAGCTTCCTCAGGCAAAACCCTGTTTACACGCGGGAGTGCAGGACGCTGCACCTGAGGCTCCAGCTCCGCCAGCAGACGGTGTGAGGCTGCCAGTCTGAGGGGGGGCTGCTCCACTGGAGGCAGCTGGACTCTGCCCGTCTCCCTGCTGCTGGCTGTTGGTAGCAGCTGCTGCAGCCAGGCCCAGTGCCGCTATTGCCACAACGCCCCCGGCAATGTTGCTGTTGGGAGCGCTGCTCACGGGGGCTTGTGCAATTGACGCTGTAGGCCCCTACACAGTGACGACACTTTACCTTATGCTTTTCAGATCACCATTTCTGTTTGTTTTGGGAAAAGCCTGGGTGCCTGTCACTGGCGCATTAGACGCTCCTGATAGCAGACAGACCCTGTGCAAGTTGTGAGAGTCAGTAGCCTCTGATAGAAGAGTACAGGAGGGTTAAGCACCTTGCTGGGCGCTGCCGAGGGCTTCTTGTCCTGGATGGAGGAGGAGGGCAGCTTGAAGCTGTTGGGTCCTGAGGGCGTGGTGGGCTTGGGGAACGCCGGAGGCGGAGGTCCGCTTGGAGTCTGGGGCTTCTGGATCGCCTCAGGGACCAGGTCAGGACCAGAGGGCACCTAAGCAAACGAACAAGGTAGTCAAGCATCACGTCCTTCTGCAGGAGCCGTCCCAGTGCGCAAGGTTGCATGCCGGCACGGGGCCGGGCTAGCACCAGATGACCTTCTAGATGACAGGTGTGGCTGAGGCTACCTTGGGCTTCTCAGCCTGGACTGGGGGTGGCGTTGATGGCACTGAGGGAGGCGTGGGCAGAGCAGGCTTGGGCAGAGACGGCGGCGATGGTGGGGAGGGCAGCTTCGGCAGTGAAGGCACCTGGGTTGGTGTCACCTGCATGGGCATGGCTCACATTCAACAAGGTTTGAGGTCTCAGACGTGTGCATTGACCACATATAGTTGCCTGCATGGGACACACGGTACTCACGTTGATGAAGACCGGGCTGAATGGCGGATGTAACGCTCACCTTGTCTACTGCCTGAGAAGTCTCCTTTGCAACGGACTGGACCTACAGAATGAGGCGATGCTTCAACACCCGCACATTCAATGGCTTTAAGGACCTCGACACATTTCTCAGGCAGCATTGTCTGCAAGTGGCACAACAGAGAGCTCAAAGATATGGTTGGACCTGCCGGGAGAGGTGCGCACCTTGTCCACAGCCTTAGGAGCCTCCTTTGCAGCAGATTGCACCTGCAGGTTAGCACAGATTTCACGAGTCAAACATTCGACAGGCCAGTGACCTTGGGGCATACTTGATTTGGAAAGCCTGCCTGCAGGCCACACTTCAGACACTTCAGAGATGGGGGTGACATTGCCAGGTGTAGTGCTCACCTTGTCCACAACCTTAGGAGCCTCCTTTGCAGCAGATTGGGCCTGCAGAGGATTACAGGTGTCAAAAGTCACACAGATGATAGGTCATGACCTCATCTTCAGGGCAGAGCAATCGCCCATGCAGGTGACAAATATATGTAGGTCAATGAGGAGGACAGAAGTGCTGGGTGTAATGCTCACCTTGTCCGCAACAGCCTTGGGAGCATCCTTTGCAGCAGCCCGGACCTGCAGGGGAATGCAAATGTCAGCGCTGACACAGCAGCCAGAGTGGACAGCAGGGCATCATGCATTCTCTAAGGAAATGGTGGCATAGTACAAAGTGTTGCGTCCCAGCCGCTCTCACCTTGTCTAGCACATCTTGATTCAGCACCTTGGGAGCCTCCCTGATCGCAGACTTGACTTCTTTGGGGGCACTCTTTGGTGGCGCAGGCGGTGTAGGAGCCTGGGGGGCGCCCTTCACTGCCTGCTTCACATCCTTCACAACCTCCTTGGCAGCGCGCTCCACAGGCTTTACCACCTTCTGTGGGTCTGCAGCGTTGAACAATACACATTTTAGCAGCCAGTTTGAGCTGACTGGTGGTCACTACCGCGAAGACTGGCTATCACTGTACAAATCTGGTGCAGAAGAAAGAAGGTTGGCAGATACCGCCTGACTCACTTCCAGAGGTGACTGAGGCAGCTATCAGCACCGCCAGGCCCACCAGAGCACCGGCGCCGAGGTTGGCAAGGGTGTCCTGGTCCTTCAGAGCTCCCTTGAAGCCAGCAGGAGCCACCTGCTGGGCTGCACGCCCGACCTGCTTGCCGACCTGCCTGGCCTTCTGCGGCACCTGCTTCGCCTTCTGCGGGATCTGCTTCGCCTTCTGCGGGACCTGCTTCACCTTCTGCGTGGCCTGACTTGGTGTGGCCTTGCTCACAGCTTTGCTCAGCGCCTGCTTTGCTGTACCTGGGAGCACAAGCACTGTCTTTCAGATTTTGCAGAAGCTAATCTCCCGCAGAATGTGCTACACGAGGATCTTGGGGGACTCGGAATCATAGAGCACCGCCCTCATTGCAGGAGGAAGCCTGGTAAGCAGGGGCTATGTTCACCAGTTGAGGGGCGCTGCATGCCAAAGAGCCCAGTGCCGCCTGCTGTTGGGGCTTTGGGCTTTATTGGGGCTGAGACGCGTTTGGTGCCTCCAAGGGCCTTTGGAGCCGCCTTCTGAACCTTTTGCGCCGCCTGCTTGGCTGACGCACCGATCCGTTGTGTTCCCGCCGCAGCCTTCTGCACAGCATCGCACTCCTCCCATTTCAAAGCCTGCTTCAGCTTGAATAATCAGGGCTGCCAGATGACAATTAGCTCCTTGCAGGTTACCGTAAAGGGCGCCCCTGCGGCGCACCTTGGGTGCTGACTTGCTGCCACCGCCACTCTGCGATGCAGTGATTGCTCCAACGACCCCCAGAGCTGCCACACCGCCAATCACTTCAAGGTTGGGACCTGCGAGTTTGCATCAATCTCTAGGGCCAGTAGGCAAGGTGCTTTTGCCGCAATCACAAGCAGCTCTTGAGCCTTCCCTGGTGCCATATTGCAACAATGCTGCAGGTGAGAGGCCTACCTCCCGCCTTTGGAAGGGCAGGCGCCTTGCTGAAAGCTGCGCTCTGTGGCGAGCCTGTGAGAGGGGCAATGATACCCTTCTGCACAATGTCGGGTGGACCCTTGCTGCCAGCCTTCAGCGAGTCCAGCAGCGAGCCAGACCCTCCACGGCCCTTCACTATGCTCTGCAGCTCCTGCATAAGTGGCTGGATCTCACTTCGTGGCCCACAACCTGACCGGCCAAGCAAGCCATTAGAGGCCATGTGCAGCGTCAGAAACATTGCAGCAGGCAGCCAAAGGGAGCGTCCTCACCGTGTATGGGTCCTTCTTTTGGGCCAACGGGTTGCTGGCTGCCTGGGCGTCAGCAGCGAGCCCAAGACCCAGCAACCCGAGCAGGGCTGCTCTGCGAGCCACTAGTGCTCCTGCAACTTCTTCACCACCGTCTGAGGCTGTGCATCGCACAGCACGCCTGGACACATGCCTGACTGCAGGCCGTGCGGGCAGAAATGGCTTCAATTGCCCACAACGCCCTTGCAGAGCACTCTCTTTCACAGTCACGCCCATCGACCTGCAAATAGCTCTGTGATGAGAGCCCTAGCAATGGCCAAGCAATCCCACCTAATCCCTGTGTCCTACTCACGCCTGATGCCGGCAACCAGGCTATAGCTGCCAAGCACCCCCTTTGATGAGTGCATGCTTCAGATGCGCGTGCATTGCACACCTCTTTTGTTCCACCCACGCTGATGGACCAAGGCCCACCCAGTCACTCGATAGAAACGCGCGTGGTCTCTGTGTAATGCTCCCGGGCCTGGCTCTCAAGCTACAATAATGCGATGACCCCAATGCACAGCTACCCTTTGCGGCAATGCGAATTGACTGTGTAACGGCGTGCGCTGTGTCCTGGCTGAAGTGCAAAAACGCCTGACGATAGGAAAAAGATCTCACATCGGAAGGAGCCATACCCTACCAAACCCTGGCTTGACCTCTCGGACCTTTCTGAAGTGCGAGTGAGGCCGTGGAGAAAGGACAGACTACAAGGGGACATGCTACCCCCGTGGAATAAGCACAGCACTAATGGCTAGGGTGAAATCGCAAGTTAGGCCCAAGGTGGGTCCAGGAGGGTGATGTTTAAACGGAGGTCCGTTGGCAGATGTCATGGATGTAGCTTGATTAGATGAGCAGGATCACAGTCCTATTACATGAACTGCAGGCAGATCTTGGTCGACGGAAAACACCCAGCAAAGGGAAAGGCGTTCGCTCTCCCCAGGGAAGGTCGCCTGGCAGGAGAGGCCAAAAGGCACAGCAGCCTCACCGTACGCCGCATCCCCTGTCCCTCACACTCCAAAATCTGTACGCTTGGCTGCTGATGCATTCCAAGGCAAAGATCCTGGATGTATGTTGCAAGGCTAGCCCTCCGATGTTATGGCTTTCCCTACTGCAGGGCAGCATAGGTTTCGCCCAGGTACAGTAGCGTTGCGAGAGATTCGAAAATACCAGCGAAGCACGGAGCTCCTCATCAGAAAGCTTCCATTTGCGCGACTTGTAAGTGCCTTCCTACTCTTGGTGCCTTTCTCATACACTTGTAAATCCCTTTTGTACTGATAAGGGCTCTGCTTGGCTTGTCTCTGCCTTAGGGCCGATCTTTTGTTATGCAGTGTCGAGAAGTCACCAATATATTCGCCCCAGAACCATTCAGATGGACAGCAGAGGCCTTGTTAGCTATGCAAGAGGTACGGCTGCCCACAGCAGATCTTTCTAATGAGAGGTTGTGGTCTCAAGCAGGGAGACAGTGTCCAGACCATGCTTGAAATGAAGCATGCGCAGCTCACATGTCTGCATGACACCATGTCCAGACCCTATCTCCCTGCTTGAGGCATCACAATTGTGCTGGGCACCTTATTGCCTTCTGCCATGATGCATTCTCCGGCACTAGCTTAACTCTGCTGCACCGCAGGCAACAGAAGACTTTATGGTGCATCTCTTTGAAGACACCAATCTATGCGCCATCCATGCAAAGAGGGTCACCATCAGTAAGCCCAGCTCCCTTGTGTTGTGCATTGCCGGAAATTCTCAGTCACGGCAATCTTGTGTATGGCTTTGTACTCTCATGCTCACATCACTGTCTCGTGCAGTGCCCAAGGATCTGCAGCTTGCCCGACGTATCAGGGGTCCGGTGGCTGGTGTGTCTTCCTATTGACAGGCTCCACACCCAGTGTGAGGATTCACACAGCTGCATCGGGTGCCCATCATGGATGACCTGAGAGGCTGCTAGTTTTCAGCTGGGGGCGCAGCAGAGCAGCAAAGAGGAGAGAGTTGGTCCGGGCTCTGCCATTAGGCTCAACATCTATGTGAGCTGCCTGCGAGCATGTACCATATTGTGCTTGACTGCAGTCCAGGACAGCCTGCTGGAGCAGGCAACATACCCAAGCCTGTCGCAAGGGGAGAAATCTCAGTGCATGGGAGCAGAAGAGAGGTGACAGAGCCCACAAAAGCATGCGAGGCCGTGAACCTGAGGACACGCTTTAGCTTTGACCAGCTGCAGCCTTAGAGGCTGAGCAATTCATGACGCAACAGGGTAACACAAAGACTCGTCTGCGACTGACCACCTGACTGATGTCTGAATACCTGAGGCTGGCATTTCAATTCGTGAGTGTCACCCTCACAATAGCACACGGCGCATGCATGCCATGGTGCTTTCTTATTATTGCTGATAGATGCTGGAAGTGGTTGGCACTGACTATGGTACTCACAGTGGCGATGTCAAAGATGGAATATGTATGTCTGCTGCTGACCATCATGATGCTGGTGAAATTATCGATCCCATCTGTCAACCATATAGCTTTACCAAGGGAGGCCCCTCCACGCATCTGCCCAGAGGGGGTATAGGAACCATGTTTAGGAGTGAGTCATTTCCCAGTTGACGAGGCTGCAGACTGTGCATGTACGACTGGCCCCAGACTCTGGCTGCAGACAGGTCTGTGTATGCCCTATGGCCTCTGGCTGCGGGTTGCCACCACATATATATATATATATAGCTTGGGCCCGTTGTGCCCACTGGGACTGCCCAGTGGAGCATTGCACGCACCCCTCACTCGTGGATCCTCATAAGCCCAGACATTATCGTTTGTTTGAGAAGAGGATGTGTCTGAGCACAACGGAGTGGATTGTCGTATACAGACTTTGTGCAGGTCTTAGATAGAGCAATGCCAGATCCTCGGTATGGCCTGGATTGCGAGGTAGTTCCTCTTCAGCAGCGCAAAATGGACACGTTCGACTTTCCTGCGTTCCAATCCCGCGAAAGCATATCTGTGCGCATGCCATGCAGGCACCCTGGTGCGACAAAATACTTGATGGTGAGAAGACAATCGAGACGCGAAAATATCGACTTCCAGCAGAGCTAATAGGTCGATACTCTGAACAGATTCTCTGGCATAGCAAGATTCCTTTGAGCTTGACTTCCTGCTCTGTGAAAGATTGCATGTAAGGCTGAGAGCTAGTAATGTCATGGCTCAGGCCAGAGAATATGGCTTCTCGAATCTGGGGGAGAAGAGAATGTCCCAAGCTTGGGTGATGAAGTGCTGGCAGGCTCTCAGGGTGCAAGAATAGTAAGTCTTTGCACACCACCACTTACCCAAGACCCAGTTGCCTCATTTGCCTTGTAATGTATTGCTTGCAGGGTGTTAATGATGCATGTTTGTTGAGCCAGAGACACCCTGACTGGCAGAGTCTACAGCGGCTTCACCCATGCACACATTGGACGCAGGTCGGCTCTGTGACATTCATTGATGTCAAGAAGTATACCAGCCAGGAGAGCTGGGCTGCAGATGCGGATAAACACAGAGTGCCTGAGGACAGTCCGTATGCTTTCCACCAAAAGCCAGGACCGGCATATGGCTGGGTAGTGGGAGCCACAGAACGGCTTCCTCAGCCTTTGCCTTTGCCACAGATGAGAAGAATCTCACGGTCCATATATGAGGTCTCTCAAGCACCTGTCAATGCTTGATTTTGCTCCTTCGTGCTCCCTGCACTTAGAGGGCCAGCATTGCCAGTGCCAGCATGCACTCTTCGGGCTGACCAGACCCGGTGCGTATCGTCAGCAAGCTGGTGTTACAAGAGGGTGCAGAACCATGCGAGCCTTCACTTTCAGATTTTGCCAATCTGCTTCTCAGGATGTGGTGTAGAG
This sequence comes from Coccomyxa viridis, assembly GCA_963930925.1. NCBI lineage: Eukaryota > Viridiplantae > Chlorophyta > Trebouxiophyceae > Coccomyxaceae > Coccomyxa > Coccomyxa viridis. The sequence goes on along the minus strand of CAWVOJ010000008.1, from coordinate 363,758 downwards.
TGGCACTTCAGCTTTAAGAGCCACTTCTAAGTCAGAGACCCCACGGCAAGATGTGGCCAGCTGCGAGTCATCTACCCAGCTTCGGTATGATCTACTTGAGATCCTGCGTCTTCCGGGCCTCCATTGCTGGTCGTGGCAGGCTGTGCAGGATGATGTTTCGTAGCAGGTGCTGGCTGGACAGGATGCGTTGTAGCTTGTCCACCTGAAGGCAAGCCATCCGCCTGCTGTTCTTGAGCTGGCAGGCTTTGCAGGCTGGCTGTTTTGGCCAGGCTGGGAAGACGCGAGACAGAGTCGATGGCTGCATCAGGTCCCTGCATTGGGACATCACATCTCACATATTAACACAGAATCTCAGGAAGAATTGCTCGGTGCAATCTATGTTGGAGTCATGCCAGAGCCAGAGTCTTGTACACGGTCATCTTTCCTGCCGACATACCCTAACATGTGCTACCATGAGGCGTATGCTGATCAATATGCCAGGGTGTTGGCTTCTGCGCTAAATGAGCGGATTTGCGCTTACAATCAGGGAGCGATAGCTGGAGATGGCATTCCAGGAGGCAATATACCTGGCTCATCATGTGGAGAGTACTGGCAAACCAGCTGAAAGTCCGGGCAAAGTCACGGAAGCTGAGCACTGCCAGAATGGGCTTGCCAAGAGCCTCCTTGAAGCCTTCCTTGATTGATGTGATGTCTGCATCTGAGCAGCCCGCACGCACCAGCCATTCCTGCTTGCACATGAGGCCCCAGTTCATGGCTGACAGTTAGAACGTATAGTCCTACACATTGCCAGTCTACTCACTACAATGTCTTGGTGCTACAAGCCCCTGCACACTGATTGAATACAGGCCCATTGAGATGTTGTTCGGTCACCTGCAGTTCCATGTAGGTGATATCGCCTTTCCCTGGGTGCCTCTGAATGTTGTTGAACATTTTGAAAGCTGCCTTCAGATTCTTGATCTTCTTCATCTGCAGCAAACAACTACACACTTGCTCCACATCCTGTGCCCAGTCTGGCATCGCCCATGGTTGAAGCTAGTAGGGTATTGCTTGGACATTTGTCAATGCCTTGACAGTGTCAGTGCATTAGCCCACCACATGGCTGCACAAATACAGACATGACTTGCAGCTTCGCCAGAGGTGCACACCTGGAGGTGGGGTACTTTGAGTTCATCACGCAGGTCATGCTCATCTAGCTCCAAGAGGTCGGCACCAGTAATGCCATGGGCCTCTAGAATATCCAGGTTGCGGAAGCCCAGCAGCCTGAGCAGTTCCACAGTCTCCTCTACTGTGTACCTACATTCACAACGCAGCTTTCAAGACAACAAGAAGCCTGTCATATCACTTCCCACATCCTCAAGCACAGCCTCGGTTGATGTCCAGGTGTGCAGGGTGTGCCCCACCTTGTGAAGGGCTTTGCATCACTGCGCTCCTGTTCATGGTCTGGCCTGGATGAGTTGGGATCCATTTTGCTAGGTGCTTGGTGAGGCCCAGTGGAGGCCCGAGCATGGCTGAGCTGGCGCTCATGCAAGCTTTCCATGTAGCGCAGTGTGTCTAGGATTGCATTCCTCTCTGCTCCAGACACCTGCAGTCGCCTCAGAGTGTCCTCCGCCGCAGTGAGCACCTGGACAGCAGAGAAGAAGTTGCTGGCATGTTGCCAAGTGTGGCACAGTCCCTGCTTGCCGTCAGTGCTGCAGAACACTCTGCTGAATTCCATAATCTCTTAACTGCACAGGCTAGGAGTGGCAGGTGCGAAGCTATGACATTGTTGCTGTGCAAAGGTGGAAGTATGAGTGGCTCACCTGATCACTGGGACGTATGATAAGCAGCCGCATGAGTGGGGGGATGCCACCTGGACAGGGCAGGCTGGCGCTCAGCACTGTAGCCAGCATTGCTCTATGGTGTGAGCTGTGTGGTCTGCAAGACAGCACTGGCACTTAAGTGCCGGCTTTCCGATTTTATTTGAGCAGCTTGCAGCTATCCTACCAGAGAGTCTGATGGCTGTCTGGTTGGCGTCATTGGCAGCTAGCATGGCAAGCGTCTTTGCTGCAAGCTCTGGGATGCGGGACTCGGGACTTTGCTCCAGCAGGTGCACCAGGCGCTGCATGACTCCTGCTTCTCTCAGGGCCAGAAAGTGCCTTTCATCACCCGACAAGTTGCCGATGATCGCCACAGCCCTCTCCATAACACTCTGCATTGCACCAGAATTTGCAGATGAGACTTCCCATTTCAAGGAAACAATGCTGCATGCTCACATCAAAGCCCATACTGCTTTTCAGATGAGTATGTCCTGGCCTAGAGGAGCTGATGATGGGAGGGTGGTCTTACCAGATCCCCATCTGAGCTCATGTGCTTCATGAGTGTGGACAGGCTGGAGGGTATCTTAAAGATTGCCTCCTTATTTGCGTCATTGCCTGTTGTCAAGATCCGCAGGCAGTCCATGGCCTTGCTGACCAGCTGCTTGTCCTCCTGAAAGTAGAAGGAATCCAAATCTTCCAGCGATTTTATCATGGACAGGGCCCGGCAAGCTTAGGGACAGAATGCCTTCCTTGACAGAGGCCACCTACTCCTGTGGCACCCTCGATTGCATGAGACCGAAAATCTTGCAATCTGTGGGCAGTAGGAGAGTGAAATGATGAGTGTGATTGCAACCACAAGGAATGCTGGAGCAGGCGACTCACGCTGGACAGCAGCTTGACCAGAAGTGGCAGCGCCCAGGCCTCACGCACAGCATCCTTGTTGGTATTGTTGTTCAGTGTCAGCGCTCTGATGGCGTCTGCAGCCGCAACAACCTGGCTCCCGTCCTTTGACTGCTCCAGCATCTTCACAATGGGGGAGATCCCGTACGCATCCCTGTAGTACCAGCAACCTCTCATGAAGAGATGCAACATTTTAAAGGGGCGAGTATGAAGCCCTTGCTATACTCAGTGCTTGACAGCTTCAATGTGGGGATTGCACTTGCTATCTAGGCCTGAGAAGACAGGCTTTAGATGTTCTGCATATAGTACGTGACAGTAAAGTCGAAGAGCAATAGCAGGGGGCCGGCACTTTTGACAGAGACACAACTCATACCTGACAGCATCCTGATTGAGCTCGTTGTTGATGGCGAGGATGGTGATAGCCACTGCTACTGTCTCGGTGAGGTGTGACCCTCCAGCGTCTTTGCTTGGCTGCAGGAGCTTTACCAGCGCATTGATGCCCTGCAATATGCAGTGTGGCTCTACACTCCCTCCGCATGAGTTTCTATCTCCTATGCAATGGCTCAAAAGTACCCAAAGAGCTGAAGCAATCGCTGGACTCAGATGAGTGTAGGAGGCAGACACCTGGGCATCCCTGACAGCTTCCTTGACAGCTCTGTTGTAAGCCAGACGTCCAACTAGCTTTGCTGCCCTGTCGAGAGCCACCTGGACACAAGATTCACAAATCTGCCTTGAAGCACCAATTTGAATTTGCAGATAGCCTTGCCCAAGGTCTGAGCATGACAGTATCAGGTGTGCCTGGCATCAGGATTCTGGGGATGCGCAAAGGCGATGTACCTGGTCATCTCGGATGCTCTGGAGCATCTGGATGAGCAGAGGGATGAGCCCTGCTGTGAGGCATGCAGCCCTGTTGGTCTCATCTACTGCCATTGCCAGGAGGACAGTCAGAAGGATGATGCGGAGGTCTTTCCCCGCTGCTGTGGACCCCGTGCTGGCCTTCTGCAGCGCCTTCAGCACATCAATCAAGTTCTGCAGCCCGCCAGTGTCCCTGCGCAGGGCACATGGGTGAGCGCAGGCACGCATGCATCCAATAGCAGATGGACAGGATTGCTGCCAGACGATGATTATCGATGCTCACCTGATAATGTCCCTGATGGGATCTGACTCGGCTAAAAATCCCAGAGCCTGCAGAGACAGCAAGAGCTCGCCTGAGACATAGGACCCATAGCACAGTGCAGTGCACAGACACAGCTCGTCCTGGAATGATAAATCAGGGGCGTCTTTGGATGTCCAAGAAGCCAGGATTCTCAACCTGAGCTGCTATGTGTGTCAGAGCTAGAGTATCTGCTGCTGCTGTTGTGTCGATGAGCCCTGCCAGATGGGGAACGGTGCTCGCAAACATTTCTCTGTATTCTTCCCTTTCCGCACATAGATCCCTGATGTGCCCAACAGCTGATGCCTGCTGCTCCTTGTCTCCAGTGAGCAGTTGGTCATGGAGATCCTTGACCACGTCCCTTTCGATCATGGCCTCGGATAATGTAATCTAGATGGAGAACAGAAATCGACTATAGTAAGTGGGCCAGGAACGATGGGGCAGGTTGTGGACAGCTTGTTAGATCACGCAAAAAGCCCTGGCCGAGTCTTGTGCACCAATTTCATGCACTGAAATAATCGTCGCTTCTATGGCTGTATTATACACTGTACAAGGTGCAGACCTTTGTCCTGCGAGCTGGATGACTTTCCAAGGTCTAGTGGGAATGTGTGAGGTTAGTCATCGCTGTGTCGACATGTCGCCCATCACAGGAGCATATGCATGCCCTGGTCTCACGTTCTCTCATTCTCGCTGATGGATACATAAGTCCTGACTCGAGATCAAGTCGGAGACTGCTGGACGTACGTTCAAGGACACCTTTTCGGTACATGCAATTGTACCGGACGATCTGGTAGCCAAGTGTTGAAACGCAGCATATAAAGAATAGCTGGAGACTCCAATTCCTTCAAGAGGCTCAGCAGGAAGTATAATTTTTATGCAAAAGCATTGCCTTTCAATAATTCTGCAGACAGGCTTATGAACGAGCCCGCTACTTGACAAGTCTGGTCTTCTGATCCACTATAGATGAGCATTCGCGTCGCATCCGTATGGGCGTTGTGGATTCTGGGCCTGGTGACAGCAGACGAAGAGCCAGCCACATGTCAGCTGCAGGTAAGTGTCTCATTGTGATCTGTCACTGGCAAGTGAGATGCTTTGCCAGCACAGCCTGAGGAGTGCAGGCGCTGCACACCGCAGGGGACGTATGAGAAGCTCCCTGGCAAGGTCCTTGGCCTACCTTTCTGTGAGCAGTACAGCAAATGCACCTGCTGCCGTCCCAGCCATGCGCTCACGGTCAAGGACGAGCTGGCAGCCATGTCCGTTTCACCGGCATGCCTTGCGACAACAAGCAGCCTGAAGTGCAGGTGTGGCATGGCCCTCTGATGTGCCAGGCTGTACGTGGCAAAATGTGATGACAGACCTGCGGAGCACACCCAGCTTGCTTCTCCACTACCTACCGCCAATGCTGAGGCAAGATGTTGTGTCGCAGGGCATGTGACCCAGAGGTAGGAGTTGGCGCCAAGCAGGCTATCTGCCTGGACTTCTGTGAGCGCTGGTATGAGGACTGCAGAGACGACTACTTCGCATTCAGAGAGCTCAGAGGCAACCTGGCGCCATGCTCGCAGGGTTCCCTCATCTGCAGCGAGCTACAGGTAGTCCACATTTGTCATTTTGGCACAGCCGCAACACATGTAGTGTCATGTTGATGGTCAGCAGTAAGGTCAGACAAGGAGCAGTAGGAGGTACTTGTGAGGGGAAGCGATCTTGCAGGGCTTACACAGGCAAGGCTGTGCTGCAGGATCTTGCAGACAATGGAGCTGATATGTGCAAGAAGGCTGGGTACGTCATGGAGAGTCTGGAAGGAGGGCCCTGCTTTGACGGCACTGTGCCACCAGAGAGCAGTTGCCCAAGCAAGGATGGGCAGATGGACGAGCTTTGGTTTGTTGCCCTGCTGGGAGTTGGCTTGGTAGCCTTCTTCTTCGTGGTCATCATAGGAGGTGCTGCCCTGAGCTTCAGGCAGCATGCTCAGCAGCTTGCAAAAGCCAGCAAGAGTAGCAAAGGGGGTCCTGTCTCTAACGTAAGCATGCAAGGCAGCATTCCTGCAGACACAGCTCAGATACGGCAGAGACGATTGGAGAGATTTGATTCTAGCTAATGCTCAAGTATGTGGTCTATTTGTGAGTGGAGCGACTGCCAATGAAAGACCAGCTACATATTCAGCCTACCACGTGCCCTTTAGTGGTCATTGTTCAGCCTCATTGAGAGATGTATGTCTGTGTATGTCTAGGTGCATCCACCTTGCAAGTCAGAATGGCAAAGCATCCTTGCAGAGATTACCTAGTAGAATGTCATGTGCCCTGTCACTTGCATAGCCTCATCGGACCGCCTTGACAAATTTTGTGGAGGTCTCCCAGCGCTGTGGCCGTTCAGGCTGCGTCCTCTGTGGGCTGACGTCCCGTACCGGACCCTCAGCCAGCTCTGGATGGCTTGCTCTCTGCTTGGGGCTCATGGTGCTGATGACAATATTGTTCTGCTGCTGAAGGGCTCTATACCCAGGAGAGGATGACGTTGGTGGGCGGCCTCTCTGCACTGCTTCATTTCCAGCAATGCCATTCCTGCCTGTGGCCTCCCGGCTGATCGAGGCCCCTATCTGCGATTTTACTTAGTATCAGCTTCGCCTCCCGCTTGAGCTTTCTATCACTGCAGCCGCTGCAAGGTGTGAACCAGACACATGCCTCGCATGCGCACAGCAGAGTAGCAACCCTGCAGCTGCTACATCAATGAGGTACCTGGGGCAGGCGTACAATAAACAGTGCAATTTATTTGCATGCAAAGGCTTGATGGGCGACCTGAAGTGATGTGTCTCACCCCTCCTAAAATTTGCGCAGGCGTGTCACTTGCTGATGCAACGCTGGGCTTCTGATGGCTATAGTCTTCTGGAGCCTTTGGTGCTTGTACTAAAGACCGATTTACTGTGCTCCTGACTCCCACTTCAAGGTCATCTGGCCACTCTGTCATGCATGAGTGGTGTCAGCTCATGCATATCTCTCGACACTTGCAACAGCCGGATGACGGGTGGTGGGGAGTTGGGCAGACGGGACAGCGCGTGACTGGAGTTCAGTATCAGTGCGGGCTGATCATACACAATGAGTGCCTGATGGCATACCTGGCTGCATTGCTTGAGGCTGAGGTCTGCCCATAGCAGGAAATCCTTCCCCCCTCCAGCTGTCATGCCCTGGGTTTTCATCAAGCCCTGCACAGCGTGCAGCTATCTGTAGCAAAGTTTGTGACACCATACAGATGGTGACTCACAATATCCAAGTACCAGCCCAGCGGCCTCTGAAGCCAGCGTGGGGAATTCAGCAATGAAGACTCAACAGGCACTACATGGATGTGGGAAATGTTCACCGCCTGCGGGGGTTGGAAGCTCCTGTAGCAGCTCGTACATTGTGGCCTGTATATGATGTGCACTGCGCCTCAAAATCTCAACCTCTGCACTCAGGATAGAGCTTTGTGAGAATCTGTGCTTGTCACATTCACAAAGCATGTCTCTCAAGGAGGGTCTCACACATGCCAAAGAACAATGCAAGTCACACAGCTGCCAGGTCTTGTGGCATTGTCATGGCATTGCAAGTAAGGTGGCAAAGTCCTTGTTAGCTCACTGACATTGCAGCTGGTGACAGCTTTAAGAGCTCTGGCTGACCTTCAAAAACGCTTGACACAGATGCTACCAGGCTGCAAGCCGCTGTGATGCCTTCACGGGCCCTGTCAATGACGCTCTCGGGCAGCTGCCTGGGTGCGGGTGGAGGGAGAGGCATGCTGTGCGGGTGTCCCCCACGTCTTAAGGCCTCCAATGCTGCTGCACAACGCGCCTCTGCCTCCAATCTTGCGCTCTTCTCTGCCTGCCAGTCCATCTCACATTGCAAGCATTCCAAAGCAGATGATCCTATGAGGACATATGACAGGACAATTTACAGGGACAAGTCCCCAAAGGCGCAGGGCAAGCTTAGGAGTATGCTCACGCTGAGGAGTTTAGGGTCAAAACTCCGATGGAATGCACCTGAAAATGCAGCTCAATGCGGGTGAGCATGTCCTCCAGCTGCAGTCTAGCTTGCTTGCCATCCGGCCTTTCTACATCCTGAGCACCAGAACCGCACTCAATTAATATCGGTACTCCAAGCGTCAACAACACGGACAAAAGGGCATTTACGAAGCAGTGATGCAGCACCACACTGAGCTTATCTGCCTGTGCAAACCGTGAGATACATGGCTGTGCCAAGTTATGGTCGAACAGGCCAAGGCAGACGCGTCACCTGGGTCATTGCCTGCCCACCGTCAGGTGATCTCTGTTTCGCACTGCTTGGTGCATCATTTGCACCATCGCCATTGTGTGGCTCATCAATGTCAAATTTCTCACTGGCAGCAGCTGGTGATGTGCTGGAGTTCTCACGCCCAGCTGCTGCTGATTCATCCATTTGCTGTAGGTCACTATGATATGACACACCTGGGCTATGCTCATCTGTAATGCGGGTGAGGGTATTGCCTGACAGTGCAAGAACAGACTGAGAGAGCCTTCGTATGATCTCATTCCTGTTCAGGAGCTGTTCCTCCTCCGTGAGTGACTCAGAATGGCCAGGAGGTCCCACGAGGGCAGCTGCTCGGGCTGTTTGGATCCCCTGATGCCCCAGAGCAGACGTTGAGGATTCAGCTGAAGCCTTCTGCTCATCCCCGTCAATCTGCCTACGCACAGCTGCTGCTCGAGCAACAAATGGCTGCCCAGATACAAAACTGCTTTGTGGTTGCTGACTCGCACTAGAGTCCTCGACGTGCCCTGCCAAGGCATGTGCCTCTGGTGCATTTGACTCAGCTGTGGACGCTGTGTCTGAGCATGACCCAGAGGAGCTAGTGTAAAGTCCTTCATCACTGTCGTTAACTCCTGCAGGGTTCTGTTGCTGCATGATGTTGCGTAATTTGGTCTTGTGGTCTGCGTGGGGTGCAGGAATCAGATTGAGGTGGTAGGCGTTACATGCAAATCGCACGTGATAAAGCAATGTCTTTGCAAAGGACGATGTGTGCAACACCTTGAAATGTGATGTCATGATACAAAGGGCCCTTTACGTGCTTGACCTAGATGTAAAACGCTGCGAGAACTTAGGCGCCATCGTGCCACTTAGTTGTGTCACGATACAACGCCCATTGGAGATATGACAATGTCAATTGGGCCAGAGTTAATGCCCAAAGGTGGCAGTAGTGAAGCTATAGCAGAGTTAAATGCTGCTTTGGCGGCTGCAGATCCCAAATTCCTTTGTCATGTTGTAGATCGACTCAGATCAGCTGGCAATGCAGCATTCAAGAGTCGTGCTTACGGAGGTCAGTCCTGATCTTCGCAAGGCCTCAGCATAGTCTGGTAATTCTTCCGTGCATAGAGGCTCATCACGGTGCACATCGTTGCAGAAGCCATCAGGTTGTATACCCAGGCCATCGCTGGCGCGCCCAAAGATGCAGAGCTTCTGGCCAACAGATCGATAGCTCACTTGAGCGCCAACAATCGGGAAGAAGCCCTGCAGGATGCAGTGGATGCACTCAAGCTACGGCCAGACTGGGCAAAAGCCCACTACAGGTACCGCATCAGGCAGCTGTGACACCTGCCCTCTGGTCTGGAAGGCCTTCGGCTTAATGCTTTATGGATCACACTGAGCAGCCCTCGTGATCAGGAGATTGCAACGTTGAAGCTGCTACAGCAGAGTTTTGAAGCGTGGGTGCCCCTGTACAGGCTGGGAACAGCGTACATGGCTGCGCATGACCCGGCCTTAGCCAGCTCTGCGTTTCAGAAAGGTCTCGAGATAGAGCCAGGCAACCGGGCTATGGCTCTCCAGGCAGAGCATAGCATGGCGCAGGCAAAGTATGAAGAGCAATGCAGAGCTGCACACCAAGGCCTCTACCAGAGAAACCTTGTCTTGCAACTCCGGGCGGTGAGAAAGCTACAGCCCAAGAGGCAGCCTTGATAGTGCATTGCAGTCAGAGCAGGAACTTTCTTGTTGCCGGCCTTGGATGTTCACTGTGCATTGATCCTAGCTCGACGCAGTCTTCCTTTTGCAGGTGAGACGGAAGGAGATTGAGGACAAGATGGAATATCAGTTCAAGCAAGGCATGACTGCACCAGACTGGGAGATGGACGACTATGGGTGGTGTGTACCCTGCATAAGTTTCGACTAATTGTTGCTCAAAGGCCAGCGAGGGAACATTGCCATGTCATCATCACTGTTGGCCGTTGACCGCTGGCAATTTCCTCACTGCCTCCGTAGAGGCGCAATTCATTCAAACATGTACAGGTGCTCTTCTCTTTGCTAACGCTGTTGAAAATTGACTTGCATTCTGTAGGAAGCCAACCTTCTTCCCAGCGAGCAAGCTGCGCCAGCTAGACAAGCAAGACTTCTTTAAGAACCCTACCAGGCGGTCCATGGCGAATTTTGTGGGGACCTTAGCAGACCTTGCCTACCCCAAAGCAATGCTCTCACAGCTGCAGGATACTACATACATGCTGGCCTTGGAAGACGGCATCAGAGCAGCCCTTGAGGAACAACCTGGTAAGCTGCCAAACTATCTTCCCGGCTGAGGACCCCAAACGATTTTGGCATATATGCTCCGGTGCCAATCGTGCTGACAAGCAATAAAGAGCCAGCCTGGCATTTGTATGCTGGTGAGTAACAAGGAAGGGAGTGTCTGCAAAGGTATGCCAGAGTCGCAGCGTCAAGGGCATAAATTTGTGTGCGGTGCAGGCGCACATGTGCTATTGGTGGGCCGAGGTTGTGCGGTCCCTGCGCTGCTGTGTGCCAGGGCGGGTGCAGAGCAGGTCACCTGCATAGAGGGGAGCAGGATGCTGTTCCGCATGTGCAAACAGATCCTGCAAGAGAACAGGGAGACGCGCAATGCGGCTGGCATCCATCTCTTGGATAGACCGCTGCAGGCCATCCGTCCAAGGAGTGTCAAGCCAGATGCACCTTCCCAGGGTGAGCCATGGGCTGAATACGAAATGGATAATTGCCAACAGACACATCAGGAGACACAGACATTTAAGATGTGCCTGTAAAGGAGTTGCATCCTCCCCTTCGGCGTTTACACAAGTGTCATTGCTTCCGCAGGAGGTGCATCAGACAGCTCCGCCGTGGGTGCTGAGGGCGACAGCCAGTTCACAGAGATAGCAGACACAGCTGATGTGCTGGTCATAAATCTTCTAAATTTCAGGTAGATATCTGAAGCTTCCACCCTGTTGCGTCTCCAAGATGTCTGAGAGGTCCTTCTCTCTGTGACGTCAGTGCAATGCCCAATTAGCTCTGCTTGGTAGTCTTGTGCGCGGGAGGTGACACAGACGTCTTAGCAACACCTCATCCTGCCAAGAACATATTGTCAGGGGTCATCTGCATTGCTGACGAGTGAGTACTCTTGATCCAGTGTACTTGGCGCGGGGATGCTCCCAACAATAGATAAGTGTGCAGAGCTGGTCAAGACAGGGGCCAGAATCGTCCCGACTGGCATAAGGGTAACTCCTATAGACAGCCTGTTACAACTCTCAAGTTGCTGCAAGCACAGCTGTTCCATAGTGTTCATGTTCTGCTTCTACCTGAGAGGTGTATGTGCAGGTCGTTGCCCAGCTGGTTGATATGAGGGTGACAAATGTGTGCGGCTTTGATTTGTCATACTTGAACAGATACAGATGGGGGTCCGCTGCAGAAAGACTTGACCTCAGAAGGTGACCTGGCTCCACCTTTAGTCCTGCTGAAGGGTGCACGTGCCAAAGATCTCTTTGTTGCCTACAGAATGCTCCTAGCTTAGCGCTTCTTGCAACTCCCCCATATGTCAGGTTGGTCGGTGCCCACTCGAGGATATAGTCTCATGCTTGGGCAGCATACCTTGCCCTCCTGACCTTGCTGATCACCTGCAGGGTTCCTCATGTTGCGCTCTCAGAGCCCTTCGAGGCCCTCCAGATAGATCTGCAGAGCAGGCTCTGCCTCGCTCAGAGCAGGGACACCTGTGTTGAGAAGCCGGAGGTCCTCTGGGAGAGCATGCGCACAATCTCAGTCCCCCTTGAGCATGGAGGATGCTGGAATGGCATTGCATTCTGGTTTGAGGTGAGCTCAGATGTCAGACCATGATTGGCATCTGGAATTGCAATGACATTGCTGGCCAGCTGAATCAGTTTAGACTGCCTTCAAGGGTGGATGGTACCCTCTGTGATGTGCAGGCTCACATGCATGGCGGCGCCTCTATAAGCAGCTCTCATCTTGATGGGGAGGTAGCCAGGAGCAAAACCTGGGGACAGGCCGTTCAGTACATAGATGAGGTACCTGCTGAGGCGGTAAGTTTGCATACTGGCATGCGCCTGCCTTTGTACTGCCCAGGGTTGCATGTCAAGGATAGGCGCATCTTCTTGAGTCATGCAACTCGTTTTACCGATCTGCAAGAGCCTAGTGCTGAGCAATCGGCCTCTTGCCAGGACTGCGACGCTTCTTGACAGCCCTCCCCTGTCCATTTCCTTGCTCTGACAGCTTGACATACATGCTGTGCTGTCCTGCAGGGAAGCACTGTGCAAGTGAGGGTGCGCCAAGATAAGGGGCAGATCCATTTTGCGAGCATGGCTCGGGGCTGCGGGCGGCCCAGGCATGCCCACATTCCTCGCTGGCACTTTGACATGGTGCTGGACGACCAGAGGAATGCCGCGTATCAGACTGCCATCACACGCGCTGTCCACTTGAAGCTGGCTGCTGGAGATGAGAAGGTCAATGTGCTTGACATGGGAGCAGGCTCCGGCATTCTCAGCCTTATGGCAGCAAGGTACGCATATTGTACACTGATTCTTCTGGTATGTGAAGTGCAGAAGGTTCTCTGTACACCAGTGTCACAGTGCTTTGCAGTTCGGCAACATAGTGGTTCCGGAACCTGTTACATTCCTTATTCACGTCTGAGACCGCAAGAAGAGCGTTGCATGTCATGTAGCCTACAGTTGCATGCCTTACCACAGCAATCTGTGACTAGGCCAGCTTCATTGTAGGGCAGGCGCCACACATGTGACTGGGGCGGAGATCAGCCAGCACATGTGCGACGTTGCAGCAGAGGCGGTGGTAATGAATGGGTATGCGGCCAAGTGTGTCATGATCAATAAAGACGTCAGACGCATCCACTCCGAAACCCTGCCAGATGGTACTCTCCCAGACATGGAGTACAAAGCTAACCTCTGTATATTCGAGGTATGTGCCTGCGCTGGTACCTTGGTAATCAGTGTTGCTGGCTACCTTCTGAGGAACCGAGCTGAGCCAAGAATTATTGTCGTTTGTGTGTCATACCGTATTGTGCCATACCTTACCGTTGTGACAAGCTCCTGCGTCTTCATGTGTGAGAAGGCAACCCCCGTCAGACATCTTCTGGTGCAGGTCTTTGACTCTGGGCTTATCGGTGAGGGGGTGTTGCACATGGTGGCCTGGGCGAAGACAAAGCTGCTGACAGAAGATGCAGTCATGGTAGGCCATGTGCACCAGCTATCAAGTCATACACCACCCTCTGCATGTTATTAAGGAAGTCGGGCAGAAACCATTGATCAGATTGCACAGGTGCATGAGAATGATGTGCTACTCTTCATGTGGCGAATTGAGCAGCTCACACAGTACAGACTTAAAGGGAATGCCACCACTCCCATATCCCCGTCAACATCTGAGAGCCCGACGCAGGAGGATAAGCAAACCCTCTCTGTACAGGTGCCCTGTGCTGCAACAGTGTACTGTCAGCCCATACAGATGCGCTGCAGCAATGCGCTAGGCTTTGATGTGGAGCAGACCAATCAGTGGCGCTGGCGTCCAGACTATGAGGGCCTAGATCTTGCAGACAGAAGGTGAGCTGGAGCGACACAAAATTTTGAATTAACAACCCCACCTATGTCCGTTCTTTAAAATGCAATCCTCCTCGTCTCTAGCAATTGGGCATGTTTCATGTGATTTTGCAGCTACTGCACCGACTGTACATACGTCATCTTGAGAGCCGCGGGCACAAGCCCTATCTGTCTCTTCTTACATTGGATTGGTCTGCCGGCAAGCACTGTATAGTCGTCTCTGCTGGAAATTTAGTGAAGGCATGATGCCAGCACGTGAGTGTATGCAGGAATCTGTGGACAGCGTTGGGACCTCCTGCAGAAGCCGTGGCCTTCGATTTCTATGAAGCTATGGCCAATATGCACCCGCTTCAGGCAGAGCTACCTGGCAGGGCCTTTGCAGACGGGATCTGCAATGCTGTAGCGTTCTGGTTCACGCTTCACCTAGATGAGGAGACTGAACTCCATACAGGCCCCTATGCAGACAAGGTGCCTTTCATGCCCAGCTACCTCTCGCAGCTGTAGACTGTCAATGCATCCAAGCAGTGCCGTGATTGAAAGGACCAAGCACTTGTCCTCACTCATCCGCCTATCTGAATGCAAGTCAGATGGCGTGCTGTTGGTAGGTCAAGTGCCTCATAGGCTCTACATCCCAGAGCAAGCTGTACAGTCCATATATGACTGTCAATGCCGCCTGCAGGGACCTACATGGCAGCAGGCAGTCCAGTACATTCAAGAGGTACCCATGAGGGACGGGGAGCGCTACACAGTCACAGTCAAGCATGACACCTATGGCCTCAGCTTCAGTCTGTGCTCTGACACCGCCTCTACGTCCCTGGTCCCCGTTGCACCAAGCCTTTGCAATCCATCACCGCTTGTGCCTCTCTACGTAAGGCCCTACCTTCCACAAATCAAAGTGTCTGGGATAATGGCCGAGGTCTTGTGGGGACAGCATCTTGCCTTGCACTGCGAGGGCTTGGCCCAACCAGACTTCAAGTTTTTGACCGATGCCGCGTGATGCAGGACCCGATCTGGAAGAGGATCTTTGACGACTTCACCGCCATGAATGAGCAGCTGTCAAAAGCAATCATACAGAATCCGCTGGAGTACAAATCTGTAGCGATGGCTGCTGTGGACCTTGGCAGTCGCCCGCATGACCTTGACTTGGATGTCGAGCAAGCTGCAGCCTTTTGCCATCGCTTGATGAGCTGATTGGGCACTTCATAGGTGATTACAGGCATACCTAACACTGGCTGTCCAACACCATGCGGGGCATCTCCAGCTGCAACCTGCCGCTGACATGCCATAAAGTGTAAGAGTCGCATGTAAGGACATGATTTAAACTATCATATGCAGTCCGATGATGCAAGAACTAGGACAAGCTTCAATCTGTTACATCATCATCAGAGTCTGCAGTGAGGTCAATCAGTTCCCGCATGTCTGCTGCCTCTCTGGACTGCTTCCTCTTCCCATTCACAGCTGTCTGCTGATGCTTACGCCCATAAAGTAGCTCACCCTGCTGTTGGGGTGTTGCTTCTAAGGCGACACAACTCTGGCCCTGCATGCTTGATGCACCTGCTCTACTCTGCTCTGCATGAGCGGGCTGCTGCACACCGGGTTCCTCGGTGCCTAGCGCCTGTTGCGCAGCTGCACTGCCTGGCTGGGACTCCAATTCTATCACCTCTGCTTCTGTGAAGGATGTGCCGCCCTTTGCTCCGCAGGCGCAGCCCGCATCATCCCTTGCACGCCGCTCTGCTGCTGCTGCAGCCGCCTGCACAACCCCAACCTTGTCACATCTGCTGCTGTCTGCACCCTTCGTGCAGGTAGACCACAGAACTAGCACCATTTGGGCTATCCCCAGGGTCAGAAGTAATTCCAGGGCGTGGGCAAGGACTGCAGAGAAGCAATACTGCTCTGGGGTTTGAGGACTGGCTAAAAGCAGGTGGAGCATGCCTCTCTGGGGGTGAGGCCAGTCACAGAGCCGCCCAGCTTGCGCGGACCCGAGAGCATCAGGCCTGCTCGCTTGGCTCGTGCTTCAGCAGCCTGCATCACACACTCACATTTTGGTAGTGGTAGAGCATGACCCTGCATACTGGATCAGCCCTCCTCAGATCTAGTCAGTCAGACACATCATGCCTCACGGTGTCCGCATCACAGCACTGTGTGGGATGTCGGCAGCACGTGCGCTGTACGATGAGGACTCAAGCGACTGGGAGTGTGTCAACCTACCTGCACAATCTTGCTGCGCAGTTCTGTGGGGCTGGGATTGTGAGCTCCAAGGCCTGAGCCGCCGAGCCTGCCCACCGAGGGCGCATCAAAGCCCTCCCCTGTCCCCGTGATGCCCTTAGCCATGTATTCCTCTAGCTCCTGCATGCATCTGGCATTGCCTCGGGATCCTCTGTAATCAGACAGCGTACCTGAGAGCAGCTTGCTGAGGTCACCAAGATCTGAAGAGATGCAAACGGAGATCGGTGTCACAGACACGGACCCGCAGGTACAGATATGGAAGCCAACCAGCGTGATCTTGTCCAGCAGCTGGTAGAACAGGGCATTGTGAGGCCCAATTTCATTGTGGCAGAGCTCATGGAGCATGGTCCCAATGATGGCCTCGTATGGAAGGTACTGTTCCTTGCTCCCAAACTCGATCAATCTGATTTTGATCTCGCTGCTTCTCCCACCTCCGCCACCTACGTTGAGCCCCTGCACGGCAACAAACAGGTGGGGCAACAATGTCTAGCCATAGCAGGATTGACAGGTCTGACAGTGCCTGTCATATATAGAATCACGCCTGAGGAAAGCGCTCCCAATAGCGTCTAGCATGGCTGGAAAGTACCCAGAGCCGTCCTGTCGACGTCGGTGGGAGCTCCGACAACATCTGGACGGTCCATCGGTGCTTCCTCATAACAGGCTGTACCTGCATCGCGACTTTCTCCAAAAGCTTCTGCCTCTGCAGAACACACTTAGCTCGTCATTGGACTGCACTGACGACCTCATCCTCTGCTGCGGCAAAATCCTGCTGTCACAGCCGGGTCTATACCTCAAGTGCTCTGCCCTTCGAGCCCTTTGGACCGATTTCGAGCACTCTGTAGTCGTCTTTGAAGCGTCCCATGCAATAAGATCTGTAGCAAATCACTGATGACAAGGTCTCTGAACGCATATGCTGCTGCAGAAACTAGTGTGATCGTCCAATAGGCGCCCTATAGCCCTGGCAGAGAGCTGCAACCGTTCGGTCATTGTCTGTCATCACGTCTCTGGGGCAGAATGGATGGAAGCAAATTTGTCTGGGCCCGAGCAGAGTGGGTCAGCCGGAAACGGCCAGGAGCTTATATGAGTAAACGAAGGAGTGTTAATTGGAGCGTAAAACATTCTAGGCTGCAGAACCTTTCAGAATTCGCGCCTGCCCACAAAGCCCACAGATGCCCACAGCAGGCCCACGATCGTGAACAACATTGCCTGAGCCGGTAGGATACACGGTGTGGCTGGAGAGATGTAATCTAATCAGGTCTGATCTTAAACATCTGAATGAGGTGTGTGTCTCTCTCTCACGTAGATGCTGTGGATCATAGCCTGATGTTACTCGACCTACTTGACTGGGCATTCCTCTGTTTGCACAGAACACCAACGACAAAATTTGGGACACTTGTTTTCTAAACTTCTCTGATGCTAACAGCGAGATGCAATCTCTCTCGTGCACATGCTGCTCATTATATTGCCAGCAGCCTGTGGCAGTACCTGATGAAGCTCGCATGTAGCTTTTAAACAATCACAACTCTTGGTGGTGCGCTCAACGCAAGCAACTGCCTGCAGATCCAACATGCTGAGGCATGCATACTGCTCTCCCAAAGGGCTAGCGGAACGTACAGCATGTCATGCCCACCCAAAGGCTTCTTGGCAGTAAGTGCTAGTGGAGAAAATGCTAGTTCACAATACATTCAACCTCATCACCCTGGCACATCCCATGGTGCCAGAAACCCAAGTCTACAATTACTCAGGACACAAGTCTTGC
The DNA here is from genome assembly GCA_963930925.1 of Coccomyxa viridis. NCBI lineage: Eukaryota > Viridiplantae > Chlorophyta > Trebouxiophyceae > Coccomyxaceae > Coccomyxa > Coccomyxa viridis. The sequence continues at coordinate 346,107 of CAWVOJ010000008.1, read as the reverse complement.
CCCTGGTGAAATGCAGCGCCTAACATGTCTCACAAGTTGTCTGCCTTCACAAGTTCTGGTAGCACAAGTCTCTGTCAGTGGCATGGCTACTGTGGGTTCACTTTGTGCGCGCCCATTCCCTCTTTCGTGCTGAGAGGAAGTGCCGCAGCCAGTTGCACAGCTGTTGCTGTATGCGGAAGACCTTCTTCAAGGTGCCTACCCACTTCTATGAGCGTTCGCCTGGGACAGCCGACAGCTGTGCAGGCTCCCCTTTGACAGCGCTGCTCCCTCACTCGATCACCATGGCACGCTTGAGAAGATCCCTCACTGTCTCCGAAGGCTGCGCTCCAACCTCCAGCCACTTCTTGATGGCGGGTGCATTCAAGTTTGTCTCCTTCTTCAGTGGATCGTAGAAGCCCAATCTCTGCGCATCAAGAGCACAACCCCTCATCATCATCATCATCATCATCATCATCAGCAGCAGCAGCAGCACTCGGCTGGAGGATAGACAGCATTTCTGCTGCAGACACAGTGAGGCCTGCATGCAGCTGTTCAGAGCCCTTACCTCGAGCGGCCTGCCGTCTCTTCTGTCCCGCGAGTCAATAGCCACCAACCTGCATGCAGCTGTGAGTTCTTGCTTCCCTTCCTTGCAAGGAAAACTCAGCCTGTACAGCATGTCACATTGCTCAGACCTGCAGATCAAAGCATCGGAGTTGTGGACATGCCTGTAGAAGGGCTTCTTTGTTCTGCCAAACCGTTGGAAACGGATTGCTACCCTGTTCTCTACGCGTAGTGCTGTCTGGCGAGGTGCAAGCCTCAAGGTGCCCTGCAGCAACAGGTCATAAGGTCATACGCAACCTCAGGGTCACTTCAACTACACCCAACAACTTCAGGTGGTGAGGTGCAGTAAGCACCATGAAGACAGGAGTCTGCCAACACGGGAAGACTTATGTCACATATAGAAGTGCATACACACACGATATGCCCTCTTTTGAGTTGCAGACAGAGTGTCTCACCTGGGTGCTCAGATCGCGTGTGGCGGAAATGTGCGCCACAGAGCTAAGTCCGCTCGTGGAGCATTGCATAGAAGCGTTCATTACGTTCAGCCAAAGTGTACTCTGTGATGCACCTCCCTCTTGCTCCTTTCTTTTGCCAGCCGGCTTCCTTGGGGCAGACAGCCAGGATGATGAGGGGCTTCGGAGACCCTAGCGTCCAACGCCGAAAGGGCGTTCCCTTCTTCCGACTCCTTGCTGGACGACGACTATTGATCACGGAGAAAGCCCATGCTATGCTAAGCTGAGGTCTGTGATACATTCCGGGCAATCTATCAAAGCATAGCGTCAGCGCTCTGGTGTGACTGAGCCAGAATTGCCAAGCGGGAGCGTGTGCTTTGAACCGTGGTGCGGGCCGCTCAATCCCGCTGCACGCAGCCTTCGATGAGCGTACAGGATCCTCAGCATGCAAGCTCAGCTGTCATTGTTATCGACGACGATGACGAGGAGCAGGTTGGCTTGAGTCTTTGTACTTTATGCAAGGTTCTTCTGCACACTGCTTATGTCACCCAGCATGACCATGGCTACGTTTTGGACCCTCGAGCGTGTTGTTGAAAACGCGATTAAAAGAATTCATTCCCTGTGAGCACACAATCAGCACCGGCTCTCTATGGCACATCCTCACTGAAAGGTCCTATTGGACTCAAGCTGAGCCATTGTGCGCCTGCTCAGGCGGGGCCCTCAACACGATCGTCCGCGGGACCACCCAGAAAGAGGCAGCGCACTGCTGCACCAACGCCAAGCAGTAAGCTAGTGTCCTTAGGGATTTCCAGAAATCTCTGCTGTGGGTGACATGGCATGCTGCACAGCCTCTGGGCTGGATGCGTCATACAGCTTGGCCCTTTGCAGGCAGAAGGAGACCCTTATCTGGAATGAGAGCAGCGCAGCATGTCAGCAGCTCTCGGCAGGCAAGACAGCTCCCGGATGGTCTTTTGCATCTTCAGCGTCTTGCATTCATTGCAGCATGTAGCCCTTGTACTCCATACATCAGCCTTGCCTTGTACAGTTCCCTGTTGGATAACAGATTTGTCTTGACGTTCCCATCATCCTCGCAGGCCCCATTGCAACAGGCTGAAGCAGTGATAGACTTGACCTCATACACAGCGGAGGATGCTGCTGGAGACCTCTTTCCAGCCACTAAGCAGAAGCAGAAGCAGGCCATGCCGGTCTTGATACAGCCGGATGAAGCAGCCCAGCTTTCTGCAGCGGCACCAGAGCCACAGTGCCCCATTTGCATGGACCCCATGAAGGCTATGGCTTGTGGACCCTGCGGGTGGGACCATGACATCTTACTGTCACATCGCTGTGGCTTGGATCGAAAGTCTCCTATGCAGTACAGTGACCTGCAAGTACTCATAGATCTGGAATGCACAGGAAATTGTCTCTTACAGCGGTCCTTCCCGTGCAGGCACGTCTTCTGTGACACATGCATCAGGGCAGCAGTGAAGGCTCAGAAGAAGTGCCCGACCTGCAGAAAAACTATGGCAATGAAGGCTATTCACAGGGTATATCTTGATAGGCGGTAGCATTGTCTAGCTTCCTTGAGCAGACGTTCAAAGGCTGCTAGGCGCAACCCAGAGGGGCTTACAAGTTGAACTCTGGAACAGGCAATGGTATTCATCAGCAGAGGATTGGCTGCACCTAGCCCACTCTAGATCCCAAGGGTCTCTGCATTTTCCTGGGCAGGCTATGCGCTGGCCTGGTCCATTCTGACGAAGCTGCTCTTATACTATATGCAGTACAGAGGTGCCTCGCAGTCATCAATGAGGTTATGTCCACTTCAGGACCATGATTGGAACTGCTAACATGTAGTCATGCTGATCAGCGTGCATAGCGGAGTCTCTGTCAATCCTTTGTGCTTGTCCGAGTGATTGCTCCGAGCAGGTATTGAAATGACGCTGACGGTGTGTATGTCATCCTTGGAGGCAATTGAGGTGACGGCTCATTGAAAGCTTGTGCTGGGACAACTGAGCAGCGATATATTGTGCGATGCCAATGTGGTCATGCTCAGCCGACCTGGTCAGAAATGCAGTGGGTGTGCAAGTCCATTTTGATAGCTGATTGACATCACAGCACACGCATGCATCCTCCTGTGCATGGCCACCTACCAATGAATGCTGCTTCCATGTCCAGTCGTCAGCAAAAAAGCTGCATGCATGTGTTGCAGGGATAGGTCAAGTGCACTGTGGACAGCACAACGGGAAGCACTCCATCGCTTTTCACGCAGTAACCATGGCCTGCACACATGTTGTTCAAGCACTTGTCTCTGGCCATGATACACATAGCCATACCCGCAATCACCTTCCAGATACTATTGCACCGGGCACATGGGTAGGCATTCCGTAAGCTCTCATGCTGCAATCCTGCCGATCCGGTCTCCTGAGGTCAGGACATGCACCTTTACACTGACGCAATGGCTGTCCATTGTCCTGCCAAGTGCATCCCCATTGCGCGATAGTGTCTGTGTTCTGCAAGTCTTGGAGTGCCAGCTGAGCTGTGAAGGCTCCCGATGCGCCATACTCTTGCTGCCAGCTTTCCTTGCATGGAGCAGATGCAAAGGCTGCTGCTCAGAATCCAAGCTTTGTTCGCCTCCAGTGTCTCCGCTTAGCATTGTATCTGCGCAGCACAAAATATGCTGTGCTAAGATGGTACCCCCGCCCGATGATGGTGATGCGTCATTTCAGTATACTAGGAGCAACGGCCAAGCAGCAGGGATGTACAGAAAGTCATGCTGCACGGCAAAGGGCATCCAAAGCAGGGTGTTGATTACGCAGGCAGGCTCATGGCAACAGCATTAGGACTCCAACTGCACACCTGATCTTGTTGTCTGTCCTGAAGCGGATCCATTGTGGGATGGGTCTGTTCTGCTTGGCCTTCTTGGCCAACTTTCTCTTGATGAGGAATGTCTTCTGGGACGGCTGCAAGAATGCAAGGAACGTATCAGTGAAAGGTGGGTTTGACACCTCCTCAGGACAACCCAGCAGAGAACCAAAGTACAGCCATAGTCTGGCAGGCTGCCAGCTACTCGTCCCTGAACATAGATGACTTCCACCTCTATACACGGGGCTTCAAAAATTGCAGCAGACATATGCTGCATGAGAGGCAAAAGGCCCCTCATAAGAAAGACATCCCAGAGCAGCTACAGGCGACGGACGAACACTGACAGGCAATTCACATCCTACAGCATGAAAAAGTCCAGAAAGGGAGCTCTGCGCGCCCAGCATGGACCATCCAGGCAAGCTTTCTGCGATAAGCAGCCAGCCGCCTTGGATGTTGCACAAGCTCTGGCCTAAGCAACATTGCTTCTGATGTATGGCGCTGACAGATAGCTGCATAGCAACGGCTGCTCACCATGGTTGCAGATGCAGCCGCCCTCGCTTCGCTTGTCTGCCTTAGGAGAGTCCAACCATCGCCTACAGGCTGCAGTCAGGCCCTATGTAGGGTTCTCAGGGTGATGACGGAAACTGCGAAAACTTGGCAGGAGCTGGATCTGCTAAAATGGGCAAGGGGACCATCAATGCCCGTGCAATGCCTGTGCATGGCACTATAGACTCTATAAGGCGCTAATGGGCAGCATGGGCCCACAAAAGGGCGTCACAGCACCGCCTGGGCCACGCCAGCAGGTGTCTGAGGAGCCATCTCTGGGGAAGAAAGCAGCCTCCCGTGATGGCAATGACTCCAGCAGCAGACCAAGCGGGAGTTGGAACCCCAGTACATCTGGTGAGGCCATCATTCTCGCCGTATTGATGTGCGACCAGAATCATCTTGATGGGCTGATTGGCAATGAAGCCTGGCGCTTGGGCACCAACAGGTTGCTACAGCAACAGCAAAGCAATGCAAGGTAACTTGTTCTATATTGAGTGCATTGTTGGTGTGCAGGACCGTCCAATCAGGCTGCTAGAGCTGTTGGGTTGCGATGCGCGCAGCTCGACAAAGAGTTCAGTGACAATCAGCGTGCTGCTGTAGAGCAGCTGCTGAAGAGGACGCGGGTAAGAGCATCTCGGGAGGGGATCGTGCCTGGCAGGCTTTTCACTGGGTAAAGCTTGACCATGCTCAGCACAACATCCCCTGTTTGCAGGACTGCATACTGCAAAACTTGGAGGTCAAGAAGCAGCAGACCACATGGCCACAGAAACGCATACAGAAGAGCGCCTCTGCACGGCCTCTCGAAGGGCCCTTTAATGCTGCAGAGGCGAAGCAGGTGCGCCACAGCTGACCACATTCTGCTTGTGCTGTAGTTAGTGTTTATTTGCAAGCTAGTATGCGCTGGCAACAACCACCGAAGGAGCTTCAGCTGCAAGCATATGCAATATCGCAGCTGGCAAAGGTCAAGTACAAGACCAAGGAGCAGGGCCAGATGACAGTGCTTGCCAAGCGCCTGCGAAAGCAAGGCGGGGTGCCCGCCTACAAGTCCTGGTCCTACCTCATGCACAATGAGCAGGCCAACGAGACGGGCGGCCGCGTCTTCTACACTGACGCCACAGGTGCAGTGCTGGCCGCTGTGCACACTTTGCTTGCCGTGTGTATGCCACCAAACAAATTGTTGACGATTCACACCCGCGTCTCATTCATAGCCGGCAGCCTTCTTGTTGAGTGACCTGCTCTTGACCATAGGAGCTGCCATTGATCTGTGACATGTGACGTGTGTGCGCAGGAGAAACAATCCCAGCGAGCGACAGCGAGGATGAGGGCATGCATCAGGAGAGCCAGCTGGAGGGCGCGGGCAGGGAGCGCAGCATGTGGGTCATGCAGCGCATGGTGCGGGAGCTGGGCACCGGGCGCGAGGTCGTGGCTGCCCTGGCCAAGCGCTTCCACGCCTCCGAAGGTCTGCCCCACAAGCCTTGTTGCACTGCCCAGCAGTGCAATGTGACTGATGCTTTTTTGAGGTTCTGAGCATGGGTGAGAGGAACAGCGCTGCTGTGATATGCCATCCCTGGCCTAGCTACTGCCATTGCTTCAGGCCAGCTTGCAGTGCTCCTGGACACTTCCTTGTCCTTCTAGTAGCATGCTGCTTCTGTATACTATAGCGAAGACCAAGGTGGAATTCTGTTGTCAAGGTGAAACACCCCAGCAACATCCCTTGTCTGCAGATGCGGTGAGAGCGCGGCTGCAAGCTATCATGGAAGGGGGCGGGAAGGCAGAGCCTGGCGCTGCGCAGCTGCCAGTGCCGCACACCAACTTCCGCCATGAGCTGGACAAAGCTCTCACCAGCTTCTGCAGACGCTGCCGCATCTACAACTGCGTCACACATGCCGGCCCTCATGTCAGGTGCCACTACCATCAATCCCCTCGTGCGCAGGGCTTATTTGGTCCCTTCAGGAGTAATTTAGGAGATCATATAGAGTAGCCAATGGATGCCTGAGAACCAGCATGGCAACCCTTCAGCCCTTCTGCTGGTGCGAGTCAGCCCAGGCGAGCTGTAGAGGGAAGGCAGTGAGCACGTGTCTTGGACATGTGCAGACCCCAGAAGAAGCGCCGCTACCAAGCAGAGCCTGGAGAGGAGCCCTGCAGCGCCACCTGCTGGCGACTCAACCCTGAGCCCCAGGGCCCGGCAGCACCTGCAGCGGCCCCACCGGCCGCAGCAGCACCAGGGCAGCCCACAGCTGCACCTCCTTCCGGTCTCCAACCAGCCCTGGCTGCTGCAGCGCCAGCCGTGAGCGCTCCTGCAGAGGCCGCCAGCAGTCCCAAGCCGGGCTCAGGCGTTGCAGTTGGAACCTCATCTGGTGCTGCTGCCAATGGAGGCAGTGAGAAGCCAGCAGAGAGCAGTGGGGTGCAAGCAGCAGCTGTCAAGGCTGAGAGTGCGCCTGACGAGGGCAGCAAGGGAGGGGCAGCTGAGTCAGCCTCTGTAGCTCCTGCCCAGGCACCCACACAAGCCCCAGGTGCTTTGGCAGTGTCTGCCCTCCAATGTGCAGCACACCATCCAGAGAGCTGCATTGAGACTTAGCAGTGCAAAGTCTTCCCTGTGTCAGAAGTGAAAAGGCATGTCACAATGGCGACGTTGCCCTGGGCAGCTCTACCAGCATCATGCGCCTGTGCTCTCTATGCCTATGATTGAAAGAGCATGTTGTCCTGCAGATGCCCTGACGCAAAACCTAGCAGCCGCTCCCAGACGGCGACGCAGCCCGAAATCTGTTGGGAGCACGGTGGACCTCTGTTCATCAGACTCCGGTAAATTGCGTGGCAGGCTTCTGGCGTTCAGTAGGGGATCATGTGATTATTGCCATTGTCCAGTCCCCATATGCAGCCCCTGTGCTTTCTGCTTCTGTGATGGGCACGCTGATCCGTCTTGTACGGCGTCTTGACAGGATTGTTCTCAACTCCTGAAGCTCTGTGTGATGTGCAGATGGCGGAGTGCAGAGCCCTAGAGGTGTCCCCAAACCCACAGCAGATGCGGAGAGCTGGTCAGAGTACGAGGTAACATTCTCATGTTGGATATGAGTGCAATGTGTTCCCTCTGCCACAGGAGGCAGTACTTGTCTGGGACACATCCTTCGGGCCTTTGCTGTCCAGCTCCTCAACTGCAATTGACTTCTCTCATCCTGCTATGTGGTGATGCTATGCTTATGTGAGAGTTGTATTGATGTGTGGTGTGCAGCTCTCCCTACTCAGCTATGGTGCGGAGATGTTCAAGGGCGATGCGTGCCGGACTGCACGGATGGTTGCCAGCAAGACATGTGCCGAGGTGTACAGACGTACAAAGCAGCTGATGCCCAACCTGCCCGCAGCTATGCCCGGCAGTCCGCTGGCCGGAACCAAGCGCAAGGGCAATGCGCCACAGAAGCGCAAGAACGCCACACAGGTGATGCACCTTGTCTGCCTCCAAGCAATGTTTCTGTTCATCGATGGTTTCACTCAGCACAGACTCTAAGTTTCTGGTCAGGAAAGGCATCAGCAAGGGCAGACGTGGCCGCAGTCATGGCAGGGTATAAGACTGGACACATTGATGCCCTGCAGGTGGTGCTAAAGAGGCACAAGCATGAGCAGGGGAAGCCCTGGCCGGCGTACACCCCCTGCCAGTGCGTGGGCGGCTGCGGCGCCAGCTGCCCCTGCCTGAAGAGCAAGAATTTCTGCGAGAAGTTCTGTGGCTGCTGCCCGGCCAAGTGCGGCATCCGCTTCCAGGGCTGCGACTGCAAGTCCGGCTGCCGCTCCAAGACTTGCCCCTGCTTTGCCGCAGGCACGTCACTTCTTTGTCTGGCTGTTTCTAACAAATAGTTGCCCTGTCTGAATGGGGAGAAGGCACAGTAGAAGTCACCTGCCCTCACATTCATGGCCTGAGCTCCTTAGGTATACATATCCTGCTATGGTGTCCATAGACCTACCCGCTGTTGTCTGAATGACAGCATGACACTCCCCAGCTCGCAATGACATATTACATGATCAGGGCTCTCAACGGCAGAGTTTCTGCTTGCTAGCTGGGTGGACATGGACACTCTAATCAGCACATGCAAGCTTGTGCTGTATCTCAGCACAGTGGGTCTTGTAGGCGAAAGAGCCCTGAAGGCTTCTCGGGAACCGCGCAGGGCATGAGTGCGACACAGATCTGTGCAAGGGCTGCACCAAGTCGCTGCTGGGAGGGGCTGAGGCGGCCGGGGCAAAGTGCTGCAACATGCGCCTGCGCTTCCGGCAGCACAAGCGCGTCGCCATGGGCCTCTCCGATGTCGCTGGCTGGGGCTCCTTCCTTCTGGTGCGCCCACAGGCCTGCTGTTATATACATGGCGGATACCCACTTTTGAATTGGCATGGGCAGCACTGTATACTACATCAGAAGGCTGCAACAGAACCTATCATATGCAACCTGCACGTTATGCTGAGGAGATGAGCGGGTGCACAGGAGCAAGCCTACAAGGGCGATCTGCTGGGCGAATACACAGGGGAGCTGGTGAATCAGCAGGAGGCTGACAGGAGGGGCAAGGCATACGATAGGGACGACAATTCCTACCTCTTCAATCTCAATGAAGACTGGGTCATCGATGCCCGGCGCCGCGGCAACAAGCTGCGCTTTGCCAACCACAGGTGTGCATGATAATCCTGTTGCTAGTTGTCCTTGCTCAGCTGCAAGATTGCTTGATAGTATGCTGAGCAATGGCATTGAAAGGTGATGCCCACCGCATCCAAATGGGCCTGTTAGCCAATGCTGCTGAAGGATTTGATATGATAGCCCAGGTTTCCATTGAGGGCTGTGCAGGATGGGGCTTACTTGAGGATACCAGAAAATGTGACAGAATGGCTGCCTGGCATGCAGCACGGACCCCAATTGCAATGCCAAGATTCTTCTAGTGGATGGGGATCACCGTGTGGGCATCTATGCGCGCAAGGACATCCCGCCAGGCACAGAGCTGACCTACGACTACTGCTATGCTACAGAGCATGCTCCCTCCTGGGCCAAGTCTCGCAGGCAGAGTAGGAAGACAGCAGAACCAGTGGCAGCGCAGGCTCAGAAGCTGGCCACTGGCTGAGTGCCTGGCAAGCCATCCTCACGCAAAGCAAGGCCTGCGTACTTCCTGCCCCGTCGGCTAATGTGCAGGGCATGAACAAGCGTATATGAGCGTACTCAATGCGTCCATCAGCCGGGGCAATGTAAACTAATGTCAGAGGCAGTGCATCTCCAGGGCTGCAAAGAGGCCAGTGCATATAGAGGGCCATGGTCTTAGGGAATGCACGCAGACAGCTGACTAAGGATGTGCACAGAGGCCTATGCAGCACTGTGCTATGGCGTTTTATGCAACTGCCATGCCTGCCGTGAGAGACACTCCGTGCGAATAATCAAGGCAACTATCCAGCCTCTTTGATGACCTCTGTGTCTGGGATCCCACTGCAGAGTTGCCGAGATTGTCGGCGAACTGCAAGAGGAATGAACGCTTGAGCTTACAAGGTTCAATGACATTCAGCACACCACATGTTGCGCAATGTGCTCCTGCTGGCGATGCTGCTGACACCAGAAATGCTGAGACGCGCGCCATATAGTTTACAGAATGTACTTTGAGAGATCCTTCTTCTTCAGAAGATCGCCAAGCGCATCTGATATCAATTGTTCCGTTACTGTGTATGTGTACTTCTCTCCTTTCTCTAAAGCTTCTCTTGCCTGCATTCAGAAAGATCGACCTTCAGCTGAGACCTTGGGAGGTGGCTGATACATAAAGGCACCCATCATCACTGTCAATGTCCTAGTTTTATGTGTCACACAAGATAGCCACAGTCAGCACTTTGCTGAAGCTTCAGACCTGTTTGTCGTCTTGGAAGCTACTGCTATTGCGTCCACATACAGGAGGAGCACTCATCGACCCACAGGACTACACACGAGCACAGGCAATCACCTCCTCAGGAGCGTTGAAGGAAATGTCCTCCAGGATGCGCTCAAGAATGGTGTGCAGTCGCCGAGCGCCGATGTTGTCTACGAGGGTGTTGACCTCCTCTGCAACCTCCGAGATCCGCCTGATGGCTGGGTCTGTGAAGATGAGGTCCACCCCCTCTGTGGCAATCAGCGCCTGCTGCTGCTTGATCATGTTGTGCTCTGGCTCTGTCAGGATCCTGAAGAAGTCCTTCGCCCTGCAGCAACAGTCCGGAGTCAGAAGATCGCCTGTCCTCACTACAACACCCCAGAGGGCTCTGGGGCTCCTCAGAAGTGGCGCAGAAGAGAGACTCAATGTTATGCGCTAAGCAGGTGGCGTCAGCAGATGTGCTGCCTGGGGCACCGGGAGGTGTCTGGTACGCATGCTAGCGGAGCAAGAAGACTCACGAGAGGCCTTTGAGCTCGACGCGGATGGGGAGGCGGCCCTGCAGCTCAGCCAGCATGTCGCTGGGCTTGCACTGGTGGAAGGCCCCGCTGCAGATGAAGAGGATATGGTCCGTGCTCACGTTGCCAAACTTGGTGCTCACCTGGCTGCCCTCTATGATGGGCAGCAGGTCTCTCTGCACGCCCTCACTGCTTGCGTCCGCCCCTGCATCCCAGCCACATGCGTCTCACATTTATCAGGATAAACATCAGCATCCCCTGGGCCAGGCTGGCTCCCATAATCTGGGGGGCCAAATGACGGATAGGCATCGTACAGTCTGCAGAGCATGAGAAGGCAACGACACGCGGCAAGCCACCTGTATGTGTATGCGCAGCTTGACGTTGGCCCAGGGCAGCATATAAGGGCTAAGGTTTTATGATGTATTCAATATGTGCCAGAGCTCACCATATCTCAGGTCCTGATTGACGACAATCTTATCAATCTCATCAATGAATACAATGCCGTCCTGTTCCACTGCTTGTATCGCCTCCCGCTGCACCTGAACAGCACGGCCAGCACTTCAGTTTCACTGCATGAAGCCAGACAGAGGAGGTTCCCCTCAGCGCACTGCGTACAAGCTCACATGAGCATGTTGGCAGGTTCTGCTGATGCATATGTGACAGACACCTGCCTCTGCCTTTTACGAACGCCCATACTTCATGAGGACAACAGCAGGTGGGTCAGAGCAGATCTGCAGGAGCTCACTGCATCATCGCTGATGAGGCACCATACTTCATGAGGACAACAGCAGGCGGGTCAGGGCAGAACTGCAGGAGCTCACGGCATCATCGCTGATGAGGCGCTCGGACACCATGTCCTCGATGATGGGGCGTGCCTCCTCCACCTTCATCTCCCGCTTCTCCCCATTGCTCTTCCGGGACGCGATCACCCGGTCCAGCCTGCTGATCATCTCCTGCACATGCAACAGACATCCATGCAACCGCCAACCAGGAGGCACAGCTTTCGGTATCACGACAGTAACACACCTGAGACACTGCTCACCTTGAGGTTTACCACAGTAGCCTGAGTGTGAGAATGCGAACTGACTTTTGGTCCCGAGCTAGAGGTACCATGCTCGCAAATATCTCTTGCATGCCAGATGTGGCTGCAGCCAGATATTGACATGTGAGACAGACCTGCAGTGCCTGGCCGCCGGGTCCCTCCATGGTGTTCATGGAGATGCGCGTCGATGGAATGTCAACAACAACCTTCCGGGAGTCGAGCTCTCCTTGCCGGTACAGGTCCCTGAAAGAATCCTGCATGTACCTGGCAGACTGAGCCTCATCCTAGCATGATCGATGATAGCATTAGGCCATGGGTCTGTCCCTGACTTTGACGCTGTAACCTAATACTGCGTCATGAGATCATTCCCCGCTCTCAAGTGAAGTATACTATTGAGCTACTCATGAAAGGGTTGTTGCCAGGATAAGAGGGCGCACCCGTGTGCTGGAGGGGCTGTCACTCCCAAGCAGGTTGTCCAGGATCTTGTCCTCAACTGCCTGAGCAATCTGCTGCCTCATCTGGCGCTTCATCTTGACCCTGGTGGAGATGATGGCCGCATCCACCAGGTCTCTGATGATCTGGTCGACGTCCCTCCCATGAAAGCCCACCTCCGTGAACTTTGTGGCCTCCACCTGCGTCCCACCAGTGATCCCATGCGTCATTGACTTGGTACCTCTGGACTGCTTTGGGCATATGCAGGTGGCCCCATGTCAAGAATTGCATTCCAGCCCCGAGTCTCCACATACTTGCTGATGTGACCTCATCATATGGCTGTGCTAAGGTTTGAACAACGAAGCAAAACAGATATTATGCTCGGTCATGCTGAAGGGATGGCGCTTCAACATCTAGAAGCATGAGACGCTTTGGCAACTTGTGATACTTAGTGCAGACACCTTTACAAAGGGAGCATCAGCGAGCTTGGCCAGTCGCCGGGCAATCTCAGTCTTGCCGCAGCCTGTCGGCCCTATCATGAGGATGTTTTTGGGTACAACCTCCTCCTGCATTCAGCAGCTGACACTGTTCATGCAGAGCCTCTTGTCAGGCAGATCACAACAACGGTATTGCTGCAGACACGTGGTGCTGCATCTTGGCACTACGCACTGGAACATAGGAGGTCAGCACCTTCATAGGGCTTGGCAGCTTCCGCCGTCGCCATCTGTTGCGCAGAGCGTTCGCTACAGCCTTCTTTGCATCTCCCTGTAAGAAATCAAACTATGCCTTACTCTCCAGATTGTACTCATGGCATGCGACACATGGGCGAGATGCAAGCTTGGCGGCATGCGTTTCTACAGCTCTGTGGTAGCCCTACCTGGCCAACAATGTATCTGTCGAGCCTGTCTACAACCTGCTTAGGTGTCAAGTCCATGTCAATCTCATCTTCCTGCATGCAACAGCAGCTGTTGCATCATGTGGCAAGGAACAAGAGATAGGAATATGAGCCAGCCCATGCATGGCAGCTTAGCGAGTAGGGCACAGGAAGTTGCAAGGCAGCAAGCATTTGGCTGGGATGAGACCTACCTCTGAGATGACATGGGGCTCAGTCGACATTGGCAAAGCAGGAGCGGTCTCTGCATGGAGACAGGTCCGCGTCTGGAACATGCGAGGGCATACGAGACTGTGGCTGTCCCACTGCGTCCTGATGCAGTGCTCCGAACCCTGAGGGCAGAACTCCTCAGAATGAGCACTCGAGAGCATTTTCGGACAACTTCAGGGCTTAAGTGGCTTGCCACACCTCCTCGACAGGCAGGGCATCCCTTACTAGCGTAATAGGAGAATGTTGGGCACGTCATGTGAGATGACCCTGAGCCAGTGTTCGCCGTTACCTGAAGACACCTTGACGCATGTCGAAGGCCTCTAAATGCTCTCACCAGAGACATAGTTGGGCAGGCCGGCAGCACGCCAGTCAGCTGAAAATCACTCTGTTCTGGTCACTATGCACTCTGTGGAAACGGCGTTATAAAGGTCATAAGCCATCTTGCAGGAAGCTGTCACTCAGCATATTGTCACATAGGTCCTTCCGCATGATTGCGAGCGTCTTGGGGCTGTTTCTGCTTCATGTTTGGAATTGATGGTGCCTGCTGATCTGGCAGTGCACATGGCACAATCTGGGCAGCTTCTGCCCCAAATCCTGCTCACTTGACGAGCAATCAGATCAATACTACGCGAGCTGACCATGTCGAATCACAATCGGCACATGAGCCCTTCTGAGCACCAAGTGAGCTTTGGGGATGGCCAGGGTGGGCTGAATCCCGAGTTCCAGGCAGGGTCCATGGTGTAACTGGTCACCCCATGAAGAGCAGCTGCAGAAGTTTGTGGCTCCATGGGCAATACCGTGAGCGAGCAGGGCTCTGCAGGATTCTACTGCCCACAACTGTCCTACAAGAACATTCTTTAAGACCAGCAGCTGCATTGTATGCTGTACATCGAGCCGGCAAGCTTGAGCACTTGTGGCCCAGGTGCTGTACAAAGCCTTTGTAGCTACAGCCCTTGCAGTCTCTGTTGTTTCACACTTGGATCACAGCATGCTGACACTCTGCCCCAGCATAGTACAATCACCCCCTACTTTGCAGGCCATTCATCTTGCCGGTCCAAACAAGCTGTCACTGCGCAATACACGATACCAGTAGGGCACAGTAGACCAGCCGTAGTGGAGGGATGCAGAGGTCAATTTTTGTCCTGCAAATGTCTGCAAGCTCTGCATAGTTTCCTAGAAGATTGCTGATGCCATGGCTGTACTCGGAACTGCCCCAAGCACACAAACACCCCATACTACCCGCACCTCCTTGCCTGAGAGGCATCTATGCTCACTGACCTCTCCTTACGTCACCTCTCCTCCCACCTCCAGCACCCTTTCTCCCAAAATTGCTGCCTCAAGCATCAGAGGCTGCTGCTGCAAACTCTTGTGCTTGGGGCATGTTGTGTACGCCCTTCAAGTGGCAGCAGCACAGTGCCACACATGTGCTGTCTCTTGAGACTGACTGTTCCCAGGCTGACCAGTGACACAGTACTGCATTTGCAGATGAATAGGACAACAACTCTCGGTGTTGCAAGCTGCAACTGCGGAGGGAATGCTCACACACTGGGTACTGCTCACTTCCTTCTGCGCATATAGACAGCTCGCCGCTGGACAGTGACCCCATTGAAGAGGAGGTACGCTGCCGCTGGTGCTGCCAAGTCACCAGTCTCGCGCCACAGTATGCCCAGAAAAGCGACCTCAAATGCCACCAGCAAGGCGCCAATGTGGCTCGCAAGCTGCTGCCTGCCCACCCAGTCAGCAGCCTCTGCCTGCATGCACACAGGGCAGCCCATGAGCGAACAGCAGCTTCACCATTCATCAGAGGAGGCCTGTTGTGGAAGTGATATTCATGCAGAGAGACAAGTCTGCAGTGCAGCCTGAAGCAACAAGGCCAGCATGGCACAATGTGGCCTGCAAGTGTGATAAATGGACAGCAATCTTCAATGGGGAACGGTGCTCATCTAGGAAAAGGGGATCATAGCCTGTACCTTGAACACCTTTGCCATCGTGGCAGGATCCTTCTGTTGGCCTTCACTGGTCACTCTGTAGAACTTGTCTGCATTCTGTACTGCACTCTGAACCGCCTGCAGTACACAGCCAATATCTTACTAAGCTGGTAGTTCTGTGGAGCTTCAGGTGCAGGGTATTTGAAAGCTTCCTTGGCTTTGATGCCTAACAATACCTTGGAAATCGACATAGCCTTGGTTGCTTGCTCAGCAAATGATGGCACACACTGAGGCACATCAGAGATGCTGGCCAAGGCGGGAGCATACATTGTATTCTTCAGGAGAAATGCCATGCTCCAACAACTTTGCTAGTCCAGCAACAGCGGCTGTGGTAGTAAGTGCCAGTGCTGCGGGTAGGTTGCCTGGAATAGCCAATCCCATGTCGCCAAGGTAGGCTGCATAGGTCTCAAAGGACCGCGTCAGAGCTCCTTGTGCAGCCGGCATCAGCATGATAGTCATCGGGATGGTCTCTGAGATCATCATGGCTGCGCGCTGCACAGAAGTCGAACGGCCGTCAGCAGTGCCTGGCCGTTGGGTCAACTTGACACACAAATACAGCCGAAAGCATCAGGGTACCGGAGGGCGGGCGGTGCTTCCCAGCTGCCAGCACCGCCAGAACCGTGTGTTACTAAGATGCCTGCTGAAGCAGTACAAGCATGGGCAACTATTTTGGGAAGGGGTATGCAAACCTGAGCAGGAGTCATGCCCTCAAACAAGGCATCTAGTGGATCGCATTCTGCCTTGTGCATGTCCTCCAAGGCAGGGAAGGCTCTCCTGGCTGCTGGCGTCCACAGTGCTGCATAGAGCGCAGCAATGGGCGCTCCCGTGAGAAGGCCTACTGCTGCTGCCCTCACGCTTTCCAGGGAAAGGTGAGCACCACCTGCTCCAGGAAGCAGATGTCACACTCTCATGCTTTATGTGCTCATAACACAACACATCATGTGACCTTTCCTTCTGCAAAGACTTCCCTCCGAGCTGATGCAGTTTGCTGAGAGATGAGGGACATGCCTGCTGGGCTGCTGCCAGACAGCCAGCACACCACCAGTGCGCCTGCTGTGATGATACTCCCAGACAGAAGACCCAGCAGAAGCTTGGACTCCGGAGATTCGGAACGCAGCATCGACTCGATCAGTTCCTGCTCGCCATCCCTGAAAGGCAGCACAACTGCCATTCAATCTGGGAGGGTTCTAGCTGTGTCCAGCCTCAGATCTTCAGGGGAAAGAGTGATGCCTTGCATGAATTAGGGTAGCTGCGGATAAGGAAAATAATACAAAACACAGTCAAGATTGGTAAAAGGCACAAGACAGCATAGGGCACAAACTGAGAGGATGCTGCTTCCGTGCACATCCCACCCACAATCCAGTATTGGCTAAGTCTATCATTGCCTATTCGAAGCATCCAGCTCATAGTGCAGGATCCCATGTGTGCCGTACCCTTGCACGCGATTGACGAGCTGATCCAGGCGCAGCTTCGCAGCTCTCTGGAAATCTAGCCCTCCTCTTTGGAAGTCCTGGCTCCTCGCATCCGCACGCGCAAGCAGCGTGTGACGCTTCTCATTGCTCCTACCACTTTGCAGGCTCTTGCCGAGACCCGGCCGTCTGCCTGAGAACGGGCGCTGAGCGGCGCTTCCGTGAGCCAAACCACCTTGGCCTGAGGTGGAACAGACAGCCTCCTCGAGGAGCTGGACGGTGCTGGCAGCGAAAGAAGCCATGCTGCGCCAAGGTAGCCTTGCAGGCTGGGACTTGACGCGACACGAGGAGAGACTCCATTGATCGAATCTGTGTCCTCAGCCGGGTGTAACCTACCCAAGAAGTGTACCCGGTGAGTGTTGCTGCCACGTGAGCATTCCTTGAGCTGTCGTCAGCGGCGAGGTGAGAAGGCTTCCTTGCTGCGTGAGAAGCATAGTGACATCCTGCGCGCCTCGACAAGCTTTGGATGCTATGTCTTTCAGCATGCATCGGGTGGCATTGAGGTGCCAAGCCGGCACTCCTTCCTATGTAACTGCGACTGGTCACATAAGGACAGCAAGGACAGCACCTGCGGTATTGAAGCATCGCTTGGCGCAGCCGCTTTCGCATAGACGCAGCACCCCCGCGACTTGTGTAGCACATTCGCAGCGACAAAGCACGGGCAGTGAGAGAAGCCGTGAGAAGCGGGAAGTGAAGGTGAAACTTCTTAGGAGGATGTTTCGAGTCAACCACCTCAGATACCGCAGAACATTGATGCAAGACCTGAATTTCATGTTTTCTGGTACCGCAGGATGATCCCACGCCCTTCTTTGAGCCCTTACTTCGGTCCTTCCTGCTCGGGCTGACGTGTGGTGCTTGCTTCGAGTCTCTGCACGTCGCAGCAAAGGTGGGTCTCTTGACTGTCTTGAGGTCGGTCGTAGTATAGGCTCTTATCTGAAGGCGGTTCTAGTACCACGTCTAGTCGGCGCTTTTATGCTTCGACTCGGCCTTTAACGCTTGGAGCTTGGTGCAGTTCGTGGGGCTGGTCACGTCAGGCGAGATCGGTGTGCACAGCATCACAGATGTGCTGCCGTCAGTAGCGGACCGCTTCGCTCCCCTTTTCCTGCACGACCACGTCGTGGCTTTGTAAGCTCCACAGTCACCTGCCTGTCACCGCCGTGCCGAATGTCTTCAATACAGCCTCGATATGCTGTGATTACATTTTCTAGTGCGTTGTGGTGCGCGCTGCCGCCTTCCTGCTGGCGCTGGCCCTCCAATGAGAGGCCTGCTTTTTGGGCGCGCGTTCTCCTGATGTGTGTAGTCTTCCCGGTGCAGGAGCAGTTGGCTGCTGTTTTACATCATTGAGGCAGTAGCCGTGTACTCAGTCTTGAACAAGTACCCGAACGATGCCGATGCAGCGGTAAGCGAGCCCCACCTCTGAAGACCGTTGACCACCTGGAAGTCAAGAATTGCATGTACCAGAAAATGCATTCATAAGATATATCCTCAACGTAAATTGCACACTCGCACCCACGCACATGCCTTGAGGTGGAGTGCACAGGGCGTCCTGATGTTGACATGTGCTTACAGGCTCGTGCAGTTGGCAAGCTGGTCACAATCCCGAAGAAGATGCTGCCCATGCGGCTGCAGCTCTTCAAGCAGCTGCTCCTGAAGGGCACCAACCCCTTGAGGCCCGCTACTGCACTTGCCCTCCCGGACACCTCTAGCAACATCCTCACAGTCCCTGGCATCAGGTAGGTACATTGGAATGTATTTCGCATCAATCGATTGGTAGCTCATTAGGTAGATACATTGAAATGCAATACTCAGATCAATTGATTGGTGGCTTTTCAGGATTTACCACATCAGCCCCTATCGCCCATAGTGTCTAGTCTGCTGCAGGTCCAATGTGGTGGAGGCACCAGCACGTACAGGAGCGACTCCGACCCTGCCCAAGCCGCTCACCAGGCCTCCGCTGATCCTCCAGCCCCAGCAGGAAGAGACTGGGCGCTCAGGTGCACACCTCACTCCCAAATCGGCCTTGCATGCGCCACGCAGTCAGGCCGCATTGTCACTCCAGCAGCCGCATGTATACATGTGAAGTGGCAGGTGCAGGAGGGAACATCTGGGTGCTGGCAAGCAGCGACAATGGCAAGGTCTGAGCCGTGGTGGGTTGCATGCAGGTCCTGAGAAGGAGGATGGCACCCTGGCAGAGAAGCGCGAGCGCATGGGGCTGCGCCCGGGGCAGCTGGACCCCCAGACTTCCGAGATTGGCCACCGCATGCGCGAGCTGGCCGGCCGCAAGGCCTACCTGCGCAACTTCTGGTATGCGGCAGGTGGGTGCATCCGCTACCCAATATTGCCCCAAGGCCTTGCAGTGCTGCGCGAGCTGCCTTGCTGCGCCATGTCCTACTGTAACCTTGCTTGCAGCCTGGTGAAGCTTCTTGAAGAAGCTTCACCAGATTGCTGCAAAGTGGTGTTGCCGAAGGCCAGTGGCTATAAGCATGGCAAGAACTGGCTTGACTGCTGCATGAGGGGTTTTTTCAGAGCAGGAATGGCATGTGCAGGGATCTCAGAGCAGGTCAAGGACAAGCCAGTGGGCGTGGAGATCCTGGGAGAGAAGGTTGTGCTGTACCGCGACAGCACCGGCACCATCCAGTGCCTGCATGACGTCTGCCCTCACCGCGGAGCGCCCCTGCACAAGGTGTGTCTCTTTGAACAGCCTGCACTGACATGTAGTCATCCTGTACGGCTACATGGCTGGGCTGTTTGACAGCAGGAGTGAGCCAAACATAATTTTGAGTCCAGGTCCTGGATCTCTCCAGGTCAACACTTTGTTGCATATACTACCAATTCCTCGATTGACCAGCTGCTCCTGGCAGGCTGCATGCGGGCAGACCTGACAATGTCCTAGGGTGGTGGCGGTTTTAAGACTCCATGCAAAACGCAGGGGTGGGTGGCTGAGGTGGAGGGGCACGACTGCGTGGTGTGCCCCTACCACGGCTGGGCATTCGATGGCGAGGGCGTCCTGCAGGACGTGCCTGCAGCAGAGACCCAGAAGGAGTGGCCTCGCAAGCAGCTCATCCAGTCCTACCCCGTCAAGGAGAAGGTGAGGTACCTTGCACAGATTTCCATGTGCCCAATCGCCTTCCAGCTACGCATGAGATTGCGCTGCACAGATCCGTGTCATCTACTGTGTATGAGATACAGCACAACATTGGCCAGAAGTTGTTTGCTCCAGGGCTGATAGGGTGGAGTTCGATGCAGGGAGGCTTCATCTGGCTCTTCTACGGGCCCAAGAGCCTGCCAGAGGAGGAGAGGCCACCAATCCCGTATGTGCCTGAGCTGGACGACCCAACGTGGCAGCCAGTCTATGGCGACATCGAGTTTGAGTGCAACCACTGGTGAGCAGTCTCTCCGTGACTAGTACTTTCACACAGTGCCCATCTTGCAAGATCAGTGGGACACCTTAAAATCTTCTGATAATCACAGTCCCGAAGAATTGCACTGGAAGGCTGACAAGTGGCTATTCTTGTGCAGGAGTGTGTTTGAGAATGCCATTGACATGGCGCACATCCATTACCTTCATAATGATACCTTTGGCAACCAGGTACAGCTTATTACATGGCCAGAAGCTGTGTTATCAAGTATAATGCTGAGGCTTTCCTGGTTCTGTGAGTGATGGCTCAAGACTGCAGAGAATCTTAATCCGCAATGCATGTGCAGGGCCAGCCACAGATCAGGCACATGACCTGCTCGACTGAGCCATATGGAGTGACAGCCAAGTTTGGCCTGCACAATAAGCCCGTCAATGCCATGTGGGAATTCTCCAAGGTGACCACTGTCTCTCACATCCTGTCACCTGTGACGCCTGTACCACCGCTATCTGTATGTGCATGCTGTCATTCGCCTGCAGCCTTATTGTGAATAGCCTTCTCTGTCCCCAACTGCAAATACATGTCACATGCCCAGAGTGTTGAGCGCCTTGATGAGAATGCAGTGAGAATGCGTCTGTGCAAGCTGGCTGACGTGGCAAGCATACGCATGCAGGTGCCAGAGGTGAAGGTGACAGCGCAGGCGCTGCTGCCCAGCACCAGCGTCATCGGCTTCACCCTGGGCAACGGCCTCTCCTTCACCACCTTCGTCAACACCGTCCCCATCAACGAGCACCGCACCGTCAACAGATTTGCCCTCATCAGGTGCTGCTTATGGACAGATCTTGAATCTACTTTCCTGTCTCCATATGTCTATGTTTTCCTAAGATGGCGTGGCTTATGTTGACCTGCACAGGAGCGCAGCATGAGAGGCTGCTGTTGTTTGTGCAGGCGGCTGGACACAATGGGACTTGGCCCCATCTTCAACTTGTCTGCCTGGGACAGTGTTGCCCGCCAGGCCATGATCAGGTGTGCAAATGATACTTATTGCTACCTTTGCCTTTTTCTTGGGAGTCTTTATCAATGCATGCGTGGTTCCAGCCATTGATGTCCCATGGTGTGACCCTTGCATGGGGCTTGTCCACATAGTGGTGATACCCCTCTGCAGGATCCTGAGCGAGGACAAGGCAATGGTGGAGCAGCTGCACCCGGAGATGCTGCTGCGGGAGATCAGCGTGAAGGCGGACCTGCCCCAGACGGCCTTCCGCAAGCTGCGCCAGTCCTTCATCGACCTGGGCTTCGGCGTTGCTCCCGACGCCAACAAGGAGCGCTTCCGCTCAGACTTCTGAGCTGCGAGCAGCGCCCTGAGACCCCAATCGTTCCAATGTAACAACCCAAATGCGGCGGCCAAACTCCCTAAACAGCAGGGAGATGGCTATTTCAAGCATGCACATCCCAAGAGGACCAATCTCTGAGCAGCAGGGTGCAGCTGACCCTGAGGGCGCTCCTGCTTGGCCTTGTAGATTAAGATCCCTGGCCCTTTGCTAACAGGCCATGTACCATATTCTCGCAGTAGTGTTTGTCCCCGCTCTCAAGCACCTGCAGGGCAGCTGCGCGCTGCAAGGGGCATCCCTGTCCAATGATGGTCCGCAGCTTTGGTCTCTTTGTCAGCCGGCGTGTGGGGTGGAAGGGGCATGTTGCCTTGCGAAGCAGCCAAGCTCGATCGCAAGGGCGCGGCCCTGCAGATTTGTCTGAACAAGCATAGCATCTCAACAGATGTAGGAGTCTGTCCATGAATGTTTGCATACTTGTACAATACTCAGATGTATGAGGGGAGGACCATCCTGATGTACAGAGGGGTGGTTGCTAGCGTAGCTTGGCCTGCCAGGTGTATGAGAGTGTTGGCAGGCAAGAGAGCACAGGAGGTCATCAAGCCAGATTGGTCACCTTTCAGAGGCCTTGAAATATTTGAGCAAGGCAGACTTGAAACGCATCGGTGTTGCATGTACAGCAGTGGAGGGCAGCGCTGTAGGTGGTCTTTGAAGTGCATGGTGCTGAAAGCCCTTTGCTTTCAGGTCTATGCACTCAGCAGCTCCATCCCAGTCCTACCTACAAGGTGACATTTGTACTGTCCTTCCTGGGCAAAGGCAGCCTTCCAGGTATCAATGTGAAGGCAGCAACGCATGCCAGCTGCAGCAGGTGTCTCGTTTGTTCCCAGGAGTGCGATTGCCAGATTCTGGCAGAGTTAGCACTTGGATGGTGGACCGCTTTGGCTCACGGGAACATGTGCCGTGCGCAGAATTTGTACTCAGATGGCATCCCTCCAAATTGGAAGTAGGGCTTGTATGAATACCCTGCCATGTCATGGCCAATGCGTGAGCCCTGTGCGGCCTCAGGATCTGCAACAGGTTGATGAGAATTGGATACAGACCTATGACGGTCATTGCATGGAGCACAACAGACAGCTCCATGCAGACCAGATTGCTTCAAATTTCATGCAACCATGAGAATAAGGTCTCACCTCTGATGAGCTTTCAATGCGCCAGCACAGCAGAATCGTGCTCCCTTCCATTGATTCTCCAGGCCAGAGCAATTAGTACATATAGGGCATGGATAGACATGACGTGGTGTCTAGACAAGGTTGCATAGGCCGTCAGCATTGCTTCATTTCTAGATGGCCACCTTTTGGGTATGTAGTGGGTGCAGGATGCAAGGCAGATGTATTGCACAGCTAGGCATGACGTCAACAGGTCGACCATCGTCACCAAGGACCGCAGCAGCCTGTCAATGAGGCCTGGACTCATCTTTCTGGAGATCAGTGTTAGGGAGCTGAACTTCCTACAGCAAGCCTGTTGCATCGATACCTAGCAATGACAAGCGTGACTATCCCCCAGGGTAGTGTGCGCACAATCTTGGGCCCATGATCTTCAGTGCCATGGCTGTCTAGCAAGCTGTGCAATCAAAGTTTGGCACTTTATCATCAACGTCAAAAATTCCATACCACACTCTTTGTATGAGCTGTAATTGGAGATGCAATGCTTGATCACCGCAAAGCATTATTGTCTGGTGTATCCCACGATGCCTGTCCTCGATCTGGAACACTCTGTCAAACAGGAGGAGCAAGTGGCTTACATGAGTGCAGTTGCAAGAGAAACCATTACTGGAATCCTGGTTGCATACACAGATGTGAGTGCAGTGACTCAACACCCAAGCTTGTAGGTTGACTTAACACCTATCATAGCGGACGTGCATATGCATCTGCTGCTCCGCATGCCAGTTCATCCATGCTTATTGGCAACTGTGACAGATATGACCATGTATACTGTACTCAGTTTGCCGAATCTGGACTCCCAGGCAGAAGAAAGGGGTGCTTCTTTGTTGAAGTAAGCAGGGCTGACGACAGGCATTCTCGGGTAACATCAGCATCCTTGTGTATTCTCGTGATGAGAGCATCCAGTGACTCAAAGTTTGCCTCTGGCCTTATATAGCCCACAACCAGCACTCTCAACTCCTCACCTGCAAGGGCAGTTGTTTCTGGATGATCATCAGCACCATTGCAGAGCAGCTCGGTAAATTGTATTACCCCCCTGTATGGCTGTGAAATAATGTCTCAGGCGTGAAGCAGCATCAACAGTGAAGGCCCATGTCAAGATGCTTACCATAGAAGTCCTCATCAAAGTCATGAAGCAGCCAAGGCTCCGCTGTCTTTTGGGCATTGTCAAAGTATGGGTTCCAGCCTGCAAGCAGATCCCCTCTGTGAGCATGAAGATGTAGGCGAACTGAGCAGAGTCCCCATGGGCTGAACTCAGACCAGCTTGCATGACATAGTCTGGCCTCATCTGCTGCATGCACAGTCGTTTGAAAGTGCTGAGGCAAGGTCAGTCACGAAGCATACCTATGCTCATTGCTGTCATGTACACTTCTGGTGAGGAGCCAATGCTTGCCCAGCCACTGTACACGCCTGAGACTGCCTCTGCCAGAGCACCCTGCAGACCATGACATCCTCCTTAGACTACAGCTCCAGGCTGCAGGGTGTGCAGCAGATGAAGTTTTGCAACAGGCCCAAGGGACCGAGGCCAACCTGTAAGGAGGCAGAGTCTAAGTTGGCAGTAGGGATGCCCAGCTCCTTGGAGCCCCGGCCAAAACCCTTGACAACTGTTCCCTTGAGAGTCCAGGGCGGCTCCACAGGAACAAGCTCCCCACATATTCTGTCCTCAAAGGCCGGCAGGCCATACTCCTCCGGAGCAAAGTCGTACAGTGATGCCAGCATTGCACAGCAACCTGCACCATGCAATTGGTTTTCAAGGCATAAGTACTGCTCGCGAATAACGCACGTGCTGGCCTTGATGACACCGCTTGCATGCAGACCACATGAATCCAACTGCCTGTGCTGTCCTGCTAGAGTCAGGTAAGAAATTCAGTGCAAGAGTGAAGGGTCAGCTCATGCACAATCTTTCCACAGGGGCTGGTCACCTTTTCAAAGGTGGACATTGTCGCAAGTGCTGGGAAGGATTACCTGCAGTAGCCTCGGGGTCAGGCTGGGGGTAGGCGTCCTTGTCCCTTATGCTGGGGACCACGACGACCCTCATGCCAGCTGCCGTGGCGGCCTGCACGCCCGATGGGGCATCCTCGACCACCAAGCAGTCCTCGGGCGCCACGCCAATCTTTGCAGCAGTCGCATGGAAGCAGTCAGGCGCCGGCTTGCCGTGTTCGACCTCGTCACCGCACTTTGTTGCCTGCAGCACAGACAACTCTGCTCTATATAAATCTCTAGCACTATTGCGCCATCTGTCAAGGACCTGTGCCTATCCTCATATGAACCGTAATCACAATATTGCACAGGGTCAAGGTCATATACCTCTTGGCTCAGAGTAAAGCACATGGTCAGGTACTTAGGGGGCAGTCCCGAATCTCTGAGAACATGCGTGCTTTGGTGGCAAGCAACTGCGACAGGCGCAGGGTGCAGCTTGCTAGGCTGCGTGGCGCGTGCCTGGAAGACAGAGCAGAGGGACTGCGCAGCCTTGCCGCACATCTTGGCCTCATAGGTGGCTCGTGAAGTGCTGGTTGCAAGGGCCATGGGGATGCCATGGCTGTGCAGGTGCCACAGCAGCCTGGCAGCTCCTGGCATCAGCCGCGCGTCCTGCCACCTGCACTGATCAGCTAGCCGTCAAGGGATGCTGTTGAGGAGTATACCAATCAGAGGCTCTGGCAGCCACCCGCGCAATTCATGTTGGAAACCTCTCCTCTAAGGAAGTCATCTGCTGAGGAAAATGCTAAGCCAGCTTAGCAGTTATGGAAGTAACCAGAACGCTCAATGCGTATGCCATAACGGAACACTGCCGCAGCAGCCAGCATTGTACAGGCCAGTGAAGAAGCTCTGCTCTGAGGCTCACTTGTGCTTCAAGAGGACTTCACTCTCATCAAAGAGCTGCTGTGCTGTCACGCCTTGGATGCCCAAGCAGTCAATGGTCGCTTGCCAGGCCTCCAAAGGCCGCCTGCCAATGGCTGCTTGCTGGGCATCAGGAGTCAGGTCGTGGCCATGATTGCGCAGCACGCCCTTGGCAACATCCAGCACAAGGCTCTCTGCAGCAACCAGTCAAGCACAGGTGTTGGCATGCATCAGCATCGTTGATTCGGGGATGTAGAAAGGTGTATGTGACGCACCTGTGTCAAGCAGAGTGCCATCTAGATCGAGCAGCACTGCTTTCACCACCCGAGGATCAGGCATTCCTTATGGGTATGCTAGAACCGTCAATGAGACTTCTGAGTCCTCTGAATGAGTGTGGTAAAATAGAGTCAATTGCACTGATTTGGCGTTGGTTCCAAAGCTTCGACGGTCAAGGTACGACCAACTGCAACGCGGGTAGTCAACAACACATCAAGGGCACCAGAAGACCCAGCTCTGGCAACGATATGTCAAGTGCAATGCCTTTCTTCAGTAACTCGCAGTTACAGATCCTCCCTGGTGGGTGTGGGCGGGGTGTAGTCCCCTCTTCGACGTAATGCACAGCGAAAGAAGCTGCCTGACTTGACTTGGAAGCTGTGAGGGGCTGTGTGGAAGGTCCAGGTTTTTCTGGACGTTCTTCAGTGCTTTCTGGCAGCGTGGTCCTCTTCTCAGCTTACCATCAAAAGGAAAACGCCCAGCAAATCTTTCGTATATCAATGCGTTCTCATATTCGCATGCAGGACAAGATGCTCTTTCACACACAGATCTGTCTAGAGTCTAGAGGGCTACAGCTATGTCCCTTCGGGACACCTTTCATTTGCATGCCATGTGACGCAGCTGTCTGTCTCGAGGGGAAGGCTGCACAAGCGGTTGAGCATGTTTTGGCCACTTGATGGCAACTCAACAGGTGAAGCCGCACATGCTATTGAGCATGGTTTGGCCTATGCACATCTTACTGCAATGTCCATCCTATAATGCATCCATGAACACGATTGATACAGGTGCACCACTGCACTGCATGGAAAGACAAGGTTTCTTTGTACTGCAGCTACCCCAGGCAACTGCCAAACAGGCAAGCGACCGCAAAGCTGTTGAGCTAGGGTAGCCTGCAACAACAGCTGCTGCTTCTACTTACTGCTTGAAATTGATCGAGTATGATCCAGTGTTGGGATCCTTCTCTGTCTTGAAGTTATCCAGAGACAGTCCAAACTTCCCAAGCACAGTGTTGCCCAGGTCCTTCAGCTGGCCTGCATGCAGCAACACCTCGAGGCTTGCGCAACACGCACAGCTTGTGCACAGGAACATGCCTGTAAGCCACGATGCAGCGCAGTGCTTTTGTCTGTCACAACCACCCGCACTGGCTTTCAGCACCCAGATTCTATGCAGGGAATTGTCTGGGTGCATAAATGTTCTCATGGAACAGATTGTGGATAGGATTGAGCAGGGACCGGAGAGGCCATGAGCTATCCAGCAGCCTTATCGCTGCGTATAGGGCGATACGTACCAAGCATTTCGTTCTTCATCTTTTCTCGCCTATCTTCGACAATAGGAGTCAGCCGCTGCACACTCTTTGAAGCAGAGGCATTGTCTGGGTCAAGCTCCTTGATCTGCGAATGCATAAAGTCAGTCACACACAACCTCACACTGCTGCTATACTTTGCAAGCTTCAGATCCACAGCTTGCTTGCTTCATTAGCCTGCTACAGGAGAGCATTATGCAGGGGTGCTGCAGCAGGCCAGGCATGCAGCTCCAACAGCCAAAGCAGACTCCCTGGAGCCCTTGTGGAGTGTTTGTGCTCAGGGCATGAACGTCAAGAGCTGGGGATGTGCCGACCTTTGTGTTGTCTGCCAGGGCATGCTCCAGGTCATCCAGCTCCTCATATGCAGCAGCCCTTCGCAGCAGGGCCTTCACATACTCAGGCTCCAGCTCCAGTGCTGCAGTGCTGTCTTGCACTGCGTCCTCAAAGTGCTTCGTCTTCAGGTGGCAGGCGGCCAGGTTTGCGTAGTAGACAGCTCGCTGCTTCTTGGCTCCCTCTGGGGCGATTCGCAGGGCCTCTTCATACTTTGCCTGCATGCAAGTCCTATACTCAAGCAGACTGACAGGTAAAGGGCAGCCTGCAGTCATGGCATATTAATGGGTATGCAAGCTGACGTGATCAAGCAGGTCATTACATGGCACTGCTGCAGATTGGCATGGGCAGACATGAGGGCCAGCCCGCACCACAGCAGGCTCAAGATCATCGTCCGCATACAGCTTGTTGCCTTCCTGCTTCAGTGTCTCTGCCTGTTTCAGTGCCTGCAATGAATTGGAGCTTGAGTGTCCGCTGTCTCTGACATGACGAGATTGCTTGCAAACGATTTGGGTATCGAGGGTGATCACCTTCTCATTGTCCGCTGGAGAGGGTGTAGGAGCTGGTGGTTGATTCCTTGTTGCTGCTTCTGCAGTATTTGCTGATGGTTCTGCACCATTTGACGTGACCGCAGGCTGCTGATCCTGCGGCTGCAAGTGCAAGGAAATCCGATGTAGCAGCAGGACATGACGGGCTTCCAGGACTTATCTCCTGATGCGCTTTAGTGCAGAGGAGCTAGGGAGTATATATCAGCTCTAAGTATCCATAGAAAGCACGGAGATGCGCCTGAACTCTGGTGTTTACAAGGTTGCAGTTACACCTGGTAGCTTCGTCTTACCTGTTCAACCTCAGTTTCTTTCTGCTCGCTGCTGGCTGTCTCTCCAATGTTCTTGTGCTCGTGCTCATCAGTGACATCCTCTATGACGACGGACGAAGACATGATGGAATGGTTGCAGAGCAAGTGGAGGATGTGGCTTCGGTAAAGCCTTCAGGTGGCGACACTTCCCCTTATACCGATATTTGTCTTTACACACAACGAAAGATGTATCCAACTGTTGCGGTACGAGTTATGCTCGTCGGTGCATGAGCACTTTGGCACGGACATGCGCATACTGACGCAGCAGGGCATGCAAAGCAGGCCAGACACCCGTGCGGGCCGTGACCTCCCCGTGCATTGTGGAGAGCCTAGCACAGTGTCGAGAGCATATTGCTGAGTAAAGGGCCATGTTGCCAATGACCTAACTACACAGTGCGATGGAGCATACATCGGAGTAAGTCCATAGACTTAGACATGGCCGCTCTCGTGCCAATCGCTGCTGAGGTGACATAATCACACTGAACTAATATTCCTTTCCAATGCATCCTTCCAAACATGAAGCTGAGATCAGTGGTTGCTCATTGTCCCGATGCCTGCAGTGATGCATTAACCCTGCTCACAGGTTGGGCTTCAGCTGCTCCTGCAACCAGCATCGTCCTCTGCAGTCGCCAATGCAGGATGGTAAGCTCTCTGACGTGCTGATGCTTGAAGTTGCTGCACCTAGATGGCAGACAACAGGACTGACTTCTGCCTGCATGTGCAGCATAGCGGCAGGGATGGTGTTCCCGGCATATGCGTCTTGCAAGGCGCTGGATGGAGGCAGTTCCACGGAGAAGTCCCACTGGCTTGCGTACTGGATCGCTTTTGGAGGGGTCTCAGCTGTTGAGGCCTTCCTGACTCGGCGCTTCCCAGGGTACTATCACCTGAAGCTGCTTCTGCTGCTGTGGCTGCAATCCAAGAGGTACCAAGGGGCTTGGCGCCTGTACATTGAGTTCATCCGCCCTCTGTACCGCAAGCTGAAGCCCAAGGCGGATGCAGCCCTGACTCAGGCTGCATCAGTCCTGGTGAGGCCTCATCTTTGATCCTTTGAACACAGCACATGCATGCGATGCACCTAACACTCTTGAGAGTGCAATGCATGAGTCGCAAGTGCGTCCTGTGTGATACATCACCATGCGCTGCTGTGGGCGGGCTGTGATAATCCTCAGACAGCATCAGTATGTCTAGTCACACTGGTCACTACAAGGATGCTTTGCAGGACAACCGGGAGGTCAGGTCTGCCTCGGAGCACGTCCACAGTGCCCTGACAAAGGTCCCCATCCTGGAGTGGTTTCTGAGGGACCCTGTGGATGAGAGCAGCCTGGAAAGGTTCTTCAGCAGGCTGCTGGGCTGAAGTGCCCGATGTATCTGGCAGAACGCCATGTATCGACACAATGTTGAGGTCTGACATGAGTTGGTGCTGCACGGTGGCAGATGCTTGTACATACGTATGTATACATTGGAAGGGCTACTCCACTGTACAGTGCATGCCTTGAACAGTACTTGTGTTAAGCTTTGCGGTAGTAGGAAAGGTGTCATTCGTCACACCTCTACTTTACCTACGGCAAGAGATGTAGTTGTGCCAATCCAAGACTGGAGGCTGTACTGTGTACCTACTTACTGACAGGGCCTATGCGCTCTGAATTTTATGTCTGCGAGCTTGAGATAGCTGAGGCCTCCATACAGCAGCGTTTTGACAGCTGCAAGTGACGAGCATGAGTATACGGCTGGTACTGTTTTGGACTTTGTAATCATTGCCACGATCTGACATATGCTGTGTAGCATCCATGCATACAGCTATATCACAGGGACCCTTCTTCAGCAAGAAAGATGATAAGAATCTTCTTTGCTGACAGCACATATCAATGCTGTGCTAGCTATAGCCTCTCTCTGTATGACTGATACCAGCTGGTTGTACACGTGAAGGTGTGCAGAGATGTTGCGCTTTTTTGATGTCCAGGAAGTCAAACGCAATCTTTCATGGTATCCTCAGCCCTCAACGGCAAGCGCTTGAGCAACTGCTGGTACGCCCTCAGCGCCACTCCCATAAGCCAGCTTCTGCCACGCCTTCTCTGGATCTGCAGCAGCAGGGTCTCTGTCACCACCCATGATCTCAATTGAGGGACAAGTTACCCCAGAGCTGAGATACCATGTGGATGACCATGCATACTTGCGGAAATGCCACACTGCCACATCCTCAACAAGTCTTGACAGCTTGTGCGTCACGCCTAGCTGCCCAATAGATGCATGACAGGCACTTGCGTCACGATGCAACCTGCAAAGAGACACTTTTGGATAAGCTAATTGGAACTTGAGCTGCACCATTCTTGCGGGCAGCGTAAGCATTGCCTGTCTTGGAGAGCAGGTCGAAGCCTGTAACTGGGGAGAAGCGCTTCTCAGGGCCTTCGATGATGTAGTTCAGCTTGGGGTTGACAAAGTAGGGGACGCTGTAGCGTGCACCCTGCAACCATCCAGAACGAGTGTCATCTGGAGTATGACGAGCCTGCCAGATATCCTGAAATATGAGCAGTGCAGATGCAGAGATTTCAGCATCATGTGCAGCTGGCAGCTGCATTGCTTGCAATGTGCTGTGAGCACAAGACGTCAAAGCCATGTTGTGAAGCATCAGATACGTGCATAAGACACCAATGGTGCCATCATCAATCTCACACTATACCGGTAACTACAAGCCGCGGGCATGGGGTGTAAAATGCGGGCCGGGGTCATGCCTGGGGGTCTGTGCTTGTGGGAGCGCGCACGCGGTGGTAGGTGCTCTTCAGGAGGCCGTCGGTCCAGCGGGTGAGCCCATCCCCAATGTTCACCGTCAGCAGGCCTTGCCTGGGCATCACACCATCTGTTCAACATACGTTTTGCTCACACTCAGATCACTGCTACTCAGTCCTGCGCTCACTAGGATACCTCATTCGGATGGCATTGGCCTTTACAGCTGAGCAGGTCCACTGCACAGCATGGAGTGGCTTGTTGCAGGGCAGGGCATGGCATGGCAGGCAAGACGGCATGAGGCTCACTTGGGGTCCAGGGGAGTCCACTCGCGGGCAACGGGCACGTGGTTCCAGATGTTGCCCACATCCTCAATTAGCGAGAGGTCCTCCACCTCATTGCCCGGAGCAATCTCCAGGCCAAGGTCACCTGCGCCGCATGAAGCTGTTCTGACACCCCTCCTATCTCTATCAGGCATTGTCCAAACCCCGGGGCCCCAGGGCCCTGGACAGAAGCTGACAGCAGGTCGCCTGGTCTGCTGGGTGCATGCTAGATGCCTTTTACAACTTTGGTCTGCGTGGTGTAGAGCAATGCAGGATTTGCAATGCATCGGTTCAGTCAAGCCTCACATCCTGCCAGAGTGCAGGGCAAGGGTCCTGCCTTTCTGCATGCATTCAGTGAGCGCCTTGCAGATGCCTGAAGGGTTGCCTTACCCTCGCGCTGGTACAGAATAGTGAGTACATCCATGTCGGCGTGTGCATGCAGCCGCGGAGGCAGCTGTCCCTTGCTGACCTGTGCCTTCTGCTTAGGCGTGATGGGAGGGTAGTAGTTCCATGCTGCGCAAACAATTGCAGCGCCTTAGACTTTGTTGGAATGAGTATTGACACCAGGAATTAGCAACCAGACTCTTGCACAAATCTCACAGGGCAAGCACAGTAATTTTCTGCAGTCGTGAGGTACAGCCCAGGCAGCAGGCATGACTCGCTCCAGAATGCATGCACGTAGGTGATTTTCTAAGATAGGTGGCCTATAAGAAGATGAAGGGCCTCACCCACAAAGCTGGGGTTCTCCTGTGAGGCAATGTCAAAGGCCTGCATGTCAGAGCACACCCCCTCAATACACAGCCTGCGCAGCTTCGCAATGTTGCATGCATCTGCCACATATAGTTCCATAAGCCCGCACCTGCCCGCAAATCTTGCTTTGGGCTAGCACAGAGCTCTCTGCAACCTGCAGAGTAAGTGCTGGAGGGCAGGAGGAAATTTGTCCACCTCATCAATGATCTTCTCGTCCCGGCCCAGCCCAATGAAGATGGCCTTCAGGATGATGATGGCCACGCGGTGCACCTTGGCCTGGTAGTCAAGCGCTGTCCTGCGCCACTCCTCTCCCAGGACCTGCAGTGCAACCGCAAAGTCGGCTCCAGGACGATGGCCGAGCTAGCTGCTAATCACTGCCCTCAAGAGTCATCTGCTGCCCACGAGCCACACAATGTGCACTGAACAACATGCACCTGCTGAGGGTGTGCATGTGAAGTCGTGGCAGAATTAATCGATGGTCGTTTCAGCTTCTGTGCTACAGGCACCACAGGCGGCCATTAGAGTCCTTCGTTAGGTCTATGGATCATTGCGTTCATGGGAAGCGCAATGGGTTGGACCTACCTCAGGCCACTCCTCGCCAGCAAACTTCTGTGCCTTGACATCATAGCCAGCAGTGCCGTAGCGCCCCACTGAGTACCACTCCCACAGCCGGTTGCCTGCAGCCAGCTGAGCGTGCTGAGCTCGACAAGAAAGCCAGCGCCGCTTGGTATTCACTGCTTGCATTGCTGCATGGAGATCTGAAGCCTCACAGGCGTGAGCCACACCTGTGACAGTCTCCAGCTCTTTGGATCCCCTGTGGCCCAGGTAAGTGTCGGGATTGAAGGGCCACTGCGTCTTGTCGGACTCTGGGAGTGCCAGAAACTTCTGTCCCGCGGCTAACACCCTGTCGAAGTCCTCCTGAGGAATGCCATGCCCTGTGCAGCAATCATGACAGCACTCAGGTGCCCCAGTGCACGCACGCTGGGTGAGAGCGTCGTGAATTCACGCAATGTATGTGTCCGCAAGAGGAATGCACATCAAGGGATGCTCCTTTCTCCTTTACAATCATGTGACTGGTCCCAAATGCCAGCCACTGTAAGACCCATACCGCAGGACCTCGGCCGTGATGCATAACCTCATGCGCGAGTGCTAGTTTGACGAAAGGAGGTTGATGGCAAAAACCTCACAAGACACCGCAATATATCCGTACCTGCTATGTAGAAGAAGCCGACGTCCCTTGCAGCGGAGATCAGCTGCGACGCGATCTCGTCCTTCCTGGCCTCGAAGTCAGAGATGTCGATCGTCAGTATCTTGCGCACCATTTTGCTTCGACCGTGACGGTATTGACTAGGACGACGCAGACTATCTTCTCGCTCGTGTCACGATGCGAGCGTCCAACCCAGTCTCAACGCCTGTCCAAATGGAGCCAGATGCCTCAGCCGTACAGATAGGGAAGAACTCAAAGCGCAAGTGAATAAGTGGTCCGCTGTGAGAGCGCGAATGCCGAAGGAATACATGAGTTATGATGTATCACGGGAGCTCGTGCCGAGGTTCGCAGGCACGCGCCCCCTCGTGCCGGTCATTTCACTGGTCGACTCTGTCCACGGGCAGATTATGAGTCTAAAAAGCACACGCAGAAGATGTAGAGATGACAATTGTATGGTTGAGGTGACTGCGCTGGCTCCAAGACACTGCATGTCGCCGATGCACTGACGGATCTCAACGCTGCCTGAGATGTTCTGATGATCGGCAAGCAATCGCACCAGAAGGCCCGATAACACTAAACACGGAATGATTGGATAGCAGAGGTCAAGGCAACTGAAACGAAGGACAATGCCGGTCGACAGTCAAAACCTGTTTGGTATAATCGCCGGCACTCCTCAGTCCGCTTCCACTATATTAGTGTCAAGTTTGATGCATGACATGCGGCTGATATCAGCTCTTTCCTGTTGATAGAGGATGCCGGGCTGCAAAGGTCCCCTCTACACATAAATGAGATAGGGACCCCATGCTCTGCCCGTGCAGGACTCCACCGGTATGATGGAAACACGTCCTTCTTTAGTAGCACAGAGACTATATTGAGTCAGGTAGGGATTTAGCACGATTCAACCATACAAGCTGCAGCACGCATCTGGGTGGAATGCTTGCCTCTGCATCCTTGGTGGGGATATACTTCTCACCAGGAGCGCTTGAGAAGGCGTCACCAGGACCTTCTCAGGCGCTGAGAAGACAGGTAGATCACACTTCATGCAAAACACAGGCTGAGGTTGCTCCTGATCCCCACAGGGAATTGGATATGGCATTCTTGTGGGCTTTGGCGCATTCTTTGCCCTGATCTGCTCGGGACTTGCTTACTTTGACGTGACCTTTGCGGGCCACAAGGACAGCAGCGAGCACTTTCAAACTGCCAGTCGCAACATCAAAACAGGACTGATTGCCGGTGCGCGGCGCCTTGCTTAGCTCTGAGTCCAGCTCTGTGCACCTACTTCTGACCGCCTCTTGTTCATGCTTTCCAGCACATCGCCTCGCAAATGAGGCGCAACGCCGTGCGCTATCAGCAGATCTGAAACTGCAGTATACCATGCTGGACCTTCAGGTTTCCAAGTCACACTGGCGGGTATTTATGCCTGTGACCCACAACCCCTGGATATGCACATGCAGTTGATGTGGTCTCTCATTGGACTTGGAGCATCACTCTGCTGCAGAGCTCCACTGTGGCATGGAACTATGGCGTCTCTGGTCCCTTCTGGTGCGCTTCACTCATTTCATCCTGTACTTCGCAAGGATCGAGGAGGTCCTACTTGACCTTAGCTGCTGCAGTGTCCTGCCTTCAGTGTCCCGCCTTCAGTGTCCCGCGCTTCACAGGTGCTGGTCTGTCTCAGCACATGATGTTGAGATTGTGAGGCTTTCTCGTGCTCAGGTATTCAGCTGGGGCGGTCCTGCAGATCATGCTGTTTGGCATAATGGCAATCCAGGTAGGTTGGCCACATGTGCTTGTCTTGCGCCCTCTCCATAGTTGTGTGAGTTCACCTGTGATTACTGACAATGGATACGGCGCTTCAGGCTCTGCCTATGGCATACGAAGCTACATTACAGCAGATAATGCTGCGCATGCAGAGTGTCCACCCCTGTTGCAGGCCTTTCATTCCATCCCAAAATTATTGTTATGCCAGTGCAGATCAAGCGCAAAGCCCCCAACTGCCACACAATCCTGGAAGTTGTTCGCCTGCGCTGGGGAAGAGCTGCCCACTGGGTGATTGCCCTTATCAAAACCCTGCTCATGCCAGAGCTTAGACAGGACATTTGCAGGTGTGAGGGGTGCAAGGCGACGATGTTTAGCAACACCAGTTCACATCAGGCTTAAAAAAACTGAAGGCTGGGGGCTTCCCATTTGCAGATCTTCCTTTATTTATTCTTCATCAACAATCTGTTCATCACCAGCTCGCTCATCATCGGCTCTAGCGCAGTCATTCACGCCCTCACAGGTGGGCTGACAGCTCAGTCCCTCAATACTACCGCCTGTCTCTGTAGTCATGATCCAAACCTGAAGCCTTCAATCTTGACTTGCAAGGCTGTGATGCAGAGAGACATTTAATGAGATGACAGTCACAGTTTCCAGGATAATGCAGTGTACGATGCTCCTTGATGAGGTGCAGGGGTCTCAGTGGAGGCATCTTCAATGCTCATCCCCATTAGTGTTCTCGTCTATTGCGTGGCGGGCGGCATCAAGGTCTGCCCTTGCATTGCGTACCATTCCTGTGATGCAGCATCCATCTTGCACCTGGCCAGTACATACAGACCAGCTGCCTGCAGGCAGCGTTGTAACACATTTGGTGCAATGCCCGAGATTAGATGCTGCTGCTGCTTATGCAGTGCACACAGCAGGCCAAAGGTCAGCAGTCTCAGCCAGCACCTGTTAGATCTGGGCATGATTGCAGGCAGTATTTACCTCCAGCTACCTGCACAGCGCCATCATCTATGTGGCTGTGGTGCTCTTCTCTGTCTACGTGTACAGCGGCAGTGACGGTTACCCCATCGGCAGCATCGGCGAAGTGTACGACAACCTCAAGGCCCGCTCTACTGTGAGTTGCTGGTTGCTCCTACTTTAAGGCCTGGTCTGTCACAATCAGCTGCAGACAGATGCAGCCCCCTGCGTCTATCATGTCATTGAGCTGCATCCCTTGCTTGTGAGGGTCCTGAGGATGCTTGCTGTCTGCTGAATCATATGTATGGCTGGGAACACCAAGCTGTTTTGGGAGAGGACACTGTGCAGGAGAGCATACGAGATGAACCAAAGCTTGCTGACAGCTGTGTCCCTGCAGGCGGTGCCAGTGCCCACCAACAAGGACGGGAGCATCTTGACGCTGTTTAGTGCTGACGGCCTCGAGTTTGGCTTCATCTTCTTTGCCAGGTGATCTCACACACATCGACTTGCTCTCTGTTCTCTGCTGTAGCCACGTGTATGTATGTATGTGTGTGTGCGTGTGTGTGTATCTTGTTGGAATAGTCTGCCTGCACGGCTTTGATAAGTATGACATGCCTGTGGGAACGTTGTTCACTCAATGCAATGTATGCAGTGCCTGAGTAATGTCCATATATATGCTTGTGCAGCTGCTTTGGGTGGATCTGGGCGGACCAGGGCTTCTGGCAATCTGCTATTGCCGCGCGGCCATCTGCAGCCTTCAAGTATGCCTTACGCCCTACTAACTCCGCAAAGCCCTGCATGTCTGGCTGCGGTACTTGCCACAACAGCGCATGTGAGTGCTGAGCAGGCCATTGGCGGCTCTTGCATGTCTGAAGGCCTTGAAAGAGCCCAAGCAGGAGACTGCATGTCATGCGTCACTGCAGAAAAGCAGGCCTTTGTAACCCATGTTGCACTGCTACTATCCCTGCATTCTTTGGAGGAACCAGTCACATGTCACCCGTGAATGTGACTCTTAATTGTGCCGCTCGCAGGGGGTACATTCTAGGCGGGCTAATGTGGTTCGCGGTGCCGTTCACCCTGGCAACCACGCTTGGCCTGACTGGCCTGGCACTGGATCTGCCGCTGTCTGCCAAGGAAGTGGCCTCTGGACTCGTGCCGCCCGCTGTGGCGTACCACCTGTTTGGGAAGGGCGGAGTCATCCTCATCACCATCATGGTCTTCATGGCTGGTGCGCCTGGCCCTCCGCGGTACACAACACCTCCCTTGATCAGTGTATGAAGTGCATGCCGGTACCCTCAGTCAAGCAAGACAGCATTAAGCTACATGACCATGCGGTGATATCCTGTCACCAAAGAGTGCTGCTGAAAATAAGCCTCCTTGCAGTGACCAGCTCGGGCTCTGCAGAGTTCATGGCAGTGTCATCCCTCTTCAGGTTTGGCCTCCTTGGAAAAGTCCGACTGCAAGTTTCCCATCGCTTGCAGACTGTGTTTGGAGCTGATGTTCGCGTTCTTAAGGCACAAGCCCTCTTATCTTGGTTTCCTGTCATGAATCATCTGAGTCAGCGAGGGTAACAGCTGGAGTGTCTACCAATAGCGTGGGATGTCCTGTGCAGCTATGACATCTACAAGACCTACATCAGACCCAAGGCGGCTGGACGGGAGGTAGGCTACGTACACCTGCAGGGCCACTCTTTTTCACTTAATCAATCTATCCACATGGGTTTACAGGCCCCACTGAGCACAGAGGATCTACAGGTGGTGTTGAATGCAGATGCTGATAGTGTCTCGGCTGTCCGTTCTGGTCTTTGCCCTGTTTGCCGGCGTCTGGTCGATCATCCTGATCAAGATTGGGATAGACATCAACTGGCTGTTCTTTGTGATTGGGCTCCTGGTTGCTTCAGTCTTCCCGCCCATCTCCTTCCTGCTCACCTGGAACGCTGTCCCAAAGGTGCGCCTCACTTCACAAGCTCTCCCCAAACAGACGGACCTGGGATGTCAAAGAGCCCTGTCTTGAAGCGGGTACAGAGCAACTCTCTCTCTTGCCTCTGCCAGCGCACCATGACATTGGGATGAAATGTAACCGCTTAGACAATTTATCAGGCATCACCCGACAATGCAGCAGAATGTTCAAGTCATCTGAGGTCCCCTGCAGTATTTCAGGTGGAAGTGAAGCGCTGACCAGCAGCATTGTATGCAGGGGGCAGCCATCACGGCAGCACTGGGAGGCCAAGCCTCTGCCATCATCAGCTGGCTGGTTGCAACACAGCAGATCTATGGCAAGCTGACAATCACCACGACCGCTGCTTCTGGGCCAAGCCTGGCTGGTAACTTGGTAAGAGCTGTTTCAAGCCTCTCCGCTATAATTACTTTGGGGCGCCCGTGAGCTTTTGCCTGTGGCCTGCAAGTAGGTGAGATATGCAATCACATGTCATAGGCCGTATGGGCTCAAGATGGGATGCAGCAGACACCTACATATCTGCCTGCGCCCCTCCCCTGTGCAGTTCTGATCATCACATCAATACTGGTGTGAGAAAGCTCCAACATCTTCAGTGACTCGGGCACATGTGCACATGTGCAGGCAGCCATCGTTGTAAGCGCAAGCATCTGCATAGTGTGGACATTGATTGCGCCTGATAGAGAGGCCTCATGGGAAATGCTACGGCAAGATCTGAGGGCCAACATTGAAGTGCTTGATGATGCCCAGGTGAGCGAGAATGCTTTGGGTGCCTGCAAAGCATGGGACTGCCACAACAGACATCCCCCAGCCTGCGTTCACCTTAGCTCTAGGGATTATGCACTTGGCAATTAAGAAGAGGAGCATTTGTCACCACCTGATCCGATCACGTTGGCTTTTTTGGCACATGACAGCTGTGCGTCCTGTCCCTGCACATACCTGGCTAGGATCTACACTTGTATGTGCAGGTGATTGATGATGAAATTGAGAACCCTAGGCAGATGGCATACGCCTACAAGATGACCTGGATCTGGGCTATAACCCTGTCTATTGTGATCTTTGTGCTATGGCCGCTATTAGCGTTGCCCGCAGGCATCTTCACTCAGGGCTACTTCACCTTTTGGGTGATACTCAGCATGGTGAGGAGCCATACAGCAATTAGAAATTGTCAATTGCAGATGTTTGCCTGCCTGATATGAAAGACCCACCAGCAATCTGTGCATGGGCGCATCCTTGAGTGCAGACAGTATTTCAGAGCTGTCCTAGCTGCGTATGGACATGTAATGTGCCTGATGTGTAAATTGTGTATGTGCAGATCTGGGGCTTAGTGGCAGGTACAATATGCCCCTCATCCCTGCAGCAATCTTCAGGTGCCCTAAACGCAAGAGATAAGCACAGCGGTACACAGAAACGCACGAGGTCATCTTTCTGCTGTGCCTTGCAGGTGCTGTTGCCATCTTTCTCCCGCTGTATGAGGCAAGGGAGATTGCCAAAGCACTGTATGGCTTTGGCCAGTTGGCAGATGCACGCAAGCGGAATGCGGCTGCACAGAACATCAGTACCCCCACAAAGCCAAGCCCCAACAGTAGCTTGGGCCATGACGCCGTCGAGTTGGGTAAGCACCGACTCACTGACAGCCCAACAG
Organism: Coccomyxa viridis; assembly: GCA_963930925.1. NCBI lineage: Eukaryota > Viridiplantae > Chlorophyta > Trebouxiophyceae > Coccomyxaceae > Coccomyxa > Coccomyxa viridis. The sequence goes on along the minus strand of CAWVOJ010000008.1, from coordinate 306,489 downwards.
CTCTCAAGGTCAAGGCGCCTGAGCCTTAGAGGATCGCACTGCGATGTGAAGCATTATGGGGCATCTCTGATATAGTGTCCTTGGCTGAATGAGACAACCGATCTGCTGTACATTATGAGCAAAGCACATTTGCAGCAACTTTGTCGATTCAGTGGACTGTTCTCTGGCATGGAATTATTTGCCCAAAGAGCTGCAACCTCAATAGATTGTAAGAGATGTGAGCTTGGACACCTCTGTCAGAAACATCCTCTCAACACACCACACACACTCACTCGTCTTCACTGCCTTCGCTCATCGCATCGCTCTTGCCCTCAGCAGCAGAGTCTGCTCTGACTGCACTGACAGCGGACAATTTGGGCCTGCGGTACTCGTATCTGAACACATAGCCATTCCCTATGGCCGCCAGCAGGTGCCGGCAGTCATCTGAGAGAGCGCAGGCCAGGACAGGTCCCGTCACCTGCAAAAGCAACTTGCCGTGTATGAAAGCTTCTTCCAGAGACTTTGCACTAGCCAGTCATGCAGACACATCAGTGCACAAGGCTGCTATGCATGATCCACAGCTCAGAGCAGATGCATGCACACAGTAAGGCTGAAGAGTCTGAGAGGGGACCCAACCAAGACTCTGCCAGGGTACGAGCTCACCTTGATGGGAGAGACCAGGGCAACTTGCTTGCCCGCATGGGTATCATACACCCGTACGTCGCCCTGGCTGTTGCCGGCGCAGATGTACTCCCCGCTGCTGGTGGCCGCAAAGCCGCAGGCCTCTGCCAAGCCCCCGCGTGCGCTGCATCCCGGCACCTGTACATGCGCCATGGCTAAACTTATAAACATGTGATCAGAGAATGCAACGATGGGCAGACTCTACACTCTGGCACTATATTCCGCTGCTGGTGAGGGAGCTTCAGTAACTCCTCCCTTTGCCTGGCCCCTTGAAGCAAGCAGTGAAAGGAGCAGGGCTAAAGCTGATATGGCGCCAGCGCCCTGCAAGCTGCATTGATACTAGGGAGTTCTGCATGATGGCATGTGGCTAGGACACCTGTCTACTTATGGATTTGTTCATGTTCACACATGGACACTGGCGTTCTGAGGAAGCACTCATCATTGCGAGCTGCTGGAGAAGCAATGCACCTTCCAGGAGGCCAGCTGGAGGCGTTTGGCAATGTCCCAGACGAGCATGCGCCCGTCCAGGGACTTGGTCGCCAGGCGGCCGCCCGCCAGGAAGCGCATGCAGTCGATGGCCTCCCAGTGCTGCGCCCCGCTCTCTGACACCAGCTCCTGCGTAGACACATCAGCCCTGTATACCCTGGCCTGTGGACTTACATAGGCTGCGCACGATCATTGGCAGTGTTGCAGTCAATGCTGAAAGGCGCGCAGACTGAGTGCATGATGAAATATGATGGCAATTGAATTATACAAGTGCAGGTGCTCCTCCTCTGATTCCTTCCTTGTCCACTCCCACCTCCTCAGTACAGGTCACATGAGGCGCTTGCGGGCTTCCTGCTTCATGCTTATCTATGAGGCTGTGGAAGAGAGGGCTACCTCTGCATCCTCCACCATGATGGTCGCCTGTGAGTGGCTCCTAGCCGGGTCTGCATCAGGGTTGTCCTGCAGCTGCCACAGGTGCAAGCAGCCCTTCCTGCTTCCAGTTGCGAGCAGGTCCCCATTAGGACTCACTGCCTGCACATGCAGCACTTTCGTTTGCGGAATACTCCACACTGTTAAGTCATAGACAAAGACTTCTGGGTATCTACTATTAAACTGATCTCGGTGTCTCGTGGCTTGCAGGAGGACGTTATAGGGCAGGTTTGCACCATGGCTGTGGCTTCTGCTGGTACGGTAGCCAGGCGCTGCCGCGAGATGACGTCCCAGAAGCGCACGGTGCCGTCCCTGCCCAAAGAGGCCAGCATGCCCGGCCTGCCCGGCACAGCTGCCAGGCTCACCACAGCCCCAGGGTGCCCTGCGAGACACATTCAACCCCTCACTGAGACCAAGCCGGATGGCAACGTATAAGGGTCTCATAGTGGGACACCCTGGCGACCTCAGAGAACCCATGCACTGCCTTTCCTCTCACAGAAGATGATATGATCACGCAGGTCAGCCTTATCATGCTGCGGTGAGAAAGATCACCTTTCAGTAGGGAGACCACTCTGGCCTCCACCAAGCTGATAACGGCAATCTCTCCCGCAATGCCGCCCACAGCCTGCACAAGCATCTACAGAGTCAGAGGGTCAAAAATGAAGAAGAGCCTGAACCAGTGTCATCCAGGAACTCCTTGCAGGAGAAACTAAGATACATGCCAACGCAAACGGCATCATCAGTCTTGTTGGGGACTCACCAGGAGTGAGTCTCCATTGGGGTGCTGCGTCAGCTCTTCTGCACTGAGCCATGCCATTGCTTGCAGCCCCTGCGGAGCAGGTTTTCCACAGGTTTATCCCTGGCATATCCACGATGGCTCATCAAGCTTGTTTCCTCAGGGGAAGACGCATGCAAGAAATGACCATACAAAACATTCGGCACCAGCTGCAATATTACCAGCACTGAGCATTGTATGGCACAGGCAGTTTGTGCTCTGCCATTGACAGTGCTAGATGCGGAGAGTGTGTTTGCATGGGACTTACCCCGCCTGCTGCATGCGCTGTGCGTTTATTGACAAAGTTGAGCGCAACAGCGATGTAATCTCCCATGTGCATGTCGTCGTACACAGTGGCTTGCTCGCCACCTACTGTGGCAAACAGGTTCCCGCAAGAGGGATCCTCTCTGTTGAACAACAGCTGCCTTACTGGCATGCCATGACTCTCCTGCAACATCCAGAAAGAAAGGTCCATATGTGATTGTGTGAGCGCGCTTGAATGAAGAGTGCGAATGCCTGTGGTCTGCAGCAGACAGCGCCGCTCCCATCATCAGCCAACGAGGAGCATGCATGTGACAGCATAACAAGATGGAGGAGGTCTGCCCGCCGCAACGGAAATGTGGCGGGGACACTTCAGATGTCAATTAGGACAGTAATTAACAGCAAGCAGCGATGCATGTGAGCATGCCAACATCGACGAATGGCCAGAGGCTCTGTCTGATGCTGACCTTGATGACTGTCTTCAGCTTAAGGTGCTGCAGGCAGTGCAATCTGTGGGCCACTTCGCCCATGGCATCAGAGTGGGCCTTTCTCTCCCGGTATCCATAGGCTACTTCTGCATTCATTACGTACCCAGCTGTTGCAGGTCTGCCAAGCAAGAGGGACCTGACTTCTTCGTATGCTAGGGCTGCTCACATGGAACTATTTGCATGCACCGCAAAATGCTGTCCTCCTTCTGTGCATATATTACCAATGCTTTGGCAACGCAACAGCCATGGAACTGCGAGAAGAGTGCAAATGCAAATGCGTGGCGATTCCGGCGACTGACTAGGGGAGGTGGCTAAACTCCATCGGCACTTCGTGATTCAGGCCAGTGGTGCCTGATCTCTAGTTTTAAGCCTTGCTCCACTAAAGACTCCCCCTTAGCAGTCCTAGCAGTTCTTTTGGGTGTTTTGAGAACTTGTACGTGCGTTTTGCCTTCATCGGCGCATAGTTGACCGGTACGATACAGTCATAGAGCCGTTTAAGCACGCCTCAGACAGCGGGCTAGCGAAACAGGCATGCCCTGCGTGCGTTGGCAAAGAAGTGCTACAACAGTACAAAGCAAGGTGCATCGCCTTCTCATGGGAGTCCTGTGTGTTCTGACCGTTACGAACTTGCTATCGCCGAAGCAGCTGTCACACATTCCCGATGAGCTACACGTCTTCGCTATAATACTCAACGATCTCAAGGTCAATACAGCTGAATCTGCTGTGTGTCGAGCGCCTACATAGTCCTAGTGCGCAGGTGTAGAGTGACAGCATGCATCTGCCTCATATCCAGCACTTCCAGACACTGCTGCGGAATGAGCATGGGGCCGGGCCATAGGGTCATGGAGCAGCGAGGATACTAGCATATGGCCGACGACAATACTGCCACCCAGCCAAGCTTCACAGACACTGAGCACGATCTGTTAAGCAAAGGCTTGAAGGTCAGGCTCTCCTGTGGAGACTGCAGCAGCGACTCAGAGGCATGCGCTCTGGTTGGCACCGCACCTGAAGCACTCAGCAGCACCAAACAGCCTCCCAGCAATGCCAAAAGTCCTTGCAGCAGCAATGAGCAGCATACAGCAGAAAGCGCCCCCCAGAGTGGGGCAAAGCCAGCGCAGGAGGATACATGGCCGTTGCTGATGGTCAGCGCCTCAGCCAGTGAACAGCAAGCGGCCTGTGTGGAGTCTCGGGCAGCAGCAGCACAGCAGCTCTCAGATGAGGCAGGGACCGCTAACCCAGCGCTCCCTGCAGCGGCTGCCAGAAGGCGCCTGTTTCGGCTCCGGCATCGCTTCAGCAGCGCAAAGAGGTACTCCTTACCACCCTCCAGTGCATTCCGCATCTGTGAGGGCTTTTGGGTGGCATAAGGCCAATAGCTTCCTAGAGAGACAGTCCAGCCTAGGAAGACGTCTCATCTGCTTGAGCAAGGGGCGCACTGCCCGGCCTCCAGCCATCCTGATTGGAGCGTGCTTCATGTGCAGGGCAAGCTCAAGGTGCGCCACAGACAAGGCTTCAGCAGGAGCAGAGACTCCTCGTGAGAGGGCTGAGAGGATCCGCCTCGGCTTCTGCGCTCCTCGAAGCTGCACAGTCCCTCTACAGGCGAGTCACTTCTCATTGCATGGCTGAAGGGCTAGTCATACTGGCCTGGAAGGTCCGGAAGTCTAGAAGCCTGCAGCCACAAATTTGCATTCTAAGCAGTCTGATTGACTGCATGAGGGGGTCCTTGGGTCTCTTGGTACATCCTTGGGGGTCCAGCATGCGTGGGACTGAATTGTGAATGGTTACACACAGGGAAGCAAAGACATGCAGCCGGCTGCTGTGGCAGCCCCTCTGCCTGACCATGAAGGCCTGAAGAGGCAGCAGGAGGCACTTGTAGGGCGCCTGATAGCCGAAGCAGGAGAGGCCGAGTGTATAGCTGCAGACATGCAGGATCAGCTGCAACACCTGCAGTGCACCAAAAGGTGCAGCGGCATGCTATCTGGACTTACAAAGAGTACATCGGTTGAACACCCTGCTTGCAACTTTAAATGGAATTGATCAAATGAAGGTGCCAGAAATCCTTCGGCATTGTCAGGTACTGCAGGTCAAGCTAAGTTCTGAGTTTGTCGCTACTGTCTGCCCAAAGGCTGCTCAGCTGGCTTAGTGCTTTGCAGCCACTCATGTTTGCTCAGACGCCAATGCACAGAGCAGGACCATCCTCTCCAAAAGCAGTGTCTGAAGGTTTGCATATTGTTCTGAGAGAGGACTTGCATATGTGCAGCACTCTGGAGGGCGATCTGCAGAGGGAGAGGGTGGATCACTGGTGCCTCGATGTTGCCAAGTCAGGACTGCAGGAGCGGGTCGCAGCGCAGGCAGCGGCTGTTGTGGAGCTGGAAGGCCTTACGGAGAAGCTGAGCCTGCAATGCTCTGACAAGGCACAGACCGTTCAGGTAGACCTTGCAACTGCTCCCCACACAAGCATATGTCATGTGCCAAGCTGTGCTCTTGTCATGCTGACAAAGTACACATGGAAAATAGACCTTCACGCTGCAGCCCTGACGGCATTGAAGCCAAGCCTCAGCCCAACCTGTAGCAAGGACTAAAGTCTGCCCAGCAGGAGCTTAAGGCAAGGATCGGCACCATGCAAGCTTTGCTGGACGCATCTAGAGCTGAGAACCAGAAGCTCACGGACGCCCAGCTTCTGCGGCTGCAGCGCCTGGAGCGGGATCTGCTGCTGAGCCAGAAAGACCGCCGGGTGCGGGAGGCGCTGGAGTATGCCATTAGCGTCATCAGGGGCTCTGAAAATACAGCACATGAAGGTGGTACCATGTCCCGCGCTCCTCATTGTCGGCAAGTAGTCTTGAATTCATCAGCATGCTTGCCTTGCTCAACGGCAGTCTCTTATTGTTGGAGCCGGATAACAGCTGGCAGAGGGATAAGCCCAGTCAAATAAGAGCGATCTGCTGCACATGCAAAGACCTGGGCTACATTGTACAGGGGAAGGCCCCAGGGTTGGCCTGAGGCGGTCTCCCAGCGGGGGATGCTGGTCGGGCGCCTTCAGCCGCAGGTCAGGTAGCCGGTCCGGCAGCCAGGACGGCCGAGCAGCCGGGCAACGCACGGGCTCCCCGCCTGCCCAGCAGGTACAAGGCACTGCTGCTGCAGAGCTTTATGATAAGTTTGCGGATAGCAGCTCAGCATAGTGAAGTCCCTTCTATGCACCAGTGATTGCAAGCAATGTTAGAAATTCGTTGCAAAAAAGCTACATGCAGCTGCACGCTCAGACCATGCGTGGTTCGGTGCAGGAGGCACATCCGTCTGGGCTTCCCAGCACATTGGTGACCCCCCGCGTCAGCTCCTTCGCTGTTCCAGCCACCCCTGGGAAGACCGAGGGGTCCTCTATGCGCCAACGTGCGCGTGAACAGTCAGACAGCTGTGCAAGCTCCCTGACGTGAGCGCTCACATGCTTCGGTACCCCAAACAAGTATAAGGTTCTCAGTCCAAAAGGCCATAGTGTGGCTTGACGTGGTCATACGACCATAGTGCATTGGAGCTCCATCTGCAATGCCAGCATCAGCTTTGTGATCGTTCAGAAGTCTGCGTCGTGCGAGACAGCTCAGCAATGCAGATGGGTGTGGGAGATTGTAAGCAGTGTCCTGAATTGAATGTTAACAAGAGCTCTTGTTGCTGCAGGTCATCTCCAGAGCCGCTCAGCCTTGCAAGGGGTGACTCAGCAATGACATTGCCACCCAAGAGGCGGGCCATGAGCGATGCAGCCCTTATGAATGCTCGTCTTGACGCCCCCTCAGACGTAGACTTGGAACCAAGTGCGTTCTCTCACACAGAAGAGAGCAGCACATCCTACAATGAAAGCCTGAGACCCTACAGGCATGCGGCTCCTGGAGGCACGGAACTAAGAAGAAGCCCTACGTGCCCGCCTCAGCCCAGCGTCTCGACCGGGCTGGGGTTTGCGCACTCAGTCACCCCCCACATCAGCAAGATCGGGCGCCAGCTGGCTGTCCAGTATGCAGTCAATTTTGAGAGCAGCCGCCTGAGGGTGCCTTCGCAAGAACTTGCTTCACATGATCTAGAACTCCTTTGCAGCCCCAGGCAGAACTTGGACCAGTAGTGCATGAGCCAGTGCCCTTGGAATTTGTCTGTCTGTTTGCACATTGACTGATGAGCCATCTTGTTGAAACGAGCACTCCTTTTGCTGAAGATAACAGGGGCTGCTTGAAGCGCCTTCAGACTACGAGTCTAGGAGCTTCACACCAAAGCCATGAGTGGGTTCCACATGTGCAACTGACTGTGAAGACGCACTGACCAGTTGCTAACCAGCCGCAAAGAATACTCGAGACTCTTTGTAATGCGACAATTAGGCGCTCTGCGCATAAAGGATCCAGCCGGGATGTGCATTTTTGCTCTCCGGGATCAGTAGGCCTCGCCAGGAAAGTCGCCCAGGACAGGAAAGCTGAAGTCTTTGCACGGGTAGTGTATCACTCCTGATGGCCCTGGATGTGGCTCTCCAGGACATGGCCTGCATGTCAATGAGCTCTGACAACAAAGTCAACCTAGGAAGATTCTGCTTGTGTCTGCCCTGCCCTTGAGCAGGCTTGTGCGGGATCGTTATTGCAGTGCAATTAATGCTGAAAGAGACTTGATGCGAGGTTGGCCATTGTTGTCAGAGCAGTCTATGAAGGTAGCACCAAAATGAGAGGCTCACCATTGTGCCACTGCTGCGCAGCCGGTGTCTTCATGATGCAAGAAGTGGCAATGAAACATAGAATACCTGCATACAGATCTTTTGTGGCTTTCATGGGCAATTTGCTGGATGCGCCTTGAATCTTGCAAAGGATTGAAGACAAATTTTGAGGGCCAGACACACTTGCGCATGCAAGGACCCACTTAAGCCCATTGTTGCCTACAGCTGTCCCTTTTGTTGCTGAGTCATACCCGCTGAAAGGTCCAGGCTGGACGCGAGTCACCAGCATGCGGTCGTTGCTCTTTGTCTGCAGATTGGGCAACAAAAATGTGTCCTGCAGCCAGCACAGGAAGCTGCATGCGTCTCTGCAGGCTATTGGGAGACTGAAGCTACACCATGAAAGGTGCATAACCACATCCAACATAGATGCGCCTCCAATGTGTTCATTTCTGTAAAAGTCCTTATGCAAAGGGCATTGAAGGAGGCCTGAAGGAAACACTACAATGCAACACCGACGTTCTCCGCATGTGACATTTGCATAACTGGCAGCAGCAGGGCTGATTACAAGGTGGTCATCACACATGGCACACACCTGCCAATCGCCCTCTGCAAAGTAGCTGGGCATGAGTGCGTTTGCTCGCCACAAGGTGCGGTTGATAGAGAAGATCTGCTGCGGGTACTCATGCTGCACAAGCAGGGTTTTCTCAGAGCCTTGTGAGCATGTCAGCAAGCTCAAAAACGGTGTGTCAAGATTACAGATCTTCCACCTGATGCTCAGGAGGACAAGTGCCCAGACGGGGAGGGGCAGGCACAGATTACATCGCATGGGGAACTACCAGGTGCACGGGGTGCAGTGACTGGTACTCGTAGTGGATCTCAAGAAGTTGACCTGCAATCCACGGACTTCTCATGGTCATGCATGAGCGATCAGCTCTTGTTCCTGCAGCCATTGCCAGTGCTGACACTCAGCTGGAGAGTGTCAGCACTGGCAATGGCTGCTGGCACTCACAGCTGTCAAGACACACAGGTGCAAAGGTCGAACATGAGAGAGAGCAGCAGGCGGAGGTGGTCAGACCTAACGGAAGCAGCACGGGTACATCTGTTGGCCTTGAATAATTTCTTCCTGCAGTGCCATCAGTCAGGTCTCATGAAGGGCCTGATGAAAAGACTTTCTCTGATGTGTTGTGACGGATCCAAGCCCTCACGCGATCATGGAGAGATCGTAGGAATTGCTTCAGGGGATTACAGACAATGTACCATTTATTGTGCAGCCATAGCCATTCTCCAGACCCATGACTATACTCTACACGCACACACACATGTGATCAGACAGATCTGTCTTGGGTCCAATGCAAGAATGAAACAGTCAAGACGCTTGTTGTTCACAAGCCCTGTCTGTATCTGCAGGAACTAGCATTTTCTGCGGCTGACCGTCACATTCTGCAGCAGTCAAAGCAACTTACAGCAGGGGATGGTCCTGCTGAATACATGCAGATTGCTCGGCCAAGTAGTGAGACATAGCCCGCTTCACAGGAGGGAGCACGTGAAAAGCTCTGGTACCTTTCTGGTGGTGTTGTTGTCTGCCGGAGCCAGGGTCGTGTTGCCTTTCAGGGTATGCCCTCGCAGGTCGGCGACATAGGATGGGCGCAGAGGACTGCAGCCCTGTGATGGGATGTCCTTCAGGCTGCTGCTGCCTGCCTGCGCATATTTCCCACTTCGATTTACCTCACAACTAATATGGCAATCATCCAAGATGGTTGCGGGAACTCCAGCTGCAGTTGTAATAGCACTGCCAAATGATGTATTAGGTGCTTAATTTAGCCAGGTAAATGTGGCGCTGACCTTACCTGATTCACTCCAGGGCTGCCTGGAGATGTCAGCTGGATCTCAGCCACCACCTTTTGATACACCCTATTGATGTCCTTTTTGTAGTTGTACCTACGCTGCATGCCACCATCTTAGACATGCATGCTCCAGCACAGAGACTCAGTCCCCTGCAGCAGGCTCTCCTTGTCCACAGATCAGGAGGTCACCGGCAGGTGCCCATCAGCCCCTTCTGGAATGTAGATCAACACATGGTCTGGACAGGCTAGCCAGAGTGCATGCGTAGCATACCCGGTGCCAAAGCTTTTGAGGTACCCACTGGAAAAGAAGAAGCTACTTCCCACGCTTCCATCGCACTCCACCAGTACCTCTGCCCTACAAGCAGCTATGGCCATCAGTCAGGGAGAGTGTCCTCCAGGGCAGCTGCTCCAAGAATCAGATACGTCCAGCACCTCAGACCCCTGCAAGCTCATTCTATGGCTCCACAGTGGAGCACCACCTTCACATTGCCTCACTCCAGCCCCAGCTGCGCTCGGTGCTTCACAGAGTGCAGCCATAAGATGCAGAGCTGAGCAAGCTATCGATGAGCCTTGAGGACTCATTGCTGGTGCACTAGTTGCAGCAGCGTCAAATATCTAAGCAGGAGTAGCATGCCTGTTTCCCGCGGCTAGGACAAGATCATCTACTGGGCGGGGGATCTGCATCAAATAGACGCCGTCCTTGGCAACGAGGCTGAATGTGCAGGGAGCCCTTGTGTTCCCTTTCAGGCCAGCATTGATGATCACAAGGTCCATGTACCCCTGCACAAGGGCACTCCTTTGAGCCCCAGAATTCTAGTCAGAGAGGCCCTTACCAATTGCATGTGGCATGCCATTGGAACAAGATAGCCTAGGGAATCGTCGCAAGTCTGCTTTCCGGATAGTGCTCAAGATAATTCCAAGGATGGATTTGCAATATCCACAAGCCCTTTTGCTCTGTGTTTCACCTTCCAGGCAGCATTCACGATGCGCCAGAGCTGTGGCACTCCAGGTGCCATTCTGATCTTTGGCTGCAAACCCCCATTGACAAAGACCACATCCTGCTGGCTGGCATTGAACGGATAACCTGCAAGGCCAGAGACTTTGATAGTGCTTCACGTCTGGAGCAGTCCTGAACCCGGGTTGCAACCCAGTTGCATATCTCTAGAACATAATGCCTGCCACTTATGCTCTGGCCTGGCAGCTGATGTGAGAAGCATGGGCCCTGCAGGATGCCATGTCAACAGCCAGATTGAACAGGGTACGCCTGCTACACGTCATCTGCAGGTTCCGGCACTGATAAGTGCTTTCTGAGTGCCCTTGGCAAGCATTGAAGGTGGAGGGATGGTGTGATTGCTGTATCACCTGTCCGTGCAAAGGAGCAGCAGAGCGGATTTTCTACATCAGCAGTGTAGGGTGCTGTACGGGCATCGCTCATCTGGTCATATCCTGGGTGGTCATAGTACGCCCTGCAGCAGCACAAGGTACCTGTAGAATCGAAGTCATGGCCATTGCTGGATAATGGTCTGGAGGACTGCATTGGATCATGTACGAAATGAACCCATGGCTTCTAGCCCTGCCAGAGCATCATGCTGATCATGTATGCAACAGGACGGTCCTTGCCGTACACGTTGATTGTAATTAGTAGTGTTTTGTGCAGGAAATCTAGGGAGTCGGCAAACCTTCTGCATGCTCAGAGTACAGGGCCGCACCAGGGGTCAGATTCCACATCAGCGTCCTCAAAGAATAGCGTCTGCAGGTACAAGATCCTGGTTTGTACGCCTCCAAGCAATGCACTGAGCGGTGCGCAGCCCTTGCCTGCTGTCAGGTAGCTGACGTTGGACTGGATAGTGATTGGTCCTGACGCAGTCTGGCCTTGCAGCGCTGTCGAGCCGTGAAGATGGGGATGATACCTGCACAGGTGTGCAGCATTGCAGGGAGCACACAGAAAGGTCTCATATAATGCAAAGCATGCTGGATTGCTTGAACAACCAGATCCCTTTTCTGTGGACCTTGAGACCCTGGCCTTGTGCTAGCTGGCTTACATTCAGCCGTGCTACCTCAGGATTCTGGCATTATAGAGCCATGCTCAGAGAGTCTGACACCTTGCTGGAGCAAACATGCATGCCCAGCAACACAAACTTCAGTGCGGGGTGCACACAGAAGACAAGATCAAGGACACAATACATCAATGCCGTACTACAGACTGGCTGTTTTCTTACCAAAAGATGCCTGGAAGGTGCATCTGAGGGATGGCGTATGTGTATGTGTTTGCTGACGGAGAACTTCCAGCTCGTGCTTCCGGAGCAACCTGCAGCAGCATCAGCCCTTCAAGATATGAACAGACCACATAGTGGCACTGCATGCCTAGTACTCTGCATCTGTCCAAGCCTCACAAGCTCCCATCTGCTTTACTGAAAGTACTAGGAGGCAAGTATTCACCAATGATGCTGACCTCACAACATGTAAGCTGTGACAGTGGCTCACGTCTAGGAAGATGTTGTCTCCATACCCTTGGTAGGACACTGGTGTCTGGCTGATGTCCGGCACACCCCCGTACATCCACACGCCTGCACGAGTGCTTTCAGCTCCTCTGCCCAGGTGCTTCAGGGTCCAATTCTAGGATCAATCTATGAATTATGGCGGAAGAGGCAATAGCCAAAAACAATGGGTGGATTGTGTCAGGGAAGTCTTGCAGACTGCAGGGCTTTCGTACACATGGTGGAGAAAATCCCAAGACAGGGCAGGCTGGAGGGCTGCCGTAGAATGTCTGCTGCAATGCACCTAATCAATGGTTTGGTAAGCGTGTAGTGAGCACATGAATGACACTATGGAGGCAATGGCTGAGCCTCACCATGGGCGTGGAGGTTTGTATGGGTAGGGTATCTGAATGCATTTGAGTGAGTGGCGCCCTGCACTGATCAGATTCCGTCAGACAACGGCATTGTTTCTGCTTCTTCAAAACAGGCGCATCAAGTGTATATGAGAGGAATGGCGTGTTGCACTTGATACATAAGACCTTGAGAGGCTGCACAGAGGTGAATGACGTGACTGAGCTCACCAAGTAGTCGTTGACCGGGGCAGTGAGCTTGTTCTGGAGACGCACAGTGTGGTTGTGGCCTGCTTGCATTGCCAGAAGCGGGCCAAACATATTCACCGATCCATCGCTTTCGTCCTGCCAAGCAGAACCCTCTCATACAGAGCTCTCCAGCAGCTTTGCTGGACTCTCTGAATAACAAGAAATTGTAGCAGAGGTTGCCAGGAGTTACATTCAGCATGCATGCCCGTTCCCAGGTGATTGAGCTTACTCTGTAGGCCATAGCATAGAATGAAAAGTTGGCGCCGGGCGTGTTGACTGGACCCTGCAAGGCAGACAGTCTCAGCCATCAACAGCCTGCAGCATTTCTGCCTGCCTGCAGAACGACATGAGCCTTGCCTGTGACCCATCTCGACAATGTTCTGATCCTAGCTTGAGGAGGAAGCTTAAGCCTTTGACAAGCTGCCCAGGGTAGGTACCATACACATAGAGGTAAGAGACAGCATGCCAGGTGCGCAGATGCAGAAAGATCACCTTAATGAGCGCGGCCACTATGCTAATACTCAGGTTCCCTTGCCCTGCCGACAGCTTGCCGGTGCCTGGTAATTCTTCCAGATATGATCCCTGCAGGGCACTCGACATGATAATGAAGTACATCCGGTAACAGCAGGAATGATTTATGTGAGAGAATACTGAGGCCTATACCCTATTGCAGTACATGCCTGGGTAAATGTCAATGTCGCCAAGGGACTGAACTGCAGAGCCAGGCCGCCCTGAATGGCGAGAGCCGCTGCAATGCTCAGCTGTTGAGCCCACACGATTGTCCCCTTGCTGACAGTCATGTCAGGAATCCTGCTATCCTGCATCCATGGTAGGTTCTAAAGTTGGGATGTTGATGATATTTCCAGCTTGTTCGACCAACCATCAGGGACACGGCTGTACACTCTGCCGTCATCCCCACCCTGAGTGCAGGTACACACGGCATTGCACTGATGAATGCCTTGGTCTTTCAGAACGGAATGTCGTGCGGTGTAGCATGCGCACCTTTGGGCATCAGCCCATCCAGGGACAACGCTCAGGGCTGGTCTGACGGCAAGCTGATCGAGCTGTACCTAGCCGTTATGACCTTCAACGGCGGTGACAGTTATACTTTTGATAAGTACATGCATCGAAAATTTCGTCCTTTTCCTTTCCCGTGCGAAAGTCCCCGACTCTCTGCATGCAGCTGTCCAAGGTTGTACCGGGATGTCCGGTACATTGGAACCAAGCAGAATACCAGACGTCCGAGGGCTCGCAGCATTAGTAGTGATGCGATAGAAGTGTTCTGTTTGATAGTGTTCCTATCGTATCGATCGCTGCTATGGCTGGCACTCTAAGCAGCGTGCTTGCCTTAGTAAGGATTACGCGGTCCTTGCTGGCAATCTTGTCAAGACGCGCCAGAAGGTCTAAGACTGACTCTACGCAATGCAGCACTAAGACTGCACTATCAGGGACTACTGTTGCCATGTGAGTAGAAGGAGTAGTCGAGACAGTTGACAGGACCATCATCGGGTCCAGATGCCTGGGGCAGATTTGCTAAGGCAGTTCGGGCTTGCCCGGAATCCCTTTGTAGATAGAACGGCGGAGAAGACACTACTCGATGGCTCTGTAAGTCCCAGCTAATGCCCAGACCCTTTACTGTACAGTCCCCAAGTGTCCCTCAGCCCATGGGATCAACATGCTCCTGATGCTTATACTCCACCTCACACAGAGTTAGGGGTGTTGCAAGAGGCTCACAATGCTCACCACTTTCATGCAGTCCTTGTACGTGCACTCGGACCTGGCCAGATTTCAGCCCTCTGAGGTATGACCTTCCTACATCCTAACTTCAACGCTGTATCGCAGACGCTGTCTCCACATGAGAGTGTCTATGCTTTTGCCTGGAGACTCCGTCATCAATCATGGTGCTGATGCAGACCACATATGTCATATTCGGGAGGAGGGGCAGTGGCAAGACGACCATCAGATTGCAGGTAGCTCTCTCCCCTGTCCTGCTTATGTCCAGACATCGAGCCAGCATGCTCTGGGCCTGTTCTACTGTGTGCAGATAGATAGTCTTATGGGCCAGACAGCAGCCTTGGGCTGACCCATCCCATGTGTGGTCTGTTTTGCAGATGCAGCACGCCTACGACGAGTACAATGACAGAGTCAGGGCGACTGGAAAGTCCCGGGGGCACTTCATGGTGGACCTCTGCAGGCCAGGGCACCTGACAGCCTGCCTGCGCAACTTCCAGGAAGCCACAGGCTGCTCAGACGAGAACTGGGAGTCCCAATTTAGTGCGTCTTCTCCTTCAATGCATCTTCTTTTCTGCACCACATCCTGGAGGATTGCCAATGGCAGTAGCAAAGCAAGCATAGATCTGCAGGCACCGCCGATGCAGTGCTGGTGAATAGGCGCTACTGCAGGCAGTCGTGGTGCATGAACGCAGATGTAGCTATGTATGCATTGCAAAAAGTCTCATCCCGAAATTGCCTATGCAGGCGAGCTCTGGACGAGCGCTGATATGGTAGACTGCATAGTCGCCTATGCCGCCAGTGCATTGGTGGACAAGATGACAGACCCCCGCAATCAGGAGGGCAGAGAGATGCTGGAAGCCGTCAAGGCTGACGCTCGTGCATCCAAGCAGTTCCTGCTGCTTGCACACCTGTGAGTCCTCTGAACCTGACTCTTCCCCATGCATGACACACCAGACAGATATTGGCCTGTACACTCACGGCATGAAGCAGACCGCGTGCTGATGTCAAAAGAAGACAACTTGGGAGGCACTGCACGAAATTGGCAGCTTTACAAATCTGTGTATCTGTGGCAGGTATGCAAAAACGGATGCCGCCAGCCTGGCGTACCTGCGGAGGGAACTGTTGCGGCCGCACTACACAGCCATGGAGGTTGGGGTTGGAGTGACAGTGGCTGCCTCTGTTGTGGGAGGTCAGTCACACACACCATCTGGTCACGCTGTCTTCTATTGTGAGAGGTGCAGATCTGGAAGAGCGCGGTGCAAGAGTCTATCGGAAAGCTGACGTCCAACACATCGCATAAGGGGAATTCTGCACGAGCAATCCGTATGCATGGCCTTTAGCTGACCACATGGTATTGGCGTTGGGCATCAATGGTCAGTCATCAATGTGTAAAGGACAGGTTAGCATCCTAAACACATTGACAAGGCTGTTGTGCGCAGGCACGGTGGCGGCATCGCGGAATGCTGAGGTGGCGGATGCCATCTCCAGCCCCTTCGTGAACATGTGGCAAGACATGGAGCGGGGGGCGCCTATCCTGGCGCGGCACCCCCGGCTCTGCTTTGGCACCCTGACTGCCCTCACAGCTGTCGGCGCCTCCTACTTCTGGAGGTTGGTACATGTTCACCCTGGCTGGAAGCTAAATCAGAACAGATATCCGTGGACTTTCTGTTCCTCTGCCAAGAGCAGAATGGACCCTACATGTGGTTGGTGTATGGAAGAGGGGCTGACATTGTGCACAGCAGCTGAGCATGGGGATCCTGCCATGGCCTAGCCATACTAGCACAGGCTGTCCCACCTTTTGACTGACATCACAAGCGCAAGGATTGTAGCTTGATGTTGCCTGATGTATGCAGTAACAGGACGGCGCGGGGAATAGACCGGGCGCAGGAGCTGAGCCGGCACATCCGCATCGCCAAGCAGCAGCCGCCCATCGTCATGGCCGCCCTCCTCAACCACCTCTTCAGCGCCCAGGCAAGCCTCAGTGGCTCTCCCAGCATCAGGGACCACTGGACAGCGTTGCTGCCCTGAGGCCTGCCTACGTGCAGCTCTTGACCTCTGGCTATTTTCATAATTGATCCTAGCTCCGTCGCAGGTCCTGCTGGTCTTCAAGCTGTCTCACCAGGAGGTTTATAGCGGGTAGCCCTCAGCTGACATGGAAGATGGCGGAGGACTCACAAGCTTGAATGGGGCATGCAGGACAGGGTGAGCACGATCCGGAGCCTGTGCATTGGCATCAGCGCGCACCAGAAGCTGGAGCACCTGGCCTCCCTGGTCACCCTCCTGGGCTACGAGTCCCTGGCCGTCTTCGGAGACTGCTTTGACGAGGTGCGCACGCTGAGCCTGAACTGATCTTGAGATGATATAACCAGACTGCTGGGGCATCTGCAGCTCCTGTGAATAGTGTTGTTGGAATGATAGCCTAAAGGGAGGGAGGAGACCTTGATGCCATACCTCTGGAAAGCCAGGAGATCCTGCCCTGTCTGCCACTGTCAGCTGCAATTGCCGGCCTGATTTAGCAGGCCGCAAGAAGCGCAGACCGGATTCGGTTGCAATGTAGTAGTGGATGGTGCAGGTGGTGCTGCTGGACCCGGTGTCGTACCCAGGCGCCATCAAGGCCTTTGCCAAGGAGGTGTGCAGGAACGACCTGCTCAACTTTGGGCGCCTGCATTTCTTCTTCCCAGACTCACGCCTGGCCCTGGATCTCAACACCGACAAGACCCTCAAGGTGACTGTGCTCAGCTTCTGGACCTGGGTCCTGAACCGCATCTGCATTGACCAATGTTGCCCTCAGCAGCAGGCTCGCACACAATCATACTTGCACAGATATATACGTAGAGCATATATGAGCTCACTGCGATAAAGTGTCAGGCAGCACCTTAAAATGCGCTCCAGTGAACGAGCTAGTAAGCAGCTTGTTTGCCGGTGGGTCGCATCTTAAGTGTTGTGGACTGGTGAAGCCGATGCGTATGACAGGAAGCTTCCTCGGGCAGTGATCTAGGGTATCTTGCATGATGGCATGGTGTATGCTGCAGACGGCGCGCTTTGACCGGCATCTCGTGAGGGATCTGACCTGGAGCCGGCATCAGCTGGAGGACCTGGCGCGGAGACGGCTCGAAGTACACACCCCCCCGCTCTGACACTACAGTCTTGTCATCTCTCAGCATCAGCAATGGCCCAGATGCAGAAGTGTTGAGACTCACGGCAGCCGCTTGAGAGCCGGGAATGCATGCTTGAGAGCTCTAAGCAATGTCTTCAGCCCCTGAGCTGTGTCTTCAGCCACTTTTAAGTGCTCAATTTGTGAGGGTGACAGGGTCTGCGGTGCATGCAGGGGGCGTCGCTGGCAGCCAGCGAGCACTCTGGCTCCATCTCTGGGGAGCACCTGGGTGGCTCTGGGGACGCATACGAGCCACCCTCATCTCCATTTGATGCCCTCTTTGGAAAGGTGGGACATTAGCGCTCCCGTTTGGAGTCAGATGTCGGCAGTCCAGAGTCCTGTCTCGTGCTTCTCGGCTGGCCTCGACATGCCCATGCCATCCTCAAAGCAGAAATGCACGCCATGTTGCTCATGTCAGATTGCAACCATGCCTGGCCGATGCGTAAGTGTTTGCTGAGTTATGCATTCTGAGTGGGTTTCAGATGTGGTAGTCCAGAGTCCTGTCTCGTGCTTCTCGGCTGTCCTTGACTTGCCCATGCCATCCAAATGCATGCCATACTGCTCATGTTAGATTGCAACCATGCCTGGCCGATGTGCAAGTCTTTGCTGAGCTATGCATTCTGACTGGGTTTCAGGTAAATGTGGAGGACTACAGCAGCTATCTGGCGAAGCTGTCGACGCCGCGGGAGCTCATGATCATGATGACCGAGATCTTCGCGCGGGTGGAGGCAAACCCCGAGAAGAACCTCGAGGCGCAGGACATGGAGATAGCCGTGAACAAGGCCCTGGAGCAAGCTGTGTGAACCTTGTGTGCATGAGCTACATAGGCATCCAATTGAAGTGGAGGACGGTGGGCCTCTGTGTATAGGTTCACCCTCAAGAGTGATACTACAGACATCAGTGCTTGCAATCCTGGTCTCATACAGTGCAGTCTGTCAAGCATCGATGACATCAATGGGCTTCAATATTGCAAGGCTCGGTCTTGGAAGTCCTTATGCTGCAAAGAGCAGCCCCTTGCGCTTGGCATGGAACAGGAGCGATCCAAGTATTGTGATCGCCACGCACACTGATGGCCACGTTGCAGCATGCCACACCATCTGCACCACGCATACCATCTTGAGTGCAACCCTGCAGCCTGACACAGGAGATGCCCCGCTTGCACAGGACAGCTTCAGCTGGCAGCAGGCAAAACCGTTTCACACTGCAAGCTTTGCAGACTGGTCTGCCAGGAGTTACTGACATCTAGCTGGCTCCTCTTGCCATGGAGCAAGTGCAAGCGCTTGGGTCACCTTGATCAGGCAGCAAATGAGCTTCTCTGGAGACATACCAGCGGCGTCTCAGCAATGTTGAAGTACAAATTCTGGCCCATCACTGACGCGGTCATGGAAACCCAGGTGATGCTTATTGTGGCAATTGAAACCACCTGCACGCAAACGGGCACATAGTGAGTTCAGGTCTGCTTGCTTCGCTCTTGCCTGTATCTGCATCTCGGAAGCCTTGCACACTCAGGTAGCACTGCATGCCATGGACTTCAGGAATTCATCATGCTGGGACAATGGAGTGTACAAGAGAGTCCTGGGGCTGACCAGATTGAAGGAGACAATCTGGTTGCGCCTGTGATCGAGGTCCAGGGTCACATGCGCTTCTGTGGCATCTATACGCTCCTTCAAGCCCTTCAGGCGGCTCAACAGCGAGTCTGTCTGCATCAGCCACTCTCGACTCTCAGCATGCTTTATCTCAGGGGAAGGTGTGGCTGATAATTAATGTCAGAGAGATTAGTCTGCAGGGTACCTAGAGTGGCAGCATGAAGTGGTGGCGCATTGGATTCTCAGCACATGCTCAGTGCGGCCCTATCCAAGGCGCAAGGAGATTGTCCTCTGTCGAGGAGAAGTAGCCATGGAAATTTCCGGCCGAGCATATTGCATCTTCAAACAGGACTGCATGCCCTGTCATCGTTTGGCTGTTGCAGAGCCACATCAACTGAGGCCAGACATGTGGGGCCTGACCAGCATGAAGTAAGTGTCTAGCAGGTCTTCCAAGCCCTCCACGTCTGCACGGGACAGCAGCAGGCGCTTTGCCAGCTGGCGCGTCCACATCACTGTCTCCAGACCACCCGGCCCGTCAGCCTCGTAGTCATTCAGCTGCATGCTGAGCTGCCGCAGGAAGCTACCGCCTCTCCTGCTGTTAGCGCTCTGCACAGCGCCAAAATAAGTCCGCTACATGCAGCTGCAGGAGCCCCAGAGAACCGGATGAGGTGGATTCACCGTTTCCCATTGCCGGACAGACAAGCAGAAGCCTTTATTGTTGCAGGGAAGCATCAAATAACCTTGCGCGCATCTTGAAAAAAGCTGAGTACTTCCGTGCAGCAGCGGGTTAGGACATGACGAATCTATGTATCTGCAGGATACCCACCAGCATGCTATGGAGTGTCCTGGAACGTAGGCTCTGCGTCAATGCTGCAGCTCGCAAGCTGCCCAGGCTAGGCGCAGTGCTCAGCCCTGCAAGAGCACCCACGCTTGGAGGGACGGCGGAAGTCACAAGGCCTGCCGAAGAATTTGGATGCAACTGTTGCTTCCTGTGAGCTCCTCTTGCAATGGGAAATCTATTCAGGTCAAGGCTCTGTGAGCATATGAGCCTCATCTGTCAGCTTCAAGCTGTTATTGCAGCTGTCCGGCAAAGCACTAATGGGGCGGACAGGGGGCTGACCTGTTGGCGTATGCTGCCTGTCACTGATGCCGGGGGTCTGTGTGAAGCTGGGCTTCCTGCTCTGCCCTTGCGCTGCCAAGTCAATGCTGTGAATGGCTTGTTTGTCCAAGTTCGGGTGCGCATCTTCATGGTCAGGGGCGCCCTCTTCAGGCTCCTCATGTATGCTGCGCAGAGCCTCGTCCTGGCTTAGGAATGACTCTGCCTCAAGAGCTGTTTCACCCAACAGAGCTGCTGCGCTTGTGTCTCTGGCCAATGGCTCCTCAGGCCTTGAGAGTGCTGTAGCAATCTGCACACATGCACCATGCACTCAACACAGCCACTCGAGGGTCTCCGGTATAGACAGGTGCACGCTACCAGCTGCGGGAGGTAGCATGCGCGTCCTGTACCTGCTCAGCTTCTGCATCCACCGCAGCCTCCTTGTCTGCTAAATGCATTTCGGCCATCTCGCCTGGGTTATCCAGTATAGACTCAATCTCCTGCAGAGGAAAGAGTTGATCAGGACAAAGGCACATGTCCTGCCGTTTTCAGCTTCTTGCCAAGGGCTGCTGCACTACATGCGAGAGATCACTGCAGTCACATGTTACAAGGTGCTTGTAGTCCAGGCTTGTGGGACATGGACTTTGAAAGCATATGGTGACCAGGGAAATTGACGTTGTGCAAGTACCTGTCTGATTTTGGACACCCGCTCCACTAGCCGGCTGACGGTGCCCTTGTAGGTCCTCAAATTTGTGAGCTCCCTTCGGGATACCTGGCAGTGCAGCTTCGCACTAAGTTCCCGCAACACCTTATCAGGCCGTCACTGAGATATGGTGAGGTGCCTTACATTCCCGGTTCGGATGCAGGCTAAGGTAGATCCCTCAACAGAAGTCTTGGCGCGGAATGCATCGTTAAAGCCAAAGCATCGGCCTTGCCGGCAGACCTCAGGGTCATGTTTCAGGCATGAGCCTCACACCAGCATGCCGGCTTTCGAGTGGGCCTGAGCAATATGTCAAAAGCGTGCCCTCTCACAGAACAAGGCCTGCAAGGTGCAAGGGCCTGAACAAACGCTTGATGTGGCAAGGACGCACCGAGAGCAGCAAGTGTTCCAGGGAGGGCTTGGCCTGCCCCTCCAGCTCAGCAGTCTCAGCCTCGAGCCCCTTAGAGTGGGCAGCCAGGGCAGCCTCTAGTGCGAGCAGCTCGTATGGAAGGCTGGCCTCACTAGACTGCACATCACTGCCCTGCCTGCATGCCCGTAGCATGCGTAACTCTTGGCTTCCGAAAAGCCTGCTCGTCAAGCATGCTGGGATGCCTCTGCTGCCACTTGCATGGGGATGTCATATGCTGCAGGGTGACTTTCGTATTGCACAGGGTGATCCGCTGTCATGCAAAGGCCAGCGGCGTTATACAAAGACCAAGGGTAATCTCTGGGTGCGGATATACCTCTCTGCAGCATGCTTTAGCCGGCTTACAAGCTCCTTGACAAAGGGTGCATCCGGTGATGCGTGCAGCCCTGGTGGAGGAGGAGGCACCAGAGAGCCCTGAGGCGCTGCCAGTATGATGCACTGGTCTTTGCTGATGATTAGGCGCAGGCGTTCCAGGCTGACTAGGAGGGCCTTCTCCCTTACGAAGATGCATGTAGGATACGAGCTTGCCACCTGGGTGATCAAGGTACTCGTTGATGAGGAGCCTAGCTTATATCGTCGATCGAAGCGCCACCAGTTTTCATGTCCTAATACCCACACCGTGACAGAGCAAAGCCCAGACGCTGGGGCATACCAGTGGGTCAAGAATTCTGAGGTCTCGCAAGGGGATGCCCAGCGTGGTGACCAGGGTATGCTTGTCCGCTGCAACGCATGTCAGACTACCTTTCGCATCGAGATGAAGCCATTTTCTCTGCTGGCCGCCTGGGAAGCGACTCTTGCTTTCCAACGTCGCGACTGATGCCCTCTTTGCTTTGCTTGCATCTTCGGAGGAGGTATTGATAGTTGCCGACGCTAAAACCCCGCGGTGCTGCATCTTCAGGCTTGTGCAGCATAAGATGTGGGCCAGAAGCCACTGAAGGTGTACATACGGTTACGCGAGCGGTTACACCTTAGGTCCCTCTGCCTTATAGGGTTTGGATTTGCAAGCTTTGAGTAAGCACATCTTCTGTATCTTTCATCTTCAAGCAACGAAGTTGTTGTAATGCTCTTACAGAATATCAGACGCCACACAATGCAATCATCACTTGTTTGTAGCTACTACAGACCCCACGTGGGGGGTGCACCTTGTACTGAACATATCCTGCCCAGGCAGCATCTTACCATTCGATAAACCTTGGCGACATCATCCCTCACAATCCCTTGTACTACCTGAAGAGAATTTTGCAAGTTCTGCGGAATGCGCCCCTCTCACATCAGCCCACTTTCGGGCACTTGCATCCTGTCAATCCAGCGTCTCAAGAGCGCAGCGCCCTTGGTGGTTCCTGCTCGCCCAGAAGTCTCTGTGAGCAGATGATACAGAAAAGCACTACAAGCTGATGGAGCCGCTGCAAATAGCTTCATGCCTGAGGTCCGCCAAATAGACAGACGGGGCCTCCCACAACATGCGCCACACCCGCTAGAAATCTGTGCATCTGCACCAGCAAGGAGACAGTGAGGGGCTGTCGGAGACACCCTCCTCTGCTGCTGTCAACATCGCATGCACACTTGGGATGTGTGCAGATTAAAGGTGCAAGACCTACCCTGATGGGAGGCAGCAATTTGGACGCCTCTGGCACATTTGTGATCACAGGGTCAGTGCTGCTTCTCCTTGCCATCACCTACTAGAGCCTGCCTGCAGGACGGCAGCAGAGCTCAGTTTCGTTAAAACATGGATCAAATGGTATCAGGCACTCCTGGATATGCAGCATTTTCAAAGCATGAATCAGGTTCTGCTACCCAGAGTGAAGTCTGGACTCTCATAATACTGCACATGAGCGGGATGCAGACCTGAGCTTGGTGCTGATGGCTGCACAACCCCTTTCCATGGCCTTGCAAAACACCTCCCATGGATCTGCATGAGGTTATGCCATCACCAGACTGCTGATGTGCGTCCAGATGCAGCAGCTGCAGCTCCGCCCAAGGATGCATCCGCAACATGTGGCAACACACCTGATGGCTCCTGACCTGCTTCTGCTGTTTGGGGACACTCATCAGCCGCCCCCACTGCTTCTGGACACAGCACAGCAGCACATATTGACATCATGGTGCCACAGCTTCAGACTGCAACTTGCAGGTCTTGTAGTGACACCTTGTGGACGAGCAGTAAGCATCTCTCGAGCATCCCTACTGCTCACCTACTGCCTTGCCTGCGGCTTCCTGATCCATCACTGTGGTCTCTGGTCTTCAGGCTCCAATCATTGGCGAGCAGCTGTCTGTCAAGCCATAAGGAGAGGGGCCTGAGCACAAAAAACGGACATCAGCAGTCGGGACAACAGCTGGTACAGTCATGTGTAGGTGGAACAGCTGGAAGTCAAGAAGAAGACGGTAGGCAAGGCAGTCCGTCAAGGTATGGTCACAAACCTTGCAGAGTGGTTGTAGGACTCTCAGGACCTCCTGGCAGCTCCTTTGCCTCCAGCGGGAGTGCTGCTGGAGAGGTGCTGATGGGAGCAGGTCTCTGTGCACTCAGATCGATGGGGGCAGGTCTCGATGCATCTGGACAGGTGGTTCCAACCATCAGGTCACACATCACAGTGGATGAGCGCCACACAGCCCCGCGTGATAAGGGCCAAATGCACATGGTGGGCAGCTTACGCAGGACCATTGACAAGGAGGATGAGCAAGGAGGCTGGAGCCTACCCTGTGGCTCTGCTTCCAGCCTGTCCAGGAACATACTCAGCTCCTTTGTGGCCTGCGCAACCTTCGGCAGCTCCTGCTTCACATGGTGCTTCACTTCTTTGCTATCCTTGAGCACTTGAATCATCCTGCTGAGCTGATCTCTGCACTGCTTCAGCTCATGCTCCTCCTTCTCCATGGCCGCCATCTTCCTTCTGTCCTCGCGCCACTGCTCTACCAAGGGATGTGGCGGTGGAACAACACGCGGTCCCCAGATCCACCCTACAGAACAGTGCAGGGGTTGCTACTGGCAAATGCACATGAGCCAGGGCAGTAGAGAGAGCAACACCTCAGCCCTTGCACGATGGGAGAGCCCAATCCTTCATGGAATGGAAGGGCCACCTACCATGGAAAGCATTCTTCTCGATATCCGCCACCGTTTTTGAGTATCGGAAAAATCTCATTCGCGCCGCATGCAGCTTTGATCTATGCAAATCGGACGTCAATTGTGCCCTACTCAAGACCTCCTTGGCGGAGGTCACCGCGCATGCCACTGCGTCCTGCATGCTGAAGGAGAATATCCGCCTTCTGCGTCAATTTTCTGTGTTACGAATGAGGATTGGGCCCTGCAACTGGGCGCAAAATTGCGGCGTTACACCCTGTGCACCCTTGCCTTCTGCTCTAAGTAGGTCAGCTCTGAACACTGCAGCATTTCGTGAAAGCACTTAGGGCCAACCCAGACCATGTCGGTGGCAGTGGGCAGGCTTTGGGCACATGTGGGCAGGTTCCTGTCAAAAGAGGCCACAATGTAGGCCTGTAAAGTTTGGGTGTCAAGGCTTGCAGCACGTTTGTGACAGTGAATCCGGGCTGTAGCTGGGACAACATTGTCCCAGCTTGTTGCAGGCAGATTTGCACGGGGTGTCCAAAGGTGTCATAGAGGGTATGGGTGTATCGATGACCCTGACCCCAAAAGTCGTCAGGCATCTGAGCAGCCCAGGTGGCTAGAAAAGATGTGACGTTTCGCATTCTCATACCAGTTCTCTTTTCTGAAGCTCTGCTAATGATCACAGGTATCCTGCATGCATTCTGGCCCAAGGAGCACTAACATATTTGTAATCTGGTCCACTTGAGAACGTTCCCTCTGGAGATGGTTTTGAAACTTCTGGAGACCACCCTCCACCAAGCCATATACAGTCACTCATACACTGTCAATGTGGTGCCACAAGAGTGCCCTTAGTGGTCCCCTGCTTGCTCAGATTTCTCTGCGGGAGCAGCTTCCTGCCGCTGACGCCCACCAGGTCCACAAACAGATTCTCCCGTAGCATGCGCTGCTGCACCCACTGGACGTCTGTGCACCTGCGTCAGCACACAGACATTTCAGGTCTATTGTAGACACCCTGCTCAGCTGCTGTCAATATCGCATGCACCCTTGGGATGTGTGCAAATTAGAGGTGCAACACCTACCCTGATGGGAGGCAGCAATTTGGACGCCTGCCACATCTGTGATCACAGGGTCAGTGCTGCTTCTCCTTGCCATCACCTACCAGAGCCTGCCTGCAGGACGGCAGCAAGACTCAATTTCGTCAAGACATGGACCAGATTGTATCAGGCAATCCTGGATATGCAGCAGTATCAGAGCATGAAACAGTTTCTGCCACCCAGAGTGAAGTCTGGAGTCTCATAACACCAACTATGGATAGGATGCAGACCTGAGCTTGGTGCTAATGGCTGCACAACCCTCCTCCAAAGCCTTGCAGATCATTTCCCATGACCCTGCACAAGTATAAGCCATCATTGTGACACAGGAGAGGGCAGACTGCCATAGCACATATTGTTGCAGCACCTACAGCTCCAACTGAATGCATCTACCACGAGTGGAAGCAGACCCAACCCCCTTACCTGCTTCTGGTGTCTGAGGACACTCACTAGCCGTCTCCACCGGCTCTGGACACATCACACAAGTGCTCGTTACGCATCAGGACGTCACAAAGTGCAGGCTATGTAGAATGCAGGACTACCAACGACAAATTTTTGAGGACAAGCAGCAAATCGAGCATTGATGAATATTCCCACTGCTCACCTGCTACCTTGCCTGCTGCTTCCTGGCCCATTTCAACATGCTCTGGTCTCCAGGCTCCAATTTGGAGCAAGCTGCTATCTATAGAGCTATCAATGGAGGGAAGCACGCCTGAGCACGAACAAAAGAGATCAGCAGTTTGGACAAGAAATGCTCAAGCTGGGATTGCACAGCTAACAGTCAGCCAGAGTACAGGGGTGCTGTTTCAGCAAGATGTAGTAGCAGACCTTGCAGGGTGGATGTGGGGCTCTCAGCACTGCCTGGCAGCTTCTCTGCCTTAAGCTGGAGTGCTGCTGGAGAGGTGCTGATGGACGCGAGTCCGATTGCACCTGGAGAGGTAGCAGTGGACGTCAGGACACCAATTACAGCTGCAGAATGTTGCCGCATCCACACTGAAAAGGGACTCCTTGCACATGACAAGGGCAACAGAGCAAGTATGGAGGCTGGCGCATACCCTGAGGCTCTGCAAGGTCTTCCAGCCTGTCCAGCAAGCTGTTCAGCTCCTGTGTGGCCTGCACCATCTTTGCCAGGTTCTGGCTCACATCTTCCTCCACTTCTACACTGTCGTCCACAGCTTGCATCAATGTCTTGAGCTGAGCTCTACGCTGATCCAGCTTAGCTTGCTCCTCCAGCAAGGCCCCGGCCCTATCGTTGTCCTTCTTGTACTGCACTTCCAAGGGATGCGGCGGGGGGTTTACACGGGGTCCCCAGGGCCAGCCTGCAACAAATACCGAAAGGATTGTCTGTGGCAGATACATCTCTGACAGGCAACCAGAGAGGGCCACTCAAAGCCTCGCATAATGGAGCCATCTCGTCCTGTGTGGCTCGGAAGGTTGACTCACCATAGAACCTAGTCCTCCTGATGTGCAACACCTGTTCATAGTCCCTGTAAAGTTTTGGTCTCATTGCATCCAGCTCTTCCTCATACTTGTTGATCGCGAGCGTTGCCCTGTACTTTGCCTGTGCGGCCTTCGACAGCGCGCAAGTCACAGTGCGACTCATGTTGGAGAACGCTTCTCTGCAATACCTAAATTGTATGATAAAGTCTGCAGTACCGAGGAGGAGTCGGGCCAGCGCACATCTGTTCTGCGGTATTCCTGTAGTTGAAGAAGAAGCAGGAAATGTAATGGCAGATCCAGCTTCATTTGTCTGCCCACACGTGCCCAAAGCCTGCCCACCACCACTGAAATGGTCTGAGTTGCCCCCAAGTGATTGCATGTAAAGCTACAGTGCCCAAAGCAGACCCACTTGATGTAAAAGGCAAGGGTGCACAGGGTGTAACGCCGGCCCATGTGCGCCCAGGTACAAGGCCCGACTCCTCCTCGGTGGTAGTAATTGACGCAGAGTACAGCAGACATTAGTCCAGCATGCAGCGTGAAGTATTGAATTCGCAGTACACGAGGCCGCAAAGGCAGAATACAGGGCAACGCTTGCGATTCACAAGTGTGTGAAGAAGCTAAATGTAGTGGGAGAAGAGCTCCGCAGGGACTATAAAAAGGCGGTGTACATCAGCAATACTACTTCCTATGGTGAGGTAATTTCCCCAGCCACGCAGGACGGGGCCTTCCCATCATGCGAGGCTTTGAGTGGGCCCCTCTGTGGTGCCCTGGCTGAGATGTATCTGCCTTGACGACTTCTGCATTGTTCTGTTGTAGGCTGGCCCTGGGGACCCCGTGTCAAGCCCAAGCCGGATCCCTTGGTGGTGCAGTACAAGAAGGACAACGAGAGGGCCCGGGTCCTGCTGACAGAGCAAACTGAGCTGGAGCAGCGCTTAGATCAGCTCAGCGCGATGAGTGAAGCACTGGAGGAGAGCAGAGGGTTGGAGCACGATGTGAAGCAGAACCTGGCCCAGGTAGTGCAGGCCACACAGGAGCTGAACAGCTTGCTGGACAGGCTGGAAGGCTCTGCAGAGCTGCAGGGTATGCGCTTGTGCTTTCTATTCGCCCTGCCATGTGCAAGTGGGCTGTTCACATGCGGGAATGCTGGGAGCCCATTCAGCCATCTATATCCTGACGTTTTTCCAGGTGCACCGAGCCCTGTTCCCGTCAGCACGTCCCCAGCAGAGCTGGACGCAGAAAAGCTGCCAGGAAGTACTGAGAGTCCCACATCCACGCTGCAAGGTCCGCTACTACACCCTGCTCAATCGTTATCCCTACTATCTGCCTCATCATCAGCTGTGCTATCTCTGATCATAGTTACTTGTATCATCCCAGATGCTGATGACATCTGCTGATGTACAGGCTCCATTTGCCTTGCTGGTAGCTTGACAGATAGCAGCTCGCCACTGGTTAAAGCCTGGATGCCAGGGCATGCAGAAATGGATCAGGAAGCCGCAGGAAAGGCAGCAGGTGAGCAGTGGGGACGCTGACGGCTGGACCTGCTGCTTGTCCATATCGCGTTGTTGTAAGCAGACCTGCAAAATGCAGTCGAGCTTTTCTGTGACACAAGCCTGTCTGACATGCGTTGCTGAGCTGTGTCCAGGAGCGGTGGAGGTGGCTGATGAATGTGCGCAAACTGCAGAAGCAGGTAAGGAGCGATGAGTTTGTGTTGCCACATCCAGCAGGTGCATGCTTAGAAGAAGCAGTAGGTGCTGCATCTGGGTGCAGTATGGCAGTCCTGTCCCCTACTGCATATTGCAGTGATGGCCTATACTTGTGCAGGCCTGGGAAGTGGTCTGCAAGGCCGTGATAGAGGGCTGTGCGGCCGTCAGCACCAAGCTTAGGTTTGCATCTTGTTCATGTGCAGATTCACTGAACGCCCGACTTCACTCTGAGTGTCAGGGCCTCTCAGATGCTCTGTAGTCAAGGAGTGCCTCCTGCCATGGCCCTCACATGAGCGATGTTCGCCATCGTCCTGCAGGCAGGCGGTCCAGGGTGATGGGGACAAGAAGCTGCTGTGATTTTGCAACTGCAGATATAGCAGGGTTTTGAAGCGCCTGGCCCCCATCAGGGTAAGTATTGCCCCCTTACCTGCCAGATTGTCACCTCCAAGGGTGCACGCAATATTGATAGCAGCAGAGGAGGGTGTCTCCAATAGACCTGGAATGTCCCCGTGCTGACGCAGGTGCACAGATGTCCAGTGGGTGCAGCAGCGCATGGTGCGGGAGAACCTATCTGTGGACCTGGTGGGCATCAGCGGCAAGAAGCTGGTCTCACAGAGGGACCTTGGACAAGCAGGGAACCACCAGGGGCACTATGCTCCTGATGCACTGCATTGACATTGTGCGAGTGGCTGAAAGCGGGCTGATGTGGGGCCCACGAATCTACGGAACCGCAAGAAGATCTTCAAAATAGTCCAGGCCCACGGGGGAGTGTGCGCGGTGGTCATGCCGGTATATGTATGGTGCTGATGGGCTCAGCTGTAGAAGCAGGAAATTTATGAACACCTATTGCGCTCTCAAGACAACCAAATCCATGTTCTTCGACATGTCTGTCAGGAAGAGGTCCGCCAGCCTTGGCCAGCCGGGCCATGGATACCACGCTTGCTGCAATCTTTGTGGCAATATATGTGGGTTGTCAGGATCTCGAAATGATGGTCCCCTTCATGGTCAAGGACTGCAAACAGACCTGTATAGGCTTGCTACAATTTATCACGATGTCTGGGTGTATTGATGAACCTGAGCGCAATTGAAAGGGTATTGCCGGGCATGTGATCAGCCCCAAGCGGCTGCAGGAACTGCAAGGTTGCTCATTCTCTCCCTCATTTAGAAACGTCACTGTCCAAAAAGCTCAATTGATGATAGATTTCCTGCTTGCACGCTGGCCCAAGCAGCATGTGAAGGATGATGGCACAACTCTCCGGGGGGTATGTACGCTGCAATGCGTGAGCCTATCCGTACTAATGAGCTGAATACAGCTACTTCTCCGTTCAGGTGTTTGTAAACACTCTTAAATAACAGTTGTACACATTGCCGCGACAATCTGGAGATGTCCTTGCAAATTAAGTATACTTTTGCACTCAGCATCAAGCCACTCCTAGGCGCTCTCACACACTGTCGATATAGTGCCTCAAGAGCGCAGCGCCCTTGGTGGTGCCCCGCTTGCCCAGATCCCTCTGCGA
Source organism: Coccomyxa viridis (assembly GCA_963930925.1). Lineage (NCBI taxonomy): Eukaryota > Viridiplantae > Chlorophyta > Trebouxiophyceae > Coccomyxaceae > Coccomyxa > Coccomyxa viridis. The sequence goes on along the minus strand of CAWVOJ010000008.1, from coordinate 276,292 downwards.
GAGCAGCTTCTTTCCGCTGACGCCCACCAAGTCCACAAACAGATTCTCCCGCACCATGCGCTGCTGCACCCACTGGACATCTGTGCACCTGCGAGAGCACAAAGGCATTGCTGTCTGCAGCACAGATTGTTCCCTGCCTGCAAATGACACAGTCCTGCACCCTGTGGAATCTGGTAGCTGGCAAATTAGATATCATCAATAGCATGCTGGCTGCGGGGTCAAACCTTCGGCAGATGAGATGGACGAGGTGCGAGTCTATCTGCAGCCGCAGGATGAACTCCCCAGGACGCCCGCATGCTATGCAGGCATGTTGCCTGCGCCACATACCCCCTTTGAGATATATCCCCAGCGTAGAAGCACAGCAAGCAATTTCACTGCCCAATTTGCATGAACAATCCATCTCTCAGGGAAGCGCTGCTGTGAGGATCTCGATCCCAGATTGCTGAGGACAAGATCCTCTCTGCTATGGTCATGACTCAGTCTGCAGCACCTGTAGAGCGCTCGCCAAGGGAAGTGCGTGCTTGCAGCTGCTCCCCTGGGAAATCTTGGCAACGACCATCTGTGTGCTCTGCACACCTTCTCCAAGGCAACCTCGCTTACCTCAGCAAACTGCCTGCTCACCTGCGAAGCAATGGACTGGCATTTGCAAGGAAACTATAGCGAGATTGCCGACTTCAGACTGACAAGAGCAGGCGTGAGCAATTCTGCAGATGCGGGCACTTGCGGCATCGCGCAATGCAGACTAGCAATGCTAAGGCACGTCAGGGGAAGTATCAGCAGCCTTGGGACACTGCAGGTGCCCCAAAGGATGAGAGTGATCTGCAAGGCAGTGGCAGGCGTACCCTGGACACATTCAGGACCTGCTGGGGGGGTAGGGCTTGAAGTATGCATGCAAAGACATTCTCTGGAAAGGCCATGAGGTCAAGCACGGACTCGTCCTCCATTGCTTCGGAAGATTGAGCAGTGACTTCCCTGTGTTCATGGATTGTTCTGCCTGCAGATCATTAGAAGGTCTCCAAACAACCCTCCTGGTCAGGCTAGACTTAGTTGCATCAGAATTGCTTGTACAGTGTCTTACTTCGTCGAGAGACGATCGTCCTCCTTTTCCTGGTGATATGCAGAGGCGAGCCTTCAGGCCGCGACGTATCCTCTTCCTTCAACAGTGATGGCATGCCGTTAGTACGCAGGTCACGCAGGGCAGGAAGCGATCCCTCTCAGGCTGTCTTGAACCGATTCTGTATCACGCGAGATTGAGGAAGGAAGCCATCATCTCATGTCCCTCCGATGAACTCTGCGCAGGCCTTTGCTGACTGAGAGTGACTTGTATATGAAAGAGCCCAAACAGGCAACCTTTCAGACAGATGAAACGTTGGGAGTGCCAGTCGTGCCAGTCTGGTGTATGCTCAGGTGTCTAGGAGAAGCTGAGTAGAGGTCATGTTTCTGCTACTTCAACTGAGCTCACCGGCACGCGCTCTGAAGGAAAGGTGAACAGACCTGGTGTATTTCAAATACCTGGTGACACACCTCTCTAGGGGGTGCTGCGAGGATGTCCTCCCTGCCGATGACACCGCAGCGAAGAATTCAGGCGGATGAGCCTCGGACGACGCCGCGGAAGGCCTCGCAGGTTGGAGCACCGCTTATTCTATAGACTTAGATGGCGAATCCAACTTGCAAGACCCACCCCTTCTGTACGCATGAGCGAGTCCATTCGTACAGGCGCGTTTTAAAACACCAAGGAAGCATCTTACTGACCTATACTGCCAGTCTGAAGCGGCCTCACTGTCATGTCAGGGTAGCAGGGGAAATCAGGGCCCTCATCTGGAGCGGCTGAGTGAACACCTCAAGAAGCTGCAGGACGACTTGCAGTCATGTTCAGCGAGCAGGCATCCATCCATCACCGGACAAGGCACTCAGGTGATCTACCTCTTGGTCCAACATACCTTCTCCTGAGCTTTGCATGCATCAGGAGTAAAAAACCAATGCAGAGCGGGTGGACGTGGTGTGTCCTGGAGTTTACAGACTGACAACACCCCTCAGGGTACTGGCATGATCCCGGCAAAGCAGGATACCACCGTAGGCTCACTTGGGAGAATCGATCAGCTATGAAGCTTTAGTAGTTAGCATGTCTTCTGCACACCCATTGAGGCAACGCAACAATGGCAGATTACACTCGAGTCGCTCCACGTCTGATGATAGCTAGCGTTATTGCGGCTGTGGACGTAGGACGTACCAAGTGCCAGCTTAACGGATCCTATGGTATTGGAAGGTATACGCAAAACCTCATGTGGGCTTGGCACGTCCAGGAAAGAACGGGCTCTGCTGGGACGCCTCGCACGGCGACCCCCAGAGGGCGCAGCTTCATCAAGGTGCTCTCCGAGCAGCAGCACCTGCAGAAGGAGCTGGTGGCCGAGAAGGCTGCAAGGGAGGCCGCGGAGGCCCGCGCGCTCATCGCTGCAGACGAAGCTGCTGCAGCGGTGGGCAATGCTGACTGTCACATGCATTCCAGTTCTTGCTTGTTCGGCGCGCATATGACACTCCTCAGGCAATGGCTGATGGTATTGTTCAAGCTCCTGTTTGCATGCATGCGTGCATCCTGCCAGCATTCTTTGCAGGGATCAGGTTGATTGCGCTTTTAGTAAACCTGCTTGTTCTGCATGCATGAAAGCATCCTAACAGCATTTGCAGGGACAGCCACAATCGTGCTCTGATGCCTGGAGCGAGGGGACTGAGGTGTCTAGTCGCCTGTGCAGGCGCAATGGGCCCAGGCAGTCACGCACGAGAATGAGAAGCTGCACCAGCTGACCGGCCTGCAGAAGGCCATCGTGAGCAGCCTGCAGGACGGGCACAGGACAGCCGATGCAGCGGTGAGGAGGGCGGATGAGCTGGCGCGCACATCGCAGCACGCACAGCGCGACAGCCTGGAAGCCAGCAAGCTGCACAACAGCCTGCTTCAGCACACAGGCCATGCAAAGGTGAATGCTCCTTCCAACCTTTCAGTGATGTATCGGTGACCACCTCAGGTCAGCTTTACCGTGAGCACCACCTTTCAAATACATGCATGGCCTGACGTCATGCCTGACTCAAAAGCAGTTATTGCCCCCTTGTCCAGGCATTGGAGCAGAGCATGGAAACACTGAAGTCAACGCTGAAGGGCTTGAGGCATGACCTGGGTGCCAAGAATGCTGAGCTGGCCATCACCAAGGCAGAGGCTGAGGCCTTCAGGCGGCAGCTGATCCCTGGAGCGGGAGGCACACTGCACGCCGACACAGAGGTGCGCACAGCTATACGAACCAAGAGCGCTCTGCAACGGAAATGCCGTCATGATTGCATCTGTGATCTGACAACTTGCCCAGCCGTTGGTTCGAGGCTGTGGGACTGACTGGCAATCAGATTGATGATGAGGTGAGCATGCATTGAGTGATGACTCTTCTGCAGATGCTGTCTGGGGGTGAGGCGCAGAAGCAGCGCCTGAAGGCCATGCAAGAGCGCATCCTTCAGAGGACCATGCCCATCGAGGAGGTAGGTGCTCTCACAACCGGCTTCCTTGTACTTGTCTTATGACCTTAGCAGAGCGCCCTTTTCTGGCTGAAGTCTGGCTCGTCACCACAGAATAGACTCCGCACGTCAATCTAGTTTGTGACTTCCACCAGACGGGCAGTGTGATTGGCTATGTGTCTGCTGCTGGCGGGCATCATGCTGACTTTATGCCGGTATGTCTGAAGCATAGCGCCCTGCAGGTGTGGGTGGAGGTGCAGCACTGCGAGGAGCGCGTGCAGCTGCTGTGCACCATCACCCGTGCAGTCGAGACGCATGTCAGTATTCTGCAGGACGAGCTGTGTAAGGTGAGTCTATATTTACTCAGTCCATTTCAAGCGACAGAAAGTAATCTGCAGATGTTGTCGCGTGACACACAGCACAAGATCCAGGGCTTCTGTGAAGATTATCCTGCTGCATATTCACTCTCACTGAATGAGCCTGCTTCACGCAGTGAGAATTGGAGCTGCTCAGATCGGCTTAAGGCTTTCCATGCATGCAGGCACATGCGGAGACGGCAGAGGTGAGGGGCAAGCTGTCAGAGCAGGAGCAGCTCGTGACAGAGCTGAGGAACACAGCAGCAGATGCAGCCGCTGCTGCAGAGACGGTCCCTGAGCTGGAAGCGCAGCTGGCGACTCAGCAGCGCATCAGTAAGGGACTGCCGTCACACTTCCTGCCATACCTGTGCATGGAAATGTTCCATGTCAAGTTCTGACATATCCGTGGCCCTCGGCAGTGAAGCATCCAGGTGCCTGTTTCGGGCTGTTGAGGTGTTGGGTGCTCTGGACCACTGATGCTGCAGCACGTCAAGGAACAGGACTGTAAAGGGTCTGAGACTCTGTGACAGGCGATGCTGCTAATCCTTGCAGGTGATGAGGCCCGGGCTGCAGCAGCTGCATCAGAGGAGACCCTGGCTGCAGCTCTCCAGGACCTCAAGATGTCACAGGTACACTAGGCACTATCCCATCACAGTTTGACGTGGAGCTTCATCAATAAGTCAGCCATAGGTATTGAGCATATGGCATGTTGACTAGCTTACTGGCAGCTGAGCTTCCATGCAATCATCATGAGGGAGAAAGTCTGAAGGTCAGAATTGGACAAGAATTGGCTGATTCCTTACTGACGCTGGAATGACTCCAGGAGGATCTGAGCCGCTTGCGAGCAAGAGAGTCAAGCACCAAGGCCATTCTCTCCACCATAGCAGCGGCCGAGCGCCTTCCTGAGATGGCCCCTGAGCATAGTAAGACAAGCCATGGGGCCCCCAGCAATGCAGCCAAGGCCTCAGCCTTGTCCGCGCAGCAGGCAAAGACAGATGCCCCACGCAGCCCTGGCGCCAAGTTTGCAGGAAACGCAGCTGCAGAGCAGCCTGCAGCCAAGCGCAGCCCCACCCGGGTCATCAAGCGCGCAAGGAGCATTGAGCGCCTCAGCGGCGCAGGCAGCAGGGCATCAGTGTCCCCTCCCAGAGGCCCAGCGCCAAGCTCCAGGAGCGGGGAAGCCGCGCCTGGCCGCAGACGGCACAGTGCTGCAGCCACGCCGGTCCAGTCTCCCCAGAGGGCCATGCGACTGCAAACGCAGGCTTCAGAAGGGATGCAGGGAGATGTGGGCAGCACAGATCAGCATGCCACTACAGCATGGGCAGCACAGACCACAGAAGAGCCAGAACGGAAGATAGAAGCAGCACATGTCGCCACAGGAAGTGCCGAGGCGCAGGCCGGGTGCATGGAGCTAAGGGAGCCTGAGGAGGAAATACTTGGGCAGGTGGGCGATGCAGTCCCGGCCCAGCTGCCCGGAGCCCCTGGGCAAGATCCCTCAAGCAGGGCTGCTGCAGACCAGCAGCGCAGCAGAGCCATCAGGGCAGCTATCACAGCTGTGAGAAGGGCTTGCCCAGCAGCCCTGGAACATCCTGGCAGACCTGCCCCCACGGGAAGCCCAGCACAAAGGCAACACCAGCCCCAGAAGGCTTCAGGTACAGGAGCTGAGGTGCCAAGCAGCTCTGGGATGGAGCGCGGAATGAGCGCTGCGCTAATGTCGCCCGGACGCGCACCTGAGGCAATGCCAAGCGCCCAGCATGGAAGCCCTGCGCTGACATTTGCAACCCTCATCCCGCAGAGCTCTCCGCTGCATGCGCGGATCACCACGCAGCAGGTACTCAACCTCTGCCCGTACCCACATGTCTGCCAGACGGCTCTCTGGCCATCTACCGTCAGGCCCTGGCTACTTCTTAGGCAGAGCAGACAGCGGGAGACAGTGCCGATTGTGCAGAAATGTGTGTGTCCACAACATCTGTGATCCACCTGAGTGTCCTACACCTCAGAAAGCAGTTAAAGCTGCTGTTGCGTAAGCCCTTACTGCACCGTCTGCTGAGGGTGGCTATGATGCGTCTGCAGAAGGAGGATGGAGGGCAGCGGGAGTCGATCATCCCGCGCATCTGGCGCAGCACTGTGAAGCGCCCGCTCAGCGCTGACTCAGACGCTGACATCAGGAGCATCCCAGACCTTGATAGGAGCTCGCATGCTTCCCCCTCAAAAGCACTGAGACCCTCTGCCAGCCCCGTCATTGGCCTCACTAAGGCGCCAGACTCGGACACCTCCCCAACTAGCAGCCCTGGAAAGGGTATCCGGGACAGTGACAGCTGTTGCCTGATTAAGGCGCACACGGGCGGGGATGTCAGCAGCGAGTGCCGGGACAGCATGTGCGAGGGCGCAGCTGTCACCAGCACATTCATATCCCTGGGGGATGTCCTGCGCGGCACGCCCCTGACTGGCGCCCAAAGTATCGCTGCGCAGCCTGAGCAGAGGGACGGGGCTCGCGCTGCTGCAGGTACCTCCCGCACCCTGTCTATCACATATCGCCTGGTTTTTACTGCAGCAAGTGTACTGTATTGTCCAGTAGGCTCTGCCGAGCAGCAACACATCAACTGAATGTCACCTCTACAATGCAATGCATACTTGCTTGTGAATGACATTCCCATGCTGCAGGCAAGAGCAGCACATCCTCCCACTTGGGGCAATTCTTACAGACAACAATGTGCTCTGCAGCTGAGGCTTCTAGCAGCAATGCTGAGGCAGCCAGATCAGGCGCCCGGGCACTGAAGCGGGATGTGCGGGGCCTGAGGCTTGCATCGCAGCCTGCAGACGCCGCCAGCTCAGCCAGCCCCTCTGGCAGCCAGCGCACCTGGAGCGGGTACATGCCTGTGAAGCTGCAAGACCTGGCGCAGATTGGAGACCAGCCTGGTGAGTGACAATACTTACACCCCAAACCCATCCGCAAGGCAGCTGCTGCCTTGAACCTCTCACAGCCTGCAGAAACAGGCTCACCTTGGATAGCAATGCCTGCATCATGAAATGGCATGTCCTGGGCATCCACTGGTTTTCACAGGCACAAGTAAAGCACTCCGGTACTTGCAAGACCCTTGAGATGTGATAGCTGTGTTGCCTACCTGCCAGGAAGGCGGCTTGACGGTCAATACCTGGCCCTCAATGATGGACAGTGCTTGCAGGTGCAGCAGAGTCTGGGAGCCATTCTGCAAGGAGCTCCCAAGAGAGCATCAAGAAGAAGTGGGCGCCCCTCACCTCCAGGCGCTCCAGTCCGCCAGCAGATGCCAAGGTATGCCACCTCCTCCTTCACGGGGAGCTGAGGATAAGAGTTGCAGGCTTCACAACACTCACAAGATCCATGCCGGACATTGGGAGGCTGACTGCCTTTGACTGTCTCGAACAGGATACAATGGGCCAGCGCAGTCCCCTGACAGAGGTCCACCTGTCCTCCATCGGCCCGCCGCCCCCCGAGAGCCTCCCTGAGCCAACTGGCAAGGTATGTACCCGTCGCCGAGGCCCTGCACGCCCTCATATGGACTGATACCTATATCTTGATGCGTATTGATGAATGGCCTGACCGGCGCAGCCTTGAGGGGCAATACTCTGGTCTTTAGCAGCTCAAGAGGGGCATCTTTTGACTGTCCAGGCAAAATTCAAGCTCAGGCTGCCCATGTAACAGGTGACCTCTGCAGCAGCAAAGAGAAGCCTCCCAGACATGGAGGTGTGTCTCTCGCCAGCTCTACCGCTGTCAGAGGGGCTGTCATCCTTCGGATCCACCCTGCCCAACAAGGGCCTCCAGAAGGCTCGCCGCCCCAAGAAGCCGCCCACGCCCAGAGGCGTTCCCGCCATCAGGTCCTCCTTCTCAGGTGTGCTCCTACACCTGTCATCGAGCAGGCTCATCAGAATTGATGGGGCACAGCGCGAGCATCGACTTTAAGGCAAGCATGCAGCATCAGGCATGGCCTCCCTACTGATATCAATTGGAAACATTCTTCATGTGCCTGCGTTAAAACAGGCGAGTTGTGAGCAGGGCCTGTGTATGTAGTTGACATTACTCTCAGAGCTAGCTTGGATGTGTAGGCGACATGAACAGCGCACATATTGGGCGCCCCACGGGAGTGCCGATGCTGGATGCCAGCCTATGCAATGTGGTGGGCAGCCCGATGAGCCCACCGGATGGGCAGTGGGCAGACCTCCATCCGGGCATACAGGGCTCTGTCAACTCCCGCCCACAGCGCAAGCCTGCAGCAGACGTTGTACAGCCCGGAGCATCTCCTGCTGACGAGGCTATCATGCGCGCCACTCAGGCCCTGAGCACCCGGGTATGCCTCATTATAATGCATACCTACGGTGCCACCCGGCAATGGGCAAATGTCATGAGACAACATTGGCAAAGCTAGTGTAGAAGATTTGCCTCAGCAGTCACTGGAAGACATTCTCCCAATAGTGCACGCACTGATCCTGCACAATATGTCACTGCTGAGCTCCAGCACAGAGGATGCGCCTCACATATCTCACTTGTATGGATGAGTATTACTTTGTGCAGGCTGAGAGGAGAATCAACCCTCAGAATCTGCCCGCGCTGGGCAGAGCTGGCACATCAGAGGCTGAGGTCAGCCCTGATGTGGCAGCGCCATCCGTGCGGGGGCCACGGCACAAGGTCCCCCTGCTGAACCTCTCGACCGAGAGCCTGCGCTTGTCTGTGGAGGCGATGACGCCTCCCTGCAGCTTTCCGCTCAGAGGCCAGGTAAGCATATAACAGGCCACTGGCTAGTTACACCTCTCTGATTGGTAGAGTATCGGAACGGTGCTACATGTCGGTTGCAAGCAAACCCTGCTGCAGAGTGTCTCTAGTTCTCAGCATGCTCAAGCCGCCATGTACAGCTGCCACAGCGCCACATACTCTTGCAGCATATGCTCGTCTATGCAACACCTCTGCATGTGCCAATGGCTGGCCTCAGGTTCTTTGTAGCACACAGCATGCAGCTTGCATGTCACTAGGGCAGGTGGTCTGTCTGGAGCAGATGAAGTACTCAGCATCCTGAGTGATGCGGGATGCTGTGCAGAAGAAGGCAGAGAGGGAGGCGCGCTGGGCGGCAGCTGCATGCCTGGAACACTTTCACATCTTTCTGCAGCAACCCCTTTCAGTGCTAGTGGACGGCCGGCCTCATAGGCATCATGCTCAGTATTGGCATTCTGTGCAGAAGAAGGCAGAGAGGGAGGCGCGCTGGGCGGCAGCTGCAGAGGCGCGCCCAACAGGCCGCTCAGAATCTTCGGAGGAAGATCAGGCCACGTACGATCTGACCGCAAATGCAGCGATGTACAATGAGGGCCTGCACCAGCTAGACGCCTCCTCCTGCAACATTCTGAAGGAGAGCAGCACCTTCATCAATGAGCCTGCACCGCCTCTCACTCAGGAGCAGCCAGCTTTCCGGGAACAGCCAGCTGCCCAGGTGCGGGAAGCTGGCAATTATTGCTGTCGTCATGCTGATGTTGCCACAGAGCTCTTCCCACTTTCACAGTGATGTGTTGATGACATCTTCTTATCTTATCTGCATGTTTCGCTGTGCAAAGATGTCTCAGGATAGTACCCTGTCATGCGTTTAGCAGCTGACAGCAGAAAGGCATGTCATCAATATAGTCTGAGGTTGCATGATATCCCTCACTTGATCCAGTCAGTGGGCCCCAATGTTCAGCTCCCAGGTATTCCTGTAAAATCTCTCCCTGGTCCAGGGTGTGGACAAGACACCTAGAAGGGATGCAGCGCCGCAGCAGCAAACAGAGACACCTCCAGAGAGTGCCAGGCGTAAGGCGTCCTTCTTCCAGCGGTTGTCGCCGCTGCTTGGCAAGAAGGACAGCACCGGCTCTCAGGAGGTGTGAGGTCAACAGCCTCATCAGCACCTATTGTCAGACTATGCAAGATCTGTGAATATCAATGTTTGGCAGGGGAAATGCTCGCAATGCAGCTGTTTCTGGATTCGCCTGACTTGTGTAGAACCATGTGGGCCAGCCAGGGAGAAGTAGTTGAAGAGTCACTTTCGACATGCCATGTGCAGGCAACCCCTCAGAAGACATTGCTGGAGCCAAGCCCTAGCAAGGGCTTTGGGAAGCTGTCGCCAGCCCGCTGGGGCTGGGGGAAGGGGTCCAAGAAGGCAGCTGGGCGGAACCTGGCAGCTGAGACGTGCTCGCCCTTGAGAGATGGCGCCTCCGCAATGACCCATGGCGATGCCAGCAGCCAGATGCCAAAAGGGCGCAGGCGACTCTCGCCCAAGAAGATGACCCCTTGGCTGGGCAAGTAGAAACTGTAATGAGATTGCAGCTAAAGAGAGTGCAGCGATGGTGGTACGGCCACATGAGTACGCTTTGCAGTACGCTTTGCAACAGCCTTCAGTTGACGCTGGTGAGCACAGACGTCCCAGACTTGGTAAGAAGCCTTGGAAAAAGTTTATAATAGCACTGACTCATCGGATGTAACAGAATTGCCGACCTGACATTGCTACGAGTACTCCTCTGTGCCAGAGATCTAGATAGCCATGTGCTGCTCATCCTCAGTATCGTCCAGTGAGCACACTGATTTAGACTGTGCTTCAGCAACCTTGTCGCTGCTGCTGCTCAGACATGACTGCTCACCCCCCATCTTAGCCTGCTCCTCCCCTTCGTGCAGATCAGGCCGAATCTGCAGAATCTCCAGCTGGCATATGCCTGAGATAGCTGCTCCAATAGCCAATTCCATGCTCTCTCTTGTACTATCATCACCAGCTGAAGACTCTGCCTGAGCACAGCTAGATGTACTCAAGCTCTCACTGCTCTCGTACACTGACCGTACACTTCCGCCCTTCCCCACCTTGACATGCACGACATCATCCAGCTTGCCGTCCCTTGCTGCCCCGATCCGCTGCCAATGGTCTGAAAGTGTCTCTGCGTGGCCATGCACTGCCCCCAGCTGGCTCTGGCTTGCCTGGAGATACTGAGCCATGATACCCACACCGCACTGCATAGCCTCTGGATGTTCCTGTGCTGCATGATCCCCCAGTGATAGCCCAGAGCTCTCTTGCATCCTTTCAGTACTGCTGTCTGGGGTGAGGGGGGCTGCTGCAAGCAAGTATCACTGGATTAGGCCTCTTGCATTATCTAAAGTATTGTGGAAGGTTTGTGGAAGGTTTTAGGTGACAGAGTATGCAACCCTGTCTTCACACAATGTCCAAGAGGTCACACCTGACTGAGCTGTGTAAAAGCAGTTTGGACCCATCAGGCTGGTGCATCCTTCTCCTCTCGCATGCAATTCTTTCCATACAGCTTCGCCAGTATGTGCATCCACAAGGGCCGCTGAGTTTAGGACGCTGATTCCTGAAAAGCGAGACCCGATCTGCAAAGCCTATCCCGAAAGGAAACACGTAACACTAAGACGTATTGATGAGGCAAAAGACAATATGTGCCATATGGATTACAAGTGCGCTCACCAGCAGGATAGTACAGCACAGCTTCGCTCAGGGAGCACGTAAGGAGAACAGTGATCCAGGAAGCTCGGCTCAGAAACCGCATCCTCTCATCTGGGGCATCAACTGACTTCAATGCTTGGAAAGCTAGAGGACGCAAATCTGTCCAGCGGATGGTCCGTGTCTACCACGGAGAAAATTCTTTCCTCCGCTGCGCCAATTGTGGCTATGTAACCGCTTTCGGAAAAGCTGCAGCTTCTAGACTCCGAGAAGCTGAGTGCTAGAGACCGCAAAAGCGTGCAGCCAGTTTGCTTAAACAGAACGCGGCAGCAAAAATTCTGACCAATATCTGAAACCGTAATATACTTTTTGTCTATGATAAGCCTGTGGGAGCAGTGTGATGCTGAAAAGATAAGGTCACAGTAAGTATGCAACTGAAAGGCTTTACTCTGGGCCAGATATGCCTCCCACTGAAACACCATCATAGCGGCTGTACAAAAATATGGCACGTCCACAAGTATAAGCCAGCAGCGCATCGAGTAGAGCAGAATAATGCGAACGCAGCAAGGACAGCTATCCAAGCTCTGCCATTCTTATCGCTTGGACAGCCGGTTGACCAGGTGTGCTGGATGTTCGACAAGTGATCTGTAGAAATTTCTTCGCAATTGGTCTGACGTTTCTACAGGGCTCAAATGTTTTCGATCCAAAGGTTGGTCATGTGTGACGGCAGGCACACAGAAAGAAGCGTAGGCGGTCGCGTGGGGGTCGCACAATCTCAGTTCCATGCGCCAAGGCCATAGATGACGACGATGATGACTTCCCCATCGGCGATGTGCCAGAAGGTACCCTCTACCAGCTGTCGCATTCCAGGGATGTACACTGGTTCTGTTGCTCTGCTTCCACCCGATAGGCTGTGCCCAGAATCATGGCTGCGCTTGTGAGGAAGCTGCCTTTTGTCTATGCCACTGAGAGGGGCTGGGCATGCAGGGTATGGGAATGATGATGAGGATGAGCCAGTGAAAAGCAAGGCCTCGATAGAGGAGGAGGACGATGACATCAGCCCCATAGACAGCCTGGATGCTGCTGCTGATGCTGAAGACGAGGAAGAGGAGGAGACAGCTGTGAGTCCTTGCCCTTTCATGTCATATGACGTACAGGTCTTCAAGCAAGGGCCTGTCAATTCCATCCTGCCTCGGCTGTACATTGCAACTGTGCAGCAAAAGCCCAGATGCAGCTTTGCCTTCAAGTGAGACATAGCCTGAAATTCCCATGTGAAATGGGTGGTGTCAGCGAGATGCAAACCTGAGCACCAACAGGCCTGAATTGTGGCACATGAGAGCTGCAGAAGCTTGTTCTGCCTGAATTCCTCACTGCATTATGGGGAGAATAGCACAGGCATCAACAAGATTTGGCATCCCAAAGCCCTCAGGCTCATGAAGGTGGCTCATGATGGTGGCTGAGAAGTTGTCATTCTTCTGCGTGCAGCCTGCCAGGAGGAGGAGCAATCCAAAGCTGATGCTGGATGAGGACGAAGCAGATGAGTCCATCGACGAAGCTGATCCAGAGGATGATGTGGACCCGGATGCTGACGTGGATGTGGAGCCCGCCGCTGAGCTGGACGATGACCTGGACCTGGATTCTATCATAGATGCCGCCGTCCCGGCTGCCAGCCGCTCTTCTGCAGGTACAGCTGCTTGGTATTGACTGTGCACAGGGCTATAAAAGCACGTACCAGCGCCATACACCCATCAAGCGGGAAAGGCAAGGCAAGAGGGTCTGCTGTTGAGGTCCTGAACCTGAGACTGGGTGTCACATTACACGCATCTCCGGAACCTGAGCGGTCTGCTGGCACCATTTTGCACCTGCACATGCCCATCTCTGTATGACAAAGATGAGGACGATAAGGATTGCAATGCTGGCATACTTCCTACTGAGATGTATATGACATTGTTGTGCAGCTGCAAGAAGGCCATCCTTGGATGATGAGGACGAGGATGATGAGGACTATGAGGATGAGGAGGATGAAGAAGAGGAGGAGCTGCCCGGGCCCTCCTACCCTGAGCCTCCGGAAAGATCGTAAGCCTCATATGAGACCTCATTCACACCAGCATGAGAATTGATTGATCTGGCATGCGTCTATCCCAGGCAATAAGTCCCTTGACTGGTTGAATGTGTACCTGATCTACCTGCTTACATCTGTAAAGGACGTATGCCTTCATACAATTAAGTGCCCCACTATGTAGCTGCTGGCTGACCTGAGAGCTTTTGAGTATGTGCCGGTCATCAGCAAATCCCACTGTGTGCAGGTATGCGCTGGGAGACCTACTTGAGATGAGCGGGTATGGTTTGACCCAGAGGTCAGCCAGCAATGTGCGAATATCAGGCCTGTGTGCAGACCCCTACAAGGTGTGTTGCACCCAGCACTCCTGAGATAACCAAGAATGCCCTTTGTGAGAGGTTGGAGGCATTCTTTCCGTATTCACTAGAATATTCATGAATTCCTCAATATGTCCTCAATCTCGCAGTATGCTGCAATCTGTAATTCAGTGACTGGGCAGGCATGATGCGTGCCTGTCTATAATTGCAGGTTCAGCCAGGCGACCTGTACATTACTCTGTGGGACAGCATTCCTGAAGAGTGGATCAATGAGGTATGAGCCATCCACTGATGCTGTGCCTTTGCAATGCCCTTATCAGTGACTGGCAAGTCAGCAGGCAGAAGAGCTCTTCATGGAGTGGATTGTGTCATGTATGATGATTATGTCATGCACAACGGGACTTTTTATGTGGTGCCTTTTTTTGTAATGCCTGAGCAGAGAGCATTTGCTTGGAGATGAGCGGCTGCCTTTGGGTTGCAGGCAATAGAGAATGGAGCTGCAGCGTTCTTAGGCCCTGAGACAGGGAGGTCCAGCGGCTCAGAGAGCAGCTCTCTGAGCATACCCGTCATCCAGCTGCCCGATCCCTGGGAAGCCCTGGGCAGGCTGGGCGCGGCGTTCTACAATGAGCCCTCCCAGAAGATGACTGTTGTTGGCGTCACAGGTCAGCCCTTTCCAAACAGCAAATCAACTCAGACCCTTCACCTTGCCTGCTGGCTAGATCCTCTGTAGCTGCTTTACTCCTCTTCAGCTGAATTCAGAAAACGATGGCAGGGACGGGAGCGGCCAGAAGATCCAGTACTGATGCAGCAGAGGCCGTATATGAGCAGCTGTCAGCTTGCCTAGGTGGCTCTGGCATTACGCAGGCTCAGCCGGAAAGACTACTACAGCGTGGCTGATCCGGGGGATCTTCGAGGAGTGGGGCAAGCTCACGGGCATGGCCGGCACAATAGAGAACGCCATCTATGCGGACAAGCTGGATGCGGAGGGGAACCTGTGGGCGCCTGATGAACCAGATCCTACTCTGGACAGGTATAGCTTACTTGCATCCCTGCCTGCGGCTATCAGACAAATCCCCCTGAGTGGCGAGCTGTATATTAAGGCATGCGCTCAAGCTGCTATCCTGGGTTCTTACCAGGGAGATACAGCAGTCCTGCCTTTGACATCTTGAGTCCGCAGACATCACAAGTCAGGAAAGAAGCTGAGCCCTGTCAATGCCTTAAGAACTCACTCTTGATTTTACCCAGCACAAGCTGAAGTAGGCTGCTCCTGCCTGGCAATCGAGCTTACGCAGGCCCTCTGGCGGTGCACCATCACAGAGCTCTGAGTACCAGGCGATGACAGCTCTACAGCTTGTACTGGGACATACCCTGATGATGGCATTCTTAAGCTCTCAATGGGCGACTGGCCAACTTGCAGCACATAAGTGACACAGCCTGAGCAGAAGTGCATGTGTGCAGGGACTGCAGCGCGGCGTTCCACCTGGCGCCCTACCAGGGGAAGTACCCCGCGCCCCACCCAGCCCCGGACCCGCTGGAGATGCAGAAGCTGCTGGCCGGCATGGCTGACAGGGGCGCTGACGTGGCGGTGGTTGAGTGCGAGTCAGACGGCCTTGCCGTGGGCAGGTGCGCAGCTGACATGGTGCTCACATGCCACTCAGAAGCATGCTGCACCCACTGATGCAGCTTGCTTGATGTGGGCATGAACAGAAGAGCACCTGAGGACACAAAGGATGATGTCCCTGCTTTTGCAGGTAGGTATGCGGTAAAGTACAAGTTGTCCATTGTCACAATGGTAGGGTTGTTGTGGACCACTATACCCATATGCGTCAGAACCCTATCGCACCCGAAGTGCAGACGGGGCATGAGGGCTTTCACAAGAGGGCTTGGACGAGAACCGAACGCGATGCATGTGCAGGCTGGACGAGGTTGACTTCGACATCGTCGTCTATAACAACTTGACGACAGAGGCCATCGAGGCGTCTGGGCAGACGCTGGAAGAGATGCTGGAGGCGCAGGAGCGCCTGCTTAGGCGCCTCACGGACCCCACCCGCCAGCGGGCCATCATCAACCTTGATGGTACGCTGCTGGCTGAGGTCTCACTGCATACACCTGCCAGGGGATGTGCTGGAGCAGTAAAAGCTCCCCAAAAAGACGTCTCAGTACACCTGCACGCAGCCCTCACCTCCTGCAACAGCCCCTCAAAAGGCGTATCCCGTGGTACTTGTATGTTCTAGGTTTGATTGGGCTGCCGGGACAGAGGTGCCTACAATGCAATAACAATGCTTTTCAAGGGCGTGCAGAATTGACTGATTACGAGCTGCACGCATGCAGACCCGCACGCGGACGAGATGAGGTCATATGCGGCGCATGTTCCGGTGGTGACGTTTGCCATGTACAACAAGGCCGCGGACGTGTTTGCGGACAAGATGCGCTTCAGCCTGTGGGAGACGGAGGTCATCGTGAAGACGCCAGTTGGCGCGCTGCAGATCATCACGCCCCTCATTGCACGCCATAATGTTTATAACATTCTGGCTGCGGTTGCGGTCGGCCTGGCCGTCACCGTTGATGGCGAGCCCATCCCCCTGAAGGCAAGCATCCGGCCTGTTGGTTTTGAAGATCTCTGTTGGCTTAAATGGCATGCAGATGAGGCCTTTGTCTGTACTTGTACACATCAGGCAAAGGTTACTGAGCGTTCAGAAAATTTCCATAGGTGTCTCAACTCACCTGATTCGAGGTCTGTGCCAGGTGCAGAGTGCTGGTGCTGAATGAGGAGGGCACAGAGCCGAGAGTCCCTGTCATTGCAGTATAACCACACTCTGCTATGTATGTTGTGACCGTGCATGATATTGTGCTTGTGTCATGCTGCAGACCATTGTGCAAGGCATCGAGGCGACAGAGATCATCCCAGGGCGCTGCGAGGTCATCGACGAGGACCAGCCCTTTGGGTGCGTGGTGGATGCGGCGGACACGCCAGGCGCCCTGTCGCGACTCATGGACGGCCTGCAGGAGTGCAAGCCCAAGCGCCTCATCCTGGTGCTGGGCTGCCCCGGGGAGGTCCAGGAGGAGAAGCGCCCCTTCATGGGCGAGATCGCGCACTACAAGGTGCCAGCATCCCTGCAAACTCCTCTGAAGCTCTTTATGCTGCAAACCTTTTGTGAGCTCTTGACCTGGGCTGCTGGGGCTTGCGGCCTTTGTAAAGGCTCTACAATCCCTAGCAGCCTCTGCCCGAGGACCCTCAGATGGTGCGCGGCTGATGTGCCTGGTCCAGCAGTCTTGGGTGCACACCTCCATCATCATCCTTGCAATACACAGCGAATTATGGCTGGCTGTGTGCAGGCCGATATATTGATCATGACAAGTGTCAGACAAGACGATTCCTGACGTGCTGCCTTACAGACCTACATTGCCCTGTATTTTCCAGGCAAGTTTGAGCTCTCTTGTGATGCCTGCAGGCCGACATGGTGATCATGACAAATGACAGCCCGATGGGGGAGCCCCCCAACGAGATCATTGCTGACATGGTGGCCGGCTACCCGGACCGCATCCTCAAGCGCAATGCCTCGGTGCCCTACCAGCCTGGCTTCCTGCAGGACCCCGGGCGTGTGGACTTTGACGCCCTGGAGTTCCTCTGGCACAACTGCTACGAGTATGCCCCCATGTCCACACAAGATGCACATCTGTCTGTTGTCCGGCTTTGAGGATTGCGGCAGCGGCAACAATCATACAATGCTATCCAAGCATCCTAATGATGTAGTAGTTTTCGATCAGCTCTTCAATGCTGTTAGGGGCAACATGCCAAACCAGACTAGCAGGCAAGAGTTGGCTAGGAGCTGTTCATCAGGATTTTTGGATAGCATGTTGCCCTTGAGCACAACTTGAGCTCACCACAACCCTGTGCATTCCATATCTCATAACCCTAACCTCTTCTGACTCGAGGCCATGTAACTTCTTTGGATGTATCCAATGTCTGTGGATGTCAGTCTGCCAAAATAGTGACACAACATTATTACACAGGTCCCATGATCACTGCAGGTACAGCAGGTATGTGATAGAGGACAGATGGGAGGCCATCCGCTGGGCCATCGGCTCTGCGCAGACGGACGACTGCGTGGTCATTGTGGGCAGAGGCCACAAGGATTATGTGGACTGGCGGTTTGATGATCAGATTGCGCGGGTAAGCAGTGCCTCATCTTGGCAGCAGAAGCCCTGTTGTGGTGCATTTTCCAGATGCTCATGCACTTTCCAAAGAGTACTGAAGCGCAACACATCAACTGAGAGGCCAGATTTGAGCAGTGTTGTGAGGTTCTTGTCAGTCTAGGTGACATGGGGGCCCTCTGTCAAGCAGCAGACATATCTCAAACTCTTTTGGAGAGGGCCATACCCATGCACAAGGTTGCTGTAGCTGTCATCTGTTAGGAGTTCTACAGTCCCGCAGGAGTAGAGTGCTGTGGTGCAAGGATATCTGCCACATGCTGAGGGTGCTGCGCATGCAGGGCTGGTTTGATGACCGGGTGGAGGCCAGGAATGCGCTGGCCAAGGTGAGCAAGCTGTGGCAGATCAGCGGCTTTGACAGAGCGGAGCTGCCCTGGATGGACGCTGGCGACCGCGAGGGGCGCCTCTTCAACAAGGCTGAAGTCTGAACACTAGTATAAGTACTGGAGTGCATGCCCAGTGGGCTGAAGGACCATAGCATATGCAGTGAGGGCGTTGAACTCATGAGCCCTAGCTATCACAGGAGTGAAAGCTCCTTACAAGTTGGGCTTGGAGCCCAATGTAGACCATCCCAAACGCATGAAAGGCAAGTAGCAGATCCTGGAACACTTGTGCTGAGGGCATTTGGGCCTTGACAATGTCAGTAGCCAGTATGGCAGTAGCCATGATTGTGCGTGACACGCTGGTGAATGTTGTGAGGGGTAGCTGTAATGTGCTTCTCTAAGCATTGTCGGAAATTGGGCTACAATGTAGTGAACAAGGTGCAGTAATGCGCCGTACGCCTGCAAGGAGGAATTGAACCTCTGACCCGCCAGGGTCCTACGGATTTGAAGTCCGCACCCAGCACCAGCTGGGCTCATGCCGGCACCTGGTGCAAAGCATGCCTTACATGCCATTGCCGGGCAAGAAGGAGCCTTGCACCAAAGGTATTCAAGATGTCATCTCCGTCTTGACAGTTGCAGCAGTCACACTTCATTGTGCAAGGATGTTCTCAACTCACATATTGGTACAGCTGCCATATACAGATGCCTGCCACACTATGCACCTGTTGTGCCTTCTTGCTCACACTGCACAGGCACAGTACTGCAAGAAGCCCTGGCATACCTGCAGCCGCCTGCAAGGAGGAATCGAACCTCTGACCCGCTAGGGTCCTACGGATTTGAAGTCCGCACCCAGCACCAGCTGGGCTCATGCCGGCACCTGGCTGGGGGGACTGCTGGTCCCCCCACCCAAGCACACACCCACAGAAGTAGCAGAGCTCTGTGCAGAGTGGAAGGAAATGGTGTCACAGAGTGGGTAGGCTGTTGTGCAAAGGACAAATCAGGAATTCTCACCTGAATGGAGGCTCGCAGGTGTCCTGGCCATGGACAGCTGCCTGCATCCTATGAAGCCCTGCAAGGAGACATAAATGGGCTCATGACCTGCACAAGCATCACAAGAATGCACACTCAAAGGGCAACACCATGCCTGCACAGGAACTTGCTACTGGGAAATCCTTCTGAAGTGCTGAAGACTAGAGACCTGACCTGCCAGAAGACCTGATGCTGTCTGTACCTCTGCAAACCCTTGCACCCCTGTAGACACAACCCCTTGCTATGGCCAAGTCAGGATGCACACATCCTCTTAAGAACATCTAGCTTAGGTGGACTTCGATAAAGTGTAGAGCTACAGTCTGCTGAAGCAGCAGGGACAAAACACCCACGCCTCATTTCCTCACTGTTACCTTACACTTAGTCAGATCTGCAGTCTAGCATCGTCAATACCCAGCAAACAGAGCAGTCTCATCCGTTCAAGCGTGTACCACACAGTGCTACCTGTACACAACAGCAATCTACGCTACACCAGCGGCACAATTAGGAATGCAAAGCAGCACCCTTGTCTGGGGATATTGTACAAGGCAGTGACTCAGGAAGTCTGGGGTGCAATTGAATGGCTGTCAGTATACACAATCAGCCTGATGATCTGCCAGGCAAAACCCTTTCACCCCGCTCAGTACACCTCTTCTTGAGCTTGATGCCTAGGTCTTGACCTCTGGCAGTGCTATTGCAGAATAGGCTCGCTCAGAGAACAGCCCTAGCCTCACAGAAGCCTGGCAGAGACCCCTTGTAGCTCACGGATGCCTTAGCCCTTCACTTCTTAGCAAGCCTCCTGCTGGTCACGGGACCAGCACACCCCTGGCTGCCTCGCACAGACTCTACAGGAGAGACCTGCTAGCCTACTACCTGTTGAAAGGAAGACACACTGCCTCAGCCCCTACTGCAATCCCTCTGTCCTGCTCATCCTTACCACTCACAATAGGCAGTACATTCAGACGAAAAGGCTCTGAGCTACTATGTACACTAGCAGGCGCCTGTGCGCTGAGCCACCTGACTAAGGGGTGTGGGAGCGCACCTGCTTGCTCAGTAGGGGCGGTAGCGGCCTGAGCCGCCCCCAGATCCGCCCCGGCCGCCGGCAGAGCGCCCGTAGCCGCCGCCGCCCTGCGCGCCATAGCCAGTGCCCGCGCCGTAGCCGTTGCCCCCGTAGCCACCGCCGCCCATCTGGCCCATCTGCCCGCCCATGCCACCCATCTGCCCTCCCATGCCGCCCATCTGCCCGCCCATGCCTCCGCCCATGCCCATGCCTCCCATGTTTCCATAGCCGCCACCCATGCCGCCCATTCCGTTGTAGCCCATGCCGCCCATGCCCATGCCATAGCCTCCCATACCCATACCTGCAACAGGTGCAGCATATTGCATCAATACAGTCACAGGATATGTGTGGGTGTACTCATCCTGGGAGGGGCAGTTGCATGAGCATCCCATGAGCTATTGCCCTTGAGGCCAGCAGCAAGGTACATCATGTAAGATGTAGCCTTCTCCCAGCAGCTGCAGCACTGACAGTGCGACGTGCACCGCTCACGCATCTACAGAAAACCCGTCCTGGACAGTGAACATGCTCTTTGAAAGACGTGCAACAAGATGCCGTGGTCTCGAGGCTGGAGCTCACCACCGCCCATGTACTGGGAGGCGCCGCCCTCAGGCATGCCCTGGCCGCCGCCCGAGGCGTAGCCGCTGGGGCCCTCGTACTCGACGCTGCCGCCGCGGCTGTAGCCGTTGCCGCCCACGACCGGCCCGGCGCCCGGGCTCATGCCCACGCCCTTCAGCAGCGCCGGCTTGGGTATCTGCAGCCGCAACATGCTATTAGTCATGAACCATGCTTACAAGCCAAACTCACTGTATCTACGAGGATGCATGGCAGAGGGTGCTAGACATGTGACACTTTCAGAGTTCACCAGGTGGTGCTGCAGAGCTTCATTCTGCAGGAAGGTGCAGGAAGGCTGTGCGTCAACCCACATATAACACCCGAGTGTGCCAGGACACATGGTCTGGCACTTGATACATCTGTGGTGATGCGCAGCGCTGGAGGAGCCAGAGCATACCTGACACCGGTTGCAGTGGGTGCGCCAGCCAAAGTTCTTGTTGTGGCAGTTGCCGTCCGGGCAGATCCAGTCAGCCTCGCGCCCCTGCCTGACAGGGCCGCCAGCACCTCCGCCGCCGCCGCCATACCCTCCGGCGCCCTCTGCACACCAGAGCGCAGAAAGCTGGTCAATAACTTCAGGTGCGGAATACCTATGCAATCACAAGCCTGATCAGCTCCCAATATTGGAGGTTTGGCAATCAGGCAGCTCTGTAAATGGCTCCTTGGGCATGCAGGTCCCCAGAGCCTGCTTGCCACTTCGCCCCAGCAAAGCTGGCAGACATGGCATGCCTACACGCCACGAAGGCAGGACCGAGCAATGGACTGGAAGAGCACTGCTTAAGCGGGATGCAGAACTGGCTCAGACATCCTCCCAACAGTCTTGAGACTGGGCGGGAGCAGGGTGCTGCAAGGCTGCAAGCTCTCACCTCCGTAGCCGCCGCCTGCGCCGCCGCCATAGCTGCCACCTGTCCCGCCGCCCATCTCCTCCTTCTTCACCGCCCTCTTGATTTCCACCTGTAAACAGCAGCCAGGGATTCAAATTCCTGTTACAAGGGAGGCAACCTGTAGCCTGGGGCCATAGAGCATACACGTAGGAGTCTAGCAGCCTCAACCACGTGGGCCAGCACAGCCGCCATGCAATCAATCTGCAGCCCCACTGGGACAGCATGCACAGCATAGACTCCAAGGCCAATATACGTTCAGGCAGGACTTCATGCCTCGCCTCCTCTACACCAGGGCTTGTCTGCAACCCCGGCAATGGTACTGGGTACCCCTCTGTGGCGGCAGATGGGGTGACAGGCCTCCGTTTGACACACTGGCCACCTCATCAATAAGTTCCCACACAATGCAAATGGTCCAAAGGTCAAAGCAATACGGACTGCATAGGCTTTTTGCTGCATGCCCACCTGCTTGCCATTGAGGGTGTGCTGCTTCACAAGGCACTTCTCCACAGACATCTCATCCTTAAATGTGATGAAGCCAAAGCCCCTTGACATGCCATCAGGTTTTCTGAGCACCTGCATGGACATTGACATGTCAGCAGGAAGCATCTGGGCACCAGATCAGATGCATCTGAACACACAAGAGAATGCCCAGCGCCATACTCAGTCTCAAGAGTAAGGCAAGGAGGGATCTGTATAGCAGCTCACCACGGAGTCCTCAATCTCTCCATACTGCATGAAGTACTCCTTGAATTCCTCATCACCGATCTCGCCCTGCATGCAATACCTTGTTGATACCCTTCTCTGTGGCATGACATCTTAAGCTTGAGGATCACATTTCTTCATTGCTAGTCCAGAGGCTCACCGTGCCACCAACAAACATCTTTCGCGTAAGAGTCGGCGAGTTGCCAGAGTTCTTGGGGACCGCAGCCTTCGCCTCAATCTTCTTGCCATCTATGTAGTGATCCTTTTGCTGCACGCCAAATTAGAGCCGATCACCAATACGCACTTCCACGTACCATCAGACCAGCGAATGTTCATCAATTTGTACAGTACCGCGTTCTATCGCGAAACGTGCGGGTAATGCTCACCTCAAGGAATCGCTGTGCGCTCGTTGGATCCTTGTAGGTCACGAACCCGAACCCTCGTCCCTCCATCATGACGTAGTCAGACACCTCACCCCTGCAGTGCAGGAAATGTTGAACGCCATAAACAGGCCCGGCAATTACACAAGGGCATTGGCAGCGTGGGATCAGACATTCAAGAATACCATAGCGCCATTTTATGCGGCATTGTGATACAGCAAAGCGCTGGAGCTGACGCCACTCACCACTGCGTGCAATATTCGTACAGGCTCTCCTTGGTGGTGGCATTGTCCAGCCCGCCCAAGAAAAGTTTGCCCTCTGTGAATTCAGCCCCCCTCTGTCCAGGGCCACTCCTGGGACCTCCAGCGTCTGGCTGCCGCCCAAAGCCCCCACCTCCACGGCCCGCGCCGCCTCTAGCGCCGTAGCCAGCGTTTCCGTTGCCATAGCCGTCGGCCATGGGGCCACCATAGGCCTGATTACCACCATATCCTCCTCCCATCTGCCCGCCATACCCGCCGCCATAACCCTGCATGCCGCCCTGCATGCCGTAGTTTCCATACCCGTAGCCGTTCATCTTGTCTCACGGCAGCACTGCCCTGCAAGAGAGACTTTGTTGCAATGAGAAGGTTGCTGTGGTGGATCTGCAAGCAGCTACGCTTCCAAATTTGGCAACCACTTACTTGGCAATTTTCCGGGCACATCGTCTCTGTCGCACTATGGCACGTCCCATCAACCTGCGCGCTGCTGGCCAGCCCCTTTGTGCCATACATCGTTCTGGAAGGTGTAGGGCTTTCCTCAGGCCATTCCTCGGTCCGCAATGCTTCGTGGTGGTGAGTCCAAGATACGCACTATTGGGCTGTGAGTGTGAGAAGTGAGCATATTCCATCACACGTGCGGGCCTCTTTGTTGGTTGGATCTTTTAGAGGAGGCCAATATTACAGACCTAGATCAGGTACCAAGTGCCGTCGAAGAAACTCCCAGCCGGTGTGGCATGTCCCGAACGCATCGATCGCATTGGCCAAGGGCAGACAATGCCCGTGCTGACGATTGAGCGTTTGCATTCAGAGTACTGACATGTCTCCACGAATGATAAAGTGACCAGCACAGCACATGAATGCTGGTTATCCCAGGCTTCTTACAGCTGCGCAATACAATAGTATTGGTCGGACCAGCGATCTGCTCTATGGCTGAAGAGGGCGATGACGCGACACGGGATGCACGGACGAGCACTGCTGAGGGTGCGTGTGCCCCCCTGATGCTGTCTTTCTCTGGTCATCCTGTGAAACCTTTTCCATGCTGTAAGGGCACTGCATCCGGCCTAAGTGGACATGCACATCGACAGAACATGATGGAGATGTGGAGCGCGGTGGGGACGCGGCTGCAGCCACCCCAGGAGCTGGCCAGGAGGCCGACTTCTCGAAGATGTCCAATGATGCAGCCCTCAAGACTCTGAATGTGCGCTCTTCTCCTGCTGAAGCAGCCAACCACAATCCTCAGAGCGCTGCCTCCAGGCAGGGCCATTTACAGCCCTTGTCTAGTCAAACAGTCTGCTACATGCGGTGTCTGTGCATGCAGTTTTATGATCTGTGCTTGGTCAAGCATAGCCTGTGCACCGCTCAGGCCACTGAGAGCTTGCTACAAGCAGCTTATTCACATCACTTCATGATATGTGCTTGTATGAGTCAAGCGTGTGCACTGCTCAGGC
Source organism: Coccomyxa viridis (assembly GCA_963930925.1). Taxonomy (NCBI): domain Eukaryota; kingdom Viridiplantae; phylum Chlorophyta; class Trebouxiophyceae; family Coccomyxaceae; genus Coccomyxa; species Coccomyxa viridis. Next base: position 251,728 of record CAWVOJ010000008.1, on the reverse strand, counting down.
AACAGGGAGAGGCTTGAGCGAGGCAGAGGCGGTCCGCAGGGTAGAGCAGCACGGCTACAACGAGCTACCCGAGGCGTCGCGGAACCCTGTGCTGGTCTATCTGGGCTACCTGTGGAACCCCCTGTCCTGGGCCATGGAAGCAGCTGCCATCCTGGCCATCATCCTCCTGGACTACGCCGACTTCTGCCTCATCATTGCCCTCCTCTTCCTCAACGCTACCATCAGGCAAGCACTGTCTTCACACCACAGGGCCGAGTCTGTTGCTGCGTTCTGTCTCATCCTGGCCCTGTTCCCAATGCCTTTATCAGGCAAGGCAGCACAGGTCGTCTGGAAGTACAACATGTATATGAAGTATGATCAGGCTGTGCTACAAATATGATGTACTGCTTGCTGATGGTTGCTAACATGTAGCCCATCCTTGAATGCTGTTGCCTTTGGTTCAGGTCGTGGTCTTACATGACCCTGACGCCTAAGGGCATCAGAAGGAGCTGTGTATGTGCATACCTGAGGTTGCCGTTGATAACTTGGACAACTTTCATGGAACTGTGTCAGCCCTTTGCTGAGGCCCAAGTGCTTGTGCAGCTTTGTGGAGGAGGCGAGCGCTGACCGGGCGATCAAGGCGCTGACGCAGGCGCTGGCGCCCAAGGCGCGCGTGAAGCGCGACGGCCAGGTCAGGACCATCCCGGCGAGGGAGCTGGTGCCGGGGGACGTTGTCGTCATCCAGTTTGGCAACATAGTGCCTGCTGACATTAAGCTCCTGGGGAACGCCTCTGCTGACGAGGTCCCCCTGCAGGTGAGCATGGACTGTCTGCCCACCTCATGGCATGCAGACATGTATCGCTGAAGTGAGGAGCAACTGCAAGAACCCAGGACTGATAGCTTGAGCCTATGCTGATGGGCTGGCCCTGCGAGCAATCACGAGAAGGGCTGAGTGCAAGGACCCAGGATACTTTTGATGAGCCAGTGCTCAAGCGCTGCAGATCGATCAGGCAACGCTCACCGGTGAGTCACTGCCGGTCAAGAAGCACAGCGGTGACATCGCCTTCTCTGGCTCCACAGTTAAGCAGGGCGAGAGGGAGGCCCTGGTGTATGCCACGGGGCAGAACACGTTCTTCGGGCGCGCAGCCGCGCTCATCTCCAGCACGCGGAGCGTGGCCAACCTGCAGAGGGTCATGACGTACATAGGAGCCGTCTGCCTGATCACCATCGGAGTCTGGTGTGCCATAGAGCTGCCGGTGCAGTTTGGGAACTACCACCATAACTGCAAGATCGGCGAGGGTGAGCATTGCCTATTCAGGCCGCGCTCCCCTAAAAGCCTGCACTGGGCAGCTTACCCTATGCCCACTGCCATGTATGCCCTCTCACACAGTGGACTGACTTTACGTCAATTTCCTGCCTATAAGTATGCCAGGAGGGCTGACCAGCTATTGCTCCTTCCTGCTCTGAGGCTTTTTGACCTTGACGGGGCATCTTACAGATTGCGCCTGCATGCCGTGCAGAGGGCTGCCCCACCCTGACCAACCTGCTGGTCATCATTGTGGGAGGAATCCCCATCGCCATGCCCACCGTCCTCTCAGTGACGCTGGCGCTGGGCGCTAATGAGCTGGCCAAGGAGGGCGCTATTGTGGCGCGCATGTCTGCTGTGGGGGAGATGGCCGGCATGGACATACTGTGCTCCGACAAGACAGGTGCTGCGATTTGGCACAGAGCTCCTGCATGGACTATGCGTGCTGTGATGGCGTCATGTATTGTCTGGGTACACCTGTGTGCTTGTCCCTGGTCCATGGGAAGAGGTGCCATTTGTCACTCCAGGAAGCGCTTCAGTACTGGGTGTCCAGCTCCAAGCATAAAAACATAACATGTGACTGGCAGACACTGCACGCATGCGCAGCTGGCAATGAAGGGTTTCAGCAACTTCCTGTGCGCCATCCCGAGCTTTCCTACTCCCCACTCATGTTACTTGACACCCTATGCTGAGCAGTGGTGATGCCTGGTGCAGGCACCCTCACCCTGAATCAGCTAACGGTGGACCGGGACTCTGCGCTGGTCATGCCCGGTCACGACCTCAACGAGGCGCTGATGTACGCTGCGCTGAGCGCTTATATCCAGAGTGAGGAGCCGATAGACGTGGTGCTGCACGAGTCCTACCCAGGCAAGGACACTCTGTGGGACGAGTGGGAGCGCGAGGCCTTTGTGCCCTTCAACCCCACGGACAAGTACACCATCGCCACCGTGAGGAACAAGGCTACCGGTCAGCGCAAGCGCATCATGAAGGGGGCGCCTCAGGTGCTGACCTTACCTTCTGACCTGGCAGCATGGAATGCCATGACCTCCAATGTTGTATCTGTGTAGTATCTGTAATTCCCATGGACATGCACACTGTTGCCACTGCAATGATCCTGCTGAGATGGGCAGTAGAAATACATTAAAAGGTGACTCTCAAGAAAGCGAGGGCTCTCAATACTGGCAAAAGCTCTGACTGCTCAGTCCTGACAGCCAGGCACAGTCGAGAGCTACATCATCTGCTGAGTGAGCTCTGTGCCAAATGCTGTTCTGACACAGCAACTGATCCTGGCTGCCCCGTTCTGACCGTACTGTTGATGCATTGAACAGGGCCTGGAGCAATTCAGCATGCTGAGTTGAGCTAGGGACTTCAGGTGGTGCTGAACCACGCGCGCAACGCTGCTGAGATAGGCGACCAGGTGAGCGAGAAGATCCGGGAGTTTGCACAGCGGGGCCTCAGAGCGCTGGGCGTGGCAATCACAGATGACGTCACCAAGCCAGGTACGTCCTCGCCAGACAAACTGCATGTCTCTACCAGACGAGCCAGGTGGCTGTCCCTGCAGTCTCACTAGATCAGGTTGTACCAGGAGGTACCGCCTTGCTATGCATGGCACAAGGAATATAAGCTCTTGCAAGGGACAGGATCACAACCCTGCTGCTTCAAATCGTGAGGCCCAAGAAAGTGTCTGCTGGTGCAGTGGGAGAGGCAGAGTGGGAGTTTGTGGTGCTGCTGCCGCTGTTCGACCCGCCGCGCCATGACACCAGGGAGACCATTCAGCGCTGCATCGAGAGGGGCGTCCAGGTCTGGCCCATACCCTCAATAATGCTATGAGCACACCTGTTCGGTCACATGAGTTTTGTTGTCAAGTAGCAGCCCGGACATGCTGGACTGCACTGGCACTCTGGCCCTGTATTCTGCTCTGCAGGTTTTATCAGACAGCATGCTGATGTGGACGTTGCTGATTCCAGTTGAAGAGCACAAATCAGTCCCACGTATCTCAAGGCAAGTGCAGCAAGCAATGGCGCCCCCAGCCTCAGGGCACTCGTGCGGTCTGAGCATCTCATTTGTGTGGGCATGCAGGTGAAGATGGTGACAGGCGACCAGCTGCTGATTGCCAAGGAGACTGCCCGGCAGCTGGGCATGGGCACCAACATCCTCACCACTGAAGCACTCCTTGAGGTGGGTGCTCCAAGCCGTGAGCAGTAGGGATAGTATCAGACTCACCACTATCTCACAGTGGTGGGACGCATCATCCAGGCAAGGAGAGTTTGTGCCACAGCCTTGATCAGAGTCAACGTCAAGTTTACTGTGTGGGCAGGGGAAGACAGGATGCATCTGCTAGGGTAGATCTGCTCGGCGGGCAGGAGTAGCATGGATGAGCCTCAGCTGCCGGATGCGGTGTGCAGGACAAGGACGGAAGAGGCGACGCGCGTGAGCGCAGCGCGGATGTAGCTCGGCTGGTGGAGGAGGCCGACGGCTTTGCAGAGGTGTTCCTGGAGCACAGGTTCAAGGTTGTGGAGCTGCTGCAGAGCCGCGGGCACATCGTGGCGATGACCGGCGACGGCGTCAATGACGCCCCTGCCCTGAAAAAGGCTGATGTGGGCATTGCTGTTGATGGTGTGTCATCCCTGCACCTCCACCTGCTGCATACATCATTTTGCTCATCAAGCTGTCAGATACGGAGACCGTTCAGTGCAAGGGCCAGCTTAGTATTCTTGGTTGCTCTCCTCCTATGCTTTGCATCAGAGTCATGATACTGAGACCAAGATCCAGCTGTGCGCAGTGCTCCACCGAAACAAGAGCCTGAGAATGCAGCCTTGTTGCAGGTGCCACGGATGCAGCGCGTGGGGCTGCTGACATCGTGCTGACGCAGCCCGGGCTATCAACAATCACTTCTGCAATCATCGGGGCGTGCAAGATCTTCCAGCGCATGGCCACATACGCCAAGTACACGGTGGCCATGACCTTCCGCATCTGCTTCACCTTCGGCCTCCTCACTGTCATCTACAACTGGTGCGCCCTGCCCGGCCCCTGCCCAGCCTGGGATTGCCAATTGGCCCATTGTTTGCACGGAGATGTTTATGTACAGCCTGGGTGACGGATGCTGTGCGAGGAGTTGCATAGCGTGTGTTGCCTCAGAGAGGAGCTTGTGTGTAGGTACTTCCCGACGCTGCTGATCGTGCTGCTGGCGGTGTTCAACGATGGCGCCATGATAGCGCTCTCAACGGACCGGGTCAGAGAGGCGCCTGTGCCCTATCGCTGGGTCCTGGGCACCATCTTCCTCGAGGGCAAGTGCATTCATCCTCTGAATCAGACCTGGGCAGCATGTTTTCACTTGTCATCAATGCTCGTTGGATAAAACACCACATGCATCCTGCTTGAGCTGCAATGCAACTAATGTCCAGACAGCACGCCGCTAGCCAATGGCACCTGATGGACCGCCTTGTCCAGGGTCAGTTGTCAGGGGGTGCTGCTTTGCCAGCATAGCTACAGTACCAAGAGCCGGTCTGAGAAATGCCAGGCCTGTGCAGGCCTTGTCTACGGGCTGTATCTGACGCTATCATCCTGGGTGCTGTTCCACGTGGCCACTGACACCACCTTCTTCACCCACATGCATCTTGCAGACCTCACCACCACTGGTGACCGCCTCCGTGGGTACTGCCTGAAGGTAGGCTCTCTCCACTCACTCTCCCCTGCAGACTTCTAGGAGGTGTGAGATGGTGCTGGTGAAGTGAGGGACCTTCCACCACATTTGTCATCGTGCTGACTTCGCCCGTACAGCCAGAAGATAGTAGCCCTCAGAATTGCCTTCCGATAGAGAGATCAGACATTCTGCTCCGAGGGTTCTCCGCTACAATCCCAATCTGATGCCTGGCATGAGCTGGAGGCGCAGAGTGGGGATCTGTGTAAGTGGCGTGAGCGATGGAGCCAGACCTCAGATGAGCAGAGCTTCTGAGCGCACGATGCGCTGGCTGCGCAGGCATTCCATGCAACAGACGCACCTCTGGCGTCGATCCCGTCCTATGCCGCGCAGTTCCCTGGCAAGCATGCGCATGTTGCCTCGTTGACAGTGATGCAGCAGTGCATGGCGGAGCAGCACTACGTCAGAGACTCCATCACACGGTCTTTGATGTATAATGAGGTAACTTTCTGCCCATGAGAGATTAGCCATCGCTGTGCCTTCCACGTCACTGGGGCCGAAATGCTGAAGGCAATGTGCTGAGGGCAATCAGGAGTATAAGCAAGGACACTTCACCTTCTGTGCCGCCAACAATTTCTTTCTCCTGGTTGTGCTGTGGTTTCGGTCAGAGGTTATGCAAAGATGCCCAGCCATGCCGAGGTTGCAGGAAGGTATGAGACATCAATAGGATCATTACTTGTTGTTTGCAGGTGTCCATCAGCGGGCAGGCGGTTGTGTTCGTGGTGCGCACGTCAGGCTGGTCCTACTTCTCCCGCGCAGGCCTGGGCACCTACGTCGCCTTCCTCGGAGCGCAGGTATGAACTCTTCCCCTTACAGGCGCCTCACAGAATATGAGTACGTGGGAGCTTCTGTTAGACTTCCCGAGCCCTGTCGCCCAGCCCGCTGACGCACCTGCTGCGCATATGAGCTGCAGAGCGGTAGTGCCTTCAGCAAGCTCTGTCACAGTGAAGTAGAATCTGCTGGCCAGCATTCCTGTTCAGCATTTTTATGTTCGAGTCGCTCACTCCAGCTGATCTGGTGGGTCAGATCAGACGTCGGTTGTGACATTGTTCCCTTGGAGCATTCACCACTTCTGGGGATCTGCAGGTGGCCTCCACCCTGATAGCTGGCCTCGGCTTTGGGGGTTACACACACCCCCGGCACTCGTGGTCCTTCTGGAACGGGCAGTTCACACGGTTGTCGAATGGAAATGCACCGGCCTTCCTGCCCAGCAACCACAACTGGGTGCCCATAGCGGGCAGCCAGGGGCAGTACGAGGCCTCCGCCATTGGCTGCACGTAAGTAAGCTGCTTCAGCTGCACCGTGCCAGATGAAGACACTTAGAGCATATTATGTAGTAGGGGATGCTTATGACAGGGCATCAGGCATCATGAGTTGAAGAGGCCGAGGAGAACGGTGTGCTTGAGGTCTCTCAAATGGCTAACATCATCCCACAAGCAGATCAGGAGTTAGACCAGGGTCTTGTTTCTCTGCAATGCCCCTGACGTGGGATTAAAGGGTGCTCATGGTGTGGGACGCATCGACTCTTGGTCTGTGCGTGCAGCTACTACGTGATTGTGGCCTGGATCTGGGCATTTGCTTGGTCCCTGGGCCTGGACCCTATCAAGTGGGCCATGATGGTTCTGCTCAACGAGGCTGGGTGGCGCGACAGGCTGATCACCTACATACGCAGCCGGGGCAGAAAGGTGTGATCGCCTAGGCTTCTTTGTCCACTAGCGCACATATGAGGTCACAGCAGGAGCTGAAACTGTCCATTAATGCAGGCATTAATCTTGCCGGCCTGACACTCCCTTGGAGCCAACTCCAGACCCCCTTTAAGCTTTCATCAGCAAAGCTAGGAAGAGGGGCCCTGCGGATCTGCATATCCCCATGAGGCAGGTTTTGCTCAAGGCAAGACCTTTGGAGGGTCACAGCGCTGCATGGCGTGGTGTTGCATCGTGAGCAGAGCTGTCATCTGCAGGGTGCAGCCAAAAGGGGCCTAGACGAGGTACAGAGACCTGCAGGGCTTGAGCAGAGCAGCAGAGCTGACTCGAGCAATCACCATTCCACTGCGCCTCCCACACCAGTGAGCCCTATGAAACTCAGAGTCCAACGTATGCAGTCAAACTCGGTCACTGGAAGGATGCTGCTGCTTGCATAAACAGGTGTACTGCACAGCGGCTCTGTTGTGCTGGCAAGTCTTACCTCTGTAGTCATAACACGTAGCACTTATTAGCGTCTCTTAAGGCCAGAGTGTGCTGTAGTGGTCAAACAAAGCTGAAAGCCTCCTCACAGTTTGCAATGCATACCTGCAGGTACCCAGCCATCATCCAGAGGAGAAGCAGTCCTGCTCTGGCAATGGTAGTGCCTTAGGTCTCCAGCCTCCAAATGACACCAACACAAAAACACGAGCTGATAATGCAGCACCTGCTTGCAATCATTGTAGCACTGCGGATGAAGGATGAGATGCTTGTGAGAGCTCTGAGCTCAGACTCTGCTTGGCGATTGATTAGTCAGCACCGTTCCTGTGCCTATCTACAACGCACATTGAGCAGACACACATGCTTCTGCAAAACCAGCTGGAACAACAGGCTGATGACATCATAGACTCGAAAAGGGAACGGAACAGCTAATCACCGGTGAGTTACATGGATCCGGAGTGTCTGTGTCCCTCCTGAGTGAGGCCATCATCGGACCTACTGCACACTGCTGGAATGGCATCTTAGTGTGATAAATCATTGCCCAGTGTCTAGTCTACATAATCATGACATCCAGAGCGGCCCTACAAGCGTCCTCTTGCCGTGCTACTAGCTACAGTTCTGCAAGCCACAATAGAAGACTCCAGCATACACATGCATCCTTTGTGCGGCCACTGATTCACAGGACTACTACAGCTCCATTCCTGTTGCTGGGAGGCAAAACCTCTGCCTGACTGGAGGCGCTGCGAACATACGCCCGCAGCAGGTATCCCTGCAAGATATCAGCAGAGCTACTGAAGGTGTGCAATCCTGCATCAGGCATGATAGTTTGATTGTTTGAAGAGGTCATCATGTGGCGCACATGATTACTCCAGAACCCAGCGCTCTTTTACAGCTTGCTACGGCCTTGTGGAAGCGTTGGTCACAGGCCTGAAAGCACTGTCAGCTGAGGCTTCCCAGCTGGAGGGCATCTTACCTGTGGCTGTACTCCTCTGAAAATGGGACGGTGCAAGAAGTGAAGGCAGCCATGGGACGGCCATGGGATACCGTCAATCCTCAAGCAGATCCGCTCGACCGCTGTAGTCCTGCAAGTCTCTAATCATCATATTGTGACCCAGGTCAGCAGCCAAGCTTGCAATGCAGGTACATATACTCAAGGAGAGCGTGTTGGAAGCTGACTTTCAAAATGGATGCCATCATGAATGCCAACATCCAAATAGAAGGACTGAGCTTATGAAAGGCACAGGCAGTGTGGGTCACCTGTTTGAACTTTCTCATTCCTCCGTACAGCACATTGATGACAGGCTTTTGAGGCACATCTAGAGTTTCTAATCTGCTGGCAAGCCTGCAGAGCAGCCACCAGTACATCCCGCAGCCTCATAGACTAGATTTCTCAAGATGCTCGTGATCTATCGTTCTGCGCGAAGAGACTTCTGCAATGCCTTTCTGGCATTGGTATTGGCAATGTAAGCATGCGCACATTTGCTTCACCACATACACTTCAACACCGACCCAAGGTGTAGCAGGTGTACGGCATCTCACCTTCTAGCACAGAAAGGACCGCGTTGCTGGCTCATGAAGCATGTCACCACTATCATCTTGTACTGGCCCAGGGCATGCTTCTGGATAATGCTGTCTACATCGTCGTCATCGGCAAACTCGTCACTCCATATATTTAGGCAGCCAGGGATGTGTCCACCACGGAAGTCATCGTCTCTGACGTCCAGGACGCAGGTATCGGATTTTTCAGGCCTGCAAATGACTGATGCAATCGGCCAGTGCACAATCTCATAGCTAAATCTCGATGGGGCCGGTAGCACTTCATCTCCAAACCAGAAATGAATTGGTTTCATTCTTTTTGCACCTACATTATGCGTCATGGTCCTTTCGTAGTGTCTGGCATGCAGGTTGTGCGACATACCCGCGCAGCAGACTTGTGAGCCTTGCGCCTTCTATGAAGCCCACGGTCATGTCAAAGGGAGTGTATTCAAGCTTCACTACGTCTGCCCAGATACCATTTTTTTACCCAATGGAACAGGTACGCGGTTGATAAAGTGAAACGCCCTGCCGGTGAGTCACAGGGTTCTTCAAGGAACCCTTCAGGATGATTTATCGACGCCCTCTCATTCCCTGGCTGTGCATGCACTGAAGCTCTTCTCCACGACCGCACCCCTACAGGACGTATCAGCTCCAGACTGGGACATTCCGGAAGCAGACAGGCGGCTGTGACAGCTGACCGGAGTGCGAGGCAGTGTTGAGAGCGCTGTGGAATACTTGAAGCGTTTGGTGGACCAAGCCACTAGCCCATCGGCAAGGTGAGTTCTTGGTTTGCGACAACCTATTCTCGGCCTTTTTAGCGTGATTTGGCAGCGAGGATCAGAGTAGCCCTCCCACAGCCCCCACGTCTTTGTTGGGGTGAGGCAGAGACAGAGCAGGTGGTGCTCACACAGCCCGTGAGCAGCAGCAGGTAGATTTGCAGCCCGTACGCAGCCTTGTAGTTGAGCAAGGAAAGTGACAGCTGAGGAGCAGAGAGACGTGCGTCAGGCGATGCCTTCGATGCGCGCCGCGGCCGAATGATGTAGCCAGCTCGGGCCAGCACCGCCCTAGGCATTTACGCAGAGGAGCGATGACAGTGTGTCCACGCACGCTTGATGTTTCCAGCGAGGGACCTTAGGCGAGGTGCTGGGTTGCTGACCGGGGCGCTGAGGCTGAAATGTGGCCTCGTGACGTAGGTGAACCAGGGATTGTGGACTTTGAGAACTCTGGTCTGATGGCGGCATGGGTGTATCGCAGGTGGGCAGCACCATCATGCCGTGGATCCACGGCGTATGTGTGGAGCAAGGCGGACATTTGGCGGGATCTGTGACAGCCCTTACCTGACAGTGGGATCTGAGCTATTGTCAGTTTGCTGCCGCAGGGCGTAATCCAGTCGCATGGCTGGTGCGCGAAAGACGTCCTTCGGTACCTGTGGGGCGCAAGAGGCATTCGCCGTCACGACGTTGAGACCTTTGAGAAGGTAAGGCCACTCTGTGATAGCCTCCCCCAGAGATTCTCAGTGTGCATGGTGCTGTTACAGGCGTCAGGTACACTACTGCACGCCATTCGGGAAGAGCCTCAGCAGGTCTAGCACATGCATTCAAGTTTCCCTATTTACATGCGGAGCTTGCTGGCCATCCTCTTGCGTTTGTGGCGTGATCTGTGTGCTGATCATTAGCTCTGGGCGACGTTGGATGTGATGGTCATGCATGTTGCAGGATGTCAGACGCAGCAGAGAAGGCAGCCGAGGCGCGGCATAACTTGACCGGATCAGCGTTTGAGCTAAACCCTATGATGCTGGAGCCCGTGAAGAGGCTCTCAGAGGAGCTGGCCAACGCCCTAAAACACCGCAACAGCTGGACGGCCAGCGTCGCCCCTTTCCCAAACGCCATGAGGGTAGGGGTCCCTTGTTGCAGTAATTTGCGGATATATATTCTGGTTGCAGCTCCACAAAGGTGGTTGCAGCTCCACAATGTGCAGCGTGATCGCTGGCGGGGGCCAGAACCGTATCATATCTGCCACAGCAACTAGCTCTTTATTTGCATGCCCAGAGTCATATGATGAAGGAATTGGTGCCAAGTAAAGCGTCGGGAGTATGCATCTGCAAGGGGGCATCCTCTGCCCCATCACAGCCTGACTTTGTGCGCTCCTTGGGCGCTCTCTTCAGCTGCTCTGTGTGGCTGCAGGTTGACCCTAGAGGCCCATCTCTTAGGAGCTCACTAGATGCCTCGAGCGCTGTACCATCCATGGTCTCTGCCTCGAGCAAGGCGCATGGCCAGGAAGTAGAGGTACACCCCTGCAACCCCAGTGGGGATAACTCGCACAATATACAAACTCATGCGTCTGAGAGCCCACCATTTGCGTTCAATTGCACTTCCTGTACCGCACTTGGGAGTGTGCTGGGCCGGAAATCTATATCGCCCTCAATGAGACATGCCCTTTGGCAACGGAGTGCGCCCATGCTTGAGATGCAGCTGCTTGCGCAGGCGGTGAAGGGGAAGGAGAATCAGCAGCCTCAGGAGCAGCAGCAGCACCACAACTACAACCCCTGGTACAGCCTGCTCTCCTGCAGGCTGCTGGGCTTCATTGGGGGCGGTGGCCAGGCGCCTGCGGAACATGAGGAGGTCCGCAACACCGCACGGACAATTGCCTCAAGCCACAGGCTGTCCGCCGAGCGGCGTTTCTCGGAGTCGTCCATGCACTCCATTAGATGTGCGCCCCTCACCTTGCCCCTGGAGTCTATATACCCTCCAGCTGTTGTGACACCCATGCTGTAAAGGATGAGGCAGTCAGTATTGTGCTTCGGTGATTGCTGCCAGCGCACGGGTCCTTGCAGCCAAGCTGACAGTGCAACCCACATGAGAGAATGCCAATCTCGGAAGAGGCTCATCAGGAGAGGCAATCCTGATGAGCACTTCAGAACTTTGCGTTCTCTTGTGCTCAAGCCCCAACCTGATTGCCACTGAAGTGGAGTCCTTATGCATGTGGTGTTCCTCCTTCATGGCGGCTATATGCCCAGCTGCATATCATTGCCTTGATGCCATCATGGCTGCCATGCACGGTGGTCATATCTGTGTTTCACTGTGTGACGTCTAACGATTTGGGTGATGGGTGCAGCCTTCTCTCTGGATGGTGGCGACTCGCCCAGCGTGCGCTCAGCGCGCAACAGCATGTCGCGGCGGCGGCTGCCTAGCAACCTGCGCCGCTGCGCGCACGAGTTTGCCCGAGAGGACGGCTACGACCGCGACACCAGCTTCTATAGCGAGATGGCGGCCGAGGCTCCGCAGACTAGCATTCGCGGCCTCTCCAACTCTCTGGACCGCTCTGGGGACCCCCGCCTGTCTAGTGGTGCGCCCCCAGCTTGTATACACCTGCCTCAGTACATGCAAGATGTGCATAGCCGCTCATGCCTGGGCCGTCCAGGCTCCTTTGCTGAGGATGGGCATGCCTACTCCTTGAGGAATTGCGGGCTGCTATGGCGTCTCAGTTCTCTGGCTCTTGGCACTGCGAGCAAAGATGCACAGCATATTACAGGTCAGTCAGCAACAAACTGAGAGGCGTTGAGGTTATCGTGCAGCTGACGGCAAAGGCGTGCCGCTGGGAGAGGAGGAGGAGGTCGAGCTGGAAAAGATGGCGCTGAAGCGCAGACGCGAGGCTGTGAGGGAGGCTTGGCGCAGATCGACGTCCACCGATGTGGCCACGCCCTCCATGGACATGGTCCGGGCAGCGGGCAGGCCCTCGCTGCCCACTGTGCCCTCAACGGCTGCCGCATCTGCTTTGGATGACTTTAGCAACGAGGAGCTCGTCCGCCGCAATGATATTTTCCAGGGGCGCCTGTAGAGGCCTCGCGAGAGATTGCAGAAGCATGGCAGTTTGCCAAGGCATTCGGCAGAATGACAGGCAAAGCAGCCCAGTGCCCTTTGCAGCCTGTTTAATTGGGAACATCATTCTTACGAGCCTGCAAAGCAGCTCAAGGCCTGGATATCCTCATGCAGGCAACCACCAGGACAAATTTGCCTGACTGACAGGGATATTCAGGGTAGCCCGCAAAGTATGAGCTGCACATGAACCATGGAAAATATTGCTCTTTACAGCAGTGTATTGGTTAGCTGCAGCCAACACTATGATACAGGGCCAGTGCATGAGTGCACACGGATTGCAGGACTGCCATTCTTTAGGACTTGGGGTTACGTCATCCGCTCTGCTGGAATGAGAGCTGCAATGGACTGTGCTGGTAAGGCCAGAGCAGACAAAGCGTGGTCCGTTGCAGCACGGCTCCTGAGCCAGCTTCAGCACTGCAGCACATTTTGGATCTGCATTCTTTGGAGACACGCCCTTCGTCGCCAGAAAGAGAGAGGCTTTGTTTGTAGTTGGGGTTATTCACTGGGCAGGATATCTGCAAGTAGCAGCGCTCAAAGCAAAGCGCCCACCACGACGGCTGCACATGCGCCTCTGGTTGGTGTTGAAATCTGGTGGCATGACATCAATACGCCGCAGGCCTGTCTGTACAGTAGGAACGGGTGCCTGCTATCCATTACAGTGGATTAGGCATTCTTTGCAGGGAGAATGTTTAGAGAATTCCCATGGCTCTGCTGTTAGCAATGGGGCAGGGATCCCATTAGTAGTTGATGCTCAGTGCAGCCCTGATACAGAGCTTGGTGAGAAGACGAGACCCCTATGGCACCCGCACGGATCTCAAGGAACAAAAGGACACTGCTTAACACATCCGTATAGCTATGTTTGGCAACTCCACTCGCTGCGCTACAATTTTGATTCCGCAAAGTTTCCCTCTATGGTGTGCGCTGGAGTGATAAATCAGCCCTGCAGCACTACCTAAGCACGTCACAGCAGAGTCCCTGGGGCTCAAGAAATCGTAGTAAGTGTACATGCAACTCAGTCTGCCATCATTCTTTGGGTGTCACATCTGGCAGGTATTGTATCCCCTGGTGGATGGATGTTACTTGCAGACTGTGTGCATTCGCTGCTCATTTTGGGCATGCAAGAGAGGAGTGGTGTACTGCTCTTCGTTGTAGGGCTTCCCTGCCATCAAGCTTAGCTTTCTCAAGGGACTGCATCAGCAGCATTGGGTTATCTCTCCTGCAGCGCAGGTTGTCTGAATTCTCCGGGACGACTCAAAGAGATTGTGTGGGAGCTCGAAAAGTTCAGGCGCTTGATTGTATCCTCTCACAAAACCTCAGAGTAAGCAGCAGTTGTTGAGACTTGCAGTATTTGCAGCTTCTTGGTCACCTTTTTGGTTGCTTGAATTTATTCTTACAGGCAGCTGACCTGCGCATGTCAGGCTCAAAATCTGTAAACTTACCTTACAGCTTTGCCGAGGTGGTCATGCTTGTATGAGAGTTGCCATGTCAGGTACAGACATTTGTAAGACTCATATCTACAGATCTTGATCTCAAGGAACACAACCTTTCTGTCCTGCGTACGTCTTCTTCAACACATTGCAGTCAGGACAGGTACAGACACATCATTTGCATGATTTCATCCTTTGCATGATTTCACGCGGACCTAAGGGCTGCATCCACCTCGTCAGTAGAGGGTCAGTCACAACCTCTGATCTTGGCCTTCATCAACTTAGTTAACCGGTTCATTCCCTGCCCTGTCCTATCCTATAGCACAACTGATGTCGATAGCATTAGCAATTCAGGTCTTGCAACATTTTCTGGCTGTCACTTCAGCAGGCAATGTAAGTCTGTCTTTATCTGCCTCCATGCTGCTTATTGTACAATTCATGCAGGCATGTGGGCTTGTGCACATCTGGGACACATAATCGCATGACTGCAAAGGTTGCGCCTGACTGTGAATGCTGCTCTTGGTGGAAATGAAGCAGCTTTGGCTCCCTATTGGTGCAATAAATGCTGATGTACATTGCATGCACCCGTATTCTGTGCAGCAGGGCGTATGCACAGGAGATGGGTACGTGCACTGCCACAAGAGAAAGGCAGGACCAAATCTGTGCCTTCAGCTGAGCCTTGAAAGCCTGACAGGAAAAGTGGAACCCCAACTCCCTCAATGCTTGACAGCCTGAGTCAGTAGAGGGTGCAAAAGCAAAGTGTATTTGGGCAACCTTATTGAGTGCTCTGCAGCTGCCCGGGTTTGCAGCAGCGGTTTGAAATCCATCGTACGGCTCGCCTCGAGCTGGAACGCCGGTTGATTGGGGGATGGGCTGCACATTTAGGCGAAGGGAATAGCAGCAGCCTCAGGTCCCAGCATGCTGACTCAGCCTCAAGACTGGGTCTAAGGGCCAGGATGGCTCGTGAGGCTGAGGCGGACCGCTCATAAGCCCTAGGATGAGGTAGATCGCTGGCGACGGTTTGTGTACAGATAGATGAGGGCGGTGGCACCCAGCAGAGCAGCCATAGACAACAGAACGTCCCTGCACAGCAGTGCTAACTGTTCACAGGGCGTGCCTTGTGGCTGGCGACCAGGACACTACGATGGGAGACGCTCCAACCTCCGAGTGCTGCAAGACAATGACTGTCATGGGTGAGACGAAGCTCAGTACTGGCACGCTCAGTCTCAAACGCACGATACATGGCTGCTGCTGGGGTGTCTTTTGGGAGAGTCCTCCAAGTTGCCAACCTCAAATGCCTGATGTGCAAATATGGGCCTGACAAACCTTTGCCTACCTGTTTGAGAGGGAGGCTGGGAGGGTCGGCAGCTTATCTCTCATGCTTGCCAGGAAGGCTTTGGGCTCCTCCACAGGATCCTGGGCAGGAGTGACACAAAACTTTGCTTTAGGGTGATATGAAGGACAGACACACGCAACACACAGCCGATAGAAGAGCTGCTTGCTCAGGGATGAGCACTTGAGGCGGCAAAGGTTCTTTAACGCAGCAGTCAGATGGTGCAGAGTGCTTAGTCTTTCCTAAGCTGGCATAAGGTACACAGATGGCGCTCACCTGTGATGGCATGGCCGATGCAAGGAGAGGGTCTATCAGCAGTTCATGCAGGCTTTGCCTCAAGATGTCCTGCTCGTTTATTGTACCTGCAGGGACAGATACTGTCAGGATATTGGTAGCCTTACCGTGTTGTAGAGCGTTAATCACGAGGAAAAAGCACAGTATCATGCTTGCTGCAAGTAGTGGCCCCACTTCAAGAAATGCATGTGATGAGAAGGCCTTGGGGCCTCGTCTGGCAAGAGGCTGATCGCACCTTCCCAGCTCTCGCTCTGTGCCTGCTTCACGTCAGGGATGTACTTGCTCACTGTCAGGCCCATGTAGCGCATGTTGGACGGGTTATCCTGCTCCCGGGCATGTAGAAACATGCGCCCCGACGCTGCTTGGAGGGAGCAGTGAATTGTGAAGACGCTGAGGAAGCCCTTCCTGATATACAGTCAACAGAAATTCAGGCGTGCTCAGCTGGTGTGAGCATTGAATGCATACTGCAGCTCAGATGTGGCAGCAAATGAATTAATTATCAGCCCAAAATGCACATGAAAAGCATACCTGGTGTACTCCAGCACCCACTCATTCTCAAATTTGCCGTTCCAGTCGGTTGCTGGCGCGTGTCGAGATGACCCTAGCCGTCTGTCAGCATGCACGTCAAAGCCAGAGTCTACAGCAATACCTGCGGGGGACACAGCGCTGACCATCACAGTCATGGCGCAGACTAGGGCTTTGTAGAGCAGCTGAGGCGAAGTTCCCAAGGATAGTCATCAATTACTCTCAATTGTACGCGGAACTGGTTCAGGAAGCAAACGCTATAGCTTCAGAACCCTGCTCGCGCCCTCATAACAACGGAGTTCCGCCAATTGGGCTGCGCATCTTGCTGCATATCAGGCTATTCAGGGCATGTTGAGGGGGACCGCTCATTGACTCACAGTGCACACAAAGAGCCAATATTGCTCCGCCGTCACTCGTGTGTATGTGCTTGGGCTCCTTGACGGCCAATTGCAGAGACTTCTCTAAATCATGGTGCCCTTCCTGCATCGGTTCTACAGCCCCCTCCTTTGTCATGCCGGGGCATGTCCCTGGCTCTATGTCTGCAGAAGGAGTTCTTTACACTGCCTTTCGGCGGCTAGTAATGTTCCGGTGGGGCCATCCGAAGGGTTCCATGTGCGATTCCACGCACTCCCATGTGGCAGATAGAGCAAAGCACGCGTTTCACATGTCGTTAAATTGGTCTAGTAAATGACATCGCAGAACGGAGATCTGTGCAGCCTGAGAGCTAGGTGCGCCATATCACAGTGACTATTATACTGCACAGGACAAGAGTTTTGAATGGCGAGTCGCATAGCGTGCTGGGGTGAGGTCAAGCTGAGCCTAGCAAGGGGCATGGAGTGACTCAATATTCCCTGCCCTGAGCATTCAGAGAAGCACTTCAATAGCAAGGCTCGAGAGCACAGAAAATATGTCGGCTACCGCTTTCGAGATCGCTATACCAGATGCAGACATCACAGAACTTCAAGAAAAGCTGAGACACAGCAGACTTCAAAGACCATTGGAAGGTGTGGGATGGGAATATGGCATGCAATCCGAGGTCATGAAAGATTTTGTCGACTATTGGGCGAACAAATTTGACTGGAGGAAGCAGGTGATCTGCTCAGCGCCATCATGTCCCTTCACATGCCGGTGACAACGTCTGACCGCCTGTCGCCCAATCACACTCTTACTGCCCGCTGCAACAGGTGTGGCATCTGTGGAATGGTGAACATGTATCCTCATTCAGTCCGATATCACACATAACGTCTGGGGTGCAGGAGAAGTACCTCAACTCCTTCAAGCAATACCGGATGGACTGTGGCAACATCGACCTCCACTTTGTGCATGAGCGCTCTAAAGATCCTGCGGCCATTCCCCTGGTCCTGTTGCACGGCTGGCCCTGCAATTTTACCGACTTCCACAAGATGATCCACCCCCTCGCAATGCCTGGTAAGCACTCACTGTGCTGGCATGTGAGCAACACATGATGCAGGCAACATGCCTTGTTCCTTACAGGCAGACCAGCTTTCAGCAGACAACACTGACTTCTGCATGGCATGTCTGCACCTGGAGGCATACCGTGACCAGGAACCTGACAACCAGGTTGCTTGCAGTTGAGCAGGATGGGAAGCAGCAGTCCTTCCATGTGGTCGTGCCCTCAATGCCCGGCTTTGCCTTCTCTGGGCAGCCCAAGCGGCCCGGCTATGGGCCCAAGCAGATGGGGGAAGCCGTAAATAACCTCATGCTGAAGCTCGGGTACAACCGCTACGTGGCCCAAGGTGCAGTGCACAGTCCACTTCTACCCTTGCACTAGGCAGCTTTTCAAGAGCATGCTACAAACAGCTCCAGGACTACAGATCATGGCCGAGGATGTTTCCTGGATGAGCTCTGGGAGCTTGCACAAATACTGGAACATCCACATCGGGACGTCTGCATCACTGTGGACGGCGTTGCTGGTGCGCAGTGAACAGAGAATTCAAGGAAATGGTCTCTGTTCTTTGTGACCGTGCTGTGGAGAGGAGAAGCTTCACTCCACGAGGCTGCTGTGGCGGCATAGTGACATATACACTGGGAGCGCTGCATAGTCCACATAGTGTGCTGGGCATAGCTGAGCCTGCAATGGATCCAGCATTTGCTCTCAAGCGCTGCTGACGGGTGGCACGTGATGTGGTGTCAGGGGGCGATTTTGGCGGCATGGTGGCGTACGTGCTGGGAGCGCTGCATCCGGAGCACTGCGCAGCTGTCCACAGCAACATCACCGTCTGCCTGCCCTCCATGACCAATCCCTGGACCATGCTCCAGGTGCGCTCAACCCGCGCCAGACCTGCATACACTAATTTACAGGGCTGCAAAATTTAGCAGTGTTGGCACAACACTAGGCATGTCACAGGGGTAGTGTATACTCACTTTTGTTGGGTGACTGAGCCTTACCAGCAAATTCACGACCACGTGCCTCTGCTAGAGCTCATCATATTCTGCCCATGTGTAGAGACCTGGGGCCCACAGGAAAACAGCTGCATACTCACCCATGCGCACTCACAAAGCCTCACATCTTGCGCAAGCATCAACGCCTGAAAACCGCACCCTGTGCGAGGTAGTCCGTGATTTGCACGCTTTGGAAGCAGCAGGCCTCGTGATCAGTTGCATTTGTGCAATTATGGTCCATGGATATTCGTGATCAGACTCCTCTTGGGCAGACAAGCTGTGTAGGACTTTCAGCCAGACGGACCTTGAGTTGTCAGAGCTCATGCTGGACTGCACGGTAGTTCATATCCATGGCGCAGCACCTGAAGCCGTAGCTACCTTTTGTCTGATGATGCAGAGCTGAATGTGTGCCAGCGTGATGTGCAGATGGCCAATGCGAGCCTTCCTATGGCCAAAAAGTACCCGGTGTTTCTGAGCGCGGATGACATCAAGGGCTTGGAGGGCCTGAACGTCTACATGAAGGAGGAGTCCGGCTATGCAGAGATCCAGAAGACCAAGCCTGACACCATCGGCTATGCTCTCAATGACTCACCTGCAGGTGAGTGCCTCACATTCTCTCCTAGCTCCTGGGCTCTAGGGGAAGGTAAGGGCTGAGCCATGCGAAGGCAGGTGTTCATACCTGAACAGCCCTGCCTGTCCTGGCTGCAAGGCGCTACACATGCCAACGCACTTGAACTTGCAGGCATGCCGACGTGGATCATCAGTAGGTTGTGGTGTCTGACGGTGATAGACTTGCACTCATCACAGGCCTGCTGGTCTGAGTAGTCGGGAAGATGTGGCGATGGTGAACAGGAAGCTGGACGCATGCATCAGCAAGGACGAGCTGCTGATCAACATCAGCCTGTCTTAGCTGTGCGAATGGCATAGTTGCCATGCTTGCAGGTCTGTTGGCCTGGGCTACTTAGAAGATGCAGCGGTGGGTGGAGAGGGAGCTCAGGGGCCTGCATCAGCAAATGCGAGCTGCTGAGCATCATCAGCCTGTCTTCTTCACGCAGTCCATCGCCTCTAGCATGGGATGACGCTGAGCGTCTTTGAATGCGCAGGCCTGCCGGCCTGGATCATAGAGGAGATGTGGCGGTGGGTGGTTGGGGAGCTGGACGCATGCATCAGCAAGAGCTGAGCTGCCAGATCATCATTCGCCTGTTTTTATTCACGCAATTTCATTGCCTCTAGCATGGCGCTGAATGACGCTGAGGTACTTGGGGACTTGCAGGCCTGCTGGCCTGGATCATCGAGAAGATGTGGCGGTGGGTGGATGGAGAGCTGGAGGCCTGCATCAGCAGGGACGAGCTGCTGACCAGCATCAGCCTGTTCTGGTTCACGCAGTCCATCACCTCCAGCATGCGCCTGTACAGGGAGGCCATCGGGCCCCACTCCACCGCCATGCCCGACATTCTCAAGCACCGCTGCACCGTGAGCACCCTCCACTCTGCTCTGTTGCTTGCCGTGTAGTCTACTTATGAGCCTCATCGCCAACGTCAGTAGCCTCTGTACTGGACCCCTGAGTCTCTTTTGCCACCGCGTGCTGACGCATTGTGACCTCGATCAACGCTCTGCAGCTCAGCCTTTAGGGTGTGATATTCAGGGCAAGCGCATTCGTGCTGTGGGTGCTGATCGGCAGCTTCACCAAGCCTGCTGAAAGCACCTAGCTGCCCTCATGGGAATAAGCAGCATAACTTCCAGCCTGGCTCTGATGCTGCATGCAGGCCCCGACAGCCATTGCAGTTTTCCCCAAGGAGATCTGGACGTACCCCAAGTCCTGGTGCGCCAAGCAGTACAACCTCAAGCGCTGGACTATCATGCCAGCTGGCGGTGAGTCTGGCTTATTTCACTCAGCCAGCTGTCCTCTGCTCTTACACAATGATTGTGGCAGGCTTGCAAAGAATATATGCAGTGGAGGTAGCCTGAGTGTGCAGGATGTGAGCAATGTGAGGCATGTGCAGGGCACTTTGCAGCACTGGAGAAGCCTGAGCTCTTAATGGCTGACATGCGCGCCTTCTTTGCAACCTACCATTGAAGCAGACCATCAGATGACCATGTCTCGCGGTAAGGACAGAGGTGGGGCTGCACGTACGTGTAGCATGGCCAGCATACAGCACTAGTAGCATGTGAGAGACAGACGCATGACTGTTGGTGATGGAGAGATTCGGACTGATGTATCGCACGGCACCGGCTTCTCAGCAGACACGTGCGCCACATCAACCACATGCCTTCATGTCTCTGAGGTGTGGTATCTGACTTTGCGCAGCTCCCTGGCAGAGGGTGCTCGCCAAAGCGGGCACATATCCTCCCTTGCCTTTCAATTTTAGCAGCCGGGGTCCCATATGATAGAGCCAAAACGGCTGCTACAATGTAGAGGTGAAATTGCAGATGTTGTGCCAGCTGCAAGGCAGTCATTGCAATCTCATTGAACAGCGGCGATTATTCTGCAATGTACAGAGAGAGATGATAGCAAGGCTTGAGAGAGTCTCCTGTGAGACAGAGCAGATGTCTGCGCAGACAGCAGTGCGGAGAACCTCATGCTCAA
Organism: Coccomyxa viridis; assembly: GCA_963930925.1. Lineage (NCBI taxonomy): Eukaryota > Viridiplantae > Chlorophyta > Trebouxiophyceae > Coccomyxaceae > Coccomyxa > Coccomyxa viridis. Next base: position 230,580 of record CAWVOJ010000008.1, on the reverse strand, counting down.
TTCCCTGCAAATATTGACACTAGGGCACTTCGAAGCAAGCCTCTGCAGGCATGTGTTGGACCAATGATGGTGGAGACCCAAAAAGGAAAGCAGAAGCCTCCTTGCCTTGCTGCTCTCGCAAGCCTAGATTGGTCGACATATGAGAGGGTGAAGTAGAGGTGCTCGTTTGGTGAGCACTGACAGGGTATGTATCTGCAAGCCAGGTTGCGGATCTAGTGAACCTTCCCAAATGCCTTACATTTTTGTAGAGTAAGCACCAGTCAAGCCTTCCAACAGTACTGTACATGTTGCTGCGTCTAAGACCTGAAGCACCTCCTACACTAAGCCAATACTACCTGTGGCCAATAAACACGTGCTAGATCCTACCATGCATATAGATACTTCTGGCAAGGAACAGGGCATGGCCTGTTCCCCTTCCTCACATGAAGGAGCCCTGAAAGACCTGGCCAAGCATAGCCAAGGCGGGAAACATGGCCGCATGTGAAAGCAGACAGTAGTCTGCTTCAAGAGATCATATCAAATCACGGCCTCCCTATGAGCTGGCCCAGCAGTGCACACAGAGTCGCACATTCTGCAGCATGTCGCGCCCAGCCAATTGGAGATTCTGGGACAATGCCTAGTCTAAAGCAGCATTCGTTGCTTATCACATCACGTCACCAAGTCCCGTGTCAGTGTTGTGAAGTCCTCTGATCTTCTCCAGAGGGTCATAGCTCCCACTCCATGCGTTGGCATACAGAGGGTGCCTACTGCCTACTGCCTTCTATAGACCTGCTCATAGATACACTATGTCAGCTGTAGTAGAGTCCAATGCACCTGTTCGTGCATTGCAGTGCAGTGCAAATTAGAAGCAACACTGTAGGCATAAGTGCAGGCCATGCTGGTAATCTTGGGGGGGTGATTCCATTGATATATGCCGGAGACATGAAGTGAAAAGAGAGGCAGCACACCTGAATACATTTCTCTGTCTGCCCCTTGACAGTTGTCACGGATGTGACGCTCAAAGTGTCGTCTGTGTACAGGTTGTAGACTTCCCGAATGCTCCCTGCAGGAATACCCTCACCCTCTGCTGCTGCTCTGTCAAATCCACAGCTTGATTAATGCAGACGAATGCAGCGTAGCCCAGGCGCACAGTGAGAGAAATCTGGGGCTACATGAACGCATAAGATGTTGCCTGTGTGTTGACACTCAATACCTGAGTATGGAGGGTCCAGCTGGATGTCAACTTCCACTCCCTTGGGCAGAGCTCGCATAGCTGCATGCTGCTGCCCTGACTTCTTGTCTCGTCTGCTCATAGACACGCTCTGGCCAAGCTTGAACTCCTCTGTGTGCTTGTAGAAAGGGACGTTGTCCACCTTGTACACCACCTTCAAGCCTGCAACAGCATTTAGGATTTCCGACATGCGTCATGTGACCCTACGAGGCAACTTCTTTCAAGCTTGATCATGGCAAAATGCCGACAACGGCTGGCCACAACATGAGTCCTATATTCGATGCCTCGAAAAGCCCATGCAGGTTTCGGTGTTACGAGCAGCAGCAAGATGCCGGCGAAAACATTCTTGCAAGAAATACTTACGTTCCTGGTCAGACTCTATTTGGAGTCCGTTAATGAGCTTCAAAGCGCAGGCCTTCTGAATTCCTTGGATCTGCAGCAGGTCCAGTTGGCGTGCGTAACAGTCCACATCGCTGTTGCTTTTGTCTTTCCTCCAATTTCCAGCCAACCTGGTGGCGATAACGGCAGGAAAGGGAGCTGCCCCCATCGAAGCCCTGTTCCGGAAGTTGTCCAAGTGCGAGGTGAAAGCCTCGAAGATATCCCGAGTGAAGGTCTCCGTTGTATGAATGTTCGTGACAGATGCAGAGCTGCGTCTGAGTCGTGCGTAAGCTGCACAAAATAAGGAGCTTGTCATCGGAACCAGCGGTAGCCGGCTCCACGGTAGCTGGGCATACACCACACGTAACCTGCCCATAATGCCCACTGTAAGAAGCAGCGGTTTCGGCAAAACGCAGCCTCCACCTCTGCGAGCGTAATCCTCCCTGCACGACAGTCGTTGATTGCTATATCAATTTAGCTGCTGACATTTCGGTTCGCGTAGCTATGATGATGCAAGCGAGACTGCCTTAAGAGCATCCCAATTTGAAACGTGCCAGAGGCCAACCTTGACAGGGGAGCCAGCCTCTGTTTGGTTCGGTAGACTATCGAAACGGAGCACGCGATCAATGTACGACACTGAATCTACTTGTTGGGATGACACTTTACGAGTGGCAGGATATTGCAAATTCATCACACTGTGATAATCACGGTTGCAAGTAGCTGCTCACATTCGCCCTCTAGAGCATAATTATGCTTATAGGCAACATTTTCAGACGCTGATGCACTGACAACACACGGTGTTGCAATCCAAGATGGCTGCTCTGCTCTAGACATCTAGCTCAAGCGAGCCTCCCACTCACTGGCACTCAAGCTTGCACCTTCCTGCCTTTACTGCACCCCTATTCCAGCCCAGCTGCTAACATCCTGAGCACTACTGGCACCTACTTTGCATCTCTGTTCTGTCAATGTTCAACAATGCTCAGAATTGCACGATAAGCCTGTTTCCGCTCTACAAGGCGTTGGAAGTGTTGCTGCAATCACAGGGGAAGCTCCTTCTGCAGCGCATCCAGATTAGACTCGTGCACCAGTTCCATGAGGTCCATGCGGCCTGAGCAGGCAAGCGAGGTGCGCAGGTAGCCCCACGTTGAGGACGCCTTTGGGTTCATGCTCAGCGCTCTGATGTAAAACCTGGCTGAGGTCTCGTAGTTGCCCACGTTGGCCTGCACCAATGCCAATCCATGAGACAGACAACAGCTGCATGCATACGACAACAGCAGACCCGCGCGCACAGCTCCGGCAACTGTGTATAGCCGTGGGTCGCACTTGCTGGCTCTGAATGCCCTATCTCACAGCAGTGGCAATGTCCAGGGCAGAAGAAGCGGCACTGGCGACTCTGTGCCAATCCTCCAGCCAAAAGGCAAGCTATGGATTGGGCTGCAGGATGCAGGACATGCGTCATCCATGAATTCAGCAGACACTCTCACGCAGATGGGTGCAGGCGCCCGCAGAGAGCTGTACCTGCGCAATGCCCATGTTGGTCCATGCGCGCATGTAATTGGGCTTCAGGTCCAGCGCCTTCTGGTAGGCCGCAATGGCTTCCTGGCTGCTGGAGCTGTTTGCCAGGGTGGCACCCAGCTTGTTCCACAGCGAGTAGTCCCTTGGCCGGATCGCAAGTGCAGCCCTGCACCGCAAATTTGCGTCAGAGCTGTTTGCATGGAGAGCCTCTGGCTGCGGTAGCATGACGCCAAAACAGTCCTGCACCAAGGAGCTAAGGGCTGTCTCCATCAGGGCACCTGTCACATGAGAGGAGCATTCAGATATCTTGCAGGTCATCTGCCATACATGAGGGCACTACTAGCAGCATCGTGCTGCCTTGCCACTGGCACGTCAACAACACAGCTCATGCAAAGGTGTGCAAGTAGAGAGGGAACGTATGTGCCAGCTTGCCTGAAGGCATCTCCAGCAGCGCTGTACTGCCTGGCAAGGCTGCGCAGAACTCCCAGCGCCACCTGTACATCCGCATTGCCGGCCTCCTGCAAGCAGCAGTGTAGCCTGATGCAAGCAGCAGTGTAGCCTGATGCAAGCAGCAGTGTAGCCTGATGCAAGCAGCAGTGTAGCCTGATGCAAGCAGCAGTGTAGCCTGATGCAAGCAGCAGTGTAGCCTGATGCAAGCCTCATTGACAGCCCTGCAGGGGCTTGCATGCCAAACCGGCCGAAGCAATCCCAGACACCCTCCTGTCATCTCCACTCTCAAGCACTGGGCCATGATGCACGCACATGATTTGGCACTTGGTCATGCATGACATGCCCAGGTCAACCGCAAGATACCTGCGCTGCTGCCCGCTCAAAGGTAGCCAGGGCATGTGTCAGGCGCTGGCTGGAGTCCTGTGGAGGTCCAGCATCCTGAAGCAACTGCAGAGTATACACAGTATCAGAATCGAGCTTCTTGTTGTATAAAAGCACCCCTGCCATGCACACTGTGTGCGGTCTGTGATGCGTCCCTGCGCAACATGACTAAGCATGCGCAACTGACAAGCTCAGCGTCGTGTCCTGTAGAGGCAGTGTATAGGGGACAATAGGACATGATACCATTGGACCACCTTTTGCACAATGGATGGAAGGACCATGCACCGACAATGTTCCAGAGGTGGCATGGAATTCATAGAGCTCTGAGCACACCCTGGTGAAGGCAGGCTGCCGGGAGAGCCAGGCCGTGAGAAAGTTGAGGGCACGCCCCTGGTCCAGCTCATTTGTGTACGAGACCCCCAGAGACAGCAGCACCTCTGCATTGTTAGGATCCGTGGCCATGGCCTTGTTCAGCGCTGCAATTGCCTGTAAGGCAGCAAGAGCAGGCTCAGCCAACATCCTTACTGTCATCAAGTCACAGTGCATGCCTGGAACGAAGCATCAGCGAGCAGATGCCAAAGAGTTCTTGGCCGGGCTTTTTCACATACGGAGCTGCTTCAGTAATTCGTGGAATGGTGGCACGTACTCAATTGGACACACAAGCACACATCCCAAGAGTCTTCAGTTGGCAGGTTGGTAGGACGGTGAGTCAATTATCCTTCTTATATGGCGCGCCAGAACGCCACTAACATGCAAAGTGAAGAGATTGGCCTCACCTGCTGGTCATCGTCATTCTCTGCGTGCACGGTGCCAAGCAAGCGCCAGGCTTCCACGTTCTGCGGCTGCCGCTGTACCTCTGCCTCCAGCGCCAGCACTGCCTCGCTCAGCAGGCCGCTCTGGAACAGCGACTTCCCCTTCGCCAGGCTGTTCATGTCCTGCATAAAATGCTCTCCTATCAGTGCCCACTTTTGAGGTAAGCACTTACAAATTTGCCATGAGTGTTGGCGCAGGGCTGCACAAAACAGCGGAATGTTTCCTAGTGCTGATCTGCGAGAAGGCAGCATGGCAATAGCGCTATGAGCCAAGTATCAGCCTGACGGGTAGGCAGATCAATGCATGGAACACAGGTCAGAGGCGAGATGAATGATGCTCACATTGAGGAATGGGTTGTTCTCTGCAAATTTGTAGTCATCTGCAGCAGCTGCTGCCATGGCTTCCCTGGCCTGAGTGGCTTCAGACTCCCAGTCATCGAGCCAGCTCCTCACCTACGATACCGCATCCATCGACATGTTGCACTGCAGATGTATGTCTGAGTACAGGAGGACAGCTTTGGCTACTAGCACTGCAGATCACGTCGGATTCCACAGCAACAGATACTGTGCCCTTTGACATGACTGGTACATGTCCCCCAACAGGCAGAAGAGCAAAGTACATGCCGCCCCAGAGCCAGACGTGCTCTGCTATGTTGACTAATCAAGAGAGATTATTCCTTTAACTTTACTCTTGACAGGGAGCTAGACTGCTATACAGTAGCTGACTTGAGAGAAGGCTGGAGGGATGCAATAGGTGCCTTTCACGGTGGACAAAAGACACTGCTGCTTCCCGGGAGGCTGGGTAGGGGGAGAAGGTGCAGACACGGCATCAGTATGACCTGATCATGTACAAATGTGTGCCAGCATGGGCACACCTCTTCGTTGGGCACAATCTGCTCTGCAAACTGGTCTGCCCACTGCTCGGCAGCCTGAGAGATGCCCCCAAACTCGTCCGCCCAACCTGTCGCATCTTCCTGCAGCTGCACAGCCTTTGAGGTCATGCCCCATACTCACCATCTCGCAGCACAGGCGGCTTTAAATGTCTAAACACCTGCATATTAGCAGGTAGAGCGGCAAAGGAGCAGGTCCAGACAGCCAGACATGCGTGACTGTGAGGAGAGGTCCTGCAAGGGTGAATTCCAGGCAGCCAGCATAATGTGGCTCAACGTACACAGATCCCCAACAGAGCCAACTCTTGACCTCAGCCTCACAACAGATCGCTCTTTCCCTTCCGTCCTTTTGGGTGGTATGCAGGTATGCGACAATGTGAGAATGGACAAAGCACGCCGGAATTCTCAGGCCCAGACACGTTTGAGCTGGCATAGGGCATCTCTCTGAACTGTCAGCACGGAGGCAAGCGCACCTCGCCATAGTGCTTCCAGATGTCCTCGTAGCCCTGCGCCCTGCTGTGCTCGGCCGCCTCCTCAAACTCCTGCGCCCATGCTGCGCTCTCTGCTGGTATCTCCTTTGCCTGCAGTGTACCTTGATGCATCATACATCAGCTGCATGTGCAGCAAGTTTCCTGCTGAATCTGTCCCAAGGACTGATGATAGTTTCCTGCTGCATGCCTCACAGATGGCGCTCTTGTCGCAGCAGTTCTGAATCATGATGCCCCAGCAGAGCAAGCAGATTTGAGGAGTATTGAAATGTCAGGCCATCAGAGCTGGTCTCCTATTCGCCTATTCGGGTGTGTTATCATACGAGGGCAGCTGCTGACCTCATTGCCTTCCAGGATGATCTCTCCGCGGCTCATCTTGGAGACAAACTGCAGAAATTTGGAGTTAGCGAATTTGCCGTCCTTGTCAGCTGCCAGCGTGTCGGCCAGGGCCTTTGTCTGCTCAAGCGCCTTGGCTGAGTTCTCCACTCGCCCACCAGCCTGAGCTGCAGCCTGCAAATGTTTCCACCAGCAGTCAGCACATGCAGCAGCGCTCTTGGGTGCTCTGAATCTAGGAGCCAGTCAGGGTTGAATGCTCCCATATGATGCATGCCTGTGGTCTCTGGTTGAGAAAGCGCCAAGGAATGCAGCCTTCAACTGGGCCAGCAACTTTGGGCAAGCACGTTTACGGAAGCATACCGTGGCTGATTGGCTCTGATCAAATTCGGTGGCCCACTCGTTGGTCTGCCCATTGCTCTCATCCCAGATCTGGTTCCAGGAGCGGGTGCGGCCATTCTGCTGCTGCGCTGCAAAGTCCTGCGCCCACTGCTCGTGCGGCTGGCCTCCCAGCTGCAGCTGTGAGAAGTCGTCCACCCATCTGTAGCAGCATGATTCAGAATGTTCTCCTCAGACTAGCTAAGACTGCTCTTGCGCCAGATACACTGCCCTATGGTACAATTACGCAGCCTGACAGTTCAAGTATTCAGTGTACTGGCTCATGCCAGGAGGAAGGCATTCCCAGAGGAGGTGATCTACTTGTCAGACTCAGCATCAGCAGAGCAATATAGGATCCTAACAAATACCATCCGACCATAAAGAGACTGGCTAGGGGGTGCCTCACCCGTTTGCAGGGCCCTGAAGCTGAGCCAGGTGCCGCGCATTTGCAGCGTGCTCAGCAGCGGCTGAGGGGTGAGCATGGTGCAGGGCGCCAGCCTTGTAGATTGCGTCAAAGGCGGCCAGATCGGGCTGGCCGGGCAGCTGCTGAGGGTCTATGCGTAGCGAGTGCAGTAGGTGCCCAACCTGCAGTCATCCCATAAGGCTGACTCAGGTCATCCCAACCCTTGTCGTCAATTGCAGTCTGTCTCACACACTTGTGGAAAGAATGCACCGAGGAGCACGTTTTCTGCCGGGCATTACCGGCATGCCATGATCCTGACACATGAATTCTGTTGCAAGGGCAGGGCATGCCTGCTCGTCCGCATAGGCATCGCCCCGGTCAGCAAACAAGTGGCGCGCCATGATGGTGCTGCGGTCTCTGATGCGGCACTGGTCCAGCTGCGTCAGCTGCAGCGGGGGCGCTGGCGGGGGCTGGAAGGCGCCCTGGATCTTGGCACTGGCCAGAAATGCCTGCAGCAAAAAGACTGCTTGTTGAAAGGCCAGATGGCATAGCCAACAAGCATGAGATATTGCAGCGGTGCCACACCCACATGAGCCGTGCATCTTAATGGTTGTGCGAATGTCTGCTTCACTAAAGCTCCTGAGCACACAGTCATAAAACCAATCAGAGTCACAGCTCATGGTAGACGCGGCAGATTCTGGATCCAACTTGTCCTCCAAAGCTTCACACAATCCCGTAGACGACATGAAATTGAGCAGGGCAGCAATAAATCTAAGATACCCAGACTCTTGCTGCGCATATCTGGCCTCCATGCTACTGGTGGACAGGTCACAGAGCCTCACATGTAGAGATGGCGCGAGCCCAGGGAGTCCAGCCATGGGCCCAGCGGGCAACCCCGCGCCCATGGGCCTGCCTGGCTGAGCGCCCTGGTATATCCTCTCAAAGTCTGCGAACTCGCGCGGCACTGGCCCTGGATGCCCTGCCCTGGACTGTGCCAGGAACTCCTCCACATCCCCAGGTGCTCCGTGCGAGACCCCGGGGATTCCCATCAGCTCGCCTGCGGGCACCCACTACCAGCATGCAATTCTACTTCAAGCTCACATGCGCATGCATGCCTTCAACAGGGACGCAATGCTGGTAACAACACTCCTTTGACAGCAGTCTCCTAAAGCACACCTAAAGACTGAGGAAGGCATGCATCGCTATAATACCATTGGGAGGGATGATGCGCTCCAGCAAGCACATGAGACAGCCTGTCAGGCATGAACAGCTCGAAGAGCACCTTCTGCAGCAGCTCTAGCAGCAGCCTCCACTGATGACGGTCCGGCCTGTGCCCAAGGTGCTGGGGTTGGGACTCCATTGACTCCAGGAAGCTGCAGCCCATACTTATATAAGCCTGAAAGCCTTGTAAATATGCCCTAGGTGGGCTGCCTCGGACTAGTTAGCCTATGCAAAAATTTGTCACTGACCCAAGCATCATGTGAAGCAGCTCCGCACCTCTCGAAGCCGTTCTTGTGCCTTCGACGACCTGCCCAGCAGTGTATTTGTGAAGCTTGAGAGCGCATTGGAGGGACCGGCGCCATCGTCAGCTGGCGTGCAAACGTCGCTAGCGGTTGCAAGTTCCCGCAACGACATCCCGACTGCTCTGGGCCCAAACAATGGTCAGCAGTACACAAGAGGAATGCACAGTACGATGCCTATACCCTCTCTCGATGATGCTGTGGTTAGAGCGAAGCCATTATATTAATAATATTTGACTCTACTCCGGGAGTCCTATCTACAGACAATGCTGCCCTCTTGGAAGAGCAAGCTTTGGAGGAGGAGTGATCGCCAGGTCAGCATCCTCGGCCTTGTCGGCCACCTCGGCAATACTGGAGACGGAGAGATGGAGGCCTCATGGAAGCCTTTACGTTGGACTGAAGGATCTTGTAGTATTGGTGTACCCCAGCAAAGGGTACATGCTGTTACATAGTGGAACCCTGCCAACAGCAACCACATCCTACGACCTTGAATCAGCCGGAGCTAAATTGCTGCACAAGCTTTTTGCAACGTTGTTAACATTTTACAACCACCGTACGACCATAAGCCGCTCAATGTGCGCATCACAGTTCCAATTGTACCATCATGGGGTTCATCCTGGGCATATTCCCAGGCTGCTTCATGCAGTGGGCCGCAGCTTGGAGTTGCCAGCCCCTCGGGGGTTATCGTCCTTCCAATCATCCCAGGCTCGCTGCCGAAGCGTCTCCTGTTCCCCATCCTTGTCGGCTGCCTTCGCAGCTGCCTTCGCAGCTTCTGCTCTGGACTGCGCCTCTGATGCCCGCTGAGCTGCCGCTATCTCCCTCTCTGCCTGCTCATTACATACACAGAGCCCTTCAGGCTTGAGGGTGCCAGCTGTGAAGACACACGTCCCCTGTGGCTCAAGCTACAAAGGCTCCGCCTCTAACCATCTAAGATTCTGCGGCAGCCTTTTCTGGTGTCGTCTCTGGCACACCTCCATGGTAATCTGACAGGCGAGTATACAACATGAAGAATTTTGCTGCGTGACTGGAGAAGGGGCGGTTTGCTCGGGGAGTGCAAGCACACCTGCTCAGCAAGAGTCCTTGTGGGCAGGACATGGGACGGCCTGAAGACCTCAGCACGCATCCTCTCAGCAGGATTGGCGCTGAGGCTTGCATGTGCCCGCTGCAGCGAAGCCATGAGGTCAGGCGGTGGTGCTTGATCAGGCGCCGGCCGCGAGCGTGCATCCTTTGGCAAGGAGGCTGCATGCTTCAGGACGTCCACCTCCTGTGCAGAGGCAAAGTCTTAATTGCCCACCTGGAAGCTTCGATATCTGAGTTATAGAAACGACCCCCAGGGCAAATGCGACTCTCGGAAAATATGCTACAAGCCAAGCAAAGCTGCTTGCACTTTGTTGCCCTATTGGGGCACGGAAGCTGTACCAGGGTGATGCCAGCAGCCAGCCCAGCCAGTCAGAGCTGGTCCATAACATTCATGCGGCTCCCAGTCACTGTGCACACCTGATGGATGCTGAGAAGCCTGTCTGCTGCTTTGAGGCTGGCCAGGGCAACCTGCTTCAGCCAGCTCTCCCGCTCAGCATCCTCATCGCCTGCTTGAGGTTCCTGTGCATCCCCTTCCTCCTGCTGAATCTGCCTGAGCCTCCTTGACCTCAGATTCTGCAGGCACAGGGCACGTTCCCGTCACAGATGAACAGATTCTCTTGTGCTGCAGTGACTGGGAGGCCATCCTGTGGCAAAGTTGCAGCTAAAGGTCCCTCTGCAGGGAGTGTTGCCTCACACATTTTGCACTCCTGAGCTATGTATCAGCCGGCCAGGTGACCATGTGCCTTCTTCATGACAGAAGGCTGGAGTCTCCCTACAAGATTCCAGAAAAGGCACCCACAAGGGCCAGGAGACAGAAGGTCACCTTCATCTTGAGGGCGTCAAGCTCTGCCTTGACTGCCTTCTCCAGCTGGAAGCGCTGGATCTTCTGCGCACGCTTTGTGGCCGCATCCAGCTGCCCACCTGGCGATGCAGCCGCTCCCAGAGCTGCCTCCTGCTCCCGGCTGAGCACTTTGTACTGTCTGATATCCTCCAAGAACCTGCAGCATGCAAAACCCTACTGGTCAAAGTGAAGATGCTTGGTAAACTTAGGACAGGTTGCTGCAGGTCAATCAACCCTGCAGGTCCTAGTGCGTGCGGGATTCTTGAATGCAACCATACTTTTATCAGAGGAGGTTGAGTCCTTGGCTTTGGCCAAAGGTGCAATATTTGCACATGGCTGAGGCCCCCAGCACATATTTATGCTGGGAGATTTCGGTCATGAGCGTATGTCGCAGCTCAGGCCAATCCCAAGGCAGGGAGATCAGGAAGAGCCATGCATGCATGCCTTGCTTGCTTTGGATGCTGATGGACTTACTCTATGAGGTGATGCGTTGCCTCTTCCAGACTGGCCAGCCGCTTGTGTGTGTCACGTTCATGGGTCTCTGAAAGGAGATAGCCTTGCAGGTAGGGCAGCAACAGGTACTTGAGATCTGCGGTGGCGATGTCATCGACCTCCTCATTCGATGAGAAGATACCCACAGCGGAGGCTTTGGCTACCGCAGCCTGCAACCACCTGATGGCATCCTGCGTGCAGCATGAGAGAGCATGTGTTGCCTGGGCTGTTAGCATGAGCACATGATGAGCAATACACGCAGTATATAAATGAATCCCACCTCGGCTTGCTGATCATCGGCGTCCTCGTGTACGCTCCATGCGCGCTCGAAAAGCGCATGTAAGGGTACATCCTGCAAATGTCATAGCCAGATCAGTACATGATGATGACTGTCATGCCGGTAGAGGAGCCACGCGTCAAGGCACTGCCCAATAGCACTGGAAATACATGAACTGACTCGCCTGAGCGTCCATTGTCTTGGCCTCTTCTGACACACTGTTACCGACAACAGCAAATGTCCAGTTTCGCGCCCGTGTAGGCCATAAAGAGCGCAAGATGGAAGGACTGCCTTCACAGAAGGATCTGCTCAACAAAGATGCAAAGGTTTCTTGATGAATGGGCTGTTTCTGACGACTCTTATAGATCTATCCATTTGTCAAATATCATATGACACCTGGCAGCTGAGGTGGACCTTCAGCGGGCCGCAAATGCGCTCACACAAAATCGGCCTGCTCGCGCGAATCATATAGCTACGAGTTGAGGTTGCTGTCTGAGATCTAGAGCGAGCCCATCGGACAACCCAGGCCGGAGCTTGAGCCCTTCGGGCAGCTATCAAGGCGCCTGGTATATCAACGGATTAAAAGCACTGGGAAAACGGTACACCCAGACCCTGTGGGAGGAGCGCGAGCGCCGGCATCATCTGCGTTTGTAGGTGAGATCACTGCTGAGGACAAGACTGCAGCCTTGCCTGCCATGGGTTACTACTTGGCCCGCCGGCCCTATCAAATCGCTAAGCAGGACACTTAGGCAGGACACCATTGCTCATGCTGTATTCTGAGGCTAGGCTAATGCTCTTTCGATATGGGAGACATCCATGCTAGGCTATAGGTGCGCATTCAGCCGGAGGTTATCATGTTCCGGCCCAGAGCGAAGCGCGGTGAGTGAGCGGCTCAGGGCTTAGGATGGGTGGGGCAGATGAACGCTCGGCTCGTGCCCCCTCAGGGCCCGGCGAAGTTATTTGGCTCTTACGGCCGCAGCGAGCACTAGGGATTCGGCAGTGTCAGCTTCCAAGGGTGTCTTCTCGTCGCCTTTAGGACGGTGATGCCGGCTCTGAATTCGGCGACTTGCAAGGTGCTGTGCTCAACAGGATCCCGAGTGAAAGCGAAGTGAAGCTATTGGGTGCGGTTTGGAGTTCGATGGGGCGACAATACGGGAGCTGGCCAAGTGTGCACGGCTGGGCGCCTGAAATAGACGGTGCCAGCCAGCGCCTTCCTTTAGCTCAGAGGAGGCCCCAGTCGTCTCCTTGTATCACCGCTGTGCGCGTGACGATGTGATCTCGTCTCTTGCAGGTGATTCCAGGAGCACCGCCCAAAGGGTTGTGCCCAGCTATGAGCTCAGCAAGCCATCTTCAGCCCTCTGCACTGGATTACAGGCTGGAGTCTATCAACTCATTCCACAGCCGGACTTCAAGGGGAGGCCACCCCGACATGCAGCAGGTGGTGCCCATGCTTTGCATTAGCTTGATCATCCTGCTTTATAGTGCATGTGTCGGCAGTGCACCCACAGTGGCCCTCTGCTCTAAAGCAGAGATACATAGGGACATGGGAAGCTGCCCATGCAGGCCTGCCCTTCCTGCTGGAGTCTCCTGTACTCAAAGCTGTTTGACGCCCGGGGGGGATTGTTTTGGCTGACTTGGATGCTGCCTAATGTGTAGGAATGTGCATGGCCTGAGCCGCCGCAGCAGCAGCCTCAAGGCTTGCCCTGGTCTGTGCAGGCAGCCAAGACGCAGCGCATGCAGCAGCGGCAGAGCTCCGCCATGACGGGACCATCTCTCCCACAGGTGAGGACACATACGCATAATTGCCATGACAGCTGCCAAGTATAGCTCTGAGAGCTAGGGCGGCATGTCATGCGCAGTAATGAGGCAGCATAGAGTGACAGCAAGATCCCAGAAGGCCATTTGCAACAAACATGCAGCATCTTTCAGATACCACATGATTTGGCACCAACCATGATATGCTGTCAAGACGTGAGAGTCACATTGCTGGATTTCTAAGCCTAGATTGAGAGCAGACCAGCAAACACTCTGGCAGTGCTGAGCTCTGTGCTGATCTGCTCTCACTACAGGACAACCTGCTGTTCTGCCGCTGTCATGCAACGTCTCCAAGAGCTTTGTCAGGATCTTTTCTGCCCACAGGTGAAGGCCTGCAAGCTGGTAGGTATGGGTAAATGGCTGTTCTGACACAGCCTGCAATGCCTTCTCTGCAGGGCTTTACAGATGCTCCACCCGCAGCCAGCCGGCCTGCAATGCAGAATCTTCCACCCATTTTCAGCCCGCACCTGTTCGCTTTCAACAATGCGCCCCAAGGGCAGTACATGACCGTGACCAGTGGGCTCTCTGTGCCCGAGATGGCCCGGGCTGCCCAGCAGCAGGGCCCTGAGGGCCCTCTCAAGGACAACCTGCCTCTAGACGATGAGCGGGCCAACGCAAGGTGGACATCAGCCCCATGGTCCCACAGTGCAAGCCCTGTCCAATTGTAGCACCCTGTGCATTCAATCGAATTGCCTTCCCATCTGCTTCAGCGATACCTGTGGACTATTGACTATGTAAAAGCTGTCATACAGTGATTTCCTTCGAGTGTCACTTGTCAAAATTTCACTATTGCCGGTGCACCTCTACTCTTTGCTTAGAGTGCTTGTTGCTTTCTCAGGGCGAATGCGCTGGGAAGCCTCAATTCTGCGACAGGCTTCTTGCCCGCCCCCACACCCTTTTCGGAAGGTGCCCAGATGCTGCCAGGTCTCAACGTGGATGTAGTTGTGAAAATGGCTCCCAATTCAGGTGACCCTTTTGAGCTTACGATTCATGCCCTCATGGCGTAATGTCCTGTAACTTTGCAGTTGAGATTGCTGTGCCCTTGTGATGGCGTTCACCTGGTATTGGAGTGCTTCAGTCAAGCCATTGTGCTGTGCTCTCCTTGTGGCGAGCTGAGGGCGTGATGGGGTACTGCAGGAGCACTGGCCCCAGCAATGTTAGGGAATGCTGCGCCTGAAGACAGGGGCAGGCAACAAATGAGGGTCAGCCCCGCGCAGGCCTCAGCGCTGCGCCATGTCAGCTCTGCAGAGTCTCGAGAATTCCAGACGGAGGGTTTCATGGCTCCAACAAGCCCAGATGCCACGTCAGGCCCAGGCACCAGGTGGGCCATTGTTTTTGCTCACAGCAGCCGTGTGATCTTCAATAGTGCACAAAGTCTCAAGGTTTGCTTGTTGGACTTGCGTCGCTGCAACGGTTCCTTGACTTCAGCTTCCCATCGATCTGCACAGCGGATACGACTCTCAATGGAAAGCCGGCCAAGGAGGCTGTGCAAATCTGCATAGTTGTCCGCGCTTGCATGTAAGATGTGCAGCGGGGGTTAGCGGGACGCATGGGACAGACTTGCCTGCTGGCAGCTCAGGCTGTTGTGTAGGATCTAGGGCTTGCGGCAATCTGCTGAAAGCACAAGGTGAGGTGGTTGTGTGACATAAGAGTGCTATATAGAGGCAATGTGTGGTGCAGGACCAAGAGGCGGGCAGCGTCTAGTCGGCCCAAGTACAAGGACTACTTCACAGATGATGCCTCGCTGTCTGACAGCGCTGCGCTGGATGACGAGGACGATGATGAGGATGACGAGGACGATGACTTCCTCAGCGAGATCTCCATGCACGAGGGCCACTACGGCATGCAGTCCCGCAACAGCAGCCTGCAGTCCGCCGACGCGTCGCACTTCAAGAGCTCAGGTGCGCCCCCGCTCCTCCCTGATCCCGGCCTGCGGAAAGTCTGTTTTTGGGGATGTGAGCATGACCCAGTCCCTACTTGGTGCACAGTCAAGCTATCAGTCACATGCACAGGGCTTGGCAAGCTGTCTGATGTAGTTGAGGTGTATGGTACTGGCTCGGGAAGGTTTGGTCAGTGACAGCTGTGGTGAGAGGGATGTGTGATCTGCAGGCATGGAGGGTGAGGAGGGCAGGAGCAGCAAGCGCAGCGCTGCTGCCAAGAAGCCGCGCACCAAGCAGCTGCTGTGCGAGCAGGATCCCGAAGCCCCCGGGCTGACCCTGGAGCAGCGCCGCAAGATCCGCAGGCACGCCCTCCACTTCTGATCCTTCATGTGCCGCTGTTGGCCAGAAGCCATAAAGGCTCTTGAGCGCCCTTCCAGCGTCTCCTGTGTTGCCTGTCTTCTTCCTCTCAGGATTTGCCTGTCTATCATCTGCATCCGTCTTGTTGACTCTATCCTCACTGCATGAACCCAGAGGGGTTTGGTCTTAGGGCTTGTGCCTGAAGAGGTCATTGCTTGAGTCGTGCAGCGTCATGTGCAGGCGCATCAACAACAGGGCATCAGCCAGGCGCGTGCGGCAGAAGCGCGAGGAGGACCTCCAGAAGATCACCGGCCTGGTGAGGGGCGCCTGCCTGTGCTCTTGCATGCCTGGCTGAGTATCCCATGGGCAAACTGCTGTGTAAGTCAATGTTGGGGTTGTTCCATCTTTGGGATGCTTGCCAGTGTTGACTTATACAGTACATTATGGCCACTTCAGCAGTCCTAGGCTTGTGCGCCATGCCAGCTCCTGACACTCCAGAGATCCATTTGTACAAGGTGCAGATAAAGTGATGGTGCAGGCGTGTCAGTATCAAGGGAAGTGTATATAGAGCTCTCACAAGCAACCTGAAGTTTGATGTTATATCACACCATCTCTCGGTGATGCGTCAGGACGAAAAGCAGAGTAGGGTACTGCTACAGGGTGGCCAGAGTCTAGGAAGTGCTTGCACAGCACTGATTGAAGAGCAGCATGGCGCTCAACAAGCCTGTTCGTCTGCAGGTGACGCGCCTGGATGAGGAGCGGAGCCGGGTGATGGCGCGGGCGTCGCAGTTCCAGAGCAACTGCATGCAGCTGGCGGCGCAGCTCAAGGAGACGCGCGACCGCTGGCAGTCCACCTGCGCCACCAACGTCAACCTGCAGCGCGAGCTCATGTCCCTGCGCGCCCAAGTCTCCGACTGGCAGGTGACTCCCAGCCACCAGCTCAGCTTAGCTCAGCAGAGGAGTACAGAAGTGGACCTGCAAGGGGCCACTCATGAGGTCAGGCTCACATTCGGTGGCCAGACACATGCAGCATGCAGCATTGTATGCCCACACGGCGCCACCCTTTTACAACGGCAGGGCTGGAAGCGAAAATGTCATCCACTCGTCGCTCTCATGTGATGTCATGCTGGCGGGGTCTTTCTTGAGCCTGGTCAAATCCATTCCTGGGACTTCCAAGCGCATGTGGCCCCATGCCTGTCTACTTTTTTTGAAAAGGGAAGTAAAGTCAATGAGGCTCTATTTATATGCAGAAGGGCAATCGCCAGCAGAGTGCCAGCAATCAGCAGCAGCCTCAAGCCCTCCAGCGTCAGGCCTCTGCGGGGGGCCCAACCGGCCCAGGAACGCCCCGAGTGCCTCCCCCGTCCAACCATGGCCACCGGGGTGATCTTGCTCAGGACGGCAGCTTTGACCTGGGCTCCTTCCTAGCAAATTAGAAGGCGCCCTGTGGCAACAGAGCACCTCTAAATGTGTCATAGTCCCGCACCAGCCTGCCCAAGTCAGGATTTAAGCCACTTGCAGGCCAGCATTTGCGGGTGTTGTACAAGGCAATCTGGCTATGCCAGGACATGGCCAGCAAGCGTACAGTTGCTCCTCAAGCGAGGATCAGAATTTTGCAGGAGCTCAGCATCGCAAGCATCATTCATCGTCACAGGTGTACAGGCGGATCACAGTGTTTAGCAGCTCACCATTGTCAGAGAAAGGGCAAGGAGGCCCAGCCATGTCTGTCAGCCATAGCTGCTGAGGGTAGTCATCAGCGCAGAGCAGAGAGCAGCTACTAGGCTGGATACGGATATCAAGCTTGCTGATGACTGTCCTGAAGCTCTCTTTCGTAGTAGAGGCAGGCAACCTTTGCATGCTTTGGATGTGGACTTGGCAGCCACTCTTCAGCTAAGCTTGTCATGCAGTCTGGCGCAGGCGTAAGTCTGCCACCAGATGTCTTTCCAGCCTCATGCAGCAGAAGCTGATCAGGAGCTACTGTGATGCACGTCAGGACCCTTTCCTTCGTGAGCATGTATCTGTAGGTCTGCATGTAGAACACACCCGCCAAGGCATGTTTTTGAGGAGAGCAAAGGACGCTGAACGCTAGCCAAGGGTAAAAAGGATGCCTCAGTGGGGAGTAACATTGCAGGGACTTCGCCCTGCCATGCAATTGCGTCATGCTTCAGAGTCAGCACCTTTGTTGACAGGAGGTGTGAATTTCAATTCACCACGCCACAGAGCACAGCGGCAGCAAGCGCTCTGTGAACTGATGGACCATGTGCAAGCCTACATCCTGGAGATACTAGGCCTCTCAAGCCGCTCACAATTCAGCCAACCGCTGGGCAGTATCTCCTAGAAATGGCATCACCAACAAAGATTTGGGGGTGCAAGTGGGGAAAGGGTCTGCTACTTTGTCTGATTCCTGCTGAGATACTCATACAGCCTCCTGTGCTACATGGTGTACGGCATCTTACCTTTAGACGCGCGGTACAGCAGGAAACAGAGCCTCATTGGGCCCACTTCACAGCAAAAACTTGCCCTCCCTTTTTACCACTGCAGCATTTCTCTCTGCCCTGGCGGCAGATAGGCTCTTACCTGGGCAGCAACGATCTGTATAGATCTTGAACTTTGGTCCAGTACGGATCTTGCAGATGGTTTGCGCCTCGCAATTGTGAGCATCGGAGAGAGGTTTGCTGGGTGGGTGTGTGTACGGCAAGAATGAATCTAGTAATAACCAAGGACCCAATCTTTCTCCCAGATTTGTGTACCCTGCCGCTTTCTCATGGGCGGGAGTGAGCTGTTGCACCTTAAACCTGCGATGGCTGGTGTACGCTAGATGCTCTCTGTCTTTGAACAGAATTCAGGCTGTTGGGCACGATAAGGGCTGTGTGTGAGCAATCAGGCTCAGAGAGCCCCTCTGTCTGCCTGCAGAGGATGTTTCCAGTGCTGGGCCCTACAAGATCCTTGAAGGGTCCCATGAAGCCGCAGCCAGGCAATGATGAGACAAGATGCACGCTGGTTGAGCAGCTGATAGATGATCCACTTTCCATCGCTCTTCTTGCGCTTTTGCTTTGGAAGGCTTTGAGGTCTCCACTGATTAAAACCATTGCGTGCATTGTGTGGGGTGCGGCACCATTGCAGGGTGCTGTAGGAGTCCTGGCACGTACACGTACAACTGAAGCATGGATCCCCCAGCCTGCTATTCTGGTTGACCTTCCCATCTCTTGTGGCATGCGTCGTGGCAACACCCCAGGTATTGCCCTGTGGATGGTGTAGTATAAGAGTGGGTTTGCTTTTTTGAACCTGGAACACCTTTGGTAGACTATGTGTAGATCTAGACTGAAGAGGTTGGGGTGTATTCAGCTCAAGGAGTGAGCCTCAGTCCAGCATGAGGCTACGACTTTGTGATTGTGTAGCTTCATGGTCAGCTGACTGTTCGATCAAAGATGTACATGCATCCACTGCAGCGCGGATGTGAGATAGTCTCGCTTTAGCTGCCATCTTAGTTGATAGATGTGAACATTCTGATGGGCTTCCAACATGTAATCTTGGACTTGCCAGAGCCCTGTAAACCAATTACATCAATCCCAAGGTGTCACTCTAACAAAAGCTCTGAACTAGTACTGCATGGTAAATTCTGCACTTTAGACGCCTTTTGTCATAAATAAATGCTTCATAGCACCCTGCATCCCCAGGCAACTCAGTCTCATGCTCACAGCACACATCTCTTCGCACATTTGCTCTACAACCGAATGCTCGTGAACCAGGAAGATGCTAGCAACAACTTGACGTGATACACTTCTAGCAAGACGACCCGACAGCAGCATCCGGGAAGGCTCTATGCTAGCCCCAGTCATGCTTGCTTTTACTGCTGCTGTGTGCAAAGGCCTCAATGATACTTGCTGAAGAACTTGATTACGTCATCTGCCAGAAGATCAGGCTCCTCCAGAGCAGCAAAATGCCCTCCTGTGTATGCACAACAGCACCCATGATGCAAGAAGTAGGGCATGCAGTGGCAGCGCCCAGACGGATACTACTTTGGGAGGTCAGTACACAGCCGGTCAGGCATGCAAGGCAGTATCAGCGCTGTATCTTTGCCTGTTACAGGCCAAAGTAAGAGAGCTGATGTTGTCCTGCAGGATTCTGGTCAATCTATGCCTTATTCCCCTACGACCACCTCGCTACTCATGAAAGACAGTGCCATGGTCAGGTTCCTACTCTGTGACCCAGAAATTGCTCACGCTCCCACACCCACAGCACTGGTGCTGTGTGCTGGTGGGGAGGACTGCAAGCGGGGGTGCTGACCTTTCTGGAACTTGGACCACTGCTTCAGGTTGTACTTGGTAGCTGCCCAGGCCTTGGGGGCACAGTAAAGCTCCTTGGGGAAGTTGGCGATGGCTGAAGGCACCTGCAGCCGCAGAGCCTTTCAGCATCAACACGTCTTACTCGTGAGCACACTGCCCGCACATCTGTGCCTGCTCTTGTTCTGGCTTCAACGGGATTGCGGGTTGCTCCCATGGTCATCCGTCATGCTCCGGCACCAAGAATGTGAGACCTTTGCCTTGCAGCATCCTTGGCTTAACAGTCTGCCATTATTGCAGTGCTGAAACTGTGCAGACTGCCTTGACGGCAAAAGGCCCTAGATGGTCTGCCAGTTCATGAGCGGCGGTTGTCCTGATATAGGCACACATGCATTGAGCTGGTGCCATCCGGAGACAAATGCCTTGCAGAATGCAAGCACTGCGTGCGTCACTGCAGAGCAAGTGCAGAAGAGAGCATGCTATGTCTTGCCGTGACGCAATGCCGGAGCCACGACTGCGCCGGGGGAGCGTAGGGGCCCATGCTCTCATAGTACAGCCTCATGCTCGACACAATGTTCCTGTTGAACCAGCTGCACATCCACATAGCACTATAAAGTCGAGGAAAAATGCCTCAAGGGAGGCATTGCCCGCTCAACTAGGCCTTTAGGGCTCTTGCATTGTGGGTGGTGAGCATGCATCAGGCTGCATGCTTTATGCACAGCCCTGATCTAGGGCACATCAAGAAGCCTACCAACTCAAGCCAACCGGGGCCTTCACAATGACTCGTCTGCGTACTGCAAGCTCTTAGGCTGCCCTGAAGGGGATGATCAGCTCTTTGCAACATTGCACAGCGCCTGGTAGTTGTTGACATGAGCAATTGTGCTCAACACACACGATGCAGTGCAGGGGCCGGGCCAGTGTGCGCACTAGATGGCCACATTGGTAAGGAGCTCATCCTTGCTGAAGCGTGACTCCACGTCTCCCCCGCAGTCGCTCCATGTTCTGAATTTCTCCACAATCCACGCCATCAGCCCTGTGCAGCATTGAAGGTGATTGGGAGTCCACGTATGCATATATCTCATATTCATCACAATGCGCGCTCAAGTGTCTCCTTGCATTTGCCATAAGGCATTGTCAGCACTGGGGGAAGGCTCAGCTCAGACAAGAATGCTGAGTCAGCCAGCATACTGGCGGACTCATCTGCGGTTGCTCAGAACATGGATAGCAGGGCTTTTGCTGTATGCCCCCTTCTGGCGGGAGGGGTTGTAGATCACCTACGGGGGAGTCCGTGAGGGCGTAGCCGAGGGTCTGAGGCTTGGTGGAGTGTATCTTGGAGTAGCCTGTCTCAAATGTCTGGAAGTCCTGTGCGGCCTGGAGGTTTGCCATCTCCTGCGGGCCAATGAAACATGTGTCATCAAACAAAAGCCATTGCTGTCAAGGCTGTGCTGCGGCTACGCTGACTCATGGGCTAACAAGGGGCACCCAGGGAGGAGGAGAACTGAGCTGATGCTGCCTTGGTGGCCTTAAGCCATGTGAGAAAGCATCAGATCAGGACCACCTTCCCGTAGGTGCCCCTCCTTACCATGGGAATCGAATTGGAGCGATTAGCCTCATACGGACAGGCTGAACATCACAGTGCAAGCCCTCTAAGTAATGCTGATGGTACCTCAAATAAGTGAGTTCAGCAGTTGGGAAGGCCCAGGGAGAGGTGGACTGACCACAGCAGGGAGCAGAACGGGGCTTATAAATCCGTGACATGCAAGGGTTTGAGTCCTCAATGCCTGATGGCCAGGGACGGCGGTATCTTGGGCCTGAGTCAGAACTTTGCTGCTTTGTATGTGGCTGTTCAGCAGACATAGGGTCCTCTGAGACAAAGCCTGCACTGTACAAGCTCACCTGGTAGCTGATGGCCACGGGGAACCAATTTGCGATGGGCAGCTTGGCATTCGCAATCTGGGCTAGGTGCCAGGGGTTGGTGTAGGAGGGCCGCGCGAAGCACATGTTGATGTGGATGGCGCGGCAGTGCTGCGGGTACATCCCTCCGAGCGCGGTGGTGATGGCGCTGCCCCAGTCACCTCCTGCGCACAGCATGCTCAAAGCGTGACCAGATGTATGAGACCCTGCACAGGCCTAGTCCCTTCTGTGGTGCAGGGTTCTCGCAGGGCTCATATTGGCTTGATGTGATAGCTGTTCAGAGCAGACAATGCAAATGGGAATTGGAGAAGCCGACCTTGTGCCACATACTTGTTGTAGCCAAGCTTGAGCATGAGCTCATGGAAGGTCTTGGCAATCTCTCCCACGCCAAAGCCCGGCTTTGTCGGTGCTGAGGAGAACCCATAGCCTGCACTTAGCAGCAAGGGTGAGTGCATGACGGCCTTCTTTAGCCTGCCATTATTCAGGCGACTGAGGGACAAACTTGCAGGCATTGCTCAAGCACACTGCAAGAGAAGGGCAAGGAGCGCACGTGTCAATCACATGTGAGAAGCAGAGGAACCTTCTCCACTGAGATAGACTGGTAAGTGTGGGCGCAGTCCTAAGTGCGCTTACAAATTGCTTACCTGGCAGGGATGGCACAATGACATGGAACGCCTGCTTCTTGCCGCCATTCTCGCCTGCAGAAGGATGTGTATTGATGCACACGAGCTTGAGGCTTTGTGTGACACAGGCAGTCATAGGGCTCTGTGCAAAAGGCAGCTATCGCTTCAAACATGAATCGCTGCTACCAAAAGGTACAAACAAACAGGCATGAGGAGAGACATGCACCTGGGTCTGTCAGCTTGCGGATCATCTTGAAGGCCTCGATGAAGGAGCCCGGCCAGCCATGGGAAAATATGAGGGGGATGGCATTGGGGTCTGAGGAGCGCTCATGCACAAAGTGCAGCTGCAGAGAAGCTTCAGATCGTTTCCCCAGAATATCACTTGGGAGTGATGACACATTGTATGCCATAGATGCAAAGGAGGGATGAAAGCTGTCAGGCATCACGGCATGAACTACACATGCCCACAGCTCTGGTGTGGTACAAGCAGATATGGCATTGGCAACATGGCACACCAGCTTCATTCATGTGAGTCCATGCAGCCTTGCTGGCGATGACTGACAGGGGCAGCCCACCTCAATACCATTGACCTCCATCTCATAATTGGCAAATGAGTTGATGTGAGCCTCAGCCTTCCTCCAGTCATACTCCTTTTCCCAGTAGTGTGCAAGCTCCTGTATGCCATGAACCACTGCAATAGGTCCCACCAACTTTCTTCCCTCTTGGTGCACTGACTTGGATTTCAGAATCCAGCATTGCTGGGTCTGCAGAGCCCGGATGCTGGTAGCATTAGTTTGTGGCGCTGTCATTGCAGCAGAGTGCAGACCTGTATATAGCTCTTCTTGGCACCATACTCCCATCCAATGCCTTCCAACTCACCTGGCCACCTACACTGGCATGGCCAGCTATGGCTACACATTGAGTACTGGTAATGAGGACGTTCTGCATTGGATGCTGTGCCATGCCATCGATCCAGATACTGCTTGAGGGCATGATGTACAGGTAAAGAACACAGGGAAGTAATGCCTCACTCATTTGGTGACCATGGCTCGGTGTTATAGCTGCGCACGAAGGCCCAAGTGGAAGGTCAGATTAGGGATTGTTGCAGGTGAAGACATCACCTTGTGCGACTGAGACGGCTTTTCAAGTCATCGATGTCATCCTCAGGAACATGTACGATAAGCTTCTTCGGCCTGACATCCTCCTGCGTCATGTCTGTGGCTATGCTGGTGCCTTTGTGCGTATGGGGCGCCCAAAGCTTTCCCTGTCAGAAAGCACTTTCCGTCAAGCAGGAGTGGTTCGTGTAGATTTTGAGGCATTTTGCACCCTCAAAAGCACCCGAGAGGATGCCCCTAGATAGAGTAGGGCTCGCAGATCACCTAATGCCGTTCTGACTCGCCAACAAGCTCGAGGGTCCTGTGCCGTCCCTTGCCCGCTGGAGAGTAGCTCACTCAGAAACAATACGCGTTGCAGCTTTTCTGTCGATCCTGGGGCTCAGAAAGTATTAGCAGGGACATGGCATCATCATGGCATAATACAGACCAAATTTAGTAACCCCAGCATGCATGCTGTGCCCGGCTCTTTTCCGGAGTCGTGCGATCTATCAGTGAAGACTGCCTATGTAGCAGGGCCAGGCACCTTCACAGTGCCCAGTGGGCTCCAGCTATGGAGGGCACAGCGTGCAGCACGGTGGAATTGGCAGAGCAGCCTATGGTGAGACACTGTGAAGTGCTGGTCTTGTACTAAGTCGGTGACCCTTTGCAATGTGCATCTGCCAAGCAGACAAAATGTTAATTGAGAACAGAAAGGGCAGCAAAAGATGGCTGCTACTCGCAGGCGTGCTGCTTTCATGGCTCAGAGCCGCTGGTGGCCGTTGGGCTTGTGACTGGGCAGGTGCAAGCATTCAGAATAGCGTCAAACGGCAATGCGAGCACGTCAGCACCGGTTGAGGCCTTCACGAAAAAGCCCCACAAGGAGTCTTGCCGAGCAATAGGGTTCTCCATGGCAGGACATAGGCTTTATACAGGGTCTGCTGACGGGTAAGCGCTTCATGTGTATCATTATGGGCGTGTAAGCAGTATTGCGCGTTATCTTACCCCTGCTGGCAGAGTCTTTGGCGAAGTCATACCGCTGGGATGCAAGTAACCATATGCTTTAGCGCATGGGCACCAGTACGACCTCCCCTCGTGAGCACGCATCAAGCCGCAAACTATACTGTGTATGCAGGGTGATGAAAGCAGTTGATGTGGCCACCAGCAAAGTGAAGAAGTGGCAGCCAGAGGCGCATGCTGCAGCTGTCAATGCCCTGCTGCCTGTGGCAGAGAATCTGGTGGCCTCCGGCGATGATGAGGGATGCATAAAGCTGTGGGACCCTAGACAGGCCTCAGAAGCCTCAGCCAGCTTCAGCGAGCATACAGACTTCATAGCAGACCTTGCGTACCAGGTACTGAGCAGCCCCGAGCGGTGCATTGATATAGGGATCCTGAACTGTCAGAGTTGATCTCAATCCGCATTGTCCTCAAGTAAGGTGATCCTTTTTCTTGATGTGCAGGAAAAGGACAATTGCCTGGTGGCAGCAAGTGGGGATGGCACCATCAGCATCACGGATCTCCGCAAGATGAAGGTATAGCCTGGCATCTGACTCATCTATGCCACTCGCAGAGCTTTGCTTTGCAGACATGACCCTCTGGACACCTTACAAGCTTGCATCAATGTGAGGCCATGCGAGCGTTGCTGGTGTGAGGTGAAGTGCCTGTATGAGGGATCTACAGAGGTCCACAATGATGGGCTAGATCTGAGAAATCTACAAGTACTCATCCTTGATCACGATGTGATGTTGAAGTTGCCGTATGCTCTGCAGCTAAGGACGAGATCAGAGGAGGATGCAGATGATGAGCTGCTCTCGGTTGCGGTTGTGAAGGACGGGAACAAGGCGGTGGTTGGGGCCGGGACGGGGGTGCTGTCTCTGTACAGCTGGGGCTACTTCAATGACTGCTCAGACCGCTTTCCAGGTGAGCCCAGACACAATCGAGTAGTGTATGGGAGGCTGCTGTGGTGCTGGAACTCGCATCTCCGTGGTGCTGCTGTAAGCCTGGGACAATTGCTATGATGCAGTCCAGTCAGTTTATACTCACGTCTCAGCTACGCAGAGATGCCATCATGTTGTGGGTTTCAGCACCACAAACCCAGTGATGATTGCAGCATGTTGGTGGTGGTGTCACACAATTGAGAGGTCTCACAAAGCTTTGGGATGTTGCCAATCGGTGTAAATAACTCATTTTCAAGGCAGCTGCCTGCCTCAGCTTCCCCCAGTTGCCAAGTTGTTTGCTCCGGCATGAAACTGATCAATGTAAGGACCATTGTGGGCCCTTGACCTTCGGCTTATGCTCCCAAAGTCAGGTCATGGAACTGGCAGGCACTTACAATAGCTCAGAATTGGAGAGGATTCATCTCATGCTTGTGTGTTGCATTCATATGCAAAAACGGACTTCTTGTACCTCTTTGAGTATTGCAGGGCACCCAAGCTCTGTGGACGCGCTGGTGGCTTTTGACGAGGATACAGTGCTGACCGGGTCTCAGGACGGCCTGATCAGGATCATCTCTATCCTGCCCAACAGCATGCTGGGCGTCGTGGGGGAGCACGGCGACTTCCCGGTGGAAACCTTAGCTCTGTCACATGACAGGTGCGTACGAGACATGCTTCTCTGTGTTCTTGTCTTATGCTTGTTGCTTTTCACATCTCTCTGCCCAATGGTACGACAGCAGGTAGCAGGCCGGCCACACATGTCATTCGGACCGTCCTGCCCGGTTGGAGCACGAATGAGCCCTCAATGCCCTGAGCAGAATTGCTAGTGAAGGGCAGTCCGTGGCAGCAATGCCTGTGAATCCTGACCTGGCGCTGTAGAGCTCAGCAGTGGTCGCCTGCGTGGTGTGCCTCTGCTCAGTGCAATGTTGCATGTGCAGGCTCTGTCTGGCAAGCACCTCACATGACACATCGCTGCGGCTGTGGGACCTGCGCATGCTTCAGGATGGTGCTGAGGAAGAGGAGGAGATCCCAGAACAGGTACAACAATTGCAGTCTACCCAGCGAAACATTCCATTATACTTGCCTGTAGCCCCCCCCTTGTGCATCCCTGCTTGTGTGCAACCTCTCACGATTCAGGTTCAGCACATGCAGATGCATCCACTTGAGCGCATTGCACTGCCTGAAGTAATTGCGGCTGAGCAAGGCAACACAAGTCTGGCTTCATGTTCTCCATTCCCGGCCAAATCTCACGGGCCGTGTGCTGCAGCTCGAAGAAGACGCACAGGAGGGAGGCGAGAAGGAAGCGAGTGACTCTGAAGATGAGCCGCAGCCAAAGAAGAAGAGGAAGAAGGGCAAGTCAGGGAAGGTGACAGGGAAGCAGAAGCACCGGGATGCATCCTTCTTTGCAGGCCTGTTGAAACAGGAATGACTGGCTTGGCTGATACAGCTGTGTGAGTGGAGTGTCTTACTGTCTTCTCTGTGTAAAGAATTAATCGTGGGCTAGATGTCACCCAGCTCAGTCCCCTTATGATGACTGGTAGAACAACACCCATTCCATCACATGCATGGGTGTACACATGTGTCTCCCGCCCCTTGGACCCCTATAACCCTTGAAGCCTCAACTAGTAGTACACCTTAGTACATAAAATCCTAGCTACGTCCCACGAATGTGGCAGGACTGCAGGTAACCGACAGTCAACAAGTCTTTCTCAGGGGGTCCTAGATTTAGTGCTAAGCAGCATAATTATCATCCTGAACATCTCCCTGAAGCACACTGTGGAGCCTAATCCCGCTAAGGTGGGCAGCTGGCCAGGAAAGCATTAGCATCCGGAGCTGCACCCTCATCACTATAGTCTGCAAAACACACCTCCTAGGAATCATAGCTTCCCAAGATCATATGCCTTCCCAGAATCTCGAGTGCCCACACCAGTCCTGTAAACCCGCAAGCAAGCCCGTTCAGGACCAGTTGCTGCCTGCGACGCGGCGTTTGTAGGCATTGGAGGGCGCCACCTCGCCCAGCGTGTCGCCCATCATCTGCCTGTTCTGGCGCTGCGGCATCGTCTCGTAGTCTCTCAACCACACGCCCTGTAGCATGCACAGGCGTCAGCTAGCAGCAAAGCTGTGACAATGGACTACAAACTTCGGTAGGCACAGCATGTTCACAAGTCTGCATCTCCTGCAATGCGTCAACAGGGATACAAGGATGGAGGGATCAGCCCTGACTCACAGCATGGGCTCGCATGCCTCAAGGCAGAGCATAGGGAGCCATCGTAACTGTGAACAGCCAGCTCTGCACGCCAGTAAACTCCAGGTTTCTGGCTACAGCGCCTGCAGCCCTGAGCAAAGGATTTTCCAGGCAATCGTGGATAGGCAGAGGCATACTGTGTAGTTCTGCTGCGGCCGGGCGATCTTGACGTCGGGGTCTGTGAGCTGCTCGCGCCAGTGGGACAGGTAGCCGGTCACGCGCGGGACGGCAAACAGCACCGTGAAGAACTGCGGCGGGAAGCCCATGGCCCTGTACACCAGCCCTGCGCACACGTGACGCACATCCTCAGTCTTTAATTGACTGATGCTCAAGCCTTTGGTCAGCAGAGCCCACGATTTAGGGGCACCCAACGGACTACCGAACAGTAAGGATAACATCCTGTCGGGAACCCCAGGGCCCTATATACCAGCCCTGCCCGTACTACCCAAGAGAATGTCGTCTTCTGAGCCGCATCATACTTGGGCAACAGGAGCCTAATGGGTCCACAGTGCCAATTGAGGAGTAAGCCTAGCTCGTCAGGCTTTGCAGATGCATGCTTGACACAGTCCCAAATACACCAGCTGTGCCCACCGCGGCAGACCAGCACTGTACACCCACTAGGCTCGCATCCTCAACTGGCTTTGCACATACACATGAAAGCACTGCTTACAGTGCGCGATGTAGGTCAGCAGTGTCCATCTGCAACTCAAGTCACAGCTTGCGTTCAATGAGAGCCACAGTGGGCAAAGACCGCTGCCCCGGGAGAATCTGCAGCAGTGAGCGCAACAGCGCCTGACCTGAGTAGAAGTCGACGTTGGGGTACAGGTTGCGCTTGACAAAGTAGTCATCCGCGCGGGCGCGCTTTTCCAGCTCCACGGCCACGTCTATGAGGGGGTCCCTGCCCTGGATCTGGAAAACCTCCTCTGCAACCTCCCTGATGATCTTGGCGCGCGGGTCAAAGTTCTTGTATACCCTGCGGATGAGCATATCCATTCAGGGGCAGTATGGCAGACTCTCAGGAGCGGCCCCAGGTCTCGAGGCATCAGTAATGAGGAGCCTCTCCTTGGCTCCTCTGCTGCAGACTCTACTCTGAGATTTCAGATATCTGTGAGCTGCATGCCAAACAACTCATGCAAGCACTTTCATGATGCCAGGGCATGATTATCGAGTGACAGAGAGGACCTCAAGAGTGAGGAGCCTCACCTGTGGCCAAAGCCAAACATCCTCTCCTTCTTGTTCTTGACACCCTCCAGGAAGGGGCCAATATTGTCCACACTGCCGATGCGCTCCAGCATGCGCAGCACCGCCTCATTGGCGCCTCCATGCAGCGGCCCGTACAGAGCTCCCACAGCACCTGCACAGGGTGAATACTTGTGAGCGCGAGCAGTACGCCTGTTGCAATGAGTCCACAGAGGTACCATCCACAGCAACAAGATGAGGAGATCATTCAAAGGTGGCGCACCAGCAATGGCAGTGTAGACATCGACGCCCGAGGACGCCAGGTGGCGCGCTGCGGCGGTGGAGCAGTTCATCTCGTGCTCAGCGTGCAGCGTGAACATGATGTCTATGGCGCGCGCAAGCCTAGGGTTGGGCTTATACCTGCAGCAAGGATGTACAGATCAGCAGACAAAGCAAGGAGATTTGCCAGGCGCACCAGTTGGCGTGCGTGAGATCTTACGCTGCAGCTTGTAAAAGCATGCAGCCTTTGCCCATCCATGGCGGGTGTGGAGGTGGCAGTGTGTGAAAGCTTTTCACAGTCAGACTGACACACTACACCTGACGCATGCAGCCAAGAGGGCAAAGAGCTGATGCACTGGAGAGCACAGGCTCCCCTGGTAAATAGTATCACATCAGCACTCTAGGGATCAGGAAGAGCATACCCTGGCTTATTGGCGGCGTCGAGCATGTACAGGAAGTTCTCAGAGTAGGACAGGCGCTGGTTGGGCTGGCTGATGTTGCGTCCACTGGCCCTGTGGTACGCCAGCGCTGCAATAGCCGGCATCTTACCTGCACGGTGCAACAGCAGCAAATTGCCACCTTTGTCTCACAAAAGGACTGAATGCGCCCTCCAGCACACTCTTGCAGGAGGTAGGTTTGACGCCTGGTAGTCAGTGACACCGGCCACATGTACCTCGCTCTACAGAATGACAAGTAGGAGCAGTGCCTGCTAGAATGCATCTCCCAAACATATATCCATGCACTGCTTTTTATGGCACAAGAGTACTACAAGTCTGCCACAACATTAGAGGCATTGCAGAATACCACCAGGATCACAAAGGCAGCCTCACCTATGAGCCGCACAATCTGCTTGTCCTGGATCTCCTTGGACTTGTAAATGTTCTGCCCAGCCAGCGCCGGGTTCTGCTCCGGGTGCACCGTCGACAGCGCGTTGATGGCGGTGAGCACGATGCCCATGAAGTGCGCGTCGTGCGGCAGCGCAGCCACAGCGCGCTCCACCGCGTCCGGCACCGCGCTGTGCCTCATCAGCGCCTCGTCCCAGCGCGCCAGCTCCTTCGAGCTTGGCAGCTCCCCGTAGATCAGCAGATAGGCCACCTGCGGGCTACAGCAGCTTAAGCACCCGAGCTGAAGCGCCTAGAGCCAGATCAGACATCCGTCCACCCAGCCTACAGGGAAACATGTGGGCTAGCTAGAGCGCTGACACCAGCAGAATTGCCTACCTCTGTGAAGTTTGAGCGCTCTGCCAGCTGCTCGATGGGGTAGCCCCGGTATCGCAGAATGCCCTTGTCACCATCAATGAAGGAGATGGCAGACTTGACAGCCGAGGTATTCACATAGCCCCTGCACATGCACTAACATGTCTGCATAGTGTGAGCAGGCTGAGCACGGCAGAGAGATTGCAACGAGACCTCTGTAGTCAGCATGCTCTTGCAGGTCCGTCAACAACCAACCGTAGATGATACTGATGTGCCCTCATGCTAACAATTATCCCCTCGGCCTGGAGAACAACTATCGAGGGCGCGCCAAGTGTAGAGCTGGCAGGTGATTGGACACAAGTTGTCCAGGGAATAGCATGAAGCTGGTGAGGAGCAAGTGCTTACGGGTCATAGGTGCGCAGCCCAACCCCATCGCCACCAGCTTTGATCTGCTTCAGGGAATTGGCTGGGATGGTCCCGTACTCGTCCACCTGGGCAAGCACAGATGGTAATCACCTCAGCCTTTCCTAAGGTGCAGAGGGCAAAAGCTGAGAGTGTAGTGAGCACACATTGTGCTTAGGTCAGGTCGCCCACCTTGATATCATACTTCTTCCCTGTGCGGTTGTCGACGATGGTCAAAGTCCCAGGCCCCCCTCCAGGTGCTGGGCGCTGTTCTCCTGCGCTCTTGGTCTGCTGCAACTCCAGACCTGTAGCACAACGTGCTGTAATTTAGTAAGGTGTGCATGGCCTTCGTGGCAGTGGAATGATGCCTTGTGGTATGAAGACGTACCGTTGGACAGAGTCACTCCTGCAGAAAGGTGCCGTTGCAACGCCGCTAGGCGGCCCTCTGCCGAGCTATGGCTCATCTGTCTGTTCTCGAACGCGTCTCAGCCAAGAGGAGGGCAGACACAACTGATGCCTCCTCGAATCAGCAGACTCTTTTTCTATCAGATTGCTAGATTGGAATGACAATGCCAGAGTTTACAGACGCGCGTTCATGGTGATGAGAGAACGCTCACGTGGTCCGAGTCAGCACAGACTTCCGAAACTGGGTCGCAACAGAAAAGGTGTCACATAGTAATCTCTACTCTTCCCGAGACACTGTACAACTATCGGACGTGCTAGAATGCTGTAAGCTAGCACCGTACGTATTTCTCGATGCTGTCACGTCCACACCTCGGAATGTGATCTGGTGCCCCAGGCTCAGCAGCAGCAGCTTGCGCAGAGTGGCAAAAACGATTGATGCGATGCTGGAGCTGCATTGTTAGATGAGCTGGATGTTCGACACGAAAGGAAAATTGTGCGAAGAGTTGCTTATAAGCGTTGATGGAGTAGAAGGTCTGCATTACAGTGAGGAACTGCGAAGGTGGAGCACCTAAAGCTTGAAGATCTCTAGAAGCCAAAGATGGCGTCAACAGCCTTCTCTGCAGCGGGCAGAAGCGGGTCAGGTAAAGTTTGACTCTGACTGTGAGCTGCATGCCATGATCTCCCAAATACTTGGCCTGGCAGCCCTGAGCTGGCCTGACGACGACCTGCAGGTACCCCTGCGTCTTCAGGAGGCAGAGCATCCCAAGCTCAGGCTGCAGCTGCAGCAGCATCAGACCCCATGAAGCGCCTCATTCTCGGAGGAGGATCTGCTCAGCTCAACCTTGCAGCTGTGAGCTCCCCAGATGAGCTTCGTCTTGCATCAGGCAGCATTTCATGTAGCAGCCCCTGCTTGTCTTAGGAGACCAGACCTCTACTTGCTTATATACTGTATTCCAAGGATATCACAGCTTAATGCAGGTCAAAGCAAGAGCCGAGGAACTGAAGAGGTCTTTGGATCAGATAGCTTTTGCCCTGGAGCATTATGCACACAGGGTGCAGTGGTGAGTGCGACGCTTTCTCTTGCATGTCATTGGGGGCTTGACTGCCATTGCCTTGACTTCACAGTGCCCTAAAAGCAACACCAGTGTGGTTTGAGTGCTTCGGCGCAGCATACTCAATGTGCTGTTTCTTCCTCAACTTTGCATACTGGTGCAGGCGGGATGCTCTGGATAAGTTTGGAGTTGTGAATGTCCAGATGCACCGCCTGTCGCAGGAGCTGCGGCCGCTGCTGCACTACTATGCGGTGCATCCCAAGGTGCACTCTCGTCATCACTGACATTCATCCTTGCACTCCTCTATTCAGCCAGCAGTGGGTTAGGCATTTGTTGGTAGGTTGCAGGAGCCTTCTGCGCTTCTGTCAGGGGCCAGATCCTGGGATCCAGTGCACTGGGTGTGGTGCATTCAGACAGGTCTGCTCTTTGCGCAGGCAGTCAATGCTGCGAATGCGCCCATCTTGCCCATCATGCTGTCTACAATGGCGCTGCCAGAGATGGAGGCTGAGGAGAAGGGTCTTCTATCCCAGACGGACGCCAGTATGGCCGCCATGTCAGATCAGGAGTTGCATGCCTCCCTAACGGTACGCCAATCATGTCTGCAACAATCTGCATTACAACGCTCTTCTCAAGTTTCATGTATGGCCGTTGTGTATCTCAGGTGAGGGTCTGTCCGTTTGCGCAAGGGTCAGTCTGTCTTGTTATCTTGCAATTTGCTCAACTGCAGAAACATCAAATTGATTTCCAGCTTTTTGCCGAGGAGTTTGAATGTCCTTGCAAAGGTTATGAAAGACATCTGGCACTCACAGGCTCGGGAGGAGCAGCTGAATAGCCTGGTGGACCATCTGACTGTGCAGCAAGCGGGTGACCCTAGTTCCGGAATGCTCGATCCAAAGGTGCCCTTACCCCCTATAGGCATCCTGTCTATGCAAGGAGTTCTCTGTTGACGAGACCATCACTCGTCCAGAGATGCAAATCTTGCAGAACATTCTTACAGGAGACGCATGGGAGGCAGTCTATGCACGTCTAGTATTGTGTATAGTTAGCACTAAGCCTGTACATGTGCGCAGGGGCCTCGGCTGTCTGGCATGGCTCAGCAGCTGCATGCAGCAGCCACAGCTCCAGCTCCCATGCCACTGCAGGTGAATGTTCTTGAAAATGAGATGAGTGATCTATAGCACAATCTTGGAAGTGGTTGAGGGCAAGTGCAGCATGTGCCACAGCAGCGAAAAATGAAGTTTCTAGAGTTGCAAGAGACAGTAGGAGGCTGAAATAGGTTTTGAGGAGATTTTGGGTCTGCATCTGTTAATCCAGTTGACTTGTGTCTATGCAGGGGCCCAATCCAAACACCTCTCAAGGTGTTAGACCAGTGAGGGACAAGAGAGTGGAGAGTCTATTTGCGGCTGTCACAAAGGGAGCAGGCCTGATATGAAGCCACAATGCGGGCTAGCAAACAAAGCATATGCGCATCATGCAATTGGCATCAGGAGTGCTTCAAGCAAGTTGGCGCATCTAGGACGAAGTGAAAGGGTTGGGCAAGCAGACTACAGATGTGGCAGATGCGTGTAGATTGGTACTCAGCCCTGATCACAGGTGTACTAGATTTGAGTTCTGCAAACGCTGCCATGCTGCTTGCTCCCTCTAGTCTGCGATACTGTTCTAATGACTTACTTTCAGCTCGCCATCCATCTGTGTTCCAATCATTCATTTTGCCTTGTTAAGGCCGGCAAAGTAGTGCTTGCTGAAGTAGTCAAAATAGTAAGACGCCCCTGCATGTCACAGGCACCATCAGGGCTTCTCTTTGAAATTGAGTTGGCCATTGTATCCACTCCCAAATTGCTGATGATCTCCTCGAAATATTTCATCACGAGATGAATTACGATGCCAATAACCATGATGGATGCAGTGATGGGAATAGACAATGACATGCCTTTTCTGTAAGCGCGCTGCAAAGAACAAACTACAGGGTGACTGGGCTCACCATTCCATGCGGATATTGCAAAGACAAACAGCAGGAAAGCCGTGTGCGCATAGTAGTTTGCCCACCACAGCTTGCAGAGCGCAAACGTCATGTTGGTGAGCGAGATGTGCACGCACATGTACGCCAGGGGCTGCAGACCACACACACACATTCAAAATTGTGCATGTCACCATGCAAGCAATGGCAGAGCACACACTTTATTGTAAAGGGCGGCTCTGTGGCCCATTGCAGTGCAAGCCAGTGGCATGTCCTGCACTACCCTCTGAGACCGTGCCTTATCCTCCATATAGAATGTGCACTTTAGGGGAAGAACGCTGGCCAATGCTTGGCTGATGCCTCAAAGGTATGTTGCAGCCCAGATGTTATTGTGAATAGCAGGCTGCTCCTTGGCTGGAAACTTTTAGGCTCAGCTGGCCTATGGCTGGAAGGTGGCCAGCAAGCATGGGAACCACGAATATGGCCCCTGAAAGGCCTTGACATGCCCTGCTCATAAAGCGGATAAGGTATGTGGCCCTGTGGAGTTTCACTGCAGCTTGTCAACCAGCGGAATTCACCTGCCACATGGGAGGTACGCTGAGAACGACGCGCCCGATGAAGTTGATCTTATTGCTCTGCGTCAGCCACCGGAACAGCGTCTCGTAGTTCCTCTCCTGGATCTTCTTGGAGGACACCATGAACACCTGCAGCAGCAAGTGACTTTGTACTGCTGCAGCCTGCGGGCTATGGTGGACACGTTAGGAGCCTTGCGAGTGCTTGCATTGGAAGACGTTCAGGTCCTGCCATTTGATTGTTCAACTTGTTCCAAAGGATGCCTTACCCAGTTGTGGAGATATGGGTGAGAGCAGGCAGGGACTTGCAGACCCTGCTGCGATAATGTTGCATGTGATGCAGCCCACAGCACATTGGCCAGACGTTCCTCCATGTTGCATGGGGAGCATGTTCAGAGATGCGGGAGTCACCTTGATGTAGTACAGCACCGCCCAGAGCAGGTAGGGCAGGCAGGGGAACAGAATGAGCTGCGCCACCGTGGCTGTGTCCCACTCGCGCATGGCCTCCGCAGACTTCTTGCTTGCCTGCGCCTCGTGTATGTCCGGATGCCACCGCTCCGTCCATGCCACGCATGCTGGGAACCAGTGCAGGAACAGCGATGTGATCTGCGCGCAGCACACTATGACATCTCAGATAGAA
The DNA here is from genome assembly GCA_963930925.1 of Coccomyxa viridis. Classification (NCBI taxonomy): domain Eukaryota; kingdom Viridiplantae; phylum Chlorophyta; class Trebouxiophyceae; family Coccomyxaceae; genus Coccomyxa; species Coccomyxa viridis. The sequence goes on along the minus strand of CAWVOJ010000008.1, from coordinate 195,311 downwards.
GGCCCTCAAATCTTACCCCTTGGTCGTTGGAGCAAAGGTGTCTGGACAGCTCATACATATCCATGATAGTTGAGGTGCGCACACCTCCCTCATTGTGTACAGATATGGCAATTTGAGTCTGACAGCGAGGATCCTTCGAGGGTAAGGTGCTTTACATGGCATGCATGATGCCATGAGCTGCAGGTCACCTTGTCTAGGGAGTGGAAAACCAGTGAGTTCCTGAAGGCCAGAATGGACCAGGCCAGAGGCCCAGAGGCATATGCAAAGACAATCTGCGGGCATCACAGAATCTCAGTGGCTTCCAGAGCCCGCATCGTGGGATCACTGTAAAAGTGGCTGATGCGCTTCCAAATATTAAGCTGTACCCATTGTAGGGCAGAACTACAGAATGTCCCAAGAACAACTGCTGATTCTCACCTTGTGGAGGAATGCGCTGTGTGGAAACACCCACAAGTGAATCTGCAGGAAGCACAGCGGCCTCATCAGTGCTACTGTGCTGTGCCACTGAGACTGGCTAAGATTCCATGCCAGTGCTTCTCAGCCCCGTGACAAGGTATCTGCTATGCTTGTGGCTTACCAGCAGCGTGGCATGCACCACATAGCAGTAGTCCAGAAGGTAGTAGTGCCACCTGCAGGGGCAGCGCCCTCTGAAAGCCCTTCTCACGCTCTGCATTGATGTTTAACGCCACCACAACAGGAGCTGGTAAGGACGACAAGACAGCGGTGCTTATGTATCGTAGCTTGTGTATCAGAGCTTACAGATGAGTGATGCAGGACGAGTGTATGCTCACCCTTTGGACCTGTAGATGTAGAGGCGCGTGCCAAACAGGGCAATGGCCGCGCCTGTGTACAGCCTGTAGAAGGTTTCAGGGCTCTTCCCAAGCCAGTAGGCTGACAGCCTGCAATGTAAAACAATACTCAGCCACAAACGCTGGTTTCTGTATCTCAGCTGCACCGCAAAATTGAAACACAAGCTGACCGGAGCAGAATGCCAGAGCCGCCGTGTCAGCAAAGTCGGCCGCGATGTGAAGGAGCTGGATGTTGCACAGGGAAAAGCCAATGAGTCATCATGTACTCATGCTAGGTTATGGGTCTGTGTATGCAGATGCTCCAGGACATATTGCAGGTAAGCTGACGCTGTAGCCGGCTTCCGCACAGTCAGATATGGACTAGCCCTGGCCAGTGCTGGAGAGGGTCTTACATGGAGCCAAAGGTCCCCAGTACAAAGGCCAGCTTATCTCTCGCTAGGATGCGCTTTGGTGTGTTCATATCACTCCTGACCTGCATGCAGCTTAGATAGTGTCAATGAGGCACATGCATGAATCATGCACTTGCAGCATGTGCTGGAGCTGCACATGCGGTTTATGGCATGTGTTTTGCCCTCTGCATGCGGCTGCTGGTCTGTGTTTGGGAGGCTGTTGTGAAGTAGACACAGGGCTCCCTCACTGACAACACATGCAGCTGCCTGTGACGCAGCAGGCATGTCGGTGCTGTGCTATAAGCTTGCAGGGCACTCTCAGCACAGAGCATGACATGTCACCTGTTGGACTCGCGTCCTAACCCTTGATGCATTGTCTGACAGCCTCTGCCGCAGCTGGTGGGTGTCAAGAAAGTCCACGTTGCCAAACTCCAGCTGCAATAGAGACAACCTCACTGGCAAGCACAGTGCATCCCCAAGAAAGCCTTTGCTGGTGTCAATGTGGTATACAATGGGGTTGGTGCCGGCAAGCTTGGGGCATCGTGAAGTATAATAGGCACAGCAGTATGCGCCAGTGAAGGGTTCAAGCACAGCAGGCGCCTGCCATGGATGCGTCAGCATTGACCTGCTGAGCGTATATCTCTGAATCCCTGCCAGTACCTGTTCATAGTCATCCAGCTCCTCCTCTGCCGCCAAGCTTGGTTCCAGTCCCTCTGCTAAGCCCGCGAGACTTTTGGCCGGGTCATGTTGCAGAAGGTTGTACGGCATGGAAGCTGAGGGTGAGGCCTGGTCCCGGTTATAGGCCATTCTACGATATTGTTACCTCACTTCATGATATTGAATCTACAATTGAGCACTCAGAATGGCCTGAAAGCTCCATATTTGGTTCCGGAGCTTCGACCATCAGTTTCTGATCTCAAGTTCAGGTATAGTTCTTACGTGCGCGCCAGCCCCTTGCCATGGGCACCGATATGGATGCAGATAACTTTTTGAAGAGCTGTTAGGACATACAAGCTAAAGTAAATATGTTTATTATCTTGCTCTGAGTCACCTTTCCGGAAAAGGGAGATGTTGCGTGAGTCACATGTCTCACATGGGCACACAATGCTGCTCGACTCTGAGTAGCACAGGACGATCAAGGTCGAGGACAGAGCAGTTTCTTTATACACAGAGGAGGAGGAGTAGGCAAACACATTCAGCGAGCGCAATCATGACGGTCTCAAAGAAGTACAACAACCAGGAGCTGGGGGTAAGCATACGTCCATGACGCTTCTCTCAGTTGCCGAGTCTTGAAAATAGAGAGCTGCAATCGGGGGAAAGATATCATTGCCTGCGCGCGCTGTCGCTTTCGAAACACTCATCTTCTATGGCCGCGTCCTTGGTACGGCTACTAGGTTTGCATGCTGCGCTGCGACGCACAAGCCTGGCGATCCAGTAGAAGCCACATTACCCATTAGTCAAGTGTTACTGCGCAATCCGTCTATGAGGGGCGGTAGGCGCCGAGAGGAGGCAGAGCCTGCTTTAACCTAAATGTCGATCTACGACATATCTTGGGCCCGGCCGTGAAAAGCTGCGGTGCCAAGCCACTGATTGCCTACCTCCTGATACCCATAGACATATGTACGCCATCCTATGCCTTGCAGGCCCTTTATGAGTCTGTGAAGGCTCGCGATCCCGACCAGAAGGAGTTTCTTCAGGCAGTAGAGGAGGTGCGCACTTTCCACCACATGCCTGTGAGTACAAGCTGTAATAATCCTCACATTGTTAGATGAATGTGGGCTCAGCAGCAGGTTTTGTGGTCCATCTTTCCAGCACCACAGATGGCTTTGCCATACATGGCACTGAATACAGAATGCATCAGGCCACTCACGTATGTCATATGCTTGACAGGTGTTTGAGACCATGGAGCCTGTCTTTGACAAGCGGCCTGAGCTCCTACCTGTCATGGTACGCCCCTTCCCTTGACGGTCCTGGCAGTTGAAAAGTCCCAGAGTGGCTCAACTATATAGCCAAGGAGACTATCCAATGCCCGCACAGGTATGCATTGGGGAATAGTGAAGCAGGAGGGTTATGTTGGCAGAGAGTGCCAGATCTGGCATGATCAGGACAAGCCCAAGATGCAGAATGCCGGGAGACTGCTCACAGGATGATTGAGCTGGATTGATCCTGCAGGCACGCCTTTGTGAACCAGAGCGCATGCTCCAGTTCCGCGTAGCATGGAGAGATCAGAAGGGCAAGGAGCATGTCAATCGCGGCTACCGCGTGCAGTTTAACTCAGCCATCGGCCCCTACAAGGGTACGTGTGCCCTTCTGGAATAACATCACCGTGCTGTAAGCTGTGCACATTCAAACTCAAGGAATGTTTCTATTCTTGCCAGTGTTGAGGGGTTAGGTGCCTTCAGTTCTCAGACGGGCAAGAGCAGCAGGGAACATGCACCCTTCTGACTGTCACGCCAGGCTCTGTTGTGAGCGAGACTTCAAAGTGCAGGGGTGTCTGTTTGAGAGAGAAGTGGCCTGATGAGTGTGCACTGTATGCAGGCGGGCTGCGCTTCCACCCCACAGTGACATTGTCCATCATCAAGTTTCTGGGCTTTGAGCAGATCTTCAAGAACTCCCTGACCACGCTGCCCATGGGAGGCGGCAAGGGAGGCTCTGACTTCGACCCCAAGGCATGCAGCATCCTCCCACCCCCTCAGTATTATACCTGTAGGAATAATGTTCAGTCTTTCTGGCCAGTCGAAGACCAATCTGCCAGACACACTGCATAGATTGAACCCAAACTTGTGTAGGGATGATGTCCAGTCTCTCTGGCCAATCCAAGACCAATCTGCTAGACGCACTGCATAAATCACACACTGCATGAACCACACAACCACTTGTGAGACAGGGGTTGCATACCCACTGAGACTGTCGAGACAGGATGGGCAGACGTGCGGGAGGTGCTAGCAAGGTGCTGAGGAGATGTGGCTGCGCAGGGGAAGTCCCTCATCGAGATCGAGACCTTCTGCCAGGCGTTCATGACAGAGCTGTCAAAGCACATCGGTGGGTCCCCTTACGCTCACACAGGTTGCAAGAGCAACAGCCCCATTGATGTGGCAAGCCATACTCAACATCCCATCTCCTGAGGTCAGGCTGCAAGAGCAACGCTCCCGTTGATGCGGCAAGCCAGACTCACATTCCATCTGCTGAGGCCAGGACGTACCGGAAACCCTTCGCATGGTGCTGCAGGCCCCGACACGGATGTGCCGGCTGGAGACATCGGAGTGAGCCCCAGGGAGGTCGGCTACATGTTTGGCCAGTACAAGCGCCTCAAGAACCAGTTTGTGGGCATCCTGACCGGCAAATTGTGAGGCCTCTACTGTAAAGCTGCCTAGATGTGACTTCTGACTTCAGGAATCTTCGTCATGGACGCTCAATATGTCTAGTGTATCTTCATGTTTGCTGGATGGCATAGGCAAAACCTGGTAGCCTGAGGTAGTCTTGAAGGAGGCCGTCTTACACTGAAGGGTCTCATACAGGTCTCTAGATCATGTGCTGCATGTTGTGACCATCAGGGTCTACTGCTGTGTGAGGGCGGAGGGCGCTGCTGATTACAGAGGCATCTCTTGTAGCGGCTGCCGTGCATGCAGCCTGTGTGTGCTCAAGGCCGTGATTGGCTTTCTCTGCCTGCGCAGCTTGCAGTTTGGAGGCTCGCTCATCCGGCCGGAGGCCACGGGCTATGGCCTGGTGTACTTTGTGAAGGAGATGCTGGAGGACAAGGGCGACTCCTTCGAGGTGCGCTGGCGGTCATTAAATGCTGTGCGTGTTTGTCCAGAAGTGCCTAGTGTAACAAGTGCGTGCCGTTGTCGCACCGCAATTCTCAGCAGCCTAGTGTGCTGGAGCTGTTGCAACTGAAAGCTTGTCTGTGTGAGCCGGGCAAAGGGCTGACAAGCTGCTGTGAATCTAAGCTGCAGCACTGATTTCTGTTCTGCCAGGTCTACTACACACCAGTTGCGGCTGAAGTGTTGGTCTGCGGGATGCAGGGCAAGAAGGTGGCGGTGTCTGGAGCAGGCAACGTGGCCATCTACACGGCCGAGAAGCTGTTGGAGTTTGGAGCCACCGTGCTGACTATGTCTGACAGCAGCGGCTACGTCTACTTTGAGAAGGGCATCACCCGCGAGCAGCTGACGGCTGTTGACACACACAAGGTTGCCAACAGAGGCCGTCTGTCTGACTTCAAGGAGGGTGAGTGACTACTCAGCCCCGCATGCTTGCAAGAGTGCCTATGCTAGAGTACACCTCTGCATCATGCAAGAGAAACAGGCATGTTGTAATCGAGCCGTTGTCCTGAGCAATGTCTCCAGTGTGTACCAGAGACAAGGACAAGCTTTTGCGGGGACTGAACAAGAGTCCATACACCTGCATTCTTTTGTGCGGCTGTGAATGGGAGGGTCGCTGCTAGAAGTCTGGAAGAGGAAGCATTACAGAGTAGCTACCTTGCACCTGCTGCAGGCAAGTTTGTGGAGGGTGAGCGCCCATGGGGAATTGACACCAAGTACGACATCGCGCTGCCCTGCGCAACCCAGAACGAGATTGAGGAGGCCGACGCGGAGAAGCTGGTCAAGGCCGAGGTGAAGCTGGTTGCAGAGGGCGCCAACATGCCCTCCACTTCTGAGGTGTGCCTTCTTCACCAGCATGTCAGCCACCTCCCTGCCCATTCCCATGCCTTCCACTCCTGTTGTGACGCTCAGGCCAGCCAGAGCTTTTGCAGGAAGAGGGACTGGGAGTGCAATCACTCACGTCGCTATCAATCTTTGATAGGTTCCAGGCAGGTCTAGACACATCTGATGCAGGCCCTTTTGCTTACTCATGCAGTCAAGGTATCAATTTAAGTGACATTTCCCACATCTGCTGCAGGCAATCGCCATCTACCACAAGAACAAGATCGAGTTCGGCCCCGCCAAGGCCGCCAACGCTGGCGGCGTGGCAGTGTCAGGCCTGGAGATGGCCCAGAACAGCGCGCGCCTCTCCTGGAGCAAGGAGGAGGTCGACGAGAAGCTTAAGGGCATCATGAAGTCCATCTTCAACGCCTCCAAGTCGGTGAGCCGCTGGCCTGCACGATTTAACCCCTCACTGATCATATAGCATCGACCCTTAGAAGTGCATCGAAGTCACATGATTTGCTGGCTGCACAAGCATAGCGTTCCTCACAAAGGAACATATCATGTCAGACCATTGGGAAGGCTGCAAGCTGCCAGTATCCTTTACACTGCATGACAGGTGGTTGGCTTCTGTGCAGGCGGCAAAGGAGTACAACACTCACCTGCAGGGAGGCGCCAACATTGCCGGCTTCCTAAAGGTGGCAGAGGCCATGCTGGCACAGGGCGTCTTCTAGGCCAGAGCTCTGTACGGAGGCCTCGAGTCCTAGACAAGCCTGCCTTACTGCGAAGCGGATGAGGCAGAAAATTGAATTTTATGTGGCAGAAGGTGATGCAGCGAAGATATGTGCACGAGAAGAAGGTAGCAGATAGGCCCTTCACGACCGCTGTTGTCAAATCAGCTGGCTCTGAACTGCAAGGGATGCCAACCCTTCTGAATCCGTGAGCAGACAGCTTTCTGCAGCAGCAGATGTGCTTTTATATTTGCGTGTACAACCTCCTGACGAATTTGATGAGGCGAAGTGTTGGATGCGTGTGGTGACAGCTCAGCTTGTAACAACAAAGAGGTGCAAGGTTGTGAGTACTGTGGCGGCACTCATGCCGCATGATTCATGCATTTGGTGTCAAGACCAGACATATATGCATTTGCTCTTTTTGGTGAAATTCGTGAACGGTACTCATCACTCAACCCTTCCCTGTGCATAGGCGCAATGCCTTACAAAGTCTCCAGATTTGCAAAACAGAACATATGGGACACTCAATGTCTGTCAAACATTACTCATACATTGACGGCCACATTGGCATCGGATAGCCTGCAACATGTACTGTACAGATCCACATGTACTGACACCCGCCTCCCTGAAACCACGCATCCTTGCAACCTCACCTTGCACTCACAACGAGTGTTATGCTCTGTTCGTATGCAGCAGTGGCCAGCAGCCAGCAGCTGCAGCAGACCCTGGGGTGTTGCGTCCAGCTGAGGCTACTCACACTGACAAAGCTTGAAATGGCAATGCTTCAGAAGTGCAGCCGCGCCAGTAGTACTCCACACAAGTCCATGAACAGAAAGAGCTCTCCCACTAGTCTCTGCATGCCAGCCGACTGATGAGCGTCATCATGTATCTCAGCAGTCCAGCATACTGTTTACCATGCAGGGAGAGGAAAGACTGTGTCATCAAGGCAATGCCATCCCCAGATCCTATACATTGGGCAGTAGCACCCAGGTGGCAATGAAAGCGAAGGAGATGATCTCCGCACATCCCAAGAGGATGCACGCTGCTGAGACTCAGGTTTATACGCAGGATTTGGCTTAAGACAGAGGTGAAACAGCCCCTAGCCCGGATTGCAGCTAACATGCAGCTTGCAAATGTGCGTAGTGGGATGCCCATTACGGCGCTCCCACATTCCGCAAGTGCATGATGCAGCAATCCTGGCCAGTGACAGAGCAATGTGCGACCAGCCGCATACCTGGATGTCTATGCAGTATTCCCCGTCCCTCATCTTGTACATCTGCAGCTCAAACTTGAGCACGCGCTCCTTGCTGCCGGGGAGGCTCATGGAGCGGCCATGGTCGCTGATGTCGATCCCGTTCTCGCTCTCCTTTGCCAGCGCTTCCAGCTTCATCTCAGCTGCATAGCACCTCCTGATGTTCAGGGTCATCCTCACCATGTCTTTGGCACTATGTGCAGGTTTCCACTCGGTGTCCTGTAGTGTGACCACTCCTTGACAGAGGCGCCGCTACAAGGCCTGAGCATATCCAGTTCATACCGCTGCTGTCCAACAAACAGAGCAGACAATATCGCACAGTAACAAGACACCGCAGGCCCCATGACAGGAGCAAGTTGCAATTGTGCTGCCTGCAAGGGTTACCTCGGGCGGGGTACAGCTTGCGGCACTTGTAGTTGTAGGGCGCCACTTTCTTGTACCCCACGGAGAGCGTGTGCAGCGCGCGCAGCAGGTCCTCGATGATGCGGTGCGGGTGACCCCGCGAGTGCACCCCCAGGCGCCAGCGCCGCTCCGCCACCAGCCGCTGACCTGGCGCCGCAGGTGCTGCGGTCTGCTGTGGGAACATCATGCCTGCACAGCACACCTCCGGTCATATGAGAGCACTGCTGAAGCTGCCATGCTGCTTGGTACCACCTGTGCAGAGCATGCAAGGTTATTAGCTGGCAAGTAGCCTCACTGAAGGCCCTTCCACCAGCACAACTCTGGCAGCTACTACAAGGACAGCATATTACTTGCACAGTGGTAAAATGACGCAGGAGTGACTAGAGGTAAACTGAAACAACCGCGGCCAGCTCCCATCATCTGTGATGCCATCTGCCTGCAGATGCAATGTGCCGACAGCATACGAAGTGGAGGCTTGTGGGTGTACCTGGAGGGTACCCAGTGTGGGCCTGGTGTGCTTCCGTGAGCTCTGCTCGCAGGTAGGCGCTGCTGTCCATGCGCCGCCTGTTGTCCGCCATCAGATAGTATGCCACAGTCGCCTGCGTGCCACGCGCATCATTTGCAGAATGGCTTGAGAGTTGAAGCTCCTGACACAGCTCAGCGCAAGGGGCAAACAGCGCAGGCGAGGCACAACAGCTCTAGTGTGCCATGTGAGACCTCTGGCGGAACAGCCCTGATGAGGCAACAGATCAGGAGAATCGATCTATCTAAAACTTTTCAATATTATGGGCTCAGGCAGGATGTCTGGTACCAGATAAAGGATGTCATAGCACCTTAAAACAATGCTTGCTGGGCCAGATATCAACTTGCTGGAACCAGTGATATTTGTCGACACTGGGCCAAAGGCGTTTCAAGAGAGGCATGTACAGAAGAATCTCTGAAAAGCCTTAACTGCAGTGCTAGCAAATACTACTGATTCATTTCCCACTGGCGACCCCCGATGTGATTGTACTTCTTGGTAGGTGATGGGTCAGAGTTTGGGCGGCACCTTGTTCTGGGAGCGCTTCTGGATGGACTTGACGACGTCGCTGCGCTTGAAGCCCAGCTTGACCACCTCGTGCACAATGTCCTCGTCCAGCATGGCCGTGTTGGCGATGGTGTCCGCCTGCATCACCGCCAGGTAGCGCGGCAGGTGTAGGGTGAACCAGGGGTGCTGCCTGCAGGCAGCCACATCTTGGTCATGCTTTGTCTGCAAGACGTGGCTCATGTGCATTGGTGTCATAACATGGAAGGTGTGGCCAATCCTGGGTAATCCTGCAACCACCGCTAGGTGACGAGGGACGTGCAGGGTACACCATACATGCTGCTTGCAGGAAAGTGCTTGGCACGCCACAGAGAGCCTCCGAGGCCTTCTTCTGTCGCCGGCCGACATGGAAGGCCACGGAGAGTCTTTGTGGCAAGAGAGGGGTGACGAGGCAATCGGACACACAGCACATACTCATTAGGCATACCTGATCTCCGGGATGGTGATGCGCTTCAGGGGGTCCACCACAAGCATGCGCGGTATGAGGTCTCGAGCGCCGTGCGAGAGGTGCGTGGGCAGATTGTAGATGCCTCCCTGCAGCATGCATGCTTCACCTCAGAGGGTTGTACACCTCCACTACCTCTCACACAGTGCCCATGTGCATCAATTTTTCCCAGAAGTATCAGGATGTTTCAAGATGTGTGCTGCTGACCACTCTTCTTCAAAGAATCAGTCAGCAGCACACAGCTTAAAAGATCCCGGAGTATGGCCTGCGCAAGACCCATATCGGAAAAACCTCTCAGTACGTAGCAGAAGTGGGATGATGTGCTCAAGGCTGCAAGGCGGGCTGACCTTGATCTTCCGGAACAGGTTGGGGATGTTCTCATCATCAAAGGGCAGCGAGCCGCACAGCAGCGCATACAGGATGACGCCGCAGCTCCACACATCCACCTCCGGGCCGCAGTACAGCTTCCCCGAGATCACCTGCACGTACATGGTGGATTCTCTCTGCATCCCTCACACCTTCCTTGCCCTCACTGCCACTGCAATTGCTCATGTTCATGAGAGAACTGGGCACTGGCTGTGACATCACCACGTGAGGCACTGCCGTCACCCAGTACTTTCATGAGGTGGTACCCAATATATATACTGCTGCTGGCCGTCTGTGCAAGGTTGACTGGACATGTCTCACCTCTGGGGCTGCATAGTTGGGGGATCCGCAGGAGGTCTTCAGGAAGTGGCCGTCCCGCATGACATTCGACAGCCCAAAGTCGGCGATTTTAATGTTCATCTTGGAGTCCAGCAGCAGGTTTTCGGGCTTCAGATCCCTGTGCACCACCTGCACACAAGGGAAGGCCAGTTTGCTTTCTTAATGCCTCGCATTGACAATGCCAAATACATACCTCTCTCAGTGGCACCAGATCAACCCCAACACTGGGGAGCACCCCTGTGAACTCACAATGCCAGCTTTTACAAACAGGGGAAGCCTGGACAGGAAAAGCACATATGAGGCATGCAGGAGTGCATAGTCATCTTGCTCGTAAGGTGGGAAGCAGCATAAGGCGGGTTGCAGCGCACCATGTTCCTGTGGCAGTACTCTACCCCAGAGACGATCTGCTGGAAGAAGTGGCGAGCCTCGTCCTCCACAAGACGCCCCTTCTCCACAATATAGTCAAACAGCTCCCCCGCCTGTTGCAAAGACCTTGTCAATGTCCTGGCGCCTTGGAATTACACCGTACCATTCCAGCTAAGCAGCTGCGCAGGATGATAGCAGCGATGCAGTATGCAGGCAGCATACAATGGCAGAGCTGTGGGAGAAAGCACCTTGACAAACTCCATGACGACGTAAATGTCATTGTCTGTCTCTATGACCTCATAGAGGCGGATGATGTGCGGGTGCATGAACAGGCGCAGAATCTTGATCTCCCGCCTCACTGCGCGGGAAAATGCCCGGTCAGAGCTGGTCCCGAACAACTGCTCATGCAGGGCGTGTCATGCAGATGCAGACACTGCTCAGCACAGACTATCCAGCGCGCTTGACACGTCCTTTGCCTGAGCAGAGCCCAGAAATACAGTGATTACTTCCCACTGGTAGAGGTCATCAACCAGTGAAAGCATACCTTTCTCTTCCATGTCTTGCTGCTTGATCTTCCGCTTATTGAGGATTTTGATGGCCACCTTGTGCTGTGTGAGCACATGCTCAGCGATCTTGACCTGCATGTGAATGAAGGAGCTCCAGCATGCATCTTGGCTGGCTTACCCGAGCACCCTACATGCTGCCAGGCAAGAGTTGCACCTTTCCAAATGACCCATTCCCCAAGGTCTTGCCCAGCCGGTAATTCGCCAGGAAGAACGCAGGGGTCTGGTGCATGGTCTGAGTCTCCGTGGCACCGCTATCATTTGGGGGGTAAGACATGTTGCTCGCAGACTGGACGGGCGTCCCTGACATCGCCAAGACCCGTCACATGTGGACCCCTGGCTATCCGTCTGGCATCGGCCTTTTGGAAAGACCTATAGAATACTGTTACAGGCTGTCGAGTCAAATTCCTGCACGCTCTGATCTGTATCGAGGTGTCTACTTCAATGTAGAGAGCTGGTTGTAGGTCGCAGCAGTATCCCCTTGATGGGGGCTATGATCAGGCTTGCAGTTCCTCTGATCTTCGTATCTTGATTGACGGACGGATCGTGTACCCGAGTCTACCGTATGCCCAGCTCATGTGCCTGGGAGCCATTGAGCTTGCAGCAGATGCTGAGTCAGCTTCAGATGACTGGGCCCTAATCGGGCTGTTGGGGCAACGGCACCATTCCCAAAACGTATCTGCATGGAGTTGCTGCCTGGATTGGCTGGGCAGCAAAAGTCAGGACAAGCTTGAACGCTTCCATGTTGGGGAGCTCCACGTGTAGACACCTAGATCTCCTCACCTTGTGGAGCAACAATGTGTCCTCCTTGTTGTGGCAGGCACGGGCTGTACTGGCGGCCTCGAGCTCATCACATTCGCCGACGGTAAGTTGCCACATGATCCAGAAAACACTGGCATTGCTCAGTGCATGCGTGAAGCTGAGACTCTGCCTATGTCTGGCAGATGCTTCTGGACTTTACATGCGCGCTGTTGGCGGCACTTTGCAAGGCGACACTGTGACAGTAGACATCTGATATGCGCATGCACATGCGCAGCACCTGACAGGACAGTATCACTCTAGAAGAAGTGATGTTGCGCACAACTAGACTAGAGAAGGGACTGACAAAGCCGCTGAGTCTGCAGGCGCATGACTATCAATCCCATTTTCAGTGCAGGTCCATGTCTGCCAAATGCTACTTGCATTGCAGAATCTTGCAGAGTCTAGGTTGTATGTAAGCTGGAGTGAGCTAGGGCTTGCCCATCTTTGGAGCAGATTCCTCACAATAAAGCCAGAAAAAACATACTTCAAGAGCTGGATCTCATCAGGCGCCACCATTGCGCCTGAGCAAGATACCGCTCAGCTGAGTCCAATGTCTCCATTTTTGGAGCGCCCATACGAGAAAATGGCTACGCAAAGCATCTGCCGCACCGGACCCCTCCTGGTCTGTCGCGATCAGCAGCGCAGGAACGCCTCCTCACATAATGGCGCCCTTCCTGTAGGCGGTGGTCGCGCGCTTGACGTTGCTGCTCTGCATCCCCCTCATCATCTCGCAGAACTGCATCGCAAGAGAAGCCTGCATCAGCCCGGCTGCTTGCCTTGTAGGAATCTACCTCACCAGGAGCGGTATAGTGTCCAATGCTATCTGTCAGACTAAGTTTTCCCTGTATGAGACTGTTCTCTGCTGAAATTTGAGTCTGTCTCCTTAGCACAAGCGATGTACGCTCAGGTCCTGAGCAATGAAATAAACATTCAGGTCACCACTACGACAAAGCAGTCACTGTCAGGGCAAATATGAGCAAAGTGGTTACCTCATCGTAGTCGACCTCCCCGTTCTTGTCCTTGTCCACCTCGGCCAGGATCTCATCGATGTTCTTGTCCAGGTCGCCAGGCAGCCTCTGCATTGGCGCCGCACAGCACCCTCTCAGTCACAGGTGTTTCTCAATTGCGACACAGAGCACAACAGCACACGCACCTCCATGCAGTCTCTGGTATCATACAACCAATGGACCTTCGAAGGAAAATGATGAAGATGAGTGAGTCTCTCACCCTGAGCGCCTCTCTGAGCTCAGACTGGGAGATGGTACCAGAGTTGTCCGTGTCAAAGTGTTGAAAGGCCCGGTACATGTTCTCCTCCATCTGCAGCCAATCTCCTGTCTGTCAAGAGACACTCAGCTGGACACAATAAATGCTACATGTACAGTCTGGCAGAGATCTGTCAGCACTGCCCCCACCAGAGGTGCAGGCGCTTCAGACTGTTCATGACCTTCCATGAGTTCTGAAGTGTCTGCACCTCCGGCACAAGCATGGAGGGTAAACATCCCCTCGATGGCATGGCAGTCTGTCTAAGATGTATTATGTCAGAGGCAAGCCTCATGCGGCAGGAAAGCCTGACTTGGAGACTCACCTGAAGCTGGCTCATATTAATGGTGGCCGCCAGGAACTCGTCGTACTCGATGGAGCCGGTGGCGTCCACATCAATGCTCTCCATCAGCTGCTCCACCTCCCGCTGCGTGATGGGGCTGCCCTGCTTCGCCAGCCCCTCCCGCAGCTCGTCCAGCGTCACCGTCCCGCTCTTGTCCACGTCCAGCGCCTGCAGTCACCAAGTGTATGTGTCAGAAGACTGCTCCTCCAAAAGCTGCACAGAATATCTTTTCTGATCGGACCAGGATCTGCGAGGGCTCCTGAGACAGAAGAATAGGGCATGTCTGAAGGTGTCATCATGAAGGTACGAACCGCAAGAATAATTCGAGATCCCCTATCTTCCTCGTTGCAGACTGACCTTAATTGAGGACCGCAGGCTGGCAATATACTTGGACAGCATGCAGGTGGCTATGACCTTGAGGGATCCAAAGGGGACTGTAGACGAGTCCAGAAGTGCTGGCTTCAACATCGCCTAAATTAGTATAAGGGGGACAGGCTATCTGGCCTCGCTTCACATCTCCCTTTGGATCCCGCAAGGACAGGTGGCAACATTGTCTTCAGAGGTAGTCTGCTCTTCACTCACCTGGAACAGCGAGCGCAGGCCGGCAATCTCCTCGGGGGACATGCCGGTGGCCATGACCTTGAGGGCCTCCTTCTTGAGCTTGTTCATGTGCAGGAAGCCCTGCATGCGCTTCACAATCACGTTGTCCAGCGGCCGGTCCGAGGCTGTGCCGTTCTCCTTCATCCAGCCGTGCTGCAGGATTGCATCGGCTGTCGCCCTCTTCTTGGGGTCCTGCAAGAATGGAACTACAAGCTCAATCACAATGTCTCCCAGGATTACCCTCATAAAATCATAGCGCAGTCGATCCCAGAACAAAGCAACATGTAAATGGCACTCAAATGGGAGTTCTTTCATACAGTACAGACTGACAGTTATTGCTAGTCATCACAAGCAAGGACAGATAACCATGCACGGGCTTTACCTGCTGGAGCATGGTACGGACAGCGTCCTTGGCTTCCACAGAGACGTTCGGCCAGGGGTCCGTCTTGAAATCGATGTGGCCCTTGGCCACAGCGTCAAAGATCTGCTGCTCAGTCTCACCCCAGAAGGGCGGCACGCCGCTCAGCAGGATGTACAGGATGACCCCGCAGCTCCAGATGTCCGCCTCCTTGCCATAGCGCCGCTTCAGCACCTGTGATGACAAGACTAGCAGTGGTTAGAGGTCTCTTATTGGAAGCATCGCCCAATCCTATGTCAGGGGCCTCAGGCCGCAGTGTGCACAACGGATGCCACGGCTCTACCTGAACTGGCCCTACTGGCGTCTTCCTCCTCAACTTCAGCATTTGCATGGCAGAGAGCTATGATCTTGCCGAGAAAAGATGGCATTGAGGAAGAAGACGGCTAGTAGAGCGTTCAAGAAGCTGGCGAGCAATGCACTGCTCTAAGGCTAAATGCACATCTTCAGGATAGCCGATTACAGTGTCAGTAAGAAACGCGTTGTGTCAGAAAGATTTTTGACAAGCATACCTCTGGAGCAACATAGTAGGCGCTACCGACTACGTCAGTGAACGTCTGGCCTGGCTTGTAGAACACTGATAGCCCAAAGTCTGTGGCCTTCAGCGGCGCATTGTCATCCTTGGTCGAGAGCAGGAAGTTCTCTGGCTTCAAATCCCTGCAGCGGCAAGCAGCGTGATATGCGCATCAGATGTCGCAGCGTACTTGAGCTCATGCAAGCAGCATAGACCTCATCGCCAGCAGAGCTTTGCTCCCTGACGAGGAAGAACAGGGACTTGTTTCACCATGCCTTGATGCAGGGCTTAAGAGGGGGAGGCACACCTGTGAACAACCCCCAGCAGATGGCAGTGCGCAACCACGCTCACAATCGTGCGCATGAGTGCCGCTGCATCCTTCTCTCTGCAAGAGAGTTCACTGCTCAGCACGCGGCTTGGTTTGATTGGTGAGACTGTATATTCTCTTGCTGTAGGGCCTTGCAACGCTCCTCAGCACGCTTGCTTGCGCAACAAGGCAGGAGTTTAGACTCTCTAAGAAGGGAGCTGCCCAATGTCCATGCCTTGCAAAGGGGCTGTGTGATCATCTAACTTCACATAATCCTGCCACATAATGATAAGGGTGCAAGTTGGGGGCTGCATCTCACGTGTAGTGGCCCCGGGCTACAATCCTGTCAAAGAGCTCGCCTCCTGAGCACAGCTCCATGACCTGCAAGCCATGGAGCTGTGACCAACTGCCATGTGAGGACAGTCTGTCATGTGTGGTCACAACACAGCCCTCCCAAAATGCCAGCAGCATTGCCTCTGGGCGCTCAGCATGAAACTCAACACATGGATGCTGAGTGCTTTACGGGAGCTGGGCGGGATGAGATGGTGCCCTCACCAGGTGCACGCTTTGTTTGTCCTCGAAGGCGCCGATGAGCGTGACAATGTTCTCATGGCCCTTGAGGTGGTGCATGATCTGCACTTCCCTCCTCACATCATCCACATCCTCCTTTGTCCTGCACACACCAAGCCTCAACATTGAACTTCACGCCCTTGCAAGCCCCTGCCGCGCATCTGGAGCCATGATTCCCTGCATAAGCATGCTAATGGCCATGCACATGTCAAGGGGGAGAGTCAAATGTGGTGTGAATGCGTCACGGTCCATACTGACATGTGCATGAGAGAGGCTTGAAGATGTCCAAAGTACGTGGGGGGCTCATGTGAACAGGGATAGCAGAGGGGAATGGGGCCTCACAGGAGCTTGCGCTTAGCAATGGACTTGCAGGCGAAATCCTCGCCGGTCTTCTTGTCAGTTGCCAGGCGTGTGATACCAAACTGCCCTCGACCCAAGACCTTGCCCAAGGTATAGAGATTGTTGACATCCTGCAAGGAGATATTGATCGTACCCGATGCTCATTCTGCATGCAGTACGGGATCAGGATAAGAAAAACTGTGATCTGAGGATGGCGAAGTCACCTCTGTCGGCTTGTTGAGGACACCATCTGTCAAACGGTCCTTTGGAGGTGCAGGGGAAGCTTTCTTCTGACCCTTGGCGGGCTTGGATCCCTGCACAGCACCGTGTGATATTATAGAACGAAGACATATCGATAGGCCATTACGGTGTGGACAAAGAAGCATATTTTATGTTTCCCAAACCATGACATGGCGTCAGTAGATGCGTCCTAACCTTCGCTCCCATGCCGTTGGAGTCGCTTGGGTTCTCTTTCTGGGAGAACTTGGGCAGACAATTGCCCATGTCTTGTCTCCAGGCCCCCTTGATGCGGTCTCAGACCGCCTGCCCAAGTCCTTCCTTTCCTCGGACACCCTTCTCGTGATGCCTCTCAGATGGTGACTCTCAATCTATTAAGCCTGCCACACTTCCCTAGGCATAGGATTAGTGTTGCAAGTAGTACTCAGTCATCCAAAAGCGTTTAGTAGCAGCAGGAAATACAGCTTCGATGGAGCTCCGAGACGATTCCGGGGAAATGCAAAAAGAACGGAACGAGGGTTGCAAATTTATCGAGACCTCATCCCAGCGCTCAGCATGAGGGAGCACCTGTTTACCAGTATTGTATATTTGAGCCATCGTCAAGCTTTCCTTAAACAGTGAGCAATGATGAGGTAAGCTAGCGACTTGCCATACAATTCTCAGCTCAGGAGATGTCGCATTCGCATACTTCGATGTGGTCTCGGCGGCTGTCAGTGGTATATTTTTCGCACGGTTTGCAAGGCAACACACAATGGATATGACGCTGATAGTTTGGAATATTTGCAGGGCTAATCAGTGCTCGACAAGCATGCCCCAGTCCACAGGACTGGGACGCAGCAACGCATTTACTAGAGGTGTGCTTCTAGGGCTTTCCATACCTTCAAACTGCAAAGCGCGAGCTGACGGCACCAGAGATGAGCCCGAAATGTGAACAACATATAAAGCTTGCCCCTTTGGGACTGCGAACAAGCGCTGTCTCCGGCATCGAACTGCTGTGTGGAAGTTTCTGGGGCGATGGGCTGTCTGTGGTGCAGGAGTGGCAATGCCATCGCAGCTCAGCAGGCCAACGAGGTCCCTGAAGCTTGGGTGAGTCTCATTGTTCAGTCAGGCACACATTAAAGACGCTTTGCATACATCTGGAATCTCACGGAAAGTTAGCTGTCCCGTGTCAGGGGGTTCAGCATTGCACTGCTGAAGCTTTCTGTGCGGTCATGATAGAGGCTCTTCCATTGACGTTGCTGACAAACGATCACCTTTCTGCAGAAGGGGAGGCGCAGTGCAGACACAGGCGATGGCCAAGCAGCTGCACTTCAACAAGAACATGGAGGCTCTGAAGAAGCTGCAAGCCGGCGTAGACAAGCTCAGCAGCGTCGTGGGTGTCACCCTGGGACCCAAGGTACAGGCCATGTGCTCTACACTAAGGGCAGCTTTTAATTGCCCCTTCAAAGCAGAAGCTCCCTGAGAGAAGTTCAGTGTACCTGCAGGCAGCAGTCAACATTCCAAGACTGCCAGAGCATCTCACACTTGGAAACTGGGATAGTAAAGGTGCTTGTGGAGTCTGGCTTCAGCAGCCTGGTGTATGTGCAGGGGCGCAATGTGGTGCTGGAGAGCAAGTATGGGTCGCCCAAGATCGTGAACGATGGAGTGACAGTGGCAAAGGAGGTGGAGCTGGAGGACCCTGTCGAGAACATCGGAGCCAAGCTCGTGCGCCAGGTGTGCCTTCATGGCCACACGTCTCATTGACGCGTGAATGGACTAACAATCACTGTGCGGATGTGCTAGCTGGTGGTGAATCTTAGGATGTTGTCAGATGGGCATGAGCTGCAAGGGTCAAGCTCATGCTTGTGCTTGCATGTGTGTTGTGCACATCTCACAGGTGCCAACACCAATCATCACATGTGGGACTCTTGTCAAATGCCAGCATGCCTGTATTTAACCTGAGGCATGGGTTGCTGAGAGGCCTCTGGCATGGGTGCAGGCTGCCTCAAAGACTAATGACACAGCAGGAGATGGCACCACCACAGCCACCATCCTCAGCGCCGCCATCATTGCAGAGGGCATGAAGATTGTGGCCGCAGGCACCAACCCCATTCAGGTGAGAGCTCTCCCACCTTCACCTACTCCTGATCACTTCCAGCAGATACAACCCCAGCAAGGTCTTCTGCTGATACGGGAGGTCTCTTATGACCGTAGTAGGCTCTTCTCAGCAGATTCATCTGGCTGGAGGTCATCTGCTGGGAGAAAGGTCCCACACACGGGCAGTAGGTGCATGTAGCCTGTGACTGTCTTAGGATGCAAGGTCATGACTGTGGACTTCATTTATGTGATTGCGAAGCTTACATCATTCTGTGTGGCCTGCAGCTGACGAGGGGCATTGAGAAGACAGTGGCGGCCCTGGTGGAGGAGCTGCAGGAGCTGTCTGTGGCGGTCAGAGACGAAGACCTGGCCAACGTGGCCACCGTCTCAGCCGGAGGCAATGAAGTGGTGAGCGCACCTGTGCTACCTGTAAAGTATGGGTTGCCTTCAAGTCAGGCCGGTGGCAGACGAGCCTTCAAGCTCTGCATGGTGCCTCCCTGGGGCCGCTTGAGCTGCATACCCAAACAGAGAGGAATGTCGCTGTGTTAGTCCATGCTCCTGGCTGCTGCATGTTGCCGTGCATGCAGCGCAAATGAGATGGCCATCAGCTGTCTATATTGGCAGGCCAAATCAGTACAGACAGCTGATAAAATGAAGAGGTATCTGTGCTTTCAATTGGTCTCAGTCCATCCTCTGCCTGATAATATGTTTATCCGCTGTGCAGATCGGGAGCCTGATCAGCGCAGCCATGGACCGCGTGGGCAGGCAGGGCGTGGTGAGCATGGAGGAGAGCAGAACAGCCGAGGACAACCTGTACGTCGTGGAGGGCATGCAGTTCGAGCGCGGCTACATCTCCCCCTACTTTGTCACCGACCCCGAGCGCATGGTGAGCCTCTTGGCTCTGCCTCTGACAAAAAAAATCAAGCAAGACCCGCCGTTGCATAATGCCCCTGTCCCAAGATGGATGAAGCTGGACTGTACAGCACAGCAGCCGCACGATGAGTGTGAATACTGTGCATTTTGGAAGACGTGCAGAAAACTGACGCAGCCTGTTGAGGAAGCGTTGTACCAGAGTAAACTGTGCCGATGCACACGTTGACTCAATTCTCTGGGATAGCGCCTCAGGCATGGCTGCGCAAGCTGTCTGCAGTGTCTGCACCGATGAATCTGATTTTTCAGAACGTAGCTGTAAAGTATTATATGTCCAGATGCAGGGTAGTGCGATACTAACAAGTAAAGGTACACCTTGGCTGGGCGGCGCTGATGGGATGCTTATGCGCAGGTGGCCGAGTTTGAAAAGTGCAAGGTGCTGCTGGTGGACAAAAAGATCAGCACCGCCCGCGACATTGTGGGCATCCTGGAGGCGGCCGTGCGCGGGTCCTTCCCGCTGCTCATCATGGCGGAGGACATCGAGCAGGAGGCCCTTGCTACCATGGTCGTCAACAAGCTTCGCGGCACCTTGAAGGTATGTGGAGCATTCCCTGCAGTCATGCCAGATGCATGTGTAGCCCTTAGAACTGCTTTGGGAGGTGACCGTCGACCTCTCTCCTGACATGTGTCTCTGCAAAATGCCGGCCTGCTCAGCTTTGGTGCTCAACAGGCTGGCTGTTGTGGGAAGAGTGCCACACACTTTGACGACAGTCATTTTACCCCGTGAGGGCTTGAACAGATGTGAAGGGTGTCTGCCTGTGGTGCAGGTTATTGCCGTGAAGGCGCCAGGCTTTGGAGAGAGGAAGACGAGCTACCTGGAGGACATTGCCATCCTCACAGGCGCCCAGGTCGTCAAGGACGAGCTGGGTCTCACCCTGGACAAGGTCAGTCCTCTGCTTCTGCTGATGCTCCCCTAATAGATTCACGGATATACCTCACTTCTCCACTGTCAGCATTGTGACTCTGATAATAGGACAGCAGGCAGCAGAGCTATCTTTTGGTAGACCAGGAAAGCACAAAAAGTTTGGCAGGTTCTGAGCTGTTGGCTGCCATTCGTTGCCACGGTTGCTGCTTTCAGTGATCTGATCCAACCTATATCACTCAGCGGTCACCTGGGTCATATAACTGAAGCCTACTGAGTGCAGTACTACCTATAGGCTTGTCTGACTGGGAGTAAATCACAATGCAGGTGGGCGAGGAGGTGCTGGGCACGGCAGCCAAGGTGGAGGTGAGCAAGGAGAGCACCACCATCGTGGGCGACGGCAGCACTGAGGACAGCGTGAAGGCGCGCGTGCGCCAGATCAAGAACATGATCGGCGAGACCGAGCAGGACTACGAGAAGGAGAAGCTCAACGAGCGCGTGGCGCGCCTCTCCGGTGGCGTTGCCATCATCCAGGTATGAGCTGACGCATGCATGCATATGTGCACAGCTTGCGCTTGAGCCCTGTTAAGACTGAGCGTTTGAGAGCTTCCCCAAAGTACTGAAATATACAAGTCTTCTACAGCGCTGCTCAACTGGTGTGTATTGTTTGTGAGGCATGTGTGAGAACTGCATGGTCCCCTCTCAGCCAGGGACTGCAGAGGTTCCCTAGACAAAGTTCAAGCATCTGCTGCGGTGCAGGTTGGAGCACAGACAGAGACAGAGCTGAAGGAGAAGAAGCTCCGAGTGGAGGATGCCCTCAATGCCACCAAGGTATGTGCGCACCTTACTCTGCAATGTCTGGCAGTGTCAATGAGTGACAGAGATAGGTTTGAGCAACAATGCTTTAGGCTGATTCTCAATGCTGCTGGACAATGGTGAGATTCTCTCAAGTAGTGCGCAGGTCCTAAATACTGACCTTTGCTCTGCAGGCAGCTGTGGAGGAGGGCATTGTGATTGGCGGCGGCTGCACATTCCTGAAGCTGGCGCAGAAGGTGGACGACATCAAGTCCACCCTGGAGAACGATGAGCAGAGGGCGAGTCCCCTTCATCACCTGTACAGCCAGCTCAATCCTCATTGCAGGGGTTGCACTGGTTGCTTGACCCTGCATCCTCTTCCTTCTAAGAATTACTTGAGCGCATTGCTCTGATGACATTAAGCAAGGTCAGCTCTGAAGCTGCTGCTTGTTGTGAGCGTTCTTTACCTTGTGCTTATTCTGAGGTAGACCTCAAGGCTGAGGCTCCCAGGCGCATTGTGCAGGTGGGTGCCGAGATTGTGCGGAAAGCGCTGAGCTACCCGCTTCGGCTGATTGCCAACAACGCGGGCGTCAACGGCAGCGTTGTGCAGCAGCGCGTCCTGGAGAACCTGGACCAGAGCATTGGCTACAATGCAGCCACAGACAAGTACGAGGACCTCATGGCAGCCGGCATCATTGACCCCACCAAGGTGAGCTGCTCTAGCGGTTCACCCCAAAGGGGGTGTCATTGGGCATACTGCCAGGGTTGAGGAGACACTCTCAGTGTGCACGACTCACATTGCGGTTGAGGTCAGGCCTGTGTTAAAGCTGTAGTACATTGTGTGCTTGATGCCCGCTGCACTTTTATTGTATGGCCATGCGGCATGTCATCAAGCACACTGCGTGGTCGGGAGCTCACACAGTCCTGGCAGCAGTCAAAATGCAAGTCATGCATGTCAGATGGTTCTGAAATCAATGGAGTGTGTTGCTCATCAGAGAAGTGCATGGCGCAGGTGCTGCGCGTGGCCATGCTGAACGCAGCCTCTGTCGCGCGGACGTTCTTGACCTCAGACGTCATCATCACAGAAATCCCTCAGCCCGAGGCAGCAGCTGCAGCAGGCGGCGGCATGGACGGCATGGGCGGCTACTGAGCGGGCCACATGGCTAGCTAGGTAGTCAGCATGCGGGATGCATGCGCCTCAGCATGGCTGGTATCAGGGATGATGGCCCTGTCTGCTCCAATGCTGGGAGGCTACATGCAAAGCTGCACGGAAGTTGCACATTCTTTGTGTGGATGCGATGCGTGACATGCGACCAGCGGCTTGATGGCTGCCAGAGGCCTGCTCACGACCTCCAGCACAGCCTTGCAAAGAGCAAAGCACATGCATCTATCGGCCATGTGGAGGTCTAGGCTATTGTGAGGGGCTTGTTCCTGGGAAGTTGTGTCTCATCTGAGGTCGTGCTCGGCAATGCTTGTGCAAACTGCCTCGGCCTTAGACAGTAGAGGGAGGCTAGATTCTACTGTGCTCTTGTGAGAGCATGGGCAGGTTGAAATGTGCAGTGTTGATGTTTCCTCAACTAAAAGCATGTCATAGACATCTGAGTGGGCATGTTTATACTGAACACGAATGCATGCCGTTGACTGTTGCAAAGGAGTTTGTCTGTCTGCTAGCAGGGGTCTTGACGTACTGACAATCCGTGAGTGTAAGAGAGATGGTATCTGGGACACCCAACTCTGGCTCAGTAACATGTCCATCACTGTATGCTTGTGAGGGAGCGAGTCGCTTTTCTGGAAAACTTGCACTGTGTACACGTGCTGTCACAATGCTGATGTCTCTCGGTACGTCTTGTCAGCACCCCTGTATATGCACTCAAAAGTAGTGGTGCAGGTGCCTTTAATGGTTCAATTGCTCCTGTGCATGCCCCTTAAACTGTCATGGGCTGTCCCCCTGCACTGCAGCAGACTCTGTAGAGTCTTTTCCACGCTGCTCTGTGCTGGTGTCACTTGCTGGTGCTACACTCTGTGTCCTAAGCTCCCGCACCTCTGCCTCAAGGCTTTGTATTCTGTCATAGATCTGCACTTGCAGAGACAGCTCACCTCACTGGCATCCTGATTGCTTCTGCAACATGGTCATGCCATTCAAGTTGTCATTGCGCTTAAAAGTGCTTGCAAAGCTTGGCCATGGCTGGCTTACTAGAGCGATTTGAGCGTGTGACCCGCCAAAGAGACTACTTACCTCCTGATCCTGAGCTTTTTGCAGCATCACCTCTTTCTCCTTTCCCTCTGCTTCTCCTCTCTCTGCAGCTTGGGCCTGCATAGATTTGCATACTTTACAGCTGCCTGCACATACTTGTGATGAGTGTGGATTGACTGTTGGTAGCATGTACTCCTATTGAAATACTCTTCCATCGGCAGAGTGTATTGGGCATGCGAGCCGAAGATCTGCTCGTTGCCTTGGAACCGGAGTTGAGATCATCTAGGGCAGAGCTTCATGGCCCAGCCAGGATGCAGAATATGTGGGAGCATCCCTGTAGAGAGTGAGCAGGAGGCCCACCTTCTCATCTTGCTCATCTGAGATGCGCTGCATCTCGCCTTTGGCATATCGCGCCATAGAGAAGATGACTGCAAGCCAGACTACAGCGTCTGATGCTGCCATGAAGCTCTCAGCAGGCCTTCATCAAAGACGCCACTAGCATATGTCCGCAGGTTTCAATGTGATGATGTTGCTGAGCACCAATGGAATGTGATACTGCAGAGCTCAGAAAGGAGGGCGCGCATGGGAGTGAGGACTCACAAAAGGAGGGCACAAGGGCTATAAGCAGCTGCCAAGCATGCCAGTCCCATCTGCAGATCCAAGTGTCTAGAGTTAGAAGTATTGAGGTGCCCATACACAATGAGTATGGCAAGACGTGTTCCAGACTGCCAAGACTATATCGAACATCTAGGGCTCTGAGCGGCTTGCAACAGCACTGTGTACACTGACCTACGGTGCATTGCAGGTCTCGTGGATTCTGAGAATATAATGTCTGCGCTTTCCATGAAGCCGTACTCTCTCTTGGCAACATGGTGCTCTGTAGGGCCTGCAAGGATATATCAATCTTTGAAGGTGCGATACGGTCCACTGTATTGCCCATACGACCATCGAGCGTGCTGACCTGCAGGAGGCGCAGGGGGCCGTGCACTGTCCTTCTGTTCGCAGAAATGCCTGTGGAGGGCTCGCAGGTGGGAGGCTTTTGGTTTATGCAAGGATCGTATGGGCATCCCAGAACATGTCTACTGTCTCAGGGACCAGAAGGAGCCTTTTGCCGTGCATTTAAGCACATTTCAGCGACGCTGATGGCCTTGACCCCTGCATAGCTTCCCCTAGCTTCTACCCAAGCCCAGGGAAGGTCTGCATTGCATATGGCCTCTGCAAGCACCAATTTGGGGCAAGAACCAGGACGTCATATATGGGAAGCATAGATTGATGCACTTACATGAGGATACAGTGACACGGTCATGACAGAAGCGGCCCCTGACAAGGTGCAGATCAAGTATACGCAGCAATATAGGGAGCTCAAGCAAATCTTGCTAGCCAAACACTTTGCAGGTAAGCGCATTGCATGCTACCAGAATGCCACATAAAGCTCGCGTATTACTAGGGGATCATTAAAGGCATTGAGTGGATTGCACAGGCCAGGGAGTGCAGAAGAAGGTCGATGTGGACGGCCTGGAGATCACATTCACAGAAGGGCCACCGCTGAAGAAGTTCGTCACACCGCCGAAGCTAAGCGAAGACCTGGCAAAGTAGGCTCCTTGGGGTCATAGATGCCTCCCTCAACACCCCTACTCGCTCTGTGCAATGTGTAAGACTCCTTGGTTGTGAAGAGCAATCTATGTGCAGGTACCTTGAGGACAAGTGAGACATGGCGACCAGGCAGCAGATGCTGGGCATGACCGCCCACCAAAGGCACAAGTTCATGATGAATCAGTACGTGAACTTCTATGGCGGCAAGATGCCTCCGCCACCCCAAGAAGAGACAGTGCATACTGACTTTGATGTCCTGAAGGAAACGTACAGGTAAAAATTTCTGTCGCCATTGGAGTCAGGCTTGCCTGCCCAAATCCCATCTCTACATAATTAAAGCAAATAGGTTGAATTTGGACTGCCGTGTTCACTGCGAGTGGGGGGCATCAGCATGGAAGCTTTGCTCACTTTGTATTGTGACAGAGTCTGTGATGCTCCTGCTCTTTGCGTGCACCAGCCCCACTGGTTCAGCGCTGAGCATAGGACGCACGACAGACTCAATCATTTGTGATAGGGAGCAGCCCGGCAGCCTCTCTGCTGCAGTTATTCCGCGCAGCTGCATGGGGGCTCTCTGGCGAGCTTTCTTACTCTCCTCAAGCATCTGATGTTGTGATCTCCCTTGCGGAAGTATCTATTATGCATGCAGGTTCATTCGGGATGACGGTGAGGATGCAGCTGCCGAGGACAGATGGGCTGTGCGCCTGGCCAAACGCTACTATGCCAAGCTCTACAGGGAGTACGCCATCGTGGACCTGTCCCGCTACAAGGTCAGTTCCCTATCGGTCACACATCTCCAGTGCATTTATACATTCACTTTCTAGCCAGACATTACATTAGAATACCTTGACAGGTGCTTCTGCGAGGGCTCACCATGCCCAGAACAACAGATACCTCAGTACTGGCCTACATTGCCGGCCTACATAAAACGATTCGCTGACCAGGTGCCCCATATGCATCCAAAGATGTGTCAGTCACACATGATGACCTGCTACGGTCTATGCAGGAGGACAAGCTGGGACTGCGCTGGCGCACGGAAGCCGAGGTGCTGAGCGGGAAGGGGCAGTTCAGCTGCGGGGCGCGCGGCTGCGCTGAGACGCGCGGCCTGGCCACCTTTGAGGTGCCCTTCGGCTATGCAGAGGCAGGGCAGCGCAAGGAAGCGCTCGTGAAGGTGAGCTAGTATACATGGCTGAAGGGCCGGCATCATTCCAGGGGAATGCAGGCTACCATGGACAGTTGACGGAGGCTAAGGAGCCCAGACTGTTTGAGGCACCCCTCAGCTCACCCTAATGCTCAACGATGCAAGGAGGCATTTCATTTCATCTCAGCGGCGGAGTATTGAACAAACAGACTGCATAGAGCAGAAGGGATGAGGAGAAGGAGACCAATGTGCTGCTCAACCTTGAGTATACTTGGCCCTGAGAACTCCACCAGGACATGATGGTCACTGCAACGCTATCCCTCTCATGGCTGCTGTGCACCTCAGGTGAGGCTGTGCCCGGAGCATGCGCTGCAGCTGAACTACCGAAAGAACAAGGAGGCCCTCAAAGCGCAGCGCAAAGCCCAGAAGAAGGCTGAGCGCAGGCAGCAGCGTCAACAAGATGACTCCGAAGCTGACGAGGAGCCTGTGCGTCATGCTGAGAGCAGCAAGAGAAGGAAGCATAAGAGAGACCATGACTCTGAGGAGCATCATGTGGGCGGAGATGCGTCCGAAGAGCCGAGCAAGCATAGGTCCCGCAGTGACGTTGAAAAAGGTACTGCATCACATGCTAGTGCTGATGATGCTGCTCTGCAGAGCGGCAAACAGGAAGCGCATGAGGAGAAGGGAAAAAGCAGATCGCAAAGACATGTGCAGCACCAGATAGATGAGAAGGGAGCTGGCAAGCCGGAACTTGAGGAAGAGGCAGACGCCTTTCTGCGTGAGATGTTTCCCTGAAGAGCTTGTGTAAGTCCTCTATGCACACATTCATGAGCTGAGTTTGCCTCGCCGTAAGTGAAATATTGTTCTGATGCTCTACAGCTTGTACGCGCTCTAAAGAATGCTCTGCACTGATCAGTCCTGCACGTTCTTCGGTACAGCCTTGCAGGCTATGGAAAGCATCTGAGCTCTATCCTACAACATGCACCTGTGTGCATGGCGCAGCTGCAGCTGCAGTCTGGGCCCTCACTTACCTAAGAAGCCCTTGAGGGCTTGCTTCTGCTTAACGTCAGCCTCCCTTCTTTGCCTATCCATGAGCGCTACCTCCCTGCAGCAAGGCTGAGATATCACTCAAGCACATGGCGAATTCTGTGGGCACAACACAGAAGGCCCTTCATACCCACATCTGCATAGCTCCTGCGATGTTGATAGGTGACCTGCCAAGTGCTACTGCCTACCACCTAAGTGACCCTTGAAGCAAAGCAGGGTCACACCTGTCCACATCTTTTGCTAGCGCAGGGCTGACTTCCTTGCAGAGCCTGAAGTCTTCCAGGGCAGCCTCGTAGTTCAGCAGGGCGGCATTGGCTGTTGCTCGCCTGTATAGGGCCTTTGGGTGATCGTTCACCTCCCTGCATGCAAGCAACAATGCTTTTCCACAAGGCAACATACCGTGTCATGAATACCCTGATAATTCCAGGGAACAATTGTAGCCCCTTCACAGCACACAGCTCGGTCCATAAATCAACCCCAACCCAAGGCTCAGTGATGAGGGATGCACCCAAACAGACTGACCCATAGTTGAGGGCTCACCGCAGGGCTTTGTCACACCACTTGAAGCACTCTGAGAAGTCGCGCTCCTTGTAGGCCGTCATAGCCATGTTTGTCATGCTGTCCACCTTCACCTTGCTTGCAGCAGACATCTGCACTTGCGGCAGAGCTTCAGAAGATCACCTCAGCTCTCCCAATGACAGTCATACACTCGAGCGTTTTTAGCTCTGGGTGAAAGCCAGGCAAGCTGATGGCATGCTGCATCAGCATCAGTGAGGGTGTCAGCATGCTTTGCACCTGCTCCTCTGTGTCTAGGTCGAAGGCATTGTCCAGCATCTTCAGCGCCTTGGTCCACTTGCTGCGGGCACGGGCGTACTGCGCAGCGCCCTGCTTGAAGATGGCGTTGCCCTGCTCCTTCAGCATCTGCGCGCGCCGGATCTTGTCGTCTGGGCCGGCGTCGTGCCAGTTGGGCTGCTTGTCAAAGTCCAGTAGCTCCAGCTCAAAGTCTATGTCTGCGCCCTCTGGTATGTTCTGCATGAACATTATCAAGCTCAGGATGTTCTGCAGCGTGACAGTGGTGCAATGATTTAGTAATACATAGGTACAAAGAGATGCTGCAGGCAGAGCATGCTAGTGATGGCATTATACATTCACAGTACACTGATTATGTGATGAGCTGCTCCTGACTCGATGTCTGATTGGCATGACCTCTGCCCTTTCAGCGCAAAGAGAACAGCTTCAGCCACAAATGAGGCAAGGTCTCACCGGCAAGTCTGGTTGACAGCTAAGCAGGGCAGGCTGGACACTCAGGCGCACCTTTGGGCGATCGCTGCGGCCATCAAAGGCGTATCTGGCGGCAGCGCTGACGAGGGACGTCTCCTGGGGCGTCATCAGGCGCACTGCCATGTCAATGGCCTCTGGCACCTCATCCATGCCTGTGTTGAACTCCAACGGTGCCGCGCTGCCGTCGCTCCCCCTCGTGCTGTGCAAGACCTGTGGGTAAGGGCGCATTGATCATGCTCCTGGTCTCTCTCTTCAAGCTTCGTCATCATGTATTGCCATGTGCACAGCCAAGAGCACCTACTTGATGCACATGGCAGGTCCTAAGGGTGTTGCACTGTCTTTGGCAACAATACAGAAACTGGAAGACAGCTGTGTTGATCATCCTGTCTGGTGCAAGGCTGTGGGCACCTACTGATGAAAAACGACCACCACTTCTGTGAGGTTCCAGGATGCATGGCATGGGGCAGGAGGCTGATCACCTGGTCAGTGCCTGCAAGGCGGGCAGTGTAGTGCACGCGGACTGCGCAGTCCTCCAGCGGGCAGTCTATTGGGAACTCGCCGACGCCCTCCTTGATGCGGCGCTTGGTGATCTCCCCCGTCCCTGTCAGGTCCCTGACCTGTACGCATGCACAGATCTGACGGCAGACATTCAGGTCGCTCATGCGGCCATTCTACCCCTGAAGATCACACATAGCCCTATGGCACGCATCGCTTGCCCTTCTGAGCCCATCATCCTCACTTGGGACACAGTTGACTTGCAAGACCACCCAAATCTTAGAACCAATTTCTCTGACAATATGTGATGTGTACAGTAGCGCAGACACTGCCAGGCAGATCTATACTGCGCCGCACAAGAGACAAGAAGTATCGCAGACCTGGATCATGCTGAGCAGCTCCACCTCGTATTCCACCCTGTCCACGCCATCAGGCGGGTCAGGCAGGTGGGCGCCACTGTCTTTCAACCGCGCCCTGCTCGCAGGGCAGCTGATGTAGGCTCGCTCCCCCTTTGCCAGTGAGCACACGCCCTCCTCAAACCCTGAGGGGACCTGCACACAGCCAGATGTTAAAGCACAAACAGATGACCCTTATGTCTACCCCAGCAGACTCCTAGTGCTGCCAGGTAATGCCAGCCCGTCTAAGGATGTGGATGTTGCTAAGTCTGGGACGGCTGCAGACGCTTGCACATGGCGGAGAGTGTTGTCTGACCTTGTTGCTGCCCACTACCCAGTGCAGTGGCTCGCCAGGCTGGCTGCTGAAGTAGGTCTGGCCCTGCCCTGGCCTCCCGCTGCTGGAGGGCACCCTCGCTGTGCAGCTCACTTCCACCTGCATTCAGAATGTATCTCTTCTCTGCCAACAACAATGCTCTGGCATCCTGGAAGGTTGACTTTAGCTAGGTGCTGAACCCAGGTATTGGAAGATCAACTGAAGAGTTGTGTGCTAAGTCCCACAACTTGCCTTCACGCTGCATGCCGGGTGGCTTGTGCGACGGGGATTGTTGTTGACGCAGGTGGGTGACAGCCAGCGCATGACACCAGCAAAATACACCCTGCAAGTACATAGACAGGGCCAAAATCAATAGTGTTCATACCTCAAAAGGCGGTCTGGGAGTCTCCCAGCTGTCAGCTTCAGCAATAGTAACCTTGTAGACGTCCCCATCATCGCTGGCGACCCGCGCGCTGTCCTTGTTCACCCAGTTCACCAGGTGCATGTCGAAGATGTACTCTGCATCCTTGGGGCAGCCCTGGGGTGGAGCCACCTGGGCATCACACAGGCCACACTGCAGCTTTCCTTGAGTTGTAGCACAGGTCACACCTCGAGGATGAGCATGTCACTGCTCCTATCACGAGCAGCATATACGATTGATTGTCCCCTCAGGCTCAGCCGTCTCAGAGTTTTGCCTGATGAGGATTACCAGACATGCTGCAGGGCCCCTTCCCTTAGCAGAATTCACTCAAACAGGTGCTGAGCACGACGCATATGAGTCTTTTCTTGGAACAACGGCCGCCTGAGAAGTGATGCATCAGTGATCAGATCAGCCTTCACATGCACGGACCCACTTTCACATGCACGGACCCACGCATCAGACCGTGCCTTCATGAGCCCGGCAGACGACAGATGGGAGAGCAGGCTGCTTGAAATGTGGAGAGTAAGGCCAATGTTCACCTTGCAGTCCTTCATGGCGTAGCCATACTCTGGCCGCATCATCAGCCGCGCCTTCTCGCCCTTGCGCATGTCTGCAGCATCAAAAGTGCTGCTCAACGCATGCTATGGCCTCGCCTGTCAATGGTGCTATCTGTGAGCACTCACAGAATGACATCATGCCAAAGCGCTTTCTGCACCAGTGCAGTGCATGCAGTACACAACGTACAACATGCAGAGGGATCAGGGCCGTGCATGCCAAACGCAGCAGTCAGCAAGGGCTCACCATACAGAGCGAGCTCCCAGCCGCGTGGCATCCTCTGCCCCTTCCCCAGCATGAAAGCTTTGGGGACGCCAGAGCCCTCCATGCCATCCTCTGAGAGCCTGGTCGTCTCCAGAACTCGCTCGTCCTCTCTCCTGACAGTCAGGTGAAAGAACACCTGCACAGGACTTGAGAAGATGGGCATGCTTAATTGTAAGCCAGCACTCATGGCGTATGTACATGAAGTGAGAGAGGCGAGTGATGCAAGCCAGGTTCCCTGGTATACGCAATGCACATCTAAGCTTACCAGATCGCCATCCTGAGGGTGCGCATCGCCTTCAGGTCGACTGTCTGGCAGTGCTCCTTTTCTGATGGCACCAGAATGCAGGTCGTCGAGCTCGCTGCAGAAGCACGGAGTAGGCATCAGACAGTCACATGGATATTTTCCTCGATACATTTGGCATTCCAGCGAAGTGAGCAGGCCATGGAGATGTCTTACCGGATCTTTCTGTCTTGTTCAGCGTCAAGATCGTCTATCTCAGGCTCGAAAGATGGGGCCTGAGGTGGGTGCTTCAGCAGCTCAACATACTCGAGAAGCTTTTTGGCCATCTTTCTGATTGCCAAGGTCGTGTATAAGGCTCACCCCTTTCTCAGCGCTTTCTCATCTGGCAGATGTCTCATAACCTGGTGTTGACATGGCGTTGCCATCAGATCACCCTCTATGTATCTTTTGCTCTTCGTGTATCACTGTCAAGGCATACGATGTGAAAATCAAGTATCTCGCCCTGCCCATTTATTGGTCAACTCCATGGTCAAAGCTGCCCAAAACAGGCTTTTCATCCAAACCAATGCTCTTCCTGTGCATTGCCTTTACGCGGTTAGCTACATCTGTTCATAGATTTTGCAGTGTGCATACTATATACCATGCGCAAAGCTGGGAAAGCAGGGTTGCAATATTAGTCGTACCAGTATCATAAAGCCAGCACTACCAAGGTTGGGGTCCAGTTGTCAAAAGAGATCATTTACTCTGATGTTGTAAGTATCTGTTACTCTACAGCGGCTCAACGAACGAGCACATGTTGATCTTCCTGCCTGGCTTACAGCTGGACGGCAGTTAAGACACCTTGAGGAGAGGCAAAGCATGTGTCACACGGCCGTGTAAATCATCCAACTGGTTTCAAGATAAGTTTTTGGAACGCAGCATAGTCCAGCATGAGCTTCAACGCCTTCGAGCTCTGCTCAGGCTGTCTGAAGCAGCTGGGCAAGGTAGCTCCCAGACCATTTGGCTTTGCCTCAGGAGGCACTCTCACCCTGTTGCATGCGTCTGGGGTATCCTATGCAGATTCTCTGCAACAGGGCTTTGTCTGAAATACTCAGGTGTCCGGCAGCATCCAGTACTTGGCCATTGCCAGCTGTCACTGATGCTTGGTGAGTGAGGATTGCGGCAAGTCTTCTGTGGGTGCAGTCCATCAGTTTCATGCATGTCTTGTGCAGGTCATGATTCTGGTGGTGGTGGCATTTGTTGTGTTGACTGCTGCTGCCATGCTGAATGCGTACGGGCCATGCTTGGGGCATGAGAGAGTGGGAAAGGCTTTTGGCTGCTTCCTTGGCCTCTTGGTTTTCTTTTCTTTGGTGCGCATTTCACTAGAGGCCTTGACTCGTTCCTCATTGCAAGGGGATAACTTGCATGCACCATCACACTTCTCAAGCATCCTCCTGCTGTCATGAGTGCTTCAGATAAGAAGTTCCAGGAGTACAGCCTACAGTGCCTTCGGCTGCAATCTAGTCTGGCACTTCGCCATTCTTCAAGTTTGCCGAAGTGCACTTGAGATTAGGTACAGCATCGCCTTGAAGCCCTGTCTATCCTGCAGGTGTGTATGCTGCTGTGGAGCTACTTTGCAGCTTTTCTCACGGAGCCCGGAAGGGTACCTGCTGGTTGGTCGCCATTCTCAAGTGAAGAGGTGTGCCGGCACTGTCTGCAACAACTTTCTGTGTTCATGAAGCGCCTTGCTGCGGGATCACATCCTGCCAATTGCGGCAGCTCCAGCATGCCAGGCTTGCTCCGACCAGGGTGCAGATGCATGGACAGTGCTTGGCATCAGCACAGCAGCTAGCCTGAATGACCCGGAGTCTGCCAACAGCATTTGATGAATGTCTCCCCTTCTGCTGACAGGAGGCGCAGTTGGAGGCGGAGAGGGCTGAGGCAAGAAGCCCGGAGCAGGGCAAGGGCGTAGCGGGCAGTGGGCGGCTCAGATACTGCCGGAAATGCCATGTGAGTCACAGCTACTTTGCAGACCAGAGCGGGCGGAACACGACAGCACCTTGAATGCAACCCAGCTGGGTCTATGTACAGCAGATCTCCCAAGACGCTGCCTTTCCTGGGCTGAGGTTTGCTGGCTCTGTAGGGATGGAAGCCAGAGCGGACGCACCATGACAGCATGGCGGGGCGCTGCGTTCTCAAGATGGACCACTACTGTGCGCCACTATCCACATCACCACTCTGCGTGAATGCCACAAGTGCCACCCTGCTGCGCTACTGCCATAGTCAGCATGGTCGATACCACTCCTGTACACCCTCAAGGTGGAAAGGCCCCTGGGGATGCAGGGGAAGCTGCTTGCTGAGATGAGCCAGAGGGCATGCGGAGTGTTGACATGACACTTCCCGTTGCGCTGAGCAATGCAGCCCCTGCATGCAGGCGTATGGATAGCGAACACCGTGGGCCTGTGCAATTACAAGGCGTTCCTTTTGTTTCTATTCTACACCTTCTGGGCATGCCTGCTGGCGGCTTGCATGCTGCTAGGCGAGGTTGTAAGCTTCTTCAGGGGACTGGACACTGTGTCGCCAGAGCAGTCCAGCAGGTAGGCGCAGTGTCTATGCATCTCAAGGTTGAGGTATTCAACCCTGCAGTCTCTGGCCTGAGATTCGCAATCACTCCAGCAGGTAGGCAGGTAGGAGGCACACATATATTCGTACTGCTGTGTTGTACTGCTTGCACAATTTTCAGTCTTTAGACATGGGAATCGGGCTACCAAAGCAGCCAGAGACTGTTACCAGCAATCAACCTCCAAGATTTGTGCAATGTTCTGCAGCACTTTACCTCTATGGTGCTGCAGAGGTGCTGCATTCTGGCCGCATGCTCCCGAGTTCTGATGGTGTCGCCTCCCGCAGGTTTGCGCTGACCCTGCTAGCGTTCATTGTGGACATTGCATTCGCCCTGAGCTTGGGCGGACTGCTGGGGATGCATGCGCGGATGGTGTGGCTCAATGTGACTACCATCGAGATGTTTGAGAAGCGACGAGTCACGCAGTGGCCCTTTGACAGAGGGCCCAGAAGAAACTTCCAGGAAGTGTTTGGAGCCAGGTTCGTGCAGGGTCCCACTCCTTTCATTGAGCGCTGATGGCGTCCTGCAAGACAGGCTTCTCCTTCTACAAAGGCCTCAGGCCCTGCAAGGAGGAGGAAACTTGCATGTGCTATCCTGTTCTGTGTCTGTCTCTCCTCAGCAATGCCCAGGATTCTGCAAAATTGAAACTCCGAGAGCAGGCAGACAGAGCAGGAGGTCGACTCTCCTTGCAAGTGAGCATGGTGCTGTCGGGATTATTTTCTGCCAACAGGTCACCAAAGCATTGCGGGAGGCCACTCACAGGTGGCTTGGATATTCGAATGAGCGCATTTTGAATCAGGTGTTGCGGTGCAGTGCATGGAGGTGGTGGCTGCCCACGCACACACGGCAGGAGCAGGAGCGGATGTTGGATGCAGCCCTGGCTGCACAGCCATTCGAGGAAGCGATGGGCACTGAGTTTGCAAATCTCTGAGCTGCATGAATATTCAGCTTGCTCCGCAACTGGATTGAGTGATCAGATTGACGCAGCAGCTAGCTGCAGACTAACTGAGCGATGACAGGTTGAGAAGCGTGGTTAAGGGTCCTCAACATCTGCGTCACAATGGCCTGTGCATTGAGAGACGCTGCCATGACACTATAAATCATACACTTGGGGGCCTGAAGCAGGTGGGAGAATGTGGCCTTCACTGCAACAGACAGGAGTACAATACAGGGGCTTCCCCTGCTCTAGAACAATGATGCAGAGGTGCTTCAAACATCGGGTCTTACAACGCCTGTGATGTCATGAGTACAGGATTGTTGGTCACAGAAGATACCCAAAGAGCCGTGTGTTGATTGCGCGTGTGCTCCACAGCAATTTGAAGCGACAATGGATGTGGCTGATCATGATTCCCACCAAGTGTGCATTGTCCGCAATACCCTTAACGGTCGTTCCTGGAAAATCAAACTCAAGGTTGCTGCAATGCAAGAAGTTGTCCTAGGGCACCGGCCCTCTCTATTTGGGATTGATACCCACACATGGCCTACCTGACAACCCCTTAAAATGCCCAGTCTGCCCTGCTTTTTGTCCACTGCACATCATCCCATTTTCAGTTGCTTTCCTGCCGCGCACTCTAGAGTCTGGGCCCAGAGCATTGCATGTCGCGCCAGATACAATGCGGCATTGCTTCTTCATGTTGCTGCAAGAGTGAAGAGTCAGCTGAATACTGGCCTGATCAGGAGCATTGCTGATGGACTGAAATGCCTGACGGAGAAACCACGCGGATGCGGGAGCATATAATGCTGCTGCACAGCTTGCACAGGAGCCCTCACTGTCTTTGTGGTGTCACAGCATTTCTGGAGCCGCTTCACGGACATTCAGCAACGAAAGCAATCGAGCAACTGCCCTGCTTGCAGGTAAGCTCGCTGTTTTCCTGCACACCTGCAGTGCATGTGTACAGGAATCCAATACGGAGGTAAATACTTTAGTTGAACTGGCCCGGCCATCACCCCCTTGCAGAGCTCTAGAATATGGTGATGGTCAATTACGTAGTTGAGAGAGGTACATTGTGATGCTGCTGCTCTTGGACGCTCGATTTTGCAGGTCCAAGGCTTGCTCAACTGCAAGCAGACGATTGGATTCGCTCACGTAAAGATTGTCCTTTTCCTGCTAGCTGCCGTTGCCTCAGCTCTCTGATCGGCCTCGCTAGGTCCTGAGATATATAGGGTACGAAGCATGAGAACGCTGCTGGAGTTCTTGTAAGTCATGCTGCATCGCTTGGCACTGGGAGGGCGCTCCCAGCCTTTTTGGGCGAAGAGTGACATTCGCGGGGGATATCCTGCTCTGTCTGGGCATCACTCTGAGGCTTTCTTGGCCGTGTTCATGCCCTTGAGATCGCCACCGCATGAGAAGAGATGCCTGCCCTGGGGGGTTCCGGCCCAATAGCTGGCAGACCCCCCGGTGAATACCTCATTAGAATCTAGAAGCAAGCCACATCAAGTGTCTCACTCAGAATCTTCGCTGCTTACAGTCGTTCTTGGTGATACGAGCTTTAGCTGCTATCAAGGCAGAAACATCAGTTCCGGAGGCAACAGTCGTCTCTCTACTCACAGCTACAAGATGGGCGCATACGGGAAGAGTGCAGCTAAGAAGGTATCAAACAAGAAGCACCGTGCTATCAGATCGAGGATCAACAGCCTGCACAAGCCCACAACGACGGGGCAGGCATCCAGGTGAGTGATGGCCACTGCATGCCGACTGCAAGGTGCAGCGAACAGAAGCTGTGCCAAAGGGAGTGATCATCCGTGTTCGGCATTGAACCTTCCTGGAAAGCCTTGAGATACCTTCAGCAAAAGCCTTTACGTGCAGCGCGGCCAGCCGGGACACGCAGGCGTCCCGCACTGTCAGGGTTGTTCCTCAGGAAGGCGCTATCCAGAACACCGCAGGTGACCTCTTTCACCCTCGATAAGCGTAAGAAGCAACACCGACTGTCAAGAGACATCGATCATGTGCTGCATGGGACTCGGTGGTTGTTGTTTTATAAAGTCCTGGCGAAGAGCTTACAGCCCTGTGTGCAACAAGCTCTCTGCGAGGAGGCCATTCTAGGATGTAGAGTGATGAGAGGACGAGGGACGCCCTTGGTTGAGGCTGCTAACGCTGACGAGTTCCGTTCCATCATCCCAAGGTGGTTGTCCCACTCGTCCTCACTGCAGCCCACTGAAAATGGGGTATCATGATGCAGGCCAGGGCGTCTTCATTGCAGAGTCTGTGAGGAGTGCCCGCATTCCCCCTTCTACCGTCAGGACAACAGTCCTGCAGCCGGGACCATCCCTTGAGCCGGCAGAGGGTGAGTGTGCTATGCTATACTTGCTCCTGCATCTGCTGAATGCAATTGTGCAGCCAAAGGTGGTCTTCCTCAAGAAGGGATGCATGCCCAGGCCATAGCAGTGCTGAAGGAAGCTTCACATGCCTACATGCAAAGAGATCTCTCTGAGTGCTCTGTGTGTGCACAACACACTCGCCGCGCCACAACCGCAGACGCTCACAAAGAAGATGCATCAGTCCACAGCAGCTCAGGGCACGCTGTTATTGTTTGCATGTGCCTTGCAGAGGACACAGCGCCCTGCCATCTGGAGCCGAGCGAGAGGAGTTGCTTGCAGTGGGACGCGACTGCCTTCCGAGATCATACCAGCAGTTGCAAAGCGCTGCCAGTGGAGCCATTTGGCACTGTCTTCCAGGTGAGTGCCCTTCCCTGTCGTACCTGTCAGCACGAGTGCTTAGCACCAGCAGGCCAAATCACAATACCACTTGCCAGATCAGCATATTGTCTCCTATCCAGCCTGCAAAACCTCAGATCAGTACCATTACTCACTCTGCAGCCTTGCGCACACAGGCTTGTTGGCTCAGAGTCATGCTCTGCCATTTGCGTTCCATATGTATTGCACCTGTGGCTACTTCAGCATCAGGTCTTCATTGCTGAGTGTCCTGTGCAGATCAATGCATCTCTGCCCAGGCTGGGTTGCGTGCTGCCCCCTGCGCCTGTCCAGGCGCCTGCTGCAGACCTCAGCGCAGACGAGCAGCGCTACACCACCCTGCCCGCCCTGGAGCACAACACCGTCCAGCTGCAAAAAGGAGGCGTGCTGGAGACAACCACGCCTGAGGAGGCTGGCAGCCTGGAGGCTGCAGGCGCTGAGGACGCCTCGTCAGATGAGGCGCCTGCGGTTGCCAGCCAGACTGTCTCCTTCCATCCTACTACCAAGAACAATGGTGGTAAGTGGGCAGTCTGCAATTCTGTCTTGGCAGGAAGTCTGTCTTGACTGCCTAAGTTGATGGACATGTGCAGAGTGCATTCATGCTGTAGGGGGTCGCCACTCAAGACAGCCTGAGGCTCACAGCCACTTCAAGTCAGGCGTACCCCCTAAGCATGAAGTGCACACTGCACATGTACATCACGGAAACCGCAAAGCACATTTCTGCACTACCTGCATGCCCAGTTGATAGGTGGCGGCACCTTCATGATGAACATGGCAAGGGTTTGCCTCCAATATAGGAGCAAGGCCTTTGCATACTTTGGAAGGTCCTGAAGTGCTCATTGTATCTGCAGGCCTCATGACACAGCTGTTCAAGGACGCATCCAGCGTGTTTGGCAAGCTGAGCAGCACCGCAGCAGCCTCAGGATGCTGCGCAGCACAGAGAGCGCTCGCTGCAGGTATGGTACTTTTCCCGCTGTGGTAGGAGAGCTCCTTGAAGCTTGCTGCAGCTCCATTTTCATGCACATCTTGCGATTATGACTTTTCTGTGTCTCTTTTGTAGACCCTCTGTGCCTCTTGAGGGATGCGAATACCAGTCCACCTGTCAACCCTGCCCCTGTTCCCTGGTCCTGGCTGCAAAGACGCAGGGGGCATTGCATTGTAATCTAGCAAGGACTATACAGGCTCATGGCAAGCATTGATGGCACACTACAGACAGGCCTGCGAAGTGGCGGCCTGGCCTGCAAGCAAGCATAGACCATCATGATGATGAGAGCTGTGCTGGTGCAGGTGCAATGCCCATCAGGGCAGCAGCAACTGCAACAACAGCGGCAGCTGGACTCAGCCTCGGTATGGCTGTAGGGTCCGCTGCTGTGGTCATGACAGCGGCAGGCTTCACAGGTATATACGTCTCTGTTCGCTCTGGACCCTGTATGTGCCTCACTGTGATGGTGCTCTCTACCAGGAGTGCATCATCACAAGCAGTGGTGGCATTACTGCTCAGAGGCAGCAATGGTCCACTTTCTCTTGGCCATTATGTTGGTGCGGGTGTTTTCCCGGCCTGCATACTGACGATTCTGCAAGGTAATCTGCCAGTGAGATTCTGTGACTCAGT
Organism: Coccomyxa viridis; assembly: GCA_963930925.1. Lineage (NCBI taxonomy): Eukaryota > Viridiplantae > Chlorophyta > Trebouxiophyceae > Coccomyxaceae > Coccomyxa > Coccomyxa viridis. The sequence continues at coordinate 156,038 of CAWVOJ010000008.1, read as the reverse complement.
GGGTAATTGTCTGCTTGCAGCCTCTGCTGTAGCGCCTGTGGTGGAGTCTAGCCTAATCCAGCTGCCGCTCAGGACAGCCAGCTGTGCTGCGCGGCCAGTGGCCACGCTCTTCCTGCAGCCTGTGGCCACTGCAACCACCAGAATCAGCAGTGTGGGTGAGCACTCGCTCCATGCCTGTCCCTGCCAAGGATGATAGTGCCCTGCATGGCATCACCAAATACATCACTCTCACTGCTCACACTTCTTTGTCAATCTGGCAAGCCTGAATCCCCCTTCAACACAGATCTGCCAAAGCAGGTCATGCACTGGCATCATAATTGCTGTGACTGTCCACTCAGTCCAGCTGATAAGGGCTGTGGGTGAAGAGGTGAAGGCGCATCTGCTGCAGCACTCATGTAGGTTGCCACTCACCCTGCGTGCCGATGTGTGATGCAGGGTTGCATGCCATCAAGATGGCTCCAGCAATCGCTGCGAACCTCTTCCCCAACACTACTAAGTACATCAAGTGCAAGCTGTCCGCGTCCCCAAGCCTTGGGGACTTGGAGGGCGACGAGTGGCTAGCGCAGCGCCGCGCTCTGCTGGAGGCTGCTGTGTCCGACTACGCCAACAGCTCGCAGGACAGCGATGTGGAAGACTCTTCGGTGCGACCCTGCACCTTGGACGGCCCTGTGCAGTGGGCATCCTTGCCCTTAATCATGGGTTTGCGCTGATCCCTAAGATGCTGTCTGCTGATGCTTGCATTCGAAGGTGTGCAGACCTACCATATATCATGGTCAGGGCATGTGGCATTAGCTTCAACTTCAGGCACATGTCAGTCCTGCTATGTCAAAGGTGGTTGTCAAGAGTGTTCTGGCTGTTTGCAGGATGAAGACGAGAGCGACGAAGAGGGTGACACCGACCTTCGCGACATGGACTCAGCCTTTCAGCCATCAGCAGCAGAAAGCCCTACTCGCCGTGTCACCCGAGAAGCATCTTGACTATCCCCACATGACTGGGACTCCAACGCCAGCCCCACACGCAGCATTGTTGGCCTAACAGGCATGTGATGCAGTCTGTTGCTTAGCAGCATCAGCAGCAGGATGCGCCAGAGGTAGTTTCTGTGGCCACACAGAGCACACACAAAACCTGGTATCGCAGTATGTCACATGCACTAACATTTGTCCGGATGTTGGTGACAGCACTTTTAGCGTCACAACCTACAGGAGCATGCTGCGCAGCTAACATCTCCATCAAGACAACGAAACACCATCACGTGCTCACACGGTCATGTGCGATCAGGTCTTGTATTAATGGACAGCCATTTTATCTGCAAGGCTGGAGGTGCTGTTGCAGCTTTCCCTGGGGTTATCATGCAGCATTGATTTGAGCTGAAAGTCCAGCATAGACTGTCAAAAAGAGATTGCAAGGCGTTTGAACACATTGAACGCATGATTGAAGCTGAGGGTGGAAGTCCAGCTGCATGCATGAGATTGTGAATTTGTTTTGATCATGAATGACTGACTCTGCACGTTTGGGATGAATACGCCGCAACAGTTGGGTCTGGTGTGACGCGTAAGGTCTTAGTTCTAGAAGGGCAAGCTGTATCGTCAACAGCGCAGATAGAAGTCGGGCTGTCCCAGTTTTCTCACAGCTGCAACCTACTGCAACTGATAGGTGTAAGGACAGCATGATGCAGCATGAAGGCTCACTGCAGAAGAGAATGGGCCTCAACAAGACAGGTCACTCATATACCAAAACAGCACCACTTCTCACCAAGCTGTCGCACGCCTCTTAAAGCATGAAGGCGCAGCATGTGCATCTCATCTCTTTACTAGTACACATAAACGCTCACGGTCAAGCTTCCTCAGCCTTGGGTAGACCAACCTTCCAGGCATACAAGGCTGCCATAGCTGCCACATCAGCAGAGAAGATGAATGGGAAGGACTTCCAGACGAAGGGCAGTGTGACATTCATAACAGGGATCAGCAAAAACAGGTAGTTCAAGACTTCCTTCTCAGCTGCCGGGCAATCCCTCGCCCTCAAAGCAGGCACTGTGAATATCCAAATGGACCACATCCTGCAAGACAAAGGGTGGGTCAGTAAGCATTGCCATTCGTCTACTAGTGCAGCAGCACATGCCTGCTGTCAGGACGCCCCTTTGAGCGCTTCCTTGTAGCTTGCTCAGCACCCAGATCAATGTAAGCAAGGGACATGGAGTTGCTTGACATGCTGCTCAGTGTTCACGCTCTATACAGCTTCTGACCGGTGATGATTTTTTTGGCTGAGGCCATTTTGAGGTCAATGCATGGACGAAGCATGGGCACTAGGCAGCATGCTGCACTGCTGATTTGCAACACAACTGAGAGGAGACCTTTCACAGCTACTGCTGCCAAAAGCTCACCCTATGAGCCTAGCAATGCTGGGCTGTTCAGAGGGGAAGATGATGTTGAAAGATAAGAGCCCGCCAATCTGCAGTGCACCACAGCTTTCAGTCCCATCTTCAAGACAAGAACACAAAGATGGTCATGTGGGCTGCTGCGACGCGCATGCTGTGACATATCTGAAGCACCCTCTGTCAGACAGACGGGGTATTAGGCACATGAAGGCAAGCAGGGGCTCACCACTAAGCACACATATGCTTGGACCTCGAAAATGGTGTACAGCAGGCTGCCCTTGTATGCAGGGTTTTTTGTTGCTCCAGAAGGTCGAGGAGCAAAGGTGGTTGCTGCATTCTTGGCGAATTTGGACACCTGCGGAGATCGGCAGGTATGAGCTCTGCATTCATCATAGGTATACAGTGGGGTAACAAAACAGTGAGACTATTGCTATCATATGGCTGAGTGGTCAATGACTCACCTCTTTGTCCAACTTCTGAGTCTGCCCTTTGCTTGACGCACTTCCAAGCTGTACACCATCTGCAACAGGATACATGTTATTGAAGGCTTTAGGACTCACTTCATCTTGGCTGCAGGCTCCGCATTGTTTTGGCACACAGCTCACCATTCTGCTCTGTGTCAACTTGGTTCTCTGCCCCCGCCCTGCAAGTATGACGGACGTGTCTATTCTGCACTCTGCTATGCCGTTGTTGCTGTCCTATTTGCTGATGTCGCAAGCTGAAACAAGATCTGCGTTGTCCTGATAGTCCTGAGACAACAGTTGGGAAATGTGCGCAGCTCGCCATCACTTCCATGAGAGACCTTTACTCGATTGCGTGACCTCTGTAGTTGTCTGCCTTGAGTACGTGCGTGTTTCTAAACTCTGGTCTTTGCCAAAATACTGCAAAGGCCTTGCCACGATTCCGATCAGATTGCAGCTTCCCTCCTAAACGAGGCAGCTTCTCACAGCAGGACGTCACGACGATGCAAGCATGGTCTGGCTCTGCAGAACGCTTGGCAAACAACGTAAAAGAGCAACATATATATTAAAACTGTCTCGAACACGGTCTGTGTGCTATTTGGAGCTTTGTTACCAGACGTGCATTCAGGCAAATCAGTCACAGCGTGCTGTAAATTAGCAAGAGCTTGAAAGTCATGGTCAGTACAGCTTGATGAACAGGTCTTAACGAGGCGCATTTTGTGGCAGCTCATGCTACCGTTCTCGATGCACATCATACGCCGGAGTACTGATAGCGAGGCAGTGTCACAATCTACCCTGTATTGAGAGCCCTTGTCGACCGTTGACTACATTCCAATGGTGAAACAGCGCATGAGCACTGCTGATGTGGCGGGAGAGACGGCCTGCCTCCGCCAAAAATTGCTGGGCATGCGAGTTGCCAATGTCTACGATGTCAATCCGAAGGTGCTCCACCGCCTTCCCATTCTTGGACAGCCTGAGACTATCTTGAGGAGTTCACATGTTGACATGCCAACCCAGCACTGCTGCTAAGCTGCCAGTGGCCCACAGACATACATCATCAAGCTTTCAAGGAGCGGGGAGGATGGCGAGAAGGCGCACCTTGTTCTGGAGAGCGGGACGCGTTTCAACACCACCCAGGCAAGAGCTCTGGCAGCATGTCCCGGCTGTGCTGGAAATTGTGTGTCATGCACAACTAAGGCGCCTCTCAAATGCTCGTCACTTCGTAGAGTCCTGGCATGGATTTGCTTCTGATCTTGCTGCCTGCAGAGGCATGAAAAGGCACTCATTCAACCTGTGGTGTTGCATGCCCTAAGTAAGCTTCACTCAGAATGCAGGGGTCTATCTCCGCAAATCACTATCTGACCATATGAGAGGACTTGCTCTGCATTGTCTGCCCTGCAGTGACTCAGGCACCCATGCCCTTTCATGACATATTTGTGTGACATTGCAGTATATGAAGGAGAAGGCAGATACGCCATCAAATTTTACGCTGAAGCTGCGCAAGCATCTGCGCACGCGGCGCCTGGACGAGGTCAAGCAGCTGGGGGTGGACCGCGTGGTTGACTTCTCCTTTGGCACTGGGGAGGCCTGCTACCACCTCATCCTGGAGCTCTATGCCCAGGTGAGTCTTAACTGCTCTATATGCTCTACCTGTATCTCCTATATGAGCAATATACACCACTTTGCCCAAGCAACTCAGTAAGGCGTGTGTGTCAGGGTGCCATCTGCAATTGAGATAACACCTACGGTGAGAATGAGCCCTTGTTTGGGCTTGCAGGGTAATGTGATCCTGACAGATGCTAACTATGAGATCTTGACGCTGCTGCGCTCCCACCGGGACGACAACAAGGGGATTTCCTTCATGGCGCGGCATGCCTACCCCATCCACTCGATCCGCCTGTACACACCGCTGGAGATGGGCCAGCTGCAGAGCGCCCTGGAGAGCGCTGATGACAAGCAGAACCTCAGAGGTGACATATTCTGATATACTAAAGTATGCGCTCCACCGGAGTTACTTTCATTTGGTTCCTAAGCGGATGCTGCTATTCTAGATGACATTGCGTGCCAAGATGTATGCAGTGCTAATGGATGCAGTAGCCCCTTCTCTTGGCTCTTGGCTAGGTTCAATTGGCAGGCATCCTGGGAGGGTGCCAATCATGAGGCTGAGGAAACATCTGTCATTTGCAGTCCTTGTATCAACTGGACGCCTCTCTACTGCTGCGCTGTAGACACCTCTGCTAAGCAAGCTCACCAAAGGAATGTATTCGGCAGGTGCCTTGGGGAGCGTGATGGTGCATGGGCCGGCTGTGTGCGAGCACTGCATCGCCACAGCGCAGCTGCAGCCCGGCAGGAAGCCGAAGAGGGAGCCCCTGAGCGAGCCTGAGCTGGCAGCCCTGTTCAAGGCCGTGCAGGAGTGGGAGGCCTGGCTGAGTGCCTGCGAGACATCTGCCCCTGAGGGCTTCATTGCCGCCAGACGCACAGGTATGCAGGGATTTCTGGTACCATATGTATGCCATTATCCTGTTCTGTACTGGTGGTGTTCTCCTTTTGCAGCAGTCCCACAACAGGCCTGGGACTTTGCAGCCCATTTGCAGGCCTATGCCAGTGTGATCCTAGCTGATCGTGGGGCAGGAGGGAGGTAGGTTGAAAGGCAGCTGAATACCTTTGATACCTGAGAGTCGATACTTCTGCCCTGCAGCCGTTCATAGCTTGGCATGTTCAGCACATGTTCTACAGCCTTGTGCAACTGTGGCAGGAGCTGTAGGAGACAGTGAGGCCAAGGATGCAGCTGCCGGCAGCCAGGAAGTTCCGCCTGAGGGGGCGAACGGGAAGCTGGATGATGGCCTGGTGTATGAGTCCTATGACCCCCTGCGGCTTCAGCAGAATGAGGGCCGGGAGCTTCTGCCCTTCCCCACGTTTGACGCTGCTCTGGACGAGTTCTATGCCAAGGTGAGAGCTCACAGCCCCCCAAGCACCTCAGCAATGCCATTGCCAATGATCTGATCAATGTTCTGCATGATGCGGGTCCTCTGGCGAAGTGCAATAGCTGCAGGAGATGTTTCAGACATCAGGTTGCCTTCTCCGCTTGCTAGGTAGTGCCATTGCACGTCAAGCGTAGTGTTCTCTTCTTGATATGGCCACTGTCGTTTTTTAATGATGCTCCTGAGCTGTCCTTTCTACAACCCCATGTCTTAAGATGCCTACTGAGAAGGGGTCGGCCGCTTCGGCGCAGATTGAGGGCCAGAAGGCGGAGCAGGCGCGGAGGCAGCAGGAGCAGGCGGCGCTGATGAAGCTGGAGAAGATCCGCCTGGACCAGACGCAGCGCGCCCAGACGCTGGAGGAGGAGGCCAGGGAGGCCGAGCAGAAGGTGCGCCCAAGCCCCTGTGCTGTGTTTCGTGACAACTACGTGCAAGGAGGCTGCACAACAGACGTTGAGCACACTGTAGAAGCTGTGACAGAGCCCTGCACCACTGCTTCCCGCACAGTGGTAACAGCCTCGTCCACAGCTTCCGCCATAATCTTGATGACTGTTGCCAGCATGGGCAGCCTTCAGCTAAGTGAAAAATATTCTCCTGAGGTGCTTATCTTAGCCCTTGTTAGGTCATCTAGACTGGCTCAGGCGGGCCTTGTGGCAAAACACATTTTGCTCTGCTAGAAATGGCCTGAGCTGGGCCTCAATAAAGTACTTGAGCAGGGATGAGAGGCTCAAGGCCTCAAGTTGATCTCCTGCTCAGCTATTTATTTGTGCCCATGCAGGCAACTGTAATTGAGATCAATGCAGAGGCTGTGGATGGGGCGATAAATGCTGTGCGAGGAGCGCTGGCGCAGGGCCTGAGCTGGGCAGAGCTGGAGCGCCTGATCAGGGACGAGCGGGAGGGCGGCAACCCTGTGGCGGGCCTGATCAGGAAGCTGTCCCTGGAACGGAACAAGATCACTGTGGAGCTGCCTGACTGGGTGGAGGACGGGCTGGAGGATGCTGAGTCAGACAGCGAGGCAGACAGTGAGGATGAGCAGCAGCCCAAGCAGACGCCAACTGTCATGGTGTGCTGCTCACCTCAATAGCTTATCCCGTATAACGCATGCTCTGTCAGCACAGGCAGAGTACATCATTAAAAGCGCCATCCGCAGCTGCTTTGCCTGTTCCTCAAATTGCACAGATGCTGACACTTTACAGAGGCTGTTCACCATTGATCAAGGGTAGCGCTGGCGTTGTAATGCGAGTAGTCAGGTGCTGGAGATTTCGGGGCTCGATAGTGCTCGGGCCTGTATTGATTGTTTTTTCATGTGCACCTGAAAGAGCCATGCCAAGCGTTCTCATGAGCGTGGTAATGCCTTCTGGATGCAGGTGGAGGTGGATCTGGACATGAACGCTCACGCCAATGCGCGCGCGTGGCATGGCGACCGCAAGGCGCGCACTGTGAAGCAGCACAAGACCATCGAGGCCAACAAGAAGGCCCTGGCTGTGGCCGACAAGAAGGTCCAGATCCAGCTCAGCAAGGTACATCTCTTGTCACACCTTGCAGGGACTCTGCAAACAACTCCTTTGACATTCTGCTGAGCTTTCATCTTGCGGCCTGTGCTGATCAGTGCTGTTAAAACAAAGCAGCAATTGCAAGCAGACAGGTCTTCAGCAGACCTGTGAGGCACTGGCCACTTAGTAATCTGGCTCACCCAAATATTCTGCCCTTGTGGTCCATGCAGGTGAAGGCAGTGAATGCGACGCAGCAGCTGCGCAAGCCGCACTGGTTTGAGAAGTTCAACTGGTTTGTGACCAGCGAGAACCACCTGGTGCTGTCCGGGAGGGACGCCCAGCAGAACGAGCTGCTGGTGAAGCGCTACCTGCGCAAGGACGACCTGTACGTGCACGCGGACCTGCACGGAGCCGCCACCACCATCGTCCGCAACAACGACCCCACCAAAGCAGGTCAGACTCCTTGCTCAATTACTGCTGAGGATACTTGTACCAGAATGGGTAGTCCGGAGTGGAGGGCTGGCTACATGGCTGCGAGGATGTACCACAGCTTGAGCTGGTGTCTTGAGCAGATGGACATCTCTGATGATGGCATTATTGATGTATCTGGCCAAGCCTAGGCTCATCCAAAACAGGCTGAGCAGGCCACAGAACAAAAGCGTGGCGGCTTTGTCATGATACCAAACTCAATTTCTGTCATGCAGTGCCTCCATTCAGCATCTCTCAGGCTGGAGCAGCATGCGTATGCCGCAGCCAGGCCTGGGATGCCAAGATAGTCACCAGCGCCTGGTGGGTACATGCCAGTCAGGTGAGCTGCCTGCTGCTCCTCAGAGCACAGACATCATGCACGCAAGCAGCGCCCATGCCATGAGCTGCAGATAAATTGTAGTCATAGGGCACTCTCCCATTTGCCAAATGTGGACTTCAGAGCGAGATACTTTTAGCAATCATACCTCAGCAAAAATCCCTTGCATCTGCAGGTCTCCAAGACAGCTCCTAGTGGGGAGTACCTGCCAACGGGCTCATTCATGATCCGGGGCAAGAAGAACTTCCTGCCCCCCCATCCCCTCGTAATGGGCCTTTCCTTCCTCTTCAAGCTGGTGCGTTCATAGAGTCTCAGAACAACTTCTGTTGCTCTGCCAAGAATCTGCAAGACCTTGATGAGGATCCAGCGCTGTACCTTTGACTCAGGGGATGAAGTTTTGTACAGAGAGCACGCTCTGACGCTTCAGGAAGACATGCGCTTGGCTTGACTGACTAGTATTTCAGTATTGTCAAGAGCAATGTCTCTTCTGACCACAGTGCGTGCTTTCTGCTCAGGACTATACTATGGCAAAGCCAATTTAAAATTTTTGGTACACATCTGAGAGCTTCATGCGTGGACACAAGACTGATATGTGTCAAATATGGTACAAGCATGCAGCAAGACCTGCCACATTTGGCTGTGCAGGATGAGTCCTCCCTGGCTGGCCATCTAGGAGAGCGGGCACCCAGGACAGCCGATGACGAGGACGAGGGCGCTGATGTGGCCGAGGAGGAAGCTGTTGATGTCCCAGAAGATGCTGACGAAGCGGCCTCAGGTAAATGGGAACCCTCACCTCACCTTTTCTTTTGCTGCCTGTCTTGGGAGCTCTACAGCCAGTGCAGGATACCTGGATCACTGCTCTCTGTGCTTAAGGCTGCGTCAATGACACGATACCAACAGTTTCACAGAATGTAGCGGATGCTGTCCTGCAGACGAGGAGGCGCAAGCAGAGGACCCTCCTGCAGAGGCAGCCAATGGCATGGCGGAGAAGAGCAGCAGCGATGCCCTGGAGGCCTTCCTGGACAGCGCTCCAGACCCTTTCAGGGCTCGGCCGCCAACCAGCACCAAGGTCAGCACCATCCATCCCAGTGTCCCATACAAATCCTTGTGCTTGCGCTGCTGCAAAGGCTTGACGGGTCTAGTTCAGCTGCATCACGCCATGCCTTCACATGGACTCTACATGCTCTGCATAGCTCTGCAGGGTGCATGCACAGTCAATGCACCACTGGCATTATCCCGTCAGTGCTTCAAGGCGCTCTTAGACATAGTGCTGAGGCATGGTACTGTGTGGTGTTGCAGGCGGCGTCAAGCAATCTGGGCAGGCAGGATAGCAGAGCAGCGGGCCAGTACAGCAAGTATGGCCTGGACGCTCCGGGCTCTGCTTCCGCTGGGCAGGAAGCTGATGCAGAGGATGAGGAAGGTGAGCTGGCGCTTGGTGAGGCAAATGGGGTGGACGAGCAGGGCGGCAATGGCGCGCCAAGGCGACACCTGTCAGCTGCAGAGCGGAAGGCACTGAAAAAGGTGTGACAGGCAAATTCAATAAATTACCATCTTCCATATGGCAAACACGGCTGTCACTGGAAATGGCAACGATCAATGGCCAAACCCTATGTTTACTGCCTGCATGTCAAGAAGGCCTGCTCCTACATCTACTAACAAGGCTTGCATGTTGAAAGGTGCACTCCCATGATAGTAACATGCCTTGCATGCTGAGAGGTGCACTCCCATGATAGCAACAGGCCTTGCAGGCTGGACAGCTCAAATTTCTAACATGCATTGCATGTTGAGAGTGCACTCCCATGATAGTAACATGCCTTGCATGCTGAGAGGTGCACTCCCATGATAACAAGCCATGCATGCTGACAGATAGTGACAGGCCTCGCATGCTGACAGGTGCACATGGGGACCTCCAAAGACCTTAGGGGAGTGATGCTGCTTTCTGAGTGCCCTACATGACCCTATGATCCATGCAAGGGTTTGTCATCAGGAACGGCTGCAAGGGTTCTGCTCAGGTGCTCTGTGGGTTTACAGGGGAAGGAAGCAGATGGGAGCGCACCTGGAGCGGAACAAGCAGCAGACCCTGAGCTTGAAGCAGCCAGAAAGGCAGAGCGGGAGCGCCGCACAGCAAAGGTGCGCTTCAAGTGACTGGCCCCTACCGTGAAGGGTTTGACGCTACCATGAGACCACAGGCAAAGCCTTCTGCATACCAGCAATTGCTGTTGTACAGCTACTGTTCCACTGAGCTCCTCATGTGCATGCTCTAAGTGGAGGAGGAGCCTTGAGTAGCAAGTGAGACCAGAGACTCAGACTGCTCAGCCTCAGGTGATTGTCGGTGATGCTGATCTTGCCCATGTGTGCAGGCCGTGATACAGGAAGAGGCGGAGGCTGCGGCAGCGCTGGCGCGGGGCAAGCGCAGCAAGCTGAAGCGGGCGAAGAACAAGTACGCGCACCAGGATGATGAAGACCGCCAGCTGGCGCTCGAGGTCCTGGCTCCTGCAGGTGTGTTTGGCTCAACCTTTTGTGTTGCTTGCATCCTGAACAGCAGCAATGTGGGTACAGCCGAGCTTTTGGAACAGCAAGTTCAGACTGTTGCCGCTCTCTGCTCTGTCAATCACAGGAGTATGAGCTAGGACATGTCATAGATGCCCACATGACACAGGGCCCTGCCCTGGGATGGCAATTAGGTCGCACTTGGTATTGCACTGGGCCGTCGACACCCAAGCTGCAGGTGTGATGGTATACTGTGCAGGGAAGAAGAAGAGCGTCAAGGAGAAGCGTGAGCTGCGCAAGGCCAAGAAGAAGGATCCCGAGGTTGTGACGGCGGCAGCCGCACGGAAGCCCACGCCCGAGGAGCTGGCGGCGGCTGGCGCCAGACTAGGCCCTCGCGCGCAGGTGTGTTGCTCGGTCTCTTCTGCTGCAGAACCAGCAGAAAAGCCCATAGGAAGGTGAAGAGGCCAGCCATTGCTATGCTGCAGAGGGGGATGTACTGAGGAAGAATACTTTCCTGAGCCAGCGGAAGGGCTTCAGCACAAAGCTAGCAACAACTACTACGGAAACACCTCTTATCCTTGTACCTACCAGCAGTGCTGTATCACGCTGTGGCCACTGCTTTGAATCTCAATACACCTTCTCTAGGAGTCAGGCCCGGAAGTATAAACTTGTGAAGTCAGGGTGGTGTGCTGATGATGTGTGACCAATGACACTGCAGGCGGAGGCTGAGGAGAGAGCGGCTGCTGAGGAGGCTGCAGCTGCAGCTGAGCAGGCCAGCAGCGCCAGTGAGGAGTCCAGCTCGGAAGGCTCTGGGGAGGAGCAGCAGAATGGCAACTTGAAGGTACCCACAGCTTCCATGATGCAGACATGTCTTCTCTGCTCTAAATTTCCTGCAGGCTCTTGATGTGCACTATCTCTTCTGCAGTCCTTTCATGTGCACTCATGTATGGGGTGGCAACATCAAACCTTGCTTGAGCAATGCACCAACTGTCATGTCAGTTAGTCATCTTTTTGCACTGCTATCTTGTATGCATGTCCCAAGTCTGGCTGGTGACCGTATGGATGGCTGGGAGCCACCAGGGATGCTCTGGCAAGAGATTGGCAAGAGACTCGGAGAGAGAGATCTGGTGCCAAAGTTGCCAGCTCATTTCACTTTGACTGCAGGCTGAGGACAGCAAGGACGCGAAGGAGATAGCGGCCATTCTGGCGGAGGAGCATGTGGAGCTGGTGGCGGAGGAGGACAGGGAGAAGCTGCAGGAGCTGGACAGCCTCACCGGGCAGCCCCGCGCCACAGACATCCTCCTTTACGCCCTCCCGGTAATGCCCTGTCCCTGATGGCTATAACATGTAGTATTGCTATTGTCCCGCTGGTGCATAGAGGCCACGAACACCTGGGTGATTTCCAGGGAACAGGTCTTCAGAGACAGGTTGCTCAGCGCCTGCTCATAAGCACATTCACATGGACATGTATATGTTCAGATGCGAAGGGCCCTGACAATGCTTCCATACAAGGAGATGAATTTGGCATGAGCTGTGTTGCTCACAAATCTTGAAGCGGGGTGATGTGTACAGATGTGCGCGCCGTACAATGCGCTGCAGAACTACAAGCTGAAGGTGAAGATGACCCCTGGGTCCCAGCGCAAGGGCCGGGCAGCGCGGCAGGTGAGATCATCAATTCCCATGTCCTCAGAAGGTGCCGTATGCAGCAGAATCTGTAGCAGAAGCTGTGACTCTGTCTTTGCCCGGGATTCTGCAAGATTTACTGAGATATGCTGATGCTGACGTGCTGACAAGCACTAGACCTTGCCCTTCAAAATCAAATGTTCACAAGGAAGGTCTACATGGGCTGCATGGGATGACTGCAAGGCACTCTATGCCTCTCAGCATGTGCAATGTGCTTCTTGCTGCGTCATTTGGGTGGAGCTCAGGCTACGCCAGACCCTGCTCATATGCAGGGTACTGGCACAGCCTGAGCCCCAGCCATACAGACGAGCAGCAAGGAGTGGCCAATGTGCTCAACCCCTGAGGGGTCTCTGGGACCTTTAAGTCTTGATGTGCAAGGACTGAAGTCATCTACTTGAGAGTGCCCGTGACTTAGAGGTGAGCTGGTGGACTTGCAGGCGGTGGAGCTGCTTTCGCGGGCGCATGACGCCACAGCACGTGAGAAGGAGCTTCTGAAGCAAGTGCCTGAGACGGAGGTCATCAGCGCTATGATAGGCAATGTCAAGCTGGCCATGCCGGGCCTGTCGAAGCTGGTGACCGAGCAGCGCAAGGGAAAGAAGAAGAAGGGCTAGGGCTGCCCCGTGGCTGGCATTGCCACTGCCATGCTGCTGGCAATATTGCTGTGGGAGTGGGAACATCTCTAACCTTCCAGGTACCAAGTATGCAACATAACTGAGATGAGGTCTTGGCAGCTGTAAATGACATCAGCTGCTCACATAAACTGACCTGCAAGCAGAGACTATGCAATTGCAAGTGGGGGTTGTGGAGCAGGGTGGTGTTGCCTTGACTATAGCTTGGAGCTGTGTCATCGCATCCAAATGTTAGGTAAGATTTGGAATGTGCTTGACTTGGCCTGTGTAAGTTTGTGTGACATGCGGACCTGTGAATATGGACGTCGGAGATGTATGGGTACAGTGTTCCCCTTTCTATATAAGAGCATTGGCTGAAAAGAGGAGGACTTTCTGTTAGTACTGTTGCCCAAGATGAGCATTTGTAGGCACTGTTGTATGCCTGCACAGCCATGTGATGCGCCTGAATTAGTTCTCTGTATAACCAGCACGCATTTTAGAGCCTGATGACGCAGTCTAGAGAAGTCCAGGCCTTACTTCACATCCCTGCACTGCATAGTGTCGTGCAGAGTGCGTCATGGCTCTCTCACACTGCTGACTGCGGCAGAGACCGGTATAATCCCATCGAGAACGTATCCGGTACTCTGAGACGCTCATGAATGATTGTAGCAGCATCGCAATGGATGCGAGTGCGCGGTCAACACAGCTCTCGGAATAGCCATTGACCTCGTTCGTACCAGGGCGTGCCTGTTCTCCTTGCCCTTGGACACTGGAGCTGAAAGCAGGCAGGACAAGCTTGGAGATATCTACAAGTTCCCCCAGCTTTATTGCCGTTGACCTTTTCACAGAGCGAACATCGCGGAGCAGATCGTCATCGAGCAGGGCCCCCCTTGCATAGAGCAGCTGCAGGAAGAAGCGAAGGGGTGCAACACACAGCCCCAAAGACGGCCGCCAACACTCTGCAAGCTCAGAAAGGTAAGTCGATACAGAAGAAGCAGCCTTCAGGGGCGGAACGCCAGGCTTATTGCCTGTTGGTGCCCTGTGAAGGCAAGTATCTTGCCAGATGTCACTTGCAAGTATGCACGGCTAGATGCTGCGCGTGTCCATGAAGTGCGCTTAAATGGTGGCTGTATACATCTGGAGTAAGCTTAGAAGAGACATGCAGCCTGCGACTTCTGACTGAGAAGACAACCTGGCAGGGGCGTCTTGAGCTGCAAATGTTCGTGTGCAGATTGAGAGCCTCGTCGTCCCCGGATTCATCCTTGATATGTCAATAGAATCTATAAAGTGCTACTTTGCGAGTAGAAGCGACCTGAAGCGCTCTCTTTCACTGCAGGCAAGACTTAGTAGCTGCAGAGGAGCTGGTATGGCTCGCGAGGTTGCAAACCTGCTACCGGCGCCAGCAGCCCTGCCAAGAACAAGGCAGACGAGAAGAGACTACAGTTCTTTGGCTGAAGGACCAATCAACACCGAACTGCTCAAGAATGGTACGCCGCTCCTGTCTAAGAGCTACAGCCAGAGGGTGTCCTGTGCATTTATAAACCCCAATTGCGCAAGGAAAGAGATGTCTGATGTTGTCTCTTGCCAGTATAAGTATGCTCTCTGGGTCATACTAGCACCTGCAAATGGACCTGTGCTTGTATGAACGTATAGTGTCAAATCAGTCCAGAGCACTCAAGCCCCACTGAAAGGCTTTTCTGCTGCTGTAGTGGCCGCAGAGACGCGCAAGAGGCGCGCCAGCGCATCATCCTCCAGCGACTCTGATGAGCCCCTCGTCAAGAGGCCCCGCGGCAGGCCACCAAAGAACCCCCTTCCGCCCACAGTGCCAGTCCCCAGTGGTACTTCTGAAGACACGGGCATCAGCCCCCAGTTCCTGATGGGTGGTACGCACTTTCTCCCTGCCCCTGAGTGACATGTCAGCGTATATGCATCAAGCCCTGTGCATTCCTTGGAAAGGTCTGGTGAGGATTGCTCAGCAAGTGCACATGCACATACCCTACAATCTGTCAGGTGCATGTTGACCCTCCCGGCAACCTTGCACCACATGCACATAAGGGGTTGCCTTCACGGACATGTAATGTCATTGCAAGCAGCCAACTCCACCTGAACGGCTCTTTGTGCTGCTGCAGTGGCTGCAGAGGCGCCCAAGGGCCGCACCAGCACCACATTCTCGGGGGGGTCCACAGAGCTCCCTGCCATAAGAAAGCGTGGCAGGCCGCGCAAGACCCCCTTCCGGCCCACATCGCCACCCCTCAGCGAGACATCAGAGGACAAGCGCATCTCCCCCCAGCTTCTGACAGATGGTAGGACCCTCCTCTCTGCTCCTCAGGCAGACAATTGGCAAGCTTTGCTCAGGCTTCCCAACAGCTGTACATGTGCATGCATTAACATATCTCAGGTGTATCTCGACCCTCCAAGCCTCACTGCACCAGCCGCAGATCAAGTGTTGCTTGCGTGCATGCATAGTGGCGTCTCTCAGCGTGCATACCCAATTGACAGACTGACAGTGTCCTGTGCTGCTGCAGCTGCGGCCGTACAGACACGCAAGGGGCGCGTCACTGTCACGTCCTCTGGCGACCCTGGTGAGCTCCCGGCCAAGAGGCGGCCTGGGCGGCCACGCAAGACCCCCCTCCCGCCCACAGTGCCGGCTCCTACTGACATGTCCAAGGACATGGGCGTCAGCCCCCAGTTCCAGATGGGTGGTACGAACCTCCTCTCTGCTCCTCAGTGAGATGCGTCTGGCAAAGTGTGCTTATTCTTCCAGTAGCTGCACATGCACATGAGTCTTGACCCTCCAGGTCATATTGCCCCACCTTCAGATCAGGTGCTTGCATGCACGCATAGTGGCAACCCCGAGCGTGCATCACAATTGACAGACTGACAGTGTTCTGTGCTGCTACAGCTGCGGCCGCACAGACACGCAAGGGGCGCGCCAGCTCACCGTCCTCAAGCGACTGCACCGAGCCGCTGGCCAAGAGGCGGCCTGGGCAGCCGCGCAAGATCCCGGCAGGGTCAGCAGCCAGTACTGTATCCAAGAACAAGCACGTCAGGACCCAGCTGCTGAAGGCTGGTGCGCACCTCCTCCTCTCAGACTCTGCATCGGATGCATTGGGCAATATGTGTTATGAGGTTACAGACAACTGCACATGCACACGCAAAGAAGATAAAGCTAGGTGTGGCTAGGCTATGTAGTCTACATACGCAATGTAATTTGCATACCCAAGACTTACCTTTGTATATCTCCTTTGTGGCCACCTTCGGGTCATATTGCGATTCCTGCAGAGTAGGTGGTGCATGCACACAGTGTGGCAATCCTGAGCGTGCACATCCAATCTGATACCTGTGCTGCTGCAGCGGTGGCCGCAGACATGCGCCAGATGCGCGCCCTCGCGCCATCAACATCCTCAGACGACACTGCGGCAACCGTAGAGCCGCCAGCCAAGAGGCTGCGCAGCACGGCGCATGAGAACCCTCTCCCGCCAGCAGCAACAGCTACCACCGGCAAAGCTGAGGGCGTGTACCTGGACATACCCACTGAGGCTGTCCTGGCCGAGGAGCAGGAGTGGGCCGACAGCTTCCAGTCCTTCCTCTCCTCTGTGAGCGCAAGCTCCAGTCAGCCGGACAGCCCTGGGGCCAGCAGCGTGAATGGCCCCCTGGTACGCCACTCTCTGTCCTAGAAGCACCTCATGTCCATGTGCATCATACTGCACACCATCAAAGACCTCCTCTGGGAGCAGCAAGTCTAGTAAAATTTTCAGCACATGTCTGAGAGAATATCCTTTGACAACACAGATGAAGGTGCTTTGATAGCTCCTGTGTTCTTGCCTCAAGGTGGAATATCCAATTCTCATGGAGGGAGTTTTGAGCTTCACGGTGGGCATATGCACAAGCAACAGAAGAGCATCCTGAGGGACTGGATAAGGGCTAAATATGTCCAACTAATGTGCAGGACACCCACATGAGCGACCTGGTCGGCTTCAACCTCTCGGGTGAGTCTATTTCCATGCCAGCCTGTCCATGACAGCTGAGAGTTGCCAGGATGGCTGGTGCTGCAAGCTTTACACACTGTCTAGGCAGGCTGAATTGGCATGCTGGACATCACATCCTTCGCTGTACGAGTCCTTTATGTGGCCAGATCCAGGCAGTCAGCAAACCTGCAGGAATCACAGAGTGCATGGAATCGCTTCCAGAAAGTGTGTTGACAGTGGCTGCGGCAAGATAAGAGTGCTCTGGTGCCCAGCACCTGTAAGCCTTAGTTTTGCAGGAAAATGTGCTGCCAATCCTGCCTTCAGGAGTAGACTGCACCTCAGTGTCCTGAAAGGGTATGTCTTCTGCAGGCGAGCCAGTGGAGGACTCCAGCAGCAGTGAGGAGGTGGCGGGGCTGTTCCTCGCTGTGGTAGACCAGGGTCGCCTGGAGATTGCCAGGCAGGCCCGGGCTGCCCAGAAGCCCACGGCTTTGGGCGTGGTAAGCTCTCTGGCCTGCACATGCCTTGCATGCTCTGTGAGCGCACAGTGTTGGACGGTTATGATCATAATCCTGAATACCAGAGCGCTGTACTGTTCTAGTGCTGCTTGTGTTCATGGTTCTGCATGTGCCAATCGAATGCTACAGTACTTTGCTGCACTCTCACATGATGCTCTGCACCTTAGACATCATGACTGTGCTGGCAATTGCCAAGACCTGCCTGGCGTGGGATAGGACTGGCATACAGGGCCGGATGCATTTTGATGCAACAGCAGGGTCTGTTGGAGAGGCCACTATATCAAGAGTCTTGTCAATGAACCCACAAGCTTCTGCAGCCCAAACACCTGCTGAATAATACATCTCTGTGTCTGCTGCAGAGGAAGGGACAGGCTAAGAAGGGCCATGGCCGCAGGCGGCGCTCCTGAACAGCTCCCAACAGGATCAGCTGCACACCTGCCTGACAGAGACCCCCTGCGCCGGCTCTGTCGTGCGGTTGATCATGATCCGACAAGTGGCGCACACAGAATCAAGACAAGCCAGCACTGGTCAAGGTGGTACTAGGAAGATGATGAGACCGAGCAACCTGATGAGAGAGCAGTTGCAGCGTAACACAAATGAGCACCTGGAAATATCGCTACTGATCACCATCAGGCATTGCGACCAAAAGAAATGAGTCAATGAAGCAATGCATGATAGGGGCACCTGCAGTTCAGTCTGTGTGGGGCTCTTTGCCCATGTGCCAGATAGCAAAAGAATGCCAACGTCCATGCTCAAGGAGATAAGTAATCTCCTTGCATCAGTATTTCATGGGATGGAGAATGCAGGCCAGCAAGGATGCACAATCAGCCTCAAGGGCTCAAAAAAGCCCACCAGCGGGCCCAGAGAGAATGAGGCCACCCTTCTCATATGGAACTCAACAAAGCCTGAGACTCATCCGAGTGGCCCTTGGCCTGGGAGCTGTTCAGCAAATATGGGACTCAAGACAGAGCGCTGATTTCACATTCAACAGGCTGAAGCCACAGCACTGTCCCGCTGGACAGCACCTGCAGGCGCAATAGTCCCACGGCCGCCAGGTCGAGCGTCAGACTGGCCTCAAGTAGTTATGGCCTACTGAGTTTGACCATGGGCGTTGAGCAGGGACATGCCCTGCTGGGTTTTGCAGATGCTGACTTGACAGCATGTGGGAGAATAGCAATGTTAGCAAAAGCGCATTCAAACTCTGAGCTGAGTGCTTCAGACTGGCCTCAAGTAATTATGGCCTACTGAGGTTCACCACAAAAAGCCAAGTGGCAATGCGCCTTGCTGTATCCCACAAATCACGGTAGCTAAAGCGGGAATTTCAATGCCGGCAAGACTTTCAGACTGGCCTCAAGTGGTTATGGCCTACTGGAGTTGTTTACAAGAGAGAAAGGGCGGTGTACACCCTTAGTGGTAGCCATCTTCAGGTAGCTGTGAGCATGCGCATTAGCCCCTGCAATGTTGCACAAGAAGTGCAAGAAACGGGTCTGAGATTGAGGTTGGGGAAGAAGCCCAGCTAAAGGGCAGGCTGGTTGCACTCTTGGATTGGCAGCACTGCCTGCAGGATATGACTGGATGACCCCACATTGGCTCTCATTTGCAGAATGAGGCACATTGGAATGCACAAGTGGATGGAAAGCAGGGGGAGAGGCAAGCAGGATGAATGCTGAAGGCCATTTACGTCTCCAACTTGGTGGATGCCTGCTAAGAAGGCAAGGCGAGCTGTTGTGGGCGCCGGCGCGGTTGAATTGTCTGGCAGGGGTTGGAGGACCTAGTGATGACCTACCACTTCAGTATGTCTAGCTATGTATAACCATGCCCAACATTGTAAGGAAGATCTGTAGCCGATGACATGTACACTGAGACAGGCGCCTTTCCTCCTATAGAGGCTCCTTCTGATCAGGGCTGGCTGCAAAGAGGTTTGACCCCAGGCAACCTTCGTGGCACTTCATGTGTCAGTGTTTTAGTTTCAAACGTCTTGAAGAATGCGCTTTGCTCAAGGTCTTGACTTAAAGCACTCCAGGGCCTGCCGAGCCTGCTATCTGCCCCCACAGCAGGAAGCATGATGCCCTTGGCACCGACTGGCTGTCCTCCAAACCTTGCGTCATGGCTGTAGATTGTAAGTCTTATCTCCTTTGATCCTGAAATGTATTATGTACGCATCCCAGCGCCGTTGCAATTGAAGGTTGTGTGCGGTCAACATAGCATGGAGCATGGGGCATGGAGCTTGACATCGAAACCCTATACCTATACGACGGCGGTGTCGCTTGTGAGCTCTCGGACGTTGGACGTACTGCATACAGAAGAGACCTCAGCAAATTTACGGCGTCATCTGTTGCTTACGAAAACGCGTACTCTAAGAGCATCTGGTGCCCAGCAAGAGTGCTCTCGAGCAGGAGCCTCGCTGCCATCGGCATTCGCTCACCAGCACAGGAGGGGGTGACAACAGCTCTCCAGGCGCGGCAGGACTGCTGAAAGTGCTGTTTTCGATCATCTTTGTACGCTTGTAGCGGCACAGGAGTCTCAACTGACCAGGTAAGGCCATTTCCCCCTCTACCACAGTGCTAGTTAGGTAGATGACACAGGCAAAGAGGCACGAGCAGGCAGCGCCTGTGCCGGAACGCGCGGCAGAGGTATGAGGATGAATTATGCATTGGATACAGATGGTTTTTCGTGGGTGCTGAGGCGTTAACAAGCCAAGGACCCACGACGCACAGACAGATTCTGGCACGAGCTTCTTCTGGCCTGCTGTCTGTGTGCAGCTTGTTAGAGCTTGCGCCGCCTGCGTAAGCTCTATACAAGTATATTGATGCAGGTTGCGGGTGTTGCCAGTTCGAGCTGCTTCCGCAAACTCAATTCTTTGTTGTGCAGACGGTGCTACCCAACATGCTGTGCCAGGCTGACAAGTTGACGCTGGCTGCATCGCCGCTCGCCAGGACCAGGAACGCGGGGAAGAAGCGCGACTACAAGTGTCTGGCTGACGGGCCCATCAATGCAGAGATTCTGAGAGATGGTATGCCCTCTGCTGAAGGAGCTCTACCCAGAGGCCTGCATATCAGCAATCACACCTGACAGCCCTCATGCATTCCTGGAGCTTGTGTATAGTACTTGAAAGCACCCGGTGAGCCACCTGCGAACAGCGCAAACAGCGTTTGCCAAATACAATGATGATCCTCTATTCCACTGAGAGGCTGTCCCGTGCCTTTGCAGCGGCCGCACAGGCGCAAATCATGAGGCGCGCACGCGCAGCACTGCCTCGCGACCCCAACGAGCCACCGCGCAAGAGGGGCCGCCCAAGGAAAGAGAGGCCGCTTGCAGCTGACGGGTCACCCCCGAGCACACCTTCCGACAAATCTACGGATACTGATGTCAGCATGCGGCAGTTCTTCACCCGGGGCCACCCCGCTGAGGAGAAGGAGGGGGCTGATGATCTGGAGGCCTTCAGGACACCTCCAAGCCTGACTCCGCCAGGCAGCCCGACTCAGAGGGGCAGCAGAGAGATTGCCCAGGTATGCCAAAACCTGCCTATGCTACCACTGGCTCTGTAACTTGCAGAGGAGTGCATTTGCTTGGCTGTGAGTACATGTACTCTGGACCCTTCCCTGTCATGCGCTGCGCTACATCTTAATGCTTCAACTTTTGCTCACACTGATCAGACAGAATTGTAAATCCGCTGGTTTGCATTGGTACCAAGTGAGTTGCTAGATCTGCATATTTGGGGAGTGGCCATAATATGAGTGTTTGCCATTGCATTGCAGGATATCCGTGGAGGCAACATCTGCTACAATGAATACTTGAACGCCATGGGTGAGTCAGACGTATCCAGAGTACTGAATGCTTGCCATACATGCTGGTGATGCACACATACGCGGAAATTCTCTCTGGAGTGAGCGCAGAGATGGTACAGCACATGTTGACCTTACTGTACACTCAATGGCTATGGCTGCAGCATGATGACCCTCCGAGGATTGCTCTGGTGTGCCCAACACCTGCAAAGGGATCAGGGCTTACTCAGATGTGTCCTGCCTCAGCAACGTACAACTGCCGTCTCATTATGCATGTGTGCTGCAGATAAGCCTGTGAACAGCCACAGCCCACCAAAGGACGTTGCAGCTCTGCTTCTGGCAGTGGCTGAGAAGCTGTGGCTGGAGACAGCTGAGCAGGCGCACTCTCCCCAGAGCTCCAATGATTCCAGCAAGGCCACAAACATCATCAAGACCAAGGTGAGCTGATCTGGATGCACTTCCCTGCCCAGCTCTGCGAGTGCTTACAGGAAAACTTGACAGGCACTCTGGACACCAGAGCGCTGTGCCATGACACTGTTGTCCGTCATGGCAATGTGCTGCAGCATCTGAAGGAATGCTGTGTTGCACTGCACCATTGCACTTCATTACAAGTAGGCATGACTCCTAAGACTTTGTGAAAGCTGCCTGGCATGCCAGTCCAGGAATCACACTGGTAGACTTTCTCTTCCTATGTGCTGCTGATCACATATATGACACTGATTGAAAACATGCTCTTACCTGCAGCATATGACACCTGCTCAAGCAAGTTCCTCGTGTGTGCTGCAGGGCAGGAAGGGCCGCAGCCGCAGGCGGCGCTGCTGACCTCACGAGCCCAAGGGCGCGCCCTCTGACAGACATCCCCTGCAGCCCACTCATGCGCGCCGCTGTGTCAGGCTCTTGCCACAAGCCCTACCCAATCCCTGGGCTGCAGGGCCAAGGCATCCCGACTACCACCCAGCTTCAGCTCCACCCAGACCCGTCATGTGGCAGGATACATAATCAAGCTGCCCTTGACCTGCCCAGGGGCCGTCATCTTGTAAGGGCAGGTGTGAGCAAAGCGAAGTCTGCAGCTTCAAGGCCTGCCAAGGCAGCATGGTGGTCAAGGGTTGCAAGCAAGGCAAGCATGCAGCATAGACGGCAAAGAAGTTGATGCCAACTTTCAGGGAGGGGATCAGGGGAGGCCCATGTACTCAGTACCAATATATTCCCAGCCTTTTGGCATTGCGAAACACCGGCAATGGAAGTCAGCAGCCAGGTTTCTGGCAGCAAGCACACAGTTTCCAGTGGCAAACAAGAATGGATAAACTTAAGAGTGCCCCTCATGCACTCAGTCCCCAATGCATGCAGTACTGTTGTGGTTGGTTCTCGACTGCAGCTCTTTGCACTGAGCAATTGTCATGCGTACAGCAAGGCTTCCACTGAGTTATCGAAGTCGCATCAGCGGATGAGCTGGCAGCCAGTTGGGCCTCTTTAAACAGCATTACAGCGACTCCGTACGGATGGGAGGTCATAAGCCTGGTTGGGCAAAGAACAAATGATGGGAATTGCATCTTAAGGATGTATGCTTGTGGATTAAACAACAACTCAATTGGATACTTTGCACGATTGTGGACAACCGCATTGAAGGTACTACTTGTTGACTGAGGTAGCCGAACGCCGTCCCGTACAGAGAATGAGATCACCCATTGCTAAGGCTGGTGTAACGGGCAGCAAGCAGCCTGTGCTTGTTGTAATCCTCTGTCTCTTGCTGCCACAGGCAATGGCAACCCACTGGGCATATGGCATGTGCTAGTACTTCCCACTAGTGGGAATGCGTGGAGCACTGTAGCACTCATCAGCCGCAGAGGCAATGAGACATACAGGTGCAATCAGCTGGGTAGCCATCGCCAGTCCTGCTCAAACTCCGAGATTTGATTCAGTGTCTGGGTGAGAGCCTTGGCTGTCAAGTGTCCCATATCATCAAGATGATAAGTATACGAGTCCCTTGTCAGCGCTTCAGCCTCAAGCTGATGTGAGCATTCACATCACTGATATACAAGGGTGCATACGGATAGTGCACTTGATGCCCAGCCTTCACGATGCTGCCTGACACAACACCGGGAACAGCGGACATCTCTTCTACTTGGTAAGCCCAGGCCCTGCCCGACACCTGAAAACACGGTGTTGAGGTTGCAGGCCAGCCCCTGTCGCAGTAATCCGCCTTGCAAAAGACCTGTGTGCCACATGGAGACAAATTCTGGTGGTAAGCTCACCCATGAACGAGCGTATCAAAGGGAATGTGCGGTCAACACATCTGTCGGCAGCCAGTTTGACTTTCGATACCCTTTACCTGTACGACGGCGAACTCCCTCTTGCATCCTCGGACGTTGGACCTGCTGCATACAGAAGTTAATTAGCGCATCTTAGCATTCCGTTCCGCTTTTTGCTGTGTCTTACTCAAAAGGTAACGTGGTGCCCAGCGGGAGTGCTTTCGAGCAGGAGCATCGCTGCCATTGCCATTCGCTCACCAGCAGAGAGGGGGGCGAGTACAGCTCGCCAGGCACAACCAGTCCTGCTCAAAGAGATAGCTGTGACCATAATTCCACGGCTATAGCAGCGCAGGAGTCCCCATTCACCAGGTGAAGCCTTCCTTCTCCTGCTCGACCACAGTGCTAGATAGGTAGAAGGCATGGGCAAATAAGGACGAGCAGGCAATGCCTGGGCCGCAATGCACGGCATAGGCAAGGACATAACTTCTATAATGTATATAGACAGTTGTTTGCGGGTATAAGAGCTTCCAAAGACCAAGGGGCCAAGACGGAAAATGTCATTCTGGCAGAAGCTGCTTCTCGCCTGCCGTGAGTATGCAGTTCGTCAGTGCTTGCGGCGCCTGCATGAGCTCTATTTAGATCTATTGACATGCTTTGCGGGTGCTACGCAGTCGTGCCGCTCCCTTAAATACTATTCTTTGGTTGCGCAGACAACACTATGAACCAGGCTCACGAGTTCGCATTGGCTGCATCGCCGCTCACCAGGACCAGGAACGCGGGAAAGAAGCGAGACTACAAGTGTCTGGCTGACGGGCCGATCAACGAAGAGGTTCTCAGAGATGGTGCGATCTTTTCACTGAAGAAGATGTAGCCAGAGGCCTGCATAACTACCATGACAACCCGTGTGCTATTCCCAAAGCTTGTGTGTACTGTTTGAGAGCACCACCTGCAAACAGCACTGATACATCATAAGAGTCTTCTGGTAGCTGAGCTTTTGAAGCCCACTGAGAGGCGTTCCTGTGCATTTGCAGTTGCCACACAGGCGCGGCTGAGGCGCGCATGCGCAGCACTGCCTCGGGACCCCAACGAGCCGCCGCGCAAGAGGGGCCGCCCAAGGAAGGAGAGGCCTCTCGCAGCGGATGAGCAGCAGACGTCTTCTTGCAGCACGCCATCCTGGATGTCAGCCAACACAGCCATTGACGTCCAAGAGCTTCACTTCTGGCAGAAGAGAGACAGGTCAACCTCTGCATCCACTGAGGAGAAGGAGGAGGCCTTCAGGACGTCTCACAGCCCAACTCCAACATCCAGCCTGAGGGCCAGCAGCGAGTATGCTCAGGTATGGCACATCTGCTCCTGCCCCAGTGTGCTCTGGAAGTGCAGATAAAGCTGCTTTGCATTCAAGGCATGCCCAGAATTATTGCACAACATCTATGCCATCTGAACTCTCCTGCAGTGCATATGCGCTCCTACACCCATGCTCACATCTGGCATGTTGTCCAGCTCATCTCCACTTGATCTTCAGTGGAAGCAACAGGGCTCGCATGTTCAACGGCTTCAGCAAAGTGGGACCTGAATGCGCGTGATTGCATCGCAGGACGTCCATGGGGGCACCATCTCCTACAGCGATTTAATGGACACTGCAGGTGGGTCAGCCCTGCCCACAATCGTCCATTCATGCTGGTGATACATGTGTAGTGGATGCAGACTGATGTATGACTGCATGGAATCTCACTGGAAGTGCGAAATGCATGCAACACTCAGTGGCTATGGCTGCAGCATGATGAGGGATTGCTCTGGTGTGCCCAACACCTGTAAGTGGAGCAAAAGCAGGGAGGATTTTCCAATCGGTGCTGCTGAATCAGAGCACAGGTCCAGCCGCCTCTTGAGGGTGCATTTGTGCCGCAGACAGCGTGAATCTCCACAGCTCAGCAAGGGATGTCGCAGCTCTGCTCTTGGCAGTGGCTGAGCAGGCCAGGCTGGAGAAGGCTGAGCAGTCGCAGTCTCCCCAGAGTTCCAACAATTCCAGCAAGGGCTTAAGCAGCTCCAAGACCAAGGTGAGCTGATCTGGCCGCTTACTCTATTCCTGCTCGCTCAGCAATCCCTGGAGAGCTGTTTTGGCACTGGACACCAGAGCGCTATGCTACGACACTGCTGTCTGTCATGAGCATTTACAGCTGCATCTGAGCAGTGCTGTGTTGTACTGCACTCTTGCAAGAGACCCTGCAACTAGGCATGGCTCTTTAGGGTTTAGGCTGCTCATATCTGCCGCAGGCACCATGACTGACCTGGCAGGGTCTGCCAGAGACACTGTTACCTGCAGCATGACTCGTGCTCAAGCAAACTCTTCACGTGTGCTGCAGGGCAGGAAGGGCCGCAGCCGCAGGCGGCGCTGCGGACCTAGGGGTCCAAGGGCACGCCCTCTGACAGGCGCACCCCTGCAGCCCACTCATGCGCGCCGCTGTGTCAGGCTCTTGAGCCCTACCCAGATTCCAGGGCTGCAGGGCCAAGGCATCCCGGCTACCACCCAGCTTCAGCTTCACCCTGACCCGCCATGAGGCAGGATACATAACAAGCTGCCCTTGACCTGCCCAAGGGCCCAAGATTGTGAGGGCAGGTGAGCAAGGTAAAGAGTGCAGCTTCAAGGCCTGCCAAGGCAGCATGGTTATTAAGGGCTTCAATCAAGGCAAGCATGCATTAGAGGCTGCAGAGACTGCTTTGGGAGCTCTGGGGAAGAGTCACTGGTTGAATGCTTATCTACAGGACTCAAAATGAGAAATGACCTTCCGCAGCACTGAGGGTCCAATAGTTCTGCTATGAATCAGTGCCAGCAGTGACAATCAGCAACCAGGTTGCCGGCGGCAAGCAACACTCCGAGTCTAGAGTCTAGAGGCAGCCCTAAGTACTCCACAGGCTGACAGGCGCAGAGACGGCCGGCCCTCGAGCGCCACAGACTGTCTAGGTGCACCCTGTACAGGCTCAGTCTTTTGACCAGGGTGCCGCAACAGCTGCGCTAGCCAAGACCAAGTAATCAATGTTTCACATTTTCTGGCGGTGGTGAAGAAAAGACAAAGCCAAGGGTGCCTTGTGTCGGCACTCTAGTCCTACTGTATGCGGAACTTTCATGGCTTGTTTGACAAGTTGTCGGTGCAGTTTTCACGCAAGCAGCAAGGCTTACTATAAATTTGCATCAGCCAGTAAGCGCCACGTTGCGTTGCCGTCTCTTTATGCAACACTACAAGAATCCTGTACTATTGGGAAGTCATCAGCTAGGTTGGGCAGAAGACAAGGTATACAGACTGTACCTCAAAATGCATGCTTCTGCATTGAGTACCCATTGTATTGGACAGTCTGCAAGCCAGTGAACAACTGCATTGAAGGTAGCTTTTGACGACTGAGGTAGTTGAATGCCGTTCTGTACAGAGAATGGGACCACTCATTGCTGAGAGTGTTGGAATGTGCAAATTAAGGAGAAGCATATGGTCAGCTGCAAGGGGCTTTGGAAGCCTCCCAGCGTGTGTAACGTGGCCTTTGCCTGTGCCCTCATCGTCCACCCTGCTGATACCACAGGCTATGGCTGTTCTATTGCTACCGAGAACGGGGCCTCTGTAACACATCAGCATGCGCAGCAGAAGCAATCAGACCTACAGGTGCAGTCAGCTGGACCAGCGCTGCTGTGGCATTGGGCATCTTACCAATCAAGACTTGCTCTGTAGTGTACAGGTTCTGGCATTCATGTTCTGGTATGTCTCGTGTGAGATTGATTTCCTATGGAGATCGTGCAAGTACCGTTCCTGCTTAATTCTAAAATAGATTTTCAGCTGTCATCCGGCCCATAATAGGCTGAGTTGAGCAGTTATAATGACTGATATTTGCGTGGGCAGTCGGACGGTACGCACGACACTGCTTGATATGATCACTAAACCAGCGTAGATCTTTTCGAAGCCTATCACCCCCGACACCAGGAAACAGGGTGCCGAGCGCATAGGCCAACTTCCGTCGGATGCTGTGCCTTGCCAGTGACTTGTGTGCCTCATAGACACTCAGCCCGCTGGTATAGCGCAGTCTTGAAAGAGCAGTGTCCAGTCAACGCATCGATCGGCAGGAGAGTTGACTCCGAAACCTTTACCTGTAGGACGGCGATGCCCCTTACGCTCTCGGACGTTGGACCTACTGCATAGAGAAGGAACGGTAGCGCATCTAGGCAACCCATGCTTTAAATCGCTGTGCTCCATTTACAGAGCATCTGACGCCCAACGAGAGTGCGCTCGAGCAGGAGCATTGCTGCCATCGGCGTTCGCTTACCAGCACAGAGAAGGTGATCAGAGCTCGCCAGGCGCGGCCAGGCTTGCTAAGGGAGCTAAAACTGACATCTTATCACGGGCGTAGCAGCACAGGGGACCCGGCCGACCAGGTAGGGCCACTTTATTCCTCGATACACTGCTAGAAGGTAGATGGCATAGGCAAACAGGCACGAGCAGGCAGCGCCTGCACCGGAAAGCGCGGTGGAGGCTCGAAGGTGATTTATGTACCGCATATAGAGGGTCGCTTGCGTCTCTCAGCGCTTTGACAGACCAGGGATTTATGACGCAGATGATCATTCTGGCAGAAGCTGGTGCTTGCCTGCTATGTGTGTGCAGCCCTTCACAGCTTGCGGCGCCCGCATAAGCTCTCTACGTACAATATGTCATACGTTGCGGGTAGTTTGTGTTCGAGCTGCTTCCGCAAAGACTGTTTCTTGTTGTGCAGAAGCATGATGAACCAGGCAAACGAGTTCACTTCATCGCCACTCGCCAGGACCAGAAACGCGGGGACCAAACGCAACTACAAATGTCTGCATGAAGGGCCCATCAACGCGGAGGTTTTGAGAGATGGTGTGCCCTTCCTGCTAAAGAAGCTCTACCCAGAGGGTGTTTCTCTGCATGTCGTCACTCACCCGTGACAACCCTGATGATAGATATATTCTTCTAGTGAATCGCATCAGGCCCTGAGGATGCAAATAGATCTAGTGCTCATTTGAACATCTCATGATCATCTTGAGCCCTGCAAGCCCCACTGAGGGGCTGTGCTGTCTTGCTGCAGCGGCTATAGAGGCCCGCATGAGGCGCGCATACGCAGCACTGCCTCGCGACCCCAACGAGCCGCCGCGCAAGAGGGGCAGGCCAAGGAAGGAGAGGCCGCTTGGGGCTGATGAGTCACCTCCGACCACAGCCTCCGACAAGTCTACCAACACTGATGTAAACATGCGACACTACTTCGCAAACAGGCTGGACTCCGCATCTGATGAGGAGAAGGAGTGGGCCGACAACATGAGGACCTTCAGGACTTCTCCGAGCCCATCTCCAACAAACAGCCCCCACAAGAGCAGCGTCGCTGCCATGATGTGCCACAATCTGCTCATGCCTTACATTGCTGCTCTGCGAGAACAGAGAGAACAGAGAAGGTTCCGTGCATGTAAGGATTGCACATACTTGTCATTCTCATGTCTACGCCACCTTACTTTCCATCATGTGCTGCAGGTAAGTGGTGTTCAGCACTTCACAGGATTGCTGCATGAGAATACATACGCCAGCTTGTCTGCATCAAGTACCAAGTGAGAGCAACAAGCTTGCCTATGTGGTGACCTGATGTCCGCCATTGCCTTGCAGGACAATGGTGGGGACGATATCTGCTACCGCGACCTGTTGACCAAAATAGGTGGGTCAGCGCTTTGCACAGCAATCTGGGGCATGCTGGTATATGCTGCAACACAGGCATGCGATGGGTGCAGAATGATACATACAAGCATGTCAGTAAAGGGAGCGTTGACAGAAACGCAGGACTCCTTAGCCATGGCTGCAGCATTACGAGGCTTTCACTACGTTGCTCTGGTGTGCCCAACACCTGTAAGGGGAGCAGGACTGCAATCAATGCATTGCCACAAAGCGACCGGCCTGAGCCAAAGTGCAACCTACTGCCGATAGCCATTCTGAGTGTGCGTGTGTGCTGCAGAGGAGCCTGTGAAGTCTCACAGCCCAGCACAGGACGTGGCAGTCCTGTTCCTGGCAGTGGTCGAGCAAGCCAGGCTGGAAAAGGCTGAGCAGGCGAGAATCGACAGCGAGAACAAGGCCAGGCTGCAGAAGAGTATAATGGATAGCCTGAAGGCTGCGGGGAGGGCCAGGCGAGAGGCCGCTGAGAAGGAGAGGGCGGAGAGTGCCGAGAGGGCCAGGCAGGAAGCTGCGGAGAAGGCCAGGCTGGAGGAGGCTGAGGCAGCCAGGCGAGAAGCTGCGGAGAAGGCCAGGCTGGAGGAGGCTGAGGCGGCCAGGCGGGAAGCTGCCGAGAGGGCCAGGCGGGAAGCTGCAGTGAAGGCCTGGCTGGAGGGTGTTGAGAAGGCCCAGCGGGCAGCCGCCCAGGCTGCCCGGATCGCCCTCACCAGCACCAGGGCCAGGCGGGCCAATACCTTCAAGGTGAGCTGCACTGTTGGCATATCATTTCATAATCATTTCATAATAATGTATCTGTGAGCACCTACAGGAGAATAGATGCAGTGGGCAGCCTGCAGGCGGCCTGATCGCCATCATAACTACAGAGCCTAGCACGGAAGACTTTGTGCGTAATATTTGTGGTGTTGGTGGTAATCCTCAGAGCAGGGACAGCTGATTGCAGACACACACCTTCCCTGCTCAGTGAGCAACTGTATGAGTAGCTTGTTTGGCATCCTATAAGACCAGCTGTATTATCATGGCAAGGGTGCTTGCTGTCATCATGTCTGTGGTGCTCTGCTGCACCCTTGCACCATGCACCCTTGCATTCTGCACGTCCACCTGTTGGCCCCTCCAAGATATGCTGCAGAAAACCCAAGTCTGTATCCCATAAGAGGCCCCAAACTGCAGCATGAACCCTGCTGAAGCAAATGGTTTGGTTGTGCAGCGTGCGCAGAGGAACAACAAGACCCAGAAGGCCTGCAGGAAGGGCGTTCCAATGCAGGCCATCTGACAGCCTGTCAGAAGGCTCTCTGCGGGAGCCCTTGCAACCAGTTCATGCGCGCTGCTGGCAAGGAGCTCAGCATATGCCAGCTCAACCCAAGAGAATGCAAAGCCTACAACAGATGATTACCAGCCAGCTTTAGCGTCACCCTGACCCGCCATGTGGCAGGACACTCCTCAAGCTGCCCTTGACCTGCCCAAGGGCCCTCATATTGTAAGGGCAGGGTGAGCAAAGCAAACAAAGCTGGTTATCAGGCCCCGATGGTCCTGCAGTCTGCCAATCACGGGCTTTGGCAATGGCAGGCATGCAGCTTTGGCTGCAGGACCCTTGAACGGGTCCAGAGAAGGAACTGCATCCCACTTCTCAAACGAATGCAACCTCCTACATCACTGAGGACTTCACCTCTTGGTATTTTAGAGAACCAGCACGGCAGTCCCCTGTACCAGCCAGGTTTCTGGCAGCAGCCAGGTTTCTGGCTGCAAGCAACACCAAGAGGCGCACTTATGGTTTAAAGGCTGAGAAATCTAGATGGCCAGGCTCTTCAAGAGCACCACAACATGCTTAGGCGCCTGAAGTCAGCCTACGCAGCATCCGTTCTCGGTGCTTTGAGCCTGTTTGAAAGGGCTGACCCTTTCAGAAATGAAGCTATATAGAACAAGACCAAGAGCTCTATCTATTTGCAAGTGCAAACAAGTACAGTTGTGCTTTCCTTCTGGTCTCCTTGGTCAATGCATGCAGAACTGTCATCATCGGTTGCCGACAGCAGTTCTTAGCACCCAGCAGATGCGATGTGAACAGCAAGTTCATGATAGAACCTCAAGTTGCAGGAACTCTCGGAGCAACATTTCTGCCAGGCTAATGAAGCCTCCTTCTGGCAGCATTACAGTGATGTGAGAGCTCTGTACAGATGGTGTCGCAAACAGGATAATTAATGAGAACGTTTGCACATTCTGCATTGGATAGTCATTGAGCGTATGGCCATGATTGTGTTGTACTGTGTCAAAGGTATGGAGATGATTGAGGACACCTGGGGGCTGTGATGTACTGGACACAGCATCAATGAATGCAGAGAATGAGATGTTGTACAGAGAGACGGCAGGCCAATTGACAGCAATGCATGTTGTCAGATGTATACCAATGATTGTGTTGAGGTGTTTGCTGTGTCTTGAACTCATGTTTCCAGGAGTTCTGAGGACATTGCAAGCACCAGCAGTTTCAGGTTGTGCCTTTGTATAGCTGTAAACCCCTGCTGGTCATCAGTACCTTGAACAATCAGGTGTACACAGATCGCCTCAAGCATATATGGGTAGCAGTCTTGAACAGACATGAGAGGGAAGGGCTGCCTGGCAGGGACAACACCTGGTGTATGTCCATGTCTGCCCTGAGGTTTGCTAGGGCTATGGCAGGTGGTGCACTCCATCCAAAGCCGCAGTTGACACAAATCAGACAGGACTCCCTCCCTCTATCGAAAACGGACTGGCAGCCGTGACTGGATTGGATCCTCTCCCAGGGCAACATACAGCAGACCTATGCCGAAGTTACGCTTCCCAGAAGGGCTGAAGCACAGAGGTCTGGACAACATGTTTGCCTGATGGGTTGCTTTACTTGGGGCCCAGATGCAGAAAGGCCCTTCATAGATGCCACCACATCCCTGCTGACGGGCTAACGCTGGAAACACTGCAAGGGCCCTTGCAAAGCAGTGTGTCGAGAGGTGTCCTGCCATCAGGAGGTATTCTGAACAGCCCTGTGGCACTGCATACTGCCTTGGACACCTGGAATGCGGCAAAGCGATGCATGACAGCTGATGCTACTCCTTATACGCACTGCCTATGGTCAGGGAAAGCGTCTGTCAGTGCTCCTTGCTTTAGTGCACACGTGGAGCCTTTAGTCATGGCTAGACTGACACTTATACTTCCTGTCTCGCCAGAGATGTCTCACTTCCTCTTACATGCAACGTCCATCATCTGATGCATATACGTGTGAGAGATTTCTTCAAGATAGCACGAATGCTTCAGATGGCCTTGAGCAAAACCCTCTGTGCTCGTAAGTGCTGAAGGGCTGAACATACCAGCATTGCAACGTGCTGTTCCAGAAATAAGCTCTTGCCATCACATAGCTGGACCGGAGGCAGGCATGGCTGCTCCTGTGCATAATGACCCGCTCAGCACAATCGCTTTTGCAGAGCCACAGGTACTGCTGCCTTGCACTACACAAAGTCGCGAAGAGTGACATCTTGATTGTTGTAGGTCACTGCACTAGTGGTCGCTGGTCCCACGAGACTTGGGTTATCGACAGTCAGCGTGGTCGAAGCTTGCAGATGGTCTAGGAGGGAGGTCTTGAGAGGAAAGTGTATCATGTTTACTTGTCTGTACCAACGCAGGATGACATGGTAGAGGAGGTCCCCATCCACGACGACCTACCACCTCACAAAGCAGAAGACGCAGAAAGTGATGTGAGCTACAATTTCTAGGCCAGAAGCTCTTCTGGACAGTGGAGCCTGCATCTGATGCATGGATGTGCCATCCTCATCGGTCTCATAGAACCCTTCTGCTCAGAGAAGAAAAGGCCCGAGTGCTGAATTGCATGTGCAGAATTTACTTGCGCCCGACGCACACCATCTGAGCAGCAACCAGGGGCAGGTCGAGGACCTTAATAGACAACTTGATACCACCAGGTAGACTTTTCATCCCCTAAAGCCCCCTGTCTGCTTGCAGCTTTCATGTATTGCTGCACTGCCCTGACATGTCTCCCAGGCATGCTGTCGCACACATCTTACAACGTACGTGACTTCCTGCTTGCATTTCAAATGCGCAGTCACCGCTGCAGCTAGCTAAGAGCAACACTCTCACTTGCTACAGGGTGGACCACATGGCGAGCTATGGTCAGCTGGTAGGGCAGCCATCCTATGATGACTCAGGTCTCTTTGACCGACCCGGGGCTGCACCCGAGAGCGAAACTGCCAGCAGCAGCCGCAGCAGCCCCGCCCTCAAAATTACTGTCACAGACCCCTTGAAGAAGGTGAACTGATGCAAGGAAAGCCTGATTTGTGCTGTCAGACCTGTCAACACTGCCTTCTGCTGCCTTTGCCAAGCATCTGGGTTGGCGGCAACTGCAACGGCCTTCCCTGCACTTAGGCCACTCGCTGACCGTAATTCTGCTCCGACTGCCATGTCTAAGCTGGGCTCAGATGATCTTGAGCATGACTGACTGCGTCCTTGAGACGCAATCACAAATTCCCAGTGGGTCCTGTGTGATGTGCAGGCGGAGCAGAACTTCATGGGGGTTCAGGGAGGGTATGTCACCTACAGAGTCAGTACACAGACGTCCATGCCCACCTACCCCCGCTCAGGCTCGGCTGTTAGGAGGCGGTTCAGAGACTTCGTGGTGGGCACCTCACAGGCTGCCTACTTCAGTATTATCTGCATCATGAGCCGTGTGCCTTCCCGCCCGTCGGTACAATGGTAGCATAGGAACAGGTCCTGCCGGAGAAAGCCTGCTGTGGGAGCAAGCCCTCAGAATCCTGCTGCCACAGAGGCATCTTGACCAGTCCAGTGCACTTTTCTACTTGCCTCTCGCAGCTCAGCACACGGCTCTGCAAAGAAGTCTGTAGAGACTTCTGCTCAGCTGTGAGGGGCATTTGCTTCTGCAGGCCATTCAAGATACCACTTGAAGACCATGCACAGAGGCTTCTAAACACTTCTTTCATTCAATAGAGGATGCACCCCAGTGAAGGCTTCTATTTGGGCATGATGTTCTCCTTGGTGCTGCTGCAGGCGCTCGGGGACCTGCTGAAGACGACGCATAGGGGCTACTTCATTCCCCCGCGGCCGGAGAAGAACCCTGTGGAGGGCCAGCGCGCCAGCGCGGACTTTGTGGAGGGCCGCCGCTCTGCGCTGCAGCACTACCTGGAGCAGCTGGCCGCACATCCTGTCATCTCGCAGTCAGAGGTGCTCTCACGCTGCAGCCCGCCTTATGTGTCAGGGGTATATCTAGGATAGAATTGTCTGGCGCCCCGTCCAGACATGATCCATCAGATAATGCTGTCACTTCACAGCCTACGCTGCAGTCAGCAGTGCTCACCTCTTTATCAAAGGCACAAGCTGAAGGGTCTTAAGACTACGCCGCATTGCAGTGTATTTCTACACAGCATGCTCCTCTCCAATGTCTCCGACATGTGATGGTGATTCCTGTACAAACCTCCGAGATCAGCGGAGGCATTGACTTGGCCATTGCTGAGACGCCTCTGTGTCACCCATTTCAAATGCCATGCAGGAGCTGAAGGCGTTTCTGACGGTGGAGGGCAGCCTGGCAGACAACTACCAGTGGCGCCAGCTGCAGCCCCTGCAGAGCTCCGTGCTGGAGGGCATTGCCCGCCTGCCCAAGCAGCTTCTGGGTAGGGCCCGGCCCTGCCCCGCCTGCCCAGCCCCTGAATTCTCCGCCACTGCATGATGGTTGTTGTCTGGGCCATCACAGGGCTCAACATTGTTGTTGTGACCTATTCAACATAAAGCCAGTGTGATTCCACAAGCTCAGTCAGTGGAGTGCGCTTGGACAACGAGCACCGTCAAATGCGTCAGCGAGAGACAATGCGCACTTGGCAGAGAGGTTTCAAAGTCAGGGCACATGAGCGCAGAACATCTGCACATCACCAAGATCATCCCCGTGTCTGAAGCAACAGCAGCCGCCCCCTGAAAGGCAAAGCATGCTTGTAGGCCAGGAGGGCGCTATCACAGCGCCCTCAGAGGCGGCGCAGAGCACCAAGCACACCAGCGACCTGCTGCGGCGCTTCAAGGAGTACGCGACCAGCGTGAAGGAGGGCATGAAGGCGGAGCCCCCGCCGCTGACAGACGAGGAGACGACGCTGCGCAACGAGAAGATCCGCGTCGATGACTTCCAGGAGAAGCTCATCAATGCCTCCCGGAAGGTGTGTGGGCAGGCACAAATGCTGGCTGTCATGATGCATGACACGGGCAGCCTGCTGGCGGATTGGGTTCACAAACAGATATGGGCTGTTTTTATGCGGCATATCAATTCATGATTAGCACAAGAGCTACATGAGAGCTGTTACACTCATGCAGCACCAAACACATCACTACACCTCGGACTGGGTGTGGTACGCACTGTCAGCCCTGCAGCCTGATCCAGTCTGCACCTACTTGCAATGCTGAGACTGGAGGTGCATGATGCGCAGGCTGAGAAGATGGTGTCCCAGTTTGAGGAGATGGGCAATGTGCTGGGGGACCTGGGGCTGGCCCTCATAGCCATGGCCAAGTACGAGGACGAGGAGGGCGCCAGGACAGGCTCCTACACAGACTCCTCAGCGGCTTCCAAGGACATCTCAGCAGACGCCAAGCGTGTCGGCATGGTGTGTTTACCACTGCCCTTCAATGTCTCCCGTCTATGGCAGTTGTTGTGCATGCCTTGGTGCCTCTGACCACCAGGTGGTGGGGCTTGCTTGCAAGGCCAGCAGATCTGATGACCTGATGTGCATGCGCAGACATCAGTGCGCCTGAGCAGGCTTGCTCGGCAGGCTACAGCGGGCTTTGCAACCGAGCTCACGCCGCTGCACGACCACTTGGCGCTCACACGGGTGAGTAGCACCTTGTCGTTCGGTACTGATCAGCTGTCACTGTCTGGGCCTAAGGGTTGTACCTACAGTTTATGCTTTTGACTCTTCATCGCCATACACCCTGCTGTCATTGACTGATCTGGGCATGTGCTGACATGGTGGCGGGGTTCAATGCGCCATGAAGCCTGAGGGGCAATGGGAAGCATCCATCATCAGAGACGTCAGGCTCTTGTGTCTTGGTCTGGTGGATGCTCGACTTTTCCCATCAGGCTTCATGGTGGGTTCACCCCACCGCCACATCTGCTACGCACATATGCATTGGTGATTAGAAATGGTCCACATGATTGCTTGTGCAGGCGGTGGCAAAGGCGCTCCGGGAGCGGGAGGAGGCGCTGCTGACAGTGCATGCGCTGGAAAACGAGCTGCGCCAGAAGCGCCGTGGCATCAGCTCCCTGGAGGAGTCCGGCCAGCAGGTGTGCCCTTGTACAAAGACTGAACCCTGCACCTGAGTACGGCATCTGCAAATGCCGCTGCTTGCCTGTCAAAATGTTGACACATCTCAGCACCTTGGGGCATATGGGCAGGAGTCCATAAGTGCAACTGAGGCACAGATGATCTAGCACTGCCCCCATGATTGTGCCCAAGCCAGCATGCTGCACCCAGGCTGAGATGCCTTCCTCTGAAGGATATCCTCGTGTGCACAGGTGTTTGGCGGTGACAAGGGGAAGACCAGGCGGGTGCACAACCTGCAGGCGGATGTGGCCGCGCTGGAGGCTGCACTGGAAGCCGCCAAGGCCGAGTATGACAGGGTGCTGGACCGCAACCTGAAGGTGTGCCTAAACACTTTGGAGAGAGCCGAGCAGGGCTGCTCTTTTGCATGCAGCTTGGCTCAGAGCCTCACCAGCCTGGTCATGCATGGCTGGCAGCAGGGATATCAGAGATGATTGCTTTGATGACAGCAGGCTCTGCATCATATCGGATTCTCCATTATGCCCAGAGCTATTTTTAAGCAGAGTCTGCAATCCCAGAAGCGATCCTGCTGCGATCCCGTAGCTCTGCAGTACGGTGCTGGTGGGGGAGGTGTGTTCTCATGCATCTGAGCTCACTCATTGCTGCTGTGATGCGCAGGAGGTGCAGCGGTGGGAGAAGGACAGGGCGGAGGACTTTGGGGTGATGCTGAACCAGTTTGCCGGCATGGAGGTGGCCTTCCACGAGCGCAGCCGCGACGTCTGGCAGGAGGTGGCCGAGCAGATGCCAGCTGCCCCGAGCCCCTCTCACCAGTGACAGGGCCTGAAGAGCATACCCCTTGCATGAAGTGGGTCTGCGACGCAAGGAGGCTGCCGAGCAGATGCCGGCCGCCCCAAGTACCTCTCCGTGGTGACAAGGCTGGCAGAACATGCTAGTGAGGACATCTGTGAGGCAGCATGAGCGCAAGCTGGATGCAGCACCTGCCCCAAGCATGGAAGTGGGTCTATGCCCAAGCAGGCAGGATGTCTGGCAGGCGTTTGCCGAGCAGATGCTGCCTGGCATCAGTTCCTCTCACCGGTGAGGCGGTTGCAAGAGCGCACCCCAAGCACTGGCTGGCATTTTGCACTCAGGCACACCAAGGAAATGCAGGCAGGATCATCCACATGATGTCTTGCAGGAGGTAGCTCAGATAATGTAGGCCACGCCCAGATGCCTCTTGTGTGAGGTCTGCTATAGGTGTACATTTGCATGGTGCCCCAGCAGCCTGCGGGCTCGAGCAAAAGGCCCCATGCACCCATCAAAGCAGCATGAACAAGTGGCAAATGGTGACCTAATCCGTATGCAATCCCGGCAGCTGTTCAGCGCTTCAAGTTTCTGTCAGCAGGGGTACGGTTGGGGCACAGCATAAGTTGTACAAACTAGTGTGTCACCACCTAAGCTTGTGGCTCCTGTCATCCCTCTGATTAGGTGTGCAGCAGAGCAGAGGACTAGCTCAAGACATGCAGATTGTGAGGCAGCTGTAGCAATGTTGCAGTGATCAGAAGCATGCTGGACGCAGTTGGGACAAGCACTTGTGCCACGATGTTGTAAATGTCCCCTGGCCTGCACAGTGGTCCCCTTACTGGCAGCTAGACGCAGCAGCTGCACCCTACACGGGCAGAGACAGACCGTTACATGGGCATGGTCTAGGTGTAAAACCCGAGAGCAAACTTCTCCTCAACCCCAAAAACCTAAGAACCCAGTCTGGAGCAGATGAAAACTTTTGTTCTGCATAGCGGTGTGCATTGAGAGTTTGCACTTTGTAGACTACTCTAGAATGCAAGCACCGCTCTCCTCGAGACGTAGCGGACACACAATGTTTGGTGGAAAGGAAGAGGATGCTGGGCCCAGCAGCTCTGGCAAGGTAACGATCCTTTTCCCAGGCTAGACAAGTGATCCGACTTCACACCTGGCAATTTTCCAGTACCTCTTCAAAGCCTGGGAGGAGGACGATTGCACGAAATTGCCTTGTTCACGTCAACACCTGCACCTCCGAACAAAGAGGATAACAACACCCTCTGCATCGTCAAGTGTCTGTACAAGCTGGAGATTTTACTCCTTGCGGTACGATGCGCCTGTGTCGAGGCCCAGGCGTAAGTAGAGGCCTGTGCCGGGTTTTTCAGGAAGTGTGTCAAGGCAAGCGGCCTGGTGTAGGCATCGCTCAGCTTGTGCACATTCCACTGTACCAGCATAAAAGGTGAGATAGCCTTGTGTGGATCTTGGAATCCTTATAGCTCAGAGGTGTGTGTGCAGTACGCCCAGTACAGGGACATCGAGTCGCAGGAGGAGCTGCTCGTGCCAGGCATGTCGAAGACAGACAACATGCTGCGCTGGGGCTTCATCCGGAAGGTGCATCCCATCCATCTCCAGCCTGATCTGGAGCATCTTTGGGATGGTGCAATGC
The DNA here is from genome assembly GCA_963930925.1 of Coccomyxa viridis. NCBI lineage: Eukaryota > Viridiplantae > Chlorophyta > Trebouxiophyceae > Coccomyxaceae > Coccomyxa > Coccomyxa viridis. The sequence goes on along the minus strand of CAWVOJ010000008.1, from coordinate 117,186 downwards.
AAGAGCAGACGACTGCCAGGCCTGGCCCATTACAATTGCAAAGCATCACGGTGTGAGGGATAAGTTCAGCCACGGGCATTGCCCTTCAATTGCTAGAACCTGCCATCCAGGACATCAGCTTGCAACCTGCGCTGCTTGCTCATCAATGACAAATACATGACTTGGCAAAGCTTTGCTGCAGGTGTATGGGATTGTCTCCGCACAGCTCATCCTCACAGCCATTGTGGCAGGCATCATCTATGCTGTGCCGCCAGTCAGGGGCTTTGTGACTACCAGCCTGGCCTTCCAGCTCACGTTTGCAATTCTGCCGCTCGTCGGTAAGACTGTGGATCAACCTCTATCTGCACAGCAGAGGCATGAGAGTGCTGGTGTTTACACATCATGACAAGTGCACCAATGCCTTGCAATGCGCTGACGGCATGCTCATCTTGCAAGTACTGCGGCAGATCTCTTATTCGTGAGCTGCATGACTGCAGGCCTCATCCCCCTCTTCATTTACGCCAGGCAGCATCCGACCAACATCATTCTCCTGGCAGCCTGGGTGAGACATCACCTTTGCTGCTCACTCAGACTTCGAACAAAGGGGACAGCACTCACTTGCATGTCAGAGGCCACCTGCAACTCTACCATTTTTGTCATTCCTCAATCTCGGTGCTGGGGTGTAAGAGTGAGACAAGCATGTCTCTTCTCTGTTGATAACCCGTGAACAGCATATCTAGCGGGTAAATTGAGCTCAGCAAAGCTTAGCAATCAGAGAATCAGTGTTAGCAAGGCTTTGACAGGCATGCCGTGCATGCTGTCTGATCTAGCACAATTTCCGTCTTGCAGGACTGTGCATGCTGTCCACAGCATCACCGTCAATGAGCTGGACATTGTGCTGGGCGCCATCTGCCTGACATCAAGCATAGTGATCCAGAGGAGAGCCAGACGTCCAAAGTCATGGTGTGCTGCTGCAGACGGCGTGCATGGCGGTGGGTCTGGGGACGGCGTGCACAGTGTACGAGCCCGCCATCGTGCTGGAGGCGCTGTGCCTGACGGCGGCCATTGTGGTGGGGCTGACGCTGTACACCTTCTACGCCGTGCGCAAGGGCGTCTCCTTCCAGCGCCTGGGGCCCATCCTCTTCTGCGGTGCGTTCGCCTGTGATTCCCCGCCTGATGCAGATACTTCTTGCTCTCACAGCTCAGATTCGAGGTTAGCTGGGCCATGACACCGAGTATGAAAACCCCTTGGGCCCAATCTGAGTTTCTCTGCAAAGATGCCATCCTGTTGCAGTGCGCCTGCTTGGCTTTTGTGACTTGCTGCTGCTGCTCCTTGTCACACAGTCGGTTGGCGCTGGTCTATGTAGGCCTTTACGTGTACACTGGCTGTGCAGCGCTGTGCGGGCTGGTGATGTGGAGCTTCCTGCAGCTGGTTCTGGGATCCTATCTTGGCCCAGCCTCGCGCACCGTCTTTGCGCTGCTGGGGGCGCTGGTCTTCAGCGCCTACATCGTCCTCGACACCGAGAACCTCATCGCAAAGTGAGACACCATGCCTCTCCAAACCAAGCAGCGCAGGTCCCTCACATAATCACTTTCAAGGTGCCCTGGGCATGAGAAACCGCAAATCCTAGTTCTGCTGCAGCCATGTACGTTGTTTGGCATGTTGGTAAGTCCATTTGTCCATTGTGCTGCAAATTTTGGGGTTCTGCGCATGAGGACCCGCTCTTGACGTTGCAGGCACGACCTGGACGATTATGTGGCGGCCTCCCTGAGTCTGTACCTGGTCCGCTTTCCCTGCCTTCCAGCTCTCATCTGTATTCTAATTGGCCACAGCCCAATTGCAAGTTGTCTTGGTGTAAGACATGGGAGTATTGTGCAGACATTGCATAGTTCTGTGGGGCACTGCCCAAATGCTGTCTGCCATTGACACCTGCATTTGACACTTGTGATGGCATGTGCAGGACATCATCAACCTGTTCCTCACGCTGCTGCGGCTGCTGGGGAACAACAGGAATTAGAGGTATACCAGAATCATGCAGCACCGTCATTCCTAAGGAGATATAGTCTGACTGCTGCCTGAAGCAGGGCACAAGGTGCAACCGATGATCACCTTCAATACAAGTTCATCACACAATTGCCAGGAAGCCCTTAAGCTCATCCGGAATGCCAGTCAGCTTTGGTATTTGGGGCGAAGGCTGTGAGTGGGGCTAAGGGAATCTCAAGCAGATGCGTGCACTGCATGCATGCTGCTAGTAGCACATAGTATGAGATCTGTGGTTGGGAGTCCAAAGGAAGTCTGAACAAAATTTTGGCATTGGTTAGTCCTGTGTGCAGATTGTAGACCAGAGCAGTAATCACAGTGTGCGCCTAGCTGGAAGCTTTACCCTCACGTTTAAAGAGTCCAAGTAATCAATTGTGGGTGTAGAGCAGTGTATTGTCTGGCTATGTAAAACAGAAGAAGTGGCCAAAGCATCAGAAACTGACGCAGCATGATATCGCTGCTGGCATCACCAACCAATGACCTGACCATCTGCCCTGGGCTCAGAGCCGCCCCAGAGAACGCCTGTCTTGGGATTTCTGCAGATGATCTGCCCTCGCCCAAACACTGCCCTGGCATGCCCGCCCACGTTGGACCTGACTGCATGGCCACGCTTCTCAAGGCCCTTTGCTGCCTCTGTGCTGAAGCCCTCCTCCAAAAGCACACTGCAAGCACCACCCTCCAATGCAATTTTGGCTTGCACACTTCCGCATCAACCTGATGTAAAAGACAAATGCTGCTAGAGGTGGGGGCATGATTGTCAGATAAAATAGCGCCCCCGGCAAAAGCCACGACAGCTGCAGTCGTTCAAATGCATTGCGCCAGAGATGCAGGCCACAACCACAGAAGTGGCAAAACAGTGATGGAGCGCATTTGCTGGAAAGGAGACGCAATGCCGACCTGCTCTCTCTGACAGTGCAGGGTCCCTCGGCCGAGTCCACACCGTATACCGTGAAGCGCGGCGCGTCCAGTGCCATCTGAGGCTCCATGCCAAAGTCCAGCATGTTGGAGATGACCTGTCAGCATATACGAGTTTTGTCTTCCACGACATGGACGGATATCAAAAGAGTCAGTTGAAAGCCGGACTGTCCTCACTCAGCCCAAACGCAGCCCAGGCTGAAAGGATGATGTCAACTTCAACGTAGTAAAACCCTGCTGCCGACACCAGGCATGTATAAGGTCTCGCGCCAGGCACAGAGGCTCACCTGCAAGTGCCCTTGTGGCTGCTGGAAGGCGCCCATGACGCCAAACGTACAGAACAGCTCCCCATCCGGGTCTGTTGCAATGCCCGGGATGATGGTGTGGTAGGGCCACTTACGGGGGCCCAGGCAATTGGGGTGCTTGGCGTCCAGCAGGAAGTTGTGACCCCGGTTGTGCAGCGTGAATCCGCATCCCTCCGGCACAATGCCTGCAGCAATCCCTCCCCTAAGGATCAGCTTTGTGAACAGGAAAAAGTCAGCGCAGAAGCATGAGGCCAAACCATTCTTGGCAACCACGAAGCCCATGCAGTATTGATGTCAACAGACAACTTCAATCAGCGCCTACTGTATAAGAGCCTGATGTCCCACAGAGAGCATCAGTGCATCTTCATGGCTGAGAGTGCACTTCATATACTGCCAAGTCAACAGGAATTCCTTACCTGTGCCAAAGCCCATGTAGTTGGAGTTGATGTAGGAGCAGCCATTGCCCTCCCCATCCACCACATTAAAGTAGACCGTGTCGCCATTCTGGCGCCCCTGATTGGGCGGCGTGGGTGGTGTTGAGGGGCTGGCCAGGATCCCAGGCTCTACAATTGCTGCCTGCACGAGGAATGCAGAAGCTTGCGCTTCAATGGTACGAAGCATAATCAATGGCACTTCTGCAAGCATGGCTGAAAGCAGAAAGGTTGATGGCTTATGGCTTGACAGTACAATGCTCTGTGGCTTCGGGCAGTGTAGTCAATGGAATGTTTCTATGAGGTCAATCATGCAGAGAGGCATGACTTGCCTTGTTGGGGTTGTACAATTCTGCCCTTCTTCTTTTCGCATACTCTTTGCTAAGCAGGTCGTCTGTTGGCACAGGCACCACCTGTGCAGGAGAGAACACCATCAAATGAGGACCACTTCACAATACTGACACACCCAGAAGGACCACATATATATCCCGCGACATTCCTTGTGCTTGGTGGGGGTTTGCCCTCATGCCTAGACATTGAGCAAGCATCTGCAAGAAGGTGCAGTTGCATTGGAGGGCCTCCCCAGCCCTCTTCCATCCGGGCAATCTCACCAAATATCAAGCAGACTCCTGAAAAGGAGCAGAGGCGCACCTGGGGGTCTGCATTGTACTGGAGCGTGTCCACAAAGCCCAGGCGCATCGACTCAATAGCCGCGTGCAGGTGCTCGGCACTGCCCCAGCCCATCTCCTTCAGGCCTGTCTCAATCTCCATTGAGTTCATCGCCATCAGGGCTGCCACCCCCTACAGCAGGTGATCACTTTCTGGTCCTGCTCGTATCTGGAAATGTTGAGGATGCAGTGACATCAGTGTGTTTGCTTCTGCTGCAGCAAAGTTTTGCCCGAGGCTCACATCGGATCTGCACAACAATGTGAGTGCAGGCCAATGACGCAGTGTTCTATGAGAGTCTAAAAGTGTTCAGGAATCTTAGGGACTACATCCTGCTGCATGTGGACACTGAGAGTGCCTCGCCTGGGTGGGTGGAGGCACTTCGTAGATGGTGTGGCCGCGGTAGGTGGTGTGGATGGGGTGGGTGACGGTGGAGCGGTGCTGCTCCAGGTCATCCAGCTTCAGGACGCCCTCTTCCTCATCCAGTGCTGCCACAATCGCCTTCGCTATGCGCCCCTTGTAGAAGCCTGCACATGGCATATTCTAGTAGTCACAGTCAGAAAATTGCCAGCTGCTGGGGCCTCCTCACCTGCCAGCTACATAGAGTTTCATGGCCTGCAGGGCATCTAAACTGAGAAGCATGACTCGCAATGCTCAGGGGAGCCCTCCTTTTGCACATGAGCATCCCATCTTTGCCTACCTTCCAGGGCGCCGTGCTCTGCCACACTGCGGAATGTCCTGCCCAGGTCAGGGTTCCGCTGTATCTCCCCCGTGCCAGGGGGCTCGCCCTCAGGGTTCAGGAACGCCGCCTTTCCGGGGCCCCTCAGCTCCATGGAGGTGGCTGCCCAGTGGTAGGCAGTCACAGGCGCTACCGGGAAACCGTCCTCTGCCAGCTCAATGGCCGGCTGCAACACCTACAGCAGCAAATGGAGGTGACCTATGCTGAGCTATGCGACACTTCTGGTTCCAGCCAGGGCCGCAAGTCGAGCCTCCCTAGCGATATCAGGATGGGTGTTGGTAGGCTTATATTTAGCTAAGATAAAGCAGATGATGGGCAGCACGCGCACTGATGCTGCCTGGTATTCTCTGTTGCATGCCTTGAGCGTGTGGCGTAGCACACCTGCGTGAGGCTGAGCTTCCCAAAGGTCTTCACGGTGTCCTCCCACAGCGCAGGCGCTCCTGGCACCGTCACGCACAGAACGCTGCCCGCCGGCAGCTCCGGTCCACAGATGCCCCGCCGTCTCACCTCCTGCACACGCATGTGTCCATGTATGCTTGTGCTGCTCTATTGGTGCGGTGAGATCCTCCTCTAACCCTCATACGCCAACATGAGGCGCTGCTGGTACTGTCACACACAGAGCGCTCCCCGATGGCAGCTCTGATCCACTGGTGCCCCGCCCTCTCACCTCCTGCACATTGCATGTGCGCAGCAGTGCTGCCACTGCCCTCACCGACACAGGAAGCTCCCTTTGCCATTGCTAAATGCTCAGGGTGAATCCTGTTGAGGTTTCTATAGAGGGCGTGAAGGGATCACATGACTCTCACCTCCAGGGTCAGTCCGGCGGGTGAGCGGCCACAGCCCATCATGGCAGTTACTCTCTTGGAGGAGGCCTCGTAGAACAGGCAGAATGCATCTCCCCCAATACCTGCACAGCACCGCTTCTAATGTTGCGCTGATCAAGAAGCACACAGCATACGTCTCTGACCCTACAGCCAGAGCTCTGCAACACCCTTGGGCAGAAGAGTGTAGTCTTACTAGGAGCCCCTTCAGCTGTACCTAGAGCATGAAGCGCCTCTTCTGTGATCTATGCAAAGCCACTGAATGGCAACAGGTCCGGCTTGCTGCAGAACTCACCTGTTGAGCACGGCTCAGTCACATTGAGTGCCGCTGCCATAGCCACAGCAGCATCTGCAGAAACACACTGCTCTGTGAATATTCTCTGCTGACCCTGTGCCATATGCCAGCACAAAGCAGCTGATGATGACCCATGCAGGATGCAAAGAATGGATGTATATAGTCGGTGAACACCTGCTGCATTGCCGCCCTGTTGCAGGATGCGCATGCCTGCCTGCATGAGCACATGCCAAGTCAGCAAGACGTCTGAAGATTTGAGAGGAAATCCATAGAGTAAAGGCTCCTTTTGGGGTCACAGCCTACTATAAGCTCTCACCTCAGACGCCAGGGGCTGAGAAGAGGCCACCATGCCCCTTCTGCCGAGGACTGGGGATCTGCGACTCTTGAAGTCCATAATGTGGAAGGGCTCGGACGCAGCTTTCGGAGCCATTGCAGCACCTGTGAAGGCCAGCGCATTTGTTAGTTCTCTGCAGTCAAGTTGTCATGCATAGGGCCCAAGCCCAGTCGCACCATGGGTTGTAGGATATATTCAGGACGGGGCGCACCCGCAATGGTATGAGACGTTTGACTTGCCCACCGCACGAAAGAGGATTCCCAAAAGGCCTTTATGGCGAATCTTGATGATAGCACCACCTTCCGAAAGTTGGGTGGGCTTTTGTTGACTGCGATACACGACAAGCTCGAGCGTGATGGGCAGAAGGCTTCAAATCGGCACGTACTGCCTTAGAAAGATTGTAGAAAGGCTTCTTTCTGGCAGCAAAACGCAACAAGAACGAAGGGGCCTTGACTATGGGCCCATTCACGGCCTGAGTCAGGCTCGTAAAGAGCTTCCGGAACATAGGGCAGAGGGCAGATCTTGGGCTGCCCAAGTTCAGTCTTCCGCCATCCCGTGATGTCGCCGAGGATGCGGTCGTCGGTTCTTACTTCAGGAAGGACAGCCAATATAATAGGCAAGAGCTCTCAAGATGTAGGCCAACGCAGGAATTTCAGAATGTGGACAGTGTGACCTAGCCGGTGAGAGTGTTAATCATGCTTCTCGGATCAAATAGCTTCATGGTACGTGATATATCCTCTTCAAAGCTCCATCATTGTCCTTTTGCGCCCCGAGGCCCGCTGGACCGCCGTGGCGGTGTTACTCAAACTCCATGCCGGTACCTTCGACACCAGCCTACACGCACGATTGCTGCAATGGCTAGCGTGAAAGGAAGCCAATCTTCAGTTTGGCAGTCATTGAAACATACAAAGGGGACACGGAGGGCTTCGCCATGCCATGCTCGGGCTGACATAGCAGATGTCCAAGGGCCATCGCTTGCCTGGAGCAATCCGGTACATCAGCCTGCCTTGTCATGTCACCTCGTGAATCTGCAATGGAACAAATGGGGGTGCTTGCATCCCAGAATTACCGGATGAAAAGGTGCCAATGTTCTGCAGAGGCCCATGGTGGCGCTTTGCGGGTTTTCTTCATCAGGATCACAGAGCACACCCTGGCTAGATCGCATGAGCTGAATTGGTGGGTGCTGCGCAGTGGGTGAGGGCTGTGGCGTTCTTTGCTGGCGCCATGGCGTGCGCCTCCATGCACCGCGTGACCTTCTCAGTGCTGGCCATCCCCATCCGCGCAGAGTTCGGGCTCTCCCTGCCGCAGATGGGCATCCTGCACAGCGCCGTCCTGGCAGGATACATCCTGGGCCAGGTATGTCAGCCTGAGTCCTCCGCTTATGCGCACTTGTGTTAGTCGACAGCCAATTCACGTCTCTCTGCATGGCACGCTGGCACTGGTATGCTGTGCTTATCACTCGTGTGATATCTCGCTTGATGCACCCCACATGGTTGCTGTGCCTCGCAGATGCCGCTCGGAGTCTTGGCGGACAGGATAGGGGGTATTCCGGTGATGCAGAGCAGTCTGCTGCTGTGGACACTGGTGACAGGTGTGACCAGCCTGATCAGGAACCTGCCCCAGCAGCAGAGGTTCCCTGCCCTGCTGGCAGCGCGTGCAGCGCTGGGCCTGGCGCAGGCATGCATCATGCCCGCCACGTCAGCCATGGCTGCCAAGTAAGCCACTGCAATGGCGCTCCTGCTGCAGTGCACTGGCTCCAGAGCATGCGCAGTTCTGTGAAAGCACTACATGACACATCTCAGAAAGCTGACCGTAATTCAATCGCACGCTTGAGCTGATATGCTTGCAGGAAGTAACAGGGAAAGGGTATTGCTGTCTCCTTCGACAGTCCTGCCTGTCAGACAGTGTTGCTGAATGTCGCAGGCCCTGCCAAGATTACACTTCCTGAATAATCGCCACATGCGGCTCAGGTGGGTGCCTGAGGAGTACCGGGCGCGAGCACTGACGCTAATCCATTCCAGCTTCAGCCTGGGGACAGTGTTTGGCATGCTGGCCACTCCACAGCTGGTTCTGGCCTTTGGCTGGCCGGGAGCGCTGATGGGCTTCACGCTGCTCGGCCTGGCTTGGGCGGTGAGCTGCATGCCCATGTCTGGTTCCAAGGACGAATGCTAGGATGTGCTGCTGACGGCCTTTCAACGGGCCTTGTGAGAGCTGCAATGACATCGATTGCTAGGCTGGGAGCTTCTCCTGGTGAGATTTGTGTCCCTGCTACCCTTGATAGCCATTGGAAAGATTGCGTGCCGAGCACTGTATGTGCCTGCCTACAACAGTGCCGTCCGGCTGGACAGACCTGCCAACCGAAAACAGAATGTGTTGATGCCTACTGTCCCTTATGCGATGGACTTCTTTTCATGTGTTCACTCTCAGCAGTGAAGCGTCCGCTGCAGGTGTTTGGGCAGTGGTCTTTGCCTGAAGAGGGTGCAAAGCACAGGGTTGGAAGGAAGCAGGAGCCAGACAGTGTGGCCAGCGAGAGGAAAGGTAGTCACAAGGATGGGGTCAAGAAGGGCGAGAAGACCAGCATGTGGTTCCAGGCAAGACATGCCCCCAACACCATGCCATCACAGCAACTTGGCATCACTGACTGTCAAGTGGCTATCCAGAAGCTGTCGCTCTCTGCCATTTGCGCCTGACTGTATATAGTATGACACCACAGGGGAGGTCTAAAAACAGACTGGAGAAGTGAAGCACTTTGATAGCACCGTGCCTGTGAGGTATCTATCAGATAAGAATCCAAGCTTGACAGCTTGCAGCCCTGCAGATAGCGCTGCTGACCTGGACGCACTGCGTGATAGGCTGGGGCTTCTTCATCTTCCAGTTTTGGATACCCACCTACCTGAAGACCCTGGGGGCGCTCGACCTGGAGAGCATGGGAGCGCTCAGTGCTCTGCCCTGGGCGGTAAGCCCCTTCATCACTTGGTCTGGGCTTCCTACTGAGTAAGCAGCGCACCAAAGATAAAGGGTGAGGCTCAATGGCATTCTATCAGCTCCAGTATATACCAAGCGCCTCGCAAGGACCAACCTGCTGCATTCACGCAGTTGGTGCACACACTTAAGCTACGGTAGTGGATTGGCATCACAGTGAGCATCAGCCATGCACTGCATGCAGGCATCAGCACTGGGGGGCGTGGTGGCAGGGAACATCGCAGACTGGCTACAGGAGGCTCGCGGGTGGAGGGCAGTCCGTGTACGGGCTTTCACCCAGACCCTGGCGACTCTAGGTGGGCCTTCCCTCAAAGCATTGCCGTGCTTCTAAGTCAGTGCTTGCATACATGCATTTGCTGTGTTGAGACACGCTCGGGCAGCAGGGCGAGCACTCGTCTGCATACAGACCGCCTTTGCACACACAGACGCCAACAGATGTCCAATGACAGCGCACCAGACCGGAACACAGCGCATCCTCTTGGGAATCGCTTGGAAAGCTCAGCTGTCATGAAGATTTGTACGCCTGCAGGACCTGCGCTTAGCCTGCTGCCACTGATCCTCTTCAGGACACGCACGCCCATGAGCCTGGCGGTGGGTTGCCTGGCTGCCTTCATGGGCCTGCAGGCCTTCTGCTACGCCGGCTTCCATGCATATGTGCAGGTGACGCCAGAGCTTATACCCTTTGCTCAATGTTGCTGTGGAAAGGATTGTCTGGTGGCTGGTCTCATGCATACCCTTCTGCATTGGCTTGATGTGGATTCCATTGTTGGTATTCCGGTCGTCCAGGAGAGCTGCAAGGCAGGCTTGTGCTCTCAGGCGGGCTTTGGCAGATCAGTCGATGCTCATTCCTTGATGCAACCCTCTTGGTAGATGATGGATGTGGACAGACAGCGGGGTCTGTTCCAGACAATGCGTCTTGTGGGCTACCCAGAAAGCAAACGCAATGACAGATGTCTTCATGTATAGGATGTGGCGCCAAAGGATGCCGGCAAGCTGCTGGCACTGACTAACAGCGCATCCACCCTCGTGGGCTTTGCTGCCAACCTCATCACCGGCGCCCTGGCGGCTTCCAGATTTGGCTACACGGCTGTCTTTGGGCTGACCATGGCCTTCTACCTGGCCTCCTGCCTCTCCTGGAATGCCGTCATGAAGGGGCAGAAGATTTCCCTCTGATTCGGCGCTTTCTTGCCCAACAACATGACAATGGCTCTCCGCGCAGTCTGGTAGCACAGTCATAGGCTTCCAGGCATACTGTACAAGTGGAACCTATGGACAGCAGTGACAGCGGCATCATAGCAGTGTTTCCCAGGCCTGCCTGGAGCATTTGAGGTTTCCGTACACAGGAGGGAAGCCTGTTCCCGGGCATGCGCATGCAGTAAAGAGAAATTTCAATTGTGTCGTACTGATGCGCGTACGAGGCTCAAAGGTATAGCTGTTACTGATGTGGCCTTCCCAGTAACTGCAATTCGGCAGCTCTCAACTACGAGTAGTGCTTCCCCTGTTTTCTGGGAGGCCAGAGGCGCATGTACCTTAACTTGTGATGAAATGCAAGAGATCTTGTTTTGGCAGAGATGCTAAGCCGTTTGTACCATATGACAGTTGCTACAGCTCTGGATTTGAGCTGGCTGTTTGTGTACAACCAGATTGAGCTAGCACTGGGCAGCACTCAAAGCAGCACCCATCCATTTTGGTTTAAAAAGCTTCTGACACAGAGTTGCAGCATCCAGACAGCCGCGCTGATCTGAGGACATGTGTGATATGCACAGATTTGGGTGTATGCAAGTTGACGGATTGCATTCATAGGCCTGCTGTAGAGCCCGATGGCATGCGGGCCTTTATATCAACAGACGCAGTCAGATGTCTTTGAGGTTGTGCTTGCTCTATATGGGGTCTATCTCGATTTGAGGCGTGACAGTCGATGAGCAGCTTTCGGAGTATGGGCAGCGGGCAGGTCCTGGGCTGCCCTACATCTGTATTCCTCCTTCCCGCGTGGCCCAACAGGCGAAGAGGCTGCCGATGAGGTCGGCAAGAAGAAGGTAAATAAGGATAGGGGCCCACAAGATGTAGCCCAGAGCAATGGCTTCGGAACAAAGATGGTCTAAGCGGGCCGGTCACGGCTTCCTTCGTGCTTCACTAGAATCATATGACATCTTCCGTAAGGCATCTGCCTTGCCTGCCTACGCATCAGACATCACATGTACCGGTTCTGGCGCCCAGAGACACCGCCATAGCTCATTGGCAGGTCAATGGCCGTATTGCTCATAGCCGACGCCGGTACCGTCGACATCAGGCCGTACGCAGAACTGCTGTGACACCCACCGCCAGAGGGGGCAATGTTCCATGTAATAGCTACGGAGGTGTCCCACAGAAGGAAAGGCGGGGGGCTCAGCGATGCTGTGCCCAGGCTGATAGTGCGAATGTTCAAGGGCCATCGCTGGCATGGAGCGATCCGGTACGGGCCGCCACACAGATTGTCGTGCTACAATACAAGTCTGCATCTGTGTCAATTGGATTGCTGCTGTCAACAGGCCAGTCCAAGCCAAGCTTTGCACAAGACAATGGCCAAAGGATAAAAGTGTGTAGCTGGCTGTGCAAGGGCATTTATCTGATGGCTTCTCAAGGCCACACTAAACCAGACTTGCACAGCCTATAGTGAGCTCATCAGTGGGCTCTGATCCCAGGCCTGCCATGCAGTGGGTCAGGGCTGTGGTGTTCTTTGCTGGGGCCATGGCGAGTGCATCCATGCACCGCGTGACCTTCTCGGTGCTGGCCGTCCCCATCCGCGCGGAGTTTGGGCTCTCCCTGCCGCAGATGGGCGTTCTGCACAGCGCCGTCCTGGCAGGCTACATCCTGGGCCAGGTAGCGAAGCTTTCCCATTTGCGGCTTTTTCAGCAGTGACAGACGTCACTTCAGGCCTGTCAAATGGGCACCTGCCTTTGAGATGCAGCCCTGTTGAAGCATGCAGACATCTACAGCTTATAGAGAAGATGGCTGAAACTTCTTGACCTTAGCGCCCTTCTGTTTCTTTGTCCGGATCATCATCATGATTGCTGTGGCATACTGCTCGGCATACAGATGGCTGATACGGTAGGATGGGTGCTTACCGCTGATGACTGTTTTGCTCTTAGTGATCTCATAGTTGTGGACTACAGTAATAGAGACTTATGAGCCATTGCCTCACACCTGGTTGCTGTGCTCCGCAGATACCGCTTGGTGTTCTGGCGGACAGGATAGGGGGCATTCCAGTGATGCAGAGCAGCCTGCTGCTCTGGACACTGGTTACGGGCGCGACCAGCCTGATCAGGAACCTGCCCCCACAGCACAGATTCCTCGCCCTGCTGGCTGCGCGGGCTGCACAGGGGCTCGCACAATCGTGCATCATGCCCGCCACATCAGCCATGGCTGCAAAGTAGGCCTTCCACTGGCGGTCCTTGCTGCAGCATGCTCTCTCTTGCATGGCGCCATCACAACCACACAACACGGAACTTGTGGTGATGCCGAGATGCACAGATGCCCTCAAATAAACAGAAGCGCAAGGGGAATGGAAAATGGGTGTGATGTACGAGGGTTTCGGCTACGAGAAGCATGTCTGGATATTATGCTGCTCTGACACTTCTGAGCTACATCTGAGTCAGCACCTGTGGTGCAGGTGGGTGTCTGAGGAGTACAGGGCGAGAGCGCTGACTGTGATCCATGCCAGCTTCAGCCTGGGGATGGTGTTTGGGATGCTGGCCACTCCAGTGCTTGTGGTTCACTTTGCGTGGCCGGGAGCGCTGATGGGCTTCACGCTGCTCGGCCTGGCTTGGGCGGTGAGCTGCCCTATATCTGCCCATGTCTGGTTTCCGGTATATTGGTGCTACATCGTAACGTGGTGAGCTGTCCTGCAGAGTTCTGGGAGTTGCAGCGCTGTCAGGTACCTGGCTTGAAGTATCTGCTGAGGACTACTGTATTCCCTGCCGGGGCATGTATAGCGTTGCTAGCTGAGAATGTTGTCTTGCTGACAGTGCAGCTCTGCTAAATGACCCTCTAGATATTGTATAACATGTCTTTGACGAGTTTCCCACTTACTAATGGTCTTTCAGTAGCCAGATCAGCACAGTCAAGAAGTCAGGGGCTGCGTGCTACAGGCCTTTGGGCAATTCACTCTGCCAAAAGAGGGAATGCAGCGGGCTTCAGAGACAACAGAAGAGCTGAGCCGGGCGGCCAGCCAGGGTAGACCTGGTCCGGGTGCTGGGGTGAGGAAGGGCAATAGGACCAGCATGTGGTTCCAGGCAAGACAGATACACATCCCCATGTCCTCTGTGATCACACAGGATCGAATGGTTCTTGAGTGGCAAGATGGGTGTCATCAATGTTGTGTTGTCTGACTTGAGCCCTGAGTGGGGAGGGTTTGAGGATCAGGCTGCTGCACACTCTGCACCGGCAACAAAGTATGCGAATGGGTAACAGTCTGAAGATCTGATTGGTGAGAGGCTTGACAGCTGACGGCGCTGCAGATAGCGCTGCTGACCTGGACGCATTGCGTGATAGGCTGGGGCGGCTTCATCTTCCAGTTCTGGATACCCACGTATCTCACATCTCTGGGGCCTCACAACCTGGAGAGCATGGGAGCGCTCAGCGCGCTGCCCTGGGCGGTGCGTCAGACATTGTGCAACCTCTTCTATCTTCAGCTTGCCTCAAGCGTTGCCTGAGAATCACGGAGGCATCCTCAAGGAGTGTGCACAAAGCTGAAGCTGTGCTGTCGAATATCCTGTTGCATTGATATGGCAATACAGGGTTTGGGGTCAACGGCCCCTTTTTCCTTGGATGCTTTGTTGAATGTCTAGCAGACTACCTGGGCAGCCTCAACAGCAGCCCTAGTATATTTGCAGGCATCAGCAGCGGTGGGTATCATGGCAGGCAACCTTGCAGACTGGCTACAAAAGGCTCGTGGGTGGAAGGCAGTCCGCGTACGGGCACTAACACAGAGCCTGGCAACTCTAGGTGGCTCTCCTCTCAGAGTGGTCATCATGCATTTCCTAGGCGCTCGTGCAAGCATCAGCATGCACACCTTGCACTGTGTGAAGGGTCATGGAAGGGGATCCCGCATTCCTGAAATGGGTGATGTGCGCGTGCAGGTCCGGCGCTGAGCCTGCTGCCGCTGCTCCTGTTCAGGACACGCACGCCCATGAGCCTGGCGGTGGGTTGCCTGGCTGCCTTCATGGGCCTGCAGGCCTTCTGCTACGCCGGCTTCCACGCCTACGTGCAGGTGAGGCCTGAGCTTACACACCTGCCTCATCCTGCTGCAAAAGAGCTGCATGGGTCTCCATCTTGTGCGCCCTATCTGATGTGCCTGTTTCCTGGCATCTAGCAGGCACAGGGCTGAGGTTTGATTGGGTATCTTCTGCACGAGTATCCTCCATGCATGCATCTTACATCCCACTGTCAGTCATGGCTGCAGCCTAATCGAGCCATGTCACAGGCCACCTGCTCTTGTAAAATCACTGCACTGAGCAGGACTGGCCTGAGCAGGATGTTGCGCCAAAGGACGCCGGCAAGCTGCTAGCACTGACCAACAGCGCATCCACCCTTGTGGGCTTTGCAGCCAACCTGATCACCGGCGCCTTGGCCGGGTCCAGATTTGGCTACACAGCCGTCTTTGGGCTGACAATCGCATTTTACCTGGCGTCCTGCCTCTCTTGGAATGTCGTCATGAAGGGGCAAGAGATTGTCCTCTGACTTTTTCTCCCCAGCCAATTGAATTAGTATTGATCATTCTCTCATGGCTTCTGCAGTCTCATAGTGATTCATATGGAGGCTTCATGATAGAAACTTTGTGGACGGCCAAGAGGAGCAGTCGGGATTTGCCATAGGACTGACAAGGAGCTTGGCGTCTCCAACATACAGTTTTCTTGCAAGCATCAGCGAGAGAGTGGATCCTTGGCTAGCATCGGAAAGATTGCAGCTGTATATCTTTCTGGCCTGGACATTCCGGTAGGTGCTGCTCATCTACATTACTGCGCACATCAGATGCCACAGAGGTGGTAGTGCCCTTGCGCCACACAGGACTCAAGAGAAGTCATAATTCTACATTTCAGATAGATGTAGAGTCTCTGCAATTAGACAGATTTTGGAATTCCTGCCCTTTTGGATTGTCTGGGACCTGCACTGCGCTTTCTTGGCAGGAGGCTTTGCAGATGGAGGGCTTCCAGATACAATGGCTTTTCGCTATATGGACACCTGTCTGGGAGATGGCCAGGCCTTGCTGCCCTGAAGCTGTCATGAGGCGGCGTGGACAGCCTTGCTGAACGTGTGACCATAAGCAGTCCCTCAGATAGTACTATTGCCAGGTTACAATCGCCTAAGGAATGTAGACCACATTGTAGCTAGAAAGCTTGCATTTGTACTTACCACAGCGATGTCCACATCTCACAACAATGGGTTTTGCCACACCGCACAAGCTGCAGCTGCACAATGGGCAAGCAGAGGTACTGCTGCAGCAGTCACAAGCTTCTTGCTGAGAGAGTTGAGCAGATTGTCGTCAAGGCTTGACAGCCACGTTTACTGGCACATGTTTGCCATGCCAAGTGCTGACCTGCTGCAAATTTAGGGGCAATACTCTGGTGCCTTCACACTTCAAAGAATTCTGCTGTGTGTATGCCTTCATGGCATCTGAATTTGGGTACTGTGCAGTGTGGTAGCGCCTATGTCAGTGGTGTAGGAAGCTATGATAGATCAGAGGTAGGCAGAAAGAAGACATGGCAGCTGCAGGAAACATAGGTATCTTCCTGTGGCCAGTTGCATGGTAGGGCTCGACTTGATCACATATTTGAGCTCCGTTCACATTTCCTGTGTGATACACGGCTTGACACATTGCAACAACAGTGCAAGCTCATTGCAAGCCTGTCATCCAAGCTTCAAAGTCTGCATGCATGTTGCTCAGACGGCTGCAACCCACGTATCCTATCATGACCGTGTTGCAATTGCAAGGCAAACAACTACAAAGCGAGTCACTTCCACAGCTCATCACTTGGCTGACTAGAGTGATTGTCATATGTGCGAAGGCTCTCTGACTCAGCTGTTGACAGCTCTATGGGCATGGCACAGCATAGCGGATGTCGCATGAGTTGCCCTTGAAGGCTTGTGTTCCTCCACTGTCCTCTCGTGGCTGTTTGCTCTTGTTGGGGCCTCAGGCCCTGGAGCTATAAGAGCAAGGCTTCATAGAGACCTCTCCCTTGCCAATCATCCCGCAATGGGGTGACTTTTTGAAGGCAATTCATCTAGCATGAAGCCATATGCTCCAGGCCCACACACATTCTAGGACTCCCTGTCTCATAAGAGGACGAGCTGCTGCCAAGCTACATACCTTAGCCTGACTGCTCAGCAGCCCATCTTTACAGGAGGCCAGCCAGCAAGTCACTTCCCGGCTGGTATGTTTTAGGGTCGGACAAAGCACTCTTCTGTATGCGAATGCCCACATTGCACCAAGGCATTGTGCCTTGGTACTTGTTCTCTGGCTGCCACATGGAGCAACGCATCATGTTTCCCCATAGCTTGGATTGGACAAAATGCCTGCTGCATACCGAGACTTGCCGCACGGGGTGAAGCAGGCTGAGGAAAAACTGTTTGACGTCTTGAAAGGAGCCGCCTGAAAGACTGTGGCAATGCCCATCTGTACGCAAGATCATCTGAAGGTCATCTCTCCCCATAAGAATCAGGTCACCCCAGCAAGGCTATCATCAATGCCAGACCTTGCTGGGCTAATCATCTGAGGGTTCTGCAGCATCGGGCTTAGCCCGCTCGTATGAGCAGCTCCAAGAACATGGTATTTTGCTCAGATCGTTTTTGGCACTGCTGTAAGGGTGGCGCCAAGAGTCTGAACTCCCTGCTGCCTGCTGACCCTTCATTCAGCGGCATGCTACAACAGAGAAACGGGCATCCCTGATATTGGTATGACTGGCTGCGATGTAGGGGCAAATATTTCTTGCGTCCCACCTTTGCAGCTGGTACTTCAACCATCTTCGTCAGTGGGCTGCAGCAGAGTGCAGGCCTGAGAGTCATAAGAAGCCTTAAGGCAACTTCATCCACTAGCGGCAGCTGCAGCACCGCCCCCGCCACTGCCACTTCCTCCGACTGTGACCTCCCCGGTCTTGGCGTTGATGTCAATGAAGGTGTCTCCGATACTCTGTGCCGCGGTTCCAACAATGTGCGCAATTGGCTGAATGCTGATCTGCACAGCTACAAGACCTTGTTCAGCGGCGCCCATCTGCCGGTGGTCTTGTATCTGCGGATTTGCATGGGGCGGCATGGTCAATGTGCCCTCTCAATGATGTAATTTTACCACAGGCAGATACATCCATCGTGCGCAGCTGCGGGCACTTGTGCATCTATCTGCGGTCTGCGTATGGTCAATTTGCTGCGCCAGCACAGCATGAAGCGTTATTGGTTTCTCAGTGGCTGGTGCAGCCCAAGCAGGCATGCACCACCTCTACCAGATGTCAAGACGCTGATCAGACGTACCAAATTGGGCCCAACAGCATAGCCAGTAGGTGTGACTGACTCGCCCGTTGGAGCAACATAGATGAGCTGCAAGAATAGACCGATATCAACCTTGGTATACTGCACCTCAGCCCGGTGCAAAGCAGGATGCCTATGTGGCGGTATGTGGCGGACTGGCTGCTGCTTGACTTCAGCAAAGGCTGCAGAAACCTGAATTTCAAGATGGGAACAAGCTGGACTTACAATGGGCTGTACGTTGATGCCCTGCGGCTGAACGTTGACGCCTTGAGGTGATATTACAACAGCTGCGCAGTGACAACAGTGCTCAGTCATTGTCTCTATCCAAATAATACAAGCTGATGTCCATAGAAGGTATGTAGGCTGGCAAAGCACGACAAGGCCGAAAGAGCCGGGGCTGGATGTCTGTGCAGCTTTGCAGCAGTGATCGATTCAGGCTCATCTGCCCCCAAGATCTTGATGATTATCCAAGCTCAACCGCCACATATTTGAGGTTGATTGCAACTCAGGTACCACAGAGCACGCTTGAGGAAATTAGCATCAGCACTGTTGGAGCATTTTCAATGCTTGCTGAAGCTTGAGAAATTACCATTTGGCTGAATAGTGATTGCCGATGGAGCTATAGCAACACCGGTCGGTGCATTTGCCACCTGCATGAAAACAGCTCTTAGACAGCCGCTGTTTGTGTGTTACAGCACCCCTCATCAGCCCGTAGCTACAGCATCTGCCGTCACTCTTCTGGTCTAGTATGTTCCTTGCTGTCAATGTGCCCACAGAGCTGAGCATAGGCTGACAGCACTGTCCAAGATTCCGCGTATATGAAGAGTGGACCCCAGGGTATAAACAATACTGTGCATCCTGCTCAAAGACTTTGGCCGATCCATTGGCAGTATGACAGCATGAGGACTGACGGAGTCTCACAAGACAGGGCGCGTAATTGATAGCAGATGCCGCCACACTGAATCCCTGTGCCAACACAGCAAAATGATCAAACTGAGGGAAGCCACTGCTTCAGCTAATCCCAGAACCACCCATCACCTCTATGCCGGTGTGCCTGTGGCAACACAAGGAAGACCCGCCACATGCTTGTCGGGTTATTTATGCTGCAGTGCATCTTGGAGAAAGCACTGGCTTGTGAGGACGCCAAGTAGTACAGCACAGCTTTGACATCACTTGCCATACAGATGCAGGGGCCAAGAAAGAGAGGAATAGAAGAGATGCAGGCAGAGCTTGAACTGAACCCCAAGGAAAAGGTCTCTGCTAGTGCTGTGCAGCAGAGACGCGGATGCAGCGCGCACCTGCAGCGTGGAGGAGACATTGAAACCCTGATCGTCGAAGAACATGGGGTCCTGGAAGGACACTCCGGACGGAAGCAGCGAGCTGACGTCAAAGTCGGGGTCGTTGAGGCTGCCGTTCAATATGGACTGCATGATCTCGACGGGATACAGCTGGGTGAACTCCTGGGCCAGCTCCTCCCAGTCCTGTGTCTGATTGAACGCGCCTGTATGCCACGGAAGTGCTTAGGGCGCTCTCAAGAAAATGTGACTTCATCTGGGTCTGCGCTGAATTCAATTTCAGGGCTGACTGCAACTTCATTGATTGGAAAACATTGAGTGTCATCTCAGCCAGCGTCTCTGGTCTGTGCCACCTTGACGGAATCTGCGCACACCATAGTCTGTTCGGGCGTTGAGGGGCTGGAGGACAGTGTGTGGATGAGCTGCACATCATCACTGCCAAGACAGCAGACCTTACCCATCATGGCAGTAGACATGTAGTAGTCTGCAGCTAAAGGAGAGGGGGTTCAACGCATTGCGTTTCAGAGCTGGCTGCAAGGTAAGGTGTCATAGTGTGATGCTGGAAAGTACTCTATACAGCCAGCTAATTTGTCTGTGGTCAGCTTGAAGGCACCCATACCCATCAGCTTCCATCTGTGTGCCTGCCAGTAGAAGTATTTTTCTTCAGAGATGTTTCAGCGGTTAGTACCTTGCTGGTTGACAATGCCTGCAGCCAGGCTCTGGAGCGACTGGAACATGTCGAGATGCTTGTCAGTCTGCTGGAAGACGTCTGACAAGAAGGTGCCCGCGTCCTCGGGTGTTGCCTCCCTCTTCATTACCATGTTGGCTGTGATCCCCATCCCTGCATGACCAAGTGCTCATGTGACTGAGCATGCCATTGCAAACCATGCAGTCACCATAATTGTTGCTATGCCACCCTGGAGGTAAGGTCTGCTCAAGAGCCAGGGCAAAGATTCCAAGTTTGCAAAGCAGAAAGGAATGAGGCAGGCCAAGCACTGCATCAGAAAACAGGAAACGGGAGAAGAACTGAATATAAAAGCAGCTGGGAGGTGTCCATATCAAGCAGCCTGTGTACTCACATTTCTCATAGCTTTGCAGGAACACATCCCCCAGGGACTGCTCTTTCTCTTCTTTCTTGTCCTCAGCCTTCAGCATTCTCCGATTGGCGGGGGTCGCAACCTTCACATGAGTAGGAGGTATATGTCAAATACACATTGCGTGGTTGAGCACAGCCTATGCAGGGCAATGTTGCACAGAACACACTTTTGCAGTGTTCGAGGCATGCGCCCTTACAGTCATGGCCGTGCAAGTGACTGCACAGTTATCAGTCGGATGCAAGGCTGGAAGTGCTTGGAGAAGCCCGCATGATTGTAAGGGTCAGCCTTGTTGAAGCGCGCCCTATTATTATAGCTGAGTGTGCTTTACGTCCAGCCCTCCTGCACAGGTAATCACTACAAGCATTTTTGGAGGGAAGTAGGAGGTGGGCTTACTGCAATGAGTGTTGGTGCCACAGAGACACCCTGGGGGTTGACTGACTCCGCAATGGGCGTGATGGATATCAGCACCGGCTGTATGAGGAGGCCAATGGGGGAGATGTTGATGCCGTAGGGGCTGATGTAGATGATTGCCGGCTGCATGCATGCGTCACCGATGTCAACCCAGAGCTGTGTTTCTACCAGAATATCAGAGTGTATTAGCAGTGGCTATCATGTGCGCTTCCTCAGCCTCGTCCCCACTGGTTCGCTCATACAACGGAGAGCTTTCCGCTCTGGATTGCCCATGATCGTGTTGCTGCCAAGCCAGAGGTCAGAGTCAGCTGTGCCATGCGCGGGGGGGCTTAGTATACTAGAAAGGTGGAGTGCCCGGCTGCATCAACCTTAGCGAAAGTGTGAGGGGCAACATACCTGGATATTGATTCCCTGCGGGAAGATGCCAACACCTGCAGGCATCACCGGCCATTCAAACATGTCATAATGCAAGATTTTGGCAGAGTTGCTGTGCTGGGCTTGCATGCTCCAGCCTCGGCTGAGGTACAATGTCCTGATTGATATCTCAGGAATGCCCTAGATATGCTTGCCCCCAAGAGGACATCGCAAATCATCTCAAACAAGTACAAGGGTGCGGTCATTGTGCAATTGTCATCAGCTTGTAGACAGGCATGCATGAGGCTACCTACACCGGTAAAGCACTGTGCACAGACAGCTGTGATGACCAGAGTAAGAGTTGCCCTCACTATCATTCTCACTCTGCAATGGGAGGCTGGAATTGATAGAGGCTGTACCTGTGGGGGTGATGGAGAAGAGCTGAGGAATGATGTTGATGGCGGAGGCCTGAATGCCCACCCCCTGAGCCATTGTGCCTATGAGACAGGGTGCTGACGAGATAAAGTCTGGGCCTGCACACACACAGCCGTGATGGCATCTCTTGCCTACAAGTGCTCACGGAGGAGATCTTTCATGGTGTGCTTTCCTGTGCCTGGGAGCAAGCACTGGTGTGCTTTGCCAGAAAGTAAGCAGCATCATTCACAAATCACAATGAGCATTCAATCTGGCCTTTCCGCAGCACACCCTGCCAGGCCTTTGCAGCCCCAAGGCTCCACCCTAGAGGCCTTACCTGGGAAAGCCTCTCTACCCAGTGCAGAACCATCTTGGTATATGTAGTGGTCATCCGTCTGTTGGGCCTCAGAAGACTCACCTTGCACTGATCCGATGGAGGTTCCGGCCTGAGTCAGCGCCTGAAAGTAGTCTGAAATGAAGTTCTGGCTGGGATCTGTGAAGTAGGCCAGGTCGGGTTGCATAGCTTCCGCGATCTGCAACCACAGATAATATCAGCAGCTGTCTGGCTGTCATGCACAAGCAAAGGAGGTCAACTGTACTGTATGCGCTTGCATGCCGTTCCAGACAGCCAACAGTAGCACATCAGACGATCTCAAGGGAGCCTGCCTGGCGTGCAAAACCCACTGTCTCAGTGTGGAATGCAGCAGAAGCGACTTGACGAGTGTATACGGGAGATACACTAGAGATCTCACACGCATGCATGCTTGCAAGTTGTGTCGCACCGCTGTGAAGTTGGGTGTAAGACCCTGGAGGTGCTCCGCCACAGTTTCATTCAGGTATTGCTGAGTGGGTTCCACAATCTGATCCTGACTGTACTGCGCAAGCTGCTGCGCCTGCTGTGCCTTGATGCTCTGCCCATTTTGCAGCACATGATGTTGGGTAATTTTCTGCACGAACACAGCAGTTTGTAAGAAACGGCACTTTCCTGGGCATCTCTGCCCCTGTCTTGGCAAATGGCAGCACTTCAATCTCCTGCCAGGTGTTTGCATGATCAGGGTACTGCTTGCCGGAGGGTTTGGAAAGGGATGCCTTCAGTGTGGGACTTGTGACATGGATCTATTCTCTAGATTTTGTTTCTACTTGCACTGTGGCTCTCGAAGCTCACCTGGAAGATGCTCATGGATTTTTTGGCAGCTGGTACGTTGCCCTCTTTCACGAGGAAGAGAGACGCCAAGCTCTTGCCTAGGCTGTCGGCAGAACGAGCGCGTCCTCTCCCTGGCGTCATGCTGTTTGCATCGTGCGGCCTCACACAAAAGGCCAGGAGGA
Organism: Coccomyxa viridis; assembly: GCA_963930925.1. Taxonomy (NCBI): domain Eukaryota; kingdom Viridiplantae; phylum Chlorophyta; class Trebouxiophyceae; family Coccomyxaceae; genus Coccomyxa; species Coccomyxa viridis. Next base: position 94,285 of record CAWVOJ010000008.1, on the reverse strand, counting down.
TGAGGAGGGTGTACCAGCTGCATCACGAGATATACAATTGAAAGGCCTGCTCAGGCATGAGCACTCTGGCTAAAGGAGTTCACAAGGACATTCTCAAGCACTACCGGCTGGTTTGTTACCCCAAATTCTGGGACTAGACTGTCTTTCGGAGCGGAGCTGTGTGTCCCCGTGAATCTCGGTCCGAAAGTGCTCGAGCCGTACCTGTGCATGCTTGCTGGCTTTGGCGGCCAAAGGGCCTCCTGCATGCTCCTGACCCCTTGTTATGCAGCTCTGACAGCTTGGTGTGTTGCTTCGCGAGCCTGCAATATCCACGGAAGTGTGGGGCCCGTGCCTCCTACAACGTAATTTACCGCGGCTGTTCACATAGGCGTGAGCGACTCTTCAGTACCGGGACCAGGGTGGTCGGGCTGCATGGCTGCGGAGACTGTCATTGTTGTCCCGGCTGCTATTTTGCTGAGGCTGGGTTTCTGTTGGATTGCATTTTGAAGCTGTACACAGCCTGAACTGGCATCATCGGCTGCGAGTGACATTTAACAAAGGTAGACGTTCCAGCACCTGAGATTGACTGGAACGAACGTGGGGAAGCATCTATACATGCAACTACTTCGTTACGCTTGAGAACTTGGTCCGGCATGTTGATGGCGTCATCACATGCCGTTCACTACATCTGCTTCACACTCGCTACGCTCCTCTGTGCACAGTCTGTGACTGATGCAAGTGACATTCAGGTAAGCACATACCAGTTGGTCGTGCCCGTCCCCACGGAGAAGGACGATTCTTGTGCTGACATGCACGCACGTCTGCCGCAGATCGGACGTGTTGAGACGTTCATACGAAAGGATGTCGTGCTCCCTCACAAGCGGGATGGCACCTCCGTGATTCCACTCAACTTTACCTTCACATTCCCCGGCCCTCATGCGGCCCCTTTGGATCTCGCCAAGCATCCAAAGCTGCCACTGGTGCTCCTCCTCAATGGAGCTTCCGTGGAGAGCTTCTGGTACAGACGTGTCATTGGAGATCTGGCATCCAAAGGCTTTGTAGTGGCCAGCACTGACTACTACCGCCCCATCCCTTCCGGCTCGCCATTCAAGCCTAGTAAGTCATGCACGGATGCTAATGGTATCCCTTCTAAACTTGTACATTGCATCATTTTACCTACGCATGCTCCTGCTGCTCTCGACTTTGGCTTTCTCCAGGAAGAGGAGCTGAAGTAGCCAGCCAGCCATTAAGTTCTTTTGCTGCATGACGTCCATCAATTCTGAAGGTGGTGCTGCAGAGCCAGGCTGCCGGCCTCAGGAGTTTGTGGAGGTCTCTGCACGGCTCATCAACACTCTCTACGCCTTTGTGCACTCGGCATCGGGCCACCCCAGCGCTGAGACCGTGTTTCTGCGCCTGGCTGACACCGATGAGCTCCTCCTGCTCAGCCACTCTCTGGGCGGCTCGGTCGCATTCTCGGTTCTCACAGGTCAGTGCTCTGAAGTCATTTGCAGTGTGCCAAGCCCCTGGCCTACTGTTCTGGCTGGCATTCATCCCGGGTGGCATCAGATTCAACATTTGTCTTGACAGGACGGCGGTTTGGGATGCCAGCCCAGTAAGGAGTGCGGGGAGGCTGTGACCTTCCCTGCAAACCGCTGTTTGACGAAACCATTGGTTCTGCAGGGGAGTGCGAGGGCGAAAGCAAGTCTGGAGGCTCATGTGAGGGCTATGAGCCAATAATGAACAGCAAAGGCAAAGATGTAGTCATTGGCACTGCTGTCTTTGAGGGCTACCTAGCAGGTGAGGGCATTTTGATGCACACTCCAGAAGCGCTCCTGGCAAGCAACGCCCCTGCAAGAGACAGCAGCTTCCCTTGCACTGAATGAGAATGCGGTCACTGCCACAGCATGACATCGTGAAGGGCAAACTGTTCTGCTTCCACAGGCGCCTCACTCAAGAGCTACCATCAGACCTTACTGTTGTGCAGGGTCGGGCTTCCAGCCTCGAGAAATGGAGCTGAAGGAGGGAACCTTTGCGCTGTTCCTGTCTGGTCAGTACAACACAGCCACCAGAAAAGCATTCAGGGGCGTCGTCAACCAGGGCTCCTGTGCAAGCTATGTCAGCTTCCAAAACATGACGCACTTTGGCATGAATGACTTTGTGGGGCCCTCAGAGGAAACCCATCAGGTGCGTCTCTGAATCATCCCTTGCAGCACGCATTGGACCTGTCAAAGTCATGCAGCTATGTCTTGACTATGGCAAACCCAGCAGGCCCCGTGGCTTGCTCAGCCTTGCTGTGCAGCTGCACTGCATAGCTTGGCAAAGCCAATTCCTCTTTGTGAAGGATTTGGACGTTGTGGGATGAGCCTACAATAAGGCAGCTGTGCCATCATGTCAGTCATGGAACCAGCAAGTGTAAAAGGCGAGCTAGGACCCCAACAGGAGCTTGCTGATGCTGCAGGTCACTCCATGTGCGCAGTCCACAGGCACAGATGACCCAGACTTCACTACAGACAAGGCCACCCAGACAGCAGGCATTGACCTCATAGCAGACATCATTGACGCTGCTGTAAGGTTGAGACACGGCAGCTCAAAGGGGCTGAAGAGCAGATTGCAAGAGCTTGTAGAGGAGGAAAGGGTGATTGAGGGTGATGTGGACTCAGACTGTCTCAGCGGCCTGAGAGCAGCTGTAGTATCATGAGAGAGATTTCCCCTGAGCGCCAGTTCACGCCAGCAAGAATGACTAAGAATGAAGGGACTCTCTAGCATAATTCATTGACGGTGCACTTGGTCCACGTGGTCTGAAGGTCTTTGACCGCTTTACGCTACCGGCATGTTGAGCTCAGGTCTTAGGTGAAATCAGGGCATCAGCATTAAATGGTAGTAAGAGGACTCAAGTTTGAGGTGCATGAGCCATATGTACGCGCCGCTAACCTAGACTGCTTACAAATAGTATCTCGCTAACAACATATACAATGAGTTTTACTTTCAATGTTGGAAAAAAGGCCTATCTTCTTGAACATACAAGTGTATGCGCACTAATGGCGCGCCAGCATGACATCTGTCAGTCAGACATGTACATGCAAGGGACGCATGCCTACAAGGCGGCAGCAGCATGTCTGCGCCCGCAAAATTGTGGCTTCTACTCTAGGCGCTTCTTAAAGTGCCGTGCACAAGGCTGTTGCAAATTGGCGTGCTACTGCTTGTGGTCAGTACCTTTGTCTAGAATATGCTGCCCAGTGTGAACCTGCTACCACACAGTCTCTCCCCATCCTCGACTGACACTCAGACTGATGCCACCGCAAAGACACTACACCAGGGCAGGCTGGCTTTATCCAAACCCTTGCTTATATTCACGGCACTCTGAAAAAGACTGCACCAAGAGGCCTTCAGGCAGTGGCAAAACCACAGCACCCTACTGCCACGCAGAGTATTCGTTTGCCGGATGTCTGCGCTATCTACATGTCGTCATGCAGACTCCAAGTCAACTGCCATTGCCATTGTGATTCTGCCTGCGTCCTGAAGACCTTCCTCCTGCAGTGTGTGACAGATTGAACACCCATATATCACCTCAAAGCTGAGGCGCAGGTGAGTCAAATTCCTGTGCGCTCCCCAGAAATTTCTCTGATAACAAGTGCAGTTGCCACCAGCAGGAGGCCACGAGGTCATTGAGAAGGGCCCAACTGCGGCGCGTCACTCCAGAGTTGCATGCAGACAAGCACAAAGATGAGCTGGTGTGGCCAGGGCGTACCTCTCCCAGCTCGTCGCCCTCCGCGTGAGCCCCTGCCTCTGGAGCTTTGGCGCTTCCCATATGAGTCCACAGTGTCTCCGCCTGTCCAGAAGCGTTTTCTCCCCTGCATAATTCACTGCACTCAGTGCCCTGGCAGTCTCAGGCAATGACTCAAGATGCTAGATGTGCACAGGCTGCCATAGTGGGAGCCTTTTGGGAACCCTGCAACTAGCCAGCCAGCAGATTTGAGAATGAGCATTCCATACTTGTGCACATGCAAGCTTGCCTGCAAGCGCAGCATTCACGGTGCCAAGCAGGTTGAGTTAGGGAGCTGTGACACCTTGACTTTGGTCCCATCTGGGGCTGTGTAGTAGTCATCGCCCCTTTCCTTGTTTGGCACACACGCCATGTCATCTAGCCAGGCTGTGTATTCCTGATCCAGGTTTGCCTCATGCGCACCGCTCTGCAGCAGCTTCAGGTACCTGCAAATGCACACCGTGGTTTTATTACCTCAGATGCACAGGCAAGATTGGTCTCTGTGCACTCCAAGGTGCAGTATCCAGAAGAGTCAGTCTTCCTGAAGGGCGGCAAGTGATGCAACAGGTGAAAACTCACTCAGATCAACATGCGCCAGCTAGCACTCATTCAAGGCCGCTCCATGCGTAAGGCATATGCCTACCTGTCAGGGGGTGGCAGCCCCTCATTGATGAGCATCTCTGGCGGGGATATGAAGGCCACAGCTCTGATTTTGCGCTTCCCGTCATCTGCATCCACCTCGATTTCCGTCGGCCTGCAGCAGTCTTTGTCAGCACACGCACACCCTGCGTTTCTTAGCGTCATCATGATGCATTCAGAGTATTTGTCCATTCCGTGTTGGACTGCTGCAATGCCAGTTGCTCCTTACATGATGCCATGCACCCGTAGGCATGTTGATGGTGCTGACGCAGGCCTGTTCTGCATCAAGATCTGTGGGTGTGCTTGGCAGACTAATCCCGTTCTCAGATATACCCCAGGACGAGTGCTGCACCCAGTGTCCTAGCTGATCAGACAGAGCAAGTTGCATGTTTTGCTGACCTGTACTCATGCTCCATGTGGGTAAGACGAGCGAGGTCCAGGGCACGCATCCTGTGTAAGACGCCGTGCACGCCGTTGCCTGGCTGCCCAGTCTTGCTGGCCTGCCCAGCCCCATGGGTGCCCTCCATGATGTTCCCCATCCCCCCCCTGAAGCCCATGAGTCTCATCACCAAAAGGTTGGGAAAGATCAACCATCATCCTGGTAACATACTTGATAGGATTCCGGCTACCCTGACACAGACCCAGAGAAGGGCATATTGTGGTACTGCGTACGCCTGCCGAAGGGAGATGACGCACTTGTGATTGAAGGCAAGTCGCCACCCTGGCAGGAAGCCGTTGGTGGCCTCAAAGGGCTTGATGCCCCTGGACTCAGTCAGCTTCTTGGCTGTCATGTTTGCGCCAAAAGCAAAGTACCAAACACTCTCCTCCTGCAGAGCCCCGATGCCAAAGGCTGCGCCCTGAATAGCAAGACACAATGTTTGTAGCGCGCATCAAGATCTCTCCGGAGGGGTGGAGCATTGCAATAAAATGTTTGCGTAGACTGGTGGAGCGAGTTCTGTACTACCCTCACATGATGAGGATGCCCCTCAATAGCCGATGAAAAAAACCGAGAATGCACAATCCGTACAGGCAGGCATCAACATCCCTTGAAGCTCGGTAGTTCCCATCTTCTGTACCACAGCTGCCTTCAAAAAATCCTAGCAGAGGGAGACATATGTGATGCAAAGCAATTCTGAGCGGTGCAGGCCTACCAAGCCGTCTGTTGAAGGGGAGTGAGGCCCAATGGTTGCTATGTATGGGACATTCACTTCAGTCACTGCGCTACTCAGGCCCTTCCCCAAGCCGACTGTGTGCCGAATGATGTAGGGATCTAAAAAGCCGGCTCGGCTGATGAGGCACACCCTGTCCACAGTGAAGCTGAGCCCCTTCCAAGAGTCCTGAAACTTCTGCACAAGAGACGGATCCTTCTTGAGAGTCATCAAGGCTGCAAACTCCAGAGCCTCCTCGACACATCACCAGTGGTGCACAACATCATCATGCAGGAGATGACCTGTCAGCATAGACGTGGCTGGATAATCTTGTCTCACATTATGGTCTACTGTTTCTATGCCCTGGGAAGCTCCAGGATGGGGATAAGCCACACCTTCTGGGCGCTCTGAACCGCTTCAGCGCTGGACCACTGCCCGAGAGACATGTGTCCGGCAAACCTTGCAATGTTCCGGGAGGGATCATGGGAGAGGTCCGTGCATTCGGGGAATGCCTGGACCAGGCTCTCCTGCAGCTGACTCAGCTCGCTGCCGCCAGGATCCAGCCACAGCGTGCAGCTGCGCCCGTGGTCAAAGAATTGCAGCTCTGACAAACTGACCTGCATTGCAGTGTCTCAGACTCATCCCCGCCCTGCCAAAGGTGAGGATGGGCATCCACATAGGCCAAGGGTGGGCCTGCTCTTGACAATGAAGGCCACCCCTGCCAGCTCTCAGGTTTTGGTGCAAGATGCGCCATCAGTTGGTTTGGGAAGGAAATCTGGAAGACCTGAGATAATCGGGATGCATTCTCAGCTGAGAGACAGGGGATGCTTGGACACCTTGAAAGGCTGGACACTGCTGAGCGCCTGAGCAGCAGTCTCTGCGCACTCCTGGAAAGTTGCACCAGTATCCTCATAGAATGGATACAGCAAGTTAATGTGGGGAGGCCACCTGCAAGAGAGGGCAGCCACTCAATGCGTCTGTACATAAGATATAAGACGCCTCAGTGACTGCAAATGATAGAGTCAACACACCGCACGAAGCCTTTGTCGTTAAACAGCCTTATTTCCTGTATCGCGTCCCAGACCGGCCGAGGTGGGATAATGCAGACAGCTGACTTATGGTCTTTCTGTCTCAAACTATTGACCATCTCGCTCATGTGTCTGGCCAGCTGCTGAGACTTTACAGCACTAGCGTGGACACCTAAGTATTGTCCTCCACGTCGCGCTGCACAAAACATTCACAGACACAGACTATAGCAGAAAGCAAGCACAAGAAACAAAAGCAAAAGCCCGCAACCGACTTGACAATGCACAATCCATATAGTTTGCGGCGTTAGACAGGGCACGATGAAGTGTCGACAAGCCTTGGGAAGCTGCACATCGAGACTTGGAAACTGACATCACGTGCGGCCATGCCGCACACCCCCAACTCCGAGTCACGTTCTACTCTATGACGACGCAGTCAGCAAGAAGAGGTAGTCTTTTATATGCATATAGTCAGGTACTGATATCATCTTTGGGGTTTCGCCGCTTGGAATCGCTGATGTGAGGGTGGAGGTTTACCTGACCTACCAGTTTCAGAGCAGTACGTCAAGAAGCTTTAGGGGTGGGGAATGTGGTAGTCCAGCTATACGACTTACAAGCTACATTTCAGCATGCCCAAGTGTATGATGAGCAATCTTGGCAGCACCAGCAGCCATGGCGCGCTGCGACTTGGTCATCACCTTAGCACGCCGCATGGACAGCCCCCTTCTCTGTGCAATTCTCTGAAGATATCTCTGCGACATCAGGCATGCCCTCTGAGTACAAGGAGGCGGCAAGCAGGGCATAGCCGTGTAAGTTGCAGAGCACTGTCATCAGCCAGCCCTCGCTTGACATCAGATGGGGGTGGTGGATCAGGTATGCCACTTTGGGAACACGTTTGTGTCGTACACTGAACGTCGTCTCAATCCCAATGTGAGCTTATTTACAGACAGACAGACAGCAGATCATCAACTCTCCCTTATCATGAAATCTTGGCTTTGCAGGTGATGTACCTAAGGACTTGAGATGGGCAGGAGAAGAGGAACCGGAAGATGATGGCAGTGCAGAGAGGGAGAACATCTTAGCAAAGGTATGCGGGGCTCTTGTGGCATAGCCTAATGCTCTGCGAGGGTGGCCCAGCCTGCGAGAGTCTCAGTCTGTCTACATGAATCTAGGCATGGCCATGATCCCCAGCGAAACACAAAACACACATATTGATGCCCTCAACCCCTCTCTGCAGGATGGCACCGCCTTTGAGGAGCTTCCCAAGGACCTGCAGGCAAGCTCCAGGCGTTGGACACTCTTCCATACTGCTCTTGCTGTTAGAGTCCTGGTGGAATGTATGACCAAGAGGGCCTGTCCCTAGCACAATGCTCAGTCAGGCCCTATGGCCACTGCATGGCTCAGCGCCCATGGTGGTGCAGGAAGCCCTGCAAGGAGGAGCCATGTCGGCAGCCGAGCTGCGACAATGGCTGGCCCTAGCAGCCAGACCCATCCTGGGTGCATTGTCCAGGTACCCACACAACAGCTCAATTGATAGGGACAGGCTTCTATAATGTGATTCCCCCTTTACACAAGTGCTACCATTCCAATGACTCCTGATGTCCATAGAGCTTCTGTGAGGCATGCTCACTGTGCAACTGCTCCTGTAGGTGGTTCCCAGCATTCAGGGATAGGTTGATGGGCAACCCGCGCTTTCTGCTTGTCCTGGCAATTGAGGAGATCATTGGGTGCACTGCAAAGACCATTGCAGAGTACCAAGCCAGGGGCAAGGACTTCTGGAAGGTGAGCCAATATTGATCATGAAGCCCTTAGCGGGCACAGCGGCACCCGCTTGTGTAATTCTCCAGGCCTGGGCAGCTGTAGTCAAAGCACAAAGGCAAGGCAGGCACTGGACACGTCAACAGGCAGGCCTTCCACACTAAAAGGCAAGTGATATGGCCCTGAATGTGGCACTGCTCAAGTCAGACTCTGTCAGAGGGAGCACATGAGCTTTGGCCAGTCTTGCCCCGCTCAGATACTAACATGATATGCCCCTGCAGGAGATTGACTTTGTCATGTCTGATTTGTCCCTGGAGATCATTGGCGACTTTGCCATCGTGTGGCTTCTGTCGCCCAAGAAGTCCTTCTCAGCAGCCCCCAGTGGCGGGCTCTCCCTGTTTGCCTCTCGATTGCCCGGCCACTCCCTCCAGGTACTGTTCCCCTCACCTGATCATCCGCACTTTCCCACAAAGCATCAGCATGTAGTGGGGCAAGGTGCTGAAGTTCCCTGTTTCTGTGCGTCACGGTCAGCATAATTTTCATGTGATGGGTGTTGGCATGCATCATTTCATTCTGACAGGTGTACAAGGAGGCTTTTACAAGCACTGAGGAAGGGAAATGCTCTGCAGGTCGGAGCTTTTCCTCTACGGTACCGGCTCGCCTCTATAGTGCTGCGCGGGTCGCAATTTTTTGCTGTGGGCTGCTTTGCTAGCGTCCTCGGCCACAGCCTCACCATCCATCTGGTCAGCTTCCATGACTTGCATTGCTGCTCTTCGGTCATTTTTGGTTTCCATTCGCATGCGTAGCTATGCTGAGGACAGGGCAAAACCTTGGTGGACAACGTCTTGCTTCTTATCCCTCTGATGATAAGGATGGGTCTGCATTTGGTAGCTTCCCAAGCAGCACGTGCTGATATCTGCCAGTCTCACGCATGGAACACGTGACGTAGCTGCTTCATGCCTAGCCAAATCATCTTGTTGATGAGACAAACACCATCAGACCCGCTATGGTCAGCTCCTAGCGCTCTTGCGAGGAGGCTGCATTCCGTACAGGCTGAGAAGAGGAGGCAGAAGCTCGTCAAGGGCAAGGCGCTGAAGCAGAAGGCGGGCAGCCCCAGGCTGCTGCCTGCGCTGCCGTTGGACGAGGAGCCTGAAAAGGAGCTGGCGCCTGTCGCCCGCAACAGCATCTGCTGGGGCACCTTCATGGCCACTTCTTGCAATGCCAGATACCAGCTCCTGAACGGCCTAGAAGAGAGATACCTGGTAAGCCGCAATCTGCGTGTACCCCATAGTCAACATTGTGGCCTGTCTTACTCTACTGCAGATGTTATCATGCGAGCAATTGTTGAATCAAACTTACCACTAGTCAGCCTTTTATGAAACAGTGGCCTTGTGGCGGGTCTGTGTGTAGTAAGAGGCCTTGCAGCTGCACGGAATTCGTCACAGCAGTCACACATGCCGCCTGACCCTGTGTGACGCCTGTGCAGGCGAGGTTGATCCCCAACAAGAGCCTCAGCACAGCCGTCTCAGCCCTGATGCGCTTTGGAAACACTATTGTGGGCAGTGCGCAGTGGATCTTCATTGCCAGGCAGCTTGGCCTGCAGTAGCCACCCTTACAAAGCCGCGGCATGCCGTTACAGCTGCCAAGAGTGCGAGTAGCACTGACGCTCAGAGGCAGCCTCAAGACTGCAGCCCAATGTGAAATCCTCATGCGCCGCTTGCGACTTGAGCGCAGGGCGTGGGAGTTGGGTCACCAAATGCAGAGCCCGCTGCGCTGCCTCACTCAATAGCTCTGACAGGCCCCGGACATTCACAGAGATCTCTAGACAGAGGCAGGATCCGCGCTGAGTCAGCCCCTATCTTCTTTGGTGTCTCAGCAGCACTGCTGGTGGACACTCTGAGGGGCAGGACGCAGAAGGAGATCAAGTGCTCAGCCCAGACACAGCACCCGGAATCTCTGCAGGGCTGCTGGGCCCCAAGGTTTTTGGAGAGGTGTTGCATGCTATGTTTGGGCTTCAGCAACCACTTGCAGTGTCCTTGCGATGTAAAATACAATGACAGTGACCATGCTAGAGCAAGCGCCTGTCTACTTTCTGAAATGCCGTGACTTTGCTATCCTGCCATATCTGAAACAGACAAGCAATAGAAGCTGAGGCAACTTTGAGCAGCTGCAGAGCGTTAGCTGGGATGGCTATTCTTTACTGATTGTTTTCAAATGGACCTGCAAATACTACAATAGCAGCACAAGGACTGACGTGCGTAGGGACCGCCATGCAAACTTCTGTGTGTGTAGAAGGTGCAGCATGGGGCTTAGTCACCGGCAGGCCATAAGCTCTCGGGACTTCGCTGACTCCTTGACTGCGCAACGTCCTCTCCTGTCGGGCCCGGCCAAAGCCCGTATAAACGTGAATAACTTCTTTTGTGTCTTCAGGACCTATGTCTATCGTGCGGGCACCAGCCCTGCTGCCATGACAGAGGTTTCGATCGCTCCGGAAGTATGGGCGCGTCTTGCCCATGCCTGGGATGGTTCGCTCACAAGTACTGCGACCATACTGGTCATTGTGACTGCTTCCCTTTTGGCTGCAAAGGTGCGTGGAGGTGTTTGTCCCGTGAAGACCCAAACTTGCTACAACGCAGGTTGAAAGGTGCAGTGGCACGTCTTATATGGAGCAAAACTGCCTCAAATGAAGTACAATCTAGTCTTAAGTAAATCATTACACCCTTCAGAGACGTAATACAGAAGAGTATGCAGGCGTTGCATCGCACGAATTTTCTCCGATCTGGGAGCCAGAAAAGTGCTCTGTACAACAATTTGATGCAGACCTGTATGTTTTCCAGTCTTCACAGAATTTTATTCCACTATATGTGGTCTGAACGGCATATGGTGTCAATTCTCTGGCAAGACTTTTGGCTCAAAGGCATGTGGCGACGTGCAGCTTGTGGCAGTGATCTTCCAGCAGCTGTGGTCCTATGAGAAGGCGCATAAGCAGCTTGCAGCTCAGGGAGTACCTAGGGCGCCTTCAGGCAACCCGTTCGCCCCAGATGCTCCATGGAAGCGTGAGGACCTGCACCGGGTGGGACAGGATGACTGTGAGAAGCTGGGAGGCATCTTCTACTTCCGCATCCTCTGGTTTAACGTGAGCACCTGCACTCAAACCAGCCCCCTTGTGTCACACTCAGCGCATGTCCTCCAGTGCAGCGCCTGCACTTTGGGCGAAGGGCTGGCTCATATACCAGGCCAAGGCACACAGTAGTTGATGGAAGGAACTAGTCCTTGCAAAATGGTTTGAGCATCATTGGGCGATGGGGTGATAAGAAGGCTCGAGAGCTCGCTTTCGGATAGCATGCAAAGGAGCGCTGAAATGTAAGAGACTGCACAGCAGGGTCGGCTAAGTGAAGTGATGAAAAATTGCTGGTGTGTGCAGTGTGTACAGATCAGCGACCCATGGCTGATGCATGAGGTCCTGGCCGTGGCCAACAAGCACCCCGAGGTCATCGACAAGCCGCGCGGCTTCCCGCTCCCCATCTATGACTGCTTTGACAGGGTGATTATGATGCACCTCTCCCTCATGATAGTGATAACCGCTTAAGGCCATCTTTTGGGGCTGCTCGGCAAGATCCCACCCTTCAAAGCCTGCCAGCATGGATTGTTGTGAGACTTAGAATGTTGTATCGCCATCTGTGAGGTCACAGATGGATTTGAACCTGAAACAGGGGACTAGCAACCCGCCGCAGCCATGTTTGATTTCTACAAAGTCTGCCGACCCATGGCACAAAGCAGTCCGGAGGGGAGTGGCCCCAGCATTTAGCCCTGACAACATCAGGTGCGACCTCTCAATGCCACACCATCCCTGCCCCCAAAGCTAGTGACGGTAAGGCGCTTGGTGACAGGCATGCAGCAAGGCATTGGTCAAATGCAACCAGGCTTGCTCACCTGCGCACATGGCTTTCCAGGAACAGCTTTGACGCCATCCTGGAGATAGCAGAGCGTTTGGCGGCGCGCTTGAGGGAGCAGGGATCTGATCAGGCGATAGACATAGATGGCGCACTACAGTGCGAGTCCTTTGATGTCATTGGGCGGATTGGCTTCAATCATGACTTCAACGCAACAGAAAATCTCCTGGGGCCGGGTGCTGAAGGCTGCAGAACTATCAAAGAAGGTGAGAAGCACTGGGTGGCCTTCAGGCTGCTTCTGCAGGTCACACTGTACACAAGGTGCAGCAGCGTATGTCTGATGGCTACGCCTGCAGGCTGACCGCTCCCCAAAACATGACCTGACATCAGCCTGATTGCAACTGAATTCAAGATAGCACTGCCTCACTGCTCTATGATGACTGCAGGCTGTGCAATAGGGGTGAATGACATGCGCAACCCTGTCAGACCCGTGCTCAGAACCCTGCCCTTCCTGCCAGAGGTGGGCATCCATAATCACTGCACCCTGCCCGGTGGCCCATGCTGAGAAATACTTGAAGGCCAGCTGTGCCTCAGCATCCTCACAGGTAGCTGCAGGCCAAAGGCTAGAACATCAGGAGCAAGAGCACACTGAGCCATGCACATGTCATATATCTTAAGAGCTTTGACTGGCATGCAGGCCTGGACGCACAGGCGGAAGGTGAGGGAGGTGCAGGCGCGGCTTCTCGGCATGCTGCACAGCCTGGCCAAGGAGGTGCAGAGCAGGTGCCGAAGTCCCTTTATGACTTCCTATAGCATTCGCCTGCTCTGTTACGCAGAGTGTACATGCAAATTCCGTGCATGGGCAACTGTCCCGCATGTGCAAAACCCGAGAGCCACTGCAGCTGCTCTCATGGCAACACCAGCTCCCCAAGTGTGACAGGAATGTAGACGTGTGCAGGGGAAGGCGTGACCTGGAAAAGGATGCCTCGATAGGCAACCACCTGATGCATCTGCACCGGCGGGAGCGCGACCCGCTGCCCTTCGCGCGCATGTGGAGCGAGCTCAGCATCTTCTTCATGGCGGGCATGGAGACCACGGCGCACGCCATCACCTGGGCCCTGTAAGCTCCCAGCATTGAGACTGAAATTGCTCATTGCGTAGCACCCATGAGCAGAAGATGTCATGTCACCAGTCATGAGAGCTGATGTGCACGCAGCGGCAGCTGTCAATGTCCCTCTGCCAAGGACCACTGCATCTGCATGTGCCACTATCACAAAGCGTCAGGCTCCCACACGCTCCCTCAGATTGCCTGCAGCTGGAAACTTACGATGGCCAGCACCCATGCAGGTACCTTGTGTCCCAGCATCCCGAAGTGGAGAGGAGAGTCGCACAGGAGCTGGATGAAGCTGGCCTGCTGGTGTCTGCCCAGCGTCCAAACCCTAGGAAGCTGTCCCGTGAGGATGCCTGCAGCCCGCAGCACCTGCCCTACCTGAAGGCTGTCCTGAAGGCAAGCAAGCACTGCTGCATGATGATGATGTACTGCTGAGTATGCTGGGAAGTGCAAGTTGCCTCATGATTGGGTCATCAAGTCCATGCAAGAGACTTTATGGGGCTTCCTGTCATGTTTGATGGACTGGGCATTGCAATGGTAACACACTCTCAATCCACAGAGGGTGAGGTTGGCTCAGGGGTTGCAAAGGCTCACAGGGCCATGCATGCTGTGCAGGAGGCCCAACGCATGTACAGCGTGGCACCTCTGGTGGTGCGCAAGGCTCTGCAAGATGTGCGCATCGGGCAATACACGATCCCAGCGGGCACTGCCATGATCCTGCACGTCTTTGCCATGCACAACACCTCTGCCAACTATGAGAGGCACGCAGAGTTCTTGCCGGTGAGCTATACCCACTTCCGCATCCTATGCCTGACCTGCTCACAGGTGCAGTAAGGCAACAAGCCCACGCAACAGAGATGCCTAGGCACGCCAGTGCAGCGCTCTCATCAGTGCAGCCTGTGACACTGGGAGTGGTGATCTGTGCCACTAGTGAAGATCTGGAAGTCTGCACTAATGGGTGTTTTAATCATAAGCACATATGGATTGCAGGAGCGGTGGTTGGATGCAGAGGCAGAGAAGGCGAGGCCTTTGCCTGGAACATCTTCAGCACATCACACAGCAGATTCAAAGGCAGGCTCCCCCCGCTGATACCAAAGGCTCAACACAAGTCAGATGCAGCTATGCTTCTTTGACTCTGTCTGATGTACAATAAGGCCTTGAGTTAATGGCCTGAGCATCTGCACACCAGTCCCAGCATTGCCCCTTTCTGATGGGATGCGATGTGCAGGTGAAGCGCTTCTTGCCGTTCCTGTCAGGGAACCGCTCCTGCATCGGCATGTCCCTGGCGCAGCTCAACTACACCACAGCAGCCGCCACCCTGCTCTCCAGATTTTCCTTCAGGCTCGCAGACGATGTGAGCGCTGCAAAACATTTTTGGTCGAGTGCATGCTGTTTTACCGTCGTACATGGCATCTAAGTGGGGTGAGATGTGCGGTACAGAACCTTTCGATTTTGGCCAACAGGCGCTATCAGCATTTCAGAGTGACACTTCTTAAATGCTGAAAGGCATGCACAATGTTGCCCTTGTAGATGTGAAAGGTCAGGTTACTCACTAACGTCGATCCAAGTGAGATGAGACTCTGGCGTTGCAGATGGGAGGCCCAGCAGGAGTCCGAGCTAAAGAGGTGTACTTTGTGACAATCCAGCCCAAGGAGCGCCTGAACATGCACGTGGTGCCAAGAGGACCGGCACTCTGAGCGGCAATGTAGGATCTGAGGGCACTGTCAGAGGCGCAGCATTCATGGCAATGCCTCTGCATCTGCCTGTTCATGCTCTCTCTCATATGGATGCCATACGCTCTTCAACCACCGGCATCTATGCCAGGGAGAGCCCTTCCTGGTGTATACCAATTTGAGCCGACCTGCGCCAGCCGGCTCTGTAGCATATGAGACTCAATTGCCTGAAGCCAGGACAGGAGCCAAAAGAGGATGGCAAGTTACACACATGCCACTATTGTCATGCTGGTCACCATGAGAGCCTAACACCAACACAATAAAAATGTTGCCATGGCCTTAAGGACTGCAAGCCGAAGTCCTGCTCTTGCTCCTGTTATTGTCTCTGGTTGACTGTCCCCTCGTGAAGTACAGCAGCTAGCTATGTAAAGCACTGCACATATGTTGACTGGAGAGCAGCCTCGGCTTCAAGGCTTGGATGTCATGCTTGAGGCTGAGTGTGAGTTTGTTGTGTTCCTTATTTGCCAGACTGATGCAAGTGGATCCTTGTCATTTACAAGTAGATGTAGCACAAAGCGTTGATCACCAAGCTTTGATATAAATACCAACACTACAACAGACGTTTGCTCTTGTCTGAAAGAAGGGCGCTGAATCAACAGCATCAACAATATGAGCACAGTTCTGCTGGCGCCAGGTGATCATCGAGTCGGGAGGTATGGACAAGCAACACACGATGCATCGTTTGGGCTGACCAGGGCAGACTCTTAAGCCCACATGATCATGCTGAGTTTACCAGCATGCTCATATCAGCTCCAGTGCCAGCATACTTCCCAAACAGGCGCTTTGACACCTCCACAGAATTGCCATGGGGAGTCTGCGGCAGCTCATCTCTGCTGTGCGCCCAGTTGAGGGTGAGGCTCAGGGAGTCCATTCTCCACTCCTCTGCATCGTACATCCGCCCATCCTCTAGGTCCTCTCTCAGCCTGTTTAGCCATGCTTGCCACCTGCATCGCAAGTGCTGCCTTCAGAACCAAGCGCGCAGTTGCAAGACACAGCAATCCTGGCTGCACTGCATCCATATCGGTGTTACCTCTTCAAAGTATGAGCCTATAAAGCTGCACAGTGCATCAGGAGCAATCCATGCTGATTTGCACTTGAACGCTCATCCCAGAGCGAAAAGTGAGTCGCACCTGGGCTTGTAGTAGGAGCTGATGAGGCCAGCCCACTCCCTGTTGGCATAGTCCTCCACCTCGCTGCCTCCTTTGGGGCTGGTCCCCCAGACACTGAGCTGCGTCCTGAGGTTCCATTCGTACAGGCCTGACTCCTCGCTGGTGTGGCCAGCCGCCCGAGCCTCTGCCAACCTAGGACCCAGAAGGAATCCGCTGCGCGCACCACCACACCAGCATCACTCCAAAGCTCTCAAAAGGCAACACTGCATTCTTACAGTACTTCTCCAGCAACCCTTCAATCCACTGTTTCACTGCTGAGTCAGTGTATCACAGACCCGCACCATGACATTAAGCAGGAAAGAAGTCCATGGGAAAGTTGGTTGGATCCCTTTGATCAAAAGTCAGACCATCCAGCCATCACTCTAGACATCCACGCGCCTTTGCCGTCTGCTAATGGTGGCCGTGACATCACACAGGAGACATGGCTGGACTCTAGAATGATGGGCAGAGGGGCGGCCTGTGATCAAGGGCCCTGCAACAGGATACATTGTGGCATTTGTAGCAGCTTCACCTGTGCGTTGCCAGAAGCTCCTCTAGGTCATCCAGCAGCTCCAGAAGGCGTTGGGCCTCCGCCTGCATGCGGGCCGCTGCGCGCGCTGTGTACTCCTCAGCTGTGGCGTTCCACATCGCTGTAGCTAGCTTGCTGAGAACCTGACAGCACACTAGCACTGCTCACCAAATATCTACGGTTGCGCTCCTGCCCGTACCAGCTTTCTGTGTGCTACACCAACAGTTTAAGGTAAGTGGGAAATATGACACAGAACATCACCTCTGAGAGCGCTTTGGTCAAGGCATATCAGCTTCCAATAAAGAACAGGAACATCAACGAACACCTCACCTGCCGGCCTACATCTACAAGGTCATACAAGAACGGCTGGACTGTTCCGAGATGTGGAGCGCTCTGGAGCAGTAATCCCCAAGCCTCCACCACCTGCAGCAGGTGTTCTTGTCTCAGATTAAAGCCAGACAGTGAGCTGTGGAAGGTGCCATTTAGATGCACACGCAGATGGCTTCAGTCATGCAGCCATCACAGGTATCAAGTGATATTGTGGAGAGACGGAGAAGGTGGTGGCAGCACCTGGTCTGGGTTGTACCACAGCTGCGGCCTCAGGCCCCACAGCCCAATCTCAAACGGCGTCAGTCCTGCACGTGAGGGACCCTCACACCAAAGAGTCTCAAGCAAAGCGCATGTATTATGTCCCTGGAATAGACTGAGAGAAACAAACCCCCAAAAATCTGAAGAAAGGCATTCAAGGCCTCCTGAGCTCTAACCTGGCGTGTGCCGGTGATCCTTAGTGCTACAAGAAGAGGTGCGCCAATGGGGAGGCCGCACACCTGGCCTACTGGTGGGGATGTCTCTGCTGTGGTCTGTGTGGCTGTCGGTCGCGTTGTACACCGAGCCCAGGAGCAGCGCCCAGGCCTTCAGGGCGTCCTCGGGTGTGCTGGGCCCGTAGCGGCGCCTGGCATAGTCCGCCACCCACGGACCCAGCGGCACCGGCTCTCTCCTGCAAGCAGATGCACGCGCTTCTGCACGCTGAGTCCAACACAGCACTCAGCGCAACGGCATCTCCAGAGTTGATGAACCCAAGAACCCTCACTTAAGTTCAGGCTGACCCACTAACCAGCAGATCCATGTTGAGAGGGCTCATTTGTCCAGACAGAGCTTGAGGCAGTTGCAGTAATTGATTCTGCTACCTTTACATTACCGTCATAGCAATGAAGCGTCGCTGTCAGGGGAGACCAGCGGAAAGCTCTGCCACCGGCACTTCTACAGAGGCAGAGCGCACCTGAAGGCCCACTCACTCATGAGGTCATACACAATAGGGTTCTGCTCAATGCCCTCCGGGCACATGCCAATCCCGATCATGCCGCTGCTGTTCTGCAGGGGTTCCTGTGGCAAGTGTGCCACAGCTGGCAGGGCCCCATACATCTCGATATTGCCTCCAAAGTTGTGCAGCATGCAGAAAATAAAGTCTGCGCCGTAGAAGCTCTCAGTGGCCTTCCACAAAGGGGACACCTCGGCATACAGGTCCAACATGACCAGTGCTCCCTTCGGCACCCCAGTGACCAGAGCCTGCATGCATGCAAACCCCTTCGCGTCAGGAGAACCTGATCTTTACTGCCTGCATGTTGATCCACTGGAAGCTGGCGTCCCGTCAAAGATAGCAGAGCAGATAGTATGACGCCTTCTGGCTGTTTCTCAGTGTCCAAAATGCCAGCGGACAGTACCTTGCACAGCCTGCGCAGGTAAGTCGCAGAGAGCCTGCTGGTTCGCGGGGGAACTGAGAGCAGCAGGACTTGCTCAGGCAGGCGCTACCCACCTTTATCTGAGGAGGCTTCCAGAATTCCTGTTTGTCATAAAACAGCCATGCTTGCATCAGCCACTTGGCCTGCGGGTCTGCTGTAGCCATGGCCTGCATTTGTCAAAGAAATAGTCCTCATGCTCCTGTCCAAACAACTATCTGTCACTGATACAACCTTTCACTGCTGAAAACAAGCAAGGGGACTGTAGAGGGACACAGTAAGCAGCGCTGTGGTGCTTGACAATCCATAAGACGAGGGATGGTTGGGAGGGACTGAGACCTTGTATATAGCTGTGGTGACATTGGTGAGGTATGTAGGATTGTCTGTGGGTGGCTTCATCTCATTGAAGGTATCTGCTGCATAGAAGCTGACTGAGTCGCTGCCAAACACATCCCTAAGGGCCTGCGCATGGTCCGTTCAGCCCTCCAAACTTTGCGAGTGCAGGGTGGTGCCGCAGTCATGTGATGCTGGGCCTGCTGTTATGGCTGACAGATTGCTGAGGGACTCAATACTACCCATTTGGAATGTTGGTGTGTCACCTTAATGAAAGCTGAGCCAATGTCCTGGAAGACAGGCTCAAGAGGATCTAATAAATGCACGCAGCAGTATTGGTCCGGAAAGTTGCACCAGTTCTCAGACCTGCAGCGTGCAACCACATGTTTTGAGCAGCACTCCCACGCCCTGATAGGGCACCAATGGTTCTTATGGAATATGTTGACTGCCAAATCTATCAAGAAAGTCTGGTGTGCTTTGTGTCAGCTCGACCGCTGGTCATACTCTGCTTGCTGCCCAAACACAGGCAGCCATTCAAAAGCTAGTCCCTCAGGCCATGACACGGTGCACATGGAGGTGTCAATGGCTGTGAAGGGCAGCAGAGGGGTCACATGGATGGCCTTGCCTGACAATGTTGAGCTCGGGGCGCTGAGCTGCCAATGCAGCCGGGACAAAGCCGGCGAAGGCGGGGAAAACAGGAGTCATGCCAAAGCTGCGCATGCGGGCCAGAATTCTGCGCTGCAGCACTGCGCCAGAAATGATCATATTGAGGCTTCACCTCCTACGCAGTGATCTGCATGACTGTCTCGCCACAATGCCAACCAAGTCATCTGTAGCGGCGCATGCACGCATACGCAGCAGCCTCCTTGCGCACCTGCCTGATCATCTATGTAGCTTTGCGGAAGGGGTCCTGCATAGCCTCGCAGGTTGCCCATGCGGTTCCATGCCAGGAAGGAGGGCCCGCTGAAATGCTCAGCAACATCCTTTTCTGTGAGGCCAAACTGGTCCCAAACTTTCTGCCATACATACTCCTGCCCTGCAAGGCACATTGAATGCTGCAGGCTCTGACAACAAATATTCAAGGTAGATCCTAGACATCACAGGGCCCCCAGACTGTCAGGCTTAGCGTCACCTGGTTCTGAGAGGCTTTGCACAAGTGCAATTGCAGGACATCCTGTTGTTTCACCCCAAGGGTACACATAACTCTCAGGACAACTTGAGCTGGTGCTAGTCGGCTTGCCTGAGAATGCTAGAGGCAGGTTGATGCCCTGCAGCGCCATCCAGTCTATCTCTGCCTCCCAGCGGTCCCAGCTCCAGTACGTCATGGAATAGCTGCAAGTGAGCTACGTCTCAGATTCAAACAGAGCCCCTATTGACAAAGCACATGTGCATGGAAAGTCCAGATACATGCACCAGCACAATCATGCCTCTGACCTGCCACACGCACAATGGTAGGAGGTAAGCTCGAATGCAGGGCAGGCCAGGGCTTGCGAGGGGTGTGAGACCTGGGTGTGACAACATTCTGGTAGTAGTGCCATGGCACGCTGCGTTCCCTGCGCATGCCGCCCTGCTGCTCCAGCCCTTCCAGGAAGGCTGACGTGAAGCAGCTGCCGTCAATATTGTTGCCTCCAGTGATATTCCATGAGACAGATGAGCGGCAGGCATACTTGAGGAACCAGTGCAAACCTGCCGCCATCTCAGTACCTGCACGCCAGCATGCCCATCTAGTAGGGATAGTAGGGGCATGGCAATGCCGTAGAGTACTGTGCTTGGCATTGTTCAAGCGTGGTCATGACCACCAAGTACGCATTTCAAGCACTGTCTGCATGGCTGGTGCTCTGCACAGCTGCAGGATCTGCATCAGCATGTCATTTGAGTTTGAAGATGTCTGTACCTGATGTGCCATGTACGTGAATTAGACCTGCGCACACATAGACCTCGAAGCATGCTGGAGCGTGGTGGTCATGCTCGCATTCCCTGATGCCGTGCACCCGGAAGAGGTGCCGGTATTTAGGCAAAATGCGACCAATAAGGCCTCTCACAGCCTCCTCCTGCTCACTCAGGGGGCCTTGTCTGCAGGATAGATCCCCACAGCGGGCTTCGACATCCATCCCGGTCCTAATCATCGCTAGCACAAGGCACCAGACTGCTGCCTTTCGCATTTACGCTTCGCAAGGCGTTTTAGCATTGGAGGTACATGGACTCACATGCCCCTCTAGATTGCTGAGGATTAAGGTCCGGCTGATGTAGCCTTGCTAGTACATCACGTCCCATTCATTTTGGAATCATGCCAGAAATACAGCATGACCGCTTCACAGTCCCATCACAATAATCACAGAACTGTATAGGACACAGAAAAAGCATTGATACTGGGCTGCTGTATAGACGTAAGGACTTTCAGCTCATTTGGTACAAAGTCCAATTCTGGCTTGCCACCTGGCTATGACAGCATCTGCCTCAGAGTTCGGAAGACGCACCGATGGAGCCGAGCAGCAAGTGAATACTCCCGAGGGTCATGAAGGAGACTCTACTGGTGCCCGTGGCGCTGGGAGTGCTGCTGCTGGGGTGGGCCCAGGCGCAAGCACCCAGGTTCACTTTTGCTGCTAGTAACTACCATCCGCCATCAGACCAGGCCACCATTGTGCAGTCACCAGGTATAGATGAAGGTGAGCCCAGCAATATGCACTTGCCGGAGCCTTTAAGACCAAGGCCACCGCCAGCTGGACCTCAAGCGACACATAGTGGGCAGTTATGCACTTCGTGCAGGTCTTGTACTAGGCATGCAAGGGCATCAACGTCGTTTAAAAGGCCTAAAAGGCCGTTCTGTGCAAATGGGACACGCTTGTATATCTTACATGAGAGTATGAATATTGGCAGTCTGTACACTAGCTGCATCGGCCATAGCACTGAGGCCTGCTTTCTTGCAATCAGACGACATGATCGAGTACGTAACCTGCTACGTTGCTCCGTTGCCCGCTTCCAAGGCTCAGAGAAAGCCATCACCGGGGTCCGAGCCTCCGGGACTGCGTAGACGTGGGATTAAGATGCCTTGCTTGCAACGCCTGTGGGCGTCCTTCGCAGAGTCAGGGATGGAGTAGACTGGTGCTGGTCAGGCGTAAACGGAGGGGCCGTGCCTCATCTGATCTGAGGTAGAGGGTACAGCACAGACAAAACTTCCTGTGGCGGTTAAGCCCTGACGTCTGCTTTCAGGACTGGGTGTGCAGCCAAATGGAAGCACGCTGGACACTACGCTCTTCCACTTTGGCGGGGTGCCCCTCCAGCTGTTCAATGACATGGTGTTCAAGGGCAACACTGGCTGCTCTCCTAACTCTCCTAGTGACTACATGACCATCGACACCATGGTGAGCTCTTCATCTGCCATCCCTGTGTCCTCCAGGTTGAGACAGCTCCTGTACGCAAGCAGGCCTTGAGCGGTACTTGCAACGGGTCTTATCTGCCTTTGGCCATCACCTACAGGGTTTGGCGAAAGGCATTTGCCTGATGCCCACTGTACTCGTCTCACTTGCAGATAGTTCGCCGTTAGGATACCAGTAGCATGATGTTTAGCTGCAGGAGTACTTAACTTGGGGATGAACATTCAAGACTACTCCTACAGGTTGTGCCCACACTGGAGGCTAAAAATCCTGC
The DNA here is from genome assembly GCA_963930925.1 of Coccomyxa viridis. NCBI lineage: Eukaryota > Viridiplantae > Chlorophyta > Trebouxiophyceae > Coccomyxaceae > Coccomyxa > Coccomyxa viridis. Next base: position 71,842 of record CAWVOJ010000008.1, on the reverse strand, counting down.
AATCAGGACATGGCGGAAAACAGAGGACGGGAGGCCCGCAAACCTGCCCATCAGTGTCATCTACATGGACCTCCCTGTGAGCCCTCCCATGCCTCAGCCTTAGAAGAGCGCTGGCGTCTGCTTTGTGCCCATGAGATAGACAGTGCACTGTGGTGGACAAAAATGCGAAGCACATTTTTTGTCCCATCTGCGAGGCTTGTGTGCTGGCAACCCCACTGATGCAGAGGATCACGTAGGAGATGCAGCAGAAGCTGCAAGTCATGCTGAGCTTGTGTAACAACACAATTATCTGTGACCTGAGATCTGTGCTGCCGTGCAGAGTGGCCTGCTCATCACAGCTGCGCCGCAGTTCAACTGGACACAGCAGCTGAGCTACATGAACTACACAGTGTATGTCCCAAACGTGGTAGATCTGGACAATTACCGCACGGTGCTGTCCCAGCTCATCAATATCACCCAAGGCTTGGTCACCGGGCAGCCGCCCTGGACGTCCGCTGGGGCACCCTGCAACGCCCCCATTCCAGCCCTGAACGGGTAGGCTTTCTGACAACATCCTCCTTGGGCAATTACATATGGTTCATTTTGCCTCGGAGAAAGAGGTGGCAGCAGGGCATGCCCTGTGAGCAGCCGACGTCTTGTTTGCATTCAAGTCAGCTTTTGCACTGTGGGCCCAAGACCCTTGCTGAACGTGATTTTGGGTCAGCTTGCTTCCGCACTTCACATCTGAAGCTGTAATTTACCGGTTGTGCAGCACTCTGGCGTACCTGCAGACTGCGCAGGCAGAGCTGCTGAACTCCACAGCTGTGAGCAATGGGCTGAGGCCGTTTGAGGTGCGGCTGCCATCAGGATGCATACAGGAGACGGACGCAAACTTCAAAGGGGATCTGGTGTCAGGGGTGCTGAACAATACCAGGGACGGGGATCAGTGCTGCCAGCAGTGCAGGTAGCGCTTCTCCAGTATGTGCAAAGTGCAAGACCATGCTTTCCCCAAAGCACAGGAAACAGCTGCACATCAAGCTGTACAGCCTGCACTTGCTAAACCTTAAGTCTACAATGTCGTGCGAATGCATGCGATGGTGTTCCTCCTCACGAGCGACATGGGGGCATGCCCTCTTACCTAAGCTGCCGGTCAGCACGGAGCAGTCTGCAGGACTGCTTCCCAAATGGTTCGTGGCTGTGCAGGAATGCGAAGGGGTGCAATGTGTGGGTGTGGTGCCCTCACATGGGCGGGTGTCAGACTGGGAGCGGTTCTTTCCCCTACCAGGGGTGCCAGTTGAAGTACCAGGCCAACGTCAGCACCAGCTACGCTCCCCAGCCGCTGCCGGCTGCCTGGAGCAGGGGGCCGCCTACAGCCTTCGTCTCAGGTGCATACTGCCTTACTCCAGTGCTGATGTAATGGATTGCTGCTGCATCAGGCAATCTTGCAGGCATGCACTGCTCTGCTGGTGAGTTTATGCAAGCCCAAACAATACATTTTGGGGCCCCTCTTTCTTCATCCACGTCACTGGGTAAAGTGTGGAACATACTCCAGAGGTGCACATGTCCTTGAGTGCACCACTTCCATCATTCCTGAAGATGAGACTGCATGTGTGTAAGACCTCTGGAGCCTCCATGTCTGATATGACCCCATGCATTTGACATAGAAAGGTCAAAGCTTCAAGATCATTTGTGCGCAGGCCGTCTAGCATACACGTGACAACATTGACAAAAGACAGGTCCATCCGCAAGCATGTCAGAGTCAGACCCATGGGCCAGGATTCCCCAGAGAGGCTGGGTTGGAAACCAAGGACCATTGATAGATCAAAAGCCCACAAAGTGTGTAGATCCAGTATGGGCTGTCACCGTCTCCCCAGGGATGAGGGGTCATGGGCTAGGCCTGAGGTTCCCAGACCTGACAGGGTTTGCCAACTTTGCGGGGCAGGTACATTGGGTGATGAGAGGCACCTTGTCTTTGAGTGTCCAGGCATGTTGTGCTTCAGGGAGCAATGGTCTCACTTGTTTGAGGGGCCACAAACGATGCAGGCATTCATGTGGCAAGAGGACTTAATTGGAATTGTCAGGTTTATCAATGCTTGCTTGCATAAGATGAGTCGGTGGAAAGCACGGAGAGAGGGTAGGACCCAAACTTTGGAAAAATGTGAAACCAGCAAATGTTGTCGATTATTTGAAGCCTGGCCAAGGCGTACGCGTGAAGGGTGGTTCAGGTCGAAGCGGTCAAACATCTGATCAGCCTGGTGTGGCTGGAAGAGATGTAATCTGATCTGATCTGATCAGATCACACATCAAGCATATCCATGAGGCGATAGGCCTGCAGAAGGCCCAAGCTGGCAACACTATTTTCAGTCGGTCACCATCCGGAAGATTCAGATGATGAAACCCTTAAGGGGCCATGAGTGTATGCAGCTGAAATGTAGACCAAGACGCAATGCTACAGACCTGGCTCCAGCAACGCATGCAGATGTGTCAACAGCATATATCAGCAGATTTCTTGGTGGCATGACCATATACATGCTGCTCATACGCACATCTGAAGTGGTGTGCTTTGACAATCATGAGCTTTGGGTTCAGCCCAGAGTGATCCCGTCACGTTATCATTGTGCACTTCATGTTGGCAGCATTGATTGAGATTGCTGCATGGAATTTCAGCAACCCCTGATTGAATGCTTTGCATGTTGAGAGCTCAGCTTTGATGGGGCATGCCTATGTGGAGGTGTATTTCTGTCAGCTGAGATCTGCGTTACAGTGTCAGCATGCCACAATGTAATTAAGCAACCCACGGCAGCTTCAATCAGGGCAGTGGTCCTGCCTATGTCACAGGTGACACCAGTATTGCATGAATCCGCTCTGTCTTAGGCATCAGTCTTGGGTTGCAGCTTCTCCCACCAGCTCTGTTGTGCTGCACAGCATGCAAAGGAGCCAACCATACAAGCGCTCAAGCTTGCACCATAGGTGTCGGAGGCGGTTGGCCTGCCTGGTATCCAATGCCTCCATACATGGCCGGAATCTGCACAGACAGATGAAACAGTGAGACCTTCTCACTGTGACCATGAGCTTGCACATGGCACCCTGTACAGACCAGGAACTCCTGCATGCAGATTACATTGCTTTGCAGCTATATCCCTGGCATCGCCCAGAAGCCCGCTCTTTGAATGAACACACAATCTTGATCTCAAGCATCAGCTGGGCTCATCAGGGGTGTCTCTGACAAGAGCTCACCCTATCGTTGGGCGTGAAGGAGCGCTTGATGCCCTCCTTGGTGACGGTGACTGTGCGGATGCAGCCCCCAGAGGACCCATCCCGCGCCAGCGCATGGCCCACTGCCCGCCTCACAAAGTCCTCGCACTGCTCGGCTGACATGCCCGGCCTCCAGAACTTGTCGCAATAGCCTGTGATGTAGCCTGACCCAGAGCCGCCTGCACGTGCGCCAAGTCACTGCAGCGAGCGCTGAAGTATCCGTTTCTCCCTTCAGATGGCGGCATGCAGGAGGCAATGGCAGCTTCCCATAGCAGGCAAGTGTGCCAGGTGATGCTGGTGATATGCTATCACTATGTCAAGTCTCTCTGTGCATTGTCAGACCTACAGAAGGCTGAGAGATGCTCACCAATTGCAAAGGGCACCTTCACAAGTGTGCCCCCCAATGGAAGCCCATACACCTGGCCTCCTTCCCTGGAGTCGTAGCCTGCCACAATGAGGCCTGCTTGTAACATCTCCTGCAGCATCATGCACAGTCAGTCAACCCCCTTCCTGCAGCTCCGCAGCCTTGCAGTGCAACTGGGAGTCACATTCATCTGTGGTCCCAGAAAGGGCTAAGGGACTCTGCATGCTTGACTTCTTGTAGTGCCAAGCAGCAGCAGGGCTTGCCTTGTTGGAGTAGACCATCTTTGTTGCGAATGATGCAGCGGTCTTCACAAGGATCTCATTATTGAGCTCCATCTGATGCTGGTGCAAGTAGTACTGCACATAGGCCGTGATGGCTTGTGTGTCTGCTGCACTGCCACTCCGGCATACAAACACCTGCAGAGGCACTGCATCATTCAGCATGTAAATCCTAACAGAGTAGGTGCTGCCTCTTACACAAGCAGTTTGCAGGACCACAGTGTCGTCAGTGCTGATATCGGATGAGCCTACATTATCTGTGAGCTGCGTCAGCTTGTCTGTCACTCTGTTTGCGATGTAGTTGCCCGTGGATGTTCTGGAGTCTGCTCCTAAGACCACTCCTCCATCGAATGTCACCGCCATGATCGTGGTCTGCAGAGCGTTGAAAAGTAATATTTCAGCTCCAAGTTGTGTTGCTCGAACGTGGCCATACTACAGAGATCTGCGAGGAGAGGCATGTGAAGTGTGATGTGGGTGTGTACCCACCCCCATGGACACCTCTCCCTCTTTGAGCTCAGCCTCGAAGGCTTCGGCATGCATTCTAAGGTGCTCCATATAGAGGAAGATTGCGTCCTGCTTTACATCAATCCACCCTACTGCTGCAGCATGCTGATCTCAACGTGTATTGTCTGAGCGAATATATTTAGTGCAGGTCCATTAATGTCTGGTATGTCATGTAAGTCTGCCTGTCCTATGTGAGATGTGGATCTCCTACGAACGCAACAGAGGCTTGCATTGTTACAGCTTACAATATGACTAATCCTTAGTACTCTCGCTCTGCAGCGTCAGCTATGTTGTCTTTCGTTGTGTGCCGCATGTTGGTCTCTTGGCGTGACAGTGGTGATGAACAGTGTCCCAATCCCCATCAGGGGATGGGGGGCAGTGGGCAGGACCCCTTCCTGGAGTTAGCAAGTGCATGAGCTACCAGCACATTGCACAATCATTATGAAGCCAGCCTTCAACTACCTCGACGAACATCTCGAGTTCTTGTTTGTTCAACATCTTGCAAGACGCACACAAGTATCGGGTGTCACACTGAGATTTCTCCTGGTCGTGGCATGGGCATCTTCATGGCGTAAGGCATCCAGATACTTTCCAGACAGCTCCTCGAGCCGGTGAGATCTCCTGACTGGCGCATGCTGTTGACAGACCCGTTGCTAGAAGCAGACAGCTAGCTTGTGTGCTTCTGACCGAGATGCATACTGCATGGCTAACATATCTGTGGCCTGTCCGCTGGGGAAGCTGACTGCCGCTAAAGCTCCATATCTGGCGTTAACATCACCCAAGCCAGAAGCTTTGGTATATCTTGTATGTTTTGCAGGTATTCAGCCCTGTGCTGGCTATTTGCAGCTGGTGCCCTGGTGCCCATTGCATCAGCGGTGCTGCTTGCACGGGAGAAACGACTCTGGCGGCATGAAGGGCTCAAGGCCAAGTGCTTCATTTTGTCCATCATTGCTGGCATGGTAGACATCTCTCCTGTGATCGACGACTCCAGCGTCTGCTCACTCCCCAGTCTTGTGCTGCCAGCTGATGTTGACATCTATGCAGTATCTGCTATTGCCATACATTCTCTTGCCTGTAGAAAGACTCATGCAACTTGTGGCCTGCAGATGACAGCGATCATGCTGAATTTTGAGGAGGCAAGAAGGAATTTAGCCCTGCCGATGCATGGCCTGCTCGTCAATGGAGGTATCTCTCCAGCCATCTTCAGCATCTCAGCATTTTTTATGCCACAAACTCACTTTACAAGACCACGACCTTCACTCTGCTGCTCGCCACCTATGGGTAGAGTTGGGACTTCACGGCTGAGGGCAAGTTGGGCATGCCAAGGATCCTGCATACTATGCCTGGTGTGCTGCTTGGGTACGGGAGTCCATGTGGCATTGGAGGTTGCTTAGCAGAAGCTTGAACATGGCGTCCACTGAGTTATTGCCCATGCAGGGTACCTGTTGTTTGACCAGGTGCGGTGGAGGTCCCAGGTGCAGCTGCAGGGCATGCAGGCCATCGCCTTTCTGCTGGTGGCCACCGGCAACTACCTTGACACTGGCGACTGGCCCACGTTTATGATCCAAGTCCTGGTTCAGCTGCCCAGCATAGGTGCGTGCTCCCAATGCCCAAGACAAGGGCTTGCGCCATTTTGCCACGCCAATCAACCGGACGACTTGGCCTGTCATGCCCCAGCATGCTGCTGCAGGCCTGTAATGCATGCAGACAGCTTCCGCAGGGTTCACGCAGCTCTCAAAGTGAGTCTCTGCTGCATCTGCAGTGGCCATCCTGCTGGCGCTGGGCCTGCTGATGGAGGCGCGGGCGCGCCGAGACTTTTTGCAGAAGCAGCGGGCGCCTGCCGAACAGCTGGGCGCTGTCTGGCGGGCGGCGCTACCCCTCATGGGCTTCACTTGCGAGCCCCTGCCCCAGCAAAGCTTATGAGTGCAGCAAGTCATCACCCTGTCTGTGAGAGAGACGTGAGCTACCCAAGACCTCCCCTCAGAAGAGGCACGTCTGCATGAGCAGCCAGGGTACAGTCGTAGGAGTGAGTGTGGGCACCTGCTGCAAAAGCAGGAACATGGCTGCAGTGATGTACGCACATGGCGTGCGCTCCAAAAACGTCTCCGGCAACAGTCCCAGCAGCTCAGGACACCTCGATAGCCAGGGCATGACATGAGCGGCGAGCAAATCGGAATGCAGGCTGCTTGTCTCCATCAAGGCATGAAGCCAATATCTCCCATGGCCTGCAGTCCATTAGCAGTTGTTGCATCTTTGCCCCTCTTGCAACTCAAGGGTGTGGGATGAAGGTCAGGGAGACTACCAGCAACCAGTGATTGTGCAGCTGAGCATGCTGTCTAGCAGGTCATGGAAGGCCAGAACAAGCAGCTGCAGACATGGTCTCAGACTGACAGCCATCTAGCAGCTATTCGCTGGAGCATGCTGCTCCTACAGTCCACTGTTATCAAAAGGCCACCCATGCTGGCACCACCATTTTCATCGACAGTACCTTCAAGTATTGCAGGCAAGGCTGAAATCAACAGCCCTGTACGCTTCTACAAACCCTCCATGTGCCTTCTTTTCTACAAGAAGTAGCGTCAACGACCATTTGGGAAGACGATGATAGCGGAACAGCAGCTCACCTTTTAGCAGGTGCACCCCTTCCATGGGGCACAAGCGAGATTGACCGTCCGTAACTCACTCTTGGTTGAAATAGTCATGTCCAGAGGTGTATAAAAGTATATCATGTTGTTCCAGGCAAGCTCCAGCAGAGGCCAACCTTGAGACAATACAATGAATCTTGTAGCTGTTCTGGAAAGTGCGAGAGATTTGATGTGAGAAGCACAATAACTCTACAACACACAAGAGATAGGGTAGGGGAGTAAATTACCACTTCAAGCTGTACAGTAAGAGGTTGCAGACTTTGCAAGTCCTTGGCAACTTGCAGTTGCTAGGGACTTGTGCAATTCTCCTTTCACAGCAGCTACTAGGTCAACAGCAAGAACGCTTCCAGATCTGCTATACATAAAGCCTGCAGAGAGCAAAGGGCAGACTTGACAGATTGCAGCTTTATACCCTTGGTGTGCAAGCTTTGAAAGCTTGATGCATACAGAGAGATTTCTCGAGAGACTATGGAAATGTCTAAGCCTGCTATAATAGAAGCTCTCGCAAATGCTGCAATGCGAAGCTGCTGCCCACAGGTGTTGGAAGTTGCATGGCTGCATGTGTGAATGCGTTTTACAGCTTATTTTTGTGGGTTCAGCTTAAAGCTATACATTCTGCTGCCATCAAGGTCTGTTGCCTGGCTTGTCAGTCATCTCTGTCCTTTCCAGCCATTGTGTCTACCTGCAATGCAAAGTCAGAGGAGACTCTGCCGTTTGTGCAAAGCACTACTGGATCATGTTTACGAGCGCAATCAATTCCTTCGAGGTGTTGACCCTCCTTGCCCATCAAGCACAGGTCACATGTTGCAAGAAGGGCTTATCAATTCATACATGCGTTAGCATCACCTGCACCTCCTTGGACCCATGACTTCCTGACCATCTGCAAACTGGCACTCATGACCTTCACGTGAAGTGCAGCTCAGAATCTTCCTAACGCCAAGAATCACGTGCTTTCTGGTAAGCATCCCTAACACAGCCAGGAGTTTCAAGAGGACCACCCTTGTAACGGATCGGAAAGAGTAGTGCTAGCGTCTGGTATACACGCCGCAGCACTTCATCTAAGCTCCCCTGAAGCTTCTGCATTCCTAGAGACTCCAAGCGCCAATTCTCATGGACTTGGTCTGACTCCTTGGTGGCCTTCCCAACCAGCTAGCATACAAAAGGGCACATCACATTCCTCATTTGCTACATGGCGGCTGCACTGCTCAGTCCGCTTTTGTCTCACTACCACTGTCTCACTACCACTACTGCTGGCAGCTGCAGCATGCTGGACCATGACAAGGTCTGCTCAGATTATGACATACACATGACCTCATCTGCTTATGGCTGCACCCTAGTTTCCCTGCAGCCCAAGCATGTGACACACCTCAAGATCCACGAGTGTGGATTACAGTGCAAAATCCATAAGGGTCTGGCAGGACAGACAAAGGTCTTTGACAAGTACACAGAAACTGCACTTCAAGAATGAAAAAGTTGCAGGCAAGAGCATGCAGAAGGCCTTCTGACAATGGTGTCGCAGGTGCGACAAAATTTGCATGCATTTGCTTCTGTCAACGTCTTCCATCATCTCCTTGCTGCTCCTCGCTGCATGCGCATTTGCAAAAGCAACCTACCTTGGCATCACATGTTGCTGAAGGTAGCCTGGAAGTGTCCTATCACCTAGATTTGCACGTTACAGCGCAATGAGGCGCTTGTATCGTTCTGCACGTGAAACACAAAGATCTGCACTGCCAGGCCCCAAGAGGTTGTTGTGGCTTTACTATAACATGGGTTTGCATACTTCAGATAGGCATTAGCATGCTCTCTTGCGTTCTCATGCAAGAGCGAAAAAGGGTCAAGCCTGAAAACAGGCACCTTGGCAGTCATGCGAATGTGCATGCCTTACAAAACTGCTAGGTGTACACATCTCTTGCTGCTGATAAAACAGGGATGACATATGCCCTTCCCCTCTCTCATCTGGGCTTTTGTGCATGAGCTGGGAAAGGCTTCATGACAGGTCAAGGCTATGAGAAGTCTTGCAAAGGAAGACCTAAGCTGCAGAGGCTCATGAAGCGCTCACAGACAGGACATGTCACCAGCTCTCATGCCTTGGCACCTATGCAGTTAGCAGCGCCCAGAACTCCTGCCAGCCCTTTGCAGGCACCCCGAATGGATCCGCTCAGCCGGCATGAAGAGAGCGAATGCTTGTGCCAGGAGGCTTTCTGCTGACAGGGCTTTTTGGACACATGGCAGAATCACAGCCTGTGTGATTGAGTGTGCAACACTCAGTCGCAGCTTGGGCCACCCTACACAGGCTTTGCCTATAGTCCCTTGACTCGGAATAAATGTGACGCGCAGATGCTTTACAGCTGCCAGAAAGGGGTTGTGGCTTGCTTTGCAGTCCTCAAGTCAAAACCCCCCAAAGCCCTCCCACATGTTCTGGGGACTTGATCAAACACCAGCGCTGAAGGCCTTGGCGAAGTCTCTGCCGTGCTCTTGTGGACCCACTCTCTACTGCCTCGTGAGCCCTGGGGGATCTGGCGGTGCTGCCTGGCATGCTGCAGAGTAGGATCGACCACGATGGGCTCTGGCCCCATCCAGTTTGACCTGGGCTTGCATGTCTCCCTTGAGCGCTTTGCGCCAGCACACTTCTGCTGCAGCTGCTCTCCTGACATGTTGAGACGGCTGTGCTGAGCTGACCCGGTCTTGACCTCAGGGCCATGCATCTCCAATGCTGCAGGTAAAGACCATGACAGGTCACAAGCTTCTTCCCATCATCCCAATAGCTCTCCATATGGTATGCGGTGAGGCAGTGGCAGGGTGCATGAGACCAGAGCATCAGGAGCAGGAAAACAGACCTGTGGAAGGCCATGTCGGCAAAGGTGCTCTTGAATGGCTGTGGAGAGGCCTTCGCGCACATGCCTGGCACCCCTGGGACGTTCATGAACTCCCTGCATACACTTTCTATATCATGCAGAGCACACTTTTGACAGGCAGGAGGGACCTATCTGCTAACAATTGCGGGCTGCATTGAAAGACGCCTGTGGCGCTGAATAAGTACATTGTGGTACCGAAGCTTTGCTCCTGATGTCCTAGACTGATCTAATAACCATTGCAGCTGTCCTGGACAGCAGTCAGTGGTATCAATTGGACAGAGGCAGGTAGGAACAGGCCCACCCAGCAATGGGGACAAAGTCCTGGAGCAGGTAGTCCTCGCGGATGGGAGCCATGCGGCTGGGTGCTGTGGCCTGCTCCAGGAAGCGCAGATTCATCTGCGTAGCGCACAGGCCCTTTCAGCGCTCCAAGGGAAGATCTCAGGCTCCTCACTGGGCTCCAAGGGCTATATATGCTTGATCCATACGAGATCCTGGCTCTGTCATCACAGTGATAGCATACGTGAAGCTGTGCATCTGTGCACATATCTTGTGATCCACCAGGACATAATGCGCATGCGGTACTCTCCTATTATGTCCCAGCAAGGAGGCTGATGACGCAGGCAGGGTTCCAAACTGTGCAGGGCGTGGAGGAGCAGGGGCGTGCCTCCAAGGTCTTGCGCAGGGTGTCGACCTCGTTCTGGAGGTGGGCGCGTGTGGCCTCGGCCTCCTGCCATTTGTCCTGCATCGCGCGCACCTGCGCCATCACCACGTCCTTCTGCCGCTCCAGGCGCTTGCAGTGCCCCAGCAGCCGGTGGTTGTGCTGCTGCATGGCCCCCACCTGCAGCGCATCAGCCATACTGCTCTTGAACATGACCTAAGTAGGCAGCGTCACATCCTAGCTTTGTATACAACGTGCGCCATTATAGGTACAGGAGAGCATTCATATGCCCTGACGAGCCTGACGCAGATTCACGCTGGCGGCTGTTGCTGAAACTAAGGCCTCGCATGTGATCATGAATGCGATACTTTCATGGAAGCCTGCGGGGGCCTGCCTTGCAGTGGAGCTCCTCCATCAGCACTTGGCGCTTCTGGCGGACGCGGCGGGCGGACTCGCGGTTGGCGATGCGGCGCTTGATGCGCTTGCGCTCCCCATCGCTCAGCTGCGACGACTCTGGGTCGCCCCTGAACGTGACTGGCCGCCCCAGCTTCTTCGGCACCTTCTTCTATATCACACATCAGTATCAGCACTCGTGGAGCTGGGCAAAGCAGCTTCCCATGCAGCACTACATGACCTCGCTATGTATCTTGTCCTCTGCAGTGGCATCTGGCTCGAGCCCAAAATATACATGCTTTGCAAGGGCTTTGTGGCTCACTAGATATTGAGTGTATGTGCTCTGCAGGTACCTTGCTTCATGTCATAGAGTTTAACCAATTGGAGAAGCTTGCCTTGGTGCTCTTGCGAGTGCTGACTGGCACATACGCAGAGCGGGAGCGCTTGCCAGTCCCGCTGTCTGTGTCCTCGCCAGGACAGTAGTCCCTGTCGCTCTCACTGCCACCCTGCAGACAGCCTCACGAGTCACATCAGCTGCACCTTGCAGGGACAGTGTGAGGACATGATGCATGGTCTTTGCAGCTTCTGACAGACCTGCACGTGCATGTGACCTAGCACGGTGCAGACATAAGCCCTCGCTATGTAGACATGCACGCCTGCCTGTTCCTTCAGCAGGGTCTACACTGTCAGGCAGCTCCGCAGGTAACATCAAACACAATCTCAGGAGGGCTGTTGTGAAGAGGCTCACCCTATTGCTTGTGGGCTCTGGATCAGGCTGCATGTCAAAGCCGCCAAGAGGCAGGCCCAGGTCCTGCCCCAGGGGCTCGTCGCTGTCGTCGGCCATGGTGTCGTTGCTGTCTGAGGGGCCCTCCTGCAGCAGCGCCAGCTCCTGCCGCATCGCGTCTGCATTCTCCGCTCCTGAGGAGGCCTGCAGTGGCAGCTCGCATGACCATGCTGGCGCAGTGTTGGCCAGTCGTGCACACTGCTGCTGCAGATCCATAGCAATACTCATATAGGGTGACCAATGGCACTAGAAGTTGTTCAGGGTGTATCGATCACCATGATCGCATCACAGGTACATGGGAGTGGAGCCTAAGGCTTTTGGCAGTGGCGGATGACACGCAGGAGGGCACCTCACCCTGGGCTCCAGCATGGCAAAGTTGCAGGCCGCAAAGTCATTGCTGTCAATGCTCGACAGCTTCCACTGCAGCTCTGCCCCTGTCTGAGCGGTGCCAGGCCATGTTCCAGGGCCAGGGTTGAGCATGGCGGTGAGAGGGACTGCATCTTCCTGGAAAGGTGATGACTCCACGTGCCTCTGGACCTGGATGTGCACTTTGAGATGTCAGGGCAGATGGTTGAAGCTCGCAACAAAGGGGCGATCTCAGCAGAGTTTGCCAACATGTGTCCTAGGTCAGGCTGGTCAGGTGATGCAATGCCATGGGGTTGAACGTACAGGCTTGTTGAAGTGCAGCTGGCTCATGGTGTCATCCCTTGAGATGCTCTCATTGGCTGTTGACGGCGCCACCTCCACATGCTCTGCGGTGTAGCTTGGGATGCTGGTCTGCGCATGGCCATAGTGCAACCTTAGGGCCAAGCATGCGCTGCAAGGCAGAACAGCTGTGACATCTGAATACAGAAAGTACATGTTGATGGCAGTATAGAGATGTTGGCAAGAGTCAGTCACCTGAAACAGTGGCGGTGGTGTCACATTCGGGCTCACAAGCATGCCAGTGTGTGGTAGAGGCTCCAGGCATGCCATGAGGCTGGGAAGGTCAGCACCATAGAAGGGTTCCCCTTCAAGTGTACTCAGTGGCGGACTATCAGCGCTTGGGAGATCTGGAAGCTGCGTCATCTGCACATCCGTGGAAGATGGGCCCCTTCAGCGTCATCTCTCAGATTGTTCATGCAAAAGTATCTGCAAACCTAGGATTGGCTTGAAAGCCAGATGCGGCACCGAAACCAACTCCTCGTCACACCTACGGTCTTGAAGGCCCCACTCAGAGCTCCAACGTCTCACCACGAACTGTATAGCCATCCAAGGATGCTTCACAGAGTTGTACTGCCGTGACCCGCATCAGCATGGCTGCAAGTCCCCAACAGCTGCACAGCCTAGTGATACCAGTACATCACTCCTCCCCCAGCTCATCTGCGATGCTGCCGAGGGTGGGTAGAGCGAAAGGGGCATGAACCGACCTCGGCGAGACAAAAGGTTCGCCCCGGCAGAGATGCTGCACCTCCGTTCGAGTGGTGCGCAAGCTGCCTGTAGTCGCTCCTTTATATATTCACCGGTATCGCAGCCCTGTCGGGTCCATAGGCCGCGGCTGAGCTGCTCTGAGAAGGGACGCACAAGGCATGCAATACTGTGGGGCCTACTCACTGCATGCAAGGATTCTCACCAAATCTTGAGAGATCCTGGAGATCTCCACTCATGTCCATCAGGAGGGGATGGCACATGTCGGATTATCATACAGGGACTCACATTTATCATGTGTACTGTTGCTCACCATGGGCCAGGCTGGACTTTCATGACTCACCCCAAACACATGCATGTGCGTATGAGTGAATCATAGACAATTCTGGTAGTGCATGTAACTCATGGTTGAACCATGATGGTTCAGTGAAGCAATCTGTACTCATATGTATGGGCCATCTCATATGGCCGATCCCACACAACAGGCCCTGAGTCTCAAGTAAGGCAACTTTCATGCAAGGCTGTACTTGCAGATCTATTCTGGAAGGCTGCACAGAGCGCAACCAACACCATGCTGCTGCAGGACTCGCACACAGGACGTGAGGATATTGAAGCTCCCTCTTGCTACAAGAACTGGGTTTGTTCGTCACCCTGTTCGCAGGATGAGATGGACCCCAGAGTCTGTGAACACTGGCTCACTCAGCTCATTCACCTGCAAGCCCACATGTCACCTGAGCAGCACAGGCCATGTGGAGCTGCAGGAGGAAGTCACTGCAATAGCAGTCCTCTTGTCTAGCACACTACCTTCCAGAAGCGGTTACACCCTTAGCAAGTGATGTAACATGTCAGGCAGATATCAGTGATGCATCATCAAGCACTCACAACAGCACAGAGATGTTGACGGAGCCCTACCTTCAAGGCATAGGTGGCGTCCTCAAAAGGCTTCTGCATCTGGCCCGGACTAAATTCCCCAAGGTCACCTGATACCACACCAATTCCTCTCAGCATACAAGGCTGCTGCATAGAGCAAGCTCACACCCACTTACAGATGGGGCGCACCCTCTTGCAGCGCTTCTATGGGATACACTTACATGGTTCATGCAAAGTCAGATGGGCATGTTCCGTTGCAGCGACGCATGAAGCACTGCTCAGGATTACAAGCAGAGCGCACCCCCGCGGCGGGCGCTGCTGCAGTGGGACTCTCGGGATGCCAGGTCAGCAAAGACCGCCTTGCCAGAGACGAGGTCGTGCCGGAAGGCCATGATGCTCTGGTGGGCCTCTTCCTTGGTGCGCGTGACTGTGGGCTCCTTCCAGGAGGATGGCCGCCTCACATCCCTGTGCACCTCCAGCTGCTCAGGGGATGCCAGCCCTCACCTCACAGAATCCCTGCCATCAATCTGGCATATGGTGGTGCTGCAAAACTACAGATGTATGCACAAAGAGGCATGCTTCTGTTGACAGTTTCTGGATCGAGCGCTCACTTGTGCTTGACAAGCAGGTGGGATGCTCTGACGGGGTGGCGTTCTGAGCCCATGCTGTCACCCGCGTGTTTCCGCTTGGTCCCTGCATGCAGCGTATGGTCTCAGCGCACCCATCTGTAAGCAACAGCACTGTGACTGAAAGTGAGCAAGCCTGACCTTCGCAGAAGCAGGATGTGTGATGGGCGGTTAAAACCTCAATATGGGGGCGAACCTGCAGTGTCACACTTGACTACGTAGCGCACAGAGCTGGTCCCAAATGTGAGAATTGAGCCGTCTGCAAGCTTCTTTGGCTTGTTTGGCTGCAGTCTTTTGCTGTCCAGGAAGGTGCCCTGTGTCTGCATCAGTGAGCGGGCGTCACATCATCAGTATGCCTGACCATTCAAAGCATGACAAGCCAAAGCGCGTTGAGCAACGGCTCCTGGAAAGTAGAAAGGATCAAAACACACCGACTGTAGATCAATGACAAACAGTCGCCCGTCCTTATGGTGCACGATGGCAGCGTGCTGTCTGGAGCAGGAGCTGTCGTCCTGCAAGGCCGCCAGCGCTCAGCAACACAACGCATGCTTTGAGCGGGAAGCAATATGTGAACAGGAGCAGGTGGAGAGACCAAGGTCATTTGAGAGATATCGATAGCACGCACCAGTGAGATGTCAGAGGTCTCTGCTACCCTTCCAAGGACAAAGTGGGGCCTCTTGCCAAGGTCGACTTCCCTCTCTGGCTTGTCCTCTCCTTCAAGCACCTGCGGGTTGCCCATCACCTTGAGTACATGATCCGTATATGTACTTCAATGAGATCATGCAGTACATGCTCATACATGACCCAGGCACACAAGAAACAGGCCTTCAGGCATGATGCATGAAGCCAGGGCCTGCTCACCGTGAGCTTTGCTGGGCGAGTGGGTGCTGCTGCCCAAGGCGGCGGCACGAATGACATGCAGGAAGGGACGAAAGGCTACTCACTCAAAGCCAGAGCTTTTCGGCACCTGGTCGTTGCCTTCATGGTGTTACGGGCACTCTTCCGAGGCTCGTTCCGTATAGCTGATGAGCACTTTTGTCAGCCCAAGCTAGTACTTACACCTGCAGCTGGATAGAGCCTGTAAGAGGCGCCGTGTGATCAACGCTAGGATGGAGAGAGGTGTACTGGCCACGATGCAGCAGTCGGCAGGTCATACTTGCAGCATAGGCAGCAAGGGATCCCCTCAGCAATTGTGCTCTGCAGCACCTTCGCGGCGTGTACAGCACCTCAAGCGAGGCTTAACTCCCTGCCATGCATCTATGGGAATAGGCTTCCAGCCGGAGTCATTGCCGAGCTCATCTCCCGTTCAGGAAAAGTCACAGATAGTCATACCCAAGTCAGCATATGGTCTGTCGACAAGGCAGATGGCGGCAATGGGCATAACGGATCCCGATGTGGTGCAACGTATTGGGCCACAAGACCCGGTACGCAGCAGAGTAGCCCTTTCCTCTAGTATGAGGCGTGGCTTATCACCCCACTCTTGATACGTCTCAGGCGCCTCATGCAACCTCAGAGCGTACGCCTTTTCAGGACTTTCTCGGATGTTTGGCTCCAATTGGCAGCGGCTTGCTCAGCTGCATGTTGATACCTTGCTGGCGTGTAGGAGCTGCTCAGAGCAAAGGCATTCTATGTTGGGGATGAGGTGGACTCCAACTCCCGGGTGGCCACCAGGATGTCTGCTGGCACAGGAGCAGCTCCAGGGCAGGCACCCCCAGACCTGCCATCCCTGCTGCTGGATGGGCGCATCTGCTACATTGGCATGCCTGTGAGTGTCCTGGACATGCTTCTGGCCTGTACTCATGCCTGTGCAACTCGTCTCCGTCTTAAACAATGAAGCACAGCAATGCTTGTGGGAAGCTGCTGCAGCTCACACAGACTGGCATCCCGTGCTTTCCTGTATGCGTAGCAGCAAGCATATGAGGGGAATTTCGGCACATTCTCTGGTCAGAACCTCTGTAAGGACAGTCAGTAGGATCAGCAGTCTGCTTTGGCTTCCTGAGACTTTGGCTGGATGGTGCAGCTGGTGCCTGCTGTGACGGAGCTGGTGATCTCAGAGCTGCTGTGGCTCAACTTCAGCAGCCCGGAGAAGCCTGTCTATGTGTACCTGCACTCCATCGGCTCGCAGACCCCTGACGGCCAGGCGGTTGGGTTTGACACAGAGGCGTACGCCATCCTGGACACCCTGGCATACATCCGGCCTGAGATCCACACCCTCGCGCTTGGCCAGGTAACCACCTGCACCTTATTCAGGACCTGAATCAAGGTTTGCACACAGGACTGCAAAAGCAACTCTTATCAGAGGATGCGGTTGTGTCTCCTTATCAGTGCTTCATAAATATACAAATTGAATCCGCGAGTGTTAGACATGCCTTGTGTAACATCCGCGAGTGTTAGACATGCCTTGTGTAACATGCACTAAATGACAGCCGGAGAAAGGTGAAGTCCACAGCAAGGCAGGAGCTCCCGCAAGACAGTGCGCGCCGCGCAGGCCTTTGGCAACGCAGCCATGATCCTGGCATCGGGGAAGAAGGGCAACCGCTTTGCGCTGCCGCACTCGCGCATCATGACGGCGCCGCCGCGCATCAACCGCTCCTTCGGCTCCACCTCCAACATCATGATCAAGGCCAACGAGCTGGAGTACAACACCCAGACCTACGTCGAGTTCCTCTCCAACTACACAGGTGGGCACCACCAGACCCCACTCTGCACCTCCACAGCATTTGCTGGGCTGAACTCTGCCCAGTAAGAATAAAGCAGACTGCCCAGTAAACATCAAGCAGACTGCAGGCATCAGGCATGGGTATTGATTGTAGTGCCGTCACTGTCCCACATTGCGAGAGGTCACCCTCAGCAAGCTCTGCATAGTGCTGCCTCACCTGATGGGCTTATGCGCCATGCAGGACGCGACAAGGAGGAGGTGCGGAAAGACGTGGGGCGCAACCGGTACTTCACCCCAGAACAGGCCATCGAGTGAGTTTGCCATCCTTCACCATCCTACTGTGCTGT
The DNA here is from genome assembly GCA_963930925.1 of Coccomyxa viridis. Lineage (NCBI taxonomy): Eukaryota > Viridiplantae > Chlorophyta > Trebouxiophyceae > Coccomyxaceae > Coccomyxa > Coccomyxa viridis. The sequence goes on along the minus strand of CAWVOJ010000008.1, from coordinate 54,221 downwards.
GCCTACAGAAAAAGGTGATCGTGAGCCAGGCACGCCAGCGAGGGTTCCCGGTGTTTGTATCGGGCAGGAGGCTTTCTGAGATGTGATACGCTCTGAAGCTGGCAGCAGGGTCGTAGCAGTCTGTGACAAGTGGCATGGGCTCTGCAGGTATGGGCTCATTGACCGCATCGTGCAGCCGCAAGATGCTGTGGCAATGGACGAGAAGAACTACGAGGCCATACTGCAGAAGTCACAGGCGAACCAGCGCGGCGGCTCCAGACAGCCGGAGGGCGCTGAAGCTGGCTACTGAGGCAGCAAGCATGAGTTCCGGCAGGCACAGCACTGGAGCTGGCAGTGTTTGGTCAGTGTGGGATGTATGCTGTAGAGCCAGCATGAGTGTGCTCAACATTTGCAGCCAGCACACTTCTCAGACATCACATTCTGGTATGTTTTGGCATGCCGAGCTGGCCTGAAATATTTTCAGCTGAGAGTCGCCCTGCTCGGAGAGCGCATTATAATTCAAGTAAAGCTAGAGCCCAGTCCGTGCTGGGGGTGATGGTAGCAGCTAGCAGAGGCCAAATGTATGATGAGGGCTGCAGTTGTGAGAGTGGTAGGCGCAGCAATGTGGCCAACATGATGCTTCAATGGGTCAGGCTGGGCATGGCAAGGGCCGTGGGAAATTTCGAGGAATTGCATAAGCCCTTGATGTACACTATTGACTTTCACAAGTGATACTGTGTAAGAGGATGGCAAGCAATGCTCAGAGATTCATCAAGACCAGACCAGGCCAGATGGCAACTTCCCTTGTCTTTTTGCTTCGAAGCCACATTTTTCTCCCAATAGCTTGTCGGCAACAGGCTCGTACGCAAAAGCCCGGTGCTGGGGAGGTACAGCGATGCACTGCAGACAATGCACATGGCGCCCGATTTCGAATCGCCCCAGCAACATGCCTGCTGTGATGTCTAGCATTTAGAGTGTTTTTTTTCTGGAACCCCTTGGATTGGAATGTTGAAGCACAGTGGTTGAACCAGCAGGCTTCTATAGAGCTTAGGCCCTTGGCACTGGCGACGATGGAGTCCATCAGTGACCTGCCGAACCACCTCGTCGCACTGATAGTGCAGCATTTGACCATTGAAGAGCGGTGCCGATGCTGCATCGTCAACAAAATGTTCAATAGCCTCAACTCCCAGCAGCAGCTCGGTCCAGAGCTGAGAGTCCGACCTAAGCAGGTAAGTTCTCATACATGAAGGGGTGTCAGCGCTTGAGAACCTGTGGACTTGGCCCCACCGCTTGGGCTGCAGAAGCCCTTCCAAATGTATCCGCCCTCTTGACAGCCTTTCAAGCGGTAGCGAGGTTGTGGACACTCATCTCATGCAGGGCATCTTGATATATTGTACCTGCATGTTGAGTCTCGCTGCAATGCTCAGGCCGCTTCAATGTTTGCATGACGCAGGGTAACGTACGTTGAGTACTACGGAATCCCGTGAAGCCAACGTCATGTGAAGCATTGGCCAGCCACTGCGACTCCCAGTGCATGGATTTCACCTTCATGAGCACTCTGTCTCATGCAGGTGGCGGACACAAACTTCCTGACATGGGCGAAAGGGCGCCTCTCGGGCGTAACAGTACTGCTAATATATCCGTGCCAGTCAATAGGCGATCGTGTTGCGCAGCATGACCTCACAGCAGGTATGCAAGTAGCAGGCTCTCCAGTGTGACAATACATGCAAGGGTTCTCTTCTCCCCTCCCCACTGCTATATCAGATGCTGGTAGCATAGGACATAGCAGTCCAGGAGCTTACATCTGCACCAGGCCTAAAGTCCGACACAGGGTGCATGATAGAGCACACGATGGCATGGCTACCGCTGCATGATACAGTGCGCTGATGCAGTACAGCCACGGCTTGAGCCAGCTTCTGACAGACGCTGTGTGCCTTTGTGCAGGCCTGGTATTGCTGATGTCGATGTGTCATGGCCTGAAAGCTCTCCATGTCCCGGACGCCATCAGCCTGAGCCAGACAGTGCTGCGCCACCTGCCATGCAGCCTGAAGTTTGCCTCTCTCAGCGTGACCTTTGATGACGCCTGCATGGAGGCGCGGCGTGGCGAGACCTACACATTCCCGCCCAGCATGCCCAGCCTCAGGGAACTGCACCTCCAGGTATACTGTCGTTGACTTGCCCTGCTCAGCTTGAGCAGCTATATGCATCTGGCTGATCATCAATGGCTGAGGTGCTGATGATTAGCCAGAAGCATATAGCTGCACACATTGAGCAGTGCAACTATCCTGTAACTCAAACTACTCAGAGCCTGGATATGTTGTCAGAAGTCTGCAAATCACAGCGGGACCAGGCGCAGCATCCATGCCTCAGCTTGCCTATACCCACAAAGGGCAGACAATGCAGTCACGCTATGCTGACTGCCTTGCAGATCACCTGCGTGAATGTGAGGTCGTACGGCTTGGTCACAATGCCATTGCTGCTGCCTGCCAGCCTGGAGAGTCTCTGGGTGGGCACAAAGGCAAGGGGCCGGCGCCTGGGGCCTTCCCTGCTCATGCCAAAGGCCAGTGAGCTGCCTAGTGTGAAGGTAGGCAAGGAGACATGCTCCTTCACGTCTTCTCGGTAGCATCCAAGCGTATGCTGTCTAGCTCTACGATTGAAAGTCAATCTACGAGAGGGGCAATCTGGGCGCCATTGCAGCTGTACACTTACGTTGGTGGATTTGATGCTTCTCGCGAGAGACCTCACGAGTGTGGGAGATAGGATGATGAGCATGACATGTGCGAGAGAGGCGATGTAGTGGCAGCAGGCAGTGCATTCACAAGATATGATTGAAAGGATGAAACGAAGAGCAGATACGCATGCTGCTACAGGAGATTGAGCTCGATGCCACATGCTTCATCTGCCATGAGGGCGACTCCAGTCTGGCAGCGTTTCTGAATGCACTGCCAAAGCTGGAGGGCGTGAAGCTGAGGAGCGACGTCAGGGCGGTAGACTACCACAGCGCGCTGACTCACCTCTCCGGCGTGAAGAGGAAGCAATGGGAGGCGCTCTGAGAAACCTCCCGGAAGCGTTGGCAGGATCTTTTGCATTGTGGTTGATGGTGAAAGTTGCGTGGCAACATGGGCTGGGGCGGTTATTGGGGTGCGTTCAAGGCACTGTAGATCGGACACCATGGCATGCAGAGAAATCCACACCGTACAAGTGGAACTCCCAGCATGGGAGCACGGACGCCTGAGCATTGTGTCGGGCTCATTGGAGTGGCTCATTATACATCAGACATCGCTTTTGCCTTGCATGAGGATCACTTAGACCATGGCCAATGCAGCCCCTTGAAGTTGCAGGTGCTCCTCATTCATGTCGACCTCATTGTAAGCCCAACATGCGCGCGCTATGGTTCACACATGCACAGCATCTTGGCAGCGTACTGGTCTGCCCTGGCCTTCACACTTGCAGTCTGCACATACAGATACCTGAACTTCAACTTGAAGTAGATGCCACCGGTGGACCTATAGCGTCACCATACAGGGCTTCAATCATTTCATAGGAATAGTCTTTGCTCAATGATAAAACAGCAATGACTGTTTCAAGACCAGCTCAGCGCATTGCGACTGGCTAGCTGGATAGCATTGTATCAATTTGTGATCTTGTGGCAAATTACTATAGAGAGTTCTCGTCACAACACTTCCAAGCTGCAGTACAGCAATATAACTGGTGCCTCAGCAGCTGCGACATTGCTGAAGTAATTGCTCTCCGTCTGATAGCACAGCTAGATGTTGCCCATGAGGGGCACAGGGACTGCCACGCCAAGCAGCTCCATAAAGTGAGCTGTTTTATCTCCCTGCTCCGCCCTGGCCATAATCTTGGCCTCCTCAACTTGCCTACACAGCAGAATAGCACGCTCAGGTTGCTGTAACAGACACAGGCCCCACATCAAGCGCGCTATTCACTCTTACCCAGGCAGGGGTCATGGGGCACCAGACAGCTGCCTAGATCAGCAGGCTACATTGTATACTCAGGTGAGCAATGTGAGAGTTACAGCATGCACTGCAGAATTCTTGCCAGCTAACAGGCTTGCAATTTATGAGGCAGCAGGACACTTAAGCGAGGTAGCGGAGACCCACGCTGCGTGGTTAGAGGAGATGCTATGGTCTGCACGCAAGGCTTCGCAGATGTCATGACGGAGCGCAGCCTCTGCGCCCGCGTGGCACCGGCTCACCTCCTGCACGTAGCACATCACCTTCGGGCAAGGCGGCTCCTGGGCATGAGCCCCAGCACCCGCTGCGATAGTGGTGCTGGGCAGAGGGGGAGGACATGGTACCCCCACACCACTATGCAGATACAATGTGCATGCATGACCAGGGAAAATTAGCATTGCCCTTGCTCAGGCGTACATTCCTCAGCCCCTGCAGATACTCTACAGGAGCTCAAAGGGATTGAGAGTGGAGTTCCTGTGATGTGCATGTTGCAGTACTGCAGGGTGAACAATGCAATGGAAGAAATGTCTCTGAGTCATGTATTCTTACCTCCTTGTCAAGGAGCTTCTTGGTGTGGGGAAAGGTCGCCCTGAAGAGGTCTCCCCAGAAGTCATGCGCGCACTCATAGGTGTTGGGCAGAAGTTTCCATGAGGGTGACCACCAGGGATATCCATCCATGTCATTCTTCAATTCAGCAGCCTGCAGCAACACTGTGGCGACGTGACCTGACCGCGCACCAAGTCTCACCAATGTTTGCGATGCAGTGCCACAAGTCACCCACAGATGTAGGTGGTCAAGTGTGGGCAAGCACAATGGCTTCCAGCAGCTTGTGAGCCATCTGCAAAGGCCTGTCCCCTTTTGGGACAGCCATGAGCGAGTCAGCAGCCATTGCATGTCCAGCCACATCTCCACAACAGGCTAGCCAGAAAATAGCAGCATTTGGACCAGCCAGGACCTGCGGAGGCATGTGCACTCACCTCCACGGCATAGTTCTCGCACATGCTTCTCTCCTCTGCAGTCAGCTCAGGGCCCTTACGAGCGGCCAGCTCAGCAGCCTGCTCACAGACATCACGCCTCAAAATGATCTGACAATGGCGCAGGGTGGTGACATGCTGCTGGCGAGTGTCATATCAGCTCTGAAAGCGCAACTGCACCTGCTGTGAGCATGACCGTCATACTACCATGCATGGAGACAATCTGTGCAGAAACCTAGACGGTGCTCTTCATCCTTGTCACCTGAGCATTCTGATACATTGCGGCAGCCTCTGAACAAACATGCTTTACAGGGCATCTGCATGGCTTGCAATAAAATACAGCTCACCAGCGCTCTCGCTTCCGGGGGAGTCAGCTTTCCCCCAGCTTCAGCGTACTCCTTCGCAGGGATCTGCTGTGATGCTCCCTCGCCAGATGCGCATGGGCCGGGCATGCGCCCCCAGCCTCTCAAGGCGCTGCCTGGACCATGAGAGGCAGCAGCCTCACTCATATGCACCAGATCTGAGGTTTCGATCTCCATGTGGGTGGGTATCGATGCTGTTTGTCTCACGCTCATTGTGCAGCTTCTGGTCCTCCAGCAATGATATGCCAGTGCGTACTTGCTGGGCACTTAGGGATGCACAGTGTGCTTCCCGTGTACAACCTCATTCAATAAGTGATTCATCTTGCCTAGAGAGCACATGCGGAGCTGCTCAGAGGCAGATTCAAATATCCTGTGAATAGTGATTGGTACTTTCATACCAATCTCATTGTATAGAAGCGCTGACTCTCTCTGTGTGTAGAGGATGAGATGGCATCAGGCATGGTGACCGCAGGTTTTACCTGAGCTCTGGCCTCAGCTGCACAGTAGGTGAGTCCAATGAGCCCTTGACATCACACCAGCGTAATGTGATGTAGAACAGTGCCACCTCCACCACACGTTTGCGGCCCAACCTGCATGAGTGTCAGAATGAGCTGCCTGCAGAGCATGCTGTTGGGCGTATGGTGACAGGATGTCCAACACTTGCAGTAGGGTACAGCAGGGTCCTGTCAGCACCTTAGCTTCTACTCCTGGCACCACATCACTCCTGCCATGGAGGAGGCTTCAAGTTCACACAGGCAATGAGTACTTCGTCACACTAAAATCTGCAATGTGTGGCTTTGCAGCTTGATGGCAACATCTCTTGCTTCTTACCTGTCAGCGGTGCCGAGCAATTCCAGGAGGCCTGGAGCGGCCCCTGGAGCCTCACCCGGCCGTCCAAAAGGCCCAGTCTCAAGATCCATCTCGTCTGAAAGGAGTCTCACGCTTTGGGCCATGCCTTGGTCAAGCAGATCGCTCAGCCTGCAGGGCAGTATGTGACAGTCAGGCTCTTCAACAACCTGTGCAATGTGTTGAGGCAGGCACTTGATGTGGCCAGGGGCACATGAGGGTGCCTCTGGGACATGCGCAGCTGGACCCGCGAATGTCAGCGGTAGGGCCGTGTCCTGAGCAACGTATGCCCAGGCAGCATGCATGTTGCCCACATGAGAATGAAGAAGAGCTGCCCCATGAATAAGGTCTTTCTGGTGTCTCCCTTGTACCAGTCAAGGGAAGGAGTGCAGTCCACCTCGTCAACTTGTGATGCTCTGCGAGGTCAAAGAGCTGCTGGATATCCTCATCTGTCAGGCTGTTGCGCCGGGAATAATGGCCGGTGTACAGAAACTCCAGGAACTTCTCTAATACTCCCCCAGTGGTGGCTTTGTCAATCACCACCTGCACAGCCAATGCTCTCCGGTGTGGCAAGGGCAGCCCCCTCTTCATCCCCCTCATATATCTGCCCACAATGCTTTCTGGCATGCTGGAAGAGCACCTTCACACAAAAGCTTTTCAGAGTCGAGCAACAAAACTGATTATGCGACCTAGTGTGTCCATGTAGTGGGCGGGCCACACACTGTGGCGGGGCGGCTGAGCAGGGCATCGCGGAGGGCGGGCAGGCGGTCCGCCAGAATGGCCACATGTGCGCGCTCCTGGGCGCCATTTAAGGCCTCCACTGTGATGTCCCCAAAGTGCTTCCTGCACCGTGCCTTCTAGCTCAGGCAGGTGTGAGGTGCTGGCATGGCACAATGGGAGCGCATCTCTGCACTCAACAGGGGTGTCAGCCATCAGAGGAAGCAGGCGGAGCCTCTTCTCAGAATGGATGCAACACCTCCTGAGTAATTGTCTATACTAAATGCAGCATAATGGCGCTTCAAGAAATACCCCACACCTGTCCTTCCAGATCTTTGCCATGGAGAAGGTGCAGGGTGCCAATTGGATGAAGTCCTCATTCGTCTTGTATCTTCCTGCACGATTGTACATACAAATCTGGTTCGTTATTGAGATAGTGGACTTCACGGCTAGGCACCTCACGGCAGTGCACGGGATACATAGGACTGAGCGCGAGCCTGAGAGTTGAGGGTACCTGGCATATTGGCGGGCTGCACTTCAAACAACATGGGGTGCTTGCTATTCGCGGTCTTGGCCAGGCCTGGGTCCCCAACGTCGTCAAGTATTCCTCGAAAGTCTGCTTCAGAGGTCACATTTCCTGCCACGAGGATGTCTCCATTTGGCCACTTGGCAAATCTTGTATGGCGTTTCCGACGTGCCGGCATGTTTAATTCGGTTGTTTCAAAAGCTTCTATGGAGCTTGCTTGGGTACAGATGGGGGCCAGGCTCTCCACAGGTGGGTCAGCTTTCCCTCCACTGAGCAGAGAAGGAGCTTTGCGTCCCAGGGGACCACTGGAGGGCCTCTGTATAAGTATTGGACGCGGTATCTGGTATCTAAGTCACCCCAGTACTTCCCGATGGAACGCTTTCTCAAGCCCGCCTTCCTCTTGCCGATCAGCTTCCTACGGCATGGCAGCTACCATCCTAGGAGAACCTGCATTACGTCAATGTTTCAGGCATTACAAGGCAAGGATTGACAGCCTGATCCTTTGGCAAGAGTACGAACAACATGTCAATACCTGCGTTGTATCAATATGCTCTGGACCGGCTCGGCCTTGAGCAGACCTTTAGTACCAAGCTTGTGTGCCTCGCGAGCCTTGCATAGAAACGCCTTCCTTGGAAACATTGGATCGGCGTTGTCGCCTTCGAGGAGCAATCTCCAGCCCGTTCTGCGAACTTCCCATCAGTCAGCCTCTCTAAGGGTCATGGCTGCGAAGGTACTACCTTTGCTGCATGCTGACAATATCCTCTTGGTCCACATTGTGCAGACTTTCACGACAGCCATCACCTGCAGGCAAGAAGTGCTCTTGATGAGATGAACGAGGGAGAGTTCAAACGGAAGGGTGCGTCTGCCTTGATGAGCCGCATGTCGTGCCGATCTGAAGCCCTATCGCCAAGCTAGAGCCTTGCTATGATGCTGACGCAATAGTTGTCACATACAGAGTCTACCTTTCGCAAATGGATTGGCAAGGACCTCCCTGCGGAAGGTAAGGTTATCTGGCTTCACACCACATGGCAACATGCATTTCCCTGACTGCATAGTGTAATCCATTTCAAGGTGAGTATGTCTGTGATGCCGGTTTGAGCATGCACCTGCAGCTGGAAGGTATCACCTTTACATCAGCTATGGATGCCCCTGGGCCTGCAGATGCCTTGCCACGCTTGCCATGAAGGTGCTGACTCTGCCCTCCCCTGCCATGCCACCTCTCCTAGGTCTCATGCAGGAAGTACATGCTCTTCTCTTGAAGCCTGCTGAAGGTGATGCGCAAGAGATGCAGCTGCGGTTTGCAAAGATTTGGGCTGTATGTCTGTGCCCGAAGAGCCTGTCATGTTTACAGGCTGCACTCATTCATGGTTCTTACGGCAGAGTGTATCGCCCAGGGCCTGGAGGATGCCGTCGGGGTGTCTGTGGTGCACCCGACATGGCAGAAGACCAAGCCGGATGATTACAATGATGAGCATTATGGCTGGACCTTTGCATCTCCAGACGATCCACCCTTCAAGTCGCCGAACGGTAACGGTCATGGTTACTCTCGAGAGAGCAGCCACTCACAATACTCCACTTGAAAAGGAGCAGTGTAGGTGGTGATGATTACATGTTTAGTGTGCTTATGGCAGAAGAGTGTGCGCTTGTCAGCATCATGAGTATGCCGCCTTACACAGGGTGCAGCTTACGCTAGTGTTGATTTCTGCAGGGCATGGATCGTTTCCACCCATTGACTGTGTGCCGGACAATGTCAATGGTGCACGCTTCATACGCGACCTGTATGAGATGAGCAATGATACCTCAGGTACAGCAGCCCTCGTCTCAGGAAGGTCAGCAGTGTGGTGCCCTGTGTGTTCGGCTTCAAGGAGCTTGTCAGTCTCCCTGTTCCCCTGCTTCCGCACCATGTTGGAAGCAGCTACGGACTGTCTCGTTGCCTGATAGTCCTGCCTCGTTGGAAGCTGTCTGCGCAGCTGAAAGTCAGCAGCATTGTACATGTAGGCAGAGCTGGGCCCTGACCTTAAGGTTGCCTACAGGCAAGTTCACGGTGCCTGTGCTCTGGGACAAGCAGACAAAGAGCATTGTGAACAACGAGAGCGCCGATATCGTGCGCATGTTCAACGAGGCATTCAATGAGCACGCCAAGAACCCGGAGGTGGACATCTACCCGGAGCATCTGAGGAAGGACATCGATGCTGTGAATGAGTGGATCTACCCCAACATCAACAATGGGGTGTATCGCTGCGGCTTTGCCACCCAACAGAAGCCCTACGAAGAGGCCTTCGAGTGAGCCTTGCAACGCAATCCTGCTGCCCTAGCTGCTGTGTGCTCGCCTCCTGCATACAGTGCGCGATAGGCTGGACCTGGCAGGCAGCCCAAAATTGGCCATGCGTAGCCCACTGTCCCAGCTTCAGCAATCACAGCGCAGGTCAAGGTGCTGATACCAGCTTGTGGGCCTGAATGTTGCCAGAGGTCAGCAGCAGAAGTAAAGTGTCAAGCAGGTCAGCAACCGTTTCTGCAGGGTCTCCTGAAATCTTACCAACAAGAAGGTTGTATGCGATTGTAGGCAGCTGTTTGCCGCGCTGGATCGCTGCGAGGAGACCCTGGGCAAGCAGCGCTACCTTACGGGCAACACCCTGACAGAGGCGGACGTGCGCCTATTCCAGACGCTCATCCGCTTCGATGTGGTATATGTGGTGCGCATCACTCTTTTGAGCAGGACATGACTCCCGAACGACCCCTAAGTTCCTGCCTCTTGCTTTTGATGGGGCACGTGTGTGAACAAGCCACAATGGGGCAGTTTGACCGGCTCTGGCCCAAAACTCACACATCTCAGCGCAAGAGCGATGCTGCATAAAGAAGCGATGTGGGCATTCCCTAAGTCAGGCGATGTTGCCCGCAGCTACCCTTGTCAAGATACGCTCACTGCAAGAATGATACCCTCTGAGCGTTGCTACATCTGCAGGCCTACTTTAAGTGCAACCGCAACTTCATCCATGAGATGCCAAATCTGAGGAACTATGTGAGGGAGCTGTACAGTATCCCAGGCATTGCACGGTGTGTGAACATCTACCACATCAAGGTACATCCCTGGGCTTCCGAAATGGGCACTTAAGGATGCTCGAATGTTGGAGTGCAGTCGGCCACGCTTGCAGATCAGCTTGTGCCTCTGCTGGCCAGCAACCTGACAAGGTCTATAAGGGGTGCATGAGCCCTGTGTCTTCTGATTCACGAGCCCTGTGTTGCTTTGCAGACGCACTACCACACCTCACACCCAAAGCTCAACTACTACGCCATCGTCCCAGAGGGCCCTGCTGAGTGGTGGACGGAGCCTCACGACAGGGACCAGAAGTTTCCCTCAGCCAAGTGATGCATCCATGTGTGGGATCCTAGTGGGCGGCAGTTGCAGAATAGGCACCGTTAACATATGCCGTAGTGCAATACTATTTGCACTACGGCAAATGCACAGCTGCCAGCAATGTGGGTTTGCAAATCCAGCGCATTATCCTGTGAGACTAATCTCTGATGCATGCTGATCATGTCTGATCTGATCACATCTGATCTGATTGGCTTGGCCCACGATATAGATGTGTGACACCCTGGCAACGTTGGCAATGGACTGTAGCGGGCGATAGCTGCACAATGAAAGCAGGCTTGAAGAAGTCAACCTACACTCATGTTGTGACAGGAGAGCTGTCGTAATCAGATTCATACCTGACCGTCACGTGATCAGCGTATAGCGTCAACCTTGCAAACATGAAGTTGTGAGCGCAGGCGACCACTCCTCTGCAAAGGCACGCTTTTGCTGTGTCTCATAGATAGGTAAACAGTTTTTGTGACGCCTGGGGAGGTACTCGGGTGTGCTGTTTGCTCGACTTAGCCCGGAAGTGCCCGCACGCATTACCATGGAAATTGCTGCTGTACTACTGACGGTCGTCAGCATCGGAGTCGCTCTGTATGCCTTCCGAATCATCAGATTTATCAGAGCCTGGATCATGCTACGTAACGTTCCCTCACCTCCTGCTTCCGGCCTGCTGTCGGGGCACGCTGCTCAGCTGACAACATTGAAGAGGTCAGCCTTACGATACGTGTCCTCTGTTGTAGTTTGTCAATGGATTAATGACTGCAGGAAAGCGTTACACCAAGCATTTAATATGGTGTCTCGATTGTGCAGGCACAGGGTGGAGCAGGAGCATGTGTCCATGCTAAAGAGCCCTGTCATCAGATACCGCAGCTACTGGGACCACAGGCTCTGGCTGGGCGACCCCAAGCTGCTGCAGGACATCTTCCAGGCTGAGAGGGATGGGCTTGTGGAGAAGCCCGAGTTTCCTCCCTTCCACAAGGTGTGCTTCGATTGATCTGCATGAGATGCCCGTGATGATATGTTTGGGATGCAATCATGCTGTCTGCTTCCTACTTGCGTCTGCATACTTTGCGCATGCCGTGTTCAGGAAATTCTCATGCATTGCATGCATGAAGGGGTAGTGCAGATGTATGGACGGCCAAGCCTCGGATTGGCTTGTATGATGCAGCGCCCCAAAACCGGAATGGGCGAATGATCGCCTGTCGGTCTGACTGGAAAATTGAGAGAGGGAGGCTTGTGCAGGGTCAGGAACTGAATGTGTTCTCAGAGAAGACCAATCACCCCCTGTGGCGCATTGTGCGGAAGTCCGTGGCCCAGGCATTCCAGGCCAACAACATGAGGTGTTAGCACCACTCAGACCTCCTTGGCATTGCGTGTGCGTGTGACCACATGTGTCTACCTTGTGTCTTGCGCAGCTCGGCTAGTACCACTTTCGTGCCTGCATGCTTGTAGGACTCACGAGGGACAGAACATCTAGCAGCGTTGCCAGGGGCGTGCATCAGGAAAGCTTGCCATGACCCGCCATGTCAAGGGAAGCGTTGGCTCACTCAGATGTAGGGAGCTAGACATTTTTCCTGCGCAGGCGGTATCACGGTCATGTAGTGAATGTAGTCGGGCGCCTGATAGATGCTGTGAAAGCCGAGGGCCCAGACAGCGCTATTGACGTTTCCGATATTGCACAGAGGGAGTCCTTTGACGTCATTGGCATGGTGAGCCATACTGCAGGCCCATGGACATTACCCCAGTCATGTGTCCGTGTATGTAGCACCCTGCTGAAGATAAAGCCATCTCAATTCTCAAACGTGCCTTTCACATCACTCCTTGCGCATCGTACCAGCTACAACCTGTGTTGCTACGTGTGCAGGTGGGCTTTGGGAAGGACTTCCAGGCAAGCAGAAACATTCACAATGATGCAGGTCAGACCTTCCGCCTGGTGGGGTCGTTCCTGGTGGAAGCCGTGAAGCGTAACGGCAACCCCTTGCGGCAGTACTCTCAAAGCCCGGTACAAGCTCGGATTCCCTGAGCCCATCTCGCGTCATTGTGATTCAGGCACCACACCGCAATGCTGCTCCTGGAAATGGGCTGCGTTTGAAGCTTTGTCAAGCTACCTGTCATGTCGTGAAGTTGAGCAGCTGCCAGACTCTATGTTACGACAGGCGTTCTCGTCCTCGTCCTCACCATGGGCACAAGGATCTGCTATCTTGTGCAGTGTGGCAACGTAGCTTGAGCAAAATAAGCTTCGACAAAGCCATTCAGCTGATAGCCGTGGATCTTGCATGCAGGATGCTGTTCAGGGGCGCCTGGACTTTGAGCGGATAAACAGTATCATGAACGGGCTGATTGAGGACAACCAGGCACCAGGCTGGCTGGAAGAGAATCCTCACTCCATTGCGGGGCACATCCTCAACCTGAACGATCACAAGGGCAAGCCCCTCAGCAGGGCCCGCCTCATCCAGGTGAGCCTCTGCTAAGGATCAAACTTCAGAGTTTGCGCAGCCTCTCGGTCAACTGCAGGCGTGGGTCAACTGCAGGCGCGGGTCACAAGTGTGAGTGAGTCATGCAGCACGACTGATGAGATGGCGGCTGAGGCAGTGACCATGTGCAGGAGTATTTCATCTTCTTCATCGCGGGCAGCGAGACCACAGGACACACCATTGCCTGGACGCTGTGAGTCCCGACTGCTCCTATCATCATCCTCACTTGTGTCGTGGTGCTGGAGTGGCTCACGTATATGCCAAGAGGGTCCAATGCTTAAATGCCTCGTGTCCCTGAGCTGCAGTGAAGGGGGTGCGGCAGCTGGGAGGTCTATAAACCCTGCGATGCTGTTGCAGGTACTTCCTGGCCCAGCACCCGCAGGCCATGGCCAAGCTGGAGGCTGAGCTGGATGCTGCCGGCCTCCTTGTGACGCCTGAGCGCCCACAGGCCCGCGCATTCACCTTTGCTGACATCAGCAAGCTCCGCTATCTTGACTGTATCATTAAGGTGAGAGCAGGGACACAGCAGGCCTGCAAGAGTGTTTGCAACATGCCCTGTTCATCTTCAAGAAAGGTTGTTCGTCTTACCTGGGTTTCCACAGCACTGGCAAGGGGGCATATGTGTGGCGCACCATCAAGCAGTGGCCTTCAGTATTGGAACACTGCTCCTTGTGCTATCATCTCTGCCCTGCCCAAGGCATCAAGTAAGTAGCCTTGTGAGGACCGGTGCAGAAGCTTCTTTCAGAGGCCGCATGCATGCTATTGAGTCCCACAGGACAATGGTGCAGGAGGCCATGCGGCTGCAGCCAGTTGCGGCAATGCCGTTGCAGCGGGTTGCCGTGCAGGACTTCAAGCTTAGTAATGGACTAGTTGTCCCCGCGGGTGTCACCATCGACCTGGCACAGTACACAGTGATGCAGGACAAAAGCTGGGGCTGGAAGGATGGCGCTAGCTTCATCCCAGTAAGCCGTTCGCCTTGCCATCTGGAAGATGGATCCCAGGCTTTGCATGTCGTGCTTTGTAGTAGCAGGTCAAGCTCCTTGAGGCTGCTGCAAGGAACATCTGCAGTGGCGTCACACCATTTAACGTAATTGTGGCAACAGCCATGGCGAAGGGTGCTGACTAAAGCTTCTGTGGGAGTCTAGCAAATGTGCTTTGTCATACAAAATCTATGATGGACAGCTAGGGGTCTATATGGGCTGTGCAAACATATATTTGTGCTGGCGCAGGAGAGATGGGAGGAGCCTGACATGGAGTTCCATCACATTGGGAGTGCCAGCGGCACAGACAGCTCAGCATCAGAGCACCCCACTCTGGCCTCAGACGACCTGGAAATTGATGCAGCCCAGGGCGGAGCCAACAAGGTAAGATGTCCTTTCTTGCCACATGCCTGTCACAGATGCGAGCAGCTCATGTTGCAGAGGATGCCACATGCATGCCTAGGCCAACCACTCAATGACTTGGTACCCGCTAGCAGTATGGACAGTTGGAGGTGTGCAGCTGGCCGCATATGCTTTTCTGAGTCCGGCCTAACCCTTGGTAGGCTCATTTGCCACAGTTGGATACAACTCCATGGCTGAGTTGACTGGGGCTTCCGTGAAGCTTAGAGCCCTCAAATCGTGGCATCGCATGTGCAGACGCGGCGCTACAACCCCTTCGGCGGCGGCATCCGGAATTGCCTGGGGCAGCAGCTGGCGCGCATGAATGTGCCCACGGCCGTGGCCATGTTCGTCGCCAACTTCCATCTGCAGCTCACCCAAGAGGTGCGGTGCAAGGCCGGCCTACGGCTGCGCACGTTGAAATTCTGTCACTGCCCTACATGCGCATACATCCTTCAAAGTTGCGGCTTGTTCAATCATTAAGCCTGGACACCCCAGCCTTCATGGATTCTGAAGCGCTACTTACATCAGTTCAAAATGCTGTCGCTGTTGTTCTCCCAGACATGTGCATGCATTGAGGGAATGCACCCAGAGACACTCACGACACAGGCTTGTTTGATGCAGGATGCAAGCAAGTCTTTGGAGCAGCTTGAAGCTCTGCGAGGGACGCTGCAACCAGAGGCTGGCATCCACATGTACTGCACCGAGCGCGGCAAGCGTGAGGAGTAATCGCCGTTGCGGAGCATGCTGGTGCTCTGCAGCTGCAAGGACATTGGCATAGAGACGGGTATTCTTGTGGGCTTGAGGAGTCGCAAGCTAGGATGCACAGCCTGACAAGCCACAAGTGACGAGCTTTACATGTTGCATCCAAACTGTAGAGCACTCCTTTTAGCCCAGAGCAGCGCCAAGGCTACTTTGCAGGAAGTATTTGAGCACTATCCGGGGCTTGATGCTTGTTCTGGTCTGGCAATGCCCCTAAAGCACACAGCAAAGCACCTGCTTGAATTGCAAGGTCTTGGAGCAATGACAATTCCGCAGCCGCCAAGCTGTGAGAATCTCTAGATGATGTCTGCGTGGTACCATTGGGCAACCATTTCCAGCTACCCTGCAACCAATAACAGATACGGCATGTTTTGGCCAAAGCAGTAAAGAGCCTATGCGATTGCAAATGCTCCATCCATTGGAGCGCGAGGTTTTCGACTACATCACACACAGCCGCAGCTGAATTCAAAGCTTCGAAGCTGCTTCCTTAGTCAGGGTTCTACAAGAACGGAGTGCCCCAGCTGGAGTCTTGACGAATGGCTACCAGCTCAGGCACAATATACGTATACATATTCTATCGCAAATCTGTGGAAGAGCGCACCCAAGAACCTCATTCTTGTACAGGAGAGTGATCCGCTGTGACCGAGCACAATTAGCAGATATGCTCGTAGCTGCTTTGACCTAGCAGATCTGGTCTAGCTAGACCAGTCTATAGATTGCACTTTCATGGAGAGGTTCTGTACCGAAGCAACAAACAGTTAAGTGTAAGACATCACCAGCTTGAGTCACATGACATACACAGCTGCTGCTGTGCATCCCACAGTGGTGTTCACGGATTCATGGTCCGAGCAGGGCAGGGCCGCCCTGACTCAACTGCTCAGCTGAGATGGTGCCCATTTGGGAAGAGCGTCTGCTCTGTCTGTCGGCAGCTGTTTCACTGGCCGCATACTCTGCAGCATGCTGTCAATGCTTCCCCACCTCTCAATGGCCAACCTACATATGGCAGGCAACTGAAACACAATATCAAGTTTTCAAAAGCGGACTTCACTCGAATAGTATCTGAAAAATTTGAAGACACGTCTGACACAGGATTACCATGCACATGGGGATTCTTTCAGGGGCACACCTCCGGACGCCAATCTTCTCATAGAGCTGCATGGGCTGGAACTGTGGGTAGATGGGGTTCTGTGCTCTCATGTGCCTTAGCTTCTGCGCACAACACTGGATTTTAGCTCTTGCACAAACTTTGTGCCACATAGGAACTATGCATCAGCATCGCGCTCAGCCACATTGCGTGCTGCAGGGCTCATGTGAATGCAGAATCTATCACCTCTTAGGAGCTCAACAGCTCTGAAAAGCCTGCAACCACCCAGGGCTGTTGTGCAACTGCACCCTGCTCTCGGGTCTATCTTTTAAAAAACACTACTCTGACACTGAAGCAGAGGGTGCAGAACCTACCACCAAGTCCGAGTCCCGCAACTTGTACACAAATTTGGCGGTGTCCTTGGTCATGTATCTCTGCCCTTCCCTCACCGCATCATAGCCCTGCAATTCAGGCAGACATGCACCTTTGAGCTAGGGACCAGGATGTGCTTGCAGCTCCATAGGGCTGATGTGGCATTAGCCAAGCCCTCTCTGAAGGCAGCTTCCGCCTGCTGGAGAATTGTCGTTGTGGCTAGCTCTGAATTGAAGGTGCAATGGACCAGTATGGAGTGTAGCTCGACGAACTGGCATGGAGGAGTTCTGCAGCCTAATGGCAGATCATACCTGACAGCACTGCTTGCAGATCTTCTGCCCTGCCGGCCAGTCTGCAAAGGCTCCGCAGTCCCGGCAAAGCATTAAATCATGCACCAGCTTGTGGAAGCTGGTGAAAGTGGACTTGGAAAAGTAGTCCTTGGGGACTAGGAATCTAGCTGTCATCAAGTCGCCGACTAGGGGGTCCCAGTAAAGGTGACTTGATGATATGGTCTCGTAGAAGCTTTTGCACACCTGCACAGAAAGAGAGCCCTGAGACTCTCTGATGCATCATTACGGCTCACTCGGTATTCATCTAAGCAGCTTGGGGGCAAGCCTGCTGTTCCAAGCGGACACCTTGAATGGGACTTTCCAAGCACTATCTCTCAGGAGGGTAATAAAGGACAGAGCCAAAGCCAGCAGACCTGCATAGCTGCTATGCCAGAGGACAGATCCAGCCCTTGGAATATCATGCTCCAGATCTCTGGCGGTAAGCAGATATTGCTGGCTTGCTGGGTCAGATTACTGGAAGCCTGCTGAAAGGCCAGCACTTCCTTTCAGTACAAGATAGCGGGACTTTGGGAGTGCAGAGCTTATCGCAGAGACTGTATCTCGCTCGGACCTTTTCACAGCTGTGCTCCTGAATGGCCTTATCCACTAAGCTTGCAATCAGCTTCTTCTCATCATCTATAGCCTTCTGCGGGGCGCCAAGCCGGTCCGCTAGCAATTTCCTCACGTCCCTGAGCGACAAAGTGTCCTGCGACTCCATGACTAGGCTTCTGCTGGCTTGAAATTCCTCCCTTAAGCGAGCCTGAAATTTGCTCTGAGCCATACTGCTCAAGTCACATACGCCTACAGTTTCCTTCCTCGACGTTGTTGCAGCCGACACTGTCAAATTCTGACATCTATCGCCGGTCACGATCCATCCCAAGGTCTGCTGGCATCGCTGCTGTGGACTGAGCTGTTGTGGCATTCCTCAAATGCGTAAGCGTGGGTTTGCTGGGCACTCTGGGCCCGGATCTGCGGCCAAGAGAAAGCTGCCCGGTGTTGAAGTCGAGAAAGCACTCTGAAGGCGCTGAAGTGTTGAGTATAGTGGCATGGCTGAAAAAATATGTGTACTTGTGACCCTGACAGTGCACAATGGTCTCCTAGCACAATATATGAAATAATTCTGTTACAAATTCCCGAATTACGACATTGGTTCCCTAGTCAGTTGGCATGAGTCCTACAGGCTGATACATGACAACATTTGTATCTCTTGTCTGCCAGGCATGCATGCCGCCTACCTACTTGGTAGTCACAACACGCTGCTGCACCGCTGTGGTGCATGCCAGCTGCCTCTGGATACATTGTTTGTATACCTCCTGTCAGCCCCTATCGGTGACAGGTGACATCTAGAAGTTCTGGGCCACTTGACAAAGCTAGTAAGAAGAGCACACTCTGATCCAGTGACGACCGACTCTGAAATTCTGAGGAACAGCCCAGCCGGAGTGACCATCCATTCTGTCTGGTTACTCAGATTCTGGATATCCAAGCATGGGACCCACAAATCAACGTGGTGTTGTCATTTATTTCCCTCTGAAAACAACCCAAGTCTGACAGAGATCTGCAGATTGTGCTTGAGCAAGACCAATGACGTCGTCTTGCTACTGCAAAGATGTGGCAGAAGCGGCAGCAAATACCAGGAGCAGCTGTTGCCAAAGCCAATGCTGGATTTGGCAATGTCTGCACCTGTTGACACCAGGGCTCAAGCGTAAGAGATCAGTTTACTAGGCTTGCAGGTGCGTCTATTGTTGTGGAGTTTCACCAGCTTCCCCTGTGATCAGTGATCCAGGGCTGCATGGCTGTGTCAGATGAAAGCAATGCTGGATAGACTCGGTTTTGCGCGCTGTTGCTGCAAGGCTGTGTATCCTGTTGCCGGCGTGCGATCGCGCAGCAAGGCTCTGGCTCTGATGCGGCAAAAGAATTTCCTGCGAGCACCGTCTCCACTCGGCCGTGGACACACACGCCGCTGGAGGATGAGCTGAGCTTTGTGTACAGGCTGGCGCACGGTAAGCGCGCTGCTAATGTCAGATGTATGAAAGGTGTTCTGGAGCAGCGCATGCTGTTGCGCTGCGCTACTGCGTGTCGCGGACTTCTGGCAGCAAGCGGTAGGAGTCGCTGCTGAAGGGGTGATGCCCCTCGAGGGAGAGTGCTAACAGAGACAATTCTGCAGACAGTGCCCGCTGTAGGTGCAACTGAATAATACTTCCTTGATCATATGTGGAGTGCCGATGTCTCAAGAATAGGTCGCAAGAGTTGCCCTCTCATAGGGAAGCTGCCATCAGTCTGCAGATTGCTTGGAAGCACTAAGCAATTCTGCAGCTGCCTTGCGGGTCACCAGCTGCGGTCAAACTCTGCTCGCTGAATATTTGCAAGTCTGCATACCCCAGACGACATGCCGCTGCTGGTTAGGCTCAGCAGCTCCCGTAGCAGACGCCGTTTGCACAATTGCACTGCGGCGGGGGCATGCATGCTCCAACCTGCCCATTGGGCTGGACAGGGTACGGGCAGCCATACAGCGACCGTGGAAACTCCTGCAGGGCCAAATGCAGCAAATGTGAGCTGAACGCGGCTTCCAGTCACCATCACCCTCGTCATTGAGGTGACGCATTCATGGCAGAAAACATCTCCTCTGAGAGCTTACGGAAAGGCAACGAAGCTGCACAAGAGAGATGGCGTTCTGTCTAGGTTCTGGGGGCCATAACAGAGCAAACATACCGACTGTATGAATTTGCAAGGTTGACAAGTCCTGCGCGAAGGGGAGCGGGGGACTCACGGTGGGGCTCTTGGTGCCGGACTCCATGATGACGCCGCTCTGTGCTGGGTCGACGTAGCGCACGCTAGGCGCGAGCTGCTGCAGCACAGCGGGGGCCACTGTGCGGGAGACGGTGGAGGGGGCGGGCGCCTCTGTGGCCGGGTTGCTGGCGCCGCTCATCAGCTCGCACTCCTGCAGCCTGGATCCGCAGTCGCCGCCTGCAACACGCACACCTCTCACCCTCTGTGAGGCAGCGCCGCTCTGCGGCATAGATGATGTGCACACCAAGACAGGAGTTTGGTCCAGCACGCGCCTTGGTACAGCAAAGCTCTGGGCAGTCTACCCATGGTGTCTCTGAGGCTGCTTGGGACTCTGTGAAAGATAGAAGGACGATCACGGGAGAGGCTTGCGGATGAGAAGGCTGGGAGGGCGCGCACACCTGCGCAGCGGCGCCAGTGGGTGCACTGGGAGTCCATGTCGCAGTGGCGCGCGCAGGTCTCCAGGTTCTGCACGTGCGGGATCACGCGCAGCGTCTTCCCCTCCAGCTGCACGTACCCCTTGCCATACGCCAGCACGTTTGCCTTGGGCGCTGCGTCATCTGCAGAACAGCCCACTAACTTGTCAGCATTTGAGGGCACCAGGAATGCAGGCATTTGAGCTGCGCAGACAGTGGCCCTGCTGACATGCCTGCCAGAAGCTTCTGACATGTGGCAGCATTGGTGCGCCTGCCAGGCAGAAGCCTGTATGCACTGAGCCGGCCTGACAGTACGCAGGACTGACCTTGGACATGGAAGTAGCTGGACTGAGACTCATCGTCCTGCTGCTGCAGCAGTGAAGGCCGGTTTGCGCTGTCACTGAAGGAGCTCTGCTGGAGCCAGGAGTTCTGCACAAGGGCATGATGGTCAGGATTGTGCCAGCAAGAGGACTTGATATAGCTTCTTGGACAATTGGAGAACCCCAGACGTGATGTATGCATTGCTATACTTACCCCTGACCTCCATGCACTCATCAGAGGCAATCAAGTAGGGCATCAGATAGCCCTATGTTGACGGTGATGACACAAGCTGAGGTGAGCAGGCAGGTCTGAATATGCTTATGAGGAGCGAAAGCTAGGTACAAATTCAGGAGAGCACATACCATCTCGGCGCCGCCGACGTCGTTGAGGCTCTGCTGGGGGCTGGGGGAGTTGCGCGCGTACCACTCATGACCAGGGGCATGCCCTGGCCCCATAGGGCTGGGTGAGTATGGCGGCGGATGTGGCGGACTCTTTGGTGGCTTCCCTTCGCCCCCACCACCGGAGCCATTGCCATTGGAGCCACCGCCAGAACCATCGCCGTTGGAGCCCCCGCCAGAACCATTGCCGTTGGAGCCCCCGCCAGAACCATTGCCATTGGAGCCACCGCCAGAACCATTGCCATTGGAGCCATCGCCGGAGCCTGAGCTACCACCACTGCCGCTGCCAGAGCCACTGCTGCTGCTTCCAATGTTTTCCGTGGCAAAGCTGGTCACACCTGCAACAGGCACCACACACTGAGCGCAGATGTTCATCTGGGCTTGCGGACCATGCCAGCTGCAGCACACACAGGCACAACACGCCTATTTATCTGCAGCCTGACAAATTAGCCAGATGAATTTCTCAAGAGATGGCATGCTGGGGATGAACAGCCATGCTCCTCAATCCTCACAGGTAGAAATTGCAGAGGGCCTTCGAGTGAGTAAGGTGGGGGCCTTCATTGGGCTGTCATGAGATGGCCCACCGTTCAGTGCTGAATTGACGCCAGCAAAGGCATCTGTCAGGGACGATCCCACACCCGCTACACCCGACAAGAGTCTTCTGGCGATCTTGTGCTTCACCTCTGTATTCCCCTGGACCCCTTCAAGGCCCTCCTGTACCTTTGCCTGCAGCTCCTGTGCAGAGCACAACAACATCAGCGCTGTGCTCAATCTCAGCATCCTATGCACAGTCCAAAGCGCTCAGATGTTATGTCACGTCTTCTGACTGACACAGGTTAACATGCAGCTATGATGCACCACCTTGCAGGGCGCCAAGAGCATGGCAGGGAGACAGATGCTGGCTCATTAATTGTGGCACCGTACCCAGCGGTATGACGTGCTCAAGGCTTCGTTAGATGGGGAAAGAATGTACAGAGCTAATTTAGAATTAGATTGTGCCAGTGGCCTAGCAAGTTGGCTAGGGAGCGGCACCTGCAGGGCAGCCGCTCCGGAGTCCAGGCTCTCGCAGTAGGAGCCCTTCTTCTCCACTGCCTCAGGCACACACTTGCCCTCATGGCAGACCGTTGTTGCTGCTGCTGCTGATGACCCATGCAACAGCTGCTTCCTGGCTGTTACACCTGTTAGGGGATTGCAGGCGCTGCTGCTGGTGCATGGCTGGCATATTCTGCCTGCTTCGCCTGCAGTAGCACAGCCTCATGAGCTGTCTAACAAGCGTGCAGAGCCTGCTGGCAGTTCCCCGGTGCATACAATACCTGAAAAGGGGCCTTTAAAGACAATGCACTGTAACGTAGAAAAAGCGAAACTCTGTCACCGGTGCGTGACGCAAGGTGTAACGAGGCCTGCAATGGCCTTTCAGCACAGCTATCTATTCCCCTTCTCACTGTATGACAAGCTGGAAAGTTCTTGTGAAAGTGATGTACAAAATTTGCAAGGCCCAAAACCCCGGCAAGGCGACTCGAGGCTGTCTCGTTTCTGCAAGCGCGAGCTCTGCCGCCGGCTCAAAAGAGTCCGTCCACGGCTGTCTGTGCCATATAAAGGACGTAATACCAGTAAGATACCTATCTGGGCTTCTCCTCCTTCGCTACCGTGCTGCAGTGGGTCACCGTGCGCAAGCCCAGCCTACAGGATCGGGGTGACCAGCAATGCTTGCTGAGGCTGGATGCTGTTATTCCGATGCATAAGCTCCCTTTGAGGGCATTTACCACCGAATGCGTGTGCTCAGATGTCCAACTATTCACTAAGCCGCGCCAGGGCCTGCTGATGGAAGACAGACAGCGCGGCCATATGACGCTCCAGTTGCTGCATGGACTGCTAAGACCGTCCCCACTCTTTCAGATGTACGTTAGGGCCTCACCTGCGTTTCTCAAGACTGCTCCATGTATCCCGCCCGCTGTCAGGATGCAAAGGACTGCGACCAAGAGCGCGTTCATGACGCTGCTCTTGTCTGTGCCCTGGACGTTTAACTCCCTTGTGCCATCATGTGATCGCTCCAAATACTCCCTTCTGCCAGTAGCTCCACTTGCAAAAGACTTACGGCTGCCTCACGCTTGCTTACTCGCGCCTGTCTTGAGATCCGGCAGCTAGTTCCGATACAGCTGTGTCAAATCTGCTGCGCCTGAGCTGCCCTATCCACACGCCAGGGGCTGAAGCTGTTGTTCAGTAGCTCTCTAATGCCTACAGAAGGCGGGTGTATGGGCATCAGTGATCCGCTGGAGCGATGACCATCGGATCAATTGGTAACCCCGCCCTTTCGGAATCAGTGCGTCAGCGCGGTGACAAAGAGATTCACTATCTGCAGAGGGCCACGACAGCCCTCAAAGCCCTAGAGCTGTCATCAGAGGGTATACAGCCAAAGCTTTACTAAGGTGCGACGATTTCCAGGAGTACGCGGTAGCCTACAGTTTTGAGCTGGCTGAGCGAAACACTACTGGCAGCGGCGTCAATGGGAGACGCTGTCCTCAGCCGCGTATATATGCCATGTGATGAGCCTGCAGGGAATCGTTGCTGTTCGCAGACAAGTCTAGACATCCTGCAGTCCCACGATGACTCCAGCAGCTCCGGACAGTCCTGATTCTGAATCCGGACCGTCGATTGCGGTGTGTGCTGCTGTCTAGACAACAGTGCCTTCTGCAGAGTAGCAAGTCAATATGAAGATTGTGCATAGATGGCATACGAGCGGCAGCATATGTCTACTGAGACAGGACCGACATCAGCAGCCAAGCAGGTGTCATACAACCGTAGAAGGTTCCCCGCAGGTGCAGCAAATAGACCTGGGCATTTATCTGCACATGCCGTCCCGTCCGTGCAAAATAGGCTTGAACAACTGGGAGACAGCCCTTCGTATTCCTATGTCTATTTGCTTTTTATTGTGCCTCTATGTGCCTGGGACACTCACACCCTCCCACACAAATGTTGCCAAATCACATGTCTGGTGTCTCATTTTCTGCCAGGTTGTGTGGCCAATGAGGCCCTTGCCACTGACAAACTACGCAGCTCATAGAAGACGACATGCCGTATCAATGTAAACATATAGCCTTGGGTCGAAGATGTCGTGAGAAGGAACGCATGCTTGTCCTTTGGCTGATTGTGTTTGTCCATATCACAAGACACTTCGATCCAAGGTAGGGGAAAATGAAATCGATGTCGAAGGATACTGCCATTGCCATGGCTCTTATTGCCATCTCTGCAGGCCTGGTCCTTACACTCAGAGGAGGCTCCTGGCAGAGCTCTGCATGTTGAGCATCCAAAAGCAGGTGGACAGAGACATTGCCATCTCGCGCCGTCTCACAACAGATACACGATCTCCCGACAGCGTCTGCATGCGACTTGCTCCCCTTGTAGGCCTGATACAAGCCAGCCTAAGAGATGTTGCTATGCCATCCTATCCAGGGTCACTCCTCACCTCAATATGTTCACGTCCTAAAGTTCAATGGCCCTTCAGAGTCTGCAGTCCGCACCTCATGCATCAAATGCCCTGGGTCTGAGCGGGCGCAGCACCATAGCTGAGCCCTTCTGCATGAGGCCGCTGCAATTCCCGCTGATCACACTCCAAGGCTCAAAGCCAAGGCCTTTAGGACCACAAGATGGATCTCTTTTCTACAAGACGCAGCCGCCCTTGACCTTATTCAGATCACAGTCTGACAGCAACTCCACTGTTACTTCAGCCAATCTTCCATACAGGCTCTCTCAGGTCACAGGTCAATTCCAGAAGCCGAGTATGTCTCATGGCCACAACCTCAGCAAGCTGCATGTGCCGCGTGAGCCCAAGCAGAGCTGCCATAAGCGTTAAATGGAACCAGTCTCCTTTTGAGCTGTTTCTGTCCAGGATGCAACAGCAGCACCACACAGACCCTTATTGTGTCTGTCATTCCCAAAACTACCTCACCCAGGACTCGGCGCCTCAAGGCACATAACAATAAACCAGCAGATACCCAAACAACTCCTAATAAGCCGGTCAGAAGATGCTGCACTCTGTCACCCGTCCTAACCAGCCCCTCGCAGGACAACCTCAGGTGCACCACCATGGTTTGTGAAGCTTCGAATATTAGGCCTGCGCCGCAGGCTGGACGGGCTGAGCAGTTTTGGCCCATTCCGCCAGGCGCTCAGCAGCGCTGGCTTCCAGAGCCTGGCGTGCCAGCAGGTCGTCCCAAGTGTTCTGCAGATTGCGCTGCTCTCGCTGCTTTGCCAGGTGCGGGCTGATGCTGAGGCAACCACCGGAGGGACTGGGGCGCAGCGCTGGGGGCGCTTTCCAAGCAGGCGCGTCCTTCGCAGACTCAAATGGCTTCAGCAGCCGGCTGCAGCTGTCCTGGAATGACGCCTTGGGCAGCGGCACATCGGCGCCCAGCTGGGCTGCCTTCAGTGCTTTGCCGAGGCGGGACCCATGCGCAGCTGCAGCTGCTGGCACACCTGCTGGCGCATTGGCAAGTGCCACCCCTGCGCACACAGATTCCATGATGAGCTTGACATCTCACACCAGTGCAAAGCCATCAGCTGTTGATTGTGTTGTCATGACAACTGTGTTACAGTGGTGTGCTGTGGGCCGTTAAACTAAGTTTACCTGATGCAAGGCGCAGCACAAAGATCGAGCAAAGCACAATTCTGGCGAAGCCTTACCAGCATTGCCACTCCCCTCAGCTGAGATCTCCAGCCGCTTGGTTTCCAGGTCATGGCGGGCCTTCAAGTCGGCACTGACCTGCCTTGCCAGGGACCCCACATCCACGTGCTCTAGACCTGGGGTCAAACTGCCTTTGGCACTCATCTGCAGCCTTCCGCTGTGCAGCTTCTTGAGCGGGAGGCAGCTGGCTGGCACGCCAAAGGAGGGCGGTGCCGGAGGCATGATGAGTGTGGGAGTGCTGATGGCATCCCTGCTTGGAACCGGAAACTCCAGGGTGGCTGCAGGCCGCCCAGGCGTCATGAAGTCAGTCTGTGTTTGCTCTGACGGGCACATGGTAGGGGAGGCAGGGGACACATCCATCCCAGACGCTGGCTCTGCTGACAGGGCCCTCTGCAGCAGGCAGGGTAGCTCGCCAGCAAAGGATGGCTGACAGCCCATCTGCAGCGGTGAGCTACCCATTTCTGATATGGGCGACAGCCATTTGGGTGTCCCGGGGCGGGGTGATTCCCGGGGCGTGCTGACGTCTGACAGCTGTCCCGCTGAGAATGATGGCGTGAGGGCCTGCACAGAAAGGCCAATGATGTCTCAATGACAGGACATTGTCAAAAGGTGTGTCTTCAGAACTTCACCATTGGCAAGCTCCTTATGAGCATCCTGCAGACAGAGGTGGCGAGCACCGCAATCTGTCCATACAAAGCCACCCGGGGCCAACATGTGCACTGGCGCCGTGCCTATTGAAGGGTGCACACCTGGGAGCCCTCCCATAGCAGGCTGCCAGAGGAGTGGTTGCTCAGCTTGCTTAGCAGGGCACATGCCCCGTACAGTGAGGAGGCCCTCTGCCGCGCTGGCGTCTGCGGCTGCCAAGCAAATGCCTCAATGCCCTCTACGTTGTGTTTCATGTCCTCGACCACAGCCTGTGCAGCATGACACAAGTCAGCCAACCCCACACCTTGAGTACAGCCCATGACATGCCTGACACCCGCCATCAAGACAGCACACAACGAGACCCACCCAGATGATGCATCCAGAACAATAGGCAGCGCATACTCACCGAGCGCAGGCGCCTCACAGCTCCGCCAGCAGGCGAACTCAGGGGGCTGGCCCAGCGAGAGCCCTTGTTACATGCGCTGCGGTTGGTGCTCCTGGGAGCCTTGCTCCCCAATGTTCTGCCCTTCCTGCATGCCTACACAACCAGCACTTCCATGCTTAGCACACAGACGGGAATGGTGATGAGCACTGTATGTCTGCAATTCGATTGTTAAAATGTGTGCCACTTGGGATTGGACACTAAGACTGATCGCAGGCAGCCTGGGATCCAGGTGCGACTCACCTCAGGATCAGCGCTGACAGAGTCTTCCCTGCTGGGGATAGTCAAGGCAGGGGGCCGCTGTGCTCCCTGGCTGGGACGCTTGCTTGCCAGGTTGCACCTCTTCCTGACCTTCAGGCCAGTGGGCGGCTTGGCATCCTCAGCAGCAGCCGCCTTACTTACGCAGTCCTCCTTAAGCACGGCTGAGGGCTTGCAGTCCTCTTGCAGCTCCCCGCCACTTAGCTTATGAGGGCTTTCCCCTTTTGAAGTCTCTGCAGACGCACAAGTGCATCTCTCTCTATTGAGGATAGGGACAGCGCGCCTCCCCTTATTCAATTATGATGTCATACTCGCTCACAATACAACTCGAGCACAACAAGCGCGGAATGTGAAGCCAGTACCAGAAATGAGGGTCGTATTCCTTGTCCTGGCCTGCAGTGGGTACCTGTCTCTCCAGCGCCCTCTGTAGCCTCAACTTTGATGCTAGGAGATGCACTGTCATGAGCAGGCTGCCTGCACATGCTGTGCTGATCCCCGCTACCACTCTGGTGCTCCAGGCTGTCCGACTCCCGATTGTCAGCCGCCATGCTCGCAGTACGGCACGACTGCCCTACCGCATGCTGATCCCCAAATCCTGCGCCAATCTGCAGGCCAAGAGTGCCAGGTCAGCGCGGCGCACACCACAGCATGCAAACACAGCCACCACATCGCACTGTGCTTTATATGCAAGACTGCACTGCCTGTCCGATATGTCACTTCACACTCAAGGGTCACTCACCAGGTCCCTCAGCTGGGTGCTGCGCGAAGCCTTGGAGTTCTCCGAGGACGTTGCAGTTCTAATGTCTGCAACATCCACCTTTGCCCGCTTCCGAGGTGTACTGCAGCCGTGCTTGTGATCTGCAGGAGGCCATCTGTCAGTGAAATGGTGCTGTGAATAGGTGCAGCATCTTGTGGAATACCTTGAGTGGCTCATTCATCAGGCGCCAGATAAAAATACCTATCAGTCTGCGATGCTTACAATAGCATGACAGAGGCACACTACCTGAAGCCTTTTGTGTGCGCGACTTTTGGTTGGACTTTGCCCTCCTGGGCTTCCCACCGCCTGTCTTTGCACCCTGCGCTGAGCTGCCATCGTCGCTGTCACTGTCGCTGTTCTCCTCCTCAGAGCTGTCCCCGCTCTTGCCGGCTGCCGCTGCTAGAGCCGCATTTTTGCTCTCCTCAAGCGCCAGCTGGAGCATCTGGCGTTCAGTGAGGCCACCTGCCACACAGACAGGTCATCTCAGCCTCACAAGGCTCTGGCAGAGCGAGGTAAGGAGCATGAACAAGTGCAGACAGCAATGCAATGCCTGCACCTCAGCAGGTTGCATGGAGGCAGGAAATTACTTGGACACAGCTCGATGGCTGCACTACTCCTTTTGGAGCTGAGAGACCGGCTGAATTCCATGATGTGTGCAGGATCCTCTGCTGCTCCAGCTCCTAGACCTTCAACTGTCTCAATACACTTCCCATGCTCATCAGACCTGCAGCACACCAGGGCAGTAAGCTTCAGCAACCCCAGTAGACATGTACTATTGGAGGTTGAGCAGATCAGCATGGACAATAGAGCCCTTTCGCTCGTGACTACATGGGACCTTAGCTACGTTGATAGCAGGACCGGAGCTGACACCCAAGCTGTCTGGACAAAAGTGGCCTCTGCCTGGGACACCTGGAGCTAGATACTTTCAAGGCAAAACCGCAGAAGACTGTTGCAAACTGCACCAAGCAGCACATCGTAGGGCATGATACCACAATCATAGATGCGACCACGCTGCAATCGAGGCAAGGTCCTACTATACATCTTTCCGCCGCTTCAGCCGCTCCTTCTGATCACTCAAGTCAGCACCAGAAGCGATGCCAGGAGCCCTGCCTCTCACAAGAGAGAACCTATTATGCCTGGTTCACAATAAGGTCTCGCTCTTGCACAAGAGAGCGACTCTGAACCCCTACACGGGCTTCACGCGGCTTTCACGCGAACGTTCCCTGGCACACTTTCCGGCTCCGTAATGGACAGTGCACAGTCGCACGCTGGCAGCGCGGCATAACGCGCCATACACAGCATCATCTTGCCTCTTCTGAAGCGTTCCAGTGACCATCGGACACGGTTTGCCGGCCAAGGCAGGAGTACTGTTGAAAGCGAGCCTCGCAGGACCTCAACATCCCAGGCTTTGGAGGACTGCTGCTGCGCTTGGAAGCTTTACCTGGTAAATGCGAGCACTTAGCGTGCAGCCCGCCACCGCAGACGCTTGCATCTGAGCAAACATCTGCTCGGCAAGTTTTTCGCCCAGACCTCGCTATGGCCAACCCTTCAGCTAATGCGCTGTTCGTACGCCATCTTCCGTCACTTAGTCCGCCATACGTGCCTCATCTGTGGTGTGATGAGGTTGGTTGGCAGAGGGCAGTTGTCGCAGCGCTGCCCGCTCTAGACAGGATACTTAGTAATTCCCAGTGGCACCCCACCTGGTCGCACATCGCATGGAAACTTCGCTGGATGCATCGCTGTAGACTGGAAAGGCGGTCATCCACTTCATCAAGATTGCATATCAGATTTTGGTCTGCCTCACTGAGAAAGGTGCCGTCTTGTCGTCGAGTACTCTGGTGACAAAAGATCCCCCACATTTGGCTGCGGCTGCTGGCAGCCCTCTGAGTCGCTGGCTACCCCCTTGCCGACGTTCAGCTCGGAGGCAGCACGTTGCACGCGCAACAACACAAAAACAACCCTCGGTGCAAGAGGTATCTGTGGGAGAACCACCTCTAGGCGCAGCGATGGCAGCCAATGAGAAACCACAGCCGGGCACTGCTGCCGAAGGCATGGGCGTTGCGAAGCAGGGATGGTTCACAGAGCTTAGCACCATGTGGCCTGGCCAGGGGTTGTCGTTGAAGGTAGAGGAGATACTATACCAAGGCCGGTCCAAGTTCCAGGTGTGATGGCCCTTTTCGATTGTACAGCCATGTCAACTGGTAATGCAAGATATCTGCTTCCGAATACGCCCTAGGATGATCTTGAACCAGAAGGTTGCTATGTCTCTTACCAAGCATGTCCCACCCTCTGCTCATGGGTGCAGGACGTATGCGTGTTTCAGTCGCCATCCTTTGGGAAAGTTCTTCTACTAGATGGGGTCATACAGTGCACCGAGCGGGACGAATTCAGCTATCAGGAGATGATTGCCCACATCCCACTGTGCGCACTGGAAGTGCGCTCTCGCTCAGCCTTCGCCCCATGATCTGACACAAGCATGCAATCGCCAATGTCAAGTCTACTTACCTGATGGAGCTTGTTGACAGAAAGGGACGACTCGTCAGAGGCCAGCTGGTATGTTTAGAATTGAACGTGTATATCGCATGCGTCACGAAGCAGAAGTTTCTTGAAGCATCTTTGCGGCGTTGCAAGTGCATACCAGCTGGTAAGGCATTGATGCTGGTGCTTCAAGCCTGGCCGATCACGACCATCAGGCCAGAGGCAAAGAGCTTTGTGGGTGGCTCTGCATGACGCTATGTGCGGCTGCTGCCACAGAAGGAGCCACAGAAGGTGTTGGTGGTGGGCGGCGGGGACGGTGGAGTCCTCAGAGAGGTAGCTCGACACCCCGGCATCCAGGAGATCCACCTTGCTGAGATTGATGAGTGAGTCCCCATGGCGCTCATCTGCTTGGCCTGGCACTTAGCCAGGCACCGGCAACACTGGTACTGGAGGCATTTCATTGAAGTCTTGCTTTAGCGCTCGTACTTGGATGGTGCACACCTGAATGCAGAGTCATGTCTGCAGAATGGTACCAGCAACTTCAAAGAAATTCTTTCCAGAGATGGCCTTGGGCTTTGATGATCCTCGCGTGAGGGTTCACATTACGGACGGCATCAAGTTTGTCCAGGAGGCAGCAGAGGGAACTTACGATGCAATCATAGTTGACTCATCTGACCCTGTGGGGCCTGCAGAGGTGCTTTTTCAGAAGGTGAGCCAATTGCAGCCCAGAAATTTATCAATGCAGGGTTTTACCGATCTCACCTGCTTTTTAGCAAATGTGTGCTTCAAGTATGGCCTGTCTCCACCATTCTGACAGAGCTGTGCCAACATGCAGCCCTTCTTTGAAGCCATGCACCGAGCGCTGAAGCCTGGCGGCATGGTGTGCACACAGGTCAGTTCCCAGCCTGTCTGTTGAATCAGTCTGTGTGCAGGCCCTGCAGACGCTGAATGGCCTACTAACATGCTGCAGCGCTCCACTGTCGCCTGTAAGCTGATGTACGGCTGTGCAAAGTGTCTACATGTGGAGCCTTGGGGCAGAGTCCTGCCTATCCGGCGATCACCATTTTGCGCACACTCATGCAGGGTGAGAGCTTGTGGCTGCATCTTGAAATTATAAAGTCCCTGGCCGCTATGTGCCATGAGGTTTTCGTGGGCGGCACAGTGCAGTATGCTTACACCACCATCCCAACATATCCTAGGTGGGGCCCAGACTGCAGTATATAATCCATGCTCACAACAGCTTCCTGCTCACCTAGCAGGACAATCCCCTGGTGGCTCAGTGCCCTGTTTTATCCTGCCTCACAATCCACATCGGCCTTGCTTTTCATACATCAACCCAGGACCTGGCATAAGAACTATGTGGGTGTGCAGCGGTCAGATTGGGTTCATGGTATGTGCAAAAGGAACCGGCAAGGACTTCAAGATGAACATTCCCAGGAGGACGCCACCCTCTCAGGGCCCAAGCGGCTACCCACCGCTCAGGTACCAGACCTGATGGGATCATCACTCTAGGGGATGCTGTCAAAGTGCAATGCCACACCTGTTCATCCACCACCTGATTACTTCATCTTCAATGAGGACCTAGGACCGGGTCAGCTGGGCGTCCCTCTGCATGAAAGGTCCGCCCCTGTTGTGTTTACTCAGCCGAGATCTGGTCTGCCTGAGTGTTTTGGGTCACCAGGCTGAGAGATAGCATTGATGCTGCAGGTACTATACAGAGCAGATACACCAGGCGTCATTCACTCTACCAAAGTTTGCGCACGATGGGCTCAAGGGCAGTCTCTCGACCACTCTCTAATATCCACTCAGGGGTGTCAGACAACCTGACTGCACAGCATGCTGAACG
Source organism: Coccomyxa viridis (assembly GCA_963930925.1). NCBI lineage: Eukaryota > Viridiplantae > Chlorophyta > Trebouxiophyceae > Coccomyxaceae > Coccomyxa > Coccomyxa viridis. The sequence goes on along the minus strand of CAWVOJ010000008.1, from coordinate 22,062 downwards.
GGTGTTTCTTGTGCACATTGCAAGCAGTGGGATTGCCAGGTTTACCATTGGTGGCCACTGCGAGCAGCTGACGGGTTTTCTAGCTGTGTGCCAGCTACAGAGGCTGCATGCGGCACGATGATAAACTCATGAGGTCTTTCTGTGTGCACTGCCATTGTACATATTTAAAGACGTACCGATCAGTGTCCATTTGCAACAGGCATGATACATATAGAGCCCTGCTCACAGGCTGAGCGCTTGCCTTTGCAATCATGCTTCCAGCCATACATGTGAGATTCATCAACATGCCTGGCATGGTGTCTAAGGTATACCTATGAAGGAGCACTGAGAGCTCCTTAAGAGTGCTACTGCTGTCGCCATGCTAAACTCCAGAAAGCCTAAGATGCCAAGCCTATCGCAGTCAGGGGTAATTAATATACCCCTAATCGCAGCCTGCCACACGTGGGCACCATCAAGGTTTCTACAGACATCCGAACATTCCGCAATCATTGGCAAGCCCATACATTCCTCAGAGAGAGAAACATGACATCTCTTCCAGCCACCTAGGGCTGATCCCAGTCTGCGGAGACGTTCGGTAGTGAGGGAGCAAAGGTCACTTTCAGACCCTAACGTTCCATCGTGTGCGACAGAAGTCTCTGTGAACTCACCCCCTGAGAAATATTTTTGATGGCGTATGAGCGCATTGCTTTCCCCACGCCCGTTTAGCTCCTTCACAGTATGGCCTAGACGAGCAAGCACAGTTAAGGAGGGAGGGACAGATAGCCTCAGCTGTTCAGAATCAGGTGACAGCTTGGGGTATTCAGTATGGGGAGTAAAGGAGTATCAAGCGTGCCCGTCCTGGACCGCGATATTACGAGGCGTATTGTTGAAGGACTGAGTATGAGCGATGTGATCTCGATAAGCCAAACCTGCAGATCGTTCCGGGAGCTTTCATGTGGAGCTTCACAGCTGCGCTGCTCTCTACTCTCGGTTCCAAAACCTGTAGAAGCAGAAGATTCGTTCACGGAGTTTGTCCGAAGCAGATGCAGTCGTGGCATGGAAGTAAGCTCCTATTCTTATCGATAAGTTGTTCCTCCACTTAAGTCCCCAGGACAGTCTTGCGCATCGAGGCTGAGCATAAGGGATATCTCTTGGACTTTGATTGTACTCATGTTGAATGTTTTGCTGTTGCTGAAGCCGACTCCATGATATTTAGCAGTGGTATGAGATGCTCTCAACCCTCACATAAGACATCATTGCCATGCCAGGTGGAGAGGCTCCATCTTATTCGAAACGAGTATCCATGGATGTGGTTTGGAGACAGATCAATTCTGCGGTGGTGCAAGCACTTGCAGCCTCAGCTAGCCCCGACCTTGACGACGCTCATTCTTGGGAATGTACATCACTTAGAGATTACCAGCACAGGGGGCCTTCTGGTGTGTCCACACCCTTTCCAGCCTTGCGAATGCGTCTGATCTGTGAGATGCACCCACAGGCATCTGCGTCTGAAAACTAGATCCTCTCTGCCCATGTCTTCAGGCTTGCGCCACTATCTGCGCAGCAGTGGGTGTGTGCAGGTGCAGCTCAGTGGCTGCTGCTCACTTGCGGCCAATGTCACCAGCACCATACCATGACAGCTGGCTGGGACTGCAGGCAGCCCTCTCAGGATGCTCCAGGCTGAGGCACCTGGTGCTGTGTGAGTGGATGGGTAAGCATGAAAGGCTCATCTGGGGGACATCTCATCTAAGCCTTGAGAGGTGCGAGGAAGACCAGCGCATGGTAGAGACGCTATCAGAGAAGCTGCCCAGCCTTGCTGTCCTGGAGCTGCAAGTGGACGGATACATGAGCCTGCAGGCTGCAGCGTCCGGCGTCATGGAAGTGACGCCCAGCCAGCAGACGGCAGGCCTACCCAAGCCACACAAGCGAGACAGGCTGCACTTTGACCAGGAGCTCATCAGGGGCATATTCCAGTCAGAGGCGGCAGGCATGCAGCTGCTGCAGATTGACTGTGGCTTTGGTCCGGACCAGATGGACTGCATGTGCCTTCCGCCCACACTGCGCTACCTCTCCTCACCATGCAGGTCTGTGCACACATTCCCCTGCCGTGCCTGTGGCCTGCCGACCAGCCAGCTTCAGGGCAGATTCGCAATGTGTCCCACTCTGCAAACATTGCCGGTGGACATGCTGCACTTGCGTTGCCAGACATTTCGGCACAATTGCTGATGTGCATCCTGCTGTACGACGCACATCGGCCTGCAGCATCATGGAAGGGGCTGCTCACAAAGACCTGAAAGATGCTCCTTCATGTCCAGCTTTGGAGCCATCAATGGCGCCATCGAGCCAGGCTCCAGCATACTGGAGGAGGCAGTGCTGTTCCTGGGCATCGCGGAGAGTGTCAGGACGAGATGCTTGGAGCTCTCTTCATTCACATGGGCGATCCTCTCAGAGATTCTGCTGCCATCAGCCCAGACTTTGAAGGCTGTGATGCTGCTACTAGCATCTGCGCGTGGATATATCTCGGTATGCAGCCTAGATGCTGCTTGCTGAAATTATGGTCATGACTCTCCCCAATGAGTGCTGTGGAGGCTTTAATGAACACTATCATCTGAAATTGCACCAGGATGGTCGCGCAAATGTAGCCAAATCTGTGATCAGACACACTATTATGCATGAAACTTTGTGTAATCTCTCCTTGCACTGCAGTGCGAGCATGCGGGAGAAAAACATACCTCACATGGCATGGCAAGCAATTACTGTGTGGGTGCCAATACAGGAGTCATCTCCAGCGTACGAGGAGCACTATTACCGCGTTGCAAAGGAGCTCTCATTGCCACAACTAGGCTTTTTTGGCGGCCCTGTGGAACTCTGGCTGCACATTTGCAGCGAGAACTCAGAGCAGCATGGTCTAAGGTTGGCTCAGCAACCATACGAGTTTATCTGACAGAGTAGACTGGCTGCTCAGTGACAGCCCAGAGAGAGGCATGCTGAGGCTCAGCATCCTTGGCGTGGAGCTCCAAGAACGCCCTGCTCACCTCTCTGTTCAAAGGACTCAATTGCATCTTTCATCGCAAGCTGACCTGAGTATACCTTGTGCCTGTGCAGGTTGACAAGACTGAAAGTGTTGTTCCTCTTCTACAACGAAAAGTTCAGTGAAGGGATGGGTGTTGGAAGGATGAACGAAATGCTGCAGGCCACAGCACAGCTCACAGCTCTGCGGAGCCTGCGGGTGAGATTCCTGCACAAGCTTGTTAGGGCATGCAGGAAACAAGCCCCGCTACACCTTGGTTTCTGACATCTGCATGTGGGTCAAGCCTGGCAGCATGCGCACCAGCAATGTCTCTTCCACTACACAGGCAGGATGGGCTGCTCCAGCCTCATTGCCTTGGGGATCTTGTCCTTGACATGCTATGCTCTTATGTGGTGCAGCTCACTGTGCCTCCACAATGGAATGAACAGACTGAGATCAACGGTACCGCATGGGCCATGATCCTCGCACTGCCCAATCTCTCAAGTATCACTTTTGTCGTCACCGTGGACGAGCCAGCAACCGCCGACAGAGAGGTCTGCATCATCTCCACCAGTCATGCGGCGATTGATCAGCAGACATCCTTTGTTATGCCTTCTCGTGATGTTGACAACTTACACATGCTTCAGTCACGACGTATAGCTGCCCATGGGTTGTATCTCATATGAGCAGCAAAGCCTGCAGCATGGTGGTCCTTTTGAGCTTGCAGGTATTACCCTCCAGGCTTCACCCCTGGCTTGCAGCTGGTGGATTTCATAAGCTCGGCGGCCATGATGTTTGATCGGGATGCCGGCGGCTGCGGGCTGCAGCGCTTGGGAATCCTGGTTGTGGGGCCTGGCCTGGGCCATGAGGAGTGCCCGGCTCCTGGGCCGGACCTGGTGCTCACATGCGGCGTCCCGCTGGCCTTTGAGCAGGGCGCTGAAGGAGTCTGCACCGCAATCGGGGACCTTGTGGGACATGGAGTACTGCCTGCGCTGACGGAAGTAAGCGTGCTCTGGTATTCTTGCTCTTCACTTCAAGGAATGTGCTCTGCAGTGTTCATTCATGGATGAGTAAGCCAACCCGGCTGGAATATATAGTGTTGCAAGTATACCACATGGCATCGTGTGAGGCAGTCAATCTGCATTGCAAAACCTTTGCCCGCGTGCAGTTTGCAATATGCCCTGTGCGGCATTGGAAAGGGCAGCTGAATGGACCAGGAGGATTCTACAGCGGGCCTCTTCAGGGACCCCACCAGGCATCTCAGGTCAAGTGCAGGGCCTTGAGCCCAGACAGGGAAGAGCTGATGGCCTACGAAACATCAATGTACTGTAGTGACACTGACTCTTCAGAGGAGAGGGCGTGCATCACCAGAATGATCTCACACATGCACGCCTAATGGATGGCAGCATACATCTTCGCTTGAATAATCTTGAAGGGATGTTAAAGCCTACGCATGCACAAGATATACCCAAGATGCTTGACCTCAGTGTAATCTCAAAGGCCCCCCTGACACATGCACTGTCAGCTTGACGTCCCGCCATTAGTGAGTCCCAATATGAGCCTGCTCCACTTGTGTATGAGAGGGTACAAGGGTGCAAGCTTCCAAATGCACTCTCGTTCAATCATGTTTTCGTCGCCATGCTCATCACAGGTCTAGAAGACTCCCTCTGGAGAGCTATGTGAGCAAGCAACTTTTGCCCAAGGCCATCACATACTAGAGCTCATCCTTGGCTGGCTCCTCCTTTGTCACCTCCTGCCCATCCTTGTACTTGCTCTTGAGCTTGACAAAGGTCTTCAGGTCTTCCAATGACCGGTCACCAGAGTAGACCGTGATGTCTCCACCCTTGCCATCCACCCATGCAATTGTAGGGAAGCCAGACACCTGGCAACACCCATGAGCTGTCATCTTCGGCACAAAAGAGTCTCCCCCAACATGCATGCTCTAGACCTCATTCCAGCTCTCCATTGCATGGTGGTCAAGTACAGTGCAAGCACAGGATCATTTACCCTGTCAAATCTGCTTTGTGGCCGTGAATGCCTTCAAAGAGCGACGCACCGAGAACTTGCTGCTGGGCACATCGTTGGCCGTCGCATCCATCTTGGCAATGACCACGCTCTCATTGTCCTTGAAGGCCTCTCCCAGCTGCAGGGCAGAGATGCTGCCCTCAGTGAGGACCCCTCAAGTCACTGAAGATTGAGCAGAACATTCAGCACATGCACAGACGCCGCAAATGAAGAGATGGGGGTGCACCTGCTCGTAGATGGGGGCCAGAGACTTGCAGTGGCCACACCAGGGGGCATAAAACTCGATGAGAACATCCTTGCCACCAAAGATCATCTCCTCAAAGGTGTTGGCTGTCACCACCTTGACCGGCCCGTCATTGTCCTTGGGGTCCTCCTCGCTCTTGATGAACTTGGGCACCTTGCCAGCCTGGGGGCACACACAGCCTGATATCAGGGATGGCAGACTGACGGTACAGACCATGTCTCTCATGCGTCGACCTGCAGCAAGGACGGTGTTGTGTGCGAAGATTTCTCGCTGAGCACATAGCTGCGCACCTCAAAGTCGTCCAGCCACTTCTCAACCTTCTTCACAGCAGCGTTCTTGAAGAAGTACTTCCCATCATTGGCACCCTCGTGGATAGCAATGGCCGGCAAGTCTGAATCCTCCAGTCCAAAGTACTTTGGCACCTGCGCACGCGGTAAGTCACTGTCAGCTGCTTTCCTAGTTTCCTGTGTACGGCGCATCTTTGGATAGGAAAACGTTAAGATGATGCAGATCTGCTGGCTTACCTGAGGGCTGGCCTTGGGATCAGCCCAGAGGACATTGTAAGTATCCTTCCTCTCTGTGGTGACCTTTGTCATCACCTTCCTGAACTCATCCACCTTCTTGTTGGACTGCAACTCAACCTCAGTGGTCAACACAGCCCCCCGTCACTGATGATGCTAGGCCGGTAAAGAGCGCAGATTGATGCATGCAACACACTGCTGAGCCAGGCACGAAATCACCTCAGGGACCAGCGCCAGAATCTTGGGCCTGGTGTTGTCTGCAAAGATGCGGTTGAGAGCCTTCTTGTTCTTTGGTGACCTGCACGCCCGATGACACCTCAGTACAACCTGTCAGTACATAACAAAGGTTGGGAGAGACCTTGCCAAAATGGCACGGGGTAGAGAAGACCTGTGTATTCTGTCAGGCAATACCAAGTAGAGCAGCAGCCTGTGTGAAGCTTATGGGTCCCGAGGCTTTCAAGGAAACAGCAGTCTCAGACAGGAGCTCACTGGTCCATCTCCACCAGGATCGGGGCTGTCTTGTCCTCGATGAAGGCCTTGATGGCCGCGCCCTCGAACTCGCCGTCATACACCAGAACGGGCTCATCGTATGTTTTGAAGATAACCAGAGCCGGTACCTTCTTTGCCTGCATCATGCACTCTGTCAGTTGTGCTGAAGTCTGGCACATATGAGCGTTGGTGTCCCGGCCAGGACAGGGAACCCACCTCTTCGACCAGGGATGCGTCAAAGGTGTGGGCGAAGTCATAGTCTGACCACAGCCCGCCAGCGGCCGCCTCATAGGCCTTGAAGGCAGAATCCTCGGCATCCTTGAACACCGCCAACACCGCGGGATCCTTCTTCTTGTGCTCCTCCACCTGGCAGGACGAGCATCACAACTGAATAGATGGACAAATGGCAAGCACATCTACCATCAGCCCTCCCATGTGGTATGCAAGGTAGGATCCCGTACTGACAGGAAGAGCAGAGCACCTCTGCAGCCGTCTTCAGCTCCGCACTGGGAGGACCAGAAGCCTTCTCGATGTAGGACACAATTCCTGCGGCGTCCCGAGGGCCCTCATAGTCGCCGGGGGCCTCTGCGTCCCCATTCCTGAATATCTGCAGTAGCCAGCGCGCAGTCTTTCAAATGCGCGCTCTGGTAGCCCAGCAGTCAGCTCAGTCACATAGGTATGCAAAGAGACCTATAGAGCAGCAGTCAAGCTGGGCACATCTTCACCTTCAAAGTCGGGAAGCCTTGGACGCCATACTTTGTAGCCAGGGCCTTGTTCACATCCTCTGTTGCATCAACCTGCACAGAGGATAGGATTAATATGTTGAGGCTTGGACGGAGCCAAATGACCATACCCTGCTGGTCTCTTAGCACGATGCCGCTGGCACTGCATTACATGATCTGGGCCAGATAACATCATCATGGGTTGCACCTTCGCAAGGACTGCGGCGCTCTTGTTGTCCTTCAACGTCTTGGCTGCTTTTTCGTACTCGGGCGCCAAGCTTTTGCAGTGACCGCACCAGGGTGCATAGAACTCTGCTACGAGAAATTCGCTACCCTTCACTGCCTTCTCAAAGTCAGCGTCCCCGTTTATTGTGACAACATGCTCTGCCTCCTTTCCAAAGCACGTGTACGTGCTTAAACAAACCAAAGCTGCAACTACCAGGAGCTTCATTCCCGCAAGACGCCCCGATCACCCGGCCTTCTTTTCCAACCAGCTGCAGATCAGCACCGGTGCAAGCACAAAACAACTGATTCAGAATATGATCTGCAAGCTTCACACCCTAATTGTGGAGTATACACCGCCTTTAGCAAGTGCAAGATGGCAACCAATCAGTGTGGAGCGTCCACTTGGCGCCAATTCTGAATTGGCAACTCACCCAACCTCCTCTGGGTGATTCACTGGGAGTGACAAGCCATTTCTGGTCAACCCCTGATACTTTAGCCCTAGCTCTCTCTCTCTCTACTGTACATGGCCAGGAGCAATCTATGCTGAGATGGCACAGCTCACTTCTTCATTTCCAAGTCCTAGGGTGAGGAGGTGAAGGGCCAGAGTTCGGAGGAGTTACATACATGAAAGTGACTGTAGCGCAATGGCGGACAATACTGATCATGTTGAGTGTAAGCATAAGCTACACGGGACTCGCATCAGATAATTTGGGGAAGTACAACCCCTGCAGCGCGCCGGGTTTGGTGACACTGGTGGGTCTGTGAACCTGATGCCTGGCTGACAAAGAAAAAGGCAGTCCTTGGATAGACAGACGCATTTTTGCAACGCTTGGAAGTATGGAGAATCACGCAGGGCAAGGGGTTTTATGTCGGTATCGCTTTGTGGCCTGGGGGCACGGTCGAGGATTGGGGAGCAGCATATGACTCGGAGACGCAGGAGTTTGGGCTGAACCCATGCAATACTACCAACGACTACAACAACACTTCGCAGAGTCAGGCCACGTATCTGGTGAGCCCCTGCTGCACCCATTGTCTCCAGTCACATGGTGCTCTGCAGCCTGTGCAACTTACTAGCCCTTGACTTGACTGAGGTGGTGCAGCCTGTAGGCAGATCACGGCGTGGTGGTAGCTGCGTTTGAGGTCACTATTGACACTCTGATGGCTTTGCGCATCAACGCGAGCGATGTTGCAAGCCTGTTCGACACCATCAGCAACAGCTCCAGCGTTCCAGATGTCATCAGCGCAACTGTCTTCAGGTATACACAGAAGGACATGCCTGCTTCTTTGACTCCAAGTGTCTGGACAAAAGTATTGAACTGGGCTACGGACTTCAGCAGCCCTCAGCAGCCTTACACCCAGCCCAATCCCTGTATTGTGCTCTGGATGCATCTTAAGCTGATACAGAGAAGCTCACAAGAGAGGAAGTATGTGCCTGCAGAGCAGGCTACAGATCTGAAGCAGTGTATGTGAGGAGCGAGGATTCATCTGTGTCAAATGGCGCTGGCTACGTCCAGACTCTTGCCATAGCTGCCACCTTTGGTAAGTCTGCCTGCCTGAATGTGAAGAGCGGGACGCTCAGCACCATAGTATTGAGAGCAAATACTCTTGCGATACTTTCTAATTGACGTTGAAAATGCCTCATGTCATCTGTGGGTCGAACTTTTGCAGCCACAGGCCAGTTGCAGTCTCTGCAATGGAATGATCTGACATGCAATCCCTGCGGAGGCCCCAGCTCCAAGCAGTGCTTAGTCACCACAACAAGTCAACCACAACACTCTTGTGCAGGTATGTATGGGTGCTACACCTTTCCCTGCATGCATGCTAGCATCCACCAGACAATGCACAGATGGGTGTTGAGAGGCGCTCTCCTGGATCTGTGTGCAACAGGTGCTGAATCAGAGTTAGCTTCAGTGACAACATTGTAGAGGTCACTGATAAGGGTGTTTAGCACAGAAGGCATCAGCATGATTGCAGTGCCAGAGGCGGACTGTGGCACGGACGACTTCTCGCTGGCGCTGTACATGGGGTTTGTTGGTGATGACAGGAACAGCAATGCCTTCCAGACAGGATATCAGATATCTCAGGTCAACCAGTATGCTGTGTCGACACTGTATAACAACATTGTCCAGCAAGTGAGTTTCTAGCCCATGATGAGAGCATTCAACTCCTTTTTATTCGTACAGAAGACAGGCTTTTCAGTCCTCAATTGTTGACAATAATGCTGGCAGGCATGCAGCAGGTTGTCAGAACTCATGTCAATGCAGACACACATTGCTGAAAGTCCTTGGGTAGTGGGATATGTCTGGCTTGTAGACTTTGTTGATGGTGTGCAGGTCACGGATGTGTTGAACAGTGCACAAACAGGTTATGTTGGAGGTGGAACTTCGTCAGCGGCTGCCGGTGGGGATGGATATGCAGCTTGAGCTCAAAGAATCATATTGCATGTACTAAGTACTCTAGCAATTTCATAAGGCACCTTGAGTTGACAGGCCCAGTGACATCAGGCACAGACATTGAGGGGTTAACCCATGGTTGGCCAACGTTGGAGTGAATGACGCCAGCGCTGCTAGCATTGGGTCTCCTTTCAAGGCACGCGAGACAGCAGATTTGGTTGATCAATTCAGGAACCAGTTACAATGTGTATATGGCATGGTGCAGCAGTAGTTCCCTCTTGCGTCTGGCAGCTGCACTGTGTCATGATACCGAGCGAACAGTGGTGGGAGACGTAACATATGCGTGCTGGCTAGTTGCGCTGGAGTCACAGCTTGGTTGAGCTCCTTCAGACTCTACCAGCATAGCCCAAAAAACCCCTCAGGAATTGTTCATACCTTGCCCTCTCGCGCCATGGACACACAAGACATCAAAGTGCTTGGTGCGCTCAAACCTATTCTCGTCACATTGGGCAAAAGCCAACCGAACCAGGCTCTTCACGGGATCAGTCATGATGAGCTTCTCTAGGAGACAAACAGAGCAGTGTTGACATTGCACTTGCAACTCTGAGGCTAAGCCTCTGCTGGCATGCTTCTCTGCGATGCCTACAAAATTGCTGATGTTATGAAGATTTGATGCCTCAGCACTGGACCCACAGACCACCGGACCCATAGACCAGGTGACGCAAAGAACTTGTCAGGCGAAAATCCTGCATACTGGGCTACAGCTATTCTATCTATATCCATGACAGAGTCACAAAATCAGGGGACACACAAAACAAGATGTGCATCCTTCCAAGATGATAGGCAAGTATACTAGCCTTGCCTTTCGCTGCAAGAAATCCTGCTTGAAATTTGAATCTGTGATCATCCAGAATCATCCCGGATACTCGTTTTCGATCTACTGTGGGTATGCATGCAACCACAACAGAATGCTCACCGCCAGAAGAATCAAGCGCAGCTGGTGTGCACGTGAGGCATGTCATGTCACGGGACTGCAGTGACGCCCCACATGACAGAGGTTGAAATGGAGAAGGGATAGCTAGATGCTGGAATGGTCCAGTACAGCCTTGGTCCGAGGCTGACTTTGCCAGCCTGCATGTGAGTCATCACTGGGCACTTATCTGCTGCAGACGGGGAGGGCTGGGCGCTCTGGCGTTTGGCAAGCTTGTGTCCTCCAGTTGACGGACCTTGTTCTCATACTCAGCTCTGCGCCGCATGGTCAGCCAGGCCCCGCACGTTGCTGGCGCTGCGGGGATGCTCTCCCCTGTGCTGACGCAGCTTGGCAGCACAGACATCTGGCAAAGCACAGCACAGCTTCCTCAGGTGGCAAGTCAGCCTGGGAGAGATTGTCAGCGGCAGAGGAGTGCACAGTAGCTCTGACACATGTCACAAGGCTGGCCAGCGCATAGTTCGTTCCTGCACCCCTGCAACGCGAGGTTATCTGCCAAGTCTGAGTACCCACCTCGGCATCCCAGTTGGCAGCCAGGAAGAACGGGGTGGAGAAGCGCTCGTTGCTGTTGACCACCCTGTGCAAGGTTGACTTGAAGCGCCCATTGGTCCATCTGCAGGGATCAGAGGCACGCAGCATCAGCTCGGCTTACTTTCACGCAACAGGCTTTGCAGTCCAGGGAGCCCAAGCGAAAGGTGAGCTGCGGACCTGTCTACCATGTCCCCCAGATTGACCACAAACATTCCTGCCCGAGGCTCTACATCAATCCAGGTCTTGCCAAGGCATATCTGCAGCCCGGGCTCGTTGTCTGTGGCGAGAATTGTCAAGGCGCCCCAATCTGTGTGGGGTCCTGCATCAGAACACCACGGGTCATGTAGGGTGCAATAGCCTGCAAGATCTCTCGCTGATAATGACACAATTCCTGCACAATATGTGCGTCACAAGGCTCCGATGGCCATGAGGCAGCCACCATGACAGCAGTGGCTGCACCAGGAGGGGATGTCTCACCAACGCCAAAGATGCCTGCCTCAGGATTTGAAGGTTGGCCTTCAAGGTAGTGCACAGCTCTCACATTTGCTACCGGTCTGCTGAAGCGCTCATCAAAATATCCTTTGGGTAAGCCCAGTGCCATCGCCAGCAATGTGACCAGCCTACAAGGACAGGAGCTCAGCACTGACTCATACAGCTCCCAAAGGTGCACATAACTCTGGCCATAGACATACAGGAAATAAGGGCTGGGTACCTGTTGGCAATGCAGCTCATCTCCTTGTGGTATTCTTCCATGGTCTCCCGAAATCCTGGCAGGTCCTCCTCTGAAGGCCACTTGTTGACACCATGAAAAGGGGTCGCATCACTGGGCTCCGTCTCAAAGCCTGCCAAGCAATCAGCACCACTCAGAAGGGCAAGGGTGCCACAAACCTGCACTGGCAACTCACAGAGCATGCATGTTTCTGCTAGTGGGCTGTCACCGTGTCAGGTCTGGTGCGCCCACATGCTGTGGAAGGGAGGCTCACCATAGGCATTGAAGGCTTCCTTACGATCCTCCTGAGCGAAAGGATTCTTTGCGCTCCCCATTCCAAATGGGTAGTAGCCACGATTGCTCTGATCGACCTGCAAAGCGCCCGCTTCAAGCTCTCAATGGTCCTAAGCTTCCCACATGGGGCTTTGGACACGGAAAAGACTGAAAATATCCAAGATAGACTCAGCGTGAACGATAAATGCAGTGGCGTGCCTTTAAGTTCAACTTGGTGCTCAGCGGAAGGCTGAAAAAGTCCTTGCTGGCAGCAAATTGTCTGTCTATGAGCCCTTGGCTCATGCCATGATGAGCCACTGCGCAGCATTGCAAGCATGTTTAACACTTTCTGCATGTATTTGAATTGTGGACGGCCTGGTACAATACTATCGGCAGCGAGGGAGACATGCAGACTTTCCGGGACAAACAGTACTCTGAGCAGATTAAGACCTTCAACGTACCGTAGAAGAACCCAAACTTCTCACAAGCATGACGCAACGCTGACGCTGCTTCTGCGTCCTTGAGCGAGAGATTCACCACCGGGATCTGCTCAAAATAGCCCAAGCTAGAGGTCATTCCGATATCGCAGCATGCAAGTCTTGGCGGTCAGCATAGGTGCCGACAGGGCTGTTTCTGCAGCTGTAGACTAAAGGTCATGGCATTGAATACCACCGCCTGATGCGAGGGGTTCGACACATACCTGTTCCTGCCCGACGTGCGAGCTGTGACATTGCGGCGTGTCCGCCGCCTTGATCCTGGCAAGGGGCGCAGATGCCCAGGAAAGATCATCAGCCATAATTCTAAGCAGTGCAGGGTAGCACTGCTCTCCGTCGGTGGAAGCCCTGACTCACGACACTACCTTCTCATAGTATGCAATTCTTATCGGACTTCATCACGGGATAGTACTGCACCATAGGAGACGCAAGGAAGATGACTGCAGCTGACGCGTGACAATGGGCAAATGTGAGGCTCGATCTTCCTGTGAAATGAAACGGCGGCCTCTTTCGCCTGAGCTGGCAGAGCCTCATCAGCAGCCTCGTCAGCAGCTAGGCCCCTCCGTCCTGCTTTGCGATGCATCCCACCCACTGGCTCAAATTTTGCGATGACGACTTTCATGTAGTCTATCGTGTTGCTGAAACTCATTTTGTGCATACGTTCAACGCAAGTTGCGAAATCTGCCTTTGCCCTACTGAGGACAAATAAGATGGTCTCAACCACCCTGTACTATATGATCAGCGTGGTAGACATGAGGCTTTCCCTATCACCGATGCATCTTCAGCCATCACACTTGCAGGCCCTCTACATATCAGCCACCTTGCACAGTAGAGGCAGAGCTGATACAGCCTTTGATGCAAACATCACCATCCATGCCAAATGGCTTTGTAATTGGGCATGTTGCGAGTTCACTGCCCTTGTACCAACAGTGTTGACACTATAAATGTACAGCTCAGGCTGAGCCAACATCGTCTAACCTTGTCAGCCAAACGTTGGCGGAGGCTGCTTCTGCTTTATGGACCTAAAGCCAGAGTACTCTGAGAAGTAAGACTCTGTGCCACTCCGCATATCTGCATCCTGCTGTTGCAAATGCGCCGTAGGGTTCTGCAGCTCTATGCCCTGCGCACACAAGCGCCTTGCATCAGGTTGGTGCTTCCTAGAACGCAATCACTTCCAAAATACAGGTTGCGCAAAGGTAAGAGAATACCTGTATGGGGGTGAAGGCAAGGGTGGAAGACAGGCCATTCACAGGGAGGCTGCTTCCATACGCCTGTCTCTTGGCGAACTTCTTCTGAGCCTTGGCAGACATCTTCTGCTTTTGGGCTTGGGCCTGCACTCAGGAGGCCACTTCAGGATGGAAATGACTCAACCTCAGGAATGGTTCCTGGACTGGCTAAGAGGCTCGCCTAATTACTAGCACATCAGGCGACATATGACTTTACGGGCTGCTGCACAGGCCTCATCTGCTCCTTAAGACGACAGTCAACCTGACCTGCATGTGCACGCGTACGAGCCTGCAGCACAAGTGGGAAGCCAACAGGGCTCACCTGCATGCGGAGGCGGCCCGACCCCTCTTTACCAAGGGTGCCCATGCCCACAACCTCATCCCCATCCAGGAACTCGTCCTCAGCCTGATTGAATAGCATCCTGTTTGCGGCCTGCATCATGCCACACCGGGTGAGCATGGCATGATCGCAGAGAGAGCTAGCTGATACACACTCAGAGCAGATGCTAGGCCTGGCAGCCATGCTGATGCGGCGGGGGTTTGCAAGCATGAAGTGTCACTGGCACGGCATGCAGGCAGGGTGGGTGTAGGGGCAGCAGTGCGGGCGCACCTTCTTGGTGTCGGTGAGGCCGTAGCGCTCCTTGTACTTGCGGGCGCGCTTGCCGCCGCGCCGCTTCTTGGGCTCCATGTCCGGCACCGGCAGCACGCGCCCCTGCTTGGCCGGGCCCTTCTCCTGCCACTTCTCTATCTTCTTGCTCATCTCCTCCTGCATCCAGCCCCGCATGACCAACAGAAGCCACGGATGGGCTGTGAAGCACACATGCGCTTTTTCTCTCATGGGAACCAATATTCTTCACAATGGGACCAACCAGAGACAAACTCAATGTGTCGCAAATGGAAGGGCAGTGCACCTTCATGTTTGCACCTGCAGACCCTGTGGGATCTTGGCCATATGCATCAATGCGCGCCAGCAGGGTGCACTTGCCGCCCACAAGTCTGCTGGCCTTCTTCCTGAAAGCGGGTGGGGTTGCCTGCATGCCGCATAAGCATATCAAGGAGCAGGCGCAGAAGGCACTCCTTGTGTACTTGACATTGACGAAAGCTACGTACAAGCTCCACAGAGATGCCCTCACCTGTATGATTTCGCTGCCAAAGACGAAGCCCTCATGCAAGCCCTGCGTCGCTGTTGAGTAGCCCGAGAGGTGCTTCCTCTTTGCTCCGAGCACCTGCATGTGCCCACTCCATCACCACGCAGGCGGCAAGGTCCCGTCGCGCACAATGCAGCCCAGCAAGCCAGGATCCACATGCATGTTATCTGGGCAATTTAAGAGATACTTGAAGGCTGCTCACCTGGATATTGCAGGCAGGCATCTTAGAGAGGTTGGTGAGGCCACCAGCAATGCCCATCAGCCTGGCAGCAATCTCAGTGCCCACAGCCGCTGAAAGGTTGGGCGCAATGTGGTGCATCTTCATCTGTACCAGCTTGAGGATGTCGGCCTTGTCCTTGTCGAGCTGCAGCGCCACATCGCAGGCATGCAACAGCTTCTGCAGGTTGTCGTCTGAAAGCGGCTGCCCAGCTGTTGTGGAGGCAGTCACTGACACCACCATGACAGTCGCCTGCATAAAGAGTCATGCCATTCGCATGTAGCATGTCACTCAACAGCTGCGGCAATGTCTCGCAGCCAAACCTGCCGTGATTGACCATCATGTTGTAAAGGGAGCCGTACCTGCGGGAGGATGTCCTCCAAGGTGTCGATGAGGGTGATGTCCATCTCATTGCCAATGGCTTTCACCACACGAGCGTAGTCAATTGGGTGGTGCACCAGACTCTCCAGCTCAGGGAACTTCGCCCTGCGCAACATAGCAATGCTGGCCGCGCGTCATTTGTAAGCCAGGGCTTAGGTGGCAGCACCCTACACAGACCACTGTTCAAGCACATGCAGGCAGGGTGATAGCCAGAGATGCCTTACTTGTACTTGTCACGCATGAAGATATGGACTATGGCTATCTCGTTGTCAATGTCCACAGCTAGCTGGTTGCAGTCGACAAGCAGCTGATAGGTGGGGTCCTCCTCAGAGGGTCCTGCCCAGCTGCGCTCCTCTGCCATCTGTCCTCCGCTTTCCAGTGCCTGGTGCACCCTCTACACAGGAGCCCCTCGATATGTCAGTATCCATGGGCATTGCTGTGATGCATCATACCACTCCAGTGCTGTATATACACTTGGCCAGGATGAGGTGAGTTGGCATGGGACACTTCAGGTCCTGAGCAGAGCCGGGAGAAGAATAACCTCCATGATGGTTCTGTAGCGCTCACTTGACTGCAAGCGAGCGCGTGATTCCAAGGTGTCGAAGGTACCAATGTCCACTTCCTCTGTCTCCATCTGCATGAAGACAAAAAGTCTTCGAGATGCCGAGGAGCCTTGTTTTTGATAACAACAGCCCTCCTGCACGTCTTTAGCATTAGTGCATACCTCATTGTTCTCAGGAAGCGCTGCATCTCTGTCCTCCTCTTCTACGTCGCTGTCGTCTGACAGATCCTCCAGGTCTCGCAGAAAACTATCACCCAAAGCAGCCATAGTTGCCTTCGATCGGATGCCCTCTCACAGAGTGCTGCGGCAGAAAACAGTAGAGTGTCCTTCGTCCAGTGCAGAGCTTTACACACTTAGCCTGAGAAATGGGGTGCAAGGTGTCAGAAGCCTTGCAGGAGGACACACTCAACTCAGATGAGATGAAGATTCTCCGACAGAAAACGATGAGGCCCCTGTGAAAGTGCGGAAATGGGCTGCAGGATGTGCAGCCTGCATATGCACATGCATGTGATCGCCTTCCACAATCTCATACGCCTTCGTCAGGACGTTACATCAGCTTTCTCCTCATACCCTGTTTTTGCTCATGTATGTCGCAGGCATGCTTTCGCGAGTAATCTCGCATACTACAGCTACAATCACTGCGCGTCAACATTAGATTCTGTAAGGCAACATGGAGGTGATCTCGATTTCTAAGTTACAAGGCATACATGTTGGGAGCACGCAACGGCCTAGACATGGGACTGAACAGCTCCTTATATACTCTGCAGATAACGCAGCATTTTACGAGGCCTCGCAAAGATTTCGGCAGGGAGACCCGCTTCACCACTGAGAATGCGCAGGTTTGCCATGCCTGCAATGCACGCGGGCGCATATATTACGTTGAGGCAACGGAACTAACACTAGGAGTTGTTTGCAGATGCTCGCAGACATCAGGCCCAACGAAGAGCGCGCCAAGGCATTTGTAGTCAGCAATCATATTTCCATGGGTGTCCAGGCAGGGCCACTGATGTCCGAGCATGAGGTAGGCCGAGAAAGCAGGGAGGCCACTGAAAATGACCACAATCTCGTGCTTACACTTTTACTCGTCACTCTGGGACTGGCACAAGAAGTGCTGCACACCTGCGTAGTGTCATCTACTTGGTCTACACCTATCTGCTGCAGCATAATGCAACCAGCAACACTGCGATGATAGAGATATCAATATTCGCATGTTACCGTCTCTTACTTTCTCTTCTCTGGA
This sequence comes from Coccomyxa viridis, assembly GCA_963930925.1. Classification (NCBI taxonomy): domain Eukaryota; kingdom Viridiplantae; phylum Chlorophyta; class Trebouxiophyceae; family Coccomyxaceae; genus Coccomyxa; species Coccomyxa viridis. The sequence goes on along the minus strand of CAWVOJ010000008.1, from coordinate 4,688 downwards.
TGTCTCTTCTGCAGGTGAGCACAGAGGCAGTGGTGCTGGTCAACAAGGGAATGTGGCACATAGAAGGCGGTTGGCCCAAAGACCTTGACTGCACCGAACAAGAGCAGACGGCGCGCTTCATACGGAAGGTAGGCTGTGTGCCCCCCTGCGCGATGCTGCATGCTATCTTGCGCAGCAATGCCTCACCGGGGTTATGGGCACCAGCACACTGCACGGATGACTGCTTGTTGTGACAATATCACGATGGTACCAATACTTCTACATGGTGCAGATTGGTTAGGTGCACATCATCCATCTGTGCCCAGCCTTGTCTGGACATAGACCCGATCAATATATGTGCATGCTAGTCTCTGATGCCACCAACCAGTCCCGTCGCTCCTAAAGGGGCAAATGTCTCCTTCAGGTCGAGAAGGACGAGCACTATATCAAGACTATTCTGGGTCTATGTGCGGTGGCAGAGGAGATTGTCAAGCAAAATAATGCTATTGACATTTACGAAGAATACTGGGCAGATGATAATGATGTTGACGCTGCTGACCTTGACACAGAAGCTGCAACTATGAGCACTATCTCGCAATTGAGACCTCCCTTTGCTGCTGGTCAGCATTGTGCAGCGCATAATGCTTCATGGCATCCTGATGGCTCTCACAAGGTAGTCCCCCAGTGTCTCCTTCAACCCAAACTGCGCCCAAACAGTGGAGCATGTCCATATTCCATTTACTTCATCATGATAATAGGAGCCTTGTCTGGAGTAAAATGGATTTTATTTGGTATTTGTGCCCACTATTCTCAACCCTGGCTGGAGCTGGTTACAGAAGTGCTTTTGCATATGCAGATTGCTGTAGCATTGTGCACTTTGACAGGAGAGCCTCAGGCTGTCATGGACAATCCTCTTGGTGACCACCTGAGCAGTTATGTGTGGGACCTCCAAGATCCCAACACACCAGAGCATGTATTTACACCTAGCAGCCCCATCCTCAGCCTTCACTTCAGCCCAAAGGACTCCAAGGTGATGATCAACCCCATGTGGGCAGCTCCAGAGAGGATAGCACACAACCAAAGCAGTCCAAATGAAGCTGAGGTCGTTGTATTCTACCTGAACTTGTATGCAGTTGGTATAAATTTGTTCCTGGACTATGAAGTGCACATGTGCAAAGCTGTGGAGGAGATCTGCTGTCACATATTGCAGATCTTGGGGGCAGGGCATTTAAATGGCCAGTTTGCAATCTATGACACACGTCGTGGCGTCCATGCAGTTGACACAACGCCCGTAGAGCGTTGTCATAGGTAAAATTTTCTCCAAGCATTCTGTTGTAATTCCTCGAGACCATTGCGGATTGATGCATGCCAATGTTGGATGGAAGCATTCGATGTACGATCGTAAATGTGTGCATGTGAAGTGCAGACCAATGTTGTTTGGTGGAGTTCCCAATGAGCCTGTATCATCATCAATTGCTTTAGGCTTTCCAATCGTGGCAAATGTTGGGGACTATAGTTTCAAGTGTGCCTGCAGAGACCCGGTCTATGACTTTGCCTGGGTGCAATCAAAGACAGGCACGGAGACTATGACAATCTCATCAGATGGGCGTATTTTATGGTGGGATGTACGTCGCCTAGCGGAACCCACCGATGAGCTTGTGTTGCACAACAAACTTACAGATGGTAGATACGGGGCCCTAAGTTTGAGCTATAACCCTGCAGTTGGAGCTACGAGGTGAGGTCTCGTCCATGCTAATATGACAATAGCAAAGGTTTGCCGTCTTTATGTTACCGTGTGACGTGCATGCTCTTGGCATTCCGATCGTATGCAGCAACATCATTGCACACATGGTGCAAACTTGTGGCCTTCTACCGGTTGAGGTCATGGGCAGGCTTGGTCACCTGATCAATAATCTACACAATGGTTGTGGCATCAGCTTACTATCATGAACCACGTAGGTTCATGGTTGGAACCGAAGACGGATGTATCCTAACTTGCAATAAGGCCAAGGGCCAAGGAGACCGGATAAGCGCCACACTAGATGGTAAAGACACGCTTTGCCCTCATTGAAGCCCCTGGCCATCCGCCATCATATCCGTATGCTCGCGTGCATAACCCTCTTCAACAGCTCTGGCATGCATATATCTACAGAGCTCCTTGGTCCTACATCTTGCAACATGAGCAAGATGTTATATGCATCAAAACAATGACGGAGGTAGCAATATTGCGTAGGGCATCATGGTGGCATATGTGGCCTAGAGCGCAATCCCTTCCATCCGAAGTATTTTCTGTCTTGTGGTGATTGGACCACCCGGATGTGGAACGAAGACCTTCGAACGCCCATATTTGGGACGCCATACATGCAAGCAAATCTTACTTCACTATGCTGGTCAACAAGTCGGTAAGAGCTCAAACACCAAAGCTTTGGTAGATAAACATGCGTTCGTCTATATTGGAAAGGCAAAGGAGGTCAACGGTTCACATGATTACATAGTGAGATGACTTAACATGACACCGTTCTATCTTCACGCTTTGCAGGCCAAGTGTATATTTCACTGCGAGAGCGGACGGGATAATCGATGCTTGGGACATTCCGCTTCATGGGACTCGTAAACCTTCATTATCTTACCAGGTGCAAACTGAATACCTCATGTGGCTCTAGGTTCACCAATATAAATGAGCCAAGTCATTAAACAAACCGCATGGCACTATGCTGTTAGAGTCTTGCTGTTCGTCGTGGTTTTTCCAGGAGAGCTCGAATCTTGAGTTTCGAGTTCTACCATTTGCAGGTAGCGAAGGCCCACCTCACATCCATCACCGGGCATGCAAGTGGAAGATATGTCGCTAGTGGATGCATGGATGGGTCCGTCTATGTAATGAGCATTGGCACCACCTTGACAGACCCATTACCAAATGAGAAGTCAATAATTCTCCAGGTCAGTCTTCTCCAAACATCATAACCATGCCACCTTTGCGAATGAAAGTGGGTCTCTGTGCACATGTCTCATGGTATTAAATTTAGCTCTCATGTGTCCGACACCTGCAACAGGTGCTTGAGGCGGAAACAATGCGCGAGAAGAATATTGAGAAGGCCCAAAAGGAAGCCAAAGTGCGTGCGCGCAAGGAAGGAGCCAAAAGCATCTATTTGCAAGACGTGAGGGAGGCAACTTTGCTTGACGATGCACAGGTAGAACCTCATGTATGCATGTAGCCTTTGGTTGCAACACAAGTTCTCCCGTATCGCATGTTGTGGTGACAATCGGGTACAGTCACGCCATCAACACGATCGCAAGGAGATAGTCATCATCAGCATAGGTAAACAACCATGCTTAAATTATTAATGACTTGTCGCCCACCATAGTGATGTTGAAGAAATTATTGCAGGTGGAAGAGGACTTTGCTGCGGCTTTATCAAATATCTAGCGGGTTCTTGCCATGTCGTCAAGCAACATGGAAAGAACAAATTGGCAATGGATGGCGCTGTCATGGAGCGTTTAAATACAAAGGGAAAAACTAGAGGTCCCTCAATAGTAGAAGTTCTGAGTACCTCTCATTGATAGGGTGCCATTGGCAACTAGAGAACATGCGGCTTTGACTGTGTCCGGTCGGGTGTGCACACTGATTGGCATGTTTATTGTCTCTAGCTAGATGGCAAGGCATATGATTCATTGAATGGGGCATAATGATGGACATGGCACCAAGTACCTACCTCATGGTTTGCCTTGCCATGCCATGCCACCACCCTTTGTAACATCCTACCCGTACACTTGAAAATCAATGAAGTGTTTTCTATAGGTCCGCTGGAGGCTTTGATGCATCGACATAGTTTTTGCAAAGACAAAGAGACCATACATTGTCTCAATTCGGCTGAGCAAAGCCAATTTTAACATCCATACGGAATACGCAGAAGCCGCCTGCCATCTGCGTACAGGCAACACAAGCTATCGTTGGAAAAATGCTCGCTTGCAATTGTGGTATTGGTGGATGTTCCACAAGGGCACTTGTGTTACACAGGCTGTCCTGTGAAATACAAGATATATTTGGGTGTCGTACACAAACCGGGCAAGAGTATTTACACAAGGTGGCTGGGTGCCCTGTGTATCATAAGGCAATGCCATATTGAGCACTACGCAAGGACTCAGTCCCACATGGCAACCACTCAGCATGAGGTTGCTACCTGGTAGACTTGGACTCAGCACAGCAGTCATGGTCAAGGAACTTAGCCAACATCAATGCAAGCATGTGCATGACTTCAGATACCTCAGAGTCCAAGTATTCCAGAAGCTACTTTTTCCATGCCGGACAAGACCGCCTTGCACGAATTGTATGGGTCCAACAGAATGCTAAGATTCTAAGCAGCCCAAGGCGCCTAACAGTGTGCCACAGTGTGCCTGGGATGCCAAGATATGGCCGGAAACACGTATAACAAGGCTTCAATCTAAGCTAGCATGGCCCACATGCCATCATCCCAACCCATCTTTTTTGTTGTGGGCTTGTATCGATATCCTCTACTAGAGCCCATAGTATGAGCATGGGCCGCGGCAGAGCTTGGCGGTTTGATCTAGCATCTTGTAATCAACGGGATCAGAAAGGCCTGTTTTGGACAAGGAGAGGAGGAAGGAGGTCACATGTGCCAAGTTTCATGGCCATTAGGGTTCAGCATTTGGGGTTTAGGGTTTTAGGTTTTAGGGGTTAGGGTTTTAGGTTT